>OU342954.1:16727244-18003834 GCA_910592335.1 Adalia bipunctata | reverse complement strand
TGATAGTAGGAGAGAGTGATTGGTAAATTTGTCTAAGCAAGAGAATAAATATAGTGACCAGTTGGAGCTGTTTAATAGCAGGACCCTAACCTAATATTTCAATTGCTAGGAATTTTGTGTCAGCAGAACGAACTTTTTTATGCTTTGTAGTTGTTAATGCAATGGACTTTGTTGGAAATAGATAGTAAATTCAATTTATTTATCATAAAGAATATACACTGCGCAAAAAAATTAACGCACATTATGGAAATCTCAAATTTATTCTACAACTGAAGGTGT
This sequence comes from Adalia bipunctata, assembly GCA_910592335.1. Lineage (NCBI taxonomy): Eukaryota > Metazoa > Arthropoda > Insecta > Coleoptera > Coccinellidae > Adalia > Adalia bipunctata. Next base: position 18,003,555 of record OU342954.1, on the reverse strand, counting down.
TCTCAATGATAATTATTTTTATCAGAATTATGCATGCATATGTTATCCAATTTCAACGTTTTTCTTCAATACAGATGATATTATCAGATTTTTAATGTATTGGCTCCATTCTAAAATCAGTTGTTCTCGATCAATCCTAGTGATCAATAGTTTTTCTTTCGTTTGATTTTCTACACTCGATCGCTATGCAAGGCGAAACACCCAATTTGACCCAAGAGGAATGTGCCCAAGCGGTAGTTTTGCGAGAAGAAGAGTGGACATACACAATAATTGCAGAAGGGTTTGGAGTTTCCCATACAAGTGTGTCCAGAATCTTGTAGCGATTCAGGGAGACAGGTATGAATGTCCGAAGACCAGGACAGGGTAGACCACGGGTAACAACTACCATTCAAGAACGTTACTTGAGAGTTTCTTTGTTGAGACAACGGTTTGCAACCGCTCGCCTCCTTCAAAATTAGCTTGAGCAAACTCATGAGGTGCAAATTAGCACTCAGACAATAAGAAATCGCCTCAGAGAATATGATTTAAGGCCTCGTGTCGCGGCAAGAGGCCCAGCTATTACCCCTGCCCATCGAAGGGCGCGTTTGGATTTTGCGAAAGAGCATAGCCATTGGGAAGAGGCCGATTGGGAAAGAGTTCTCTTCACAGATGAGTCTAGATTCTGCCTCTACCATTGTGATCGACGTTCCCTTGTATACAGACGTCCACATGAAAGATATGCTCAGTGCAATTTCCTGAATACTACTGGTTTCGGGGGAGGATCGATTATGGTATGGGGTGGAATATCTTTGACTGCTCGCACAGATCTAGTGGTCGTTAATAATGGAGCTATGAATGCTGATAAGTATATAAGGAACATTCTTGAAAAGCATGTAGTGCCATTTGCCCCATACATTGGTGAAAATTTCATTTTTATGGACGATAATGCCAGACCCCATCGTGCGCGCATCGTTCAGGAGTACCTTGAAGAGGTTGAAGTCTCTCGAATGGAATGGCCAGCAAGAAGTCCAGATCGCAATCCGATTGAGCAGGTTTGGGACAACCTCAATAGAAGGCTGAGAAGTTCAGAAAATCATCCAGCTACTCTTAATGACTTAGGAATCCAACTCGGAGAAATCTGGGAAGGATTAGATCAGAACATTTCAAGATCACTCATTTTGATTATGAACCGTCGTTGCCGAGCTGTAATTAACGCAAGGGGTGGAAATACCAAGTATTAAATCACTTATCAGCATTTCAGTATTTTGAAAATTGTTCATTTCTCTTCTTTCACATAAGATTCGGTGAAATCCTGAATTTTTCTTCCATTTAATGTGCCTTGTTTCGTTCAAAACCTTCACGAGAGAACATAAAAAATAAGTTATAAAGTCAATGTAGAGTTAACTTTCATTAAAATTGAGATTTTCAGAATGTGCGTTAATTTTTTTGCGCAGTGTATGATTTATATCAATTGAGTCTATGTTATCAATTGCGATAAAATAGAAAGTATTGACATGAAAATAATATTTCTCAATAAAAAAGGATCTTCCTAAAACAATACTTCTCCAAATTTTGACATTTGGCAACTTTGACAGTATTTGATGGAGAATTTGACGCAATTGAAGAAGGAAAGATTTCAATTGAGAAAGTTATTCCCAAAAACATGCAGGGAAATAAATAACCTTATAGAGAATGCAGAAATCTCAGAAGTATTATTAGCTCGTTCAGGTTATTTTTGAGGTAAATCGGAAAGACTATTCTGGATAGTTTTTGTAGAGAAATGAAAACTTTTCGAAGGATTTTTTTACACTTAGGTTTTCATTCATCATCTCTCTTGCAATCTTTGTCATCGAACTGCACTGACTTAGTAAACACACCGTGTCATCGTTATCTGCTTAAAGGTCTACGTCCCTGAAAAAAAGGGAGTCAAAAACGATTTATTTTTTTCTGATTGATGAAGGGATGTATGACTGTATAAAGATAAAAATAATATAAGTATTGAATGAATGAAAAGGATATTCCCCATCATTTTTGGTTACTTTGTAACATTTTTATCAAAGGCAACTTATTAAGGTTTGTTTTAGCAGTCGATTAGTGAAAATTAATTGTTTCTTACAATTGTGGATTCTAACATCGAATTGAATTTCTTTCAAATGCAGCAGGTATCTCCTTCCAGATGACTGGTGAAGGAAAGAGAGTAATTATGCAGCCAGTGTGAAATCTAGTTCAGGGTAGGATTTCTTGTTATATTCCCTGAGCCCCAGCATTTGTTCTATTAGGCTGAATAATTCAATAAATAAAAATTAATGCACTGCACTGCCATCTGGCGGTATACGTTTCCTATTTTGAAGGCTGAACACTCTTTATACCTACCGAAGAGATGAGTGATCATGAATATACCCGAATTGGTTGAAGGTAGTGAATAAATTTGACGAACGTTTAGGTATTTGACACTTCATAGACAGGTGGAAAATATCGGGCGATAAATTTATTGCAGAACACATAAAATGTTACCTCTTAGATATGCCTTCAATTTCTTGAAATGCATTGTAACGAACTGAAGCTTCAATGGCGATGGGCAAAGAGGGATGTTCGTAATTCATCTTGCTTCAAAACCAAATCTCTATAGACAGGAACTACTGTTGATTTCTTATTTCAAGTAATCGGTTCTTCAATCTTGCGGGTTTTCTTCAATATGCATCCAAATTCATTAGTTCACTCACTCAATGGAAGATCAATTTTTCTCTGCTTTCACAAAACTACATTTCATTATGTGAACGAAACAGCAGACATCCACTAAATGAGGTTTCAAATGAAATTGGCGACAGAACGACTCACATAAAGACCTTCGCATTTATAAAACTGATTGATCCGATAGATTTGTCTCTATGCCAGGTGTATTGATATGATTCAAGTGGAAAACACTTCATTGTAATTTGTCGGTAGTAGCCTTATTGATCACAATGAAAAGATAATGAGCCAAAGAAAGGATAATTACGCAAAATATTGCCAGACACTACAATCTAGAAGCTACAATCGTGAAGATATACCTACTTAAATAATCAGTGGATTATTATTTTAGTCTATCTAATAAACAATATTAATAATGTGATTAATTATAATACGACGCTGTGGTTCCAATATTAGGTACGCCACTAAGTTCCCGCTGATTTTTTTTATGAAAATGCAACTTTATTTTGAGAAAATGGTTACATTTGAATCATTCAAAGTATTGCCCATTGTTAGCTACAACTTTTTCCCATCTTTCTGTAGAGCTCGTGTACTGTTACGGTAAATGTGTTGACGTACAGGATGCGGCAAATAGTTTTCCCACATTTGAAGGAGCTGTTAAAAAAATACGAAAAAAGATATTGGAAAAATCCTTCTTTATTTTGATAGCCTACATAATCAAGTTTTTTTTCATTTATGTCTTGAAAATAATATCATCCAAATGACGGCCTCGGCATAGTGGTTTCAATTTGGATTGCCTCTTTCAAGTCATCAAGGGTCCTAGGGCGATGTTTGAAGACCTCACTCTTGAGGTCTTCATTCTTGACTTGAAAGAGGCAATCTTTCAAACTGAAACCGCTATGCTGAAGAGAGTAATGGAAAACTTCCTCGAATGACTCCACATGTGCGTCGCTCGCTGAGGCCTTCATTTGGATGATATTATTTTCAAGGCATAAATGAAAAAACTTGATTATGTAGGCTTTTCAAAATAAAAAATTTTTTCAATATCTTTTTTCGAATTTTTTAACAGCTCCTTCAAATGTGGGAGAACTAGTTGCCGCACCCTGTAGAAGCATAACCGACTTCCTTTTCTTTGGGTTACATTTTTCATCACCCCCACCCGTCACGATGCGATGAAGAAAACCCTTCCTTTTTTGCCGCTGAAGCAGTTGTTCACAAGGAACTAAAGTTCCTTGGCTTGGCTTGTAACTCCTAGTGCAGAAGAAAGCTCTTCTTGCGTTTGGCACGGATCCCCATATAGCGACGGAACCAATCACAGCATGTTGTTTCACTTAGAGCAGCATCTCCGCTTGGTTAATGATGTTTAGGATATGTCAGCACTACAGTGACTTTATCAAACACAGTGGCGACAATTGTGGTATCATTTTTGATTGGTTGTCCGGATCACGTGGTACAAATCGCCATTTTTAGGGAAAGCTTCTTTGTTTACATTTTATTTTCAGGTGGTTTTTCGTGTTTCATGTAAAATATAAAGTCTCTTTTAGAAAAAGGTAAGAGTAATTCAACACATATACTATCTATTTGTTAACTGAAATAATTACTTCAGATCGATAACGACTCTATATCGTATTTTCATTGTGATTATCCAACCAATGCATGGAGCACTAATTGATAATTATTTATGTATCTTTAGAGTTTTTAGATATGAAAACTACCTTGAAATGTTAAGCTTTGAATCTATCATAGAATGCCGAAGTGAAATATACACAAAATAGGAAAAATATTGACTTTTTTCAGGTTCAGAATCAGTTTCAAAATGCCTAGTTGTGCGGCTGTTAATTGCAGTAATTCTTCGAAAAAAGGGTTTGTGATGAAATATTTTCCAAAAGATACGTCAAGAAAGAAGAAGGGAATGGGTTATCAGAATGAAAAGGGCTAATTGGACACCAACACAACATTCCACTCTATGTGAGCAGCTACGAAGATGATGACCGAGAACTTCAGGTTTTTTGGATTCTCTGACAAGAAATCCAACCTATGATGAAGTGGTACTTCCTACTAAAGTGAATGTTCCAGTTTTCAATTTGATCAACAGTGAATTGAATTCATTATACAATATATCTGGGTATATTCTGAAGAGCACTGTAAACACTTCAAAGTTATGTCCAGTTTGTTTGAGTTCTGCAGGATCAACAAGGCCCATGTACAAAAGATTCATGAAATTAACTTTAATTAAGAGATTCAAGGAAAACTCTCTATATTTTTTTCAGAGGAAGTTTTTTATTTTTTTCTGGAGATGGAAAGTGTTTAGGAAATAGTTTCCAATAATTTCTACACATAATATCAATTTACAGGAATTTTATCTGAAAGAAATGTTAAATCTGAATTTGAATTTGCCAGACTGCCATAAATTGAAAAAAAATTTTCAGAAGATTCATTTCTTTTCGATTGAAAATTAATTCAAAGAAATTAAAAGCTTCTGCGCTGAGACACAGCAGCAAAACAGTGGCTGGCAATTTATTATAATAAGCTTCAGATGAAACTTCATTATGTTTGCTATTATATTTTCAAATTCTTCTGTATAATGAATAAGATGAATAAATCGTTTATTTTATCTCGATGTTTTATTCAGACTCTATCAATATAAATGAAAGATTTGTTTAATCTTGTTTTCCTGTAATGTTCTTAGGATAAAAATAAATAGAAATAACGGCATTTTGCTTTATAATTTCAGCGTTTTTTGAGTTTTTCTCACGAGTTCCATTCAAATCCCGTTCAAACTTCCCTAAAAATGGCGGAGTGGGCGGAGTCAAATCCCTATTGTCGCCACTGTGTTTGATAGAGTCACTGTAGTCAGCACTTACTGCTGGAGCCATCTATTGACCAACCGCGGGAACTAAGTTGCGTACCTAATACATGGATATGATTTTGAGAACTTCAGAACTCGTCCCTGTATATATTCAGGGTATTCTGCAGGAAAATTTTGTTATGAATCATTTACTCAAGAGACTTCCAAAGGTTTCTTCTAATTTTTTTTTAAAAAGGCCACTCGTATTCCATATAAGCGCAGTTACATTGAGTTGGTGTATTTTGCCAACAAAAAATCTCGTGCTTCTTGCATAAATCGTGCAACGTGCTGGTACAGTCCAACTTACTTGTCCATCTTGGTGAACACATTCTGTTGTTGCTGATGACTAGGGCTGCGGTGGACCTGCAGCAAGGACGCGGCGGATGCGGAACCCGCCAGCGTGCGTACTGCCGCCCTAGAGCTGGCAGCTTGCTCGCCAAGACTTGGCGATGCTGCCGAATGCGTGCGAACGTGGGTACGATTGGGGACCACCATGGCTCTGTTCGTGGTCGAAGAATCGAAGTTGGCCGAAGATCTGTCCAAAAGAACCAGATTTTTATGTGACAGGTCAAAGCAAGAGGGATAAACATGTGAATATGTGCGGTACATCGCTAATAAGGAGGGATCAGATTGTTCCTTTCTGACTTGGTTATTTGACGACAGACAAAGTGTACTACAAGCTCTTCGACAAATATTGTCGAATGATAGCTGAGCTAATTCTAAATATTCTTTCCTATGGACCTATTATACTCCATTCACTTTCATTTAATCACATAGCCGAGGTCATGGTTTCGTTTTCAGGAGTTGGTGCACCTGATGAAAAGTCTGTGCGGGTACAGAAAATATCGTTAATGACAAAACGACGTTGCCAGTTTATTTGTTTACATCAAAGAAAAAGTAATAAAGATATTCCACATTTTGTTAGTTCGAATCGATCGGCGATTTTGGGGCGAAATATCGATAGAAAATCGCCTATTTTTCCGTTCTTCGTCGTCCAGAAGAAGTTTACCGTCGATATGAGAAATTTCGATTTTTTCCTTTCACGACTTTTGGCGTGAGTACGAATGGCAAATTTGAATTGGACCAAAAATCGATTTATAAGCATAAATAAAGCGGAAGTAAGTACTAATCGACCTTTTTACACTTGATAACGAAGTTTTTTTTAGGTATCTGGCCGTTTAGAAAGATTTCACACGAAATTCCGGTCCCCCAGAAGTTTGGTTAGTTTCGGTATCGTTTTTGGTGCTCAAAATTTATGTGGAATGCATAAATGAACAAAAAAAAGCTTCCTCATACGATCTTCTAACGAAAGCGACCGGAAAATATGGTTCAGGTGGGATTTTCGAGGAATTATGAGGAAAGAACTTGCAGAATGAAATTGCACGATTTTCGTAAGTGAACGGGTTCTGGATGGCCATCATCCGTCTCTAAATGATTATTGTTGATCGTTTTCACATTTCAGAAACAGAAAACACGTCGAAAAAGCTAAAAAAAAGAAGAAATATGACTATATTGCATTCGGTAGGTGAATTCAGATTCCGATGAATTGAAATGTCATTGTGTCACTGAAGCTTTCATTCCTATCAATCCTTTGCCGAAAGTAGAAATAGGCTATATTGAACCAGAATGCATCGGTTTTTTCCATATTCCAGGAGTTTGTGTCTTATTTTAGAACAGGTGAATGATAAATGTGAAGCATATGTTTGACCTATTCCATTTTATTTGTTCAAACCTACTGTGGTAGTAATGTATGAATATTTTTTAAACTAATAAATCACTATACAGTCAGAATATTTCACTCCTTGTTCATAAGATCAAATGAATGAAATGTATATCTATAAAGCTTTCAGGAATTGACATTTTTGCTTATAAATTTATAACCAAAACTCAGTTACTATTGCATTGAAATTATTAGTTTCTCTGTAAACAAATTCGTTAATCTAGTTTCTATGTTTATTTTCTTTGTGATGAATGAATAAAACTGTTATTTATTTGAAATAAAGAAATATTAGAAATAGAAATGTTATGCACCCTCACAATCATATCACATACAATATCATGATGAAAACAAAGCACATCGATAAATCTTTACAATCATAAATCCAAAAACTCCTTTATATGTAAAATATTGTTCTGTTGTGTTCTCCAAAATGAATTATACATTCTGAGAAATACGATGAGAATGTAGAAAGGGCATCATAGTGTTGACTTGAAACATAAAAATATTTTGAAAAACGTCATAACTTCGATACAGAGTGGAATGTGTCAAATTTCCAAGGCCAGAGTTGTGATTTTATAATTGTGAATGGAGTATAGGTCCTCTGACAAACCGGTTGATATGGAAACTTGCATTCGTTCTGGACTAAGAAGTATATGCATATTATGTGGTGTTTGTATATGGGCATTCTAATGAATACTCAAAAAAAAGATAGGGAAATTCGAAGAAAATATCCAAATGGGCACAAACCTGACCTCGAAGTATTGAGTGTTCCATTCGTTCAACAGAAGTGAATGTTCGCTTGTCATGTGGTTCTTTTTGCATCTTAATTATTTTCATTTCAGTATACAATTACCAATCAACTTCCAAACACGACCATTCACCGGACATGTTTGGTTTATTGATAAACATTCATGCCGAAGTTTAATTCTTAATTAATAGCTTCGGTTGAATTTGTTATTGTGGCAATTAGCGAAAATTGTTAAAGGTTATGAGCAGAAAGAGAAAAAAACCAGAAACTTCGATAGAACAGAGAGCGATCTGCTATCAAGTCCAGAACAATGTTATGAAATTAAACAAACAACTCGATGTTTCATAATGAAACTATTGATTATCAATTTTGTTTCCTTACTTTCTAAGCAGTTTGTATAAGTTTCGAATAATCTGTAAGACGTACTAGATATTAAATTGCTAATTGTTTCGACAACCGTGGGCTATTTGATTTGTACAATAATTCTAATCGAAAATATTTAATTTCATTCGCTTAAGTTATCTTTAAAAATCGTCACATAATTTTGCAAGAAATAGATTTTACAATCTTTTTGGAGATCACACTTTTATTGCGATGATGATGCGTGATGAGTGAGATTGACCATTCAAGAAGTATTATTCTAATTGAACGCCATGCTCGAAGGTTAATGGCAGAGCGAATTTTAAACTTTTCATTCGGATTGATCTTGATATTTCATAAACAGGGTGGGTAACGGAAAACGGATATTTTTAAATGAACTTAACTTTATTAATTTTGTATTCACAATTTATTCAAAAATATTAAATGACAGCATATACAGGGTGATTTTTTGAAGTGTTTCATTAGACGTATTCAAATATACTGCCAAAAACATTGGTTATGTGCGATTATTTATTATTCAAGTAGAATTTCTGTTCTCTTCTACGTTTTACCTACTTCTGAGCCTAATGTCATTCCTTCGAACCAATTTCTCATGTTTTCCCTGCGTTTAAATCATGCAGAAATTGAATAACACGAATGGATGCTTCGATATCATAAGTTATGATAGCATAAAAAATATCGATCTATCATAAACATTACAAGGTCGACCTGAACTCTTTATTGACATTGGATACGATGAATTCAATACACATTTCGTGAACTTGGAGTTTATATTGTTATGATGTACTAACTCGATAAGCTAGGGAACAGAACAAATAATATACCCTCTTTGAATTCCACTGGGAAATCGTTAAAATTTCTTCGCCTCTAGCCACGCGGAAAGGTCAATTGGCAAAATAAACGCCCCCGAGAAATGTTTAGAGGAAGCGGTTTCCTTTATTTTTTCAACCTTGCTCTGAAATCTGAATAAATGAATAATACACTAACTGACAAAGAAACTGCTACACATAGATGGAGCTGTTTATTATTAAATTTTATTTTTTTTTATAAAACAGATAGTATAGCAAGGAGTAAATGATCGAGTAAATGATCAAAATTTGGAGGAAAAAACGAAGGGTTTACAATTTTTTTTAATAAATTTGTTAATAATGTGTTTATCCACCGCAATTATCTATACATCCCCCAACACGTCTTGGCATTGATGCAATAAGATGGTCTATTTCTTCTTGAGGTATTCTATCCCAAGCTACCTGTACTTCATGTCTAAGAGCCGCCAAAGTTCGGGGGGGTGTGATAAATTTTCAAGCCTTCTACCCATGATGTCCCAAATATGCTCTATGGGCGAAAAATCGGGGGATCTGGGCGGCCATGGCAAAAGATTCACATGGGTTGCTTCAAAAAATTTCAAACTAACACTGGCAACATGAGGTTGAGCATTATCTTGCTGGAATATTGGATTCTCGAGCCGATTAAGGTAAGGGAGAACATATGGCTCCACTATTTCTTGAAAGTAACGCAGCGCTGTCATGTTACCTCGAATCAAGACTAAAGCTGACCTATTTGAGTGTGCAATAGCACCCCTTACCATGACGCCTACTGTCTACTGTCCGGTGTACATGTAGCTCAACATCAAACTGAGTTTCAAGTTTTTCTCCCCGAAGTCGTCTAACCCTTCTTCGGCCATCATGTGCACCCAAGGCGAATCGAAATTCATCAGAAAAGACGACCTGATGCCATTCCACATTCCAATACGTTCTCTGTCGTTCTCTGCACCACTGTAATCGTTGCCGGCGATGCTCAATCGTCAGAGGTGACACAAGATGGGGTCGATAATGCTGCAGTCCAAAAGACCTTATCCGGCGGTAAACCGTTCGGAGAGTTACAGAATGGCCTTGTTCTCTCAACCACTCATCAGCCAAAGATCGAGTTGTCGCAAATCGGTCTCTAATGGCCATAATGGTCTCCACCCACGAGGAAACCGAACCGACACCAGCGACAAAGATAATGAATGGCCATTAAATCCGGCGCATGCCATTGCAGATGCTATCAGTTCCCATGAAGTACAGCGAAATTTTTGCAGTTGTGTCAGTCACTTCTACGAAAATTTCCGTAGAATTAGGCAATTCAGAAAGTTTCAACGGCATCTCCGATTTTGTTGAATATTATTGCACCAGGTAGTTGAATTCTTATCAGTTTTGCAAAGAGCCAGATATACAATTTTTTATTTTAATAAAAAAATTTAATTGCTTCATCTATTTCAATCATCTGACTCATTGCTTTCTACCGAAAAACCTACATAACATTTCGAGGAACCCAGACACAAAATCGAAAAACTATGTTTTCCAAAATTCAACTTTTCAAAAAATTGCAACTACCCGCTTTGGAATAACGCAAAATATAAATGAATATCTTCGTTTCTAATATTTGGAAGCAAATTCAGGGAAATACCATCATAAATTGATTTCATAATATGTACCTACTTCCTTTCAATACCGAACAAAATCGTACGTTTCGTAGGTCATCGTTCTGAATACCGTAGAAGTGGCAACGCTGGCAAATTCTAGCAACATAATCCGTCTACCTCTTGTCAAAACCCAAGCGGCACATTTTATTGACCATGATTTATTGCAGATGCGGTCACCAAGTGTCCGGTTCGGTTTCCCCGTGGATAAGCACTATAACAAACGTAGACAGTAGAGATCGAAGGGTATAATTTTTTCAAATAAATCTGGTTGGATCGGGTATAACGATGTATAACCAAAGTCGATAGGGCAATAAATCCCAAAAAACCAGCGAGCCAGATCTGTCCATTGAACCGATTCGATTAATTTGGACGCCTTTTATTCGATTCGTATCGTCGTCTTACAATAAGAATGTTTTTCAACCAGCAGAATCTAAGGCACACTGATTCTGCCTAGTCTAGAAGCGCCTAAATTCTCTAAATAGTGTCCGACTTTTTGTTATAATTCCCCTTATTCATAACAATTTAAGTGAACAATAAAGAGTTTAATGGCGTTGAAGTTCAGCATTAAACCAGACTGTTGGTGTCATTTAGGACTATTCATTTACAGGTAGTTAATAAATAATAGCTTCCAGTTTCTACTTCATTCCTGTTATTCTAAACCGCTATTAAATTCCCGAAAACGCCTTTACAATAATGACATTTTTTATCACAAGGCTATCGAAATTATCATAAATAATTCAAAAGAGAACATTCAGAAGGCGGAAAGATAAAAAGTGTAATTTGCGTAAAACGCCGACGGCGGACATTAGCCGAATGATTAATTTTCATTCTTCCCAGGTCCAATTTCGAAATCGTGATAATTATTTCTTTCCGGGATCGATTTTCACTAGGAAATTCAGACCAACACCATCAATTTCAAAAGCATACAGCGCTAAATACGTATAGGAACTTTCTCTTTGCATATTTGTCACCTAGTGTTGTGACATGAACCATTTAGAGACAACAATATCGATTAAAAAGCGTTGATATTTTTTATATTAATTTTTTCGCTCAAAATTACAGGCCATATACGTCTATATCCCATCATATCATCACTTCTTTGTACTAAAACAGGCTCAGACCTTAGGCCGTATAAATAAAAAATATTTCAAAAAGAAAAATCTTGAAACAAAGATAAAGTTCATTCTTTATAATACCTAAACCTCTGAAGATTTTCGAACCAAATTTGTTTCACTACATTTCAAAAACTACTGATACTTCGCTAATTTTGACTTTCATTCTCTATAAAAAAGTCTTTTTGAAAATTCCTGGTGTTTTTCCAGAAATTTTCTGCCTGGAAAACATGTTCAATTACTTCAGATTAGGTAATCCCTTTCATGCATGTGCTTGTCACTCTGAAGCTTGGAGAATGTTCCATCAATGATAATAAAGTTTCTTAATGTTTTTGAGTGAAGTTATGTTCTTTTAATGAAAATTTAAAATTTGTTTTACATACAACTAAGGCAAATATGAAAAAATGGCAAGAAACATTTTGTCTAGAAGATGGTTGCTCATTTAGGGAAAATGCCATGTTTAATTTTAATCAGAATCGAATTGAAATTTTTTAAAGTTTCATGGCAGTGAAACCCAGAACTGAATATCTCAACATACAATCAAATGAAGTATACCCAATTGGATTGGATGGGAATATCTGCAGACATTGAGATCATGATACAAGAAGTAGTTTTCTTGTATCATGGGTTGAGATTGTACCTATAAAGAATAAACGATATTTTTTTGAAAATTTCAAAGAATGTATGCCTCCCTAATTTTCGAAGAAGAAAAACCGAATTCACTGTTCATTTCGATTTCATAAAACAAAAATTGTATCAGTTTCAGGTACTCATAAATAAACCGTTTTTTCGATATTTTCAATAAATTTCCTGTTTGATGTAGCCCAATGTTAAGGAAGTGCGTATTTTCGGATATGTTTATCATGTATATCATTTTGTATATAAAATTTTACTCCAAGTTGTACACTGATTTCGATATTCTTTCATCGATGTTTTTGAATTCTGATAAAAGTAAAGAACTAGCTTACCTGGATTTTCTCAGAAGGCGGAATCTGAAAGTTTTCTGTTCTTTATTAGGATTTTTTTCATCTCTTTCATTGAATCCCTGAAGAAAACACAACATCGCAGTGGAAAACGACGACCTGCTACTTTTAGCATATGCTATTTCCTCATTTTCCACTTCTTCCTGCTGTTCCATCAACAAACATCGCACATTTTAGCACAAAATTATTCGGGAGAGACTCAGATATTCTGATTTCATATGAATCCATTCAAAAACTCATAATATCGTGTGAAAATAGTGAATCATTTTCATGGGCACATCGCTTTGAAGACGTCACTTTCTTAAGAAAAATTATCAATACATTTCAGCTTGAAAATTTACAGTCCACTATTCATTAATCATTGTTCTAATCCGCACCTTCGGAATTCCCAAAGCGAGCCAAACTATATTTAAAGCTTAGTTCAAAGAGAAAATGTGAGGCAGAGTTTTAGCAATGGATTCTTCATTATAAATCAAAGATATCATCACAAATTGTTCTTTGCATACGATTGTTTACCAATTCGTTGATGTCTGATTAGAGTTCATATAACTGTAAACAATTTAATGACACTCAAATCCGAACATTTAGCATAAACATAGTCCAATTTTTGCGTGTTACCGTTTTACAAACGGTCACAGCCGGTTACGATTTTCTGATACCGTTTGTATTTTTGCGAGAGCGGTAATAGAGGGGAAGGTGTTATGACGTAGCCGTATTACGTCATCATTGTTCCCGTTGTTGAGAAATCTGTAACCTTGTTCCGAAGCAGGGTAACTGGAGCGGTTATAATCTGAATTCGCGCCAAAAACGAATATATTTCGCATGTTGCTTCAGTTGCTTGGTTTTTCATTTTGTATATCAAAGGGTATGCAATTTTTTTGACTTATTATATTTTTTATTTATCTCCCACACCAAATTAGCATGATGTGAAAGAAAGTCTTTAATTAAACAAAATAATAAATGTATTGTTTTTATATCCTCTATATTTCCTAATTTTCCAAATTTTATTCTTGCTTCACTTTATTTCGACCGATGAAGGGGTTTTTGCCATTTAGAGAAGAGAAATTTGTTTAATTCATCTTCACCGCTATCCAATGTGAAATTTCCGAGTCGCTTGGGAATACAAAATAATTGAACATTCCATTCAGAGGAAAAAAAGATCTGTCTGATCCATTTTTTTGCAGATGAAGTGAATAATAAGTATTCTGAAAATGTAAAAATAATTCAAAACTAGAAAATTAATATTGGAGCGAAAACCAACAAGAGAGAAATGTATTTTAGCGAGGATGCATAACCGTGTTAAGAACTTGAAATTGATGATAAGTGGGGGTAACCGCACTGTTACCGATAGTATAACCGGACTTGTAACACGGTAACACGCAAAAATTGGCTACATTTGTTTCTAACCGGGTATCGCCTTATCTCTTTCGTTTCGATCTGACAGTAGTTGTCAAAATGAGAGAAGATCGATAGGTGCCTTGAACTGCTTCTGATATAAACTACAGGTGTTTGAATCTACTCATTCTTGGCGAACTTGACTTATGAAATTATTGGATAAAGGAATTTTAATGAAGAAATTAAATGAAAAATTTCGCCTTTTATCGGAAGATACGTGTGGTTACGTTTGAGAAACACTGTACTGCGAGTACAATCAAATTTTTCACTAGTGTTCTACAAATTCAACTCTGTGGTTTCTTGTTTACGTTTTGAATTCAAAATTCAAAACAACATAACCTCCATAAAATAACAACAAAACACAACAACACTACACAATAATTTGTAGGATCATCTTTGATAGTAACACGATAACGTATTCGAAGAAAAATGGATATATTAGAACCACCTCCTCAATCTTTATTACAATTAAAGAGTATATTGAAAGATAATTTTTCCTTCTCATACCAAATAGATGGTCAAAACACCATCACTAAAGAGCACTCTTTAGTTGTTAAAGATATTGAAAAGTATTTAAGCAAAAATGAAGGAACAACTGCGAAGATTCTAGAAGCAATGAATGATATATTTGCTAATGAAATATATCTGAAGAAAGCCTTGGAGCCCAGTATCCTCAAAAAAAAAGGTGTCTCTTTCGACATTGAACAAGAAAGCCTTATTAGGTATCTAAATACATCCTTTTGTAGGTTGATAACTACCAAAATATCTTTACAGAATCTTACTTAGAGTAAATCAGCTTCAAGATCGTATCCTCAGATTGATCCTAGAAGAAATAATCAATGTTGTCACTGATACCCAGGATTGTAGCGTATTGAGGCTCCTCCTCAATCCTCTGAAATACCTTCCAAGCTTCAATGATGCCAAAGAATTTAGTTCCACTCTACTCAGTATCCTAAGTGAATGTACACCAGAGATGCAACTTGAAATGCTAGATGTTATACCAGATATTATACCTGATAGTTGTTATGATACAGTTGCTAAGGAGCTCACTAAAATCTTAGATATGGGAGATAGTCCTTGGGAAGCTATTATTGGGTGTCTTGGAGCTTTTGACTTTGATGATGACGTGAAAACTTTGTTGCACAAAAAACTTGTGAATGTAGCAAGTGGGTATCCGAGATGCTTACCAGCTACAATAAGGTTGCTTTTTAACACCCATAAAGGTATGTTTGAGATGTTTTTATATGGAAATCAAGCTTGTCTATCAATTTCCTAGAATTTTTTATCGAAGATTTCAATACAAGAGATATTTCTGGGTAAATGAATTTTGTTCAAATGAGTTGATAAAGGTCTCAGCTGATAATACATTTTTCTGAGGAAAGTAGTAAATTTTTTGGTCATTCCATACTTTTTCAGGCAAAATACCACTTCTCACATTTCAAAATTTGAGAACAGCCATTGACCGAGAGATGAGAAAAACAGAACCTAATCCTCTCTATTCAGAAATAATGAGTGTCTTACGGAGTGTCTCAAATAAAGAGCATTTCATCCAGACCTGCTTTGACTTCAATAATTCCATCAAGTCAGATTTCGAGCACCAAACTTTCGATATGCTCATTCTCCTGTTATTAGGAGAGGAAACAAAATGTAGAGAAATGATAAGAAAGAAAATTGAATCAGGTCATTTCACTCCCGAACTGGTTGGAAATATGGTGAAAAATGTGAATTATTACGACGCTTTAACTCACTCTTCATTGCACGAGAGTTCCAATTCTCTGCTGAAATTGGTCAGCTATTTGTTGAGATACGCTTCTACAAAGGTGGAGAATTTCACGAAGAGTTTGTTCAGGGCTCTTCTCAGCTACGATCTGAAGGAAGAAAAATACCGAATAATTGCCAAGCAAACAGTCGAGTGTTTTGTGAGAGCTTGTAACAATAGTGACATGAAATGCGTTAACCAAGCATTGAGGATTCTTTATGCTCTGGTGAAGGAAAATCCAGATAAGTTCTATGATCACTTGAATCAGCTTATGGTATTTCTGAAGAAAATGGACGATTTAGATTTGCACGCTGCTTCAATGGTGAGTATTTATCATTCTAACGTCTAGCGATTAGAAAAAAAAATTTCATTCGTCTAAAATTAGAGAATGAACAGAGGTGGAGCCTTCACCAGAAGTTCGATGCATGTGCGCGAAAAATGTGTAGCAAAACTCAAAAATGCAATGGTATACAGGGTGTTCCATCTTGTAAAACAAAGTTATTGTCTCTTCTGGTTCGAACAGCAACCAAAATTTCAGGTTATCTCTCTTTGAGTCCTCTATAAACCTCTTATGAATCAGTTGTTGTAGTTCAAACGGTTCTGGACTGCAGAATGGAATAAATACTAGCGGCTATTAATTTTGCAGGCTTATAAAATCATTTGCGAGGTTTCAAACAGCTTGGATCCTAATAATCCACAATCTGAAGCTGTAGAAAATGATGTTAATATGATGGTCAGGAAGCAATTGATGAGTTCTAAGAGATTGAAAAAGTCAAAAGGTATAATGGGAGCCATTATGCTTTTACAGGCCGATATTATTTCAGACAGAACTACTAGAGATGAAAATAACAGCGATGTTGAGAGTAAGTTATAGGAAAGCAATTTTTTGAAGGATTATTGTTTCAATAGAGTGATCCAAACTGAAAACTCTGATTGTATTCATAAATTATGGCCTAAATCAATTTCGAAATTTTTTTCTCCAGTGTTGGAAATAGGCGATCAGGAACCACCTGCAAGAACTTTAACCATAATGGAAAGTGTTAAAGTCTTAACTGAAAGTTTTCCTGAATGCATCGGAATGTTTTATGATGAATTAGCCTCCATCGTTCAAAAACGTCCAGTCAACAAAGATTTCTCTGAATGGATGATCAAAAGAACTCGTCTTCTGTTGGATGATTATATTTATACTCATGATGCACCCTTGACCATAAATAATGTATCTTTTGTATCGAATAATGGAGCTACCATATGCGGCAAATCGCTCACACTAAATATAGGACCAATGACTGCTGAGCCACATAAACATGAGAACAGTCCTATGATACTTCTGCCATCATTATTTCGCTTATACAGGTAAATTCCACCATTATGTTGATCATTTTCAAGTTGGCAAGAGAGTCCTAAAGGAATTGTCAGACGACCAATTGACATTAACTATAGGCAGTTGACTCACCATTGCCAAAAGTCAAGGTCACTATTAAGAACATAGGAAATCCTTGTTAATTTTTACTTCGAAGTTTAAGACCTTTTGTAGGCTGTTTCTTGACTGAATTAGTAAGAAGATGAAATCGATTGTTGAAATCTTCAAAACCTTCAGACTCTTCATTTTTGTTATCTATTAATTTCTTTCAGAATATTCATCTCGAAGAAATTCACTGATCCGATGCACTCAAAAGATTATGGAGCATTGGTAGGTTGTTCTTACATGCTACCAAGCTTAGAAAATCTCGAAGATCTTGGCATTGACCAGTTGAATCAGGTAGTGGATGTTCTCTACCATGTAATAAATTATCTGAAAGAAGTCGTCGACTCTACCACAATGGAACCAATACATCTGGACCTATTTCTAGACAGATTTAATCTGTTGATAAAACTTGAAGGAATCTTCAACGATCTTCTGATGAGAACTTCCGAACACACTTTCTCTACACCTTACTTCAACGACTGCTTCAAAAACAAGCAGTTGCATGAAATAAGGAAAAAAAGTGCAACCAAAAACGCTAAAAAGCGAAAAATTGTCCACAATGACACTACTATAGCTTCTACATCAGCTCTGAGTATGAATGAACTGAATACATCAACTGTTTCGGTTCTAACCTCAAAGAAACATAGCAAACCAATTCGTCACTCTAAATACCTCATAGAACACAATATTCATTTCAGAGAAATCAGCGTGTACTCTTTATTCAAGATGATTCAGTATTCCACATTGATGAATCTGGATGAATCAGAAGAGGGTATACAAATAGGTTATGATCTTCTAGTCTTCATTTTACGAGATGTAGTGAGACAGTTGGGCATTCTTTTGAGAAGACAGTCTGACCAGAAATTCACTCCCGAGGAAATACTTGAAAGTATACTCAAGGATCTTTCCAAAGCTGCCGTTAGTTTCACTGAACTGGTGAAAGAAATGGAACGTTTGGAAGTCTTCGATGATGAAAACGAAGGACACTGTAACTTGATAATGTGTTTCTCGTACTTTTTAGAGATGTTCCATATAATTTTGAGTGTACCAGTGGGGAAACAATGCGAACTTGTTAATAAAGTTCATAAGGCTTTGGATGTGAACGCAAAGTCATCGGCTGACCCTGACAAAACCAGGAAAAAATTACTTAATACCTTCAAGGAATATAACAAAATCAGCGTTGTTCTAACTCATGGTGTGCTCATATACAAAGTGATAGAGAGTATTGTACAGTATGAGTCCAGCTCCCATACAGATTTGAAGAAAACTCTGTGCGAAAACATGGTATCCAAAAAATGGCAAAGTGCCAACTATCTTCAGTATTCGGAAAAACAGTTGAACCAAGACACGAAGTTTATTCTCGAAAAATATTTCAAGGAGTTAAAAGTTGAAAAACTGCATGAACTGTTAACTAAAGTGGCAGGGGAGTATGTAGATTTGAAGGAAAAAAAAGATCACCTATCGTCGTTACCAATAATAAATTACTCCAACTTCCACATTTTGTTTGTCACTTTGTGTACAGCGTTGCATGAAAATGTGCAGAAGGAAATTGGTTCTCTCAGACTGAATCTATCGTCCAATATTGTACATTTGAAATTGTGGAAAAACACGACTAGTATCATGTTCATTATGATGGGAATTGCAAAGAACGTACTCAACAAAAACAATATTTTACTGTCTACCTTCCTGAAAAAATCGGTTCCTATTCTCAGGATATTCATAGCTCATGCTTTACCAATCTTCGATGTGATGTTTTCGTCGAAAACTGAAACTGTGGTGGATATTCTGAAATCTATGCAGGCCAGTACGAGGTTCATCCACCATCTTTGTTGCCAGTCGAAGATGTTCAAGAATCTGTCTGTGGTATCTCACATACCAGGTTTTCGTCTGGTTTTAGAACAATTGATTTATAAGGTTAAGGCCCTCTTGGTGTCTCACAATTGTGAAGAAGCTTTCTTTTTGGGTAATTTGAAAAATAAAGATATTCACGGAAACACCCAAACTAGTGAGCAGTTGGAGGAAGATGTTACTCAGGAGAATGAACAAGATGAAGATGAAGAAATGGTAACTGATGATGACAGCGACGCTAATATGGATGATGATAGGTCAGAGAGTTTAACATTTTAATTGTTGATTGGATTGTCACAGTTGTTACGTGTTATGACATATTTATAGTTAAGATATTCCTTTTTATACCAGTGATTTTTGATACTTGCCGAATTGTTTTTTTAAGTATGGATTATTTTTCTTAATAAATTTGTTTAAAGATTTTATGTGTTTCATTCAAACTGACCAATCACTTCGGATTCATTACAACAGAAATTTCGAAGCTTTCATAATAGGTGGCGAAAATGATAACTTTACATGAAACCCTGTACAAACAGGGTTGCCAAAATTCGATGTGCTTGAATAAATAAAATCTGAAGGTAAAAACTATTCAAAGAAAAAAATTACAGTATAACACAAAACATTTCCATACAATAACAAGGGATTTTTATAAAAAAAAAATTAAAAGATAAGCATTTGTATTCAAGCAAAATGTGGAAAACATGTAGGTATGGCTTGGTTGTCGTGAATTTTGCTTTTGCAAATTGATTAATGATAATTATATCCGACTATTTCAAGTTGAGAGATATATTGCTCCCTTAGAAATTTCAATTCTCCCTCTGCTCTGTTGAGGCATCCAAATAATTTGTTATCATCTTCAGTGCCGAGAGTAAAATACAATTCGCAATGGCAGTATGTACTTGAAAAATTGCGCGCAGTACTGTGGTTACATTATTTAGACTCAATTTTCGATTCGATTAATTGTTCTCTAACTTAGTTCGGCAAAAGATGTGGGGGGGGGGCATAGCCACCCTTTGACAACGAAATTTACAATAATCCCTTCATAATTAGTCCTATAACTTTGGTAAAAAAATTCTATCTATTCATGCCCCCCTCCCTGAAAAACTGTCGGGATCCGCCAGTGGATGTTCTACATTTTTCCGTATTCGCATTTTGCACAGGGATTCTTATTTCATTCAGATTTTGTAATATTAAGATTCGACTCGAGTTTATTCAGATTCTTTATTGGTCTAATTTTCACTCGGGACTTTTGATCTGAGAGACTGAGCAGCTCAGTCTCAGATCAAAAACTTCCGAGAGAAAATCAGACCAAAACAAAATCTGAATATCTCGAGTCGAATTTCAATGTTACAAAATCTGAATTTTCGAGTAAACTGCTGAGAATAATCAGAATTTTTTGATGTTTTCACCTATAAATATTCAAACTATGAACAAAATTCATCATTCAACCGAGCTCAGTCTCTCAGATCAAAAAGTCCCGAGTTAAAATTAGACCAATACAAAATCTCAATAGTCTCGATTCGAATTTTAATGCTGCTAGGAATAATCGAATTTGTTTGATGTTTTCACTTATAATTATTCAAACTATATCTAAAATTCATCATTCAACCGAGCTCAGACTGAATAATATCAGCAACAACATCCAAAAAATTCCGTTTATTCCTAGCAGTTTACCCAAAAATTCAGATTTTGTAACATTAAAATTGGACTCGAGATTATTCATATTCTGTATCGGTCTGATTTTCAAAAGAGATTTTTTGATCTAATATACTGAGCTCGGTTGAATGATGAATTTTAGTTATAGTTTGAATAATTATAAGTGGAAACATCCAAAAAATTCGATTATTCCCAGCAGTTTACCCAAAAATTCAGATTCTGTACTGGTCTAATTTTCACTCGGGACTTTTCGATCTGAGAGACTGAGCTCGGTTGAGGATAGGGTGGCTCAAAAAAAAAAGTATAGGTACTATAGTGTAAAAGGTTATTGGGGTAGATATCAGCCGGTTTTTCAGAAAAACTCTTTTTCCTTCTGCTCGAGCTTTCGAGAATTTAATTCATCCCTTCATCAGGAGCACTAAAATATAAAAACATAAAAAGAAAAACATTACGAAGATACGACAAAATGAAGTTAGCTCAAATTAAAAAAAAAAGAGTTTTTCTGAAAAAACGGCTGATACCCTAATAACCTTTTACACTATAGTACTTGAAGAAAACAGCAAATAATAATACTTTACTGAAAGAATCCTATAGACATTTGTAATATTTTGTGGAACATCCTTCACTTTATTCTCGATTTTTCACCCATCAATTACTGAAGCAACAGGTATGAAACAAAAAGGAAATGCCTTTTCGTAAAAAGTCTATTTTTCGGATAGCAGCATGAACTTGTTGTTAATTGCTAATGAATAATGAGAGTTACCTGTGCCACTATGAAATGGCCATTTTTTCCACATTGGACGTAGGTATAAGTATTGATTATTTTTCCTAGTTTAAGAGTTGCCGAAAGAATAAAAAACCAGATCAGAATTTTCTTGGGAAAAGCTATAAAAAATATCGTGACTTTGGTTATGGGATCTCGATAAACTATGCATGTAGCTTGAATATGTCTTGCAAAATTTCATTTCAATCGAACCCGCAGTTCTAGTAGAACGGGCGCTTAAAAACATGAATTCATTATCTACCAATGCAAAGGAATCATCAGTGTTCCCCTAAAAATAAGACTTCACTCCTGTCAACTCTGGATTGACATAAATGGACTAAAAAGGGGATGGAATATGTCTCACCTGCTTCTTCAACAATTTCCATTGTTGTAAGAAACATGACACCCTAACAATAAGAGATTTTCAGTAATTTTGTACCAAATCAAGATCGATTGAACAATTTCAAAAACAAGGGAAAATAACAATCGGGAATGAAAAAAATCAGAGAATGAGCCGCTAAAAAGCCATATCAATAGCTGGCAACGGTATCTTGTTAGATGCGGTATTGTGTTGGTGTTTTCTGATTTGTTTCCTTGTGTGTTAGTTTTTTTTATTTTTTGCTTCAGAATAGTAATTGGGGCAAGACTGAAATTTCCGGGAATCTTTCAAATGAAAAGAAATACCATAAATTTGTATTGATATTGAATTAAAAAAAGAAAGAAAATATAATAGGGTGTATATACCAACCACATCACTATACGTGTCAAATGAGAAATATGACAATTAAGCGTTCGCAAGCTCTTGTTATGTGATATTCTTGTTTCATTCAATTTTTTGTGTGAAATGCAACCGTTTTTAAGTATTTCACTTCCAATCGAAATTAGTCGCATTGGATCGGATAAAAAAATAAAATAGGAAGTGGAGAATTTTCATTTTTTCAATAATTTTCTATCAATTAAGCCATAGTGGTACCGACATTTTTCAAGTTTCAACCTCCACAGTACACAAAACATAATATTCAATTCATTTCTGTCATATTTGCTTTGAATTTGAAAAAAATAGTACATTGTTTACCGGATAGGAAAAGCCTTACATTCCTGGACGATCGTGAAGATTGCTAAGTCTAGGCGTAAGCCGAGATTTAGCAACACAGAGTCCAGGAATGTGGCTTTTCCTACGAGGTAAACATACTATTTTTCCGCAAATCGTTTGAAATTCGACAGATTTTAATCAATTTTGAAAAAAATCGCGAATTATTCCATTCATAAATAAATGGAGCTTTGAAATTCGGAATGGAATTGGTTGCGTTACTATGGACACGTATTAATGCTGAATTGTCAAACTTGACGAATATTAATTTCTCTATTTCAGTATCGTAATGAGTTCATTACAGTACTAAAAACAGTACTGTAATGAACTCATTACAGCATTGTTTTCAGTTATATTTTTCGATTTTTGATTGTCAGCACTGGCTTCCGATTCTATCAATTTTCAACACATGCAATTTAAAAATGTCAATTTCGTAACAGTAAACAACTGCCAAGATACAATACAAAAGTCACTAGGATGTATAATCTGAATTTTTCATTGAATTTCAACGAAATTTGGCTGAAATAGAGAAAATATCGTCTAATACTCGTTGCAGAATGCAATTCCAAGACTCATGCGTTCGAAAACTCGCTCCTTCGTCGCTCGTTTTCGAATTTCGCATACGTGTTGGAATAGGAGCCCATTCTGCAACTAGTTTTAGAATATACTATTAATTGCTGGTCTTTTCGAAGACAAAACAGTGTAAAATGATGAGTGATGATCAGTGGCGGTGCTATCACTATTTTTGGGTGGTGCGAGATCAGGAAGTGGCGCCCCTACAACTATAAAACCGAATTTTTACTGTCATAAATTTCAAATCATTGAAATTGAAAAGTTCTTCTTACCAATTTGTGCGAGTTATGGATAATAGGCTCTACCTTCCGTAGTGCGAGTAGGTATAATAATATATGATAGAAATTACAGTTGGGAAATAATAACAATAAAGCTTTTATTCATTTCAAACAACTCAAATATGCACTTTTCGAGCTTTAGCGCTCGCGAATTTTTTTATCAATTCACAATAATTTAGATTTTGTGCTATATCATTTTCTATGGACAAGATTCCAAGATCGGATAGTCTTTCATGGCACATTGATGATCGTAAGTAAGTTTTTATAATCTTCAATTTACTAAAACTTCGTTCTCCTTTGGCGACAGTTATAGGAACAGTTAGCAAGATACGAAGCGCCGTCCATACATTCGGGAAAATATCTTGCCAGTCATTTTTTTTTATAAGTCGAAGAACTGCTATGGGCTCTGCTGCTTGAAGATCCTTCAACAATGGATTCAGGCTCACAAGTTCTTCAACCAATTCATTGCCAGATATATCGCGTTTTTCGCCATCGCTCAAAGCGATTTCCAAATCTGCACAAGCTTTTTTCAAAAGGGATATGTCTGCAATAATTTTCAGGTCGTATAAAAAGGACCAAGTATCATTGAATTTTGACAATTGTTGAAAACTTGTGACCAATGTGTTCACAATTGTGTCTATCATAGGGTAAAAAACGTTATAAGTAAATATAATTACCTTACAGGGTGTTTCACCATAAACTGGACAAACATATATAGCGGTGTAGTTGACACCGAGAAAGTCATTTTTGGCTTATGACATATACCTCGTTTTCGACGCATAAGCGAGATACAGAATGTTAAATGTCAACTTTGAGCAATAGGTATTCTGTAAACTGTGGTAAGTTATGCGTGATATTTGAAATAACGGTACCTTGTCACATCTCAGTATTTTTGAGGGCTCAATTGAATTGTGGTGTAGAATTTTGCAAAAAAAAATTCAAAATGGCGGAAAACCTGCAAAGTCTGAAATTTTTTTTCTCGGTTGCCAATTTGGAAAATATAATCTCAACGTACTCGATTTTCTAAGATTTTCCGTGAAAAAAATTTTTCAAATTTCGAACTCAACTTTTTTTTTACATGTCTTCAGTGAAAAAAAAAATTTCGCCCAAAATTTTTGGAATTTTTCATGGTTGATTTATCTTCAATTCTGAATACTTGGGTGGGAACAGAATGAAAAAATATTAAATTGGTTTTCTTTTTGTAGCCTTCCGAAGATTACGCTAGGTGTACTTTCTTAATTTTTATTTGAGAAACTGGAGGCCGTACGAAGGTCAAAATTGTGCTGCTGGGCTGCCAGAATGACCCAGATAGAAATATGAATTTATAAGCAAAAAAAATTTTGTCGAAAAAATAAAAAAAAATTGAAAAAAAAAATTATTTTTTTTTTATTTTTTCCAAAAAATTTTGGTAAGGTTCGAACTCTACACTCTCGATTAACTAGAGTTGCCGTGGTAACGGAGATTTATAGGATTAGAATTAATCCAATTCATACTCGTAGAGTTCGATTCCTACCAAAATTTTTAGAAAAAAATTGTTTTGGTTTATAATTTCATATTTTTATCCGGATCATTCTGGCAGCCCATCAGTATAATTTTGACCTCCGTACGAGGTATATGTCATAAGACAAAAATGACTTTCTCGGTGTCATCTACACGGCTATATATGTTTGTCCAGTTTATGGTGAAACACCCTGTATAAAAACATTTCTTTGTTTTAACGGTCTTATTGTATCGTCCGGCGAGTCTGATAGTCCAGTAAAGGAAGGTCTGAAATCGCTTTTCTCTGAAAGCGCTGTTGATTGTTATGAAGGAAATGCAGGTGCCAGAATTTTCAGGAACATTGAGAGGAACATATGAAAGACAAGCAAGTCTTCGAAACTCAACAGCCCCGGATTCCGCTCGTAACGACGTCCCGTTGTCTGCCCCATATTTATAATATATCGTTTTGGGGCTCCTCTACTGATGGCGCCCGGTGCGACGATTTTGGCGCCCCCCTCGAGACGGCGCCCGGTGCGGTCGCACCGCTCGCACCGCCCTAGAACCGCCCCTGGTGATGATGAACTTTCCATTTCTGGAACTCCTCCAGAGCTGGTTGAGAGAGTGAATACTGCTTCATTAGAATTATTGCCAAAGAAATCTAGAGAAAAGTTCGAATATGCTTATATAGAACACTGACAACTGTAAGGAAATATCATTTCCTTACAGTAAGGAAATGAATATTTCCTAACAGTTGGGAAATCTTGACTTTTTCTATGACAAATTTTGTTAGGAATGTCAAAATTTCCTAGAGATTTGCGGAAAAATATTTTTGATTGTTTCAATATAATATTTTTCCATCAACAATGAAAATTATGAAATTCCACTGAACCATTGGATCAATTGAAGAAATTTTATGATAATTTTTCTGTCATATTGGCCTTGAATGTGGAAAATTTTTTTGTTTTGTTTCCAAATCATAAGGATAACTTTATTTTATTGATTTTATAATTTTTTTATTATTTTTACCATTCTTCAGTTTGTTCTGTAATTTTAATTAGTCATGGTGTTTGGTGATGTTTAATTAACAAGGAGCAGGATTGAATTAAAGAGAACATTCTTAATATTTTTATCAACACATTTTGATTTTGATTGTTTCTTTCCTCAAGTTACAATAAAAATAACAAAACTCTTCTCAATTTCTTCCATATGCGTCTAGACTTCTAGACTTCTAGAGCATCCAGCAGAGACTAAGTAAATCAGCTATAGTTCCAATTGAATATAAAATTTGGGAGAGCGTGGATACAAATTACAGAGTACCTAAATAAAATTTTAGCGCCAATAAGTTTTTCTTTAAATTAAAGCTATTTCAATATCTACATTTCTCAATGGTGAAATACAAAAAGAAAGAGAAAATAGATCATATGCTGTTTAAAATTATTGATTCGTATTCTGACAATGTCGACATGTGCAAATAATTTCCTATTTCAAAAACTAAATCATTGAACAAGATATAAGTATAAAAGAGTACCTATGTATTATGATGATTTTATTACAGTTACTTAAATAATATATTACATATCAATGATTTTCTCATATCTCATCATTATTTAATTATTGTTACAAACAATTGCTGCTAAAAACTCAATTTGAAACATCTTGAAAACTGGTCTTAAAAGAGGATAGAGAACTTGGCAGTAGAATCCTCGTAACTGGAAGAGAAAAAAATGGATTGAAAAAACAGACAAAAAATAATATAATTTCAAAAGGGAACTTATTACAAAACAGGTATAGGTATAATATCATTAGGAAAATGAAAAGTAACGGACATTCCATGGAAACATATTGAAATTTTTTCAAAGAAAGTTAAAAACGAAATGCTGAAAATCATAATTTAGCATTTGTTTAATCAGTTAGACGAGTATTAGTGTTAAATCATCTGTACAGGACTATGGAGTAGCGCCATTATGATCTTTCACTTAGCCAAATGGTAGGTATAGCAAATACCCAATGTCTCAATGGTATTGCTAAGTAACACATAGTTGTATACGAAATATAATTATGAGCTATTGAAATATTCTTTGGTGAATTTTCTAAAGATGTCTTGGTGCTGCAAATAATAAAATAAAAAACTACAGAAAACTCACATGTTTGATTATACCCTCGATTGATATCAAACGTTCAGAGTGTCGTCCTTGGGCCAAACACACCCCTAAACATGCCAAAATCACGGCCACAAATAGTGCTTGTCTGAAATTCATTTCGAACTTTAACGAAGTACCTACTGATGAATGCTTAGATTAGAACAATATTCCTTTCATTTATATAGTGTTCTCAACCAAAAATTTTCCTGGTGTTGCAAAACTATGAAAAACCATGTTATCATCGAATTATTTGCGAAATTTGTCGTTTTCCAGAGATTATTCAGTCACTTTTTACGAAACATTGCAGCAGTTTGGAGCACAATATTATAGATGTAGATTATGAATAAATGAAACATTTTTATTTTACCGTAAATTTACCAGATTATTGTGAACTTCCAAAACAGAATGTGTACTGTGTACCTATTATGGAAAATTTAATTGTGGTTAGTTTCAAAGATGTGAATATATTTATTGAGAAATATTAGGGAGAATACCAATTGACCTAATTATAAGTTTTCGAAGTTTCTAAGTTGTCAATTAATAGTATTAGATGTATTCAAGATATCGCGAATACAAAAGCTTGTTGGATAGCGAAGTTTCATGAATTGATTTGGAATCCCAAATTTGTAATAATATGAACGACTGAACTAAAATTTAAATGGGTCCTTTTGTAGCCTAAATCGATCTCATTCATCAGACATCAAACGAAAATCTTCAGAATTATGTTTGTCAGGCTTCTTAATTCTTATACTCAGAACAGTTTATGTCATAATTATAATTGACATTCAGATTCACTTTATACAGAAATTACCAAGATGTCTACCTCTTTTATTGACAATTTTAGCCAAACAAACATCCAAAATGATCCAAACATGGTCTATACCTATTCAGCAGTTGGCAAAAAACTTTCTCCGTCCAGAAAATATAGGTTGATTACTCAATTTTTCTTTCAAAATTATAGGATTCCGTTATCAGAATGTTTGCATTATGCCAATACAGCATGAGATTACCATTTTTTGAACTTTACTACTTGATCTGCTATTTTAGATCTATAAATGTTTCTGTTATTTACGTTGTTTTATGTTATTATTTTCTTATTATTATGTTTCTTCTTGATCTGCAAACCAGTCCTCCACAGCTTTTATTATCTCCTCGTTGGAAGAAAATTTACGACCTCTTCAACTTTTTTTCAGTTGAGGAAAGAGATGATAGTCGGACGGAGACAAATCTGGTGAATAAGGGAGTTGTTCTAGTGATTCTAACCCTAAATACGAATCTTTTGCATGGCAACATGAGATTTGTGTACTGGGGCATTGTCCTGTAAAAACAAAACACCTTTGGATAGCTTTCCGCGTCTTTTCTCTTTAATTTTTTCCCGTAGAGTGGTCAGTAATGTCGAATAGTAATCTCCAGTTATTGTTCTACCCTTATCCAAAAAATCAATCATGATTACTCCATGGCAATCCCGAAAAACTGAAGCAAGAACTTTTCCAGCAGATTTTTGGACACGAAACTTCTTAGGTCTTGGAGAACCAGAGTTTCGCCATTCCATCGATTGTTGCTTTGTTTCTGGATCGTAGAAATGTACCCAAGTATCATCCATTGTAACAATTCGGTTTAAGAAGTCTACATCGTTTTCAAATCGAGCACAGATCGAACGCGATGCTTCTACCATCTTCTACCATTGCACGCTTTTGGTGAACATTCAAACATTTGTAGATCCATTTTGCAGAAATTTTTCTCATGTCCAAATTGACGTGAACTATATGATGAACGCGTTCGTATGAAATCTTTAGTGCTTCAGATATCCGTTATCGATATTTTCGGGGAATGACACAGAAACTGGCCTTCCCGATCGGTCATCATCTTGAATGGAAAATTCACCCCTTTTGTAGCTTGCAGTCCAATTTTTCACGGTCGCATACGAAGGACATTGATCACCAATGATATTAAGCATATCTTCGTAAATCTGCTTACCTCTTAACCCTTATAAATACAGGTTCTTGATGATGGCTAGATACTCCAATTTTTCGATTTTTACAATTTCGGTGTACATCTTTTTTTTATTTATTGCGTAACTCTGGTTTACTTTTTTGACGTCGAACTCTACACTGACACTTCTAATAAGTTATTGTTCGTTGATATGATATCGCAATATTTTGTTTATGCATGGAACTGGTCTAGGCTTACTAGATATCAATACATCCTCGTAAGTATATGGTTTTCTTTCACCTTATTTCGTATTAAGAAAAGATTCGCTAATACGTTTATAAAGCTCCATTTTGCCCATGAAATCGCTTGAATAAATAATCAAAAAATAAAAAAATAATAAATTTACAATATTGCTTGCTTTGAAAGTATTGCAGTAATTTTGATGTACGATGTACCTACATGTTCAGTAGATGTGCAGAAATAAACAAAACATGGAAAATATAATTTATGCTGCCTCATTTATCAATTCTACTGCTGTAGAAAGATTTTTTCAAATGTTGCCAAGTAAAAATAAGTGATAATCCTTAAAAAAAATAATATCAATCACACAGGCTATATAATGATAATTTTTTTATTGAAACTCATATAATAATGATTTATTCACATCTTGTTATTATTTATTTATCATCACAAACAATTTCTGCTAACAAATCAATACGAATGACCTCGAGAATTGGACTTATAAGGGGGTAGAAAAATCGACAGTAGATCCGTTGCATCTGGAAATGAAAAAAATATGTTTGCAATTGAAAAAACTCCACATTGAATAATAGACATGGATTCAAACTGATCATAACGAACAAGAAAAGTCTAAACTATTGAAAGTTTTTGAGAGATGACCAATTTAATATATGTCTTGGTGATGCAAAATATCAAATAAAAAAACTCACCGCAGTGAATATATTCTTGATTGATATTCGTGGAGTAGAAAGACCTTGGGCCAAGCAAACCCCTAAACATGCCAAAATTACGGCCAAAAATAGTGCTTGTCGGAAATTCATTTCGGAAGTTAGAGGAGATACTGAACAGTGCTCGTTTATATACAGAGTTGTCAAACAAACCTTTTCCTGTTTTCGCAAAACTATGAACAACCATTTTATCATGGGTATTTTTGCGACATTTGTAGAGATTATTCTCTGCTTTTTTACGAAATTCTTTTGCAGTTTGCGGCGATAGATGGTATTTTATCTTCAAGATGATGAAATGGGGGGATTCATAGTAATTTCCATACCAATTTCATAAAAGTTTAGTATGAAGATAGTTCCAGAAATAGGTACCTAGTCGACTCATTCATGTCAATTTGATGTGTTTGCTGATAAGAGTTAGGATATTTACAGTTCTTTTGACCTTTCAATATTTTTCATGTCCATAATATTCATTTGATTGAAAATCTGTTCCCATTCTACCGGCATAGTGCACTCTACTCAGATGTATTTATTATTCAAATTCAATTCCAAAATAATTTTCACGAAAAAACATTATCTCTTGAATATGCTTGAATGTGTGAGCTGCTAAAACTCCTTGAACTGTTGAAATATATCAAGTTCACAACCGACATTACATTTAAGGTTTTACCATATACAGGATGTTCCTTAATTGGAAGTACAAACGAGAAGGGGAAATTTCTTGAATTAGTTAGAGAAAAAAAGTCCCATGAACATATGACCGCAATTTTTTTTTTCGAGATACAGGCTTTTGGAGTTTGAATATTGTTTGAGTTTTTTCGCATAGTATCTGCATTTCACAACATATTCGACTGAAACTGCTAGAGACGAACTTCAACAGTGAACATAAATCGAGTCGCGATCAAATCGAAATCAGGGTTTCCTTTTCTCTTTACGCAGAGATAATTCCCATCGTTTTACGTTAAAGAAAATTTTCAAACATTTCCTTCAGCATGGGCCGCTCAGATATGCTTTGAAGAATGAGGAACAGACATTCGATAAGGAGTGATGGAGCCTTTCCTTCTGGCGGCGAAGGAAGAAGGAGGGTAAGCAATTCCACCTAAGCTCCCTACCCGTAATTAGTTGGGGTTGAAAAAATAAGGGTTGAACTTTATCCCAACTTGCTTTGCCCGATTCCGCACGCTAGCTTTGTTAGTATGTAAATGGGAGACTTGAATTGTTTTTTTACTCCGGTTTCGGAAGACAATACAGGTTGATAGATTAAACAGATTGTTTCGATTCAAAACCTAGGTGTAGTTTGAGATAGAAGACATCAAGAAGATTCAATATCACCCACAATAGAAAAGACAAGCGTTGGCCTCGTATGCTTCTGGAAGTCTTTCAACCACGGAGTGCCGAGTGATCCTCAGGTTATACAGTGTGTTTAGGCATGACTTACCTAATTTTATCGACAAAAACACCCACATTGGGGGGTTAACCCCCCTATTGGAATAGCCGCCATTTTTAGTAAATTTTTTATTTCAGTTGACCCTTTCAAATGATATCGATTTCTTCATACATAAAGGTCCTACTGATGTGAAAAAAATGTTTTTTGGAAGATAATACTACCACCTTTTATTAAAGTAGAACAATATGAAAACATTTAACTCAAAAATGTCATAAAATTTTTTTTTCGAATAATTTAGTCAAAAAATTTACTGAATTTTTTAGTAAATGCTCAATAGTACAAAAACTAGCACATTGAAGTACAATGTGGCATATTTGATTCGAAAAATTCAAATTCTCCATACAAACTTTTTGGTGGGGATATCCATTGATCAAAACATTAGAAAACAAAAACTTATAGCTTCCGATGAAGACCTTCGTGACATCTAATATTTTCAGGATACACTCATTAGGATTAAAGCTTTCAGGTAAAAGTTGAATCATTGCGAAAAAAGGGAAGTGATTTTTTGGTATTTTTAAACAGTTGGCCAGCATGAAGGAACTCTTCTATTCCCTTATGTGAAATTATTACACAAAGACAAGGACAAGGACTATCATTTCGTGAATTAATGTTGGGCTTCACTTTCGTGGTGAAGATTCTTCAACTTCCATTGAAATCATCTGAAATTCAGTGGATATGGAGTACCTATCTCTCATAGGAAATGTTAAAGTAATGAACAAAATTAATCCAGCGATTTGAACCAAAATTCATAATTTCTCCTCTCTCCCTAATACCCCCAATTACGCCGCCCCCGGACCACCGAACGTTATCCAATTCGGATTCCACAGCGTCCAAAGGCCCCCCGGCCGTACATCAACCCCCGCAAGAGGAGAATTCATAACCCGAGAAACGGCGGCGGCAGCATCGTTGGCGGCGTATCTGGGGGCCGGGGACGCAGCGCGAGGGGCGATTAAATTAATTTGGCCGTTGTCTAAACAATGGCCGCCCCGTTAATGGTAACCGTTTGCCGAAATTGCCGCCTCCGAAGAGCGGCGGCTCGGTTATGCACGGTTATTTTTTATGCAGATTTTTTCCGGCAAGTCTTTGGGGACGGGGATGAGGCGGCTACCCTTTTCGCGGGAACCCACGCTTTTTTTACGGCGTCGTTCTCGGGGGCGAAGCAGCGGTCCCGAAACTGCTGGGTTTAATTGAGGATGATTAATTAATGAGGGGAAGTTCTTGCATTAATTCGTATTTGATATTGGTGGTAGATTAAGTTTTACATGAAGAACCTTTCACCAAATAGATAAGTCCTTCGTAATCCTACAATATTCCATGATTCAAAGCCAAATACCAAGCGAGAGTTAGAGATACAAGTGATAATGGCGTTCCACAAGGAAGCATTCTTGGTCCACATAAATTCTAATATTTTTAATGGGAGCTGAATTCCATTTACTGGATTAGCAAGTTCAAAAGGACACATGGAACAAAAGCAAACTCATGTATCTATATTAAAGTAAAGATGCTCAATTCAATTAGAGCTGTGGAAAAGAATAAATAAAATACAGGGTGGCCAAGAGATTGACGTCAAAAAGAAAAAATGGATGCTTCGTGTCATGGGCTATTCGAATCACCCCCATGTATGTTATGCGATTTTTCACGGTTTTCGAGTTATGAATTTTTTTATGAACTTTATGGACTTTTTCGACTCGACCATCTTAAAAAAGATATTAAAAAAAAAGGAAAAGACTTCCCTGTGAAATTCTTTGTAACTTAATCTCCATGAATTGTACTTTTATACATAAAATAACCAGATTCGTAACTTTGATAAAAATTATGGAAATGTTGGTCTCAAGTGAAAAAGTTACGTGAATTGGATTATGATCTGAATTTTCGAATCAAAATTAAAAATGTAAAAAGGCTAATTCACGGTTTCTTAGTATGCTTAAAAACTGCGTTCAACAGTCAGATTTTAGATGAAAATTCATAAAAAATGGTACTTAACACTCTACTTTTGCTAGAATTAGCCTTCAAAGTCATCGAGGTGGAAAAAATTGAAGAACTAGACATTTACTACTGAATTATTTTTTGCCATTTTAAGATTTTTCTGATCAAGTTATGATAGAAAATGCTGACAATTAATGAAAATTAGCTTAAGATGTTGGTCAAGAAAAGTTCTAGATAAAAAAAGAAAAAGGTATGGCAATAAATCACACGTCATAATGTGAATAAAAAGAAATTTATTTATAAAATTTACAGTAGGTTTTCAAAGTGGCCACCTCCAGCCCCAATACCCATTCTACACCTTCTAAGAAAATTTTCTTTTAATCGCATGAAACCTGCCCTGTTCTCTCTAGGACACGTAAATGATTAAATTTGGGAAAAAACCGTGAACGTTTTTTCGTGTTAACATTTTTTGTTACTTAAATACCTATTGTAGTCGTTTTTTGCAAATTTTTTAAATCTTACAATGAACCAGCTGTTCGAGGAGACCTAAAGTCGATGTTCAGTTGTTGTTAAAATGCCTAGAGCACGTGTACGCGGAATTTAACGTCAGCTAAGTGAATTTGAAAGAGAGAATTATTGGTTTACGGGAGGTGGGGTTGTCATTTTGAAAAATCGCTATCTGTACGAACAGAACTCCAACTACTGTTATGAGATGTTGTCAAGCGTGATTTGATGATGCCCAAAATCGAAGAAGAGTAGGCACCGGAAGTCGTAGGGGCGCAGATAGAGTAAGAGATCGACGTCTAAGATTTATGGCCATTAGAGACCGATTTGCGACAACTCGATCTTTGACTGATGTGTGGTTAGGAGAACTACTCCATCCTGTAACTGCCCGAACGGTTTACCTCCGGATAAGGTCTTTTGGACTGCAGCATTATCCACCCCATCTGGTATCACCTCTGACGGTTGAGCATCGCCGGCAACGATTACAGTGATGCAGACAACGACAACATTGGAATGTGGAATGGCATCAGGTCGTCTTTTCTGATGAATCTCGATTCTCCTTGGGTGCACATGATGGCCAAAGAAGGGTTAGACGTCCTCGGAGAGAAAGATGTTAACCTCAGTTTGATGTTGAGCCTCATGTACACCGGACAGTAGGCGTTATGGTATGGAGTGCTATTGCACATGCAAGTAGGTTACCTTTAGTCTTTATTCTAGGTAAGACGACAGCGCTGCGTTACCTTCACGAAATAGTGGAGCCATATGTTCTCCCTCACCTTAACCGGCTCGAGAATCCAATATTCCAGCAAGATAATGCGCGATCTTATGTTGCCAGAGTTAGTTTAAACTTTTTTGATGCGACCCATGTAAGTCTTTTGCCATGGCCGCCCAGATCCCCCGATCTTTCGCCCATAGAGCATGTTTGGGACATCATGGGTGAAAGGCTTGGAAATTTACCCCAGCCCCCACGGACTTTGGCAGCTCTGAGACATGCAGTACAGGTAGCTTGGGATAGTATCTCTCAAGAAAAAATTGATCATCTTTTTGTATCAATGCCAAGACGTGTTGGGGATTGCCTAGATAATCGCTGTGGACAAACACATTATTAAAAAAATTATTTAAACAAAAATGTAACCCATCGTTTTTTTTTCTCCATATTTTAATCATTTACTCTTTGAAATACTATCTATGTTTTACCAGGAAAAAATTTAAATTCAAACAGCTCCTTCTGCGTGTTGCAGTTTCATTTTCAGTTGGTATACCTACTATAGCTTTGTTCTTGTCAATAAAAACAACGAACGGAGATCCAGAATTCTTTGATGAAAATGCAGTAATAATGAAAAATGAAAAAAAAAAAGTTTTCAGATTCAATGAGTTCCCAGAAGGGGAAAAAGTACAAAGTGCTTCTTATTAACTGAACCTGTGATGATTTTCTGATTTCATACAAAATAGAATCTTAACAGTCGCTTCTGAACATCAACTGGGGAGTCAATTATTCGTGAACATTGTTTTTCAGGATTCTTTGAAACTTCTCGAGATTTGGGTACCCCTATCCAGTCGTTTGATCCGCCAGTAGGTACAATTACAGTGACTTTATACAAGACAGTGGCGACACGCTCATGTCTCAATTTCTATTGGTAGTTGGATTTTACGTGGTGAATTCCGCCATTAAGAGGCTAATTGTGTTTGGAAGCACAGAACAGAACAGAAGAATTAGTGTTCTGTGCACAGAACTATAGAAATTGTAACTTTTTAGGTTAGTATCATAGAGAAAATGAGAATTGTCTATGGTTAGTATCAAAGATGTACTCTATAATCTTTGAATTTTAACCTCCAATAATCTGACATTAGCCTCTTAATGGCGGATTTCAGCTCCTTGTCGTCACTGTCTTGTATAAAGTCACTGTAGGTACAATATCCTCAAGTTCACCCTCTTACGCTCAGACTTTTTTTGTAACGATTCCAATCAATCCAGCAAAAACTGGAAAAGCATCTTTGCATCTCACCCCGGGCAGTTTCACGTTTCAGGACCGCTGCTGGCAAGGGTGGGCGCTCCAACCCTGGGGTGGCTCGAAAGTTCTTTCTGGGGGCCCTCAAGTAATTATATTTTTTAATTTATCTTGCTTAGTGTCCCCGCAAGGACGGTTGTAATAGATAACGCACGGGACCTGTGTAGACACAACGGGCGAAGACGGGGGTGGAAACGGAAGGGGGTGGAACACATTAGCCGATGAATTCAGCTCATAAAATTTTATAAAAAGCGCGTCCTGAAGGATCTCGCGAGGTGACAGGTGGAATAATGAATCAAGACACGGTGACGTTTTGCGGAGATATTAAAATGTAAATATTAAGGGTGGAGTTTCGGGTCAACCAGGGGGCTCTGTCGCGACAGTTTTCATTGGAATGGGTTTTGCCAAGAAAATACCTACTTTATTTAAAAATTTGCTTGTCAAACACAGTATCTCCCTATTGGTTGTCTCATATAAAAAACATTGCTCTCTAGTTTTGTATTAATATTTTATTTGTATCTTTGTCTGACTGAATGGTGTTGATAAATGTTAATGAACAGTATGTACAATGACAGTATGTTCATGAATATGAATAGCTTGAAAGGTTTATTCATGTACTTAAGTGGGTATGTATATTGAATTTATTATTTTTATGTGAAAACAATTTTTATAGATTCTTTATATATGTACCTACAAAGATCTACAAAAAATAAGCAGTCATTGTCACAATCTCCTCCTCTACTCTGTTCAAATCTAAGAAGGAGCAATAATAACATGTTTGGCGCAGCGGTAAGAGGGCCTTCGCAAAAGTTTCTTTCCGTCCAGAGTCGAATCTAGGAGATTTCACACAATCGTTCAGTTTCAGCTGAACTTGAATTCCATTTTTTCTATAATTTATAGAACGTTGTTCTTTTGAAATTTGGCAAACTGTCGTCATCATTCACGATTTCTAGAACTTTAGTAATCATTGGGATTTCATTCCGGAAAAAAAAACCGTGGACAATTCTTCTGATAAGGTTCATATCGAAATCGTCAACCGAATCGATTATTTTTAACGACTGGGCTCTCCTCTTAGGTGGCGTCAATGTTTTATTCTCTTCAGATTCTCTGAGAATTCTGAATACAGCTGAATCACTCACCTCTGAGGATTTTGAAACAATTCCTACTAAGTCTCTTTTCGATAAGTCAGGGTATTCTTCCAATTCTTTTCGAAAAATGTTCAAAATTATCTCTTTCTCTTCAGCAGAGAAATGCGACCTTTTGGACCTTTTTCGTGGTGGTCCCCACATATCACCCTCTGATGCAGTATCCGTTTCCGAATTCGACATTGTTCTATAAACAGTACCTATATACACTCTGTCAAAAGATTTTCCAACACAATACACTTTTCACAACAAAATCTATAAACACTTTGAACAGCTAGACCTTCACAGTAGCTCTAGGTTTGACCGTTTGACCAATAGGAGCTTTATTGTGCGCAGACCAGACGATTTATGTTTGTTTACAAAGCTCCTTCTTATATTT
The DNA here is from genome assembly GCA_910592335.1 of Adalia bipunctata. Taxonomy (NCBI): domain Eukaryota; kingdom Metazoa; phylum Arthropoda; class Insecta; order Coleoptera; family Coccinellidae; genus Adalia; species Adalia bipunctata. The sequence continues at coordinate 17,965,875 of OU342954.1, read as the reverse complement.
GAACGGACTATAAATAGACTAATTTTCTTATTGATATGTTAGATTATTTGGCAAAATAACAATAAGAATAAATTATTTAAGGAATTGATTCAAATTAATTATTAAGGATTCGAACCTAGAGGTCCATCAATTCTAGATGTCAAACACAGTATCTTCCTTGGAAATGATTGGTTATCTCATATAAAAAACATTATTGCTCTTTAGTTTTGTATTAATATTTTCTTTGTATCTTTGTCTGACTGAGTGGCGTTGATAAATGATAATGAACAGTAGGTACAATGAATAACCTTTTTTCTTCATGAATATGAATAGCAAATAGCTGTTTCATACCTATTTATAACCAGAACAATATAAATTCATTACATCATTGAAAAAATGTTGAATGTTCGCAGCTTTATAGTCTTTAAAATTAAAATCCATTTCAGATTCTTGTAAAAATTAACACACCATGTCAGATTACATGAAAAAGTCCCATAGAAGATCCACAGGCCTAAAGAATCGTAAACAAGGCGGAAAAATTGATTTCCGCTGAAATTATGTTAATTTTAAATTTCGACAAATAACAGAAAGTTCGGTAGGATAAGAAAATAGGCAAATTATTCATCAGTGCTTGTCAGTCAAATTCAAATTTACTTAATTTTGGCTTTCCTCGGAAGAAATTCGTTCTGACGAGAAAATCAGGGGAGAAAATTATTAATTATGTTAAGTACACAAGTGACGTTTTCTTGAAACTGAATCTTGAATCATATATAGGTGTTCAAAGAAATATAGTTAAAAGTGAATATTTCATTTCGTAATATGGGAGAAATTACGTCTGTGTAGGTTTGGGAAATTCATGCATAATTCATACATAAAAACGGATATACAGGGTTTTTTTAATTGGAGGTACAAACGGAGAGGGGTGATTTCTTGCATTTCCTAACCATGGGGCCGCAAATGTTTCGTTTTCGAGATACAAGGGGCTCTAGGTGTACCCGGGAGTATTTGAACGAAAATTTTGAAAAGAGGTGGAGTGAAGATGAAACACCAAATCCTCAGAATCAAACTGTTTAAATTTTTTTTTCTGAGGACTTCGAGAGAATCGTTCAAAATTTTCTCTCGAAATCGGTAGCAGATACGACAAAACTACAAGAAATCATAAAGTTTAGTATAACAACAAAGCATCTTTATACAATTTTTAAACTAACAGTGGCTTACCAAAAAAATGTTCTGATGAAAAACAAAGGCGACAATGTGCCAGAAAATTATCACCAGGTAGATTTGAAAGCACAATTTGTCACAAGATGTTGTATTGTAATTTCTGTTGAATATCTTGTGAAATACAGATACTGAAGGATTTTACAATAGGAGGTGTTATTTTGGTATTAAAAGGAAAATGAAATTTTTTTGGATGAATTATCGGATGTTCATTTGATTAGGAAGAGGAAGCCATGCCGTTGATAATAGAAAATATCATCAGCCAAAGGACCACTACGAACACGACTAGTACATGATCATTTATCCTCTTCATGAAATTTTCCATAATCAAATCGCAAAGTAATTGCCCTATACCCTCGATAGCCTCACGAATTCCATCTTTGAGGTTTTGAATCGACGCTGGGCTCTTGGCGTAGACCTTCTAGACACAATTCATGCACAATGTCCTATACCTATCTTTAACTATTTCGGAAGTATTAAGTGTTTTCAGATTTATTGCAAAAATCAACGTTTCAAATCAAAATTATTTTATTTCACAAATTCGGTACATTAATTACACTTAAAACCTAATGAGTAATACTGATTATTTCTTAATTATTAAAAAAAAACAAAAAAAAACATTAATGTCAATGTAGGAAATGTTCAAAATGCTCGCCGCGAACGTCTTGGCAACATGCTAATCTGGTGTAGAATTGTCTTCTAACGTTACTCAACATTTCAGGCGTGACTGATCTAATCGCAAGCGTGATTCGGTTTTTTAGGTCGTCTTAGTTCAAGGGTTTCGTTTCGTATACAATACTTTTGACATATACCCACAAAAAGAAGTCTAATGGTGTCAGATCAGGAGATCGTGCTGGCCATTCTATCGATCCGCGCCTCCCTATCCACCGATTTGGAAAAATTTGGTACTGCCGGACGTTGATTTGGTAATGGGGCGGTGCTCCATCTTGCTGAAACCATATTATATTGGCAGGAACTTGTGGATTTGCTGGATCAGGATATAAGTTTATCAAAGTTGGTACGACATTATTTTGGAGAAGTTCTAAATATTTTTCTCCATTCAAGTTGCCGTCAATGAAAAAGGGACCTACGATATCATTTCCAACAATTCCTGCCCAAACATTAACATTTTCAGGATATTGCGTGTGTTTTTCTCTCATCCAGTGAGGATTCTCATCAGACCAATAGCGGCAATTTTGACGATTAACATGACCGTGTAGTGTAAATGTACTCTCATCAGAAAACAAAACATTTTCTGATTGGATCACATTATGTTATCTAACATTGCCATCATTTGCTCACAAAAATGCGTTCTACTATCGAAATCGTCTTCTATGAGCTCCTGAGTTGCCATCATTCTATAGGGATGCATCTTACTTTCCTACTATTCGAAATATTGACGTGTGGCTGACGGTGATCAGCGGGGCTACTTTTCGAACAGAATTATGTGGGCTTTCTTGAAACTCAAGCATAATATCCAATTTCGTATCATCACTTACTGCATTGGCAGCAAATTTTTTTATTTGTCTTACATGACCAAGCTCTCGAAACTGCTTTTCTATTTAGCTAATTGTTCCTTGGGATATAGGCGGCAAATTTGGAAATTTTTCGTGAAATGAGCGAGAAACTTCCATTTATATCCGTATGTAATCTCCATAACCAATCATTTGAAGAATGGTTATTTTGTGCATTTCTGTTAAATGAACCATTTTTCCAATATTATTACGTACAGTTATCGAAATTCAAAACACAATAGCACTTACACTGATCACTTATTGCCATGCAAACAGACAACGTGTTACTAAGGCTATGAAAATAAAAAAATCCGTTTTTTTTTTTTAATTTCTTCTCACTAATGGTTTTCGCTTACTTTCTTCATATCAAGAGGTAAATGGGAAATAAGTATTGAGTGTAATGTATCGAATTTGTGAAATAAAATAATTTTCATTTAAAATGTTAATTTTTTAAAAAAATCTGAAAACACTTAATATGTCCGAAAAAGTTGATAGGTATAGGACATTGTACATGCCTTTCAGAACACTGGAAGACTGAAGAACAACTAGATTATTATCGATTGAGAAACTTCACGTTAAGAGCCAAATACTGCAGATCTTTTGGGGAACATGGAGGAGTAGCAATATATGTAAAAGATAACATAAAAACATTGGAAAGAAAGGATATATGTAAAGTTTCTAAGAAAAGACAATTTGAATGCGCTGCTATTGAATTTTCTTTAGATAATCTAAGGTGGATATGTATTACAGTATATAATGATGGTAAAACAGAACCAATGATAACACAATTAACACCTGTTATGGATAAGCTGACAAAAGAAAAATTTCAAATAATAATAACTGGAGATTTCAATATCAATATTTCAGAGGACACTAAGGAAAAAAGGGATTGGTTGAATTTCTTGAAATCCTATGGAATTTGTCAAACAATATTTCAACCTACAAGAATGACACACTCAACTTCCACTTGTCTAGATGGTATCAATGTCAAAGTAAATCACCCATTCATTGCAGAGGTTATACAAACACATATCTCTGACCATACTGCACAGAAAATATCTTTCACAGTGAGTAAAACAGCAAAATTCAAAGAACAAAGAATAATATCTCAACACAACCTTAATCAGCTAAAAATATCTCTATCAGCACAAGACTGGTCATCTGTGTATGAATGTGACAGAGGAAACGTGGATGAACAATATATTAGATTTCAGAGTATTTTTCTTGGACACTTCAATGCTACTTGTCCCCTCCAGAAAATACCAACAAGACCTAAGAAAGACAACAGAATATTTAATGATCCTCAAATTAAACAAATTAAAAATAGACTGGATGTGTTACTTGTCTTAAGCAATATTGATAGAAGATTCGAAAATGAATATAAGAATACAAAGAAGCATTATGATAAACTACTCATCAAACATAAAAAAGAACACTTCGGGAAACTTATTGAAAACTCAGATAATAAAAACAAGACGATTTGGACCATAGTAAATTCTTTTAATAACAAAGGTCAGAATAACTATATGCCACAGAACAAGGACATTAATAATTTAGCGAATGAATTCAATGAATATATGGTGAATGCAGCCCCAAATCTAACAAAATCAATAAAACAAAAGAATTTTTCAACAAAATTTCAAAATTCATGGCATACATTTCACATACAATCAATCCGCGAGGATCATATGAGGGATTTAGTAAAACAACTGAAAAATAAAAATACAAGTGGAATAGATGAAGTCTCAAATAGAACAATAAAAAATACAATAGAAGAAATAATCCAACCATTAACATATATAATAAATAATTCACTTCAAGAAGGAATATTCCCCACAAATCTCAAAACTGCAGAAATTATACCTATATATAAAAATGGAGATCCGGAGAACTATGCAAACTACAGACCAATAAATATACTTCCGTCTTTCTCAAAACTGTTCGAAATGGCTTTCTGTGAACAAATAATGGATTTTTTCATGACCAGGGCATTGTTTGGTCCAAATCAACATGGTTGTCTGAAAGGTAGATCTATTCAGACAGCGATACATCAATTCATCAAGAGAATCACAGAGGCTTTTGAAGATGGTGAATTGGCAATGGGATTGTTTTTGGATCTGTCTAAGGCGTATGATTGCCTCGATCCCAATATTTTATTTGAAAAACTAGAACATTATGGAGTACAGGGAAATGCACTTGGATGGGTCAAATCATATCTGAGGAAACCATTATCATGGGCGTACCACAGGGTACCTTGTTAGGGCCAATGTTATTTTTGGTATATGTCGATGACCTCCCCGATATTTTCCAATCAGCGGGATTGTTTAAAATGTCACAGATGGAAGAGTTGCTCAAACTATACACCCACGTAAACATCAACATCGATCCAAACATAGAGGACATCATAGCTCAATCAATAATAGAAACACATCTTTATGCGGATGATACTAATATTATAGTAAGATCTAAAGATATTGATGGTACAGTGATCAATTTGATACGATCAATGCTAATGGTTGATGCCTGGTGTGCTGAAAACGGTCTAGTTCTCAATAATGACAAAACAAGCATATTATTTTTCTCTAATAGTCGGTCAAACTTGATACCTCCAAAAGGCATCACATTCAGCTCTGGTACGGTCCAGACAAATTCAGAGACAAAACTACTTGGAATACATATTGATAGCCACATGAATTGGTCAACACATTGCGAATTACTCTCGAACAAACTACATTCTACCATATACATGTTAAGAGCTAAAGAACCAAGTCGACGATAAAACCTTAATGCTTGTTTATTTCGCAAACTTTCAGTCTGTTATGTCGTACGGAATAATTTTTTGGGGAGGAAGTACATCGGCGGAACAGGTGTTTGTTTCTCAGAAACTTGCTTTGAGAACAATATTGGGTATGAAATACAGAGAGTCATGTCGATGTGTTTTCAAAGGGAATAACATTCTTACAATGATCGGCTTGTATATATATAGAACTTTGATATTTTTCCACAAGAATAAACAATATTTTCAGCACCTTAGGAATACCAACGCTACACGTAGAATGCATGATTACTTTTTTCCCATTCACAGATACTCTGCTACCGAAGAAGGTACTTTCTATATGAGCCTAAAGCTGTTCAGCTGCTTACCTAGATCTGTCAGAGGTTTGAATGAGTTAAAGGTTTTCAAAAAGTCTATTTTTTCTATAATTGTTGAATGTGAACCATACACAGTATCTGAATTCAGAAGTTACTGTGATAGGTTGGTATACTGAATATCCTTTTCTTTTGATAGTGATTTCTTATTGGGTTTCATTTATTGTAAATTTGACTTGTTTCCTCTTCTTTGTATATTAGTGTATGTAAATGATTTGGGAAATAAAATTAATATTCTATTCTATTCTATTCTATTCTATTCTATTCTATTCTATTCTATTTTCATGGACGCAAACAACTAGTTAAAATTCGGTTGAATGGGTGCAACGTTAGATCAGGAGAACAACAACCACAATTGGGAATCCCACAAGGTAGCATAGCAGGACCAATTATGTTCCAGATATACCTCAATGACTTTGGTATGGACGTGGAATGGGAAAATAATAAATTAACAAAGGTACACTATGTTGACGACACAAACCTCCTGGTAGTAGAGTCTCTATGGCCTGATCTCAAGCAATTGATGAACAATATAATGCAGTACACCGAGCAGTGGTTCCATAATAATAATTTAATCTTAAATAAAGATAAAACTAATGTGATATTATTTCATCCATTTCATTCTAAGATAGAAAATCCAGGTAAAATATCGATAAGAGATGAAGAATATAAAATATCTGAAAATTCAAAATTCCTTGGTATTTACATCGATGCAGATCTAAAATGGAAAACTCATATTACACATTTGGAAAATAGAATAGGAACATCACTATATGCATTGAGAATCACAGCTAAGTACCTTAATGAACAAGTGTTAAAAACTGTATATCATGCAATGATTGAGTCAAAATTAAGATTTGGAATTGTGTTTTATGGATCTGGAAATATAACATCATTATTCATATTACAAAAAAGGGCAATCAGAATATTATATGGTTTAAAATATAATCAATCATGCAGGGGTATCTTTAGGGGAAAGAGTATGCTAACACTGTGTGCAATATACATACAGGAATGTTTGCTCTTTCTCCACAAGAACAAGAATCTCTTCAGTAAATTCGAAAATACAAAAACAAGGTATGAGACAAGAACACAAAATTATAATTTTCCAAAAACAAGACTCTCTACAACACAAGAACAATTGGAATACAGGTGTTTACGTTTTTTCAATAAACTCCCAGAGGAAGTAAAGAAAATTGAAAATTATAAAATATTCAAGAGAGAAATCTTCAGGATACTGGTACAGATGGAACCCTATGGTTTGGACGAATATGGGATAACCAACTAACTAACCAACCCAAATTTGTGACACAATTTCATTTCCTTTCTTGTTATAAAACTTTATTTGTAACGTGAATGATTTGAAATAAAGATTGTTTATTATTATTATTATTATTATTATTATTATTATTACATGAATTATGTCTAGAATTCTCTGAAGAATCCAAAAAATAAATAATATACAGGGGGTTGCATTTGAAATAAGAAAGTTGGTATTGGCCACGGTCGCATGGAACACCCTATATAATATTATTTTCTTGAAAAATATGCGCATTTAAAATTACAAATCGACGTGTGCGAGCGATTTTCCTAACACCCCCTCATTTATTCGTTATCGAATTTATTCCATTTGGCTGTTACACTCTGTATGTATAGAGAATCTCCTCTCTTCGGTTGTACCTCCAATTTAGGAACACCCTTTATGTTTTGAATCAATTGTGCCGAAATGTTTGTGCTAACTTTATGATAAATCGTGAAATCTGTGTGTTGTAGAGAGAAAATGTTGTTACAATTTGGATCCCTCTGTCCGAAGTGCATCACTGAAAAAAATCGTTGAAGTAACAATGAGCGTTAAAAATTTCTTGAGACAAGGTTAATATATTCACGCCTATTTTGAATCACAAAAGCTTCATCTCAGCTGGATTAACGACTAAATCAAGATCACATTGTCGCCAAAAACGTCAACTTCAGACCACTCGAATATAAAAACCATCGTTTTTGCGTCAAACATCTGTTTTCATTTAAAAAAATACACAGTATTCAAATCCAGATTTGAGTGGGAACATAATAGACACTTACGGGGCGCATAATAACGTCGTGGAGTCTGGACCTGTCAATCTCCATCATGTTTCCGGCAATTGACTTCCGGCATTGTGTTTGTTGCGATAGCGGTTAATGTGGACCGGAAGAAATGGAGTGGACAAAAGTTAAGGATATGCAGTCTATGGACCGGGTTTATTGTTTGCGATCGGCTGTCACAATTGCGGAAAGCTCAGGGATTGAGATGAGGAGAATTCAGCTGAAAGTTCCCCAGGTTACAATTACGCAACTGTTGAGATTTCTGGGGGCTATTCTAATTTGCTTACCGTTTTCTTATCACGCCCAGATCTGGGCCCATAACCGATTTTCGGATTTTAAAGAATGACGGCCATACTGACTGACGTTTTACCACAGAAGAAACCAATTTTTTTGCAGAAGTTAGGGCGTTTGAATGTGGGGCATGGAGAATCGTTTTAACGGCTTCACTAACAAGCTCGGCCAAATCATTTAATCTTGTGTATTCGACCGAAAGAAACTGAAGGTTCTTTGGATTGAGAAAGGAGACTATTGAATTGAAAAACCGCGCAAATCCTAACTGAATTCGAAATTTACATATTTTAGACTTTTGGAGCCTACAGAAATGTCTCATATCCTGATGGGATGAACAATGTTGCTGTAATTGTCAAGAAAATGAAAGGACTCTTATATTTTTTATAGCCTTAGGAGTGTCCTCAGTGAACTCATGTTATTGGGAGCATATGAGATAATGGTTCTGTCGTGTGGTGAAATGTTCAATAAATATTCTAAGATTCTAGAGAGCACTCACAATACAAAACATCATAAAAAAACCCGGAAAATTATGTAACAATACCTACACCAAGTGTAGTTAGCTCTGTGGCGACTCACTGTCCATCGCTCCGCCCACAGATGGCCATGTAGAATCGCAAACTTTAAGTAGAGCCACGTTCTTTCACCTGATACTCTCTTACGCTTTGAGCAGGGTAACACCTACGTCATTGGCAAGCTTCGCTGATAATAGCCAATCAGATGAGTCCCCTTTGAGCGGAGCTGAGACAAACGTAAGCCTGTCCCGATTTCATTCTTGATACAACGCGGTGTATTCCTATTATATGACCGAGTTGTTTTGATTGTTAACTATGTAATTTAAGATCAACTTCGAAACTAAAGAACATTGATTTTGATTTGATGGTGCCCAAGGCTTGAATTGCTTAGCTTTTTAAATACATGATTGAATATACAGAGTGTAACAGCCAAATGGAATAAATTCGATAACGAATAAATGGGGGCGTGTTGGGAAAAACGCTCGGACACGTCGATTTGTAATTTTAAATGCGCATATTTTTCAAGAAAATAATATTATATAGGGTGTTCCATGTGGATGTGACCGTGGCCAATACCGACTTTCTTATTTCAAATGCAACCCCCTGTATATTATTTATTTTTTTGATTCTTCAGAAAATTCTAGACACAATTCATGCACAATGTCCTATACCTATATTTGACTATTTCGGAAGTATTAAGTGTTTTCAGATTTATTGCCAAAATCAACGTTTTAAATAAAAATTATTTTATTTCACAAATTCGGCACATTACACTTAAAACCTAATAAGTAATACTGATTATTTCTTAATTATGAAAAAAAAAAACAAAAAAAAAACATTAATGTCAATGTAGGAAATGTACAAAATGCTCGCCGCGAACGTCTTGGCAACATGCTAATCTGGTGTAGAATTGTCTTTTAAAGTTACTTAATATTTCCGAAAAAGTTTAAGATAGCTATAGGACATTGTACATGAATTATATCTAGAATTTCTTGAAGAATCCAAAAAATAAATAATATACACGGGGGGTTGCATTTAAAATAAGAAAGTTTGTATTGGCCACGGTCGCATGGAACACCCTATATAATTTTATTTTCTTGAAAAATATGCGCATTTAAAATTACAAATCGACGTGTCCGAGCGTTTTTCCTAACACCATTTATTCGTTATCGAATTTATTCCATTTGGCTGTTATACTCTGTATATTCTTTTGAAGGAGAGTAAAACATACTTTTTTCTTAAATCAAACAATATATAGCGTGTGAAGAAATAGCGACGAGGAACAGATTGTATAAAAGAAAAAAAAATCTGTTTCCCGCTCTAAATCTAAGTATTAGCAGAGAGAATGTAAACCCCAACCATGTACAGGAGACAGGATCATTATCCCCAATAAATAATAAATATATCGTTAAAAAATAAGCTGCAGATACGCGCTGCTAAAGGGTGTTTCAAATTGCGCGGTTTTTTTTAGAATGAATAAAACACATTATTTGCATTTTTTCAAAATCTTCTTGTTGGTAATTGAAGTATCGGTTATGACATTCATGTACGAAAAATAATATTTGCCAAATGGCCTCCTCTTGCAGCTCTACAGACGTCCACTCTTCTGTTAAAATTTTCAATGACATTTTGACATCTTTATTGAGGCTCTATCTCACTAATGACACGAATAATTTCATCCTTTAGTTCAGGAATCGATTGTGGATTATTCTTATAAACCTGGCTTTTCACATAATCCCAAAGAAAAAAGTCCAACGGTGTCAAATCACATGATCTTAGTGGCCAATTGACATCACCGTTTCTGGAGATTATTCGTCCAGGAAATTTTTGTCTCAATGAATCAATTGTATCATTTGCAAATGGAGGCGCAGCGCCATCCTGCTGAAACCAAATGTCCTCTAGATCAATACTCATTAGTTCAGGCCACAAAAATTCGATTATCAACCGACACATCATATCGATCACCATTGACAGTTAAAATCTCTCCAGCAGCATTTTCGAAGAAGTAAGATCCAATTACACCACACCAAACAGTGACTCGTTTAGGATGCGTATAGGTTTCTCATGAATAATTCGTGGATTTTCCTCACCCCAAATTCGACAATTTTGTTTATTAACATAGCCAAAAAAGTTAAAAATGTGCCTCATCGGAACATATGATTTTTGAGAAAAATCAGCTGGTTGTTCATTGATGAAATTGACAAATGAACGACATTTTAAATGTTCTAATGGCTTCAGTTCTTGTGATATTTGAACCTTATATGCCTTCATAGCTAAATTCTTGTGTAAAATACGCCATGTTGTGGACCCACTAAGTCCAACTTGTTGTGAACTTCTTCTAATGGACATTTCAGGGTCTTCAGCAACACTTTCACGAACCAAATCAATATTTTCTTGTGAACGACCGCTACGACTGTATTTTTCACTTTTTTCGTCTTCCACCGAATCGGTCTCTTGAAATTTTTTAATAATTCGACCAATAATGCCTTCAGATGGACGATTTTGTAAACCATAAAATTCACGTAAATTTCTAGAAACACTTTTCACAAAACGCTGATTTTCATAAAATAATTCTACAATTTGAACGCGTTGTTGTATCGTCTATACAGGGTCTTTCACGAGGAACCTCACCCATATTTATACGGGAAACTACTGAACGTATTTTCATGAAATTCAGCACTTATAAGTATTTCACGATGCTGATGAAATCTAAAATATTTTCAAGGCATGAGCACCTCCGGTTTTTCCGGAAATGACGTCAACTTCCGTTTTTCAAATTAGAACACCATTTTTTTTATTGCAGAAATAGATTCCTTAGAAAATTTCAAGTTATTTTGATGTAACATTTTTCAGTTTTGGTTGGAAAATTCTCTCTGAGCGGGAAAATTCGAAAAAAAAATCGAAAATAGAGCTCCGCCGAAACAAGAATAACTTCGAGGTTTTTGGATGGAAAATTTTCATTTTTGGGATTTTTCAAGATGTAAGATTGATGTATCCACTTCAAAAATCGAAATCGCGATTCATGATACAGGGGGTGAAAAAATCGCCTTCAAAGTTAGGGATGACAAAATCGTGAAAAATCAATTTTTTAAATTAGAACCCCATTTTTTTATGGCAGATATTGAATCTACGTTAAAAAATAATGTGAGTGTATGCATCACACCCTTGCCCTAAAATGGATATTTTCTGAGTTATTCACAAAAAACTGTTTTTCGTCTCTTGAATTTTTAGCTATTTCTTTTCCCTTCACGCCAAAAAGATGAAATTTTCAGGAACTGTTATTTGAACCATGCTGTATAGTTTTCTTAACGAAAGATCCGACATTTCTCAAGTTTGTCATGGTTCTGTTAATGGTATCTCTCGTTGGTCTGGGTCGGTCAGGAAACCTCTCAATGAACAGTCGAATCGTTCTATCTACAACTTTATTACATTCTCCATGAAGTAGAATGAGATTTAAATAATCTTCATTGGTAAAATTAGGCATAGTGATCGATTTTATAACTTAATACGAATTATCACCGAATTAATAGTAAACACAAAATGCTACTGAATAAAGAGGAATTTGGCAGATGTAATTAATGATATCTATCATTAAAAAAAAAGAATGTAAAACATGGTAAGTTTTTGCATATGGTTCATAAGGAATTATTTATTTATCACTGGAGAGAAAACCGATGGCCGATTAGTTGAAATAAAGAGGTTTCCGATACAAATTCGAATCCAAATTCGCCATCTATTTAGGAACAACCTGTAACTTTTTTCTCTTGCATATAAGGGTAGTAAAATCTAAAACATGGTTTAAGTAACAGTTCCTGAAAATTCCATCTTTTTGGTGTGAAGGGAAAAGAAATAGTTGAAAATTCAAGACGAAAAACAGTTTTTTGTGAATAACTCAGAACATATCCACTTTAGGGCAAGGGTGTGATGCATACACTCACATTATTTTTTAACGTAAATTCAATATCTGCCATAAAAAAATGGGGTTCTAATTTGAAAAAATTGATTTTTCACGATTTTGTCATCCCTAACTTTGAAAGCGATTTTTTCACCCCCTGTATCATGAATCGCAATTTCGATTCTTAAAGTGGATACATCAATCTTACATCTTGAAAAATCCCAAAAATGAAAATTTTCCATCCAAAAACCTCGAAGTTATTCTTGTTTCAGCGGAGCTCTATTTTCGATTTTTTTTCGAATTTTCCCGCTCAGAGAGAACTTTCCAACCAAAACTGAAAAATGTTACATCAAAATAACTTGAAATTTTCTAAGGAATCTATTTCTGCAATAAAAAAATGGTGTTCTAATTTGAAAAACGGAAGTTGACGTCATTTCCGGAAAAACCGGAGGTGCTCATGCCTTGAAAATATTTTAGATTTCATCATCATCGTGAAATACGTTCAGTAGTTTCCCGTATAAATATGGGTGAGGTTCCTCGTGAAAGACCCTGTATACGAAGCCATTTTTAGAAATGTCATACATCGCACTTCTTGAATGTCAGAATACTCAGACGAATTTAGTGCGCCATTTATATTTTATTTATTCCTTAAAAAAAACGTGCAATTTAAAACACCCTTAAGATAACTAATGTCTGTATCTGGAGGCTGGAAGTCAATTTTCATGAGGAAAACAGCATATCTATGTAAAAGAGTTATGGGGTGTTTTTCTGAAATGTACATTCTGGAAAAGTTGCTATAACTTTCTCCTTGTCGACCCAATTTTCCTAGAGCACCAGGCTAAATATCAAGTTTTGTATATTTTTGGAATGGTAACCTCAAGCTCTACTGAAAAATACAGAAATCCCTAGTGTTAGAATCCCATTCGAAATGAAATATTGTTTTATAAATGAATATTGATTGAATGGTACTGAAAAAAGTGCCATAGAAAACTTTTCACAGAAACTCAGAATTTTCAACAGGAAAAAAGTTACAGGCACTTTTCAAAAATGCACATTTACAAAAAAACCCTCTAACATAAACGATGAGACACCGTCATCAGTTTTTGTTTATCTAGATTCTAGTTCATTAATAGGACTTCACATTCAAATGTGTCCAAGTTGGCACACTTTGTAGTCTTGGTTGAAAATTTTTACGACCCACTGAAAATCTTCCTAGATCTGCTAGTGCCTTGTTTCGATGGCAAATGAATGGTTGATCCATAGTAATTTCCATACAGCACATATTGTCAGAAAAGGGATAAAAATGCCAAACAACTACTCCAAAGCAACCCCTATCTCCTCAAGACTAGTCCTATCCACCCTCACACCGTAAAAAAAAACCGATTTCATTACGCATTTAAATTCGTTCTTCCGAAAGATAGTCGCGATGAAGTTCCGTGGGGTTAAAAAACTGAGGGTAGAATTTTTTACAAGGTTTCGCGAGGGTGAACACGCCGTGGGGCCGCGTAACCCTTAAGGACCCGTGCCCTAAAGCCCCGTTTGGCATGGAGGCTCGCCCGAAAAAAAGCCGAATACACGTGCCTCCTTACCAGCATTTGATGTCAGCGGAAAAAGGGTTACGCACACGCCGACACGCACAGGAGAGCGCGCAAGAATGCGTGCGTATCACTGCAAACTCCTCTTGGTAAGGTAACCAAGCATAAAAAATAGCCGGGATGAGTCACTGTTCTTAATTTTTTTTCGATCAATTAATGGGCTGTCTGGGGCACTCCCAAGCGGCACATTCTGCGAGATGTATGGCTTTGAATGTTGTTCGTCGAAATTAATTAGTTAGAGGCCGAAAAGCATATTGGTTCATTCAAATTCTTGCATAGTACACACAACCGAACTTATATGGAATCACCCTGTATTAATATGAAATATTCGTTCAGGTAAATAAACAAATAACTTGAGATTTGTCCTAGCTGTTTCAATATTACTGTTTCGCGCCTAAATAGAACTGTCAACAGTAAACAAGAAAACAATAAAATGAATAAATAGAATGAAATAACAGGTCGGCCAGAACAATCAAAGATGGACATATATGACTCAACATCAGAATGTGAACAGATAAATACAATTATGAAAAAAATACTAAAATTGCAATTCACAAACTTACCATCGGAATACAAAAAAAATAGAAAAATTTAATCTCTCCGTTGAAGAAAATCGTCGATAACGTAAAAATAGGTGTATGTTACAAGGAGAAAATTCATCGGTGTACATAGAATCAACAAGATCAACACAAGAATGAAAACATCCCAACCTGTTATTTCATTATATTTATTCATTTTATTGTATTTTGTTTACTGTTCACATCATTGTAATTTTTTATTCGAATATTGTATTGTTGTTTGTAAGTTTTCTCTATTTTAGCCTGGAGAAGGCCCAATAAAGGAGCCGAAAAGTTGCTGAAGGATATGAAGGAATATTATATTGTTTGATTTTGTTCCTTGACCGATATCATTAATTTCATATTGAAGTTCGGAACGATACTAAAAGTTATCATACCAGCAGAGTTTCAGAAATTGTCTTAGACTTGGAAGGTGTTGTAGTTTCACACTGGCCTCCTTGCTCACATGATCTGAATCCTATGGAGTAATTATTGAACAAAACCAAAAGAGAGACTTGAGCTTGTCAAAACAACCCTGGTAACACAGAGCTACTCACAACGGGTGATTTTTTAACTATTTTCTTTTTGGCAACACTTTATTTTGAAACCTCACGCACGTCTCGTATTTCGTGGCACTGTGAAACATCTTCAGTTTGGTCTATAACCATGAATCGTGTTACAAACGAATTTTATTATCAAAATGCGTGCTCTGTCAAGAAAGTTCATCGCCATTTTATGTCAGTTTAATCGACCCACTGAAGCGGCTTTTCGGGCTATTGTGAGCAAATTTCGCGCCAAATTTAGATTGTTGGACATTAAACCACCAACACGCTAACGTACAGTTGGAACTGAGAAAATATCGCAGCTGTATCGGCCAGTGTTAGAGATGACCATCAATTATCGATTCGGCGCCGTTCACAGCAATTGGGCCTCTGGTACTCAACAACGTGGACAATTTTTCGGGAGGATTTAGGTGTGATGCCTTTCAAAATACAGCTGGTGCAAGAATGCAACCCGAATCATCTGCTACAACGCAGAATTCTTGGTGAATGAGCTCTTGAAAAGTTGGCGGAAGATTCACTTTTTTATCGAAAAAGTGTGTTCAGCGACGAAGCTCATTTTGGCTCAAGAAATAAGCAGAATTGACGATTTTGGAGTGAAGATCAGGCAGAAGCCTTGCAAGATCTACCAATGCATCCAGCAAGAGTTTTTTTTCGCCCAAATTGGAAGAGCTTGACTTGCATGACATGTGGTTTCAACAAAACGGTGCAACATGCAATACAGGACGCTTATGAATGAACCAATTGAGATTCAAGTTCGGTGAACAGTTTATTTCACGTTTGGAACCGACCTATAGACTATATTTTGTTTTATGAAGCATTTATTCTTGAGATACCGGCCGAAATGTTGAAAAGAGTATGCCAAAAATTGGAGTAAGGGGATAGACCATTTTGGGCGCAGTTGCGGTCAACATTCACATGAAATTACCTTCAAGCATTCATTTATATGGACCTCATTATCGATTCAAATAAAGATTTCATGCATTTTTCTTATTTTTTTTCCTATTTCTAGCTCTTAAAAAAATTATCCATTATTCTTGTGGGTTTGTTTACCACGTCTTTTTTGCAAATAATAGATGATGATTGAGATTGAACATGCAAGAATTGTGGCTCTAATTCAAGGCCATGCTCAAAAGCGCAATGGGGGCACAGAGTAAATGCATAGTCGAAAAAGAATGACTAGTGTTAGATACTTCAGGCCGATTCTACATCTTCACGTGAGATTATGGCGAGCTTTTGTTTCCTCAGATCTGTAAATGAGTGTCTTGAAATGATCAATCGTTTGGACTGGCCCTTTCTATCTCCAGCTATGAATCTCATTGAAAATGCTTGGGTCATGCTTGGCAGATCAGTAGCATCACGATGGATGCCTAGTTTACAGAACCTTGTTCAAGCCGCTCAGTGGACAAAGCTTAATATCCCTCAGCATTCAGCATATTGGTAATCTGCTGACCAGATAGCTGCATAGATGCTGGGGAGGCAAATACTCGTTATTAGGCAGACATCATTTTGTAAATTTATGAGTTTCTCTAGAAGACTCCAGTTATTCCTGCTACAACTTCAATTTTTCTGCTTTTATAAGTCCAACTCTTTTACTTTCTGCTTCTACGACTCTTACTCTCTCTGTTTGTGGACTTCCAGTTGTTTTTGTTTCTCCTCTCCTCCTTTTTCTTTCAGTTGAGATCTGCTCTTATTGGATCATCTGCTTTTTCTACTGCACCTAAATCTATCATGTTTTCTGGTAGAATTTTGCCGGATATTTGAACGCCCTAGTTTTTTATACGCAAAGATGAGGTGGGACACTCAGCAACATTGACTGCTTCTTCTACCACCATATCTTCAAGTTTTATTTGCGAAGAATATGATTTGTTGAGTCTATAGAAGGATAGAAAGGATATTAGTATACTCCATTCACAATTATAAAATCACAACTCTGGCCTTGGAAATTTGACACATTCCACTCTGTATCGAAGTTATGACGTTTTTCAAAATATTTTTATGTTCCAAGTCAACACTATGTTGCCCTTTCTACATTCTTAGCGTATTTCTCAGAATGTGAATGAATTGTAAAAGATGTGATGGACGAAAATAATTAACGTTTATATGAATTGATAGAAAGGATTCCTTTTCTAGCTATTTGCATGAAAAGTACAAGAGATCACAGTTGAAATAAATTATTTTTCGCCATGGAAGAAAATTGCATTGCATTCACATAATTTTCATATGCATGCTTGTGAAGATTTAATGTTTATTATCCTCTTGAACTGAAAGTTCAAGACTTGACGACATCAATTGTTGATTCTAATCTAATCAAGAATTCATTAAAAAAAAATCAACCCAAAGATATAAGATGAATTTATGGGTAATTACAAGAATCAAGAATAATGGAACATTATATCCCTCTATTGGAATCCAAATAGTTGAAGGGAGTTCTAATGCAAGATGAACTTTTTCTTGGAACTGAGTTTTGGTTATAAATCAATAAGCTTGAATGTCAATTCCTGAAAGCTTTATAGATATACATTTCATTTATTTGATCTTACGAACAAGGAGAGTAAAATATTCTGACTGTATAGTAATTTATTAGTTTGAAAACTATTCATACATTACTACCACAGTAGGTTTGTACAAATAAAATGGAATAGGTCAAACATATGCTTCACATTTATCATTCGTCTGTTCTAAAATAAGACACAAACTCCTGGAATTTGGAAAAAACCGATGTATTCTGGTTCAATATAGCCTATTTCTACTTTCGGCAAAGGAATGAAAGCTCTAGTGACACATTTCAATTCATCGGAATCTGAATTCACCTACCTTTGAATGCAATATAGTCAAATTCCTTCTTTGTTTTAGCTTTTTCGACGTGTTTTTTTCTGAAACGTGAAAACGATCAACAATAATCATTTAGAGACCGATGATGGCCATCCAGAACCCGTGTACTTACGAAAATCGTGCAATTTCATTCTGCAAGTTCTTTCCTCATAATTTCTCGAAAATCCTACCTGAACCATATTTTCTGGTCGCTTTCGTTAGAAGATCGTATAAGGAAGCTTTTTTGTCCATTTACACATTCCAAATAAATTTTGAGCACCAAAAACGATACCGAAACTAACCAAACTTCTGGGGGACCGGAATTTCGTTTGAAATCTTTCTAAACGGCCAGATACCTAAAAAAACTTCGTTATCAAGTGAAAAAAGGTCGATTAGTACTTACTTTCGCTTTATTTATGCTTATAAATCGATTTTTGGTCCAATTCAAATTTGCCGTTCGTACTCGCGCCAAAAGTCGTGAAAGGAAAAAATGACACTTGCACAAAATTTCTCATATCGACGGGAAAATTCTTCTGGACGACGAAGAACGGAAAAATAGGCGATTTCCTATCGATATTTCGCCCCAAAATCGCCGATCGATTCGAACTAACAAAATGTGGAATGTCTTTGATACTTTTTCTTTGATGTAAACAAAGGAACTGGCAACGTCGTTTTGTCATTAACGATATTTTATGTACGCGCACAGACTTTTCATCAGGTGCACCAACTCCTGAAAACGAAACCATGACCTCCTATGTGATTAAATAAAAGTGAATGGAGTATAGATACTTAGTTTTATTGAATGGCTTGCCACATTAACAACTCAACAAACTGTCAAATACATGGACACATATTTGGGAATCTTCAACAAGAACCACGACCCCAAACGTATGCTAGTTCTTCAGCAACTCAACCAGCTGCCATTAAATTTTCCATACGATGTCATTACTCTCCCAAACCATCGAGATTTTCATCGTATCCCGTCCCATAAAAATGTCCAAAGCCCAAGTGCATCGTTCTAAAACCTCCAGAAGACGCTGCTGCGAACGCGCTTTCTCCTCGTCCCTTCGAAGCACCGGAATAACAATCAAGTAAAGAGTTTCACTCCGGCCTGGCCGCCAGAACACAATCAGACAGTCGCGCGTAGCGCCAAAGAGTTAATATTGATCCGTTTTTTTATTTGAGTCACCCCCACGATTTTTTCACCCTCGCTTTTTTTATCCCCGGATGAGTATGTGTTTCTATAGCAACTGCTCTGTGTACAGCAGGTGCCTACGTCGTGGCAACGCGGTCTGAGAATCTTCGTTCGGGAGGGAAAAGAAAGCCGGGAAGAAGAGAAAAACGGGGTGATGGATGACGACGATTTTTTCGTGAGATGTAAATTGCGGCTGTTCGTGGCTTTTCCGGATTTTCCGCGTGCGGCGAAACAAGGAGATAAGGCTGCTGTGTGGGTTTATTAACCTCATCAGGATGACGCCACCGTATTATCATTATTATCACAATGATAGTTGAGGAAATTCCTATAAATAAAAAAAAAATACGTAGATACCAATGTTTGAATGTTATATTAAATTTTGAGTATCAGATCTTGCCTCCAAAGGCCCAGAGAATTTTTGGATCCATTGCCAGCATGGGCGCCCGCAGAAAATTTTCTCAGAGGGGGCCAAAATTTTTCGCAGGTGGGGCAAAATGAAAATGATTGAAATATTGAGGGTGTTGTGCTGAAAAACTATAAGGCCATCAAAATCGCAGGGGGGCCAGATCGAGCCTGTCTTCATAAGAAGAGTGGATTCTTCTTTATGGTATGCGGGTATTTTATCGCTAGATAGCAAACTGTGGAATAAGCATGTTGATAATGCTACTGGCCGAGCTACAAGAGCTCTGATGGCGTGCAGGCGTCTATGCGGCAGGAATTGGGGCTGTAACCCAAAAATACTGCGATGGATGTACGTCATGATTGTAAGACCTATAGTCCCATATGGGGCAGTAGCCTGGTTTGCTAAGGCAAGTCAGGCAAGTATGAGGAAAATGCTCGACAAAGTACAGAGGCTTGCCTGTGTGTGCATCACGGGAGCTATGAGAACGTGCCCAACTAGGGCGCTTGAGATCATCACAGACCTCATACTTCTACATCTAATGATTGATAAGGTAGCCCATGAGGCCATCCTCGGAGTATCTAAAGAAGGAGCAGGCAATGAGAGAGTCAGGTTTCAGAGAGCTTGGTCCTCTCTAAATGACTACACCTCATCTGCAAACCTTCCTAGTGATGTAATGATCAAAAAAGTAAGCACTGAGAAAATTTTCAGTACAATGCTAGCAAAAGAGAGGATTGGGAAAGGGAATACACCCACTATGATCTCAAAAAAAATACAATAAAATGGTATACAGATGGTTCCAAAACCGCTACAGGAGCTGGCGCTGGGATTTACGGGACAAGTAGCAAGTGTGCACTATCGTTAGGCTCCTGTACAAGCGTCCTTCAAACGGAAATACTCACAATCGAAAGATGTCTAGATATAAATCTAGAAAGAAACTATCAGAAGTGCGATATAGCTATTCATACAGATAGTCAAGTTGCTATTAAAGCACTGAGCTCCTACGTCATTGACTCTAAGCTGATTTGGGAGTGCCGAAACAAACTCAATGAGGTAGGCAAGAAGAATAAGGTCTTTTTAATCTGGGTTCCCGGCATTCGGGAATCGTAGGAAACGAAAAGGCCCAGAACCCTTCTGTGGTATAGGAAAATGCACCTATAAGGAGGAGTTTATGCTGAGGGAGAAAACCGAAAGAGAAAAACTCTGGCGGAATCTCCCAGGGATGGATCACTCCAAAAAGTTCCTCCGGAACTTTGAAACTGCTAGATCCAAAAATATCTGGATCTCAGTAAAAACCAACTCCACTTACTCACTGGCTTTCTCACAGGACATTGTCGCCTAAAGAAGCATCTGTTGAGAATGAATTTATCGGACACTGGATGAGTGTGATTCTGTGGGTAGGAGGAAGAAACTCCTATTCACCTGGTAACGGAATGCTATGCCATTGCAAGCCGATGGAAAGAGTGCTTTGGACAAGAAATTTGTAGAAGTGGGGAGTTATAGGTACTCCTTGAAGCCGTCCCAGATACTGGATTTCATCAAATCTCTGATACTGGAGGGCGAGCTGTAGGAGGCGCGATGATAAAAGCTCTGTTAGGGGGCACAATAGACCTTAAGGTCACAGTGAACTGTAACCCCTTTCCACTATAACTAAAACTATTCTACCGCTGTACCGAATCGAGCAGTTTTGAAAATGGGATAAAACCCGAAACATGCTTGTCAACAAGTATATATATATTCTTATGAAATGGAGCTGTTACAGATTTGTTTCCTATTATGGCATGTGTCAACAAGTATATTTTTATTATAAATCGTGAAACTTAGTCAAGTGTTTTTCTTTTCTCCCTTATTTGATTAACCATGTTTCACCAAGAGCCATGTGAGGAATCAATCTCGATCATAGAGAAAATGTCTGTCACTATTCTCCTCCGATGGCAGCACGAACGTGCCGTAGCGGTTTACTTTTGAATTTGATCTCCACTAGTCACTTTCTCTCTATAATTCTTCATGTTGTTTATTATTCTACTAATGGAATCTCATGATGGTTTAGTTTAGGTTATTGAGGACGTCTTCCAATGAAAAGTGGAAATTAAATCGTTCTATTCTCTACTCTATTATTATTTTCGACGTGAAAAGGAATGACATTCAAGTAATCTTTTTTCGTGAATATGTTGTGATATTCCCTCCATGCTTTCAATATTTTTTATTCCATCTCCTCCTTCAGTGTCTTGGGATTTTCAATTCGACATAAAGAAACACACTAAACTAAACTCATTTCAAGTAGTTGTTTATCTCGACTATAACTTATTTATAATGGAAACGGTTTCCATTATAAACTCATTTCATATAATGAGAATCAAGACTCCATGCTGACCTTTCGATCACTTTGCCGTTATTCCTTCGCATCGTAACACTTTTTATGAAACCGTCTTTGTGCAAGGGTGGAGATATGCCAATTTCCAAGATTCCGTTATAATGGTGTCAGTTGTGGCTTCTCCGATGCACCTTTCTTTCAATTTTTTTTTACCTAACTGGAAATCGTAAATGGGTCATGAGTGCCACACGTCTTGCACCGCATTCTTTTTTAACCCGTCTTTCTAACATACTCGTGCGCTGTCATTCACACCCCTTCAGTGTACGGGACCTGCCCTCTTCAATTTCATTCAGGTGTAGGTACGAGAGAGATTATGATGGAAATCTAGCCAGTTACAAGAACAATTTATTTAGTCAGAAATGGGTCTCATCACTGTACAAAATTCTTCAATGGATCTTCATTGAGCTGTTTCAGAGCCCAGGCAATGAAATCTTGCGTCATAGACCGCTGATTTTCGTTACACAATTTGCAGTCGCTTTGCCCAACTTTTGTTATATTAAATTTGATAAAACGATATTTTGAGATGGTTGTTTTCTCCTATCTCCTTTCATTATTAAATCCCACAGCTTTAAAATCAATATATTTAGTTAATTTTTCAAGTAATACCTAAAAGGAATTTAAGCACTTTTGTAATTAAGAAAAAAAGCTTTTGACTCATTGTAATTTGTACCATTTCGAAATCTCAATGAAATGAGCATGTTTTTTCTCAAATTGGCACTCTCAAGCTACTATTTTTTTTTCACCATGCTAAACTTGAAATTTGAGCTAGATCTTTGTTTAGACAAACTATGCAAGCTCCACAAAAATCATAGCTTAAGGTCGCCGTTCAGAGCGCGTAGGAAACCTCATCCGATAGAGGCGCCACCGTGCATTTTATGGAATATCCCCAAATTATCTGTAGAGTCAGTTTTAATCGGAAGTTGAACTAATTTTATGGGTCTCTCGTTTGAAATAAAAAAGAAGCATGAGTTGGCTCATTTTCTTCTATTTTTGAAAAAAAAATGAACTGTTGAAATGAAATAAATCTCAATTATCTCATTAAGAACTCCAATCCTTTCTGAGTTTACCCACAAAATTTCAGGTCTCAAAGTGAAACCATTTTCAAATGCAACATGAAATAAAAACACACTATACATTGAACGCCCACCTTAAATTCTATAGCGCATATGCGCTATAGATATATATCTAGAAATAGGTACTATCCGAAAAACAGATTAAAAAAGTTGCTTCATTTGGAGTTCGAAAATGTCGAATATCTCGAAAACCGGAGGACTTTTATCAATCATAAAACATATTTATCTGAACCACCATAAAGTTCTCTACCCGTAGGTACCATAATATCCATTCATTACGCCACAGCCTGTATGTAGGATGGAGAAAAAAATGCTGTTGTAAATGTAATAATTCAGCTTATTTCTTGAGCACTTTCAATAATCAAAGATGAATACACTGAAGGGTTTTTTGTTGAAGTATTTCTTAGGAGCATAGATAACTGGAGGAAAGGCTGCATACGCTCTAAAGATCATTTTGGACTGTCTACGAGGGCGGATGTTAGAGTTTCCTGTGCAAATTTAACGGATGTGAAAGGTTAATTCCATTATTATCAACAAGAGTGTTATGAAATTGATCATCGTAACTCAAGCTGTGTCTTAATGTCTCTTTAAGACAGATTGATTATACAACAATGAGTAAGCTAAGTACTAGTGCTGAAAAAAACTGTTTGCAATTGTAACTGTTGTGATTTCCATTGCTTTTCAAGGTAAAGTGAAATCAGGTCTATACGTTTTCAGAAATTTCGTAAGAAAGATGCCTCAACACTATATAAAATTACTAATGCCTTTGGTATATTAGAAAAAGAGCATAGATAAATAATCTATGGATGGAGAAATCTTGCTACAAAGAATTTCGTTTAGAGTTTCTCAAACAACTGCGAACAGTATTTTCAGTGAATATATTGAGTATTTAGCAAATATTTTGATGGTTGTATTCAGTGGCCAAGTTCTGAGGTTAAATAGATGAATTAACAGCTCTATATTGTGAGAATATTCAAGATGTAAAAGTGATACTTGATTATAATGCAATACCAGTACAAGAATGTTTGTTATGTCGCATCAGAACTTATTCACATTCAGATCATAGTTTATGGCAGATGTAAATCCTTTTGTGTTGTCATTTTCTAGTATGTTTTCATGAGAATAAAGAACATTCAAAACAATCATTTATTTTCAACTTTTCATTGAATACCTCCTGAAATGTCGATCCAATAGAAAGGGAATAGCATACCTAAATTTTAGAAATTCGACACTACATTGTTAAAAATACAATAATTCACTGAAAGTCTTCAAGAGATTGATGAAGAACACCTTTATTGATCAGTTTCACATTTCATAACGACATAACTCTAGAAAATATTATTATTATGATATAGTAATAGTAATTAATGATACCTAATGAGTATTAAAAACTAATAATCTTTAAAGATGATTTAATCGTTTCGTTTCAAAACTAATTTTATTTTGAAAGGATATCATCGTTGTAGCCTGGTTAGAGCTATAACAACGTTGGCGCCACCTCATGACCGTGTGTCGCACTAACAAGTCCCTCCGTCTTCGACAGTTCAATAATGTAGCGGAACCTTCTCTCCATATATATATGCTCCTGGGTATGTTCTTCAAACGCTCATACGCACAATAGTATATCTTTTTTTTATGAGTTTTTCCTTCATATGTTGAAATCCTGCTAATACAAAGTGTTATCGGTCGTTTTCTATTATCACCAAGCAGTAATCCTCAAATTCTCGTCTGATTCAATGGACCATCTCCCTTACATTCAATTCCACACATTCGCTCTCTCGCAATCGCACCCTTTTAAATGCAACCGATTCAATTCGAGACTTGGTCGTGTGCTCTTGCTTCGTTTCGCCCTTTCGTTTTTTTTTTCCGACATCATCGCGTCATCTGCCAAGTGGGCTCCTGCAGTTTCGCAATTCGGCTCCTTTGTGTCTTCGGCTTCTTCCGAGGAATGATTAGTAATGGTGAGATTGCTTCTCTGGACTGTTCTTCGCCGAGAACACCGCGAAGAATGTTGTTTATCGAAAAAAGAACGGTTTAGAGGTAGAATTTTTTTGGAGTTGAGATATCATTGAAGATGTTGGAATGAAAACGTGTTTTCTAGTGGTCCTTCGATATTTAGATCTCAGGCCATGAGAGAGAACCGAATTTTTATAGCCAAAAATAATACAGGGTGGCCAAGAGAATGACGTCAAAAAAAACAGGTCCCTCGTGTCATGGGCTATTCAAATCACCCCCATATATGTTATGCAACTTTATACGGTTTTCGAGTTATGAATTTTTTTAAGAACTTTGAGAATTTTCGACTTGACCATCTTAAAAAAGATATTAAAGAAAAAGTACAAGACTTCTCTGTGGAATTCTTTTGTAATTTAATCTCCATGAATTGTACTTTTATACATAAAATATCCAGATTCGTAACTTTGATAAAAATTATGGAGATGTTGGTCTCAAGTGAAAAGTTACGTGAATTGGATTATGATCTGAATTTTCGAATCAAAATTAAAAATGTAAAAAGGCTAATTCACGGTTTCTTAGTAGATATGCTTAAAAAGTGCGCTCAACAGTCAGCTTTTAGAATCATTGATAAAAAATGGTACTTAGCACTCTACTTTCGCTAGAATTAGCCTTCAGAATCATGGAGGTGGAAAAAATCAGAGCAGGTTTTATGCGATTAAAAGAAAATTTTCTAAGAAGGTGTAGAATGTGTACCTATTGAGGCAAGAGGTAGACACTTTGAAAACCTACTATAAATTTTATGAATAATTTTTTTTTTTACATTATGATGTGTGATTTATTGCCATACCTCTTTCTTTTTTATCTAGAACTTTTCTTGATCAACATCTAAAGCTAATTTTCATTAATTTTCAGCATTTTCTATCATAACTTGATCAGAAAAATCTTGAAATGGCAAAAAATAATTTTGTAGTAAAAATCTAGTCCTTTGATTCTTTCCACCTCGATGACATTGAAGGCTAATTCTAGCCAAAGAAGAGTGTTAACATTTTTTATCAATGATTCCAAAAGCTGACTGTCTAGCGCAGTTTTTAAGCATACTAAGAAACCGTGAATTAGCCTTTTTACATTTTTAATTTTGATTCGAAAATTCAGATCATAATCCAAGTTAATAAAAAAATTCATAACTCGAAAACCGTCAAAAATCGTATAACATACATGGGGGTGATTCGAATAGCCCATGACACGAGGGACCTGTTTTTTTTTACGTCAATCTCTTGGCCACCCTGTATATCTCAAGAATAACGATATGCACAATTGACCAAGCCCTCAATTTCAAACTGCCATGCTGAGACCACGACTACGTTATGAGGACTATAGGCCAGGACTGTAGACTATAGATTATAGTCTGTAGTATATAGTCAATAGTATAAAGTCTACAGTCCTAGAGTCTAGACTATGGACCATAGACTGTAGAAGTCTATAGTGGGCCATGTACTTTACAGAAGTACAGAACTGGGCACTTTGAAAGGTATCAACTTTTAATTCTAATGATGCAGGCACCCAAGGATGTTATCAACATTGTTAAGACCTCAGACTTCGTTTTGAGACCTATAGACCATATATAATGATTGACTATAGACTATAGGCAATCAATTCTGGCCAATTTGAATGTTGCTATAAAACCATAGGTCCGCATTATTGCAAGTTGGTTGGTACCCAATATATTCAGCTTGATCACTCCGGAAATGAAGAGTGTAAATCTATTCGAGAAGAATACCAGGCAGGGCTCGCGGTAGGAATAAACCTCATTAATTGGCCATAAAATAAATGGACATGAGAGAAGGGGGCAAATTGACAAATAAGTAATTTATTCATTGATTGTTGTTGCCAAGCCTCGATTAATGGTGAATACAAGATATATTAAATATATCTTATCATATATATATTTTAAGTTGGTAAATGGTGAAAAAATTCAAAATTCCGAGATGACATACAAGCGATAGGTTCCTTGGAACTGAAGTTTCTGTGATATTTGTTATGTTCATTGGTTCTTATTCCTGTATGCATCCCTAGGAACAAATATCATTTAAAACTCAATAACAACTTAAATCGATCCAATAAAAATCAGTATGAGACATTTCGTCAATCTGGTCGCCTTTCATCTGAAGTTTGGTTCTTTGCATATACGCTTCATGAATGTTCTTATTTTGAAATGAAATCAGTTTATCAACGGCTTCGATTTGAAACGAGTTTTCTGAAAATGCCAAGAAGTAAATTAACAAACGCTGAGGCTAATATAGGGCTATCGGAATGCTACAGGGTGGCCTAGCTCAGGTTGTTGTAGCGGAAAGGCTCCAAGTCAGCCAAAGTGTGATATCTCGACTTTGGAATAGATTCAGGGAGACAGGTTTCGTGTTGGAAAGACCAAGGCTTGGTGGGCGAGGAAAAACAACACCTGCTCAGGATCGTTTCATTCATCACAGTTTCGGCGAGAAGAAACCTTACATCTACGTGTAGAATGGTACGGAATACACTTCAAAATGCAGATGGGGTCCAAGTTTCCATCGAAACCATCAGACGACGTTTGGGAGAGGTGAATCTAGGTTCTAGACGTCCATTAAGAGGAGTTCCATTAACACGTGACCATAAGCGTCAAAGACTGGAATGAGCAAGGCAACATATCAATTGGAACGATCAATGGCGTAGTGTCCTTTTCACTGATGAATCCAGATATGGACGATTTTCAGATTCTCGAAGAATAACTGTATGGACAATCCCACGCATACCCCGTTATCGTCGCTATGTCCAAGAAGTCCATCCATTCCGAGGAGGTAGTGTTATGGTATGGGCCGGGATATGTTCAACGAGCGCACAGATCTACATATTTGTCCTGGGAATATGACCGCCTCACACTATAGGGAGCATGTCATTGACAATGTTGTGCCAAATTTTCACGCTGCTATTGGTGAAAATTTTCAATTTCTGGACTATAACGCTAGACCGCACCGTGCAGCCATAGTTGAGAATGCGCGCGAGGAGCTTGGTATTGCACATTTACTAATACCTCCGCACTCACCAGATTTTAATTGCATAGAACATGCATGGGATATGCTCCAAAGAAGATTAGATAATCATCAACCTACGTCAGAATCCTTAAATGATCTGAGAGAGCTTCTGCCTCGTTTATGGAACCAAATTCCTCAAGAAATGTTCAGCAACCTCGTGTGTATTATGCAAAGAAGATGTCAAGCTGTTGTTGATGCCCGTGGAGGCCATACATTGTATTGATAGTCTTAAAATGCTTGAATTCTCTGGGAAAAAAATTTCGTTATTTTACTTTATTTTTCTTAACCACCCTGTATACGCTGCAGACTTACAGGCTAAAATTAATTTGCAACTCGTAATCATATTAATATGAATTCTCATCACAAAAACATGTTTTTTGCAATTTAAGTCAATATCCCTAACTCATGTGGAGCACTTTACCTTTTCACAGTATTAAGTAGAAGTTTTTAGAAGACAACAACTTCAAGAGGAAGAAAACAAAGAAACGCCTACATGCTCCGCAGCTCCGCATGTTTCCGTTACGCAACGATCACCCTTATACCCAATATTTCCCGAATTAGCATAGCTGATGTGCAGTTAGTCCAGGAAGTCAGTTATTGAACCCGAATGGGGTGTCGGTATCGATAGTATTCAGGGACCTTATCGTTAGGGAAGAAACATTTCTCATTATCGAGTCACATTCGACATTCCCTGAATATCTTCACCCGATAATTTGGTGGTTTCCCTTCTAATTAAAATAATTGATATTCTTTTCCTTGATTCTTTGGTTTGTGTCGATGGATGTGGGAATTTTTATGGAGGAGTTGGATGGTGCTTGAATTATTTATAGGGAGTGTATACTGCGGTACACATTTTTTGTTGCAGCGTCGTTTTTTATCGATTTTAATTATGCATTGTTGAATTCTGTATTTCCGCATTCCTTTTATGAATTAGCAGGAAATTATTTTAAGTACTTTCAGCATTCAATTGGGTCGAATAATAAGAAACGAGACAATATTTTCAATGTGGAACAAGTGTGGTAGTAAGGTGTTACACAATTAACACCCATCTACCATCATTTGGCGTTACACAATTGGCGCCCAACGTGGTTTCATCATATAATTCGATTTAATTTCTCGAACACCTTCCTTACAAAACGCACTATCATATTTCGTGCGCAGTAACGGCTCACCGTGCAGTTTCTCGGAAATAGGAAAGTGCCGCGGCATAAGTGCCATATGTGGGACATCATTATGTCAAGTTGCATCGAGGAATATTCCGAAGAAGGGTGAACAAGGACCGAATGGTGATAACCGACGGCCTGTGGCGTCGAAATCTGCCGGATACGCCTCGGTATCTCGTTTTGTAGTTTGTTAACATGCGATAACGCGTTTCGATATAGCGAAAGCGTGCGTTTTTGGTATTATATCTCGGGAAAACGGGATTGACTAATCGATTAGGGTTGGTTGGAGTCGAATTTGGCTCCTTATGCCTATTCTGAATACAGACAGGACAGATACCTCAGTCATCAGAATTTCTGATGACTGAGGTATCTGTCCTGTCTGGGATTTTAAAATGAAATGTGAATTGGCTACCTGATAACAAAAATTCTACAGAGTCTAACAGCTAACAGCCAAATGGAATAAATTCGATAACGAATAAATGAGGGCGTGTTGGGAAAAACGCTCGGACACGTCGATTTGTAATTTCAAATGCGCATATTTTTCAAGAGAATAAAATTATATGCGACCGTGGCCAATACAAACTTTCTTATTTCAAATGCAACCCCCTGTATATCATTTATTTTTTGGATTTTTCAGAAAATTCTAGACATAATTCATGTACAATGTCCTATACCTATCTTCAACTTTTTCGGAAATATTAAGTGTTTTCAGATTTTCTACCAAAATTAACATTTTAAATGAAAATTATTTTATTTTACAAATTCGATACATTACTGCACTCAATACTTATTTCCCATTTACCTCTTGATATGAAGAAAGTAAGCAAAAACGCCTGAAATGTTGAGTAACGTTAGAAGACAATTCTACACCAGATAAGCATGTTGCCAAGACGTTTTTTCCTACATTGACATTATTGTTTTTTTTTGTTTTTTTTTGTTTTTTTTTTTCAAATAATAAATAATCAGTATTACTCCTTAGGTTTTAAGTGTAATGTACCGAATTTGTGAAATAAAATAATTTTTATTTAAAACTTTGATTTTTGCAAAAAATCTGAAAACACTCAATACTTTCGGAATTGTTGAAGATAGGTTTAGGACATTGTACATGAATTGTCTAGAATTCTCTGAAGAATCCAAAAAATAAATAATATACAGGGGGTTGCATTTGAAATAAGAAAGTTCGTATTGGCCACGGTCACATGGAACACCCTATATAATATTACATATTTTCTTGAAAATATGCGCATTTAAAATTACAAATCGACGTGTCCGAGCGTTTTTCCCAACACGCCCATTTATTCGTTATCGAATTTATTCCATTTGGCTGTTACACTCTGTATAAGCATTTTGGAAAATATGCTATAACTTTTATCAAAATGTTTATTTACTTTGGGAAAATAATGAACTTGAGAAAATATTATGTGAATTCAATATTTCCAAAGACCTGGCGAATGTTGAAGAAACTTTTTTCTCTGTTAATACTGGAAATTTTTCGCGTATATAAACATGGTTGGAAAATTCAGTTATGCTATTTTCTTGTATGGAAATCAAGAATCTAGTGGTGAAATTTTACTAAAAAATAATAGGCAGAATAGTCCGTTACTCTGTGATAGTTGGATAGTTCATTCAAAGAAAGAATAAAAGTACTTGAATAACCCGACAGAAAAACTTCTGATCGAACAGACGGACCTATGCATTGGCAACGTCTCTGGGGATTATTTGCCATTCACGAAACGCAGAATTTTCCACAGGAAAAAAGTTACAGCCACTTTTCAAAAATGCACATTTCCAAAATTACCGTTTAACACTGAAACGATGAGGCAACGATATCAGTTTTTGTCAATCTACTTTATAAATAGGACTTCACATTCAGATGTGTCCAAAATTGCTCACTTTGTAGTCTTGGTTGAAAATTTTCATGCTCCTCACTGAAAATCTCCCTAGATTCGCTAGTGGTTATTAGAATGAGCAAAGCAAAGTAGACTTTGTAGGAAAGTATGGTCCATTGCATTAAAATAATTAAACAGCTCCTCCACACCTCTATTTTCAGAAGCACCCAAATGGAATTT
Organism: Adalia bipunctata; assembly: GCA_910592335.1. Classification (NCBI taxonomy): domain Eukaryota; kingdom Metazoa; phylum Arthropoda; class Insecta; order Coleoptera; family Coccinellidae; genus Adalia; species Adalia bipunctata. Next base: position 17,934,416 of record OU342954.1, on the reverse strand, counting down.
GCATCCGAAATTCTTTTAAGGACATAATTCGACTCCCGTTTCATCAACTACGAAATAGAAAGGAGAACCGCCCCCTCCCCCTTACCAATTAATGCCATAAATTTTAAAAGCGCCTCGACCCTCTTGGAGTCAAACTAAATAAAGCATATAATTCAACATTAACGGAGCCGTGGAGGCACAGCTATCCCGCTGCCACGGACAGGACTTTCTCCTCCTTTCACCCCCCGCGTTTTTTAAGACGACGCATTACAATTTTCCTCAGGGTGAAAATCCATCCCCGCTTCCAGCCTTCACCCCACGGAAGAGTTATATCGATCTCTTGTCTTACCCTCATCGTCGACGATAGGGTTACTCTCGGGCTCTCTTTGTTCCCGAAAAAAATTCTAGAGTCAATGTATGGGGAAGGTGGAAAACGGAATTGAATCTTGGCGGGTTTACTCGGGCTCTATGACAGAATCATAGAACACATTTTAGCCAAGTCTATAACTCCATTCACTTTTATAAAGGATCCCGGTTGGCCATGATTCTGGTTTATCGAGTTTTTTCTACTTGAAACTGACGCAGGTCAAACGTCAGAATAATTCTCAGAGACGTTGCCAATGCTTATTTTTATTTACTCTTTTCCAACTTTGTAAATGGAGTTAGTTCTTTTAAGGTTTAACTGTGACACAGGTTTCGTAGGACTACTACATTTGTATACTGGAGTATTTCAAGTTGTGCAAAAAGATATTTAAATGTCTTCTATAGGCTTATTTCTTGAGAATTTTGAAAAGGGAGGAATTCCATAGGTCCGTCCATTCGTTTAGAAGTTTTTCTGTCGAGTTATTCGAGTACTTTTATTCTTTTTTCGAATGAACTATCACAAAGTAACGGACTATTCTATCCCTTATTTTTGCAGTAAAATTCCATCACTCGATTCTAGATTTCCGTACAAGAAAGTAGCATAACTGAATCTTCCAACCATGTTTATATAAGTGAAATACTTCCTGTATTAAGAGGGAAAAAACTCAACATCAGCTAGGTCTTTGGAATTATTGAATTCACATAATATTTTTTCAAATTCATTAATTTTGATAATTACGTGATTATACTACGACCTCTATGTAGAAAGGATAACATTGCATTGTTAATTGTTATCATATATACAGGGTATATTTTAAAGTGAGGCTTTTTTTTTGAGAATTACCCACTTTTACTACGCGAGTATCTCGAAACAGAATCGAATGAATTTAAATTTTTCTCAAGAAGCAATAATTCATTCCATCCCCAGGGAGCAACCATATGGAGGAATATGACCGAAAATCGTTACGAATACAGGGTTATCCATAATTGAATGCATGCCCGATTTTGAAAGTATAAAATAAGTAAGTAAGTAAGTAACATCGAAAAAACCTGAAATACCCAGAATTCATACTGGGTCATCCATTATTATAGAAACTATTCACAATGAAGGTGAAGTGGACACCCTGTATTTTTGGGTTGATTCAAGGTGTTTGTTTGATTTTCTAAAGAACATATCATCATGGACTTCAAAGAATACAGGGTGATTGATTCAGTCATGAAATAAACTGTGAACCACACGAAACTACCCAAAAACCACCTTTTTGTCATCGCCCTCTATTTCAAGATTAACTCCGTTGAGGTGGGAGTTTTCTTTCACCACTGTACTTGATATAAAAACATCAATACGACTGAGAGTTTTTATCTACTTCCTATGAGCAGATTTTTTTTTATGTAATATAAAAATTATTCATTTATCTTATTCTATTTTCTTATTACAGCAAAAAATTTGGTCATCGGAAGAGGATAAAAACTCTCAGCCGTATTGATGTTTTTATATCAAGTACAGTGGTGAAAGAAAACTCCCACCTCAACGGAGTTAATCTTGAAATAGTGAGTGATGAAAAAAAAGGTGGTTTTTGGGTATTTTCGTGAGGTTTACAATTTATTTCATGACTGAATCACCCTGTATTCTGTGAAGTCCATGATGATATGTTCTGAAAAAATCAAACAAACACTTTAAATCAACCCAAAAATACAGGGTGTCCACTTAACCTTCATTGTGAATAGTTTCTATAATAATGGATCACCCAGTATGAATTCTGGGTATTTCAGGTTTTGTCGATGTAACAACAACATATCTAGTTTAATAGTTCATTTTGCGAACGTTTTCGCTCTGGAACTGACATATTTTATACTTTCAAAATCGGGCATGAATTCAATTATGGATAACCCTATATTCGTAACGATTTTCGGTCATATTCCTCCATATGGTTGCTCCCTGGGGATGGAATGAAATGTTTCTTGAGAAAAATTGAAGTTCATTCGATTCTGTTTCGAGATACTCACGTAGTAAAAATGGGCAATTCTCAACTTCAACGCCCTGTATCTCAGAAACTAGTCATAGGATTGCGTTGGGGCCATGAACACCTTTGATCAGTAGGTCGAGTACTACATTATACCAAAAAATTGGAACATTTGACGGAATGTCATTTGCCATAAGAAAAGTGCGGGGTCCTTTAATTGATTTGAAATTAGATTGTTAATGCTGAATATAAAATAGTACTTTTTGCATTTCACTGATTGAATATGCAATTGAATTTGATTTCATTAAATATTTTCTCGAACGAACACGAAAATGCTGAAGTTATAAATGAAACATGAAACTAATGATATTTCGATTTATAAACGAAATTAAATAATCAACATGAATCATTTAAAGCTAATTTTTCATATGTGAAGTTTGAATTCATTGTGAATTAATGACGAAAGTAATATTTCATACTATTACTTCAGTTCATTTGCTGATTAAGTATTCATTATTGAGTTAGGTAGATACTATTATAAATCGATCTCTAACTTGGCTGTATAAAAATCGGGTGAAAAAATGAAACACAGACATAAAACGAACATTTTTATTAATAAAATAATGTCGACATATTTTATAAAATTTATTACACTGATACAAGAGATCCGATCAGAATGAAGAGAAACATCCCATCAAACATCAACAGAAAACAGTTTCGAACATTGAGATATTTGGACAAAGACACTGATGTAAAAATAGGGAGAGGTAAACTAATACTTGCAATTTTGTACTTGACACAATTGAGGTAGGTACTGCACAGACAACTGTCTATATCTTCAGAAATATATTCTAAATGGACATAGAACATATTTTTCTTAATTGAATTACTTCCAGAGGCTCGTAAAGGCATAGACCCTGTATATCTACGATATTTAACGTAAGCTGTACAAAATGCCTTATCTCGTATAAATCTGGAAGTAGCTATTTCTTATGTACAAATTTCTATAAAATCTGTTTCTATAATATTCACAGGTGTATCTAATGAAAATCAGTCTTTAGAGTTAGTGGAAATTAAATAAATGGGGTGAGGTAGTTGCTTACGACAAAAATGTTTCAAGGGAGAAAGTTGTAATCCAAACATTCAATACACTTAATAATTTCGCTTCCATTTAGTACAATCAAATGAATTTCCACATTAAATATCCCCTTATATCTAGCAATGTACAGAAAAAGCATGGCCGAAAATTATTCAGTTTATCTGGAGGTAATTTATCAGGTATGATGATGCGATTGGACGAATGTTCGTATGGATAAATAAATAAAAAACAGCGACCCTGTATCATTTTCTACACAGGAAACCCTGAGAATTCAAGCCATAAATCAATTATCCTATTTCTGGGGGTTTCTTGTGCGAATTTGTATAAAAATAAACTTTGATTTGAATGCATCACTCGTTTTCACAGAATAACAACTTAACCTATGATGGCACAATAAGATAAATTGTTTATGGTGGGAAATGGAAATTTTTCACACCGTCAGAAAATAATCTGGTCATCACAAATTGATTGCATCAGTTTTGTCAATAATATTCATGGGAGATTCTTTTGAGGCTGAATGAAATCAAAAGAAATAACAAACTTGTAATATTCGGCAAACAAGTTCACCAGGTGTAAACAGTCCAATTCAGCAAAAATATCGCATTTCTGAAGGACATAACTCGCAAATTAAAATCTGGTTTATAACGGGTCCCAACAAATGGAGTTATTTCCAATACGAAGGCTTGTAACTTGACCTTGTATATCATTCGGTGCTTATAAAGAAATAGGCGAATTTTACTAGCGAGGTCTGGATTTCAAAAAGACCGACAGCAGTGTAAAGTTGTAATGTTATACCTTTTATAACTGAACTAGTTTAAATGATGGTAAGGGTTACGAGAAAGGTAATAGGTATTTGCATAGCCCCCTTCGAAGCTCGTAACCGAAATGGTTTTGAAATGACGATATTTATGCGTTCATACAAAATTCTAACAAATCTGTGATAAAAATCTTCATCATGTTTTATAAAATGTGTAAACGAAAACTGATATCTCAGAATTTATTTGATATTTTAATGAAATAAATGAGAAAAAGAAACCATTTTCGACTCGAAATTACAAAAATACAGACATCGTGGCGAAATGATAATTTGAATTCAATAAGTTTAACCATTTAATTATCATGATAAAGAAAAATTAATAAAACACCCAATCATATTCAGCAAAAATAAACCAACTTCTCAATTGAACATGAAAAATGCATAATTTAAGATGAAATAGTAAATACCGAAGATATAAATTTTGTGAGTCACTCTATATTTATTGAATTGGCCTTCTCAACCGAAGAATATATGGGGGAAATTTCAATATACATATAAAGTATTTAATTCGATTTGATTCGATTATGAACAAAGTTTCTTTCACTTAAACGTCTTAAACTATAAAAAGTTTTCAATTATTATTATTCACTTTTGAGAACTTTCTCATTCAATTAATGGGACCTTAATTGAAGTTTCTCGGGTTGGTACTATTAGTACTAGAAAAAATATTTATGAATTCAACATTTTCGACAATTTACAGAGGATTCTGAAATTCTGGAAAGCATAGAGTTCAGAATTCGAGTGAGGACCGAACGAGAATAAATTCTCTATCACAAAAACGCCTATATCTCTTGAACCAATGCAGAAAAAAATCAAAATTTGATCATAGTTAGCTTTGTTATGAACTTCAGAAACATGTGGAACATTTACTTCATAGATACCTATTCCAATTCTCTGTCGCAAAATATCAAGCGAAGTGAAAACACGAGAATTTATAGTGAAACTTTTTCAAAATGATCAAAAATGGAGCTTCGAAAGAATCGCAAAAGATGCTCGCGTTCGTCCGGAAACGGTATCAAGAGTTGTTCAACGAAGATCTTACAATTAACCGCAAGGAAGGAACCGGGAGGAAAAAGGGGTCTCATAGCCCAAAACAAGTGGAGGAAGCCATCAGCCTTTTTCAGAAGAATCCTAACCTTTCAGAACGGAAAGTGGCCCAAATAGTGGGTTGTTCGCAGTCAACCGTTCAGAAAATCAAGTCGAGTTGTGGGCTTAGAACAAACAAAGTGCAGAAAGTGCCAGACAGGAACGCTGTGAAGAATCAAGAAGCGAAATCAATGGCAAAGAAATTAAAAAAAGATTTCTTGAAAAATTTTTCGTGGTTTGGCAGGCAATTTGCACTTGTGGGAAAAAGAGCAAATTTTTCGTTGGCCAAGACCTTGTTGACCCGAGGAATGCTTGAAGAAACGACTTTTACCATTATTACGTGAGTACGATGTGTCAACAATCTTTTGGCCAGATTTAGCTTCATGCCACTACAGCAAGGTCACCAAGGAATGGTATGAAGCTAATGAGGTGGTTTTTGTCCCCAAAGAGGCCAACCCACCAAATTGCCCATAACTCAGGCCAATCGAAAGATATTGGGCCCTGGTTAAAAGAGAATTGAAAAAGATTAAGAAATCAACGAAAACATTAGCGGACTTCAAGCAAAAGTGGAAGACAGCATCGCAGAAAGTGACTGAGAACACTATAAGAAGCATGATGGGAAGAATTCCAAAAAAAATCCATGAATTTTGTGAAAAATAGTTTTGGTTTTTTTAATGTAAAAACAGTTTTCATTAGAATTAGAAGATGATTCGAAAATGAGTTTGATTTTCGAAATCGGCCCAGTGGTTCAAAAGATATAAGCGTTTTTGTGATAGCGAATTTATTCTCGTTCAGTCCTTAGTACAATTGAATGCGCAAAAATTTGATGAGCACTTGTTAATTTGATTTTTTTGTTCTTCCAGATATACCAAAGGATTTGTATATACATATAGGGTGTTGTTCGAGGTCATAATTGCTTCATATTTTTCAAATCCAGAATATTTCTTACGATATTTGTGTTCCTCTTTTGGGCTCCAAATGAGAAACATTCATATCAAATATCGAAGAAATAAAGGAAATAATGGTTCGACAATTATGACCCCAACAACAATAAATAATATGACTTGATAAAAGGATGTCGTATTTTTATGGGAAATTTGAATGTTCGCAAAGTTGAAAACACTTGAAAGTATGTTGGCTACTTTTTGTATTTTCAATCTTTATATTCACTAATTTAATCAATTTGAAAAAATTGATTAAATAATTTCCCACTATCCAGAATAAGTAATGTGAAACAAGAATATATTATTTTTGTGAATAAATAGATATAATTTATTTTGAAAATAAAAATGTTCAAAGTGACAACGGATTTTTCAATTGGAGAAAACTGAACCAATTAAACAAAAAGTAGAAACATTCATAAAAAATGTCGAAGACAATAGCATGAATGCTAAAAAATATGGAAACCAGATTGAAATATATTTTGCATGTCGAAACCATTGTTAACTTTCACATTCATAAAAGACCATAAAAACATAAATTAAAAAATGAACAATACCTCGAGAAAAAAAGGTAGTTGCTGTAAACGACTTTTTTACACTTTTTAGGTAAAGTTAATGTTCATGGTGAGGCTGTGCTACTGTTATCTTCTCGGAATAATATTCAAATGACATGCGGTTTCAGACTTGTCCCTTGCTAGATTTATTGCTTGCAAATTTCTAAAATGGCACGGTGAAAAGGAGCGGTTCGCTCCAGATTCACAAAAGCGTCTGCAATGTTACAATAAACTGGAGCAAATGAACAAAAGACCGTCCTTGGTTTTTAGTACGTAAAGCGATATTTTCTACCGAGATTTCGAACCATTTGGGTATGCAAACTAGACCTGTATAGCCCCAATAAGTTCAATGAGACAAAACAGGTAGTAGCGGTCTTAGTCAAACACATTGCATAAGGTCTGTTATACACGAAACTTTTAAATATACCTAGCGATTCATCCCAGTTGCTGACTGCGCTGTGAAATGTTTCCATCACCCGAAGAGAAGAATAAAACAAATACGTCAACTGACCACATGTTCGTCCCAAAACAAAACAAACTTAAAACTAAACTAACTATCCACAATTTACATATATACAAAAATAATATAAAAATAAATTTTGATATTTAGATTTTAGCCGTGCTTCGGTTGTTATTAAACTTAAATATACATCACATCTAACGACTTAAAACTACAACGAAAATCTTACATCTGTTCGAAAAGACTGAAGGCAGGAACTGAACACCGGTTGAAGAAAATAATTAATTTAATACTCATATTATATCATTGAGAATCTTCGAAATTATAAGCTATTGGTCGAGGAACTTGTATACCAAACATCCTGTGAGATGTATAACGAACAACAAAGAGCAAAAGAATTTCCAACTTTTATTTAAACAGAACAACCAAGAATTAACCCGAACTTCTGAACCTAACTAAAAATATACACAGTCTAAACTTTGGTTCAAAAAATTCAGATACACGAGACTCAACATTTCACTATTCTCTATAAAAATTTATATACACTAAGACTTTGTTTTACCTCGGAGGTCGATTGGTTGCAGATCTTCGTGGTAACTGTCTCTGTCGTCGTCAGGTTCGCCCCAAGAACAAGGTGATTTGGACATTGGCGATTGCATACCAGTGCTCATCGACAAGTCTTCAGGTTCGGTCTGCTCAGGCAGGGACGAAGTTAAGGGTACAGACATAATGGGCGATGTGGGAGATACAATTGGAGGCGTCTGCACCATCATAGGTGCTGGTGGTGAAACTCTTTGTCTCGACCTGGTAATCTCCTCAATATCTTCAGCCTCCACCTTGATTTCTTTGTCAACTCCGCATTTATGATGAAGTAAATGATGCCTTCTTCTGAACCTGCTGTGGCACCTCTCGCAATCGAAAGGTTTTTCGTTGGTGTGGATCAAGAGATGGGCTTTGAGCTGATTTGAATCTGAAAATTTGGCGGTGCAGAACTCACAAGCATATGGTCTCTCTCCAGTGTGAACTCTAAGATGTCTCCTTAGATTCGCAACTTGGACAAACTGCCTATCACAGTGTTCACAATGGTACGGTCTTTCCCCCGTGTGTAAACGCATATGCGTCTTCAAATGATGGTCTCTAGTGAACCTCTTATGGCACTCTGGACATTCGAAAGGTTTCTCTCCCGTGTGTGTCCGTTCATGATTCTGTAGGACGTGTTTGTAACCAAACGATCTGTTGCAAATGTTACAAGTGAACTGTTTGTCTCTGCTTATTTCTTTGGTGCTGATGTCGGTGCTTGAGGGTGGTGAGGAGCTCGATGTGGGCGATATGACTTCCCTTTCCTCCTTCCACCTCTTCTTCCCAGCCTTCATCTCGTTTGTACTGCTTGTAACAATGTTATTGTTGTTATTCAGGTTCAGTTTTCTGACCTTCGAAGCCGGAGATAAAGGTTGATTGGTGGGAGAAGGAGGAGAAGCTGTTGGCCAGGCCAAAGGTCCCAGTAAACTTGGGTGGTAGAACGCAGGGTTTGCTGGTAGCGTCAATCCAGAAGCTGCCATGAATTGGCTGGCCATCAGCAGTTGGGAGTGGGTGAACATAGCCGGGTTCGTAAAGGGTGACGGAAACCCAACTGCGGCAAATGTGTTGTTCAGATTCGTTTGTTCATCTTGTTCCACTTTCACCTCTCTCGGAGTTAAGATCTCTGTAAAAGAAGATTGGAGTAAGTAAACGGAGAAATGGAGTTACAACACTTTGAACGAATTAGGAAATTGAAATTTCGATTCCTGAGAGACCCATCTTTCATGGCGGAATATCTTAATCACTTTTGGAGCTAAATTGCCATTCCATCAACCAGTAGCAGCGGAATTGGGGGAGAAGGGGAGTTGTTGACGGCGTAAAAGGGGAGAAATAAAGGAGGACAGGCGGGGAGGTAAGGAATTTAATTAAAATCAGACATCGCCAGCAGCCTCGTTCAAAGAACGAGGCGGGGGGAGGAATTGGGGGAATTGGCGAGAGTGGGGGCAGAAAGGTCCATGCGTTACATTTTATTACGCAGCTCGGTGCCGCTTTCCTGTCTTCAGAGCAAAGGGTTGAGCGTAAGACGTTGCTAATGAAGGGAGGAGATAATGGACAAGATATAATGGCTGGAGGCGCTTGCGCAACGGGAGGAAGGAGGAGTTCCAGGATGAGAAATATCCATTACGGGCCCACTCATTATTTAGAAGTTTTAGCATATCGATTAATTTCGTGATACGGTCTGGTTGATTCCGGAGGAAGTTGATACAGGGGGAGAAGCGCTAACTTTCCTTTGTTTCCTTGCTCGCTGGGAAATGGGCTTGGAAGAATCGTTGGGAAATGTATTTTCATTGAAATATACTCAATGCGATTGGGAGAATTCCCATTGCGATCGCTATACCATGAATAACGAATGTTAAGAAGAGAGATATTGCTATATAGAACTTAATTTCAAAATAAATGGAAACAATTGTTGCAATTTTTCGGGAAAAATTGGAATATTGCAGAAAATATTTTTTTTAAAGAGATGCATTTTCAATATCAATTATTTCTTGGCAATAATCATGAATTTGAAGACCATTTTCAATTGGAAGGGAACCTCGATTGATGTAATTTCCCCCCTTATAGATAAGAGAGGAAATGCCCAATTTTCCCATTATTTATGCTGTGGTTCGATGTGTCATATGGTTTTTTTCAATTTTCCAATTTTCTCCCAGAATTATTCCTCAAAATCGAACTCGTTGATTTGAAATAATATATGTGTGTACTATCAGGACACAAACTCCATTTTTCATTGAATGTATGGAACCTAAAAAATCATTAGTTTATATGCATTATTGATTTAAATATTAAAGGGGCCCTGTATCAGGAGGAACCTAAACTTAAAAGGCGTTTTTGAGAGATGGATTAACAATCTCAGTTGCATTTTTCTTATCTTGTAAAGGTTTCATATGCCAGTTTCTATAATGATTAAATTAATTTTAGAATCAAGAACTTTTTCCATTTTATTGTTCGATAGGTAAGTTTTGTCAAAGATACTGACAAGTTTGTTGTCTATTTTGAAAACGCAGTATTTTTTTTCGAACGAAACGAATTAAGGAGTTTTAGTTTTTTTGGAAAATTTTGTAGAGAAAATTGAAAAATTAGAAACTTCCAAGTGGTCCTATGAAGTTGAAGCTCTCATCTTGAGGACTTCTTTTTCATTTTTGAAATACCGGAAAATATTCAAGTGAATATCTAAATTTTTCATTCCTCCCTGATCTCCGAAGATACTGGACCTTACATTTCGAAAAAAATTACGAGCATAGTAGTCCATCCTTAGATTACAGGAAAACTATAGCGAAAATTTTATGTCGTCAAATTTCCATGGAAAAAATCATGGTACTGAACTAGCAATCAACCCATCTCTTTCGACCAGAATTGTGCATTTATGACAAGGTACAAATCCCCTCATCAATGGACAAGTGAAAACTTTGTGGTAATCTTTGTCTCTTTAATGTCCCATTATGGTTTGTTGTCTTGTACGCAGATAGCCCATCTGGGCACACTAGTTATACTCGTAGTTGGCCCTTCGTTTTCGTCCAAAGTTATGCATTTATCGCAAAATTATTCTCTGATGAATCACATCAGGAAATGATCATCACAGGATAGAAATCTTTCCACCAACGGACAAGAGAACAAGAGAATGAACATTGTTGTAATTTTGTTGTTTTGTCTCGTGCCCAGGGGGGCTCAGTTCATCCCTGATTATACTCAACCGAAATAGTGATATTCCATTGAATATCCTAACGACATTGCGTGAATTTGGAGAAACAAGCAATGGTTGTTAGGCCATTGAATGAAAAGTTTCTTACAGTATTCTATTATTTAGAATTGCGGAAGTATTTACTTAGATTAAGTGAAAGATACTGTACACAAATACCAAAATTGCTGTTTATAATCAGGTTCAAAAGACGTCCCAAACAATATACCCACTCCAACATACGAACTCGTATGAAAGGGGGGCAAATGACACGTTTTAAAGTAAATAAATAATGATAAGTAGGGGTGGGTTACATCTTCTCTTGATGTCGCACTTTTATACATATGTTGCGACCGATCGCTATACAAAATTACTCTAGTGGAAGCGTCTTCAGAATGAGGGAGAAACCGAACAATGATGCCGATGGTACCTCTTGGAATTTTTGAAAGGAATGGAAGACGTTGTCCTTCTTTTTCGCATGAGCAACCCCCAAAACACCCTCGGCGTAAGAGCGTGACTAAGGCCATGAAAAATTGCAGCTTTTGGTGCCTTAAGGTCACATGTGGCAGCGGGGTTTAAAAACTGAATGCTAAATGATTCATTCATAACGAAAAATGGAAGGTATTAATATTATTCAATTCATTTCGATTTCAAATCAAATTCGACCTCTAATTGTTGATTCATACCAATCCTTGAGTGGTTAAGGCAATTTTTCGCCTAAAAGTCAAATGTGGCATAACGATTCAATCAGAAGTAATTCATAACGAAAAGTGGAAGTTTAATCTAATTTCTGATGAAATGCAATTTCAAATTTTGATTATTAATCAGTGTACGTCATGGGAAATATTATTCAAATTACAAGTGATGGTACTATCTTGAATTTTGAATTCAATTCGATACATCTAAACCGGAAATGAGCTTAAGCAACGTGTAAATTAGGGCGACTAATATTCAAATACCAGGAATGTTCTTTCCATTCAATCTGAGTAGATTAAAAATCGATTATCAAATGGAATTATTAAATACCTTTGAGAAATTTCGCACTTTCACAGGTATCATTGTCAGTTCTTTGTTCAGAAACGTAAGGCCTTCAATCAATCTGCAAAATTGTGTAAGCATCTCACAATTAGGACCACATTCTATGGTATCAATTTTGGATTGTAAGCGACACCACAATTCACTCCCAAAATTATGCAGAATATCTGAATATGAAGAAAAGTTAGAGCAAAACTCAAACCATTGTTTTGGAAGTTGATGTGGCTTAATCTGAGCATTTGTGTGATCAAACTATACAGGACCTTATCTCGTTTTTCTGAACAAACTTGAACATTTTCTATTTAAAATAGATAATCATCTTATGCTCCAGGTAAATTGAAAGGTGTTTCCTGATTTTCAAAGTCGAATATCACCTAAACGAATGACCAAATCTCAAAAAACATCTTACTGTCATATCCAGAAGAAATAGACCTTTGAAACAACATATCACATGACCCATCTTCCATGCTTAAATTCAAGGGGTTGGGGTTGTCGCACAGAGGGATGAATTGATGTGATGATGTTTTTTATAAATAACAATGTCCCTCTCATGAACAATATTGATGAGTTCAAGCGATTTTTCAAAATCTAGATTTTTCTACTTGAAAAGACCTCTGATTCATTTTCTATGTGACCCCCTTAAAAATATACGAGCACGCAAAAGTACATTTTCTGAAATCTCATCTTGCAATCCAAAAGTACAATTCAATATTTTTTATTATTTTGAGGTAGGGAGAAAAAACCTCGGAAAAAACCTATTCCGCACAATAAATCTGAGCATACATCATTAAAAAATCATTTCTCGCATACACAAATATTCGATTTATCGTTAACTTATATTGTGAACATATATGGAGACTAATGAGGCTACTATACAGGTTAGGAGTTTTTTATCACCTTCAAAAAACCTTCATGTGCATTAAAAAAATAAATATAAACATCGCACCCACCCAAAAATTTCATTTAAAATTTTCTGAAATTTTCAACCCTTAAAATGCATTGATCATCTTCCGACGGATTGCACAATATCAGGTTTCACACGCATACAAACGTACAGTGTTTAAATAAAAAATAATAAACCAATAATATGAGAGTAGGAGCGTATGCTCGCTTGTTCAAATTCGTAACCAGAGCGGTCATACATCCAGGAACTGGATCCGGTCCACGCTGCTCGGAAAACTCATTTCAACTAATTCATTGATCTTTATGAATATTTTCAGCTGAATTGGGCAATAAGTGTCGGAGATACTGAATGTTGTATCAAGCATTTTGTAGGGAGTTATTTCAGAATCAAATTTTGCAAGAAAAATGACCAGAAAAAATTAATATAAACTAGTATAAAGAATGAGGAGTGAGAAAATATATAATACGCGAAACGTATCATTTTTTGTAGAATCGTTTCCACATAATTTTACAAGCGATTAATGGTATCTCCATATATTCATCATCACCAATATGTTTACTGTAAACATAGTAAAATCTGTCCAAGCTATATCGGTATTTCATTTTATCAACATGGTCCGCAGAGTTAATCTTTGGTAGAATCCACATAAATAGTCAACATAGCACACTAATCGCAAAAACCAACTCATCCCAAAAATAAATGTTCAGACAGAGCAACAATGCTGTTATCTCTTCTATATTGACGTAAGTTCACGATGACAACAATACATACAAGTTAACCCATATCCTGTAATGAACCCATGCATACTTGTGATACCCTTATCAAACCACAAATCCAGTTCTTATCTAATCTGAATGGACTCCTAAAGGATAAAATCATTAATGAAGCTAACCACAATTTCAACAATTTGTTTTTCTCATCAGATTGTCATCGCAGTGATTTCCCTCAGTCCAACAAAACTAAGGACGTTCCCAAGCTCTGATAAGGGGCACCCAGGAAAAAGCAAATTTTGACATGGGTATGAATCTATGGAATTTTGAAAATGTCATCAAAATTGACATTCAAAACATAAATTTCTAATCAAAAATGACATAAACAAAGGGTTTAATTTAGATTGACGTATGAATGATGTGAAGGGTTGTGTTGTCAAAGAAAAAAATGTCAAAAATCTTGTCACAAAAAAAAAATTCGAACCTCTTTTGGTGTTTTCTTGAAGCAGGGGCATGTCGATAACCTTTTCAGCACAAAATATCAACAATACAAACAGTCCATCACACTCTTTCACTTCCTAGGTAATAAAAACAGCCACAGTAACTGACTAGAGGGTTGAATTTGCGTAAGATTGTCACTGAAGGATGATACTGCACATCCCTTCTAGATCGCTCGCAATCGCACACTGAAGAATAATCGGAGCACGGAAACGTCGACGACGAGGGGTTGACCTAACCTAACGTAGCGAACTTATCCCCACCCCCTGTTGGTGGGGAGAATTAGAGCACCCCTGACTACTTAAGAATAAGAAAAAATGAGCCCTTTTCACAAATCCCCTCCAAAAGTGTTATTTTACCCGTTTCCAAGGAATTTTTGAAGGGAGTTGGGGGTTGATTTGAATGATTTCTGCGGTCTCTAGATTCACCGGGTGCTGCTGCTAGCTTCAGGTGAAGGGAAGAACTGCGTTTGAGAATGTATTACCATATTTTATTAGCATAATATTGAAAGACTGGTTCTTCGAAAAAAGAAAGGAGTTTACTATTATGGAAATTTATGAGCTTAGTTGAAATATGCATATTTGATTGATGAATTTTTAAGTTCGAATCATTTTTTATCCATTTCGATTTTTTTTCCGGAAGACGGAAATTTTCTTATTTGTTCAAAGTGTTTCCTGGAACATAAATGAAAAAAATTCAGAAATGACCAGGAAATTTTTTTCAGAATATGATGAAAACTGACTGTGATCCATTTAATATTTCGATCATCATCAATTTTTAGAATTTGCAGAAAATTACTGCCCACAAACTCAAGTTATTTTGGATAAATGAATTTCAAAATGATTTTTTTCAGAATTGCACATAATCCACGACCAGAGTATCGGATATTTCCAGAAACAATCAAATTATTCCATTTTTTTATTTGAATCTGATTTTTATGATTGAAATCCATTTTTTATGATTTACATCAGATGAATTTTCCCTAAAAAATTGTTTTTTTTTTCAGAATTCCACATAATCCTCGACCAGAATATCGAATATTTTCTACAAAAATAAAATAATTTCAATTTCTCATTTGAATCTGATTTTTATGATTGAAATCAATTTTTTCTGATTCAAATCAGACTTTTATGATTTAAATCGGATTTTCATATTTTACTTTTTTATTTACTTTTCCGGATTTAATTATGTCATGAAAAATTCTTCGTAAAAACTATATTGTTCACTGTACATTAAACCAATTTGAAAATGAGCAGAAGATTTTTTCGGAATATAATGTGAACTGAAAATAATCCATTTAATATTTCGATCACTCTCAATTTCATGAAGTATAGCAGAAATCAATTTCTCCTAAAAAAATTTTCTTTTTTTCGTTTACACATAATTTACGAGCAGAATATCGGAAATTTTCCAAAAAAAATCCAATTGATCCGATTTTATTATTCGAATCCAGTTTTTATGTTCGAAATCAGATTTTTATGATTTAAATCAGGTTTTCATGATTAAAATAATTAAAATATTTTTATTCAGAAGAAAAAATTGCTACGAAATATAAGAGAGTACCTAGTAATACATTTTTAAAGTTAAATATTTCTAAAATTATATGACCCCTCCCTCCAACACAGATTTCACAAAGATGTTTTCTTTTCTAGAGATCTCCTTCTCAACGAAGAATTAACTTGTAAATGCAATTTTTAAAAATTGTATTTCTTTTACTGGAGAAGGTCTCTTTTCATTATGACACAGTGTATAATTGTACACCGGTGTTAGTCCATTATATGATTATTTTTAAACCTCAAAGGAAAAGATATTCATTATGATTTTTTTTTATTTCCATACTGGGATTTGAATCAAAAAGTTATTTATTCTTTGGTATACCTAGCTATCTCATATATTGAGACATATATTGAAATCTTTCCATACGATATTGCCGTCGAAATTCACACAACTTCTACTTCATTGCCAGAGTGGCACGACATCTAAGTTTCACGAAGAAACTTCTCGGGGATAGAAATTTTCGATTTTCGCAAGAAATTCTCTTTTGAAGAGAAAGAATTTCTCATTGATTTACCAAGTTCCGATTGAAATCAATTTGATGGAATTGAAAATGAATTTTATTAACATACAAATTTTCTCAATATAAGATATTGAATAATTCAGCAGTACTATCAATAAGAAATTTTAATTTATTATATTGTTTCTATACTCGAAATGGATGTTATTTTATTTATTTTGAGGTAATCACAAAAAACAATGCCTTTACCCTTTATTCACTGAGTATAAATTTTGTTGGTATCATTATATTATTATTCGCTCGAGTATATTGTGTCTACGAATTATTGTGAAATTTATGATTTTTTGATTCTGTAATTTCATGGCAATTCAATGAAAAATTGGATCATTGTTACTTCGTTTCGATGAATATGGAAATATTTTTCAGTTGATCCCTTATAAAAATTAGTCAAATTAAATATTGTTGATCAATGTAAATATTCATTACAAAACAATTCATCACTTATTCCAATCTAATTGATTATGTATTTCAAGGTACTGATAATTTTTGGGAATATATTCTGAATAAATCGAAAAATGCCAAAGGAAGTATATTTCAATCGAAGAAATTTGCTCATAGTTTAGCTTTAATTGAATTATCAGAATATTTTACTTTGAAATGTCAGTACTAATTGAAGGATTTGTGATTTGTCAACATATTGAAGAGCACCTTTTTTGTATTGTTAAAGAATCCAGTAGTTGAATTATGTGCATTCCATATGATAGCTTTTGGGTAGATAGTGTTAATGGTAGCATTATGTAGTAGGAAGTACTTAGGCCCATAAGCGTAGAATATCGATAGCAGTCCAATGAAATAATATTTAGAATCATTACTATTTTATGGCGTATTACACTGAACTTTTACCAAGCTAAATATTTGTGTACAACAAGTATGAGGCGTCAAATTAATGGGAAGAATGTTGATTTTTCCAACCACGACTTAGTTTTTCGATAATCGATTATCATTAAGTGTTTGTTTCAAGATTTATGGATTATTTGTGAATCAGGTTATATTTACTTGCTTGTTTACTTGTTTATCCTATGCCGATTTTGTTTGGTAATTATTGTGAAATTGAAAGGAACTACTCATTGAAAATTAAATAATACAAATCTTATCGTTTATTCGTTGAAAGAGTGAAATTTCAGAATCGAGTATTTCTCAAGTAAAGTTTCTAACAGAATCTGATTATGCATATGAATGGTAGGGAAAACACGTAGGTACATGTTTTTACACATGGTATAAAATATACAGGATGATCTTCAAAAAAATCCAGCATGTGGTTAAAAGATCAAAGCTATTTTTCCTTATTTAGTTGGCCTGCTGAATGCAAGTTTTCAACTACTTCAATACTTTCTGCCATGAGCTCCGGTAGCGAAATAGCGAGTCTATAAAGAACTGACACGTAAGAACTAATACTTTAACTGCGTTTTCTATTCTTCGTCATATTAAGAACTCAATTTGGGTCTTTCCTGGAATTGGAAAACTCTACTTCAGCAATCCATCAGAGACTTTTCAGTTATTCACGATTTATTGGATATTATTCTTCATAGCCCTATCTCAAAGTTTTATCAGAAGAAAGGACGATTTCAGTCAAAGGAATAGATTAATTTGACGAATGCAAACTCATCCATTTCACTCCTCCTTCGATCCCTTCTGAAGTCAAGCAATTTATAACTGGTGCTTTTCCTATGTCCTTATCTGCTACCCAAGCGGCGAATATTTATTTTTGATGAATTTGAACTGGTGTTCCTCGTATGGCAAACCACAATATTTATTTGGTTAGGATAGATTATGGTCTGAAGGAAACGACATGGTACATACGTTTTATCTGACCCAGGAAAAGAGTCACCATCTTATCTCGCATCTTTGTGGCAGTTTTGTTAGTGTTTGTTGTTAACAGATCGCTATTTGTATTGTGATATCTTGCACATACGATAAGGCATAAACTTTTATGAAATTTTGGTCCGAATGAAACTACGTATTTCGTTTCGACATCTCGTTTTGATCAAAGCTGCTACGGACTTCGTATTATAAAAAAAGAATGTGGAACATTGTTCTGTCAAGTTTTTCGCAATATTTTTTCTTATGATACTCTATTTTCCCAAATACATATACAGAAGACCTGATGAACATGAGAAAATAGGAAATAGACTTTCCTCTGACAAGTGTGCGAAATGATATTTCTTCGCTACCTACAAATTTGAACAAGCATGCCAAAGCTCCTTACCTCAGGTATTTTATGAATTTTTTCGTTGTTATACAGGGTGTTTATGAATTGATACGAAAGATTTCAAAGGGTGACTCCTTGTTCAAAATGAAGGGTAGTTTGTTGGGTCAAAAGTCAAACGTATATCGCGGTTCAAAGATGGCCTAGAAATGAAATTTATAGAAAAACCTACGCAACGACTTGATTGATTGATTTACTGACGAGCAAGAGACCGGATTAGCACGCAACGACTTGGATAGAATTGAATTCGAATATCCTGATTTGGTTAGAAACTTTTTCATCTGTTGTATTTTTCTCGTCAAATGTTTTAAAATAAAAAAATAAAATGTTAATCATTACGTGTCGGAAAAGGGCAGTTTATTAAAGAACTGATTTACATTTTTTTATTTCAAAACAGTACATTTCACGAGTAAAATAAAATAAAGAGAGTTTCTAACCAAATCAGGCTATCCGATTTTAATTCTATCCAAGTCGTTGTGTAAGTTTTTCCTTAAATTGAGTAAACAGAAATGATGGGGGGAAGTCTACTTCAACCCCCTCCACTCCTTCTGGAAATACGAAAAAATATCAAAAAAGTGGGTTTTCATGATAATAATACTTCCATAGAGTATCATCATTCTATCGCTTATCGTTTTTGAAATACAAAATAAAAACATTATTTTTCCGCTATCTTCGAACCGCGATATCTAACGTTTGACTTTCGACCCAACATTTATATAATAAACTACCCTTTATTTTGAACAAGAAATCAATCTTTGAAATCTTTCGCATGAATTCAGAAACACCCTGTATAAAGAATAAAATGAAACCCAAAACTGTTCTTATGAGTACACCATTTTCAACATTTATATTGATTTAGATATATGAGTACAAAATATTAGTCGCAACAGCAAGGATTTTCATTTCTCAGTACAGTATATGGGTCGCTACAGATAGAATTCAGATATCTCATTCCTGAAAATGCGTCGCTACATCAAGCATTTAGATATCTAACTACATTATATGAGTCGCTCCAGAAAGATTAAGACATCTCAGTACAGAATATGGATCGCTACAGAAAGGATTCAGATATTTCGTTATGGAATATGAGTCACCATATTAAGCATTTAGATATATCGATATTGATTCCTCACATTTAGATATATCACTACAGGATATGAGTCGCTACAGGAAGATTTAGATACATCATTACATAATATTAGTCGCAACATCAAGGATTTTCATATCTCAGTACAGTATATGGGTCGCTACAGAAAGGATTCAGATATCTCATTCCGGAATATGCGTCGCTACATCTTACTAAATTATATGAGTCGCTACAGAAAGATTTAGACATCTCTATACAGAATATGGATCGCTACAGAAAGGATTCAGATATCTCATTCCGGAATATGCGTCGTTACATCTTACTAAATTATATGAGTCGCTACAGAAAGATTCAGACATCTCTATACAGAATATGGATCGCTACAGAAAGGATTATGGAATATGAGTTACTATATTAAGCATTTAGATATTATATCGAAATTGATTCCTCACATTTAGATATATTACTACAGAATATGAGTCGCTACAGGAAGATTCAAATATATCATTACATAATATTAGTCGCAACAGGAAAAATTTATATATAGGTATACATATATCTGAGTATAGAATATGGGTCGTTACAGAAAAGATTTAGATATTTCATTATGGAATATGAGTCGCTACCGTATGCATTTAGATATATCATTACAGAATATGAGTCGCTACAGTAAGCATTTAGATATCTAACTACGAATATGAGTCGCTACCGAAAGATTTAGATATATGTATCAGTACAGAGAATATGAGTCGCAACAGTGAGGATTTTCATATCTCATTACAGTACATACAGAGTGTAACAGCCAAATGGAATAAATTCGATAACGAATAAATGAGGGCGTGTTGGGAAAAACGCTCGGACACGTCGATTTGTAATTTTAAATGCGCATATTTTTCAAGAAAATAATATTATATAGGGTGTTCCATGTGACTGTGGCCTATACCAACTTCCTTATTTCAAATGCAACCCTCTGTATATTATTTATTTTTTGGATTCTTCAGGGAACTTTGGTATCTTATCAAGGTGTAATTACTGTGAATGTGAAATAGATAGTCTCATTCCTTTCATGATGAGACTAACAGACTAACAATTAACGCCAATTCATAAGGCACAGATGTGAAAATGTTTAGAAAAGACATAAGCAGTAAAACAATGTATATGAATAATCATAATAAGTTCCTGAAAAATAATCAATGAAAAACTGACAAGAAAAAATCTTCACATATACATGAGTGCAATGGTAAAGAATGCAACCAAAAATACAACAGACCAATATGAGTAGTACAAACGTACAAAATGAAAATGAAGTAAAGTAGTAAAAAAGTGAAATATCAAATATAAATAAATATAATATCGACACGAAACTGATAGGTTAATGTACAAAAAGTAGAGGGATCGAAAAGAAGCAAAGGTAGCAGGTGATTTGGAGAATCTCATGGTCTTTTCGTGAAGAGAATAGAATCATTACAGAATTAAACAAACAGAGAAACAAAATTATACTCTGTAATCATAGTGATACATAAAAAAAACTCAACTCAAATGCAGTTTTATTGTGAGATACACAAACTAGCAATATTTCCCCAAATCTACCAATCCAATCTTTCCATCAACATATCTAGATCCCTAAAAGGAGCTTAATCCGCCAATCTGTCCACCTTCCACACATCCAGCTCACGAGCCGCTAATTCTCACCTTTAATAAATCTCAGGTGGCCTTGCCCCACATTAGCTCGCTACCTGCGTCCGAATAATAAAAAACGAAAAAAGAGGAGAGACACGAGAAGGCAATGAAATAATAAACATGTAACGTAGGTATAAAACGTAAATAATGGGACGAGGTGCCGATTAGGAGGCATCGTATGAATGAACGGAGATAAGGCCCCATCTGAGGAGGGAGGAGGCCGGGATAGAGAGCCCGGATAGGAAAATAGTGAGTAGGAATGGGGTGCAACTCGCGACCTTGTCGTGAGATGTGTTTTTTACGCGCGTGCATCGCGCGCCCTCTGCTGGCGGTCGCGGTTACACATACTCGCACGTGGTGCATCGGAGTTATGAACACGTTGTGTGTGTGCGAGGATGAGGGGAGGCTAAAGGTTGTAATAGAGGACGGGTCCTATCGGCATCAAGTATCTCTCAAATCCTAGCTTGTTTTTTCATTATTAGAGAGAGATAGTAGATGTGCTGTCATCCATGAAGCTGATAAATCTTGGTTGAACCACTGAGATCGTTTGTGGGTGACAAAACTGATCCCTTGGGAACCCCTGCGTTCAAATCAATATTGCTTCGACAGAAGCCCACAGAGGTCACGTGAATAGCCAAATTTCCAAAAAACTCATATTTTGCTCTTGCAAATGTAATAATTATTTCTTAGGTTATTTCTTGAGCACAGATGAAAACACTCTAGAGTTTTTCGTTGGAGTATATCTTAGGAGCATAGATAACTGGAGGAAAGGCTGCATATGCTCGACAGATCCTTTGGACTACCTATGACGGCGGATGTTAGAGTTCCGTGTGCAGATTCAACAGATGTGAAAGGTTAATTTCATTATTATCAACAAGAGTGTTATGAAATTGATCATCGTAACTCACGCTGTGTCTTGATGTTTCTGTAAGACAGATTGATTATATAACAATGAGTAAGCTAAGTACTAGAACTGAAAATACTGTTTGCAATTGTTACTGTTGTGATTTCCACTGCTCTTAAAGGTAATGTAAATCAGTTTTCATATAATTCGTAAAGAAGATGCCTCAACACTATATATAATTAATGCCTTTGGTATATTAGAGAAAATGGACTGAAGAAAAAAAGCATGGATAAATAAAATATGATTGGAGAAACCTTGCTACAAAGAATGCCTTTTTGAGTTTCTCGAACAACTGCGACCAGTATTTTTAGTGAATATAATGAGTATTTAGCAAATATTTTGATGGTTGTATTCAGTGGCCGAGTTCTGAGGTTGAATTGATGAATTTACAGCTCTATATTGTAATAATATTCAAGATGTAAAAGTGATATCTACTTGATTATAATGCAATAACAGTACAAGAATCTTACTGTTTGTTATGTCGCATCAGAACTTATTCACATTCAGATCATAGTTTATGGCAGATGTGAATTCTTTTGTGTTGTTATTTTATAGTATGTTTTCATGAGAATAAAGGACATTCAAAACAATCATTTATTTTCATAATTTTCATTGAATACCTCGTGAAATGTCTATCCAATAGAAAGGGAAAAGCAAATTCATGCACCTAAATTTTGGAAATTCGACACTACATTGTTAAAAATACAATAATTCACTGAAAGTCTTCAAGAGAATGATGAAGAACACCTTTATTAATCAGTTTCACATTTCATAACAACATAATTCTAGAAAATTATTATGATATAGTAATTAATGATACCTAATAAGTAATAATACTGTGTGAAGGATGAGTTTTCCACATGGTTAACAGAACAATAGATATCGGGAAAAGCAAATTTCGACTATTTCAAGAAGTTTTCCCAAAAAATGAGGATTTTGGACTTCTTGGAAAGGAGTATAGATGGTATAAGGAGTAAGAGTCACCCATATGTTTTTTGTCGTGACGCTTCAAAGTTAATCTTATGTTAATGTTATGGATGTTACTGACAGAAATTGAGCAGATTATTTGAATGACGGTTCTGCTGCTGAGCTGGTTTGTGAATTGTGCTGTATTGGAGCTGTCTGCTGACCTGCCTGAAGCTGTGCTACACTGCTACAGGGCTACAGCTGTATGAAGTTTTGATCTATTGTAGAATAAAAATGGTTTTCATGCCCCTAAGTATCTTTATGTTTTGGAACTTCATAAACGCCAGGTGTAAATGAATATTCATCGATGCAATCAGCTCACCACGGAATCGATCCTCGGAACGACTTGTCGTACGACAAACCCTAGCCTGCATCCTCACCCCCATCCTCACGATATCTCCATTCAGTTCCGATTTCTCTCGGCAGCTACAGCACGCGTCCTATCTCGCTTTGCATCGCCAGGTGCTGCAAGATTCCCGAAACGGGGAAATGTGTTTTTACGCTAAAAACACAAAGTGGAACAAGAGGGTGGTTTTTTGTTACAGCCGCTGCTGTTCAATTCAGCCGTCAGTCGTGGCAGACTTTGTTGAAATTGCGAGCACATGTACAATTGTACTCTTAAATATAGAAACTAGTGTGATTTTAAAAAACAAGGGAAGGAAGGGGGTTGCTCATTATAATTAGAGACGGCGGGGTTGAAACAAAACGATTCGGGTATTTTTAAGTGGAATTGGATAGTTTTGTTTGGGCTTTTGAGGGGAGAAGGAAGTAGTTGTCTTGAATATTCTTCGAGCTATTTGAAAGAAGAATCCAGTAATCGATAGATAAAATGGTTTCTTCAGTCTTATGTATCTTATCTATCTATCCATATTATCAATCGATTTCTTCAAGATTTTGGTATGTTGGACAGTTCATTGTGAAGATTTAGAGGCTATTCCACATATCTAATCTGGATCTTCAATAACACTATCACCTCAGCAGCGATATTTTCTTCTTTACGTACAGTTCTTTTTCTTGTTGTTGTTGTTGCATCGAGTAGAAAAATGTTGTCCGAAATCTATCGATACTTCGACGAATAAGCTGCTCTGATGGACGATTATGTAAACCATAAATTTCACGAAGTGCTCTATAAGTTTGGCGAATAGAATACTGATTTTGAAAATATATTTCAACAATTTGTAAACGTTGTTCCGTCGTGAGTCTTTCCATGATAATTTGTCAATGCTTACTGAACAGAAATGTCAAAACAACAGTTCACCCAAAGAATTTTCACCTAAAACTGTGAAACTTATAAAGAAATAGGTAAAAGAATGAGGTAGATATGAGGTAGTCCAAATTTGGATTTTGCATATTTAAAAAATTGGCGAGAAAAATGGAAACTTTTGAAACTGTCTCAAAATTTCTTGACATCCTTTTGTGAAGTAGAATACTATGATTGGTGTAACACACCCTCCCTTGCATCCGTGGACGCACAAGAGGTTGAAAAAACTGCCTAAAACTCGATGAATCTCTAATTTCAAATAACAAGGTATCATTAGAACTAATCCAGCTCACTTTGAATGCGAAACGCTGGATAAGACAAGTCCAAAAAACACATTTTCATCTTCTTGAAGCTGCGCATAAGTAGCCCTGAATTAAAAAAAAACCCTCACTGCCTTCCCTTAATTAACTGAAATTTCATCTTTGCCTTCGCAAATTGAATTTCAATTTCATTTCGACGTCAGGGCCAGCTCCTATCGCGTAAGCAGAAATCAGGGAACCTGCGAACTTTTCCGAAAAAGGGGAAGCAGGGGGAGATCGAGGGGTCGTAGCAAGGGATGGCAACGAGGTATCGATGTTTCAGGAACGTTGGAAAAATACCGCTATCGTAGGACTCTTGAGAACTAACTATACTATATACTATACTATACTATACTATACTATACTACAACAATTACTTTATTCTGGGACTACAATTAATTATGTGTATAATTTTTATTGTTTATGTTGAATGTTTTTCAGTTTTTATTGAATTTTTTGTGGGAATTAAGTTAGATATAGAAGATTTAGAATTTTTTTTCGTAAATATGTAGTTTCAATTATTCTTTTGAATTTGACTCGTTATGTTAATGTAGAACGTTTCTTATGTTTTTTGGCAGCTTTCTTTCAGAAAATTTGGGATACGTTCATGTATTATTACTTTCTTGAGGTCCTCAAAAATGTTTGGTACACCTTAATACCTAACTCTCAAGAAATCACATTACAAAATGAAGTTTTTTTCGACTATGTTTTTCCAATCACGGCCAAGTTTTAATTTGCATTGAATAATTTCAAAAAATACGAAAATCAATAAATCTATTATAGTAGGTAATTAAACAATTAACGAATTGATACATAATAATTGGCATTGTTCATTGTTTAAATACCAAATTCATATACAGGGTCTTTCACGAGGAACCTCACCCATATTTATACGGGAAACTACTGAACGTATTTTCATGAAATTCAGCACTTATAAGTATTTCACGATGCTGATGAAATCTAAAATATTTTCAAGGCATGAGCTTGAGCACCTCTGGTTTTTCCGGAAATGACGTCAACTTCCGTTTTTCAAATTAGAACACCATTTTTTTATTGCAGAAATAGATTCCTTAGAAAATTTCAAGTTATTTTGATGTAACATTTTTCAGTTTTGGTTGGAAAATTCTCTCTGAGCGGGAAAATTCGAAAAAAAAATCGAAAATAGAGCTCCGCTGAAACAAGAATAACTTCGAGGTTTTTGGATGCAAAATTTTCATTTTTGGGATTTTTCAAGATGTTAGATTGATGTATCCACTTTAGAAATCGAAATCGCGATTCATGATACAGGGGGTGGAAAAATCGCTTTCAAAGTTAGGGATGACAAAATCGTGAAAAATCAATTTTTTCAAATTAGAACCCCATTTTTTTATGGCAGATATTGAATCTACGTTAAAAAATAATGTGAGTGTATGCATCACACCCTTGCCCTAAAGTGGATATTAACTCTTCTAATTTGAAAAACGGAAGTTGACGTCATTTCCGGAAAAACCGGAGGTGCTCATGCCTTGAAATTATTTTAGATTTCATCAGCATCGTGAAATACTTATAAGTGCTGAATTTCATGAAAATACGTTCAGTAGTTTCCCGTATAAATATGGGTGAGGTTCCTCGTGAAAGACCCTGTATTTGATTAAACTCTTCCATAATTGTTATGAGATCGTTCATAAACTCAATGAAGATTTTGAATCTTGGAGGAATGATTTATTGAACATGGCTATCAATATTAATGTCAACGTACATAAATTAATATTTACATTTTATTGTTCAATGAATTATGGGTTGTTGTGCTGATGAATTGCTGTTGGATGAAAAACTAAGAAATGTTTATAGAAATTATGTACTTTTTTATTGTATTCAAATTTGAATGTGTTTCATTTCAATCTAAAGTTCTTTCACTCTCAAAAAAACACCCGATAGATTATTATAAAGGGGTTTATTTCGATATCGATGGTTTATTTTTCGTCGTATCGGTAACATCTCACAATTTCGCCACCCCTAGTTCCGTACAAGGTATTAGAAGGTATTATTATTTGAGACGGAGAAAAAGTAGCATTATGAATGCTGCTTTGCTTGTTAATAATTAACCGGTGGAAGTAAAAAGTTGGAACTTCAAAGACAGGATCTGTCACGGACAATGTGCCTTTGATGTTCTTCAGCTACCTTTACTCTTCTCCTCGTTTTTGCACCGACGTTCGATTTTCTTTTGGCGCTAAGAAAGTCAGGACTGGAATGAACGTTAATGCTGAAATAATTAATGCGGGGTAGTATTGGGGTCATCCATGAGGTTCTTTTTTGTGGAAATTTCGAGTTCAGGGAAAATATCCCAAGTTTCGGTAGGGGGAAATTCTATATGAAAAACATGTGATAGTGTTCTGTAGGTACTCAACGTAAAGCGAGTTTGGACTGTATTCGTATAAGATGATGTTGCGTTATTGACAAGCTTCAAAATTACAATACAGACGGTCTGGTAGATCTTACAAGGCCCTTAGGCCTTGTAAGATCAGCTTACTATATAGCGGTGTATTTCTGGTGTCCTTGTCTGCTGGAGGGATCCCTCAATTGCTCACAAACTGACACTCTTTTTACGGCAATCACTCGGTTTTTTGAGAATTAACTCGTTAAATTCGGAGCGAATTAATAGCGTATTGTCATCAGAAAATGATAAATCTATTGCTGTTTCCATGATTTCTCTCCGAATGTTTTATTTTGATGTTCATGTTTTTCAATGCAAACTAGGAGATCAAATATGCATTGGGAGGCAATTTAAGAATCACCAACGCACGACAATTGTGTGCTACCGACACGACAAATGGTGAGATCCGAAAATAAGTTACTCAAAATGCATAACTAAACTATGTACAAAACTATATCAATCAATCAATATCAAATAGGAAAAGAGCACAAACTACAAATTGCAATATTAGTTCCAATGGAATTATGGAAGTTGTCGACATGGGCGGATCCAGACAGTTTTTTAGGGGGGGCCATCAATAGATAAAAAATTTTTACGTTATAGGACTACTAATAAAGGGATTATTGTCCATTTCGAGATCCAAGGAAGGGGGCCATGACTCAAAGTTTAAAATTTTTAAATTTTTTCCTCATAGTATCTGCTTTTCACAATTCAACTGGAATTAGGCATACGAATTAAAATTTAGAGTCCTCACCATGTGACATTCCAATTTCGTTAGCTAATCAACAGGATGATATTTTTCTGGGACATTGTCCCTTGTTTTCCTTCAGAATTTTTTTTTTGGTGAACCACTGTTAGTTCGAAAAATTGTTAAAAGAAGCACTGTTGCTATACTAAACTTTATGGTCTGTGGTAGTTTTGTCGTATCTGCTACCGATTTCGAGAAAAAAATTGTGAACGATTCTATCGAAAAAATCAAAATTGTCATAAAAAATCAGTGAGTATACAGGGTGACCAAGAGATTGACGTCAAAAAGGAAAAAACAGATCCCTCGTGTCATGGGCTATTCGAATCACCCCCATATACATATGTTATGCGATTTTTCACGGTTTTCGAGTTATGAATTTTTTTATGAACTTTGAGAATTTTCGACTTGACCATTTTAAACAAGATATTAAAAAAAAAGTACAAGACTTCTCTGTGAAATTCTTTTCGTAACTTAATATCCATGAATTGTACTTTTATACATAAAATAACCAGATTCGTAACTTTGATAAAAATTATGGAAATGTTGGTCTCAAGTAAAAAAGTTACGTGAATTGGATTATGATCTGAATTTTCGAATCAAAATTAAAAATGTAAAAAGGCGAATTCACGTTTTCTTAGTATGCTTAAAAACTGCGCTCAACAGTCAGCTTTTAGAATCATTGATAAAAAATGGTACTTAACACTCTACTTTTGCTAGAATTAGCCTTCAAATTCATCGAGGTGGAAAAAATCAAAGAACTAGACATTTACTACAAAATTATTTTTTGACATTTTAAGATTTTTCTGATCAAGTTATGATAGAAAATGCTAAAAATTAATGAAAACTAGCTTCAGATGTTGGTCAAGAAGAGTTCTAGATAAAAAAAGGAATAGGTATGGCAATAAATCACACATCATAATGTAAATAAAAAGAAATTTACAGTAGGTTTTCAAAGTGGCCACCTCTAGTCTCAATACAAATTCTACACCTTCTTAGAAATTTTTTTTTAAACCTGCCCTGTTCTCTCTTAGGACACGTTCGGCTTCTCTTAACTTCAGTCGCAGCTCGTCTTCACTCGAACATTCTCGGGCGTAAACAATTTCTTTGAAATAACCCCAAACGAAAAAATCCATGGGATTAAGGTCAGGTGAACGTGGGGGCCACTTGATTGGTCCGCTGCGTCCGATCCATCTGTTCAGGTATCGTTCATTCAACTTCAAGTGATTACTAAGAAGGTGAAGAATGTGTATTGAGGCTGGAGGTGGCCACTTTGAAAACCTACTGTAAATTTTATAAATAAATTTCTTTTTATTTACATTATGATGTGTGATTTATTGCCATACCTATTCTTTTCTTATCTGGAACTCTTCTTGACCAACATCTGAAGCTGGTTTTCATTAATTTTCAGCATTTTCTATCATAACTTGTTCAGAAAAATCTTAAAATGGCAACAAATAATTCTGTGATAAATGTCTAGTTCTTCGATTTTTTCCACCTCGATGACTTTGAAGGCTAATTCTAGCAAAAGTAGAGTATTAAGTACCATTTTTTATCAATGATTCTAAAAGCTGACTGTTGAGCGCAGTTTTTAAGCATACTAAGAAACCATGAATTCGCCTTTTTACATTTTTAATTTCGATTCGAAAATTCAGATCATAATCCAGTTCACGTAACTTTTTCACTTGGGACCAACATTTCCATATTTTTTATCAAAGTAACGAATCTGGTTATTTTATGTATAAAAGTACAATTCATGGAGATCAAGTTACAAAAAGAATTTCACAGAGAAGTCATGTACCTTTTTTTTAATATCTCTTTTAAGATGGTCAAGTCAAAAATTCTCAAAGTTCATAAAAAAATTCATAACTCGAAAACCGTGAAAAATCGCATAACATACATGGGGGTGATTCGAATAGCCCATGACACCTGTTTTTTTTTTTGACGTCAATCTCTTGGCCATCCTGTATATAACTGTTTAAGTCCAATCCACTTGTTTCTATAATTTTTGTCCAACGGCTCCCTAGTACACCTAGTACACCCTGTATCTCGAAAACAAACAAACATCTTATATCTTTATCATTGAGCGAAATAGGGCAAATGGCGAAATTAAGGTTTTCCACTAAAAGCTAGCACCCTGAACATAGCCATGCGCGGGACTCCAGGGACAAAAATTTCGCGGTGGAAAAACTCCGGGGACAAAATTGCGCGGTTGGAGAAACTCCAAGGACAAAAATTGCGCAGTTGAAGAAACTCCGGGGACAAAAATTGCGCGGTTGGAAAAACTCTGGAGAAAAATTTTCGGGGTAGGAAAAACTCGAGATAAACTGTAAGGAAAAAAATGTAGGGAAGAAAAAGCTCCAGAGAATTCTAATCACTCTCGCGGAGAAGTCTGTGTTTCCAGGAAAAGGACCGAATTTTTTCTACCATATTCAATTCTTGGATATTTCCCGGTTTTACAAAAAATTCTCGCAATACCTTTGTTTTTGTCCTGAGAAGAGTAATTCTAAGTACGGATCCTTTATCTATCACATTTTCAACAAGCATATTTGTCAGTTCCTCTCTACTGCAGTCCAATTATCATAGCAACTTTTCAAATAAATTAGTATCATCTGTTTTTCCTTGTTAATAAAATACTTCTCAACATCGAATAATACGACCAGAGAGAAGAAGGTTTTCTTTCCTAAGATGAGCATTCAGTGCAAACCTCATTGTCTGTGTGGTAACACTAAAATCGAAATCTGGAAAGACTAGCTTCGATAGTTCAACTGGTTAGAACCTGAGACCAATAGTCTGAAGATGAGTGGTTCGACTCCCGCTCCTCGTGGAAACTTTTATCGTCTGCAAATCGATAAATAATATAATATCAAGGTTGAGGTACATTTTTTGAAGAAGATACATATAAATCTACTTTTCTCGTGGTGAAAGACCCCGTATTTATATCTGATTTTGGGTCATACTTTGTTTATTCTATAACTGGATGTCAGCCCTGAAAAATGATAATTAAAGTCGGTATTTTCTTCGAAACCTGCCAGAAAGGCAGCAATTTTCCGGTGACGGCACTGAAACGTTTCAGGACAAAATTCTGTTTTATTAATTTTCGGACTAGCAATAATGATTCTGGAGATGGCAGAGAGTGATGCTTTCTAATTAAATATTCGCTCGCTAAGGCTCGTTATCGGAGTCGACAAAGGAACATGTTAATTAAAAACGGTCTACTTGACAGATAAGAACGTTTTTTTCTTTTTTTGCATGTTCAGGAATATTCATTAAGGAGCAAAATTAGGGAAGAGTTTGCCTTCGGCGCCTCAAATTGCGAAACTTCATCAATTTTCCGTCCTGTTTTCCAGAATTAGAGTTATTTTCCACTCGAGAGGGAAGGAAAAAACAGCTTCTGAGAAAATCTGGACGCTTTGAACCAAATTGAACTTTGTATTTTCGCAAACAGAAATGTTTTTCAAATTGATGGTTTTGAAAGATTGTCATGGCATTTGATCAATTCGTCATTATATCATCAAGAACTTAAGTGAGTTGTTGATGCTCATTCTTTATCTTACAAATTTACGTACAATAACAGTTTGACAACAAGGATTATGGATACTGAAATCTTCAAGAAGATCAATCCAACAATGTCAGTACAACGTTAACAAAAATTTAAGTGACAATTAAATTATAAAGACACAAAAATGCACTATACAGGGTGAGTCTTTGACTTGTACATATATTTCAACTGTAGGTTCCTCTCATCAAACGAAACACTTTTTTCCTATAATATTTTTCAAAATTCGGTTTCGTTTGGAAGATACAGGGTGTCGAAAATAAATGAAAAAAACACTTTTCTGTTCATATCTTCGGAACCGTTATTTCAAATGAACTGAATTGTTACTCTATTCATGGTGAATATTCCTCAATCAAAACTTATTCGAAATTTCTCCTGGTATGAAAGTTACAGCATAGCCCACTCATAAACCGACGAAAAAAACCATAAAACCACTTGAAAAAGATAAACGGTTAATATTTTCGAAAGAATCAATCATTTTAGAAAATAAAAGTATTCTTATGTTTTTTTAATTATACGCGTCGTTTTCGAGTTATTCCGAATTTCACCCGATATAACTTGACGAAAAAATAAAAAATCACAAGAATAATCTGGGGATTTCGAGAAGAATATGAATATGAAGTTATTAGTGTTTACAAACTGATCTGCAACTGATCGAAGAAGGAACTTATTTTGGTGGGAGAAATATGGCTTTTTAGTTGCAGATATAATCGGAAGAAACTAACTGTTTTTGTTGAAAATATCGTGTTTTTAACATTCTCATTCGAATAAGGTTAGTACATACTTGAGTATTCCCTAAATGTATCAACTCAATTTCGATCGAGAAATATGAACTTTGAATCAATTCCAGAGTATCTTATCAGGCACGTAATCAGCCCAATTTTTTTTTTTCAAATGGCTGTATCTTTTTAAAAGAGCCGAATTCAGAAAAATGGAAAATGAAAAAAAGGTTTCTTTTGAACTCAAGAATCTTCAGTTAAAATACACTGCGCAAAAAAATTTACGCACATTATGGAAATCTCAAATGTATTCTACAACTGAAGGTGTTCTCAATGATAATTATTTTTATCAGAATTATGCATGCATATGTTATCCAATTTCAACGTTTTTCTTCAATACAGATGTTTTCTCCCAGCAGGAATAAAAAGAGATGATGTTATCAGATTTTGAATGTATTGGCTCCATTCTAAAATCAGTTGTTCTCGATCAATTCTAGAGATCAATAGTTTTTCTTTCATTTGATTTTCTACACTCGATCGCTATGCAACGCGAAACACGCAATTCGACCCAAGAGGAATGTGCCCAAGCGGTAGTTTTGCGAGAAGAAGGGTGGACATACACGAGAATTGCAGAAAGGTTTGGAGTTTCCCATACAAGTGTGTCCAGAATGTTGCAGCGATTCAGGGAGACAGGTTTGAATGTCCGAAGACCAGGACAGGGTAGATCACGGCCCACGGGTAACAACTGCCATTCAAGAACGTTACTTCAGAGTTTCTTCGTTGAGACAACGGTTTGCAACCGATCGCCTCCTTCAAAATCAGCTTGAGCAAACTCATGAGGTGCAAATTAGCACTCAGACAATAAGAAATCGCCTCAGAGAATATGATTTAAGGCCTCTTGTCGCGGCAAGAGGCCCAGCTCTTACCCCAGCCCATCGAAGGGCGCGTTTGGATTTTGCGAGAGAGCATATCCATTGGGAAGAGGCCGATTGGGAAAGAGTTCTCTTCACAGATGAGTCTAGATTCTGCCTCTACCATTGTGATCGACGTTCCCTTGTATACAGACGTCCACATGAAAGATATGCTCAGTGCAATTTCCTGAATAGTACTGGTTTCGGAGGAGGATCGATTATGGTATGGGGTGGAATATCTTTGACTGCTCGCACAGACCTAGTGGTCGTTGATAATGGAGCTATGAATGCTGATAAGTATATAAGGAACATTCTTGAAGAGCATGTAGTGCCATTTGCCCCATACATTGGTGAATATTTCATTTTTATGGACGATAATGCCAGACCCCATCGTGCGCGCATCGTTCAGGAGTACCTTGAAGAGGTTGAAGTCTCTCGAATGGAATGGCCAGCAAGAAGTCCAGATCTCAATTCGATTGAGCAGGTTTGGGACAACCTCAATAGAAGGCTGAGGAGTTCAGAAAATCATCCAGCTACTCTTAATGACTTAGGAATCCAACTCGGAGAAATCTGGGAGGGATTAGATCAGAACATTTTAAGATCACTCATTTTGAGTATGAACCGTCGTTGCCGAGCTGTAATTAACGCAAGGGGTAGAAATACCAAGTATTAAATCACTTATCAGCATTTCAGTGTTTTGAAAATTGTTCATTTCTCTTCTTTCACATAAGATTCGGTGAAATCCTGAATTTTTCTTCCATTTAATGTGCCTTGTTTCGTTCACAACCTCCACGAGAGAACATAAAAAATAAGTTATAAAGTCAATGTAGAGTTAACTTTCATTAAAATTGAGATTTTCAGAATGTGTGTTAATTTTTTTGCGCAATGTATATGTACAAGTCAAAGACTCACCCTGTATAAGGAACTGCATTATTCTAACGTCGGCAGGCGTTAAAGTGACACTTCAGGCCCTTGAAACAGGAGGTGAATTGCACTTTAAGGCCCAGTCGGACATAAATGAATCCATCTCCACTTCCCAATTACCAAACCAACCTCGATGTTAATTCCAAATTTCCTTCCGAAGATTAAAACAGTTCCTCCTAATCCAAAACCAGACCCTCTTCTCCAAATCTCCGGAAGGGACACAACATCGCGATCCTTTCACCGAATCATAAACAATCGGATATAAAATTGAAAAAAACATCCGAAAAGGACCCACATCTTGGAATAAAATACGAAAGGAGGGTCGAGGATCTGGCATCGGACAGTGGGCAGCTGTCAATAGGCTCGAATTGAATTTCGATGATGTTTTTTTCTACCTGACCGATCCAGAATGCGGAATTTAAAGGTGACGGACCTTTATTATCGCGCTGAAATTTGCACGATATCGATGGCGGGAGAATTTTTGATTGTCGGTTATGTTGGGTTGAATCAATGAATACTCTCCTGGTTGATTTGAGGTTTGTTCAATAAGTCGTTGGTCATTCTTCAGAATTTTGTTGCATAATTTCAAATAAGAATTTATTCGTGAATTTTGCATGTGAAATTTATTCAAAATTGGTCGATAAAATCATTCTATATTATACTAAAACGGTAACTCTGTGGTCCGGCCCGGGGAATTTGTCGAAAAAGTGGGTCCAGAAGAATTTTAAAATCGCAACGAAGCTGCGATACAGGAAAGGAATTTTTACACGATCGGAAAGGGGAATGATCGATACGTACGTGGGCGAAATTTCGATCCTCTAGGCGATGTAGAAGTATTTTAAATAAATTCGCGAAAATCGCGAAAAAATTCGGCAATTTTAAACTCGATAAAACTTTTTTCGCAGATATCCTGGCCGTGATGTAAATATACGGATCGAAAGAGGAAGAGTCAACGCAAAATAGCTTGGTATTCATATTTTCCATAATTTCCCCATTTCTTCAGGAAAATTGATCAAAGTTTGACATTTCTCCTTTGAAATCGCCCGATCTGCAGAGATCACAGAGAACTATTTGACATTGTAGCTGTAAGCTATCAAAGTTTGGCCACAGCCTTCTTTAGGGAAAGCCCGGAACACAATCTGACAACTGCACTCAGATTCCGCGACCGGAGGACTACCGATAAGGATAACTGCTTAAAAGGTAAATCTGCTGTCCCATACTAGTATTTATACTAACTGACAAAGAAACTGCAACACCCAGAAGGAGCTGTTTGAATTTAATTTTTTTTTTGTAAAACATAGATCGTAAAGCAAGGAGTAAATGATTGAAATTTTGAGAAAAAACGAAGGGATACAATTTTTTTTTAATAAATTATCTATCGCGGTTATCTATACTTTCTCTGACGGAATTTTTTTTTTATAGGATCATATGTTCACGACTTTTAGTATTGAGGGCTCGGAGAGATTGCAGAGAAAGTATATATCGGAGAAGAAATATTCATTCAACTTCTTTAGCCTTCAATATGATCAATAAACGTTATTAATATCTAGTAAAGGTAGTGGCTAAGAGGACTGGGGAAATAAAATCCTTCATGAGATGCCGACGTTTCGACCTTTATTTCTGGTCTTCTTCATAAAGGATTTTATTTCCCCAGTCCTCTTAGGCACTACCCTTACTACATATTTGAATAATAGGACATGATTACTGAAAGTGAATGTTATTAATATCATTGCTTGAAGAGAATTTTAACAATGTTAATATCTCCGTCAACCAAGCTAAATTCCCATTGTTTGACTACCAGCACTAACCTCAAAAAATATTTGACAGGTCGTTGGATTGCCTTTTTGCCGAAACATTTGTTTACGACATATGTCAAATGAAGCCCACTCAGAAACCACAAAATAACTTTATTAAACACAAGAATAAGGTGAAAAAACTATCGTGAGAAACACAACATTAACAGTAAAGAGTACCCCTTCACCAAAGACATGATGTTATTTTGATGACACACTACCAACTTTGCCTTCATTGCTTCTCATATTTCATGTTTAAATCAGTGGCCTTTGATTATACCAAAGACGCCTTTTACGAGTGATATAACTCCCGAATATCAACTTTTAACGCATTAGGCTAAGAAATTCGGACGTCTTTGACCGGGAGGTATAATCATGGGCAATATTTCATTGTGAGATATCTTCATTCAGAAAATGGGAACTTCCTGACCTTTTCTAGTCATTCAGGATGCTGTAATGAAAAGACTCCGAAGGTCTCGCCGTTATTAAATTAAGATTTAGGTCAATTCTGAGGATGGAGATGTGACATTACACTTTTTTCGAATTTCGTCGGTAATACATTGGGTTAATGTGCAACGGAGCCCATATGTCGTCCGTAACTGTGTGGAAAGTAAGAAAATTGACCTATTTGCGGTTAATGTTGCTTTGTCAGCATTGAGCATGGACGCTTTCGATGACAATCTGTTGCAGAAATTATGTCAAAGAATTTGTTATGATTTTTTGCTATTAAATTGACCCTTTTGTTGAAGCTTTTAATAATTCAGACTCTTCAGACAAATGGCACATTACTGCTTTATGTACGCCTGCCGTCATAACTTACCTTGTATCCCAAAGCCAACTAATTTTATTGAGAATCCTATCGTTTTTCAAATAGAGTTCAATAGGAGGATACTGTGCATTCAAAATTCAAATAATTCTTCAATAAAATAATGAGCCAAAATAGCTCCATAATCCAGACTGAGATTGCCCACACTCAAACATTCAACAAAAGCCAAACATGGGCGTATTCATCGCCCCAGAAACCTCATTGTGGCAACGTGGCAATAAATAAAAAACGGAAAAGTGATGATAAATGAGAATCCTGTGTGCCAAGTCATGAACACTACTTCATTTACCCTTCTATTTGGCGCACAACCCATTGAAAAAGAGTATACAATCCACCATTCCTCTGAAAATCGACGATAAAGAGTAGAAGGTTAACCCCAGGACTTGAAGCGGATGGATTGGCGGCTATTGTTACAGTTTTTTGTATTTTTATTATATTCCGCATTATTTCGATGACATGGGGAGTGAACAGTGTGCTGATTTTTTGGCAGGGGAGGAGAACCTTGGAAGCACACGTTCCATGTCATTGTGTCTATTATACATATGTATATCCAAAGATCGTTATAAAATATAGAGGTGAATTGTATTACATATTCCACAGGAAAATAGTTAATTCGACAATATTTTATGTGCCACTTTGATCGCTTAAACAAGTTTGAAAAGACTCAACTAAATTAAGTATAGAAAAAAGAATGAATGTGAAATTTAAGAACGCCTAGTTTTCAGCTTTCGATTCTATAGACATCAATTAGAATCCATAAAGACATCTGTCTTTCGAATAATTTTCGAAGAATAGTCATTCTTACCTTTCATTCCATCGGTGATAAACAAAATTGGCAAACTTCTGAAAATGCATGATATCAAAACATTCTATAAACCAACACGAAAACTGGGACAGGTCCTGAAAAGTGCCAAAGACCAAAATGATCCGCTCCATAAAGCTGGTGTTTATAGAATACCAACTGCGACTGCGGGAAAGTTTACATCGGGACTACTAAAAGGGGATCCAATAACATCTCCATTCCTTAAAATATTTTCGAGTTGGATTTGAATTTTTCAATATCTGAATTTTTGAGGAAACTGCTCGAAATAATCGGAATTTTTTTGCCAATATTCATAATTCTCTGAACTAAGATAAAAATTCATCATTCACCTACTCCCTCAAATCAAAAAGTCTCCATTAAAAATTAGAACAGTGCAAAATCTTAGTTTTTAGGATTATGATTTCACTAAAATTAATCATTCTTATGTGTACATGGATGTTTCATTATTCAGTTGAGCTGAGACCTACCTGTTGAATATTTTCGAGTTGAATTTGAATTTCCAATATACAAATTCTTGGGGAAACAGCTTGAAATAATCTAAATTTTCTTTCGTGAATATTCATAATGCTCTGAACTACGATTGAAATTCATCGTTCACCTAACCCTATACTCCCTCAAATCAAAAAGTTTCGAGTAATAATTAGAACAGTTCAAACTCTGAGTTTCAAGAAAATTGGCTTGAGATAGTAGGATTATGATTTCACTTGAAGTAATCATTTTTATTTGTACATGGATTTATCATCATTCAGTTGAGCTAAGTCCTACCTGTTAAATATTTTCGAGTGGAATTTGAATTTTTCAATATCTGAATTTTTGGGGAAACTGCTCAAAATAATCGGAATTATCTTTGGCCAATATTCACAATTCTCTAAATTACGATTTAAATTCATCATTCGCCAAAGCCTACTCCCTCAAATCAAAAAGTCTCGAGTAAAAATTAGAACAGTGAAAAATATGAGTTTCAAGAAAATTGGCTTGAGATAGTAAGATTATGATTTCACTTGAACTAATGATTCTTATGTGTACATGGATTTTTCACCATTCAGTTGAGCTGAGTCCTCCCTGTTAAATATTTTCGAGTTGAATTTGAATTTTCCAATATCTGAATTTTTGGGAACCTGTTCGAAATAATCGGAATTTTCTTTGGTCAATATTCACAATTCTCTAAATTACGATTTAAATTCATCATTCGCCAAAGCCTACTCCCTCAAATTAAAAAGTCTCGAGTAAAAATTAGAATATTTTCGAGTTGAATTTGAATTTTTTAGTATTCGAAGTTTTGTGCCAATATTCATAATTCTCTAAACTTTCTTCCTCGAATCAAAGAGTCTCCCTCATCACAAGAAAATTTTCAAAAAATTCCAATTGGAAGCAGTCTTTGTTCACTCCAAAGTAAATACCTATCAAGAACAGCAGTCATAACAGTGATTAAAACAACTAGGGTCCCATCTAATTCCTCTCTATCCCAAAATCACCCGCTAAGCCGACTTCATCAATTCGATGTTACAAAAAACAAGAACAAAGGGACCCACCCCAAAATCCATCGATTGACTCACAATAAAACCTGGAAACAAGGGTGCCGTCATGTTTGCGACATATTCAAAAAAGCGAGAGATTTTAATAAAACATACAGAACGCATTATGTATTCTCTTCTTCCACCGACAAAAAAAATGACCGTACACAGCTCGTGCTGAAAACCGGGACATCTGTCGTTTTTTACGCAGCCGGTTCACCTTTGTCGCATTTTTTATTCATGGATCATAATTCGGAGGACCAAATCCGCGTCCTAAGCTGACCGGTCGGTTTGGAAGCAGACTCGAATCCACAAAGAGGTAGCGAAATAATATGTGAATGGGGAGGAAATTTGTTGAAGGTCCCAGATTACTCATTCTTCGATATTTATGCGGAATATCGGCGAGGAACGATCGAAAAACGGTCGAATGTTGTTTTTATCCATAATCGAAGAGCTCTTTGTAAGACGGACAGGACCTTTGTCCACTCAGGGGCTTACGTGATCGGTTTTCTTTTATTAGAGCAAATCTCCCTTTCGTTCTTGTCCCTACCCTCACCTTTTGCACCCTGTTCTGAAGATGTTTACTCCACCTGAGTTTGGTCAGTTATGACCCCTCTTTTTGGCTGCAACTTTTAACAGTTTCCTTGTAACAAATGTTTCGTTCTTCGGAGATGCTCACGCTACGTTGAACAGCGGATGTATTATCCATTTTTCGCAGGTTTTCGAGCACGAGGTTAAAAATTCCAAGGGAAGGAACCAAATCGAATAGAAAGTAGGCTTGGTATCTTTGAGGATATTCTGCTATTCCGGGTTATGATAACTACCACAATATAGAGATAATTTTGTTCCGAGAATGAGTATCTTCTGTCCATCAATTCTAAGGAAAAACATCACTAGTGACAGGTTAATGAATGTTATGAATTTTAAAAAACAAGACAATTAATATCGGGATTGGAAGTCATAAACCAGGTCTTATTTAGGTGTTAGTATTTATTGGTAAGAAACTAAAATTAAGAACATTATGTAACAATGTCGGATAAGTCATTCGGATTCAGAAAATTTCAGGATTTATTAAAACAATTATACAAATGTCAAAAGTTCAGAATACAAAAGATATCAACAAGCACACAAATACAAGTAAAAATATACAGGATATCCCGGAAAATGTGGAAAATCTCTCGGATTCAGACAAAACATAAAAAAATAAGATAACAAGTTCCTATCATTTTTTTCTTAGCGGCCCTCCCTACGGATATTTTTGGCCTCCTAAATGACGTCACTGGAAATCCATTTTCCTGCAATAAATTTCAAACTACTCAATATAATTTAGAGAAAATTTGATAAGATGAACATTAGTAAGGACCTTTTAAAATACTGCTCTCAAATTCAAATCAGCTCTTTTAGTTTACCAGGGGCGGACTAGGTTGTACATTTTAGTGCTTACATTTTCAACACCCTGTATGATAAGGAGTCGAAAAAAACAAATTCGGATAGCTTGAACATTAAGCTAAAAAAAGGTGCTCTTATTTATTGTCGATAAAATGAACTGTTTTCGAAAAATAAAATTACAAAGATTCTTAACTATGCAGTTTTGGCACAGAAAGGCACGTTAGCAAAAATTATTTTTTAGAAATGTCCTCTCACTAAAGCTTGCAACGATTGAATATAAATACGCTAGTTATAAATAATCATTTAAAAACTTCTTAAGGGTACATTTCTAAAAAATTATTTTTGTTAACGTGCCTTTATGTGCCAAAACTGCATAGTTAAGAATCTTTGTAATTTTATTTTTCGAAAACAGTTCATTTTATCGACAATAAATATGAAATGAAATGAAATCATAACTTGAAATTGATCCCTCCCAAATTTTAATATGAAAGGACCTATATCGAATATCGAGTAAATGATATTTCTCAACATAGAAAAGGAAACCATAAGGAACGATAAAATCAGATTACGAATATATCAAACCGTTCAAAAAAACTCGTTCGAATGAGTGAATTGCAAAAGTAAACTTAGTTCGTTATTTTTTGTACTAGCTCTGCTAAATGAAAATTATTATTATATTATTATTATCTCCATCGAAGTTGTAGTTTTGAAATTATCAGGAAAACATGTTCTCTTGAACGATGAAAGAGTTTTGGTTTTCCAGAACAATAAGAGCAATTTTTGGCCTAAACGAGAAATATAAAACTAAATTTATTGGTTTCTCGACGTTAAAATACAGAAAAAGGTTCTACAACATGAGTTTTCCATTACACGATGCCGAATAAGATAATTTCGGGTTCGAAAGATGCTATCACTTCTCGGGACACAACCGGAACATGGCACCAGAGATTAAAATCATGTTGAAGACCTTAGAAGCTGAAGACGTCAATCTGATACAGAATTGAAACGTTCCAGAATAAAGGTGAACCCGTTGGATGATGTCGGTATAAGTTGATAAGTTTTCTTGATTAGTGTGGTATGTAATTATGTAAGTCGTGTTGTTGGAAATTACATATCACAATTTCCGGAGATCAGTTCCTGATACTCTTTGGAATGCATATGAGCATTGTTCAATTATGCTTGGAAATTAATAAAAAATTGTAATTTAGAAATTTAGATTTGCATATTTATACCGGGTGAGTCTGAGAGATGAGGCGCCCCTATTTTTGAGAGAAACAATACGATTTAAAGCACGAAAATTCAGGGGGCTATTGAACAACTAAAATGTGATTTCTTGATATTATGAAAATTAATTTTCTCTAGCACTTCCGGTTTCGCCACAAATGGTCTGAGTATTAGTTTTTAAAATGGAACACCTTGTACATTTTCACATTTTTGAAATCAAGAACAAATTCAGGACATGATAAGCTAAATTTTGTATTAAATTTTTTTTCACTCAAAAATATATAAAAAAATATTAAAAATTTAAAAAATCACTCATCTGTCGGATAACCTTTTGCGGGGACATGGCGTCCCAAAAGAGGAAATTATTTTCCGGTATACAGGGCGTATAGTGATGTTTGACAGTGATACGAAACGTGCGTGAGCTGTCAAAAGCAGTGTTGCCAAAAAGAAAATAATTAAAATATCAGCCGTTAGTAGGATTAAACTAATAATTTTAATATTATACTAAGATTTTCAAGAAAAATGTCAGGGAATATTGGATTTGGACATATACAGGGTGTCCCACTAGTGCCGCAGCGAACGATATACGCGTAACGGTATGAGTTTGGCAAAATTTTTTGATGCAGTCTTGATATACCTACTACAAAAAGAGCACAACCTAAAAATATTTTCGAATATATCGGGTGGCCCACAAAAGAGGATTACAGGGTGACTTTGTTAGTTCAAATGGGACACCCTATATTCAATAATTTTTTTCAATTCTCTGAAACTTCCTGCATGCTTTCGTATACTTCTCACATATTTTTTTTTCCACAGTTTTCGAAATATTGGCCATTTTGACCAAAAAAATAATACTTGTAGAGGCTAAGTTATCCAATTATATTTCACGAACCCTTGCACATACCAATAACAGCTTTATATGGATTGAAAGACAAGACTTCAAAGTATCCTAGCCAGCTATAATAAAGCATCTCCAGCATATGGAGTGTCCACAAAAAGACTATCAACATGACGAATTTCAAATCAATTTTTCTTCATTTTTTCAAATGCAATGCATATAATTTTTTTTCATCATTATAATCACCATTCATTTTACTTCATTTTTTGTCAAATGCATGATATGCATATCATTAACAGAATGGGATTTTTTAGAGTTTTTCCTCTAAATTCACATTAATTTACTTCTGAATTCAAAAAGCAGATTTGGCTTTTCTGTGGTTATTGAGAACTGTCAAATGATTCTATTCAGAATAAACATCATTGCAGCTTCAATTCATATCATCATGGTTTTTACGGATTGGATGAATACTCACAAAATGATGTAAAAATTAAAAAAATACCAATGAGTTAGAATGTACAAATTGTGAATGCTACAAAAAACGAGTTTCGAAACTTTAGGATACAAAAAAGTGCCCGCTCATATCCTCATACAACTTTCTTCGAAAAAAAATAATATTCATAAGTTTCACAGGCACGCACGCAGATCTTCAGGCTCCCAAGCTTGAAGCATTTTTGAAATTTCTGCACGATTCGACTCTTCAAGTAGAAACATAGAAAATTATCAAAAATGTATTTTGAAAAATGGGTACAGAAAGCAAGTTTCTGTGTTCACTAACTGATTTCATCACATTTTTGAGTAAATACATCAAAACTTTCTAGTTCCTCATTTCGCTATAATATGATAATATGAATTTTGTGAATGAACTTCTCCATTAGTGTGTCGACGTATTAACAGGAACAGGAAAAAAACTTCTCTTCTCCCTTACACTCGACCTCATGCTGCATTTATCTGTGATACGTGAAATTTCGGATGTCTATCAATATTCGATATTTGACAATTGATAACCTCTATTCTAATATCTGAAGAGCTAGAAAACATAAAGAGAAAACCAAAATTTTTTACATTTTAACAATCTTGGTGGCAATTTTTCCAT
The DNA here is from genome assembly GCA_910592335.1 of Adalia bipunctata. Classification (NCBI taxonomy): domain Eukaryota; kingdom Metazoa; phylum Arthropoda; class Insecta; order Coleoptera; family Coccinellidae; genus Adalia; species Adalia bipunctata. The sequence continues at coordinate 17,890,998 of OU342954.1, read as the reverse complement.
TCATAAAATCAGATTTGCCCATATTATGTATGCTGAACAACCTGGAAAGTAATATTTTAATAACGGTGAGTGTTTTCCTTCAGAAAGATGAGCCTTTTAATAATTGTGTTTGTTTCGGAATACGTTCCTTCGTAGTTTATATATTTGTATTTAATTTCAGCTGACTTGATAATGGCCTAAGGCCGAAACCGGTAGTCGAAGATTATAATAATAAAAATCGAAGTGTGTTTGTTTTTTTCCTGTTCCTGTTAATGATAATATGAATTGAAGCTTCAATGATGCTTATTCTGAGTGGAATAATTTCTCATTAACCACAGAAAAGCCAAATCTGCTATTTGAATTCGAAGGTATATGTGAATTTCAGGGAAACATTTCGAAAAAGCTCTTAAAAATCCTATTCTGTCAATGATATGCATATCATGCATTCCACAAAAAATGAAGTAAAATAAAAGGTGATTACAATGATGAAAAAAAATTATATGCTTTGCATTTGAAAAAATGAGGAGAAATCGATTTGAAATTCGTCATGTTGATAGTCTCTTTGTGGCCACTCCATACAGCATGCAGGAAGTTTCAGAGAATTGAAAAACACTATTGAATATAGGGTGTCCCATTTGAAAAAACAAAGTCACCCTGTATTCCTCCTTTGTGGGCCACCCGATATATTCGAAAATATTTTTATGTTGTGGTCATCTTGGAGTATATCAAGACTGCATCAAAAAATTTTGCCAAACTCAGAACGTTACGCGTATCTATATCGTCCGCCGCGGCACTAGTGGGATACCCTGTATATCTGTCTATGTATCTATTTATTACTAATTTACTGTAAATTATTTTTATACTAGATTCGGAGCTTTACGACAAAATACTAACGAGTTTTTCAGCTCTGATACTTTGAGGGGCCAATTGAAGCTGTTATAACGGTCATTAAAAAATTAAATTGATGATTAAATAGAGCAAATTGTAGATCAAAAAGCCCGAAGAGCATATAAGCCGAATTAATAGACCGAAAGCACTCCTAACACTCACCCACCACTTGGAGCGTGTTCAATCGATTGAGCTCCCTTTAAAGTCCCCAATTTCGAAGAATATTCCGACTAAACTCTCCGTACAGCTGGGGGTGGGTGCGGGTGACAGGTCGTCAAAGCGTGGAAAAAAATATTTTCCGTTGTTGCTCACAAATACGACGTTCGGGTTCGATGATACTTCAAATCACGTCGCGGGAACACATAATCGATGTGTCCTTTTCTTTATTCGCCCATCAATTTATCACTTTCACGAATTCCGTCCGCCATATTGATTCCGCAACGGACGACATCGCTTTCCATTATTGTGCTGCTCTTGGCGAAAAATGACAAAGAATTTGGTATAGATGTGGCGTTACTGGGATTTTTTCGGCAGGGTTCAATCGGGCGAATTCACAGAAATATTTGGCGATTATTTGATAGAAATGGTTACTATTTCAACCCTTTCTAGGCCTATTTCATAGTTGAACGAATTCCAACATGTGTAATTTCATTGACAAATGATAATTACCAAGTTTCGTGTCCCTAGCTTAATACAGGGTGGCCGAGAGATTGACGTCAAAAAGGAAAAAACAGGTCCCTCGTGTCATAGGCTATTCGAATCACCCCCATGTATGTCATGCTATTTTTCACGGTTTTCGAGTAATGAATTTTTTTATGAACTTTGAGAATTTTCGACTTGACCATCTTAAAGAAGATATTAAAAAAAAAGTACGAGACTCCTCTGTGAAATTCTTTTTGTAACTTAATCTCCATGAATTGTACTTTCATACAGAAAATAACCAGATTCGTAACTTCGACAAAAATTATGGAAATGTTGGTCTCAAGTGAAAAAGTTACGTGAATTGGATTATGATATGAATTCTCGAATCAAAATTAAAAATATAAAAAAGCTAATTCACGTTTTCTGAGTATGCTTAAAAACTGCGATCAACAGTCAGCTTTTAGAATCATTGATAAAAAAATGGTACTTAACACTCTACTTTTGCTAGAATTAGCCTTCAAAGTCATCGAGGTGGAAAAAATCAAAGAACTAGACATTTACTACGAAATTATTTTTTGTCATTTTTAGATTTTTCTGATCAAGTTATGATAGAAAATGCTGAAAATTAATGAACACTAGCTTCAGATGTTGGTCAAGAAGAGTTCTAGATAAAAAAGGAATAGGTATGGCAATCAATAAATCACACATAGTAATGTAATTAAAAAGAAATTTATTTATAAAATTTACAGTAGGTTTTCAAAGTGGCCACCTCTAGCCTCAAATTCTACACCTGCTTAGAAAATTTTTTTTTAATCACATTAAACCTGCCCTGTTCTCTCTTAGGACACGTTCGGCTTCTCTTCAGTCGCAGCTCGTCTTCACTCGAACATTCTCGGGCGTAAACAATTTCGTTGAAATAACCCCAAATGAAAAAATCCATGGGATTAAGGTCAGGTGAACTTGGGGGCCACTCGATTGATCCGCTGCGTCTGATCCATCTGTTCAGGTATCGTTCATTCAAGTGATTACTAAGAAGGTGTAGAATGTGTATTGAGGCTAGAGGTGGCCACTTTGAAAACCTACTGTAAATTTTATAAATAAATTTCTTTTTATTTACATTATTATGTGTGATTTATTGCCATACCTATTCCTTTTTTTTATCTAGAACTCTTCTTGACCAACATCTGAAGCTAGTTTTCATTAATTTTCAGCATTTTCTATCATAACTTGATCAGAAAAATCTTGAAATGGCAAAAAATAATTTTGTAGTAAATATCCAGTTCTATGATTTTTTCCACCTCGATGACTTTGAAGGCTTATTCTAGCAAAAGTAGAGTGTTAAGTACCATTTTTTATCAATGATTCTAAAAGCTGACCGTTGAGCGCAATTTTCAAGCATACTAAGAAACCGTGAATTCGCCTTTTTACATTTTTAATTTTGATTCGAGAATTCAGATCATAATCCAATTCACGTAACTTTTTCACTTGAGACCAACATTTCCATAATTTTTATCAAAATTACGAATCTGGTTATTTTATGTATAAAAGTACAATTCATGGAGATAAGGTTACAAAAAGAATTTCACAGAGAAGTCTTGTACTTTTCTTTTAATTTCTTTTTTAAGATGGTCAAGTCGAAAATTCTCAAAGTTCATAAAAAAATTCATAACTCGAAAACCGTGAAAAATAGCATAACATACATGGGGGTGATTCGAATAGCCCATGACACGAGGGACCTGTTTTTTCCTTTTCGACGTCAATCTCTTGGCCACCCTGTATACAGGGAAAATAAAAAGGGGAAAACAATTTTTTTGTTGATCAAAGAATTTTCAAGAAATTTGAATTTCCTCAAATAATCACTCCTTTCATTTTTTCGGTGTTATTCATCAGATACATCCTGTATAATAAAAGACATAAACGGAAAGGAATTTCTTCGATTCTTCCAGAGGATAAACCAGTTTCACCTTGACGTCCATATACGAGGATATATTGAAAAATTCTTAGCCAACTATAGAACCAAACAAAATTTCAATTTCAAAATATTTTATTACTGAACATATTCTCCTCTTAATTGAATACATTTATTACAGCGAACCTGCAACGTCTCTAGACCTCTCAAAAAAATGTTTCTTCTTGCTCTGCAAACCAGTACTCCACAGCTTTTATTACCTCCTCGTTGGAAGAAAATTTACGACCTTTTAAACTTTTTTTCAGTTGAGGAAAGAGATGATAGTCGGACGGAGCCAAATCTGGTAAATGGGGGGAAGGTCTATAGTAGAAATTCTAACCCTAAATCACGAATTTTTTGCATGGCAACATGAGATTTGTGTACTGGGGCGCTGTCCTGTAAAAACAAAACACCTTTGGATAGCTTTACGCGTCTTTTCTCTTTAATTTTTTCCCGTAGATAGGTCAGTAATGTCGAATAGTAATCTCCAGTTATTGTTCTACCCTTATCCAAAAAATCATGATTACTCCATGGCAATCCCGAAAAACTGAAGCAAGAACTTTTCCATCAGATTTTTGGACACGAAACTTCCTAAGTCTTTGAGAACCAGAGTGTCGCCATTCCATCGATTGTTGCTTTGTTTCTAGATCGTAGAAATGTATCCAAGTCTCATCCATAGTAACAATTCGGTTTAAGAAGTCTACATTGTTTTCAAATCGAGCACAGATCGAACGCGATGCTTCTACCCTTGCACGCTTTTGGTCAGCTTTCAAATATTCGGGGATCCATTTTGCAGAAATTTTTCTCATGTCCAAATTGACGTGAACTATATGATGAACGCGTTCGTATTGTAAAAAGCACCCTCTTCGTGATTGGACGGAAGAGCGGCTTTCCACCAATCAAGGGTGTTATTACTTAAAGAAAAAAATAAACGATGTTAATTAGAATTTTGAAGTTCTTTCTTCCGACGGAAGAAAGTGTGGGATCGGCCCAACGCACTTGGGTCGGGTCTTGGTGTTTAAAAATTATTTTCTAGGGAGAGGGATGGTAAATGAAACCTTTTAGATTAAATTTAAGACGTATATTAAACCAAATCAACTACACAAATTCTCACCAAATTAGATATGTGTTACTTAAATCAAAAGATTTAAATTATTAGATGTTCGGATATTTCTTAATTCGAAAGGAAATAATCCCATCAAATAAAACTGTTATATTAGCTTTAAATTACAAAGGCAAATCTATTCATTGAAATTAAATCAACATCAGTGTGAATTCCAAATTATAAAATATTATTATATTCAAGTTATCGACAGAAATGAAAAGGGCTTATCAAAATAACCCCAACAATAATAACCATGGATAATCTCCAAAATAATTTACAATACAAAGTAAATTTACTATACCCAAACGGGAAAACGGAAAATAATCCCTCTTAAACTTCACATAAATAAGGGAAAACTCAACAATAGTTTCCTCATGATCTTTCAAATGAACGTGAGTTTTCTCAGCAGGAAAACTCCACTTAGACCTTCAACTACTTAAGGGTGATTACAAAGATTATAATACGTCTTAAGAAAAAAAAATTCGAAAATGTGAAACTATGACTTATAGAAGATTTCAGGACTCTGGACTATAAATATATTTTGGGCGGGCATGCGGCTTTCTTACCAATCCTCAAAAATAGCTAAGCATAAACAATTTATCTAACCTTTTTCCTGTACCAATGATCCCAAGAATGATGAACCTAGGAGGATAATTCTACGACGATGCTTCTTTCCTGAAACAGACAGATTAGATACGAAACACGACACCCACACGTTTTCGCCAAATTGACCTTCACTCCCGAATATACCGACGATACGCAATCTAAATAATTCCAAGTAATTTTAGACACTTTACCAATTACGACTTAACACTTTTTATATATGTCCCTGTTTGAGACTGATTTTCCAAAACTTCAAAAGAAACCAAGATCTATGAGTTACCCTAATGCCGTCTTCCGAATAACTACGAAACTAAATTAATTCTTAAACCTTCTTTAAAACCGTATGAAACATATATTGAATGAGTCAACTCAGAATCTTCCCGTTTAAGACTTCTGCAGTTACTCCTCGACTTCAAAATCAACCTTAATTGTTTTCGTTTCCACTTTGAAACCGTACTTCTTAACACTCAAGTACCTAACCTGAAACCGTACTACCCTAGTACCCGAACCATATTCGCGAGCACTGGGAACCTCCGCGTTTAAGGTCCAACCAGTAACTGCCTTTTTCGTCCCCGGAGCGAGTCGAAGATTTTTTCTGCTTCCCACCTTCTTCTTGAGATATTGCAGTTTCCCATGCAATGGTTTGGGAAATGCTACGTGACAATTCTCAACAATGCCTGCGTTGAATTTTATTTCTGTCATCGTGTGCAGTAATTGCAACCAAATTCGTGGGACAATTATAATTTATCATTTAGTTCTCTAAATAAACTTAAACTGAAAATCAACAATTTCGGTCGTTAACGTCTCGCCAGACATCCTGTGTGGGCTTGATAAACGATCCAATAATTTTTCTAACACAAGGCTATTAAATTTCAGAAGTTGAAGTGGAAAATACCGGTTAAATATTACAGGAAAGAAAACGTTCAAGTCCCAATTTTCAAGACATGTCTGTTTTATAGTTTCAAAAATTATCTCCCCTATTACAGTATGAAATCTTCAGTGCTTCATATATTCGTTTTAGCCCAATTCGACGGTCTGATAAAATCATGTCATGAACTGCATCGATATTTTCGGGAACTGACACAGAAACTGGCCTTCCCGATCGGTCATCATCTTCAATGGAAAATTTACCTCTTTTGAAGCTTGCAGTCCAATTTTTCACGGTCGCATACGAAGGACATTGATCACCAAGGGTATTAAGCATATCTTCGTAAATCTGCTTACCTCTTAACCCTTTTAAATACATGATGGCTCGATACTCCAATTTTTCGATTCTTACAATTTCGGTGGACATTTTTTTTTAATTTATTGCGTAACTCTGGTTTACTTTTCTGACGTCGAAGTCTACACTGACACTTCTAATAAGTTATTGTTCGTTGATATGGTATTGCAATATTTTGTTTTTGCATGGAACTGGTCTAGGCTAACTAGATATCAATACATCCTCGTATTCTTGGAATTTTGGTTCGAATTCGATCTCCAGGAAGGAGAAGAATGTAAATTTTTTCTACATTGTCGAAGAAACGAGTAAACCGATATAGGCGCTTGATTTTGTGGTCTGGCGTAATATTACACAAGAATAAAGGGCCCAAAAACCCCTCCTCGACAGGCGGAAGTCTTCGAACAATAATTGGAAATTTCAGAAAGGTCCATTGTGTCCGCAAAAAGGTAGACCAAAACATGTGCGCCAATATCGCGGAACGAAAACAAAAATAACTTCTCTGATTTGTAAGTATCTGAAGATCGGCAAAAAAGGCGCCTATCCTGCATCCCAGTGGGGTCAACGCTCTATTCAAACGAAAGAGAAAAAATTAAAATCGGCTCCTTTGTACCTTTTTCTCACAATGATAGATTTCACGCGTGCAAAAACATCTCTTCCTGATGGTCTAAAATAGTCGGGGATAAGGGTCAGAATGCACCCACTACTGCCGACGTTGAAAGTGAAAAATGATTCCCTCTATTTAATTCCCGAAATTCTAGAGCCGTTTCAACATTCGAATGCAGCAAATTACAATGGATCTTGTGGTGGACTGGATCAGTCTGCTGGTTTTTTTAAGGTGGGACAGACTGGAGGGTTTATCGACCTGACCAGGTAAATAATTACGATATTCGAGAACTGCCAAATCGGTTAAAAAACTCCTGTTTTCAAAGGAATATTGTTCGAGTGGTTCGTGGAATCGACATATTGACCATGGAACCACCGTGATGATGGTTTAGGCATTGTTTTTGTACACCCTATGGGAAATGTTTCAAACTGGAACTTCCTGTTGATCGAGAAAAAAATTGCAAAAAACCTGGGAATGTACAAACGTTTATTTCAGCAAGTCCTAAGTATTTCGACTCTGAATTTTGTCAATATGGCTGACATGGAGGCACATACTGAAAAAATCTCCTAAACTAATTACCAAGTTTGCTGAAATTTCTCAATGAAATATACAGGGTTTTTCTTAAATTGTTCAAAATAAAGGTTAGTTTGTTATATAAATTTTGGGTCAAAAAAGAAACGTTAGGGAATAATCGCGGTTCAAAGATGGCGGAAACATAAAATTCAAAGAAAAACTTACGCAACGACTTGGATAGAATTAAATTCAGATTTGGCTAGAAACCTTCTCATCTACTGTATTTTTCCTGTAAAATGTAAAGTTTTGAAATAAAAAAATTTAAATGTAAATCATTACGTGTTGGAAAAAGGCAAATTATTTTAGAACTGATTTATATTTTATTTTTTTATTTCAAAACGGTACATTTTACGAGAAAAATACAGGAGATGAAAAAGTTTCTAACCGAATCAGGCTTCTGAATTTAATTTTATCCAAGTCATTGCGTAAGTTTTTCTTTGAATTCAGTAAACAAAAATGAAAGGGGTAGTCTACTTTAATCCCCTCCACCCATTCTAAAAATATAAAAAAATGTGAAGAAAGTGAGTTTTCATAATACATAGTAATAATTCCATACCTACAGAATAAAAACATCATTTTTCCGCCATCTTTGAACCGCGATATCTCCCTTACGTTTGACTTTTGATCCAACATTTATATGACAAACTACCCTTAATTTTGAACAAAGAATCACCCTTTGAAACCTTTCGTATCAATTCAGAAACATTCTGTATGATATGATATGATATATTGTTTATCCTGATTACTCCTAGGTCTCCTGAGGAGACCCCTCCGAAACTACAAGCTTTCGAAGTATAAAATGATAATCCGAAAAATTGTTATTATTGTTATCAGAACATCATCAACTCATACTTGACAAACAGAAAGTTCCAAGTGGATGTGAATAACAAAAAATCTGAACATCAAATTGGGAGTTCCTCAAGAATCAGTTTTAGGTCCAACAATCATCAGTTGACACCGACCTAAACACAAATTCATTAAATGCTGCTTGAGCAAATACAGGGTGGGCTTTTCAAAACGAAACAGACGAGATAACGGGCGGAATAAATTTATTTCGGAAAAATGCTCGGACACGTCGATTTTTGTTTCGAGGGGGACAACTTTTAAGGTCAAATTCACAACTATATCGCTTCAACCCTTAGTGTTAGAACACCAACCCCTAAATTTTGAATAGGAAAGATAGGGTGAGTGATACCTCTTCTGAAAGTCTTTTTTATCATGCATTCAGCGTAATGATTTTTTTCTCATTTGATGCATTCGTTTTCGAGATATTCAATTTTGAATTTCGTACAGTACCATTCATTCCGCTAACCATGCTATGTGAATTCATCAATTATTTGACTAATTATTCATTGTTAAAATTTTAACTTTGTGTTTTGATGTCTGGTGTATAGCAGTTATGGATTTTCATCAAATCTACAGAATGAATGAATAATAAATTCGATTGATTCAGACAGCTTGCTTGACGACAATACCATGTTTGTTTCAACTTCAAATGTCAATATATCAAGAATCAATGAATCAAATGAAGAAAAAATCAATATCCTGAATTCAGGATAAAAGTACCTTTCAAATGAGATATCACTCACCCTATCTTTCCTATTCAAAATTTAGGGGTTGGTGTTCTAACACTAAGGGTTGAAGCGATATAGTTGTGAATTTGACCTTAAAAGTTGTCCCCCTCGAAACAAAAATCGACGTGTCCGAGCATTTTTTCGAAATAAATTTATTCCGCCCGTTATCTCGTCTGTTTCGTTTTGAAAAGCCCACCCTGTATATTATTTTGCAACATTTAAATGAATGAGTCGACAGATTTTTTCTCATATGAGTAATATTGCAAAATAATATATTTGCTCAAGCAGCAATGGTAAAACTGACTGTATTTCCAGCATTTAATACAAAATGAATTCCTATTTAGGAATTTAGGTTTTACCATTGCGGATACTCGATGAAACAGGAATGTTTTTTTAATTTGGCACTCAGGTGACCATTTTTTAGACTACGTTGGGTTGAACTTGGGAAAAAATTAGCAAAACATAAAATGTGAGCAAGATCTTTATTGAAAAAAAACTATGCTTGCACCCTAAAAATAAAAAATTTCATTCGGTAGCGCATCAATTCAGGAATACTATTCAGAAAAACAGATTGAAAAAATTCCTCCATTTGGAGTTTTGCCACCAAAAGAGTAGCATGGGTGTTTTTTTTTAATTCTCGAAAATGATGAATATCTCGAAAACCCAGGGACTTTTACTTAAATAGACTGAACACTTTTATGAAAACCAGTGCAGTGCAAACGATTTTTTAAAAGTAATTACTAGAATTAGATACTACCAGATAAAAACTAAAAACATTTACCTACAACCCTACCAAAACTACAACATATTTTAAAGAAAGAATGCCGAACAACACAATTGATAAAAACGATTGTAAAACGGAGAAAAAGAGGAAAGTATGATTATTCATTGTAATTGTTTTGGTTTGTTTTTCATTTGATTACTCTCTAGGCCAATTTTGTCGAAAAATGCGAAAAGTTACTGATAGGTTTTTTGTTCATTTTGAAGATGCAGTAAGTTCTTCGAATTTTTTGGAGAAAAAAAGGGAAAGATTTTCTATATTGATTCAAATGTGTTTATTCAGGTTTTTATGCAAGGTAATTAACCAAAACAAGAGATCGAGAAAACATTCTATTCCTCCACAAAAAAATGATCTTTAAACAATGTCTCAAAAACTTTTCAAAAAATTTTTGATTTGATTTAAAGATCGATGTGATCGGAAGCCAACCAGCTATGAGCGGTTATGGAGATTAAATTTCACCAGACAAAATTAATACCTATAGTCCATTCACAATTATAAAATCACAACTCTGGCCATGGTTTCATTTTCAGGAATTGGTGCACCTGATGAAAAATCTGTGCGTGTACATAGAATATGGTTAATGACAAAACGACGATGCCAGTTTTTCTGTTTACATCAAAGTGAAAGTATCAAAGATTTTCCCCATTTTGTTAGTTCTATAGATCGGCGATTTTGGGGAGAAATATCGATAGGAAATCGCTTATTTTTCCGTTCTTCGGCGTCCAGAAGAAGTTTCGTGCAAGTGTCATTTTTTCCTTTCACGAGTTTTGGCGTGAGTACGAACGGCAAATTTGAATTGGACCAAAAATCGATTTATAAGCATAAATAAAGCGAAAGTAAGTACTAATCGACCTTTTTACACTTGATAACGAAGTTTTTTTAGGTATCTGGCCGTTTTGAAAGATTTCAAACGAAATTCCGGTCCCCCAGAAGTTTGGTTAGTTTCGGTATCGATTTTGGTGCTCAAAATTTATTTGGAATGTGTAAATGGACAAGAAAGGCTTCCTTATACGATCTTCTAACGGAAGCGACCGGAAAATATGGTTCAGGTAGAATTGAAATGTGTCACTGGAGCTTTCATTCCTTTGCCGAAAGTAGAAAAAGGCTATATTGAACCAGAATACATCGGTTTTTTCCATATTCCAGGAGTTTGTGTCTTATTTTAGAACAGGTGAATGATAAATGTGAAGCATATGTTTGACCTATTCCATTTTATTTGTACAAACCTACTGTGGTAGTAATGTATGAATATTTTTTAATCCAATAAATTACCATACAATCAGAATATTTTACTCCTTGTTCATAAGATCAAAAAAATAAAATGTCGTCAAGTCTTGAACTTTCAGTTCAAGAGGATAATAAACATTAAATCTTCACAAGCATGCATATGAAAATTATGTGAAAGCAATGCAATTTTTTTTTCCATGGCGAAAAATAATATATTTCAACAGTGATCTCTTGTACTTTTCATGCAAATAACTGGAAAAGGAATACTTTCTATCAATTCATATAAACGTTAATTATTTTCGTCCATCACATCTTTTCCAATTCATTCACATTCTGAGAAATACGCTAAGAATGTAGAAAGGGCAACATAGTGTTGACTTGGAACATAAAAATATTTTGATAAACGTCATAACTTCGATACAGAGTGGAATGTGTCAAATTTCCAATGCCAGAGCTGTGATTTTATAATTGTGAATGGAGTATATGTACCTACAAAATAACCAAGGGCGTCGATAAGGGGGGTAACTATGGCGAATTTGATCGAGAAGTATGAAAAGTTGACAAGTTTGTTGTCTATTTTGAAAAAATGAGTAACTTTTCCGGCTAAACCAATTATTGTTTGCCCTTCTACACTAGAATATGTGTTCTATTTTGATGAATATTTGTTAATTGAGGTTATGAAAAAAGTGTGAAGAAAATCTTCACATAATCGGCCAAACTAGGATTTAAAAAAAATTGAGATATTGTCTGCTGAATAAGGATCCTCAGCGGTTTGTAAGTCTAACTCAGACAGATCAAATCGTAAGCAACTGAAAGAGATAGAGCCAAAATGAGTTTCCCCAACGCACCAACTGCATCCTTCCCATGATTAACGATTTTTCAGTCCCGATCAAACACAAACCTAATCTCAACGATGACGTTGCAACAGCGCTCGCAACCAGTCGCTTCCCTTTCCTCGTTCACCCCTAATTTTGCACAATTTAGGGAAAAACGGCTTACTCCCTTCACGATAATGTCTCCCGACTCGCGTTGCGTGTGCCACGGACGCGGGAAGGGGGAAAGGGAAGGGTTCCTCTTCGTCAACGACGATACCAACCCCTTACGCTCGCCTGCCACCCTTGTGTTTGGTGCAGAGCGTTTCAATTTGCGGCATTTTGCGAAAATCGAAAATCCGACGTTTGGATGCATTGTCTTAATACAGGGTGGACGTTCGAACGGATGCTGGGGGTGAGAAAGCAGGGGTGCGTTCATCCCTCTGTCTGGAATTACATAACTGGCATTTTTTCGGGGAAATTGATTCGTCAAGTCGATCTTATTTTCCCTTAACAAACATTTCAAATTATAGAAAACAACACTGAATTTTTTCATGAAATACCCGAAAAAAAATTGAAAAATTGTAATTTTGTAAATCCCAGTGTTAAATTTCAAGCACATGCACCTCCCCTGTCTGTAACTGCATAGGAAAAACAATTACTTAATGTTAACAATACAAAAATGTTTTTTTCACAACCAAAAACAATCTAGATCAAATAATATCCTTGCTTTGCGATTTATGTAATATAATATTTAGCCAATTGGTCTTGAAAGCTCTGCAGAAATTATTCATAAGATAATTAACACTGAATACTACTGAAAACCTTGCCTGTATGGAAAGTTACTTTGAAAATTGGCACAAATAGTACAATACTTCACTATTAATCCCAAAAACTACGAATAAATATCGATAAATTTTCCGTTTAAACATGACATTCAACATCATCTAATTAAAAGCATAATTAAGGTTTTGAGATTCATTTTGTTTGAAATGAATATTGAGAGACCCAATTTATTTCATATACATTCTCTATTTTTGTTCCAGTGTTATAAGTGTGTACTAAGAATAAATTGAATACTTATTTAAAGTTCATTTCTTTAGTTGATAATTGCACTATTCGAAAAGTTTTACCTCTAAAAAAAGAGTCATTGCCTACTTGACTGTTCATTATCTTTATTAGTTTTCTTGCAGAGTTTTCATATTTTCTCACATATTTATGTTTAATTATAAGCTTAATGCTTATTTGACCTTCTTTTGGGCATTTATGTATGATAAAACATATCGAACAAGAACAGTATTAAAAAATTATAATTAATTTTTTAAACTGCGAATTCAAATTCATTTTTGAAATCCACATGAATATTAACGCATACAGTATAATATTAGAAGAGTCAGAAAATAACACACTGGCCCATATACAGAGTGTAACAGCCAAATGGAATAAATTCGATAACGAATAAATGAGGGGGTGTTCGGAAAAACGCTCGGACCCGTCGATTTGTAATTTTAAATGCGCATATTTTTCAAGAAAATAAAATTATATAGGGTGTTCCATGTGACCGTGGCCAATACCAACTTTCTTATTTCAAATGCAACCCCCTGTATATTATTTATTTTTTGGATTCTTCAGAAAATTCTAGACATAATTCATGTACAATTTCCTATACCTATCTTCAACTTTTTCGGAAATATTAAGTGTTTTCAGATTTTTTACAAAAATTAACATTTTAAATGAAAATTATTTTATTTCACAAATTCGATACATTACACTCAATACTTTTTTCCCATTTACCTCTTGATATGAAGAAAGTAAGCAAAAACGCCTGAAATGTTAACGTTAGAAGACAATTCTACACCAGATTAGCATGTTGCCAAGACGTTCGCGGCGAGCATTTTGAACATTTCCTACATTGACATTAATGTTTTTCTTGTTTTTTTTTTAATTAAGAAATAATCGGTATTACTTATTAGGTTTTAAGTGTTGTGTACCGAATTTGTGAAATAAAATAATTTTTATTTAAAACGTTGATTTTTGCAATAAATCTGAAAACACTTAATACTTCCGAAATAGTTAAAGATAGGTATAGGACATTGTGCATGAATTGTGTCTAGAATTCTCTGAAGAATCCAAAAAATAAATAATATACAGGGGGTTGCATTTAAAATAAGAAAGTTGGTATTGGCCACGTTCGCATGGAACACCCTATATAATTTTATTTTCTTGAAAAATATGCGCATTCAAAATTACGAATCGATGTGTCCGAGCGTTTTTCCCAACATGCCCTCATTTATTCGCTATCGAATTTATTCCATTTGGCTCTTACACTCTGTATGGACATATTGTATATTATTGAATTCTCGTAAGGATCTTTTTCTCCTGATTTTTGAAATCAATAACATTTTTCCCTTCTTATATCATTTTTGAGTTATCAACAATCCAATATATTTCGTGTGATGAACAGTATTTCATGAATAAATTCAATTTGTTTGAAAATTTGGGCTTTTTCTTCCCCTTACGTACCTAAATCCCCAAATTAATATTCTGTTTAGCTGATATTCAAAGCCTAATCTACGTATTTTTTCCATTTTTATAACAACTAGTTTCATAAGGTATAAGGATTCAATAGTACCTTCCTGTCTGATTTAAATAATATATATTTTTTTTACCCTGAATTTTGCATTATACCTACTTTTCATAGCATTTCAACAAACTAAAAATTCAATTTGAAACTTTTTCCTAATAATAATAATTGATAACGATGATAACGGATTTATAATCTTTGATGAATGAGCTTGTACCATTTTCGGCTTTTGGTATTCGCAATTTTTTGTTGCATATGTTTTTTTAGACCTAACTATGTGCATTGTTTTTATTTTGTAATTCTTTGAGTTTATTGAATTTTTCTAAACTCAAGCCAAATAAATAATAATTATGGAATATTTTATGAGGAATAAATTATACCGCTTTGGAATGTTTCCACATAAATAACAAATGCTAGAAAATTCTGGGTACAAATTGACGTCAAACGAAAAAATGTACGGTTTCGTTAGAAATATAGCCCAGTATCTGAGGTGGTAGATTCTATTAACGTATTACGTTAATAGGTTATCTGATACTCGCTGTAAAACTATACTAAGTACATTATCCATACTGGAAAACCCTACAGTGGAAAAATAACCCTAATTAGGGTTAGATGGTTACAGAATTTTCCTGTGTAATATTTCGACATGAAGAATTAATCTCATTAGTGTATACTCCCTTGATTGCGACACGAATGATGTTTTACCACTTAGGCAATAATATACACATAATTTTTACATGCATATACAGGGTGGGCAGAATTCGATGTCTACTGACAGAAGGCGTCTCGAGGATAATTAAATTTTTTAATACAGCTTTTTTCGAGAAATGAGAGGGATTTATGATTTTTCAAATGTAAACTATAGTCGAAAGTTCTCTTATCTTGCTACGAAATTTTTGCTGATTTCGAAAATGTATCATAAGTCGCTATTCACATGAATATTACATGAGAAAAAAATTTATTAATTTTGTCTTGCTTTTCGATTCATAGTTGAAAGAAGGCTGATGGAACTATTGCGACCGTTGAATATGCATTATCTTTTGTGAACATTCTATATCATGAAAAATTATTTATGTTCAAGGTCCTGCAATTTGAGTTCGATCGTCTTGTAAGCAAAAATATGGGGCCCCCCTTTTCCTCAACTTGCCGATTTATTGTTGAATCTGAAATTGGATTCTAAAGTACTAAAGAAGATTTTTAAAAAAGAAAAAAATATTGTAGAGGAACGAAGAAAGGTTTTAAAATCCAAGACATCAGCTCATTTAATCATAAAAAAAATATAAATTAGACTTTTCGATTAATAAATCAATGCTGTGGATCATAGAATGCAAAGAACGAACATTTTATAAATCCGTGTCGTATGAAGGATAGACTATTGATATTCGAATAAATCAAATAAGAATATTTTCCACGAAGATATTGATGAATCAACCGTCACTTCCATGAATAGCCTGAATAATTATCGTATTCATTCCTTATTCAAGTCCTCAACCATCTCAACTCAACCCCTGAACAACTATCGAATAATATCGAACCCATCCATAGAATTCCGAAGAAAGGGAAACCATCCGCATCTCGGTGAATTGTATAAGAAGGAATAATTCAAGAAACTTTATAGTTGCGAAAATACGGAATAAATACATAATGGACCTCGTCCATCCCCCTTCATCTCACCCCCGGCTCCGCCAGGTAAAGTATTCATCCCTCCGTAATAGAATATTTCTCTACCTTGACCAGGTAAATAAATAGATATATGAAAAGCAAATTCGGATAGGTTCCTTCTTCCTTCTCCCTCACTTTCACCCTTACGTGGCTGGGGGTTGAAAGGATGGAGAGAGACGGGCGGATTTGAAAGGAAGAGACCGCTCGTTGGACCAAATTTATGTAAGATTTCGCATATTTCGGAGGTTCCTAGACGTGGGAACCGAACGTGTAGAAAATGGGTTGCATCTAGAAATTTGTTATCGATTGTTGCGTGGGAAGGTTTGGGGCTTCTGATGGCCATAAGCCACGTCATCGTCGGCGTTTCCTATTTTGGTCGAAGCAGATTTTAGGATCAATCATCGATTTGTAATTAATAGGTATCGACAGAAAGGTATAGTGAAGAAAAATATATATTTATTTCAATAGTTATAGTATATACAATACTACGAAAATGAAACAAGTCAAACAACAAAGTACTACAATCATTTCTTGAAAAATTTCAAAAATTCCCTAAAATAATATTGTTCTCAATTTAATATTAACTGGAGGATCTTTTTCTAGAAAACATTATCTTTCTTTAAAGGTAGTGCATTAAAAATTCCAATTGATATACACTGTAGAAAAGCCAAATGGAACTAACTCATTATATTAAAACGTTTTTGTACAACTGCTCTTAAAAGTGACACTATTAATGACAGCAAACAATGTTAAAATTGAAATATTTTTAACACTAATGTTAAAAATATTTTTAGCACTCCATTTTCTTATGATGAAATCAGATGAAAAAAATTCAACAATTGCAAATTTTTATTATCAATGTTTAACAATCATTATTTATGAAAATTAATATTAATCGTAAAACTAGAACAATTATTAACATTAATGCCCTGTGACGTTAAGGAGCTTCGCAACACATTATTAGAATCCTCAGCACCATCAGTACTTGAAGTACTTGATTCTGCTAGCAATGAAGCGGAGGATCTTCGAAAACAGTGTCCTATATATTGCTTTGGTTCTGGCAGTTTGCGGAATTCGGCAACAATAGATGGAATTTTCTCAAATGTATTGATACCAACTGGATTGGCAGTGCATTTACTATTCATGTATTTCAGGAAAAAACGACGATGTTTGATGACAGAAGGGCGTAGTGCAAAGTACTTATAAAAATACTCAACATACTTCGCAATAATACTGAAAAAACGACTGACTTTCGTTTTTGTGTTTGGAAGTTGTATAACCAATGATTTATTTGTTATTTCGATGTCTTCCACCGATAAATTATACAATTCTTCACGTCGACAGGCTCAAAATAATCCGAAAATAGTTGCAACCTTAACCATCAAGTATTTCTCATCTGATGCCTCATTTATAAACTTTTCAACTTGTTCACGAGTGAGAATTTTCGATTTTTTGGGACGATATCCTTCACTTTTCCGTTTTAAATATGCTATTACCTTAAAATATTTACTAACATCCACACCATTTTCAAGAAGGGCGCTTGACTTTATCATTGAAAATTTGCTCCACAAGGTTGATGAACTCCATATTTTTGATTTTTCTACTAAGTATGCCAGGAAAACAGGTTCACTGAAGTTCCCTTCTACATTTTTCATTTACACCAGGCCAGGAAATTGTTATATGCATTATCGTACTGCTGAACAGATTTTTTAGGTAGGAGATTTGCTCTTCTTGCAGACTCTTCAATATCACAGGAACAACCAAATCGTCACTTTTATTAATAATTGTACTCTCGACAAACATATTAAGCAGTTAAAAACCCAAGACGAAAATTTGACAGGAACGAAATTCAAATGACAGCGTCTTTTCTCATTTGTTAGTAATCATAACGTTGGCAACGTTTGCCATTCACAACAACCTTTTGATTATTTGAATATTAAAATGCATTTTTAAGTTTCTTAATTGTCATTGCAAATTCGCCCATTTCATTATCAAAATAGGGCAGTTGCACAAAAAACATTGTATGGTATTTGTGTTAAAAGTGATTTTATTTTGTTCGTGAAATTGTTCAATTCGCTCATTTCACAAACTTTTTCACTCACAAAATAAAACGTCACTTTTAACACTCACATCATAAATAACTATTCTTTCAGGTATTTGGACAACTTTTTATTTGAAATTCCTTTTTCACATCAAGTAAAAATTTTTTTCTCGAAATCGGTGGCAGATACGACAAAACTATAAGGGACCGTAAAGTTTAGTATAACAACAAAGCTTCTTTTAACGTTTCGTCAACGTAACAGTTGCTCACCAAAAAAAAAGTTCTGGAGGAAAACAGGTGATAGTGAAAAATATCAACACTCTGTATCTCGAAAACAAAACGTTTGCGACCCCATGTTTATGGGACTTTTTTTTCTTAAACTTACTTAAGGAATATCCCCTTTTCATTTGTACGTTCAATTAAGGAACACACTGTATATCATTATATTTTCCAAATGAAGGAAAAATATTTCAGCAGCAGTCCAACCCTGTTATAGAGGTGGAAAAACCTCAAATCGTAAAATCTAAATTCCCCAAACTACAATGGCAACATGCGTAATCTGGGCTTCAACACCCACCGCAGCGTCAGCATCACATCTTCATTCACAGCCAACGCACTCTAATCCAAAAATGGCACCGCCAAATAAAGGGTCTTCATGTTACGCATTGAAATCAACTTTTTCGATAATGGCATCTCCGTGAGCTCACCTACATGCTGCAGATTTCGCGACAGCTCAGCCCCAGCACCTGAATCTGTCACCACGTAATCTTGCTAGGTCGTATTCGTTTTTAATAGGTATTCCTTTGAATTTTCACCATTTTGGAATCCTTTTTAGCATTTAGGGCACGATGCTGCTTTCCCTATCCTCGTATAGCAGGATAACCATAAAATAAAGCCTCTGCAGTTGGCAGCTATTAATTCGTATACGCAATTCTTATGATCAGCAGCTATCCTCATAATGTCACATGATTATGACGTGACAGATCGAAAGTTGACAGATGGCGAACGTTATCGTGCTATGATAACACAGTTTCTTGTGCTTCATTTGGTAGGTATTGATAATAAACCTCTGGTAATGGTGGAAAACTATCTTTAACTAGTATTGAAACTAAAGTTACAAGATTAAACAATTGGCAAGAATTTTATATCGTATACAAAATCATTTTGCAGCTTAAATATTTTAGAAAAAATATCTTTCTTTGAATTTCAATTCAACGTAGCATATCATCAAATTTGGAATGAACACCTGAATCGGTCACGTGATCTTAACCGCTCGTTTATCACTTTTCAAGGAAGGCTCATTTAGGTGGACTCTTCCCGTGTCATGGGACGACCGCAACTCTTGGGGTGGAAAATGAGCCGATGCTGACTTTTTTATTCTTTTTACATTGTTGTATTTGTATACCACGTGCGAGGCTTGAGGTGCGAGGGGATATTTTGGGATTTATCTGAGGCAATTCCGAGGAAATACAAGTTCCTTGTGTTTCTACGGGTAATTTATCGGATAAGGGTTGCCGAGGTAATTTTCGGGATGTGGAATGGACGAGGGGAGAATGTTCGTGGCGTATCTTGGAATTTTTGTGAATTAGGGAATGAAAACTCTTTATTGAGTTGGGGTAACTTCTGGGCTCTCGTTGAGTTCTTTAATGGCGGACTCTCAGATGGAGAAAATTCGATTTGATTGAATATAGGTATGCAAGAATTCGTTTTGAATTCTCTGCAACTTTCGAATATACCTACTCAAAGTGGACTTTATAGCAAATGAAATATTGGAATCTACAACGAATACTTTTTTTATTACACCTACTAATAATGATTATATATACTCCATTCACTTTTATTTAATCACATAGAAGGTCATGGTTTCATTTTCAGGAGTTGGTGCACCTGATGAAAAATCTGTGCGCGTACAGAAAATATCGTTAGTGACAAAACGACGTTGCCAGTTTCTTTGTTTACATCAAACTAAAGTATCAAAGATTTTCCACATTTTGTTAGTTCGAATCAATGGGCGATTTTGGGGCGAAATATCCATAGGAAATCGCCTATTTTTCCGTTCTTCGTCGTCCAGAAGAAGTTTCCCGTCGATATGAGAAATTTCGTGCAAGTGTCATTTTTCCCTTTCACGACGTTTGGCGTGAGTACGAACGGCAAATTTGAATTGGACCAAAAATCGATTAATAAGCATAAATAAAGCGGAAGTAAGTACTAATCGACCTTTTTACACTCGATAACCAATTTTTTTTTGAGGTATCTGGCCGTTTAGAATGATTCCAAACGAAATTCCGGTCCCCCAGAAGTTTGGTTAGTTTCTTAGCTGCCATTCCTATCAATCCTTTGCCGAAAATAGAAATAGGCTATATTGAACCAGAATACATCGGTTTTTTCCATATTCCAGGAGTTTGTGTCTCATTTTAGAACAGGTGAATGATAAATGTGAAGCATATGTTTGACCTATTTCATTTTATTTGTACAAACCTACTGTGGTAGTAATGTATGAATATTTTTTAAACTAATAAATTACTATACATTCAGAATATTTTACTCCTTGTTCATAAGATCAAATAAATGAAATGTATTTCCATAAAGCTTTCAGGAATTGACATTCTTGCTTATTAATTTATAACCAAAATAACCAAAACTCAATTACTATTGAATTGAAATTATTAGTTTCTCTGTAATCAAATTCGTTAATTTAGTTATTAATGTTATTATGTTTATTTTCTTTGTGATGAATGAATAAAACTGTTATTTATTTGAAATGAAGAAATATTAGAAATAGAAATGTTATGCACCCTAACAATCATATCACATACAATATCATGATGAAAACAAAGCACATCGATAAATCTTTACAATCATAAATCCAAAAACTCCTTTACATGTAGAATATTGTTCATCATTTTCTGTTGTGTTCTCCAAAATGAAATATACATTCTGAGAAATACGCTAAGAATGTAGAAAGGGCAACATAGTGTTGACTTGGAACATAAAAATATTTTGAAAAACGTCATAACTTCGATACAGAGTGGAATGTGTCAAATTTTCAAGGCCAGAGTTGTGATTTTATAATTGTGAATGGAGTATAGGTAAGCATTGACAAATTATCATGGAAAGATCACGCCGCAACAACGTTTACAAATTGTTAAAATTTATTTTCAAAATCAGTGTTCTATCCGCCAAACTTGTAGAGCACTTCGTGAAATTTATGGTTTACCTAATCGTCCATCAGAGCAGCTCATTCGTCGAACTATCGATAGATTTCGGACAACATTTTCTCTAGTCGAAGCAACAACAACAAGAAGATGAAGAACTGTACGTACAGAAGAAAATATCGCATTGGGAAAATTTATAGAGAGTGCGCATGAGTTGGCACCATATTTGGACCCAAAGTTCTGACATTTTCCTGAATTTTCTCATCCGTTATAACCTAATTTTTCGTAATTTTCTCCGTCCATAACTAATCACTCATAGCATCGTCTTTTTTTCCAGAATCGATCATCTTGCTTATCTCGTCATCAAACCTTTTCGGTCCATCCCTTCAATAAAGAATTTTTCGTCAAAACAACTTGTAACACCAAAGCCACACAAAAGCTCTACCTGCGAATTAATGCCCATCGAAACTTTCACTATCTACCCTATTAACCCTTCAACCAATTTCCCTTTGTTGTCAGATCTGACATAACAACTTTGCACAACGAAATGACAAGTGGATCGGCATAGGTTTAACCCGGTAGGTAAAATTTGGACCATGGGAATGCGTGCATTTCTGTTTATGCGTTTCAACTCGATCGTCGTGGGAACCAAATCCGGGTACTCGAGATGGAATGGTCACCGGCTCATATGGTACCCTTCCTGTGGTCCTGCGACTCCTGTGAGGGTGTTATTCAAATGGGGCAGAGTGCAGAGGTATGCAACAAATACGCAACATGTGGATTTGGTGAAAGGTGCAACGGATATTTGGTTCCCATGTAGAATTACGACTTTTCTCACGCAAGTTCTGGTTTTGGTACTGGTGGTTTGTATGGAACGGTGGATATGTTGATTTGAACAATATGAATCGATCACTTTTAGATGAGTCAATAGAATAATACTGGCAGATTCGTGGTCTACACTTTGTGGACAATGATGTCGTCCATGACAATTCGCTACATGAATTGATGGCTGTTTTAGAAAATAAGTTGAGAACAGACCAAAACTGGTACCAGCAATGGTACGAAATTTGCTAAGCAAAAGAACATTCCTTGATCAAATCTCTATAAATGCATATTAGAACAGTTTCACACTCAATATTCACTTCTTCATCGTTCTAGATAACAGCAATTGTTATTCCATGTATATGCAATGGATATCCTACATGACAAATAAATAACAACAAATGCCATCTCTGAAAAGAACTAACCATACCATTGCTCTGAGAAACTAAAAAAAGTTTCCTTCTTGTCAGAGAGGAATAGAAGCTGTCCGATCTGTTTAGATCGCGTCAGAGCAACATAACTCACCCCTGGCTAGAACAAGATTGAAGATAAAACATCAGTCCTAATTAATTATTTGAAGAAATCACTTTTGAGATATATTCCACTATCAGCGACATCTAGATAATAAAAGATCAAGACCAGAGCTCCTTTTCGCTGTTAATCTTAACAAAGATAATTGGCGTGCATCTTTTTTCCCTCTGCAGTACTGCAAGAATTCTAGATTTTACATCAACAAGCAGAACCGAGCTCTTGACTCTACGTCAGTGTTTTATTATTAATTTTTATTCCTTGTGTCTCAGATATTAGAAAAGAAAACCAATAAAAAGTTTATGAAGAAAATTAAATCAAATCATAGAGAAAGAGCTGATTTAAGGACAGTAAAATGATTCCTAACGATTTTAATTGAACTATTTTCTTAGTTTCTGCTTGGTACCTACACAAAAATCAACTTTGTTTTCCTTTGTAATAATAATTTTTATTTTCTATAATTGCATTGATTTCTTGAGGCATGATATGTATTTAACATATTGTGAGTATATATGTTTCATAAATATATCACTCGTTTTCATATTGATTCCTATTTAAATAATCATAATGACCATAAATAAACAAAAACAAAACTTTACTCAATTATTCTATAACATCCTAGCAATTTTGTTGTTTTGATTTGCATGAATTATGTTGAAATTTTATTAAATATGCTGGGTGGGTCTTTGACTTGTACATACAGAGTGTAACAGCCAAATGGAATAAATTCGATAACGAATAAATG
The DNA here is from genome assembly GCA_910592335.1 of Adalia bipunctata. Lineage (NCBI taxonomy): Eukaryota > Metazoa > Arthropoda > Insecta > Coleoptera > Coccinellidae > Adalia > Adalia bipunctata. The sequence continues at coordinate 17,867,503 of OU342954.1, read as the reverse complement.
AGGGGGTGTTAGGAAAAACACTCAGACACGTCGATTTGTAATTTTAAATGCGCATATTTTTCAAGAAAATAAAATTATATAGGGTGTTCCATGCGACCGTGGCCAATACCAACTTTCTTATTTCAAATGCAAGCCCCTGTTATTTATTTTTTGGATTCTTCAGATAATTCTAGACATAATTCATGTACAATGTCCCATACCTATCTTCAACTTTCTCGTAAATTAAGTGTTTTCAGATTTTTTACAATTTTTCACAATTTTACATTAGACTTCTTTTTGTGGGGATATGTCGAAAGTATTGTATACGAAACGAAACCCTCAAACTTAGACGACCTAAAAAACCGAATCACGCTTGCGATTAGATCAGTCACGCCTGAAATGTTGAGTAACGTTAGAAGACAATTCTACACCAGATTAGCATGTTGCCAAGACGTTCGCGGCGAGCGTTTTGAACATTTCCTGCATTGACATTAATGTTTTTTTTTTGTTTTTTTTTTAATAATTAAGAAATAATCAGTATTACTTATTAGGTTTTAAGTGTAATGTACCGAATTTGTGAAATGAAATAATTTTTATTTAAAACGTTGATTTTTGCAATAAATCTGAAAACACTTAATACTTCCGAAATAGTTAAAGATAGGTATAGGACATTGTGCATGAATTGTGTCCAGAATTATCTGAAGAATACAAAAATAAATAATATACAGGTGGTTGCATTTGAAATAAAAAAGTTGGTATTGGCCACGGTCACATGGAACACCCTATATAATATTATTTTCTTGAAAAATATGCGCATTTAAAATTACAAATCGACGTGTCCGAGCGTTTTTCCCAACACTCCCTCATTTATTCGTTATCGAATTTATTCCATTTGGCTGTTGCACTCTGTATAATTTAACTGTAGATTCTTGAGGCTGAAAGAAACCTGTTTTTCAATTTTCATTTTTCCGAATTTGGATCTGTTGAAAGGATATAGCCATTTGAAAAAAATTGGACCAAATACGTCCCTGATACGATAATCTGGTATGAATGCAAATACCTCTAAGATCGAACTCAATTAATACATGTATTTAATACTCACACACTAACCTAATTGGAACAAAAATGTTTAAAACAATATATGTCTTAACAAAAACAATCAGTTTTCTCTGATTATATCAGCCATTATTTCTTCCACTGAAATATGTTCCTTTTTCGATTATCCTGAAGATAAGTTTGTAAAAACAAATAATTTGTTCATATTTTCCTCAATAATTCAAAAATATCTTATGAACGAAAGGTATTTCAATCTATTTTGTATTCAGAACAATTATCTTCTATGAATATTTCATATACCTTTTCGTAAAGACGTTGTCAGCAACGGCTATATTCCTGAAATTAGGGACGTAAATTTTTCGGGGGAATAGGCGAACGTATAGCCAAGCACTACGCTCTCAATTGTTGACGAATTTAACAATCGCTTGGGCCATAGAATGCTTTATTTACTTCAGTTCTATCAATCAAACGAAGCCTAATTTCGAAAAATGGTATGAGATGAAGTTTGCTTTAAAAGCAAGCGAACTAACATAATGTATATATAATATATAATAAATATATATAATATATGTATATAATTGTCTTTTGAACGACCCTCATGCCGAAATTTGAAAATTCTGGATTTTTTACCATCCCACACATTCAATACCAAAAGTGACATCCCAAAAACCGATAATACTCTCCTAAATCACCAAATACATCATAACCCATCTGTGAACAACTCTTTCGGCCCTTCTGCTCGTCGAAAACGAAAGGATTCCCCTTTTTCTACCTGCTTCCGCATTGGCACAGGGTTCGTCAACCCTTCCGTTGCCGAAACGGTATTACTTACGGTACCGTGAAGGGTGAACCCTTTCACTCTTCCTGGTTGGTGGCACTCAACCCTTTTGTGTGGCCCCAAGGGATTATTATTGCGTCTCACAACAAACGACAAGTGCGGTACCGACCATTATGGTGGTGTTACAGTTATGAAAATTCGGATCAGGTAGTTTTTTATGGGGATCGCTGAATTGAACCCTTCCATTGCGGGTATTTTTGCGGTGCAGGTGGATTATTGTTGTGGATTGGAGGAAAGGAAAAAGGTTGTTTTCTGTTTTATTTGATACTACCTAGCGATCGCGGTAAACCGGATTAAAACCGAGAATGGGTACCATTTATGAACATATTCGATTAAATCTACTTCTATTTTTTATTAAATGATAACTGTTAATAAACCGAGGTCATTAAATCAGATAGTTTTGAAGAATCTTAGATGCAACGCTGTGGGGAATTAAGTAAATTTTTTCAACTGCAGACTTTTGAGGTCTAAAGAAACAAAATTTATTTCATTTTTCTTTTTTCCGAATTCGATGTGAAAAAGATCAAGCCATTAAAAAAATGGGTGTGAGCGTGCTTGGCATTATTTAATGCATTATTTATTAATATGGATGTTAACATCTCAAATTTATTTTCTCTTGATTGAAACCGAATGAAGGTATTTAGGAAATACTTTAATTATAACCGTATTGAAACAAAAATTTAAAATAAAATGATATTTCGTGACAATAACACTAAGTTTCGTTCGAATATGTCTTCAATTAAAAAGCCACATTTTCTTCCCAGAATGTTTCTCATCTTTGATTTTAAACAATCTTTGTTTATAAACATTAATAATTAATTTTTACTTTCCTTGATAACCGAAAAATATCTTATAAGTTATAAGCAAACGTTTTTTATTAATTTAACTTGAATAATTACTATGACATTTCTGGGATACACTTCAGATCAAGTTGAATTATACTGCTCCACAAGAGTTGGGGATATCGTATTCAATCGTTTTCAGAAGTATGAAATCTTCGAGAAAATCGCTGTAAAATCATTTAAAACTCAATAGCAACTTGAATCGATCCAATAAAAATCAGTATGAGACATTTCGTCAATCTGGTCGCCTTTTTTCTGAAGTTTGGTTCTTTGCATATGCTTCATGAATGTTCTTATTTTGAAATGAAGTCAGTTTATCAACGGCTTCGATTTGAAACGAGTTTTCTGAAAATGCCAAGACGTACCTACATTAACAAACGCTGAGGCTAATAGGGCTATGGTAATGCTACAGGGTGGCGGAAAGGCTTCAAGTCAGCCAAAGGTGTGATATCTCGACTTTGGAATAGGTTCAGGGAGACAGGTTCCGTGTTGAGAAGACACGAATACTCTTCAAAATGCAGATGGGGTCCAAGTTTCCATGGAAACCATCAGACGACGGTTGAGAGAAATGAATCTAGGTTCTAGACGTCCATTAAGAGGAGTTCCATTAACACGTGAACATAAACGTCAAAGACTGGAATGGGCAAGGCAACATATCAATTGGAACGATCAATGGCGTAGTGTCCTTTTCACTGATGAATCCAGATATGGACGATTTTCAGATTCTCGAAGAATAAGGGTATGGACAATCCCACGCATACCCCGTAATCGTCGCTATGTCCAAGAAGTCCATCCATTCCGAGGGGGTAGTTTTATGGTATGGGCCGGGATATGTTTCAACGGGCGCATAGATCTACACATTTGGCCTGGGAATATGACCGCCTTACACTATAGGGAGCATGTCATTGACAATGTTGTGCCAAATTTTCAGGCTGCTATTGGTGAAACTTTTCAATTTCTAGACGATAACGCTAGACCGCACCGTGCAGCCATAGTTGAGAATGCGCGCGAGGAGCTTGGTATTCCACATTTACCAATACCTCCGCACTCACCAGATTTGAATTGCATAGAACATGCATGGGATATGCTCCAAAGAAGATTAGATAATCATCAACCTACCCCAGAATCCTTAAATGATCTGAGAGAGCTTCTGCCCCGTTTATGGAACCAAATTCCTCAAGAAATGTTCAACAACCTCGTGTGTAGTATGCAAAGAAGATGTCAAGCTGTTATTGATGCCCGTTGAGGCCATACATCATTGTATTGATAGTCTTAAAATGCTTGAATTCTTTGGGAATAAAATTTCGTAATTTTACTCGATTTTTCTTAACCTAGAGGCTAAAATTAATTTGCAACTTGAAATCGTATTAATATGAATTTTCATCACAAAAATCTTATTTTAACTATATTTTTTTGCAATTTAAGTCAATATCCCTGACTCATGTGGAGCAGTTTATTTTATAACGTTGCTGGTTAATCAATTTTATCCTTTAATACCGTAGCAAATAGCCACTCACAGCAGTCTCATAGAGAGTTCTAAGCTCTGTCTCTAAAGAAGATTTTTTTATCCTGCAATGAATTGTATTTTTATTCATTTATTTATTTATTTAGGAAAGATAAAGAGTTGGGGCATAGTCTATTTAGATGGAATTTATCTTTACAAGCAGAACAATAATAAACAAATCCGCTTCATTAATTTGAAAATTTTGAGACTGTTTCAAAAGTTTTCATTTTTTTCCACCACTTATCTATCTAATCTAATTCTTTTGCCATTTCTTTATGAGTTTCAGTTCAATTTATTTTTAGTATTTGCAGTTCAAACTCAGTTCACTCAAAATATGTGAAAAATAGAGTTCTGTAAAGAACACCACCGCTTGACAACGCCTTTGCATACACAAAATTTCTCAACTTCCTTAACTTTCATAGAGCAGTATGAGAAAAGCGAATGAAACCTATATGTACCATATTTCAGTTTGAATATTCACCGAATATTTTAAAGCAACTTTTCCAAAATTTAATCGTTGAACAAGAATATATCAACGTATAATTACACTCATTGACAAAATATTATATAAGTATATTAAAAGTGCAACAACAAAAATTTAGCACTGAGATCAATAATTCAGAAATATCCCTTCCAAACAGAATCCCCGAATCCATTTCCCCATCATTCATCAACCCTCTCGATTAAATCGACGACGAATAGCAGCGAAAGGGGTTGAAAGGGTTGCGCTCGCAAGCGCGCATTGTCATTACGTGCAAATGAAGTACAGAGGTTCGAATTAAAAGGGGGAAAGGAAACAGAAGGGTTATTCCGGTTTGTTTGCACCAGCATCGCACCAATGAGAAAGCTTGAACGAGAGGCGGTAATATGATCGTGCCTGCCGGTTTGAATACTCTAAAAAATGGCCGCAGTGACGGTCAACGGGATTATAACAGGTTATGGTCTTTTTATTGTTGGTCGGTTCTTATTGGGGAACGTTTAAAAATGCAAATGATGGAGGTGATTTGCATGTGGGGAGTGTAGAAGGAGGTGCTATGAGCTCGAAGCTGCATACAGGTTTTCTGAATGGTTCTAGGTTCTCATGATATATGATTCCAACAAAATTTTCTCAGTGCTACAATGATGAAATGATACTTGGTCAATTATTGATCGTAAAACTAATTATCAAACGCAAAAGAGTGTTATATCACTTACTGGTATGTTTCAACTTATTTATGGTCTCCATGAAAATGCTCGTCCAAGATCAGGTGTATGAATAAGAAAAATTAATATACACTGTAGTTTTTTTCATGTATTTGTCTATCAACTTATCCATCTCGAATCCTGCAATCTTCACTTTAAATGAAGTACTAGCTGGCCCGGCGAACTTTGTTTCGCCTAAATGATACTAACGGTGGATTCCACAAATCGTAATAACCAGTGATCAACGGCTTGGTTCTCTGATTTTTGAACTGTCAAATCGAGTTGATTCTAGATCAAGCTCCGATCACCGGTCAACTTGGTGATATGGTGATAATGCTTTGTGAAACCCACCGTTGCTATTTTTTCAAGCAGGAGATAAATTAGGCGAAATTGAAGTTCAAAATATACCAAATTTTAATGACATTGTTATTTACATGAAAATAGTTCTCGATACCCATAATATAACATAATATTTATTACCCAAATTCAAAAACATGTCAGAAATGAAGAGAAAAGATGAAAATGGACAACTCACGATTGATGCAGATCGTCAAAATTCGATTCACTTGACATTTCGGTAAAAATTCATTGTTCACCAACTTGAGATGTTTGCCCACTTTTTGATCTGGTAATAGTGGTAATAGTCTTCCATGTTATTATAAGTTACATGCAAATTATACAGTAATTGTAAACATCACCATCTAATGGCGATAATATCAAATATATTACCTCCACGAATACGCTACAGTGTCTACAGGGCCGATCCTAGCAGGTGTGCAGCGCGTGCCCCGCACGCGGGCGGCCAAATTCAAGGGGCGGCCGCAGGCCGCCACCTTTATATGTCAGTTTTTTAAAAATATGATTTTCAACAAATCTTCAACAACAACAACAAGAGAAAGTACGCTGATACTTCTTCTTGTATAAATTATGAGGAAATATTATACAGGGTGTCTGAAACAGGGCTTCAAAGTGAGCCTTAATAAAACTTTGAAATCTCATTTTTTTCAAATGATAACCATATAATTTTGTAATTCCGATCGATTGCTCGTCAAACACTACTTAGAGTGTTCCAAACATTTCATGTATTTAAAATCAGTATCTAGTTTTGCCGTTGTTGAATATAATTCGAATTTCACGACTAAAGCCAGGTTTCTTTATCTAAACATCAGGTTTCTCAAGATAATTTTCAAGTAGGCTATATCAATTGTAAGAATATGTCACTTCCAAACTGAGATTTTCTTATTTAGCTATCATTCATTATCTGCTTTGGTTATTAGTCACATTCTAGTGTACCTTTTTTATTATTGTTTGTTCTGCTTGATCAATAAAAATAAGTAAGAATGACAATTCCTAACATAGCCTACTTTGAAATAGACGAGCATACTAGGTATCTACTGCATTTGACTGAGCCAAACTTGGCTTTAGTGGTGAAATTCATTCAAATTCAGTGGTATGCTCGTCTATTTCAGAGTAGGCTATGTTAGGAATTGTTATTCTTACTTATTTTTATTGATCAAGCACTATGCAAAACAAACAAACAATTAGGTACAATAGAATGATATATCAAAAGTCTGTTCTTTATTTGCGGCGAATGTGACAAATAAACAAAGCAGATAATGAATTATGACTAAATGAAAAAATCCTAGTTTAAAACTGACATATTCTTACTATCGATATAGCCAACTTGAAAATTATCTTGAAAAACCTGATGTTTAGACAAAGAAACCTGGCTTTAGTCGTGAAATTCGAATTTTATTCAATAACAGCAAAACTAGTAATTTTAAATACCAACATGAAATGTTCTGAACACTCTAACTAGTTTTTGACGAGCCATCGATCGGAATTACAGAATAATATGGTATTTGAAAAAAAAAAGAGATTTCCTAGTTTTATTGAGGCTCACTTCGAAGCCTTGTTTTGACACCCTGTATAATATTTCCTCATAATTTATACAAGAAGAAGTATCAGCGTACTTTCTCTTGTTCCACTGTGGCAAAAAAAAATTCGGACAATGAGGGATTTTGGAGATATTAACTCTAATTTGTGACACACTTTCTGTTAACAAATTTGACAATCAAGCTATAACTCAACAATCGCTTGAAGTGCAGAATCTAACGAAGAATTCAAATATGTATGAATATACAGGGTGTTGCATTTTCAATAACGAAGTTCACGTTCGTTTCCGGTAGAACCGGAAGTAGATTCCGCTTGAAAATATTTCACAATTCAAGTTCATGTTATCTAAAACAAAAATACAGAATCTTGAATTCGAATCAAAATTCCTTCCTCGAATATTTCTAATGAAACACTTAAAAAAATCGTCCTGTATATATACATATAGGAATGTCAAGAAAAAATAAATTTTTTTTTCTTTGGGGCGGCATATAAGGATTCTGCACGCGGGCGGCCAATACCCTAGGATCGGCCCTGAGTGTCTAGATAAGAGCCATTAACCGTAGCGACACCTAGTGGCCTTATTCAAAAGAAGGGAAAGCATTTCCTTCATGAGCAAAATGTGCAAATGTTTCATTGAAGTTTTCAGAGTTTTAGTAATTTCTATAATAACCAGGCCGTAGACGAATCCATAAATGAAGTTTCATAACAAACAGTCCATCTGATCTCGAGTTATAAATGGTGTAACCAACAACTTTGTTTTATATATAAAGATTTGAACGAGACAAACTTTTGACATTCTCAACTTTGCTAGCCCTAGCTTCTCTCGTTCCATTTTGGTCAGCCCAAGGTTATTCTCAGTGGTATCATCTGCCGAATATTAAATTTCATATTGCTAAATGCATCTCGTCTCACCCGATTGAAGTTATAGACCCCTTCGTGACATAAAACTGAAAAATATCCCTGAAGAGCGCTAGGAATCGACGGTGGTTGAAACTCCCGAGCAATTGCTTTTAAAAGTTCAGAAATTATTCATCGACCTCTTCTTAGTAACACGCTCTCTCGTCTAAAACGCCCTAAGAAAGGCATTCTCGACTCGAGTAGGAGTAATAAGTGTGATGGATATTTCGTAAATAATAAATTTATTGAAATAATTAAGGAATGGTAGGCCCCTCTTGGGGAATTCCTGAGATGCTGAAAGGGAAAGTGTCTCAATTTCATTAATATTTCAGTCGGCTCTCAACATCTGCGCTTCGTGAATCCTGTCGAGTAATCTGTCGCGAGCGGCATCAGGAAAGGATTCGAAATATTTCGCGAAGACATATTTGTTAGCTCGGAGAATGACTAGAATCTTCCTTTCAAGATGTAATTATTATCATTATTATTACATTAGGAGTGTTGGTAAAGATGTGATTTTTCAAAATTCATACTGCGGTAACGGTAACAAAGACGACCCAGAGCTCTTTGATTTACCCACTTTCTTCGACTCTGTGGTCTGAAGTTCTAAAAAGAGTCACCGAGAACCTCACAAAAGATTCTACCTGTTTTATCAAACTTTTCACTACTCGTCTGGTAACGGTCATACAGCGCCATCAGATCGCCTCTCTCTCTTGCTCCATTACACGCTCGAAGAAGTTATTCGCATGAAAGAGACCTAGCACGTGCCTGCAAAAACATTAGTTAAAACCATAAAGTGATATAAAGGATTGCAACATATAAGGTGTCATTAGATTCGTATGAATTGTGGGTGTGACATAGGCTTGGTTTGTTTTCTGAAGAAACTTTATTCAGTGTGAAAGTAGGTAGGTACTATTGATGTGATTCGATTCGAAGAATTTTCCGCTCTATCGTTATTATGGAAAATGATGCCCTACAATTTTGTATATCTCCAAAAAATCTAAAGAAAAGTCCGGGACAGCATACCTTCATCTTCTGAGGATAGCTCACAATATGCAATTTTCTTTCTGGAAAGTTTATCGATAATATGTCCCATTTTCTAAGATGTTAGGACTTGCCCAGTAATAATTTTCCTTAAACTTATTAGGACAGAGATCTAGGGCTTTTAATTCTGATCAAAAATGTTTTACGATATATTTTTGAGAATGTTTCAAAGCTGTGCCAGGTTTAATATAATGATTCGAAAGATCCTTACGATCGTTTCCTTTTGAAGAACCCACCATCTAGCCTAGAAAGTCTTCAGTTCGTACTTATCCAGCTAACTGAAAGAAAGGAAGTTTCAGAAAATAGACTCTCAATTTAGTACGATCATTCCTTTTTATCTGAAACTCCTATTTTCTTGCCCCTCTTCACTATAAAGACCTAATTGTCCACTCACCAACACTGATCAATTCGTTCATAAATGAAACGTTAGAGATTGAAATAAACAAATTATTAAAGAAAAAACAAAAAACCGGCTGCAAAGCCATTTAACTGAAAAGAAAAAACAAGACCTACGCTTGATCAATATAATTTTGTGTCATTAATGTATAGGACACACTACGCAATGTATTTATCGCTACAAACCTGAGCAGTTAATTTACTTCAATACAATATGACGTTAATGCTATACAGAGTGTAACAGCCAAATGGAATAAATTCGATAACGAATAAATGAGAGGGTGTTAGGAAAAAAGCTCGGACACGTCGATTTGTAATTTTAAATGCGCATATTTTTCAAGAAAATAAAATTATATAGGGTGTTCCATGCGACCGTGGACAATACCAACTTTCTTATTTCAAATGCAACCCCCTGTATATTATTTATTCTTTGGATTCTTCAGAAAATTCTAGACATAATTCATGTACAATGTTCTCTACCTATCTTCAACTTTTTCGGAAATATTAAGTGTTTCAGATTTTTTACAAAAATTAACATTCCAAATGAAATCATTTTATTTCACAAATTCGATACATTACACTCAATACTTATTTCCCATTTACCTCTTGATATGAAGAAAGTAAGCAAAAACCATTACTGAGAAGAAATTAAAAAAAACAAAAATAGATTTGTTTATTCTCATAGCTTTAGTAACACGAGCATTTTGAACATTTCCTACATTGACATTAATGTTTTTTTTGTTTTTTTAATAATTAAGAAATAATCAGTATTACTTATTAGGTTTTAAGTGTAATGTACCGAATTTGTGAAATAAAATAATTTTTATTTGAAACGTTGATTTTTGCAATAAATCTGAAAACACTTAATACTTCCGAAATAGTTAAAGATAGGTATAGGACATTGTGCATGAATTGTGTCTAGAATTCTCTGAAGAATTCAAAAAATAAATAATATAAAGGGGGTTGCATTTGAAATAAGAAAGTTGGTATTGGCCACGGTCACATGGAACACCCTATATTATATTATTTTCTTGAAAAATATGCGCATTTAAAATTACAAATCGACGTGTCCGAGCGTTTTTCCCAACACGCCCTCATTTATTCGTTATCGGATTTATTCCCTTTGGCTGTTACACTCTTTATAATGTATTGCAGGGTAGGATAAAGGAAAATTACAAAACGTATTGTGAAAATTAATATAGATAGATAGCAGATTGTCCCCGCCTACAATACCTCATAGCATTCTAGTCATACCTATGTATTTATTTTGAAGAATATAAACTGTTCAAGTAGGTAGCTATAAAATCATTGCGTAGAGCATCCTATATACATTAATCACACAAAATTTTTATTTTTTAACTAAGTGTTTTTGCAGTCGGGTTTTCGGGTTTTTTATCTTTACTTATTTGTTTATAATTGAAGTGATTTACGTTCAGTATCTGAAGATAATTTTTAATTAGCTCTTCTATTCTACATAGCAAAAGCAACAATGATGCATACTCATTTCCGAAATCATTTTGCCAATACCTTCATTATCATTCTTCAATTTAGTCAGAATATAATTGAAAATTTTTTCTTTCACATCATATACCATATTTTTCTTGATTCAATCTAGAGCAGTCTTTGTTGTTTTCGATTTAATAATTGTTATAGTTAATGGTTAGGTATATCTGATTATATCGATTACAACCACTTCAAACGATTCCTTCAATTACAGAGAAATATTACAAAACGTAAAACCCACATGAATTCAATTAATTGAATAAATCTTTTTCTTTGCACACGAATTTAGTATCAATAGCATTTCTTCCTGTTTCAATTATTCTGAACGAAAGTAACAAAAGTTTCGAGCATCAATACGATTCATACAATAATATTAGATTGCTTCTGAGCTCTATGGGCCAGCACCCATATGGGGGTTGGAACATCGTTCGAATTATCCACGTTACAGTTGCGACATTACATTATCACATTGATCAATTCTTTCAGTTCCCGTATCGCAGAGTCCGAGAAACGAACAAAAAGGGAGAAACTCACAATACATTTTATTAATACCAATTATTTCCGTCAATTACGATGCTAACGCATTATGCGTACCGATTACGCGTTCGCGGCATATGCCCGCTCCTGTTTAGCATTTCTGCGTCGGATCCATTGAATTCATCTGGTTTTAACGGCGTTTTCTGTTCTTTCGCACCCCATCCACACTCACATATCCTTTCAAGCCACCATATTTGTTTGACAATGCCGGCGAATTAACATAGTCGCCCGGGCTACTCCATCTTTTTCCCCCTTTTTATGGGCATTATGCACGATTTGACCATCGGAGGCTGGAGAGTCGGGTTGGTTGGCGGATGACGAATGCAACAGGGGTGTACTGGAAAAAAACAAAGAAAATTGATATTTTTCACATTCTTGCCCATTTTATGTCATGAATGAAAATCTGCGAAGAAAACAAAGTGACAAAATAAGAGTTGAGGTGGACCTGTAAACTCAAATTAGCTAACAAAAAATAAAACAACTAAAAGCACTCTTCCTCGAAGTGAATATAGAGAATAAATGAAAAATAATATAATAATAAAAATTAATGAAAAAAATTCATTACATCAACATACCTACTCTTGTATAATCGAATATTTGTTTCTGTGGGTTAATAAATATTCCGCCTAAATATTAATGATAAAAATCACTCGAAATGATTAAAAATATAAGAAAATATCTCCTTATCGTTTGAATAAAGTAGCAAAGTTATTGAGTATTTATGTCAAATGTTAAATAAATGTGTATCAAGAGAAAAAACAAATCTATATAAATTCTAAACAATAATTTAGCCTTTACATCTGAACATAGTAACGTTTATTTATTTTATTTTGATGAAAATATACAAGTAATTCCACCTGTCATTTGATCAAAGTAGAAATTTTATTTAACTTTCTTTACAGAATTCGAGAAACCTTGTGTTTTAAAAATATTGAATTCCTGAAAAATTCACATTAACGATGACAATAGTGTAATGTGCATTTCTACCAAATGTTTTGAAGACATGTATGAACGAGTTTTTAATCGAAATGAAAATAAATGGAAAAATAAAAATAATATCACTGTATTTTTCAATAGCAATAGCAAGTTATTCATGTCAAAGAATGTTGAGGCTATTTACTGAATAAGAATGAAAAATGTAAAATATAAATTATTTTCCCTCATTTTCTCATCATAGTAGCAAAACTATTGTGTATATTTGTCAAATATCGACAACGACTCTATATTTAGTAAAAATAAAATTTAAAAAGCATTTAATCATTAAATCTCTTGGAAGTTAATTTTTGAGGATCGAAATATTCAGACAATTACATGCTCAGTTAAATTCAAATAATAAATGAATTCAAAATAATCAATTTGCATTATTATGTACATATTATGAGTATTTATGTTAGGAAATCTTGTATTGAATCGAAATACAAATTAAAAAATCCCAAAATTATTTAATTTGAATATTTGATCATAGAAAAAATTTATTGAGTATTTTATAACGAATCGAAATAAAAAAAATTCAACTCAATATATCATCATACAGTAAATATATTGAATTTTGATTAAATTCTCAGCACAGTCGAAATAAAAGAATAAGAAAATTCCAAAATAATTTTATAATATTAATTGATCATAGTAGCAAACGTTTTGAGCATGTCTGGTGAATGTCGAAATAGAAAAATTAGTGAAAATTATTTCACCTTCATATTTTTTTATGGCTGCAAATATATTCAGTATTTTTGTCGAATATTCAAGTCAAAATATATAAATAAAAAAATAATTCCTCTTCGACTCGATCAAATAGGCCAATTTTTTTGTGTATGTATGTCGAATTTTGAGTACCTTCATATGCTGGAATATGGTCGAATGAAACAGGTTAAATTTTAAAAAATTTTTTCAAGGGTTGGAATTTATTGATTTTTCATATATAATACCACTAGAGATGAAATTTTGCCGGCAAAATTTCTCGATTGTAAAATGAAAGTTTGTTGCTTTCGGCAATTCCGCGAATGACATTTGTATCAAAATCACGAGCCTTCAGGCGAGTGATTTTGGAAAAATGTCATGAGCGAAATTGCCGAGAAGCAACAAACTTGAATATTACAAGAGAGAAATTTTACCTGCTTAAATTTCATCTCGAGTGGTATTCGAAATGACTATTTCTCGAGAAAATGTGTCTGAAGATGGTCACATTGGGCTTGTATTGCGCTATTTGAGAAATAAGTATTCATCATAGATCAACTAAACGTTGTTTGTTTTCTCTGTGGTATTCATTCCCGAAGCTATCTATGAATTTGAGAAACGTCAAAAATTTTGTCGCTGAAAAACCAAGTTGTTGATTTTGCCCGTTACCATGTTTTATCGATAAGAAACAAGTGTTGCTAAGGAAAATTCCTCACTAAAAATGGAATGAGTGGAATAGTCATATCAAATCTTGAGAATGCTTTATACTAAATCAATACAATAAAAAATATTGTCATATTATTCGATCATAAAAGCAAAATTATTCAATTAGTCAATGTCGAAATGAATGAAAAGAATATATAAAAAATTATCTGAACTTTAATAGGTAATTTATTGAGATTTTCTGACAAATATTTGGAAAACTTAAAAAAAATAAAAAAAAATATGTATATTTCAGTTCATTATTTGTTCATAATGCAAAATTGAGTATTAGGAAAAATTCACTTTATTATTTGATCATAGTAGCAAATATAAAATTTCTCTGTTGAAGTGAAAATGAAAGTGAAATGAAAAATAAAATAAAATAATAAAAATGAAAATACATATAGATATGTTTCATCTTTCATCATAGAAGTAGTCCACAGTGAGTACTTTGGTGCTTATTTTTTAGGCATTATAGACGTTATAAATAATTGTGACTCTCTTGATTGCGTCGAGGGACCAATATCTATCTATTGCAGACACGATATATGTGATATCAGAAAAAAATTGCTGTGATTTTATTCAGAATTCGTAGTAGTTAGGTATGCCATATGAGTTTCTTCGAGTTCGACCCTGCAAGCCGCTATAACACCGTATATTCGGTGTATTTTCGGAAGGATGGTGATGCAACGCGGTGCATTGTAATGGCCAAAACGGAGGGGTCAATCCGCTGCTCCCCCAGGGATCCGGGCAGGGGTTACAATCCCTTTTTCGGTAAAGCAAGATTGGCCAATGGTGGTGTGACTGGCCGATGGCGATTCGAGAGGGTAGATTCGACCCTTTGTGCCTATCGGACTCAATCGATAGTTTCGGATAATCCCAAAAGCAATGTTCGTTATCTTTTAGGGTTTGCTCTAACGTCTAAATAACGTTATCGTGAATTCTGTAACATGATACTCTGGTAGAAGGATTTGGCTAGAGAAAATTCCGATTATTTCGAGCAGTTTCCGCAAAAATTCAGATATTGTAAAATTGAAATTAAACTCGGAAATGGTTAATGGAGAGGACAAAGATTTATTGAATGAGGAATAATCCATGTCAATTAGAATCATTAGTATTAGTGAAATCATAATCCAACCCAATTTCCTGAAAATTCAGATTTTGCACTGTTCTAATTTTCACTCGAGATTTTTTGATTTGAGCGAGTGAGCTTGATTGAATGATGAATTTTAGTTATAGTTTGAATAATTATCAGTAAAAACATAAAAAAACGATTATACAGGGTCTTGCAATAGTGCGTTCTTCTTCCATAGCTGCCGAACCAGACATCTCAGAGATTTCGTTGGAAAGTAGACCTCTTGTACCTTCATTTCTGCATCTCAGGAAATTATTTTCTGATATACAGGGTGTCCCCGATAAATGTTATTCAACAAATGGATGATTTTTTATATATATATATATTTTCACATATTTTCAATGACCTTCATTACCTCTTTCATGACGCAAAATCTTAGGGATATTTTTCCAACAGTTCATATCTTATTCGAAGAAAACTGCAAAAAGGTGAGGGAAAAGCAGTTCAGTAAAAGTCTTCTGACGATTTCGAGAAGCGATAGTAACATGAATTTGAACTAAAAGTTTTAAATTGAAGGATTTGCCTTGACATGGTTCCCAAACTATTAACCTGTCATATACAGGGTGTCCGTTATTAAGGTCCAAATATGGAGAACTCAAAATTATTATTTCTCAATTTTTTCAAATAGAACACCCTGTATTTTTTTCCAAAATGATGTAGAAAATTGAATACCTTACATTTTCTCAGAGGTAACCTCAGGATTATTTCAATTATTTCCCGCATCCAGCAGACACGAAAAATGATATCGCAACTGAAAATTTTATTCAAATAATAACATAATAAAAACTAAGGGACATTCAAAAGAGGTTAAATGAATAATTATTGACAGACTTCAAAACCTTCCCAGAATCATACTTCCTTAGCATCATCATAAAAATGATATTTCTTTCCGTACAAGCAATACATTATGTAAGTACGTATTCAACCTATTAAATCAGTTTTTATCGGCTTCCCAAAAAAAATATTGATCAAGTTATTGCTACTTAGAGCTCAAATACTTTCGAATACAGTGAATCAGTATGAATTTTTGGAAAAAATAGGATGGTTGATATGATTTTCATGTTAGGGCAGTGCCACAGAACCTGTTTTTTTAAGGAAGTCGAACTTATGCTGCCAAATATCCCGATAGGAAACAAAAATTCATACTGATTTACTGTATTCGAAAGTATATCTTTGAGCTCTAGTAGCAATAACTTGATCAATATTTTTTTTGGAAAGCCGATAAAAACTGATATAAGTGGTTGAATACGTGTTCAATATGAATTGCTTGTACGAAAAAAAAATATCATTTTTATGATGATGCTCAGGAAATATGATTCTGGGAAGGTTTTGAAGTTTGTCAATAACTATTCATTTAGTTTTATTTCATTATTTGACCTCTTTTGAATGTCCGTTAGTTCTATTATGTTATAATTTGAATAAAATTTTCATTTGCGATATAATTTTTCGTGTCTGCTGGATGTGGGGGTTAAAATAATCCCAAGGTTACTGTCGGGTTATTCGAGTACTTTTATTCTTTCTTCGTTTGAACTATCACAAGTAACGGATTATTCTGTCCATTATTTTTCACTAACATTTCTACACTCGCTTCTTGATTCCCGTACAAGAAAAAAGCATCACTGAATTTTCCAACCATGTTTATATACGTGAAATATTTCCAGTATTAACAGAAAAAAAAGTATCTCCAACATTCCCAGGTATTTGGAATCATTGAATTCACATAATATTTTCTCAATATTTTCCAAAGTGAATAAACATTTTGATAAACACGTAATCAATATGACCTCTATGTAGAGAGAACAACGTTGCGTATGTATCTGACAGGAAAATGACTATAACCTTACATTTTGAAAATATACACGGTGAAATGTGTCAGAATGTCTTGGCCAACCTGGATACTTTGTAAAAGTGAATGGAGTATACTACACATTTTTTTCTTGTATTGGTATCAAATAAGTACTCTGAGTTAATCCAACCGCAGTATTAAAACTTACTGGTCCAACTCGAAATACGTTGTGCTTTTGCATTCGAACCGAAGATATGTGACAGGTAAAACCTCCTACGTTCCCCAGTGTATCCCTTACGTTTCCTTAACCTCACATCCTTTCTCCACATATCTATTCATAACATCTCAGATTATGAAAGGATTGCGCCCAAAATCCTCCGAGCAACCCAAATACCTTGATGCTCGGCCGGTTCACAAAAGGGTTGACGATCCGAATTTCGCATTTATTGCGTTCTTCTTCACGCCTTATCTTTCAGGGGGCTTAAGGAAGGCGTCGAAGCAGAATTAGGTGGGATTAGAAGGCCGCCAAACACAAAAGGCGTAAGATTACAGTTGGCCATTGTCGCAGAGAAAGTGAAACCCTTTTAATTGCCACATTTTTCGCTACATCTCGTTGTGACCGTAAAATCGTTCCGTCTTTCGGACAAAGCCGAATGAAATTGAAGCCGTATTGTTGAGGCTTTACCGTCTTTGAGTGTCACTGGAACGGGGGGAGGTTTAGTGTTCTTGCTGAAATGAGAAACTATGTAATTGATTTATCATTTTCTGATGAAAGTTTATTAGCTCCGCAAGTTAGACAGTGATTGCTGTGAAAAGAGTGTTCATCGTGGTGGTCAACTCGCCATCCAGCTGACGACAAAGAAACCAGAACTACGCCGCCATATAAATAAGGCCTTTTTAAATCAGTATTTACCAGACTTTCTGTTTTGCAATTTTGAAGCTGATCAAAAAAAAATAATAAGCTTTATTCATCCCTTGAAACATTCAATGTATGAAACAAGTCAAATTAAGTAGTTATATGTATAGCATAAAAACAAATCAGAGAAAAAAAACAGCGAAGAGAAAATAAAATCATTATAACAGAGGATCATCGCAACATCTTTACTCATAAAGACCAAACTCGCTATACGACGTAGGTATTAATTGAAACAACCCCTAAGGAAAGGGTTGGTTTACAAGTTAACCTGGAGAGGCAATTAATAAAATTCGAAATCCAATTTAATGCTTAAAGGAAGAGGAAAGTCACCAAATATGAAATAGTATCCTAATATGGAATACCTTCATTTCTCCAAGACTATAAGTAATAAACGGAATATTCGACCATCTTCTGTTTCATTCGGTCTACTAACTATCGCACTCACACCATCGAGTCAGTTGCGCAAACGCTTAACGTGTGGCAGGCGTGTTTTATTTTGTTTTGTTTTAAAAGGTAAGTAGTAAATGAGTATTACCAGCTGTTATGTTTGTATACATAAGTGTTATACTATTTAGTATATCGGTATTATGTTTATTTCACCATTTTGTGATCTTTTTTCATTAAAATATTGTGATTTGAAAAAATATTTAGAAGAGTTTGAACTAGTATAAAAATCCAAATATGGACAGTCGTCGGTGTCTAATTATGGAATATTATTATTATTATTCAATATAACAATAGTTGAGGAATAATTCCTATAAACTCACACAGTTGAGAAATTACATACAAAAAATGACAAAAAAAGATTAAGAAAAAATATCAGCTATTGGGAAGACATCCAGGCGTCGTAGTGGTTCTTGAAGCTGTTTACGGAAGATGCATTGACGACGTCAGGGTCAGGGGGTAGTTGGTTCCAGCTTTCAAATATTCTATTAGGCAGAAAATTCTGTCGAACAGCCGTCTTGAAGTTTCCCTTAGCGAGCTTGAATTGATGACCTCTAAGGTGATTTCGGTTGGTTGCGAAAAGGTTCTGCACGTCTGCATTAATGAAACCGTGAAGGGCTCGAAATGTTATGATGAGGTCACCTCGTTCACGTCGTTTCTGGAAACTGGGGATGTCCAAGAGTTGCAGCCGAGTACCATAGTCTGGGCGTTGACGGCCGTAGGAAAGCCTAGTGCAACGACGTTGGACCTGTTCCAATCTATAGGTGTCACCTTTCAGGGAAGGCCACCAAACCGGTCCAGCGAACTCTAATATGGGAGTATGGGACGAATGTAAGACTGGTACAGGATCTTGGATGTTCGGAGACTACAACCCTTGAAGGAGCGGTAGAGCATAAAGTATACTTGGTTGGCTTTTTTGCAGATGTTCGCAATGTGATTTGACCAGGACAAATTGGACGTTACGTTACAGTTACTATGCTATATGCTTGATGTGTGGGCTCCACATTATGATTGTGCTGGTCCAGAGTTTGATACTTGGATCCGTGACTTTTGCAAGTAATTATGTAACTTCTTTCATTTATACAAATATATTATATTCATTTAATTGATCTCAAAAATATTAATGTCCATTTTTGTTATTGTTATGTTGATTTAAGCTCATATTCCATATATGGGTTCCTATTCCATATTTGGTTACTCATTTGTGATTTTGTTTTTTGTGTAAGATTTTAATTAGATAACTAATATATTTGATTAGAGGCTGTTAATTACTACATATAAATGTATGACTGATTAGTATAAACATTAAACTGATTTAATTAATATGAAGTTTTTTCTTTATATCCCAAAAACAAAATGGTATTCCATATTTGGTGACTTTCCTCTACTTATTGAAACAAGATGAATTGCCATCTGAAGACGAATACAAGACATATACCGTGTGCCTGGGCATTACTTAGCTATAATTTAAGGGCATCAAATATACCTAATTTTGTCGACATTAATATCCACATTGGGGGGTTTACCACCCTATTTTTATAATAGCCGCCATTTTAAATTAATTTTTTATTTCAGTTGACCCTTTCAAATGATATCGATTTCCTTGGACATAAAGGTCCTATACAGATGTGAAAAAAATATTGTTTGAAAGATAATACTACCACCTTTTATTAAAGTAAAACAATATAAAAACATTTAACTCAAAAATGTCATTAAATAATTCTTAAATAAAATTTAAGTCAAAAATATCCTAAATTTTTTAGTAAATCCTCAATAGTACAAAAACTAGCACATTGAAGTATAATCGTTTTTCAATGGACTAACAAGCAAGGATATTACCTCCAAAACGACACTCACGTCATTTCTGTAAATTACATAATTTGAGAGTTATTGCTGTTTGAACATGACCCTAATGAAAATGGATAAAATAAAATAAAAACTCAGTACTGTACTTTTGATCATCCTCAATGATTAAACTAACTAATTTATCATAAAAATTGCTCAAAATTGCGGTTCATGTTTTCATCCATGTTACATAAATAAAATGATTCTTTCAGGTATTTGGACAACTTTTTACTTGAAATTCCTTTTCACATCAATTCTCCGACGTTTCGGTCTCCAATCGGACCTTTTTCAAGGCTAAAAAATTTAAAACATTAAAAATATTACAAATTCAAATAGACAACAAAATAAAACACATCTATCTGCTCCACCGCAGGCTGATCGTGAATTTAATAAAATATGGGTTTTTAAGAATGAACAAAAGATTTTCCTGATGATATATGTATATGGAGATTACAGTATTATTTTTACCGTTTTTATTATTATTGGAGTCTCACATTGTTTCGCCCCGAAGAAGGATAAGAGATTATCCGAAAGCTTGGCTGAGACAATAAAGAGCTACAAAATTTTTTAACAATAGACTACTTACCCGATCAACCGTTTCCGTTATAAATAAGTTATAGTCGAGATAAACAACTACTTCATAAAATTATCTTTCAATAAAAAAAAATTTGGCTTCAATCTTAATTTAAATGTGTTTTATTTCAATTTAAATTTCTAACACTCTAAAAAACCACCGATATAACGATTATTTCTTCACTTTTTCAGCCTTATAGACAAGCCTGAAAACATTATTTTCGCTGTCAAGCATGGCCGTCTGAAAATTTCCGTCCACCAACTCCTCGTTGACTAGTCAATATGGTTCATGACCCTAAATTGCGATGATGGCTCAATTGCTACCGAATTATCACATCAAACCTTTCCACATGGTCGCTTTTCGACTTTATAACCCCCACGTTATTTCAAACCAACCGACTGAGTCACCAAAAGCCTTCCCTTACCTCCGTTTTTTACCATTTTTTACCTGGCCACGCGTACCACTCAATCCTTTTTAACCCAACACCGTTTTTTGGAGCTAGTCTTCGTACACCCGGGTAGTTTACAGCATGGCG
The DNA here is from genome assembly GCA_910592335.1 of Adalia bipunctata. Classification (NCBI taxonomy): domain Eukaryota; kingdom Metazoa; phylum Arthropoda; class Insecta; order Coleoptera; family Coccinellidae; genus Adalia; species Adalia bipunctata. The sequence goes on along the minus strand of OU342954.1, from coordinate 17,846,221 downwards.
CTTCCGAACCATAAAAACTATTGTAAATAAAGGGTGAATAGGGTTTAATAAGTGTTTATTTGTTGGAGGTATGGTGTCCCGGGTCGTGTTTACAAATAGCGACGTATTTTTCGGTTGATGGATTGAGTTATTACCAGGGTACTCGATAACTCAACCCATTATCGAGTTATGAGCGATGCGGTTATTGGTTTTTTATGGGTTGATGTTGTTTTGGGATTTGGTGGTTTTTTGGTCAGTTATGGCGATTTGAAGGGGCAGGGAGGAGTGTTTCGGAAAGGGTACTTGAGGATTTTGCAGAAACCAAGGGTGGGCTTGCAGGTATTGAACTGCAATGGGTTAAAATGGTCAATTTATAGTTTTCATATTGTGATGCTATTATTAGATTATTGGAGCTTAGTTTTCTCTTCCGTGACAATTTTTGCATCGATAATTCATGTTTTTAGAACTGAATCACTAATTGTATTGACATCTCTCTGCATTTGAGTGGACCCGTCCAAAGCCACTATGATCTGTTAGAAACTGTTGAAAATTGAAGCTCAGAGGACGTTCTGATAGTTTATTAGATAGCTTTTCGAATGATTGTTGGCAAATTAGAGAACTTGAAAGAAGTTGATGAGTAAGGAGTTCCTCGAGGTACTGTAATGGGTCCTATTTTATTCTTCATATTTGTGAATGGGACGTTTGACCTGAAAATGAAAGAATGAATAGTTTCTTCTGCTATATATTTCATAAAAATACCCCATGGCATTTGTGAAGATTGTCTTAAATTTTTCTGTTGATCTTGGTGGACATTCTATACCACTTTTTCGTTCGACATGGTGTGGCGTAATGAATAAATGGTACCTGCGGTTAAAGGACATTGTTGCAGTGCAGAAAAATATGTTTCATGTTCAGTAAAAGTCGCTCGGATTTCGAGATATTCGACATTTTCTAAAATTCAAAGAAATTGCACCCTTTGACACTTATTTTGATGTCCAGGCTCCATATGAAGGAATTTTTTCAATTTGTTTTTTGAATAGTATTTCTAGATAGATGCGCTATCGAATGCATTGGCAGTTTTTCAGGTGGGGGCCATGAATTTTCTCAGGGGGGGGGGGGGCATCAATAAATTTTTTACCAACGTTATAGGGCTACTAATAATGGGATTATTGTCCATTTCGGGGCCCAGGGAATGGTGGCCCCCTTAAAGTTTTAAATTTTTCAATTTTTTTCTCATAGTATCTAGCTTACAAGATATTTAACTGGAATCAGGCATACAAATTAAAATTTAGAGTCCTCATCATGTAACATTCCAATTTCGATTGCAAATCTATAGGATGATATGTTTCTGGATCACTGTCCCTTGTTTTCCTTCAGAACTTTTTTGTGGTGAACCACTGTTAGTTGGAAAAACTGTCAAAAGAAGCATTGTGTTGTACTAAACTTTATGTTCTCTTGTAGTTTTGTCGTATCTGCTACCGATTTCGAAAAAAAATTGTTAACGATTCTATCGAAAAAATTAAAATTGTCATAAAAATCCTAGTACACCTAGCACACCCTGTATCTCGATAACAAACAAACATCTTGTATCTTTATTATTGGGTAAAATAGAACAAATTGCAGAATTAAGTTTTTCCACTAACAGCCCCTCCACCTGTATCCGCCAGTGATCGAATGCAAACTATGATTTTTGGAGTGCATGCATAGTTGTTTTTAACAAAGATCTAGCTGAAATTTCATGTTTTGGTTATAAGTTCAACCTAACGTGGTGTAGAAAAATTTGGTCACCTGTGTGCTAAATTAGAGAAGAACATGCCTGCTTCATTGAGATTCTGAAATGGTACAACTCACTGAATTTCCTGCATTCAATACAGAAAAAATTCCTATTAAAATTAGCCAAGAGCTTGTTTTCTCAATAATAAAAATCCTGAAATTCATTAATTACTCGAAATTAAATTAAAAATTTGATTTCTTTTATTTCAGAATATTTTCCTGAACCGGTGAATCACCAATTTTGTCTGTGTTAGCAAATAATCATGGTCGTCCCCAGAAAGCTCTAGGGGTTAAAAACTCATGAATTAATAGCATAATATACGAAAATCAGTTCATTATTTCTATTCTGATTTTTTTTTGCCCCCCCCCCTCTAGCTCAAAGGCTGGGGACGCACTTGCAAATAATTCTTTATTTATATTCTCTTTTCCTTCTTTTTTTTAGATATTGTGGTCATAATGAAATCAGATAAAAATTATCGTTCCAGTATACAAATTATTATACAAAAAGTATTTCAAATCTCAAAGTTAAGAAATTAACTAATCGACTAATTAACGAATTCGATTGGTCTCCATTAACATTTATTACTATGTATACTATTAATTAAACCAGTCAATTTAAAATCTGTATCAATAAACGCTCAAACTAATCAATATATTTCTTCTAAACGAGGCTTGTGCCTCCACTTTGTTTTACTGCACATATTTATCACTGGCTTGTCTAGTCCGATATCTAATCTTCCTCTTTTGTCTTATAAGGTCCTAGAAGAGCAGGTGTTTTTGTTCCTGACACTTCAAGGGTTAATTCTAACTTTCTAATGGACAGGTGGTGAATTTCAACGAACGATAAGATATTGGGGGGCAAAACTGAAAACTGACATTTATGTTGTGCTAAAAAGTAGAACTGAATCTATACTCTAAAATTTATAGCACATGCTTTGAATAACTGAACTTTTCCTGAAAAGGAACTGTTTTTCAAATTTTCATTGTTTTCCTATCATTTTCTCATTGATGAGTGAACAAGAGCAATTATTCAATGAAAAATAAAAAATCATAGAACTAAAATTCGAAATAAAATAATTTTTGTACAACTGCCGTTGAAAGTGACACTTTTAATGACAGCAAACAATGTTAAAATTGACTGTTTACGCGGAAGCGTGTTGAAAATATTTTTAACATTAGTGTTAAAAATATTTTTAACATTAGGAGTGTTAAAAATATTTTTAGCACTCCATTTTCTTATGATGAAATCAGATGAAAAAAATTCAGCAATTGCAAATTTTTATTATCAATATTTAACAATCATTACTTATGAACATTAATATCAATCGTAAAACTAGAACAATTACTAACATTAATGCCCTGTGACGTTAGGGAGCTTCGCAACACATTATTAGAATCCTCAGCATCATCAGTACTTGTAGTACTTGATTCTGCTAGCAATGAAGCGGAGGATCTTCGAAAACAGAGTCCTGTATATTGCTTTGGTTCTGGCAGTTTGAGGAATTCGGCAACAATAGATGGAATTTTTCCAAATGTATTGATACCAACTGGATTGGCAGTGCATTTATTATTCATGTATTTCAGGAAAAAACGACGATGTTTGATGACAGAAGGGCGCAGTGCAAAACTGCAAAGTACTTATGAAAATAGTCAACATACTTCCCAATAATACTGAAAGAACGACTGACTTTCGTTTTTGTGTAACCAATGATTTATTTGTTATTTCGATATCTTCCACTGATAAATTACACAATTCTTCACGCCGACAGGCTCCAAATAATCCGAAAATAGTTGCAACCTTAACCATCAAGTATTTCTCATCTGGTGCCTCATTTATAAACTTTTCAACTTGTTCACGAGCAAGAATTTTCGATTTTTTGGGACGATATCCTTCACTTTTCCGTTTTAAATATGCTATTACCTTAAAATATTTACTAACATCCACACCATTTTTAACAAGGGCGCTTGACTTTATCATTGAAAATTTCTTTTGATTATTTTAATATTAAAATCATATAACTTATAGTACTATAAGTTCTATGATTAAAATGCATTTTGAAGTTTATTGTCATTGCAAATTCGCCCATTTCACTATCAAAATAGAGCAGTTGTACAAAAAACATTGTATGGTATTTGTGTTAAAAGTGATTTTATTTGGTTCGTGAAATTGTTCAATTCGCTCCGCTCATTTCACTTTTTCACTTACAAAATAAAACGTCACTTTTAACACTCATATCATAAATAACTATTATATAAAATACGACTGCTTTTCATTATGGGAGTTTTTACGAGAAACGAATGTAATTTTATCATCAAGCGTAGGTGTTTCCAAAAATCTTAATTTTTTTCTATATTCCATCATATCAAAGCTTAATTATGTAAGATTATGAGGTAATGTTGAGTTATTCTCGACAAAACTTCTGTGAAACGTTCTTCGTGAATCACCCTGTACCTACACATAAATATCGAGTGACTCAGAGCTTCCATCCTTATTCCTTGTGAAAACAGATCAAGCAGTTCTCATAATTTATCCATCCCCTTCAGCGGGGGTGTTTTTTCCTCTTTTTAGCGAAACCGACCGGCCAATAGTAAAGGGAGTTTGATTACGGAATGGACACTCAAAATAGGGTGGAAATCCCCTTATCCCTACAGAATGTGATCGATAACACACTATCGTCAGATGTAATGTCCACTGTTAGGGTTTCCTCCCTTTCGAAAAGTTGAAATCTACCCATTCGAAGCAGGAATATCGGAAGTTCACACAGAAATTTTATTCCAACAGGTCAATAGAGCGTACCTACTGTAAGTTGCAAAAAAGGATCGTCCACACATTGCACAAATCCCATGAACTTGATTTCTAAGAAGTACTTAACAGATGGTATCATGATATTTCTACTATTGTGTTGTACAAGTTCTCAAGATGGCCATGCTGATAGGTTTGAAAAAATGGAGGTCCATTAGAATGTGATATTCAGAGTAAGGTTGCACTAAGATACGTGCAGGTCATTTGAAAGGTATTTAAGGATTTTGAAAAGAAAGAAGTATATTCTTCAACATATCGAAATGAGAACCTTCTTGTCCAAAATGGGAGTTTTAGATAATAAGGAAGTAGGTTCAGAGTCAACTTTACAAAACTTCCATTCGGTCAAATTTCTGCAAATTACAAACTGATCCTCATCAGTGGCCTTACGACTAGATGTTGAGGACATCAGAGGATATTGCAGTTCCAGAAATAAAATTCGATATTGTGAGCCATCCTAAGTAGATGAAGATGTGCTGTCGCGAAAAAAGATATAAAAATACATACAATATACAATAGAAAAAATCAATAGAAAAAACAGCAAATAATTCCTCTTATAATAGATAATGTGTTCATGGACGACTCATTTGTTAGCTGTCCACTTTTTTTAGAGCTGTCACCAGTTTTTTTTCTTTGAATTCTTCAAAGTGAATCTACCCTCAAGATGGATCTACTTATACAGGGTGGCCAAGAGATTGAAGTCACAAAAGGAAAAAACAGGTTTCTGGTCTCATGGGCTATTCGAATCACCCCCATGTATGTTATGCGATTTTTCACGGTTTTCGAGTCATGAATTTTTTTATGAACTTTGAGAATTTTCGACTTGACCATCTTAAAAAAGATATTAAAAAAAAGTACAAGACTTCTCTGTGCAATTCTTTTGTAACTTGATCTCCATGAATTGTTCTTTTATACATAAAATAACCAGATTCGTAACTTTGATAAAAATTATGGAAATGTTCGTCTCAAGTGAAAAAGTTACGTGAATTGGATCATGATCTGAATTTTCGAATCAAAATTAAAAATGTAAAAAGGCTAATTCACGGTTTCTTAGTATGCTTAAAAACTGCGCTCAACAGTCAGCTTTTAGAATCATTGATAAAAAATGGTACTCAACACTCTACTTTTGCTAGAATAAGCCTTCAAAGTCATCGAGGTGGAAAAAAATCAAAGAACTGGATATTTACTACAAAATTATTTCTTGCCATTTCAAGATTTTTCTGATCAAGTTGTGATAAAAAATGCTGAAAATTAATGAAAATTAGCTTTAGATGTTGGTCAAGAAGAGTTCTAGATAAAAAAAGAAGTAGGTACGGCAATAAATCACACATCATAATGTAAATAAAAAGAAATTTATTTATAAAATTTACAGTAGGTTTTCAAAGTGGCCACCTCCAGCCTCAATACATATTCTACACCTTCTTAGAAAATTTTCTTTTAGTCGCATAAAACCTGCCCTGGTCTTTCTCAGGACATGTTCGGCTTCTCTTAAATTAATCAAACGAAAAAATCGATGGGATTAAGGTCATGTGAGCGTGGGGGCCCCTTGATTGGTCGACTGCGTCCGATCCATCTGTTCGGGTATCGTTCATTCAAGTGGTTAATCAAAAATTGTTCTCGAAAATTCAAATAATCCCGAAATACCTTTTTCTCTTGACCAACATCTAAAGCTAATTTTCATTAATTTTCAGCATTTTCTATCATAACTTGACCAGAAAAATCTCAAAATGGCAAAAAATAATTTTGTAGTAAATGTCTAGTTCTTTGATTTTTTCCACCTCGATGACTTTGAAGGCTAATTCTAGCAAAAGTAGAGTGTTAAGTACCACTTTTTATCAATGATTCTAAAAGCTGACTGTTGAGCGCAGTTTTTAAGCATACTAAGAAACCGTGAATTAGCCTTCTTACATTTTTAATTTTGATTCGGAAATTCAGATCATAATCCAATTCACGTAACTTTTTCACTTGAGACCAACATTTCCATAATTTTTATCAAAGTTACGAATCTGGTTATTTTATGTATAAAAGTACAATTCGTGGAGATCAAGTTACAAAAGAATTGCACTGAGAAGTCTTGTACTTTTTTTTAATATCTTTTTTAAGATGGTCAAATCGAAAATTCTCAAAGTTCATAAAAAAATTCATAACTCGAAAACCGTAAAAAATTGCATAACATATGGGGGTGATTCGAATAGCCCATGACACGAGGGACCTGTTTTTTTTTTTTCATTTTGACGTCAATCTCTTGGCCACCCTGTATGGAGGATGAACGAGCTTTCAAAAACTGCTTTAAGGTGTATATTTTAAATACATGTGACCCACATGAATAAAAGTTCAATTTGGTTCAATGGTATTGATAAAAATAGGTGTCACTGTCGCGCAGCTGACGGTCTTTAGTGCCCTATCTGGTACTGGCAGAGATCTGATATCGAGATCGTTATAATCCCCGCAAAATGATAAATGTGGGTTCCTCGACTTTAGCGGGTGCTGCCGATTTCCCGAACGCAAGCGAAATTAGAAAAGCATCTGTCGTTTTTGAGTAATCAATGAGTATCGGACCTACCGGTATCTTGGAGGACCGCTACCAGTGAAACTAGATACCTACAGCCATTGGCATAATGCATTAAACAACAGAAAAATAATAGCTATGCCACGGGTTCCTTACAAATGTCTATTATTTGTAGACCAGGGTCGATAATTTTTGAAACAAAAAAAAATTACAGTAGGATGAAACCCATTAAAAAAGGAGGGGAATATGATCTAAATGAAAGGAAAAATAAATTACGGTCGATCCGAGTCCGGGAAGTGGGAGAGGGTGAGTTTTTAAGGGTAAAAAATGGTTTTCCTTGATTTCCGGCAAAACTACAAGTCCTATGGAAAAGTGTTGAAGGGCAAAGTTGTAGGTAATAAAAAGATCTACAACTTTTGTATTCGCAATTTTTTCACATAACCTCAAAATTTATATGAAAATTTCAAAAAACCAAGTTTTAGGTTTTTTATTTATATCTTTCTCAAAAAAATTTTTTTTTCTACGAAATTTGGTGAAAACTTACCTTATTATATCCCGAATACACTGTAATTTATTTGATTTAAAATATTTATGTTTTCGTCTTATTTTAACTTAATATCAAAAAAGCACCCTAATTTTCAATCGAAAATTCTGACGTCAAAATATCAGCTTTTTTCAAAAAGTTTGGGGGCTTTTTGTTCGTTGAAATATCTACTTTCTGATGGTGTGAAAAAAATATACATTTCTATAAGGAGTGTTCTCAGAAAATGCAAAAAATTGAAAAAACTCAAATTCGAAATTTATTTTTAATCACTATGTACAATTTCATCAAAAAAATGTGATTGCTGCATTTTTTTTAGGATAAAGAGTTTATTTATTTAATTCGAATTACATTCATGTCATAGAAAATCTTATACAATATAAATATACAGGTAAATCGTACTATTGAATTTAGATACTTAATTCTGATTACGCATTTTATTTTTTTTTCAAAAACGTTAATCTTGTTATTCATAAATACCTTATCTGAAATTCTAATCAGTTATTCATTTGTTTTTGTCTCTTCGAAGGCATTTCTTCATCGTCAGATTCGAAAAACCTTTCCAACTCTAGTTGATCGTCGAAATCTTCAAGACCATCATTTTCGTCTCCATTGTTATTTCCAGTCTGCATTGTTTCTTCTTCCACAATTTCATCTGAATCATTTACTTCCTCATAGATTTTTTCTTCTATATTGGAGCAATTTTCAGAACCATGACAATTAGTGCATAAATTTGTGCATTTTAAACCATGTTTTCGGCAGCCACATTTTAAACTGTTATACATCCAGTTTCACAGCTGCAGCAAATAGTTTTGAGCAATACTTCCGGGATTAAATTATACAAACAGACAGGGGCGGATCTAGGAATTTTTTGAGGGGGGGGCGATTCCAAAGTAACACAGTAATAATTCTCGGATAAACCAGCAAAAATTATATTATCACAGAACGAATTCTAATCCCGAGGGGGGGGCGAAACCACCTTCGCCCCCCCCCTAAATCCGCCACTGCAAACAGATTCATCCATACTGACATTCTGAAAAGACAAAATCAAATTAATAATGCCTTCAAAGTTTTATCATGAGTATAACTAAATTTGTTTGTACAAAATAAACGAAATTACTAGTTTTTATTCTTTTACTAAAATATCATTCAATTTTTTTTTTAGGTTAAGTTACGTTGAACATACTATTTATGAAAGAAAATATTTCTATTTTTATTTAAAGTTGATTAATATAGATTAAAATACAGATAGTATTTACCTTGCTATGTAGATTCCAAACAGTTCTTTGAATAAAGTAAATTTCTCACAACTCACTCAATCAAGCAATTGTATGCTAAAAATTTCGAAAATTAGAAATCCTATTGGTTGATTTGACAATTTCGTCGAATGATTCTGTGATTTGTTCAATCAACGATTTATGAAATCCACCATTAGAGTAACTCAGTCCCCACTTCTCTATGAAATAACTTACAATGGGTCAAAAATTAACCAAAGGTCACTCAGGTATATAAATTATCTTGAAACAGCAATAAATAGTCATCTAAAAATATTATTTAAACAAGATTCTACAACTTTCTCAAAATATCAAGATGTCTTATTAAATATTAACTTTATTAACTCATTTTTTTGTTAATTATAAAAGTATATTTCAATTTGCAATTTTTTCGTTTATAAATGAAATAGGAAATCTTACGTTTTTTGAGTAATTAAAGAGTAAATTTTAATAAATACCTCAAAATTGTACATAATGATTAAAAAAAAATTTCGAATTTGTGTTTTTCCAATTTTTTGCATTTTCTGAGAACATTTCCTATAGTAATGTATATTTTTTTTTACACCATCAGAAAGTAGATATTTCAATGAAGAAAATGCCCCTAAACTTTTCGAAAAAAGCTGATATTTTGACGTCAGAATTTTTGATTGAAAATTAGGGGGCTTTTTTGATATTAAGTTAAAATAAGGCGAAAACATAAATATTTTGAATCGAATGAATTACAGTGTATTCGGGATATAATAAGGTAAGTTTTCACCAAATTTCGTAGAAAAAAAAATTTTTTTGAAAAAGATATAAATAAAAAACCAAAAACTTGGTTTTTTGAAATTTTCATATAAATTTTGAGGTTATGTGAAAAAATTGTGAATACAAAAGTTGTAGATCTTTTCATTACCTACAACTTTGCCATTTAACTTTTTTCCATAGGACTTGTAGTTTTGCCGGAAATCAAGGAAAACCATTTTTCACCCTTAAAAACTCACCCCTCTCACTTCCCGAACTCGGATCGACCGTAATTTATTTTTCCTTTCATTTTGATCATATTCCCCTCCTTTTCTAATGGGTTTCATCCTACTGTAATTTTTTTTCATTTTTTACCATTTTCGAAGGTTTCGGCCCTGGTCTATTGGTTTTGCTCGCAGAGGTAAAATAAAACTGCTAATTTATCACCGGAACAAGGCGGTACCCTTGAAACGGCCTTCTTGGACGCATTCCGACCAGTGGCGTAACATCCAAGCGCAATTGATAGGAAATCGAACTGCGAGATTATACTTACGAACATTCTGCAAAGAATAAAAGCGGAAAATAGGTTTTGTTTTAATTGCTTTCTAGTTTGATGCTTAAGGGTCTACATCCCTGAAAAAAGGGTGTCGGAAACGATTTATTTTTTCTGATTGATGAAGGGATGTATGAGTGTATGGGGATAAAAATATTAAAAAAAATATTTTATCAGTATTAAATGAATGAAAAGGATATTCCTCATCATTTTTGGTCATTTCACAACATTTACACCATCAAAACTAAAAAATATTTTTGTGTTTTTTCATTTCAGTATTGAAGTCTCTCATTTAGTTAATCAAATGCCTATCTCATTTTTTTCCATAATTTACCGTTTTTTTGTAAATAATATTACAACAATGTTTGTTTTTCGCGAAATTTATTTTCTTGAATTTTTCTATTCGAAATGATAAAGATCCATTTGAATCAACGACAATTCATTAAGGTTTGTTTTAGCCGTCGATTAGTGGAAATTAATTGTTTCTTACAGTTGTGGTTTCTAACATGGAATAGAATTTCTTTTAAATGACACGCCCCGCAGGTATCTCCTCCCAGATGACAGGTAAAGGAAAGAAAGAGTATTTTTCAGCCAGTGTGAGATCTAGTTCAGGGTAGGGTTTCTTGTTATATTTCCCTGCGCCCCAACATTTATTCTATCAAGCTGAATAATCCAATAAATAAAAATTAATGCACTGCACTGCCATCTGGCGGTATACGTTTCTTATTCTGAAGGCTAAAGACTATTAAGGGAATAAAAAAGAAACATTATTCATCACACTCGTCTTCAGGTTTATTCAAGACTTATATTGAATCTAGTCCAAATTTGATTATCCGTATTGTCCCCAATTTTTATTATTCTAATTGCATCAATAGTTGAGAAAAAATTCAGGTTGTGACTCCTCGTCAAAAAATAGGGTGGTTCTTTCATATAAACTTCTTTCTGAGCCCCCCTGCTCAGTTACAGCGCCGAAAAACAGTTTTTAATTTTTTCTTGAAAACCAAAAACAATATGACAAGAATAAAACTAAGCAAAGATTTCAGGCGAGAGAGAGACCGCCCAAAAATTTTTTTGGCCGTGTTCCTTTATGATTGCAACGGGTAGAAAAAGCCCCCTTAACCTTGTTTCTCAAAAAACTTTTTTCCGTATTCATATTTTATAATAAAAATTTATTTTGGATGGCTTGATTCATTCTTATCAAATAAGGTTTCCTGCAATTTCTTGCTAATGTTCATGGTTTTTGAGAAAAAAATTATTAATCAACAGATAATATACCTGAATCGTATAGGCTGAATTAATTTTCGACCTTAGATTTATCCATCAGGCGAATGTCAGTTTTTTATTGAGAATTGGTAGAAATATTAAATAAATGTAACAAAACAGACAATTTTAAACTTTTTCACAAATAAAATATCATATTAAATAGGTAGAAGCAAGTACCTAATCGACAAATTTGTTGGTTACATTCGATGAATATTTCTTCCTTGCTATTTGTGATGTAATGCATTTGGCCTTTCGGCGTGTACTTTCTATACCTATTTAATTAAATATTTTATTTGTGAAAAGTTTCAAATTGTTTGTTTTGTTACATTTCTTTAATATTTGTGCTCAATAAAAATATCAACTTGGCATCTGCCTGATGGATAAATTTAAGGTCGAAAATAATACCAGCCTCTACGGCTGAGGCGTATTATCATTACATAATTTAAAACCATAGACTTATTATCCTAAGTCTATGTATGATAGTCAATGTATAAAACAAAGTCGATTTCGCTGTCTGTCCCTATCTATGCTTAAATTTTCAAAACTACGCAACGGATTTTGAAACGCTTTTTTTTAATAGATGAATTGATTCAAGAGGAAGGTTTATATGCGTATGATACATGCATAATATTGTAGTGAAACACTGATGAATTTACAGGTTTCTGTGATGTCGTAAATAAACACATTTTTTGCGCTTACATTGCAAACGCTGACTGAACCCCACGAGATAAATCAAAATAATGTACTCGGTATTGTACTCCTGAAAAAGGTCAACAAAAAAGTCGGCGATGGTATATGTCTATCTCTTAAGGATAACCCACAATAACCATTTTTTATCCTTTACATTTTACGGGAAAAAATGGCTCATTTAGGAAGTTATTTTAAGCAATACAGCATTAATCCTTATCCGATTAAGTACCTTAAATACATTGTCCATTCAATATAGATCAATATGGCCCCCTTACAGCATGTAATTTAAATGAATATTTCCGAAGATATTACAGATTTAAAATGCAGGGACATAGCGGTGCGGCGCCGGCACTACCGTTGTTTATAAGGATTGCATTGCATCCGTGCGACGCCGGGGCGGGTCGCTAGTTAGTTGATAAACAAATTTTTTTTCTCAAAAACCGTGGAATTAAGAAAGAAATCGCAAGAGACTTTATCTGTTGAAAATAGATTGAGCTATCCAAAATTTTTTTTTTTGTAAAATATGGATATGGAAAAAAGTTTTTTGCGAAACATGGTTTAGGGGTGGCTTTTTCTACCCCTCGCAATCACATTAACGACCAAAAATAACTCGGAAAGCCAAGCACGCCGCTGTTTTCGGCTATTGTTCCCTACACAAAGACAAAACTGTTCGGTTCCACCCTGTTTTACTTAATTCGTAGATTAGCTTAGATGGTTGTTTAATAGATTGTCGTGTAATTTTGGACAGACCGCAGTTGTGGGCAGAGGCGAACAGACTTTGTTTTCAGCGCATGCCAAAACCAGGCGATGCGTTCGCAAAAATGGGTAATTTGGTATTTAGAATTGGGTTATTGCGAGTGGACTCGATGGGCAGATTGAAGGCAATCGGGCAATAGGACGAGGAAACAGCTTTAGCTTCCAGCTAGCCATATGTTTGTCATAAGTAACATACCTACCTACATTTGGCAGACGAAATTTAGGTGCAGAAGTCTTGGATTTGAGTGGTCATAAGAATTATCAGAGATAGGTCCTCAACTTTGATCGCTATCATTAGGGATAATGGGTTTTTCCGCTATTCAAATGAATTTTTGATCTTTTTGATGGGCGACATTATTTGGAGAAAATCAAACATTGAGAAATCTAATGTTACATTTGAATGAGTTAAAAGACCTGGATATTTGCAGTTTTTTTTTCAGGTGTAGTACACTTTAGGAACTGACGCAAAATTATACTTTATTTGCATACCAAGAACAAATTCATTGGATACTTTTCTGAAAAATTCATGATACACAAGAAATAATTTTTAATTGTTCATTTTATAACATGATTAGAATATTTCTGAAGAAGTAGTCGTAGTTGCTTTCATACGAAGACTGTAATTCAAATCAAGAAGATTTATCTGCATTCTTGTTTTATTCGAAGCCTGGTTAAAAATAATGATTCTTTCACAAAAAATAACCTTCAAGCAATAGGTTAAATGATATAATATTGTCTCAAAATGATTTATGAATTGATCTAGAAACAAATTTTCAACCTGTCCAGTGGATCCTCTATCTTGAAAATTATTAAAATAATTTTTATGTTCGACTGCTTCATAAACACTTGATTCATGAATTCGTTTAGCGTCCATAATTGACTACTTTATTGGACACCACTTTATTGGACTCAACTGTCACAGTCTTCTCACGATTTTGCAATTTTCTTCGTTTCACACACTTTTTATTGGCCTCATACAAATTTTCATAAGCACTTTTAGTGGAAAGAAATAAAATTTCTGCATTGCAGTCAAACATAAAGCTTTGTATGCAACTCGTACATAATTAGGCTTATGGACTTGCCTAAATTATTAGCCTCGCTCGCTTAGCTCGCTCTGCCATAAACTTTTGGACTCGTCCATAAAGACCTAATTTATGTACTTGTTACATAAATAGCTATTATATTAAAAAAAATTCACATGTAAAATTACAAATGACAAGTTGTGACATTTCTACCATCTCACTTTGCGTTTTGCAATAAATCATATTGGAAAACTCTTTACAATTTGTAACGTCTTGAATATACCATAATTTTAGTGTTTTGTTGTAAGTTTATTTTGGTATTTTTCCACTTGCTAATAATCAATGTCTTTCCATTTCATTGTTACTATATTCGAAGCCCAACCTAAACAGTTATTATTTAGATGACGATTGAAGCAGAAATATCATAGAAACACCTTTATGGGTTCCCGCTAACTCTTTACCTCCATCTATCCATGTCAAAATATGCCATATTAACCATTGTCAGAAACTCAAGCCCCAAATCCTAGGAGATAATTACTTCTTCGGGTGTTATACCGAAACTGAAAGATGAAAGTCATTTAATTTCACGCCCTAGAATGCCATACGTTCAGTACTTGAACACCATTGTATCTACCACACCTGAACAAGGATGAAGAAGCCAAATCCCCTCATCATTAATTATAATTTGGCATTTGCCAAAATTGAAACGTAGAGTGCTACATCATTAACAACTATTCCTAGGCAGAAATCACAAGAATTCTATGGGTGATTATGGTACTTTGTACTGGAAGAAGAAGAAAGGAACAGGAGTCAAACGAGTGACAATGGGGGATGATGATAGTCGTCCGGCTAAAAGGGGTAATAAATTGCCTGCGACCAAAGTGACGTGAGGAAAATGAAAGCAAAAAATCGCATAAAGAAGGGGCTACTGGGTCAGTCGTAAAAGTCTACGGTGAAGAATTATTTAACCCATTGTGTCGCATGGTATCGGTGCAATCTGCGATTTCTAAGGCGATGATCTTAAGACTTGATGCACATGGTCAGTCGCTGTCATTATGACGCCATTCAGGGGCAGATTTATGCGTTGTGCTCCCTTTGTACTCAATTCACCCTGCCTTTGGTTAGTACCTCCTTGTGCTGTTGGTCTTGGTTCGGACCTGTGTGATTGTGTTTTTAGTATTTTGCTTCATCGCGACAATGTTTTGGAAGGATTCGGCCTGTCCGAGA
The DNA here is from genome assembly GCA_910592335.1 of Adalia bipunctata. NCBI lineage: Eukaryota > Metazoa > Arthropoda > Insecta > Coleoptera > Coccinellidae > Adalia > Adalia bipunctata. The sequence goes on along the minus strand of OU342954.1, from coordinate 17,831,111 downwards.
ATGATGCGGGTTGAATATATTGGGTGTCACATAAAATACACCGGAAAAAATTTGCTAACTATGTGGTAGGAATTCCGCGGAGGTTTTGGGCGATTTGAAAGAGGGCATATGAGTACGAGAAATAATGAGAGCTTTCATACCATATACCACATGATACATTCGAAATTCTCCATTTTTCAATTTTCCCAAAAATTTACCGTCAAAAATCCCAATTTAATTAGGAAAGAGGATTTTTTAATTCAATTTTCAAAATATTTTAATTAATCTAAATGATTTAATTTAAAGTTATTTATTTATATGTTAATGAATTAAAATTCATTAGTACAGTTTTCCCCTTTTGAATTGAGCCCCCCTGCTCAAACAGAGCTCTAAAGACGACACCGAGAATCAGTTTTTGATTTTTTTCTTAAAAACCGAACAACTGACAAGAATAATATGAAGAAAAGTATATACATATAAAAGACCCACAGTATTTTACAACAAGGAATCACCCCTTGAATTTTTTCGCATATTCATATACACCCTGTATAGACGACAAAATCATTTCAGAGTTGCTTTACGTTTGATACTTTTTCGTGAATTCTCGATTCTTCAATCATTATGAAGCACTGCAAACAATTTGATGAAGAAGTATACAAAATTGATTTCAAACATCAAATCTATTTAAAATCCATAGAATCTCATTTCTTTAATAAAAAAAAAATTATTTCAAACTCTGTTATAAATATCGTTCCTCCACAAAAATTACCTTCAAGCAATACGATAAATGATGTAATATCAGCTTGAAAATTCTCTTGATTTGTGAATTGATCACTTTTTCAGTGGAAATAAATGAAATAATTTCAATTTGCAAAAAAATGTATACCTCAAAAATCTCAAACAACTGCGAAAGTATCCATAGAATCTCATTTATCTTTCAGTGGGAAAAAATGAAGTAATTTTAATTTGCAAAAAAAAAAATTAAAACTCTTATATATCTGAAATTATCGTGCCCTCCACTTGAATTTCCGTATACATATTATATTTAATGAAGAAGGCGAATAATCAAATAGAATAAATAAATTATCAATACACCAAGAGAAATCGCAAACAATTGTGAAAGTATCCATAGAATCTCATTTATTTAATAAAAAAAGATCTATTCAAACTCTGTTATAAATATGGGTTCCTTCACAAAAAATTAACTTCAAGCAATACCATAAATGACGCAATATTAGCTTGAAAATTCTCCTGATTTGTGAATTGATCTAGAAACACATTTCAGTGGGAATAAATGAAATAATTTTAATTTGCAAAAAAAATATACACCTCTTATATACCTAAAAGTATCGTTCCTCACTGAAGTATCCACTTGAATTTCCGTATACATATATTTAATGAAAAAGGCGAATAATAAAAAAGAATAAATGAACCTACAATACAACAAGAGAAATTTCAAACAATTGTGAAAGTGGCCAAAACTGGATAAGAAAGTACAGAATGTTGTAGAAATTCTCCGAAAAACTTTCTCCATAATCAGTCACAAATAACAAATTCGCAAACTGTCCAAGGCCGTCAATTCAACCACGCAGTACCTTTTTCTCATCTCTTTGTTGCGCAAATTTCAACCGGGTAATGCTACAATTTAAAACTGACAACGAATAGGGTGAAATCGTAATTTACGACTATCCTTGCTCTGGATTTCGACCTCGCTTGCATCACTGCTATGCAAATTGGTTGCTTTTTACGATACCTCTTGTATATTAGGGCTATTCGGCATATTTTAAGTATTTTATGGAAAAAGTTGTTCTGCTGTTATTTTGCTTGATTTATTTGTTTGTTGCTGTCGAAAAGTCAAACGTTTTCTATTATGTAACGAAATTTCGGTAATGGTTATGTTGCAGAAACATGAAGGTTATTGCGAGGCAGAAAAGAGCGGATCATGACCAATCTTCAGTGAGGTCATCACCAAATATTTTTGAAGAATTACAAACACAACGTTTTCTACCTGCAGGTACCATATTATTCATTGATAACGCCACATCCTGTATATTATGTTTTATCTTTAGAGATTATTTTCAGAAGACACATACTTTGAACTATTGCCTCTTCGGAGAAAAGATTTATAATAAATTTTCATATTTACCGCTTGTTCAGTTTTGAAGGTAATATCTCAAACATCATTGGTGCCAAGTGGATTAGTTATTAATCGATTTTTGTGAATGATCTTGTTGCTCATTCTCAATTTTGAAAAATCCTGTTTTACAATATTGTCTTCGAAATATTTTCCTGTATAAAGAATTATAGTATCATCTTCCAAACTAATTATCTTTCTTCTTTCTATCTGTTTGTGAATAAAGCAAACTGTTTATGTAGATAGACGTATAAATCAATTATGTATTCCTCTTTTCGACCGTATAAAAATTTCCTCAATGTATCGAACAGTATAGAATAGAATAATGAGGGGCCAATAAAGTTTCCATGACGAACACCATATGCAGCTTCTAAACTAATAATTCCGCGAAATGTCCTCAACCCGAATATAATTTTGGGCTACTACATTTGGGTCATCCTCTCTAATCTCTCAGATCTAAGTTCTAATCATGAAGTTCTCTGGGCTGATATGCTTTGTTACTCGATCCACTCATTAAATCACTCATTATTATTCACGTATCCGTCCCAGCTTTATGAATTAAATTATTATGATTTGTTTTGATGATACCCAATACCTGACGACTGCTATTCACTCGTGTTTTCATAGGATATTTATACCGACATCAATTTAATCTCTCATCCCCCAAGGCCTAGCGCGTGGCCAGGTAAAAAACTGCCGAAAAACTTATCGCACCGTAAGGGTTACACATTTACCACCCCACAGCCGCCACCGAAGACATGCTGCATCGGAGGCTCCTTTTTATTAAGTTATTCGAGGTTAACCGCTTATTACAAACTGTAGTTTTATAGCGGGTCCCGGCACGCGACCAGGTAGGTAGAGAAAGGGGTTGTTTCCCTTTTTTTATGCACCGGAAGAGTTTTTAATGAATTGGAAACCTTTAACCCCATTATTTGGAATAATGGACGCCAATGAATGACGACCGTCTAATCGAGAGTGATTCCTGTCGATATTTTTCATTATTTCCTACCCCTACGGCAGGAAGGGGTTGATTTGGCGCACATTAAGACATTGTTAGCCGTGTAATCGCCAATCGAAAGGGTTTATCTGTTTCCATCCGTCTTCTTTTGACGTATGACGTTTTGATGATCGTAGAATGATTAGGGATTGATTTTAATTGATGGTATTTTGATGGGGGGTATTTTTAATAGACATGAAAAGCAAGGTGTTTTTTCTTAGTTGGAGAAGATGCTTTCATTATTATGGTAATATTATAAAGCCGTTATTATATTCTGGTTGATTTAATTATCTGGCAAGACCATAGAAGACAGAAATAAACATTTTAGAAGCATCATATCAAAATTATATATTGTTTGAAAGATACCTTGGGAGGATTTTGCATTTTTATCGACACTTTTTCGGGTTTTCTCTCCCAATATCTTCGGTTCAGAAAATCATTTCGAAAAAACCCCAAAAAAGTTGATATTCTTCCTAATCTACTAGGGGTTAATGTTAAGTGCTTCAAAGTCATAAATCATAATCAAATTTCACTCAAATTGGTGCACTTTTATGGATATGCAAATTCTTCGGCATCACCGAGACTAATTCTTGAAGGCATGTATCTTTGGTATCAATTTCAACAACAAATTACTTTCGTAAACTTTGTGGCTACCAGGTAAACAACCCTTTGGGCTAGCACTATCATTTAAGGTCATGCAAATTTTTCGGAAGGTTACCGAAAGGGTGTTGGGGTACCTTTATTGAAGGGGAAGGATTAGACTTCAACCCGTTTTTATTTTAATGGCCCCCCATAGAGTTTTAACTTCAGTAAATCGTAATATACCAACAAGACGACCTTCTGATGGTTACAGTTGGAAATCTTTGATTTTTGCCGACAGCAACATTCCCAAAGAAATCACTCTGAAATTAATATAGAGTTACAATTGTTGTCTACGCTAATTTCATCAAAAAATATACCCTTAAACATTACAAATAATTTATTCACAGAAATCAATGATTTTGAATTGTAGTATGAAAAATTGTTGATAATTGGAAAATATGCTTCTACACCTCGAATTCATCTTGCCATTCGATTTTCATCACATCTATAGCCTTTTTTTTAGTGAAGTTATTTTCTTTTTCTGATAACTCTCTAATTGAAATTCGTAATCTACTTTTATGAAATATTTTTCTTATTTATGTTTTGTTCTTTGTATATTTTTATCAATCGAATTATTTTTAATTTTATTTCATGAACTTGATCAACTATGTTGTCCTCTACTTTACGTTTACTGTTTTTCATAAATGTTATTTTAATTGCAGCCTGAATTAAACGAATGCTGGAACTATGTGCAAATTATCTGTGCACTTAATTCCAACAGTTGTTCATTCGAAATATAATGATAAATTGAATCAATTATTAAGTATTGTTGTAGCATACAGAGTGTAACAGACAAATGGAATAAATTCGATAACGAATAAATGAGGGGGTGTTAGGAAAAACGCTCGGACACGTCGATTTGTAATTTTAAATGCGCATATTTTTCGAAAAAATAAAATTATATAGGGTGTTCCATGCGACCGTGGCCAATACCAACTTTCTTATTTCAAATGCAACCCCCTGTATATTATTTATTTTTTGGATTGTTCAGAAAATTCTAGACATAATTCATGTACAATGTCCTGTACCTATCTTCAACTTTTTCGGAAATATTAATGTTGCCAAGACGTTCGCGGCGAGCATTTTGAACATTTCCTACATTTACATTAATGTTTTTTTTGTTTTTTTTAATAATTAAGAAATAATCAGTATTATTTATTAGGTTTTGAGTGTAATGTACCGAATTTGTAAAATAAAATAATTTTTATTTAAAACGTTGATTTTTGCAATAAATCTGAAAACACTTAATACTTCCGAAATAGTTAAAGATAGGTATAGGACATTGTGCATGAATTGTGTCTAGAATTCTCTGAAGAATCCAAAAAATAAATAATATACAGGGGATTGCATTTGAAATAAGAAAGTTGGTATTTGCCACGGTCACATGGAACAACCTATATAATATTATTTTCTTGAAAAATATGCGCATTTAAAATTACAAATCAACGTGTCCGAGCGTTTTTCCCAACACGCCCTCATTTATTCGTTATCGAATTTATTCCATTTGGCTGTTACACTCTGTATACGCTTTTCAATAAAAAATTGTTGGTAATTGTATAAAAAATCGGGCATCGCATATAATTTGCACATAATTCGTACAAAATTACAGATTTGTCTTGGATCGGTTATACCGAAATGGGTAGAATTTATGTTTTATTGTTGTGTTTCAATGTTTTGAATATAGTTCGCAACAATAATTGGATAAAATATGACAGATCCTTATACTTGTAGATTTGTTTTGTTACCTAATAAATATTTTCAAGTGAAAATGAGTCTTATTATTTCTTTTTTGTATAAATTCGAAAAACTTCTGTAAATTTTCTGGAAAAAATAATAAAGGATCATTATATTTTTAATAATGAGAATTTCAAATACCCTGTATCTGAAGCAAATTTCGAGTTTCGAATTAATTATAATATGAATGATAATAAAATTGGGCATAAATCACAAATAAAACAAATATCGAGAATGAATTTCAAGATGTTGAAAATAAGACGAATCTATTTTTTATTAAAATAGAACTATGAAAAAAAATATGATTCGATAAGAAACAAAATTTCATGTTGTGCCCCCCACAAAATTTTGTACTTAGTATTTTTATGGGGAACTTTGGCGTTCACAAATCGTTCTGAAAAAATACACATTGGAAACTGAATTTTAATAATTATATTCCTTCATTTCTTCACTCCCTCTTTCAGAATACACCCTGTATCATTCCTGTAAATGATTCACAGCTTGTTTCTACGAACAAATGACCACCAAAACCTCTAGAATCTAACAAAGGGAACCATATCTGCCGAATTGTTTTATTTAATTGTCTTTGGCTCTTTTTCGAACTTTTTAACGAAGTATATCCTCGAACCTATTGATCTGGGAATGTATGTACCCCCCACAGTGGAAAAGAACGCCAAAATACCATCAGAGGGCTGTTAAATTAGCCTGCATTAAATTATACCATAATTCGGGATGGTCAGTTGGTCGGCTTCCCTTAAAAGAGTGCTAGAAAGGGAGGTGGAGCTGACGGATGAGTCGTTAGCTCACTTATTACCTATGCCGCCTTCTAAAGGTAGAATATCCTTTTTTCGAACAATAAAGCATTTCTTTAACTGTTGCAGTTAGGGGAAACTGGAGCAATATGGTTCAGAGGGTTCGACTTCTAGTTACGACATTTTATGACGGTTTTTGGTAAGTATTCATAAATACAAGGTTGCAAGATGTCCTATGAATGAATGAACATGCTTTTACGTAATAAATATTCAAAATCTGTCTGCAGGTTCGTAAATCAACCATTTGTCCTTCTTCTGGAAGACAGTGATGAATGGATATTGCGCGACAGAATTGCAGAAGGTAAATAAGGGCTACATTTATATGTTGTAGCAAAATAAATGGTAATTGAAAGGATGTAGGAAACTGCACGAGGTAGAAAAGGAATGAAAGGTTTTCCAGCTGTTATCAAAATCGAGAACCCAGTGAATGCGAAGAAATTATTTGGAATTGTAGTAATCAAAAATTGCATGTCGTGATTTAAGTAGAGATGTTTTTGATCGGATTGAGAAGGAATTTTTTACACCACAAATAAAAATGGTGTGATGTAGTTTACAAATTTAATTAGGAATATTTATTTTCGATATTCGTTTGCATCATGCAAACATACGAGGAGGTATTGATATCTAGTTAGCCTAGGCCAGTTCCATGCATAAACAAAATATTGCGACACCATATCAACGAACAATAACTTATTAGAACAGTCAGTGTAGAGTTCGACGTCAAAAAAGTAAACCAGAGTTACGCAATAAATTTAAAAAAAGATGTCCACCGAAATTGTAAAAATCGAAAAATTGGAGTATCGAGCCATCATCAAGTACCTGTTTTTGAAAGGGTTAAGAGGTAAGCAGATTTACGAAGATATGCTTAATGTCCTAATGTGATCAATGTCCTTCGTATGGACCGTGAAAAATTGGACTGCAAGCTTCAAAAGAGGTAAATTTTCCATTGAAGATGATGAACTATCGGGAAGGCCAGTTTCTGTGTCAGTCCCCGAAAATATCGATGCAGTTCATGACATGATTTTATCAGACCGTCGAATTGGGCTAAAACGGATATCTGAAGCACTGAAGATTTCATACGAACGCGTTCATCATATAGTTCACGTCAATTTGGACTAGGGATTGCATTACCGGTTTACCGATTTATCGCCCTCAATGTTCTTCAAATTACCGACGAAGAAACCGACATCTTTTACAGGTAATTTCGGTAAAAAAAAATGCCAGCGCTGATCCGTTGTTTCTGTAATGCACGGGCAGCGCGGACGCGATGGATTGTAAAATATTCAAGTGTGTAAATGTGTGAAAAGGAATATTTTTGGAAAGAGGGAATTCAGGGTAAATACTTAGAAATGGCTTTCGCAGCACTACTACCTACTAGTGTGGAGACCTATGAACTATTCGTTGGTTTGACAACGAGAACTGACAGATTCAAACCATACGTTCGATTTTATTCGTTCGCGAACGTATACGTTCGCGAACGAGTGATCTCGAGAATTGACCCCCCGAATCTTTGTTATAATTGTTCCTGCAGTAGTTATGGCTTTTTTGGACTCCACACTAGGAGGCCGAGTTGTCATGAGTGCTGCGAGAGCAATTTCTAAGTTTTTCCCCTGAAATCCCTCTTTCCAAAAATATTGCTATTTCTTTTTCACATATTTACATTCTTTCGATCCCTTCAGTTTAATGAAAAAGGTCCAGAGAGAATGAAGCTTATAAGCTTTGTTTTCTCCGGGCCTAAAGGAATCGGACGAGTAGTTGAAAAAGTTAGAAACGACAGATATTTTTATATTCAAATTACTATTTCGAATGTTTTAGGGCCTGTTACTAGTCTTTGAGTTAGGTATATTTATTTTTTTTTTAATTTACCTAGAGTTTTACTTTTCTGTTGTTATTATTTGATAAGAATTAAACTTTGGTTATTTATTTTGTGGATTATTCTTTTATGTCGGAAAAAACCGGTAAATACCGGTGAACCAGTTATTTTTTAAATAATTTACCGAATTACCGGTAAATTCAAATCCGGTTAATTTGCAATCCCTAATTTGGACATGAGAAAAATTTCTGCAAAATGGATCCCCAAATGTTTGAATGTTGACCAAAAGCGTGCAAGGGTAGAAGCATCGCGTTCGATCTGTGCTCGATTTGAAAACGATGTAGACTTCTCAAACCGAATTGTTACTATGGATGGGACTTCGGTAGATTTCTACGATCTAGAAATAAAGCAACAATCGATGGAATGGCGACACTCTGGTTCTCCAAGACCTAAGGAGTTTCGTGTCCAAAAATCTGCTGGAAAAGTTCTTGCTTCAGTTTTTTGGGATTGCCATGTAGTAATCATGATTGATTTTTTGGATAAGGGTAGGACAATAACTAGAGATTACTATTCGACATTTCTGACCACTCTACAGGAAAAAAAATAAAGAGAAAAGACGCGGAAAGCTATCCAAAGGTGTTTTGTTTTTACAGGACAACGCCCCAGTACACAAATCTCATGTTACCATGCAAAAAATTCGTGATTTAGGATTAGAATTACTAGAACACCCCCCTTATTCACCAGATTTGACTCCGTCCGACTATCATCTCTTTCCTCAACTGAAAAAAAGTTTGAAAGGTCGTAAATTTTCTTCCAACGAGAAGGTAATAAAAGCTGTGGAGGACTGGTTTGCAGAGCAAGAAGAAACATTTTTTAAAGGTCTAGAGACGTTGCAGGTTCGCTGTAATAAATATATTCAATTAAGAGGAGAATATGTTGAGTAATAAAATATTTTGACATTGAAATTTTTGTAGTAGGCTAAGAATTTTTCAATATATCCTCGTACATGCCTTCCCCGAACAAATACCCCGGCCATATAAATACACACATCCGAAAGACGTCGAACACCTGAGGGAATTCTGCACGCTCATCTTCTTACTCTTCCTTGCGATTTCCTTGTAATCTAAAGGCGAATCTATTCAACGTAACCATCCTTTAAAATCCCAGCCTATGGCAGTACAATTTACGTCACAATTTGACAAGGTTTTGACTGATATTTACTCGGTTGGGTAAAGTTGAATGTCAGCCTTTCTTCCCTTTGTGGTCGATCCGTGTATTTTTGTATTCAAAGGATTGTTATTCTTGCCCAGCGCCTTTTATTCCGTTGGACAATTCGAAACAGCAGAGGCTTAGAATGTGGCTGTTGCGATTTTAGATGATGGCTGCCTGAACTGAGCCACCCTTTCGAATTTTTTCAATATATTGTGAAAGGAGTGAACTCTGGAAGGATATGCTAGCTGATGTGAATGCCAAGGAAATTAATTTTGCAAACTGGCCTACATCAATGTCATTCAGAAGATCTCAATCTGTTGATGGCCAAATTAAACATTATTCTAGATACCTTCTTCTAGAACGATTTTTCTTCGGTTGAATAAAGTTAACAACAAAGAATTTTCAACTATTCGTACCGCAGTTAAAAAGTTACCAATTTCTAATGAACCACTCATCTAAAGCACAGTTTGTTGTTCCACATTTTGGGTAGTACTAATTGAGAAATCAAAGGATGTGTGCCACTTCTCGTTCTAATGTTTAGAAAATAAAAGCTAATTTATGAGTTGTCAATACGAGGACCATATTGGGGTAGAAGATGAAATGGGACACGTATTCCAGTGTCGTAGGCTCAAATAAGATGTCGAAATAGAATAGAAAGAGAATTCTTATGTGATCAATGATTTTCCAATATCGTCAACTGAATTTCATACATATTCTCAATTATTTGAATGCTATAAGTAGATAAACTGCATCGCAAGAGATACATATTTCCAAAAATTTGCGTCATTTTAGTCAAATAAAACAATTTTTATTATGATTATAACACATATTTGACCGAATTATATTTTATACTGAATTAAATAAAAACTATATTATTTCGAAAAATTGAAATTTGAATGAACAAGAACCCCGCACTTTTTTATGGCAAATGGCGTTCCGTCAAATGTTCTAATTTTTTGGTATAATGTAGTACTCAACCTACTGATCAAAAGTGTCTATGGCGCCAGTTCAATCCTATGACTGGTTTTTGAGATACAGGGCGTTGAATTCCCACTTTTACTACGCGCGTATCTTGAAGCAGAATCGAATGAAGTTCAATTTTTCTCAAAAAACATTTCATTCCATCCCCAGGGAGCAACCATATGGAGGAATATGACCGAAAATGGTTACGAATACAGGGTTATCCATAATTGAATGCTTGCCCGATGTTGAAAGTATAAAATATGTCAGTTCCAGAGCGAGAACGTTCGCAAAATGAGCTATTTCACTAGATCCTATGTTGTTGTTACATCGAAAAAACCTGAAATACCCAGAATTCATACTGGGTGATCCATTATTATAGAAACTATTCACAATGAAGGTTAAGAGGACACCCTGTAATTTTGGGTTGATTTAAGGTGTTTGTTTGATTTTTTCAGAACATATCATCATGGACTTCAAAGAATACAGGGTGATTCAGTCATGAAATAAACTGTGAACCTCACGAAAATACCCAAAAACCACCTTTTTTTTTCATCACCCTCTATTTCAAGATTAACTCCGTTGAGGTGGGAGTTTTCTTTCACCACTGTACTTGATATAAAAACATCAATACGGCTGAGAGTTTTTATCCTCTTCCTATGACCAGATTTGTTGCTGGAATAAGAATAGAATAACAGAAATAAATAATTTTCATATTACATAAAAAAAATCTGGTCATAGGAAGAGGATAAAAACTCTCAGTCGTATTGATGTTTTTATATCAAATACAGTGGTGAAAGAAAACTCCCACCTCAACGGAGTTAATCTTGAAATAGAGGGGGATGGAAAAAGGTGGTTTTTGGGTATTTTCGTGAGGTTCGCAGTTTATTTCATGACTGAATCACCCTGTATTCTTTGAATTCCATGATGATATGTTCTGAAAAAATCAAACAAACTCCTCAAATCAACCCAAAAATACAGGGTGTCCACTTAATCTTCATTGTGAATAGCTTCTATAATAATGGATCACCCAGTATGAATTCTAGGTATTTCAGGTTTTTTCGATATAACAACAACATATCTAGTGTAATAGTTCATTTTGCCAACGTTTTCGCTCTGGAACTGACATATTTTATACTTTCAAAATCGGGAATGCATTCAATTATGGATAACCCTGTATCCATAACGATTTTCGGTCATATTCCTCCATATGGTTGCTCCCTGGGGATGATATGGAATTTTTCTTGAGAAAAATTGAAGTTCATTCGATTCTTTTTCGAGATACGCGCGTAGTAAAAGTGGGTAATTCTCAACTTCAACGCCCTGTATCTCAAAAACTAGTCATAGGATTGAAATGGCGCCATGGACACTTTTGATCAGTAGGTCGAGTACTACATTATACCAAAAAATTAGAACATTTTACGGAACGCCATTTGCCATAAGAAAAGTGCGGGGTCCTGAAATAATTCATTAATTTAGTTCAAAGAATCAAAGAATCTGTCTATGCCAGAACTGATTCGAGGAGCTTGAAGGAAATAAACTGTGGATTCAAGACCCAAAACATTCAAAGACTATTTTTTCAATTTCGAAAATGCTGAAATTCTCTGAATGTTTGTCCAAAAACGCTTAAAATCCTGTATTTCCCAGTGTGTATGGATAGCAAACAACCTGACAGAATGATTTAATTTTCCCATAATATAATAAAAAATAAAAGTTATTGAACGCCACTGGTTCAATTTCGGAACTCCTGATCTCATTCAAAGGAACAGAAAGGTTTCCTGAAATATTTTTCAACCAAAGTAGATCAGGAAAAGTGGTAAATCTCCCAAGGGTTGCGACAGGTCAACGTTATGGATCACACATGTGTTTCGATCGTTTTTCGTTTCCTCTTCAGGGCTGGATCGATTTCTACAGATTGTCAGCAGTTGCTAGAAGGTTTTTCAGGATCTTTCTTACCTACACCAATATTTTCTCTTCTGATTCCGAACCGGACACAGTTTGGCATACAATAAATAGATTTCAAACTTCTCAGTGAATAGTGGAATTGAATTTTCATTCATAAGTTCATAGTTACCTATAAATACTCCATTCACTTTTATTTAATCACATAGGAGGTCATGGTTTCGTTTTCAGGAGTTGGCGCACCTGATGAAAAATCTGTGCGCGTACATAAAAAATGGTTAATGACAAAACGACGATGCCAGTTTTTCTGTTTACATCAAAGTAAAAGTATCAAAGATTTTCCACCATTTGTTAGTTCGAATCGATCGGCGATTTTGGGGCGAAATATCGATAGGAAATCGCCTATTTTTCCGTTCTTCGTCGTCCAGAAGAAGTTTCGTGCAAGTGTCATTTTTTCCTTTCACGAGTTTTGGCGTGAGTACGAACGGCAAATTTGAATTGGACCAAAAATCGATTTATAAGCATAAATAAAGGGAAAGTGAGTACCTACTAATCGACCTTTTTACACGTCTTGATAACGAAGTTTTTTTAGGTATCTGGCCGTTTGAAAGATTTCAAACGAAATTCCGGTCCCCCAGAAGTTTGGTTAGTTTCGGTATCGTTTTTGGTGCTCAAAATTTATTTGGAGTGTGTAAATGGACAAAAAAGGCTTCCTTATACGATCTTCTAACGAAAGCGACCGGAAAATATGGTTCAGGTAGAATTTTCGAGGAATTATGAGGAAAGAACTTGCAGAATGAAATTGCACGATTTTCGTAAGTTCTAAGGATGGCCATCATCGGTCTCTAAATGATTATTGTTGATCGTTTTCACGTTTCAGAAAAAAACACGTCGAAAAAGCTAAAAAAAAAGAAGAAATATGACTATATCGCATTCCACAGTAGGTGAATTCAGATTCCGATTAATTGAAATGTGTCACTGGAGCTTTCATTCCTTTGCCGAAAGTAGAAATAGGCTATATTGAACCAGAATACATCGGTTTTTTCCATATTCCAGGAGTTTGTGTCTTATTTTAGAACAGGTGAATGATAAATATGAAGTATATGTTTGACCTATTCCATTTTATTTGTACAAACCTACTGTGGTAGTAATGTATGAATATTTTTTAAACTAATAAATTACTATACAGTCAGAATATTTCACTCCTTGTTCATAAGATCACATAAATGAAATGTCGTCAAGTCTTGAACTTTCAGTTCAAGAGGATAATAAACATTAAATCTTCACAAGCATGCATATGAAAATTATGTGAAAGCAATGCAATTTTTTTCCATGGCGAAAAATAATATCTTTCAACAGTGATCTCTTGTACTTTTCATGCAAATAACTAGAAAAGGAATCCTTTCTATCAATTCATATAAACGTTAATTATTTTCGTCCATCACATCTTTTCCAATTCATTCACATTCTGAGAAATACGCTAAGAATGTAGAAAGGGCAACATAGTGTTGACTTGGAACATAAAAATATTTTGAAAAACGTCATAACCTCGATACAGAGTGGAATGTGTCAAATTTCCAAGGCCACAGTTGTGATTTTATAATTGTGAATGGAGTATAGACAGATATTTTTTTATTTGTTTTTTGCTTTTGTTAGCTCTGTAGGATGAGTAGTTGTTTGGTTTGTAGCTTTGCGAGTAATTACTGTAATTCCATAATGTTTGTAAAGTGAATAAATAAATAAATAAATAAATATTTTTCTCTTCATCCTGTTTTTGGGATAATCACCCTCCAAAACCTAAATCAACAAATATACATTATTATTTCAATCTATCTAAGTTTATAAGGCAAACAATTAGTTTACCTCGAACAATTACTTCGTTTTCAAAATGGACACAAACTTATCAGTAACGTACCGTATTTTTTGACAAAATTTGGTTATCGAGCAATTAAATACTAGGAAATAAATTTTCTTGTCGGACGGTACTGGCCACCATTCACTGTGTGGTCAAAAACTATCAGTGCTAAGGTGGCGTAAGGAGACAGAGTAGTAGCCTACACAGAACACAACTGATTTTCCTAACTCGGATCATACGCTAAAAGCTCCGAAGCTTGCAGTTTCTGATGGGTCTCCTCAAGAGTATAATAATAATCATAATCTTACACAGACCTTTCTAGTCGAACTGAGTACCGCGGTACTCTCACTCTTCAGCCTTCAAAATAAACAGAATTATTTAGAGACAAAAGGAAAAAAATAAATACAAAAATAGAACGAACAAAGGTGACACAACGAAGTCAACGCAAGATCATGCTGGTTAACCCTTCCTGTACCATGAAACCGAATGAAAGCATGAAAGGATGACACAATAGAATAACGGAGGTGCCTGGCAATTGTACCCAGGGCGGAAGGGGTTGGCTTCCACCCCTTTGATCCTTTTGTCATCGACTAATAGCCGGAAAACACGGAATGTCGGCATGATTATTCATTGCTGAATGGTAAAGGTAACGATGATGACCATAATGTGCAACAGAAGGGCTCAGCCATTGTCCAACGTTTAAGGAAAAATGGGATTAAATGGTTATTGTTGTTGATATTCTGTTAAATATGTGTAGACCAAACAAAGAGGATATTGTGGAGTTAACATTTGCGAATTGGAAATTGAATGAAAAAAGAACAAGGATATATTTGGGAAGTAACTTCATATCACATTTGCTTGCTGTTACATATCTACAGAATGTAACAGCCAAATGGAATAAATTCGATAACGAATGAATGAGGGGTGTTAGGAAAAACGCTCGGACACGTCGATTTGTAATTTTAAATGCGCATATTTTAAAAAAATAAAATTATATAGGGTGTTCCATGCGACCGTGGCCAATACCAACTTTCTTATTTCAAATGCAACCCCCTGTATATTATTTATTTTTTTGATTCTTCAGAAAATTCTAGACATAATTCATGTACAATGTCCTATACCTATTTTCAACTTTTTCGGAAATATTAAGTGTTTTCAGATTTTTTACAATTTTTTACAATTTTACATTAGACTTCTTTTTGTGGGGATATGTCAAAAGTATTGTATACGAAACGAAACCCTTAAACTTAGACGACCTAAAAAACCGAATCAAGCTTGCGATTAGATCAGTCACGCCTGAAATGTTGAGTAACGTTAGAAGACAATTCTACACCAGATTAGCATGTTACCAAGACGTTCGCGGCGAGCATTTTGAACATTTCCTACAATGACATTAATGTTTTTTTTTTGTTTTATTTTAATAATTAAGAAATAATCAGTATTACTTATTAGGCTTTCAGTGTAATGTACCGAATTTGTGAAATCAAATAATTTTTATTTAAAACGTTGATTTTTGCAATAAATCTGAAAACACTTCATACTTCCGAAATAATTAAAGATAGGTATAGGACATTGTGCATGAATTGTGTCTAGAATTCTCTGAAGAATCCAAAAAATAAATAATATACAGGGGGTTGCATTTGAAATAAGAAAGTTGGTATTGGCCACGGTCACATGGAACACCCTATATAATATTATTTTCTTGAAAAATATGCGCATTTAAAATTACAAATCGACGTGTCCGAGCGTTTTACCCAACACACCCTCATTTATTCGTTATCGAATTTATTCCATCTGGCTGTTACACTCTGTATACTATCTATACTAATAGAGGAAAGATTTGTATTTTTGTGTGTTTGATACGAATAGGCTCAAAAACTACTAGACCGATTTAAGAAATTCTTTCACCCTTAGAAAGCTACATTATCCCTGAGTGACATAGGCTATACTTTTCACCCGAAAAAATTAAGGATACCTACTATAACTTCAATAATTACACAAAATCAGCCATAATCAGCTATTTTCACGTGCGCTGCAAAAACTGTAAGACTTACGTGGATACAATGTATGACGGAAATGTACCTCTTAAATAGTTCTACAAAAAAGTCCGCGATAGCATATATCTATCTCTCAAGATTGACTTGCTATCACCTGTTTATGGTAATCAGATGGTTTCCAAAATTATGCACTATTTGGGAGTGTGTTTTTCTGAATTGGGTATTGATCCTCATCCAACCTAATACGTTATTTATCCCCAGTATTTAATTTAGAACGAAATTGCCCTTCACATCATACAATTACAACGAGTACATCAAAAGATAGGTTGAACTGTTGAAGATGAAACCGCCGCGTGAAACCGGTGAAACAAATTTCTACCCGGGCGAAGCTGGAACGGCCAGCTTGATTGAATAAAGTGTTAGATTTTTCGATTGGCGACTTAGACCGTCGACGTTCTGTCTATCGAGATATCATTGTGAAATTCAAATGTATATTTGATATAGGTGATCTCTCGCAAGATAATACCTATTGCTAGGGAGAGTTTTAAAACACTCTTGGAGTATTATGAAAAAGACCTTGAGAAGGGAATTATTAGCGAAGCATCTCAATTCCAGGAATATCTCAAACTATTGAAACCAAAAAAATACTAGTTGTTTAGAGATGTTGAAAATAATATATGATAAGGGGATGATAGAAGTATTATCCCATTTATATATTGCTTTAAAGTTATTTGTAACGCTACCTAATATGTACAAGTTGTAATGCAGAGTGCTCATTTTCCAAACTGTCATTGATAAAAAATAAATATAGAACTGTTATGACAGAAAATAGACTGCAGTTTTTAGGAAAAGGTACTTTCTATCGAAACTGATATAACGATCAGTCTCGATTATGATTCTGCAATAAAAGAATTCGATGATATTAAAATGAGAAAAACATACTTTTTCTAGTGGTATTTTATTCTGTAGGTAACTGATTTACAGCTTTACGATACTTGGATCTTTTGTGGTGATTTCATTAATTCCTTAATCTCGATGCCGCAATAAAAAATCTGCAGATTTGATATTCTAGAGATATTTTGTATTTGAATTTTTGTGATATTTTTCCCTTTTTTTAAGATTTTTATTCATCTTTTATATTTTGTTTTTATATATATTCCTTCTATTTTATTAATAAACTTTATGTTTTGTTTTCAAAGAAGTGCGTTTCAATTAAAAAAGTTTTGAAGCGTAGGGCCCCTGAAATCGTAAATCTGCCATTGGAGAGAATCAAAACTTATCAAATTAATTGGGCAACTTATCAAATTTAATTGGCCAAGTACACGTGTTCCTCCAATATAATCACCAATATTCGCGACGTCAACTGTCGGAACTGGAAAATATACAGGACATTAAGATTACGCCAACCAAGCTGCCAGCAGTCATTATAACCCCTGAAAACGGCATTTACAGAATAAAGACGATGCGACGAAAAACACACCCTAATTTGGCCGAGTCCGACCTTTGATAAACGCCCTCCTTATCTTTCCGCGTAAACATTCCTCGAGGAAGCCAGGAAGGAATGAGAAAAAGGGAAAAGAAGGCACACGTGTGAGCTTCGCGTACGTATTAGGTGCTCCGGCAGGTGGTCTTAGGGGGTAGGGGGCGCACGGGGGTGTTTGGTTTTCCTGGAAGCCACTTTCAGCGACCCTGACGTCACTTCCCGTCCTTGGTAGCCCTACAGGGCCTCGGCCAACGTATCCTCCGTTAAGCTTTGCATATTCACGTATGTGGAAGGAGGCGAGGGGGTGGATGTGTGGGTTGGGGGTTGGAAGGGATTGGAAGGACGTCGGATGCTTCAATCGGTGCAAACTTCGAATTTCTGACGTGAGATATGCTTCCGAAGTTCGTGACTCTTTGAAATTGGATATTGACATCAGTTCTGTCAGATTTGCATGACGTAAATAATGTTGGTGGTATCGAAAAATTAATACTTATACTCCATTCACTTTTATAAAGTATCCCGGTTGACCAAGATTTAGGTTTATCATTTTTTTTTACTCAAAACTGACGCAGGTTGGCACTCCTGAAAGATCGGCAATGTCAAAATAATTCTCAGAGACGTTGACAATGCTAATTTATATGTACACTTTCTTAACTTTGTAAATTGAGTTAGTTCTTTCAAGGTGACACACCGGACACACGTTTCGTAGTCCTACTACATTTTCATATTGGAGTATTTCAAGTTGTGCAAAAAGGTATTTAAATGTCTTCTGTGTGCTTATTTCCTGATAATTTTGGAAAGTGGGAAATTCCATGGGTCCGTCTGTTCGTTTAGAAGTTTTTCCGTCGGGTTATTCGAGTACTTTCATTATTTTTTCGAGTGAACTATCACAAAGTAACGGACTATCCTGTCCATTATTTTTCAGTGAAATTTCAACACTCGATTCTTGATTTCCGTACAAGAAAATAGCATTACTGAATCTTCCAACCATGCTCATACAGAGTGTAACAGCCGAATGGAATAAATTCGATAACCAATGATTGAGGGGGTGTTAGGAAAAACGCTCGGACACGTCGATTTGTAATTTTAAATGCGCATATTTTTCAAGAAAATAAAATTATATAGGGTGTTCCATGCGACCGTGGCCAATACCAACTTTCTTATTTCAAATGCAACCCCCTGCATATTATTTATTTTTTGGATTCTTCAGAAAATTCTAGACATAATTCATATGTACAATGCTCGGTACAATGTCCTATACCTATCTTCAACTTTTTCGGAAATATTAAGTGATTTCAGATTTTTTTCAAAAATTAACATTTCAAATGAAAATTATTTTATTTCACTTCTTTTTGTGGGGATATGTCAAAAGTATTGTATACGAAACGAAACCCTTAAACTTAGACGACCTAAAAAACCGAATCACGCTTGCGATTAGATCAGTCACGACTGAAATGTTGAGTAACGTTAGAATACAAAATTCTACACCAGATAAGCATGTTGCCAAGACGTTCGTTTTTGAACATTTCCTACATTGACATATATTTTTTTTGTTTTTTTTAATAATTAAGAAATAATCAGTATTACTTATTCGGTTTTAAGTGTAATGTACCGAATTTGTGAAATAAAATAATTTCTCTATTTCAGTATCGTAATGAGTTCATTACAGTACTAAAAACAGTGCTGTAATGAACTCATTACAGCACTGTTTTTAGTTATATTTTTCGTTTCGTGGTTGTCAACAATGACTGCCGATCCTATCAATTTTCAAAACACGTCAATTTGGAAATGTCAATTTCGTAACAGTAACAGTCACCAACTACCAGGATACAATACAAAAGTCACTAGGATGTATAATCTGAATTTTTCATTTAATTTCAACAGTATTTCACGAAATTTGACTGATACCTATAGAGAAAATATCGTCTAATACTCGTTGCAGAATGCAATTGCAACACTCATGCGTTCGAATTTCGCATTCGTATTGGAATAGGAGTCCATTCTGCAACTAGTTTTAGAATATACTATTTTATTCAAAACGTTGATTTTTGCAATAAATCTGAGAATACTTAATACTTCCGAAAAAGTTAAACAAAGGTATAGGACATTGTGCATGAATTATGTCTAGAATTCTCTGAAGAATCCAAAAAATAAATAATATACAGGGGGTTGCATTCGAAATAAGAAAGTTGGTATTGGTCACGGTCACATGGAACACCCTATATAATATTATTTTCTTGAAAAATATACGCATTTGAAATTATAAATCGACGTGTCCGAGCGTTTTTCCCAACACGCCCTCATTTATTCGTTATCGAATTTATTCCATTTGGCTGTTACACCCTGTATATGTTAAATATTTGCAGTATTAACAGAGAAGAGAGTTTCTTCAACATTCGCCAGGTCTTTGGAATTATTGAATTCACATAATATTTTCTCGAAATCATTAATTTCCCAAAGTAAATAAACATTTTGATAAATACGTAAATACTACGACCTCTATGTAGAGAAGACAACGTTGCGTATCTATCTGACAGGAAAATGACTCTAACCTAACATTTTCAAAATATACACGATAAAATGTATCAGAATGTCATGGCCAACCGGGATACTTTATAAAAGTGAATGGAGTATATCAATGTAGGTAATTCAAACATCATTATTGTGTTCGTTTTGCAATGTCCCAAAATTAATGCAAAATTTGGTCAGTGATTCTCGAGACGAAATTGAGAGACACCTATTTTAACAGGAGGCCCCCCCTTTTGAAGTTACATCCCCCTAAATTTCGCACCTAAAAATGTCTTTCCTTAGGTATCTAAAAATAACTGAATTCAGTACACAGGAGTTTGCTGATATATACGAAATCTTACAGTGATACTTTTTTTGGTGATGAACCCACTCAAAACCCCTAAATATTAACCCCGTATTTGAATTTTTTGAATTGAATTGAAAACTTTCTTGTCCCTTGCAATTTTTTTCATGCAACCCAAAAAGTTTGAGCAAAATCTTTGAATGTGATTGAACGCATTACGAGATTCTCAAGGAATTCTACTTCTCAATGACATACATATTTAGATTTTCCTCAAAAACCTTGAGTTTCATGGAAAAATTGCAATAGACAAGAAAGTTTTTCAATTGAACTCAATTGTGTATGAATAATTGCAAAAAATTTTGGAGATGACTCCTTGTCAAAGAATAGGGTGGGTCTTTCATATAAAACTTTTCCTTTTTGAGCCCCTAAATATATGGCTCTCGATAATACGTTTTTAATTATTTTCTTGAAAACCAAAAAACTGACAAAAATAAAATTGCATGTGCAGACATTTTATGCAAGGGAGAAGGTACCCAAAAAAATGTTTGGTGGTGATCCTCTGTGATTGCAAGGGGTAGAAAAAGCCACCTCTAAACCTTGTTTCGCAGGAATGTTATTTCCATAATCATATGTTACAATATGATAATTAATTTTGGATAGCTTAATCCATTATTAACAAATAAAGTCTCCTGTGATTTCTTGCTAAAGTTCACTGTTTTCGAAAAAAGAAATATATTATCAACAGATAATACACCTGAGTCATAGAGGCTGGAATTATTTTAAATTTATCCATTTATCCAGATACAAGGGGAGCCATGGAGGCCATAGCCCCCCTTGGACCTCGAAATTGACAATAATTCCTTTAGAGTTCAATCGATCCCTAATATTTTCAATAAATATATAATATTGGTAGAAAATTTCTATCAATTCATGGCCCCCCTGAAAAACTGTCTGGATCCGCTTGTGTCCATTAGTCGGATGTCAAGTTGACATTTTTAGTGAGAACTAGTAGAAATAGTGAATAAATGTGACAGAAACAATTTTATAATTTTCACAAATTAAATATCGTATTAAATTGGTAATAAGTAGATGCCGAAAAGCCAAATTAATGCAATATATCACAAATAGCAAAAAGAAAGAAATATTCATCGATATTATAATTAACAAACTTGTTGGTTATATTTGTACCAGTTTTCAATAAAAATGTCCAATTGACACCCGCCTAATGGATAAATTTAAAATAATTCCTGCCTCTATAACTCAGGTGTATTATATGTTGATGATTTTTTTTCTCAGAAACTTTAGGAAAAATTATAATCTACATGATTTGTTAAAAACGGATCAAGCAATCCGAAATTATTTTTTTATTTCAAATATGAATATGGAACAAAGTTTTTCGCGAAACAAGATTTAGGGGTGGCTTTTCTACCCCTTGCAATCATAGAGGAACAACACCAAAAATTGTTTTGAGTGCCTTCTTGCTTGCATAAAATTCTGTTTAATTTTATTCCTGCCAATTAGTTGTTTTTCAGAAAGAAAATTGAAAACAATTTTTCGGACGCCATCTTTATGGGGCTGCAACTAAGCAGGGGGGGCTCAAAAGAGAAAAGTTTATATGAAAGACCCACCCTATTTTTTGTTCGTAACTATCCATAAACACCCTGTATATTCATTATTCAATAATGACATTTCTGAAGAACTAACGATAAGTGCATAGGAGTCTACAACATTCTGGACCCAGACCTATAGGCAAGGGGCACAATTAACCCGCTAAAAATACGTCTACCCCTAACATCCCCCTTGCAAAACTCTCTTTCGGCCATCTCAACTTGCATATATCAAAAACGGTCAACAAAAGGGCCGGACCGTTTGACCCATTTAAGTGTAACCGTTTTAGGTAGACCCTTCAAAAAAAATGTGTTAGGCATTCATCTAGAGAAAAGTATCGAACACGTCCAAAATGAGAAAAGATTATCGATGAAGGTCGCAGTATCGGCAAGTTCGTCCATTTTTTATGGGCCGGCTGCAGGCAATTTACGTCCTGCGTGCACCCTTTATGTGGACCACGTCCAGCGAAGGGCCATAAATTAGGCAAGAAGTGGACAGAGGCCAGGGCGAGGGGCCGTATGCAGTTCTGGTTGCAACTGCCATTTTCTACACGCGCTGTCGTTGCGGAAACTGTCTGCCCTTCTCGGCGACGTTATTGCCCTTTCTGATGGAGGATGTATGTGGCGAATGTTCCGTGTTGTTGGGGCTGTGTCTGGAGATCATCAAATAATAATGGGGGTGAATCATTTGGTCATTCCCCGGAATGAAGAAGTTAGTTTAGTTGACCATTTAAACTTTTTCTTTTTGGTTGTTATTGTCGAATGTACTTTGAAGATTTTGCTGAGATTCATTCTCAATATTTCCTTGCCTTTCAGCAGTGGCGGCAAAATCCTTATTGCTCCAGTTCTCTTCAATCAAAATATTTTTAAATACATACAAGATTTTTAACATCAATTTCATGAGCGAATGGAAGTGAATATTTTTTGAGGTTAATGGTGAATGTGGAATTCTGATTCAGATAGTGAAGGTTTCAGCCAAAATACAAAATATCAAGATTTGTGTATTTTTGGAATCAAGGGCGGATATAGCTTTTTTTCATAGGGGGGGGGGGGGTAATGACGATTGAGAATCAGGTACACAATGTATGAAATACTTTATGTGCACCACATTGCGTAATTTTTTCTAAGGACTTCGATACCCTCAACTCCCCCCCCCCGTAAATCCGCCCTTGTTTGGAATGGTTATTTTGAGCTCTACTCAACAAATGTAACAAGTGAGACGAGTCAAAATGAAATTTAACATTCATACAACAAGGTAATAAACAAAAAAGAAAAGAAAGGACCCTGCACTTTTCTTATGGCAAATGGCGTTCCGTCAAATGTTCTAATTTTTTTAATAATGTAGTACTCGACCTACTGATCAAAAGTGTCCATGGCGCCAACTCAATCCTATGACTAGTTTTTGAGATACAGGGCGTTGAAGTTGAGAATTACCCACTTTTACTACGCGAGTATCTCGAAAAAGAATCGAATGAACTTCAATTTTTCTCAAGAAACATTTCATTCCATCCCAAGGGAGCAACCATATGGAGGAATATGACCGAAAATCGTTACGAATACAGGCTTATCCATAATTGAATGCATGCCCGATTTTGAAATTATAAAATATGTCAGTTCCAGGGCGAGAACGTTCGCAAAATGAACTATTTCAATGGATATGTTGTTGTTACATCGAAAAAACCAGAAATACCCAGAATTCATACTGGGTGATCCATTATTATGGAAACTATTCACAATGAAGGTAAAGTGGACACCCTGTAATTTTGGGTTGATTTAAGGTGTTTGTTTGATTTTTTCAGAACATGTCATGGACTTCAGAGAATACAGGGTAATTCAGTCATGAAATAAACTGTGAACCTCAGGAAAATACCCAAAAACCACCTTTTTTTTCATCACCCTCTATTTCAAGATTAACTCCGTTGAGGTGGGAGTTTTCTTTCACCACTGTACTTGATATAAAAACATCAATACGGCTGAGAGTTTTTATCCTCCTCCTATGACCATATTTTTTGCTGGAATAAGAATAGAATAACATAAATAAATAATTTTCATATTATATAAAAAAAATCTGGTCATAGGAATTGGATAAAGTCTCTCAGTCGTATTGATGTTTTCATATCAAGTACAGTGGTGAAAGAAAACTCCCACCTCAACGGAGTTAATCTTGAAATAGAGGATGATGAAAAAAAAAGAGGTTTTTTGGTATTTTCGTGAGGTTTACAGTTTATTTCATGACAGAATCACCCTGTATTCTTTGAAGTCCATGATGATATGTTCTGAAAAAATCAAACAACACCTCAAATCAACCCAAAAATACAGGGTGTCCACTTAACCTTCATTATGAATAGTTTCTATAATAATGGATCACCCAGTATGAATTCTGGGTATTTCAGGTTTTTTCGATGTAACAACAACATATCTAGTGAGATAGTTCATTTTGCGAATGTTCTCGCTCTGGAACTGACATATTTTATACTTTCAAAATCGGGCATGCATTCAATTATGGATAACCATGTATTCGTAACGATTTTCGGTCATATTCCTCCATATGGTTGCTCCCTGGGGATGGAATGAAATGTTTTTTGATTCTGATTCGATTCTGTTTCGAGATACGAGCGTAGTAAATGTGGGTAATTCTCAACTTCAATCTCAAAAACTAGTCATAGGATTGAGTTGGGGCCATGGACACTTTTGATCATTAGGTCCAGTACTACATTATACCAAAAAATTAGAACATTTGACGGAACGCCATTTGCCATAAGGAAAGTGCGGGGTCCTTTCATGAGCAAATGGAAGTGAATATTTATTGAGGTTAGTGCTAAATGTGAAATTCTGATTCAGATAGTGAAGGTTTCAGCCAAAATATCAAGATTTATGTATTTTTAGAATGGTAATTTTGAGCTCTACTGAAATATACAAAAGTATACAGTGTCAGAATCCCATTCGAAATAAAAAATTGTTCTATAAATTAATATTGATAAGCAATATTTCAGGAAAATATACCGAGACCATTGAATCACAATCATAAATTTATTAATCTCAACAAGTTACCAAATGTAACAAGGTAGATGAGTCAAAATAAAATTCAATATTCATACATCAAGGTTATAGGTACACAAATAAAAAAAGAAATTTACCATTCTTTATGTAAGAAATGAATAATCCTTATTACTTAATTACCTAATTGTTTCCACAGAAACCCAGAATTTTTCATAAGAAAAGACTTGCAGCAACTTTTCAAAAATGCGCATTTGCAAAAAAAACCCTCTAACTCTGAAATGATAAGACACTGATATGAGTTTTTGTTAATCTATAGTTTCTTGAAATGGAGCATGCGAATATGAAGAGCTCAAAAGCTCCTGACTCAAGTCAGTGCCTTTCTTTTTTTTAATCATTAATTCTCAGTACATTCCTCACTGCATGTATACGGAAAACTTCAAAAGGAGACGAGATTCTTCAATGAACCTAGAACTTAAAAAATAGGAAGAATCCCCTCGAATGAATCCAATGAGGGATAAATATCGATGATGGGTCACCTTGTACCACCGCAATCTTCTACACCGTTAACCACGCTAGAAATAATTCATTTTTCCGTTATCCTGAGCCCACTTCAGAACGTGCTACACTTCAAAACTAAAAACCACGAAAAAAATTCCATTCTTTCGCCCAAACAGGAATCTTATTATCATATCTTTTGTCCCGAGATCGAGGCACAAAAGACTCGTGCTGAAGCTAAAAAACGCACCCATTGCAGTCAGAATATGACCCTCCTGTGACGGATGTATTCAAATCACATCAGGTGAGGAATGAACTTCCGCAAAAAACGGGACTCTAGTAAAAAATTTAGCTGGGGAGGCTGAAACGATACCCGCAGGGAGAGGGAGACCAGTGGCTATAATCAGCACGGGCCAAATCGTAAATTTCGGTAAATGTTGAGGGTAAAAGACTGGTTTTGACTCGTTACAATGTGGCATAAAGCGCATAAATCTGCCGCTTTATAAATAGTTCACCATTTATTTGTATGGTACCTAAGAATTATGAAAAATCAAAAATAACGCAAAACGAGTAGGCAAAAACAGAATAGATAGTGTTTAGCAAGAGAGTCACTGAATTGAGATTAAAAGGACATCAAATGAAAGCTAAAAATATCGTAAAATATCTATACTCCATTCACAATTATAAAATCACAACTCTGCCCTTGGAAATTTGACACATTCCACTCTATATCGAAGTTATGACGTTTTTCAAAATATTTTTATGTTCCAAGTCAACACTATGTTGCCCTTTCTACATTCTTAGCGTACCTATTTCTCAGAAAGTGAATGAATTGGAAAAGATGTGATGGACGAAAATAATGAACGTTTATATGAATGATAGAAAGGATTCCTTTTCTAGTTATTTGCATGAAAAGTACAAGAGATCACTGTTGAAATATATTATTTTTCTCCATGGAAAAAAATTGCATTGCTTTCACACAATTTTCATGTGCATGCTTGTGAAGATTTAATGTTTATTATCCCCTTGAACTGAAAGTTCAAGACTTGACGACATCAATTGTTGATTCTTATCACAAAGAAAATAAACTAATAACTAAATTAACGAATTTGTTTACAGAGAAACTAATAATTTCAATGCAATAGTAACTGAGTTTTGGTTATAAATTAATAAGCAAAAATGTCAATTCCTGAAAGCTTTATAGATATACATTTCATTTATTTGATCTTATGAACAAGGAGTAAAATATTCTGACTATATAACAATTTATTAGTTTAAAAAATATTCATACATTACTACCACAGAAGGTTTGTACAAATAAAATGGAATAGGTCAAACATATGCTTCACATTTATCATTCATCTGTTCTAAAATAAGACACAAACTCCTGGAATATGGAAAAAACCGATGTATTCTGGTTCAATATAGCCTATTTCTACTTTCGGCAAAGGATTGATAGGAATGAAAGCTCCAGTGACACATTTCAATTCATCGGAATCTGAATTCACCTACCGTCGAATGCAATATAGTCATATTTCTTCTTTTTTTAGCTTTTTCGATGTGTTTTTTTTTTCTTTAACGTGAAAACGATCAACAATGATCATTTAGAGACCGATGATGGCCATCAAGAACCCGTTTACTTACGAAAATCGTGCAATTTCATTCTGCAAGTTCTTTCCTCATAATTCCTCGAAAATCCTACCTGAACCATATTTTCCGGTCGCTTTCGTTAGAAGATCGTATAAGGAAGCCTTTTTTGTCCATTTACAAATTCCAAATAAATTTTGAGCACCAAAAACGATACCGAAACTAACCAAACTTCTGGGGGACCAGAATTTCGTTTGAAATCTTTCTAAACGGCCAGATACCTAAAAAACTTCGTTATCAAGTGTAAAAAGGTCGATTAGTACTTACTTTCGCTTTATTTATGCTTATATATCTAATTTTTGGTCCAATTCAAATTTGATGTGCGTACTCACGCCAAGAGTCGTGAAAGGAAAAAATGACACTTGCACGAAATTTCTCATATCGACGGAAAACTTCTTCTGGGCGACGAAGAACGGAAAAATAGGCGATTTCCTATCGATATTTCGCCCCAAAATCGCCGATCGATTCGAACTAACAAAATGTGGAATATCTTTGATACTTTAATTTGATGTAAACAAAGAAACTGGCAACGTCGTTTTGTCATTAACGATATCTTCTGTATGATGATATCCGAGAGATTGTTCAAAATTATTTTTTTCTATCCGAAACGACCTCTCTTCTCTATTCATTGTAACACACTGTATATGCAACTGGCTGTAGCAGTGTAGCGCCTTATAAAATGGAAATGGACATTTTTTCCCCTCGCATATAGCGTAGGCAACATGTGATACGTAGTTCGTGTACGATTGGCTGTTTGTAAAGTTTATTCTAAAAATGAATCGTAAAGAAAACGTACCTTACTGAGCTCCTGATGTTTGAAAATGGTTAATCGTTAATTTTTTCCAATCAAGAATTATAAGATACTTATTGTTACCAATATTCACCAATCTGGTAGAAATGAAGTTGATAAAAATACAAAATAATAATGATAACATAATGGGCTTAGATTTAGATATGTCAGTGAAATTAAACATGAAATCACACATCATATTTATAGAAAAGAATTTATTTCAAGATAATGTTATCTAACTTCAATTTCCAAGTAATTTTTGGAAAATTGAAGTTGGTTATTATCACTTAAAATAAATTTCCTTCAGGTAACGACCGAATCAATAATAAAATTCACTCTAATTTCGACCCTAAAAATTACCAAATAAAATTTATAGTGGCCCCCTACAGTTGGTAGGCCTTTACCACTGATAAATTATTTTTAAATGAATTATCTAAAGATGAATGCCACAAAAATGTATCTAATTTCAATTCATTCAAAATGTTGATTCATTTTTTGGGTTTCATTATCGAATTACATGAATTTCTTCAATTAACCGTGAGTTTTAATGCAAAATAATAGCGTTCCAGTGAGCTAGTGGGGGCCATGCCCCCTTGGAATTTCGGAAGGATGCAAATTTCTAGGGAATAATTCCATATTATTTTTTATATTCATCATTTTGTTTCTGTATCGAACGCAATGTAATAATAATGTTGTAATGTTAATGAGATAACAAGTACACTGAGAAAACAGATACAAGTAACTTTTTTTACTTGACTCGTTTTTACCTGAGCCAAATAAATTTTTATATACGATAAATCAACATTTATTTGCTACAGACAATCAGATATCTATCGTGAACAAGGACATTCATCTGAGAATTTTTAATTGTCGGAAGTAACTTTTTTTCTTAGTTCAACTTAAAAAGTTTTTTAATCCAAATAGCACTGTTATTTAAATTTTGTATATTAATGATGAATACACAGTATTCAGAAGCCAAGCAACGGTTCATCTCATCACAAGCTACTTTTTCACTAACGTATATCTATTAGCTGTGAATAACAGAGATATTAGATACATTTAAACATTGACTTCGGGAAGGTACATGTGTTATTTGTAATAAGTGTGAAAATTTTTCGTGAGATAACCGACTCGAGCCGATACCTACCCGATCCAGTTTGTTCTTTGAACTTGAAAATCCACAGGGCTCATTCTTATTCAGGGGTCAGAACTGAAAACGTTGGCTCTTTGCTCTTTTGGCGCTATCGGTAGGGTGAGCGAAATCACGAAATAGTCAAATAGTGCTGCTGATTAGGATTAGATTCGCGCGCCAGCAGTCGCCACGTGAAATCCAAACAATGGGGATCTGAACAATATTTGGAAAAATTCAAAGGTAAGTTCAACTTTACAGGTCTTTAACGTAATGTTCATGCATGCATGTATAGAATCATAAAAAATAGCTTGTTCGATCCACTGATCAACTGATGAAAAATATTTTGTATCTTATTTTATAATACATTGGAACTTAATACATTAGAGATAATTGAATAATCTAAATACATCAATTCAATACGTAATACGTGGTATATTTTCAGATCAAGAAAAAAATGAAGAGAGCTTCAAGCTTCTCCATGAGGAAACGATAAAGGAGATTTTCACAAAAAAGGACATTATCTTCTGTTCGGGGCAAAATATGAAGAATTTAGGGAGCGTCAAAATGAAATTATTATATTTATGTAAGTTTGAAATTTTATCATTTGCTTATGTCTAATGAAATAATACTCAAAAATTTATCAAACCTAAAGATGTCGTCCTTTATGTATCAACCCAAATATTAATTCCAAACCTTGCATAGTATTGAGATTCTCTAGTTTTGTAATGAAAAAAGTTTTATTTCATGTATTGTTATACATCTATATACGGAAATATATATAATATAAGTGTTGAATTGTTATTTTTTTTTACTTTTTGTAATTATAATTTGATGAGCACGTTTCTAGGCAAGTGAATATAATATACGTGAAATGAACTAGTATAGACCATCATAGAAATGATCAAATGGATAATGGAAACCTGTAGTAATTTCGAATTGCATATTTATTTCTTTTTTATCGAGTCTTTTTTATAGAATAGTCAGGTTATTACAGCAAACAGCAATCACATTTCTTTCAGTAAAAAAGTACTGGGTGGTATGTAGCAATTTGTACTTTAGGTAAGTAATAGTGTCTACTACTATGATAGGTGATATTGTGTACCTAATTATGGTAAGTATTAGGGTCAACCTAGGAAAGTGATAGAGCGTACTTGCGGTAAGTAACAGTGACTCTTATCGTAACAAGAGAGTTTATTGCAATCATAAACGTGTTATGAAGTCTGAATGAAAAAGGAACTTGTGATAAACATAACATTTTACTAACTGTAGATAACAAAAATACTTGGACTATGAAAAATGATGCTTAGCATAAATTAACTGATAACTTGCGCCGAGTAACTGTTTAAGCTACGCTGAATAAATTTTTAATCTGCGCCGAAAAAATTTTTGATCAGCGCCGAATAACTTTTCAAGTTGCAGTAAATCGCTGAATATCATATTGAGTAACAAATGCTTCTTGGAACAAGTCAGAAAAGTCAGTTACTCCGATTAAAAATGGAAAACGATTTGCAAGTAACTTCGCTTACTTACGATAAGATACTTCTTGTCAAGAAACGCCTGTACTTGTCGCAAATGAAAAAAGTTCTTTGTGCCTATAGCAAGTCTAAATTTCTATTTGGGGTATTCAAATTTTTTTCTCGGTGTAGGTATATCAAAAGATTTATTCAAATCACTTTTTTATGTAGCTTAATATTTGTAGACACCTATAATGTTCGTGACAAGTATGATAATCACAAATAAAGTAATCCAAAGCTATGCGGTGCAATGTTTACTGGGGGCCTCTAGATCTCAAGGCCGAGGTCCTTGGTCAACAGATATCGATGAGACCCAGAGAAAATTTCTCCAATCGGAAGTAACAGCATCGATAATCAAGCACTTGTGATCCAGTTCTTTTTAGTGATTCAGGTTGATATTATATCAACGTGTACGTGTGCAAATTTGTAATAAAGATCTAGGTAGGTTATGGTAGTGGTCAGGGGTCCATTATTTTTATGTATCACCTCGTGACGTCTAGCTGCGCTACTGATTTTATCACATATTGATTCACTAATTCACTTCTATTACATTCATTATCAGGAATGACTTATTTGTTTTAAGGAATGAAGGTCATTTCAGCATTCGCTCAATTCATATCTCAAGTTCCAGCTATCGGTGAAAACTTCATATTATTATTAGAGAAATATTCAGGTATAAATAAACGGCCTTTAACAGTTAGACGACTCGTTTTAGATATGTACCTCACGTCATCACAATAATATATTTTGATCATTCTATTATTTTTGATCAATTGGATAATAATCATAGACTCAATCTTCGTATGAAAAAAATTTGAATGAAATTAACTATTATTATTTATTTTTATTGACTCGTAGATTTCCACAGCGATGGCACCTGGAATCAGAGCCGGACCGTGGGCGTGGCGAAGCAGGCATTTGCCACGGGCGCAAACGACCTAGGGGCGCAAAATGTGAAATATGATATATTCCATTTTAATGTTTATCTACAGGGTGTTTCACCATAAACTGGACAAACATACATAGCCGTGTAGACGACACCGAGGAAGTCATTTTTGCCTAATGACATATACCCCGTTTTCGACGCATAAACGAGATACAATACAGGGTGTTTAATGTCAACTTTGAGCAATATTCTGATAACTGTGGGTAGTTATGCGTGACATTTAAAATAACGGTTACTTAGTATTTTTAGGGCTCAATTCAGTTGTGGTGTAGAATTCTGAAAAAAAAATTCAAAATGGCGGAAAACCTGCGAAGTTGGAATTTTTTTTTCTCGGTTGCCAATTAGGAAAGTAAGTACTATTTCAAAGAACTAAATTTTCTAAGATTCTCCGTGAAAAATTTTTTGCAAATTTCAAACTCAACTTTTTTTTACATGTCTTCAGTGAAAAAAAAAATTCGGCCGAAATTGTTGGAATTTTTCATTGTTGAACTATCTTCCATTCTGAATACTGAGGTGGAAACATAAACAAAAAATATACATTGGTTTTCTTTTTGTAGCTTTCCAAAGATCACGCTCGGAGAACTTTCATAATTTTTATTTAAAAAACTGGAGGCCGTACGAAGGCCAAAATTGTGCTAATGGGCTGCCAGAATGACCCGGACAGAAATATTAATTTATAAACCAAAAAAATTTTTTCAAAAATTTTTGGTAAGATTCGAACTCTCTACGAGTATGAATTGGGTTTATTTTAATCTTATAAATGTCCGTTACCAAAGCGACGCTATAGTAAATCGAAAGTGGAAAGTTCGATTCTCAACAAAGTTTTTCGAAAAAAAAATTTTTGGTTTATAAATTCCTATTTCCGTCCGGGTCATTCTAGCAGCCCGTTAGCACAATTTTGGCCTTCGTATGGCTTCCAGTTTTTTAAATAAAAATTATGAAAGTTCTCCGAGCGTAATCTTTGGAAGGCTACAAAAAGGAAACCAATGGATATTATTTCATTCTATTTACACCTCAGTATTCACAGAATGAAAAATAGTTCAACCATGAAAATTCAAACAATTTAAGCCGAAATTTCTTTTTCACTGAAGACATGTGAAAAAAGTTGAATTCGGAATTTGCAAAAATTTTTTCACAGAAAATCTTAGAAAATCTAGTTCATTGAAATAGTGCTTTCCAAATTTGCAACCGAGAAAAAAAATTCCAACTTTGCAGGCTTTCCGCCATTTTGAAATTTTTTTTTCGAAATTCTACACCACAACTGAATTGAGCCTTGAAAAATACTAAGATATGACCAGTAACCGTTATTTCAAATGTCACGCATAACTCACCACAGTTATCAGAATATTGCTCAAAGTTGACATAAAACACCCTGTATCTCGCTTATGCGTCCAAAACAGGTTATATGTCATAAGGCAAAAATAACTTCCCCGGTGTCGTCTAACGGCTATGTATGTTTGTCCAGTTTATGGTGAAACACCCTGTATAACAGTATATATTATTTCGAAAATAAATAACGATTATTTTTATCGTTTTCTATTCATTTTGTTGATTGAGTTTTTGTTCATTACCTTTCAAGAAATATGGGAGATTATTGTGAATAAAAAAGTTCTTCAGAAATACAATCAATAAATGTCAATTATGAAGAACATGTACCTATTTATTGAAAAATAAATTTCTTCAAGGGCGCAT
This sequence comes from Adalia bipunctata, assembly GCA_910592335.1. Lineage (NCBI taxonomy): Eukaryota > Metazoa > Arthropoda > Insecta > Coleoptera > Coccinellidae > Adalia > Adalia bipunctata. The sequence goes on along the minus strand of OU342954.1, from coordinate 17,797,956 downwards.
TTTGAAAGTTTGCCACAGGCGCTAGAATCCTAGTTCCGGCTCTGCCTGGAATTGCTCCAACAATTGCTTTGAATAATGGCAAACAAATGCCTCAGTTGGGCTTAGGGACATGGTTGGTGAGTAGAAAAAAATCATGAATAAATTTTCTTTTTTTAATTTGAGAATTGGGCTTTCGAACAAAAATCGTAAGATTTCATCAAAATGTGATTTTCTAACAATCATGTAGAATATTTGGCTTCAGACTTATCACAATCAAATATATCTGGAATTCTTAAGACTTTTGAATTATGCCTGGAACTTTTAGGATTTGTTTGGGAATTGTTAGGACTTTTTGGGTCAAACTGATGCTCCAATAGGTACATTTTTTGGTGACAATAATCCAGAAAGCTTTGGATTGTTTTAGAACTTCGAAACTGTAACTCAGCTATCAGGCACGTAGCGAGGGGGGGGGGCCCGGGGGCCCGTGCCCCCCCCGAAATATCAAAAAATGCCTGTATATATCAAAAAATGCCTGTATATTTGACAAAATTTGCAATGTTTACTTATTGTGGGCCCCCCCCCGAAATTGTGGGCCCCCCCCGAAAGAAAATCCTGGCTACGTGCCTGTCAGCTATGCCTACTGCCTATTCTCCTATTCAATTTGGAGAATCTAGTCATAAACAAATATCCAATATAAAATTTTTTGCTTATTCTCGTACCTTTTCCTTAGTCACTGGAAGGTGCAGCCAAGGAAGCCATCAAATATGCTATAGAAATTGGTTACCGCCACATAGACTGCGCCATGCTCTACTCCAACGAAAAAGAAATAGGCGAAGCCATCAGAGAGAAAATAGCCGATGGTACCATCAAAAGAGAGGATTTATTCATAACCACCAAGCTTTGGAACACGTTCCACGAGTACGAGCAAGTTGTGCCAACCTGCAAAAAATCCCTAGAAAATCTAGGGTTGGACTACGTCGACCTATATCTCATCCACTGGCCGGTGGCACAGAAGCAGGTGAAGATGGGCCCATTGGATCCATTCGCAGATGCTGTCCCCATCAAGCACGATTTCACGGAGACGTGGAAAGGAATGGAGGATTGTGTGGAGCTGGGTCTAGCCAAGAGCATCGGACTCTCGAATTTCAACAGCAAGCAGATTTTGAGGATTTTGGATATGGCCAAGATCCTTCCGGTTACCAATCAAGTATGTTTGGTGGCGATATTCAAAGATGAAAATGTTTTTATTGATATATTGTGGCTTATTTCCAATTTCAGGTTGAAGTGAATCCGCATCTCAACCAGAAGAAGCTCATCAAGTTCTGCAAAGACCGCAATATCGTAATCACAGCTTACAGTCCTTTTGGATCGCCTGCAAGAACATTCGCTAAACCAGGAGAACCTGAAATAGACTTCAATCACCCAACTTTCGTCGAAATTGCCGGAAAATACAGGAAAACTACCTCGCAAGTGATTTTGCGTTACCTGATCGACATCGGCACTGTTCCCATTCCCAAATCAACGAATAAAGAGAGGTTGGGGATCAATTTGGACGTCTTCGACTTCAAACTGAACGATAAAGATATCGCAGCGATAGATTGCCTGAATATGGATCATAGATCTGTACCAGCTTCGAATCTTGTCGATTCCGACGAGTATCCATTCAAAAACGTTGAATTCTAGTGATGAAATCGGGGATACCGCTAACATATTACATAATGAACAAGTTTTTATATTTTTTCAATATTTCTTTCAATATTTTACACAGTTTCGAAATTGTATCTTACTGTGACTTCGAAATATATATTTTTTCGAATCCTTTTATCTGGTTATCTGCATGTTACCCATCCACGTGATTATTCCACCAGTGTTAACCTCAAAACATTTTTGACATGTCGCTGGTCAGAGGTGAATGAATTTTATGCATTTTAAAAGTAAACCAGCTTGAAATTATCATAAAATAGCCTGCAGAAACACTGATGAAGAAGATTTTACTCTGTCATATACAACTTTAGCTCGCAGAAATTATAGAGGAAGTCTTAAGGGTCGTTTTTACTTGCCTGTAACTTATGCCCTTAAAATTTGTTCTCTTAAAGGGAATAAGTTAAAGTTCGAGTATAAACCATAGCATGAAATTTCCATCTTTCAACTCTTAGGGTAAGGGAAAAGTTTAAGTTACGAGCCAGTATAAACGACCCGTCAGTATATTGGAAAAGAAATATTTATCAGAGAACTGCAACCTGTAATCTTCTATATCATGTTCAATGTAAAACCTTATCTTCGATTTTGTCAAGTTTTGATGACTGCTGACCAAATTTTCCTTTGTTTCCTGGTAAGACACTTGATATGAGGATAATACAGCAAATTAAACACAGTGGGTGTTCCAAAATATTCAAGTGAATCCTTTTAATTTGAAAGAAGACCTTGGCACACATTTAAGGCGTTTTTTTTGATGAATATGCACTCAATTTGAATAATTTTCACGAGAGTAAGATTGACTGAAAATATCAAAAATCTTGCCATAAAACAATTTTTTAAGCAAATAAACGTTTTAAATATCATGAACCAAGGAATTCCCATTGTTTGGCCACCAGCACTAACCTCAAAAAATATTTAACAGTTCGTTGGATTGTCTGAACAATTATACTCCATTCACTTTTATAAAGTATCCCGGATTGGCCATGAAATTCTGACACATTTCACCGTGTATATTTTTAAAATGTTAGGTTATAGTCATTTTCCTGTCAGATACACGTTGTCGTTTCTACATAGAGATCATAGTAATCACGTATTTATCAAAATGTTCATTTACTTTGGGAAAATAATGAATTTGAGAAAATATTATGTGAATTCAATAATTCCAAAGAACTGGCGAATGTTGAAGAAACTTTCTTCTCTGTTAATACTGGAAAAATTTCACTTGTATAAACAGCAGAATAGTCCCTTACTTTGTGGTAGTTCACTCGAAAAAAGAATAAAAGTACTCGAATAACCTGACAGAAAAACTTAGAAACGAACAGAAGGTCCTATGAAATTCCCCACTTTGCAAAATTCTCAAGAAATAAGCCTACAGAAAACCTTTAAATACCTTTTTGCACAACTTGAAATACTCCAGTATGAAAATGTAGTTGTACTACGAAGCCTGTGTCACATTGGCAACGTCTCTGAGAATTATTTTGACTTTCATGAGTGCCAACTTGCGTCAGTTTTAAATGAAAAAACTTGATAAACCTAAATCTTGGCCAACCGGGATACTTTATAAAAGTGAATAGAGTGTATGTTTAAGTTTTTTTCTGTGAAATACTGGGTGATAACTGCAATGTTTGGTTGTGCATATTTGCTTGTTTGAAATGAAACTAGCGAATTCTTAAAAATAGTATATTTAATCTAGGTTAATTCTTTATTCAGAGATCACATTACACACAAACCAAAAGAAGTCCATACGGTATAAACTTATTATAAGTAAATAAAAAATCTTGAATACATTTTATGAATTAGAAAGACATTACTAAAAGATAACAAATCTCGCGTCTCCTGGACTCTGCTCCACTGGACAGTAGGGGCATTTCATTCTATTAATAAACAAAAATACGAATGATTTAAAACACCGAAAATATAATGAATAAGGTAAAACGACTAAAAAAATTTTCATAAAAATGAACTCACTTGTTTCCATTGCAAAGTTTGCTCAAGGCATCTCTGGATATGACATGTCCACAAACAAGTCGCATAGGGGGGTTCCCCTTTGTGGACTGCTGCCTCAAAATGGGACAGGCAAACATTGAATGATATCTACTCTCAGGTCCCAAATCAATTTCAATCTGAAAAAAACATCATTAAAATGAATTTGGAACAATTCGATCGAATACTTTTGAAAACAGTCTGAAAAGACATTCACACCAATGATTTTGAAATAGAAGGATTAAAAATTCAAATATTTTCAAGAAAATCATTCACTCACTGGCAGTTCATCTTTCCCGTTCCACATTGGTCCGACTTGTCTTTGCATCATGACCTGCTTAATATTCAACAAGGCCGGAATGGCAGCACAACCAGCATTCAAGCATATAGCTAAAGGACTATGAACAGTGATACCCATCAACTGGCAAGCGTCTCGAGTAAACAATTCATAGGTATCAACATAGAGTTCTTCGTTCATCAGACAACTATATGGGGAGGCTCCTATACCGTTTGGAATATACAGCAACATGCCCATGAGAATCTGTATATCTGAAAACGTTGCTTCCAATTGTAATGCGCCAAGACACTGAATCTACTCAAACTGAGAATATTTGTGATTTTTTTTCATTTGAAATAAAACGTCACTTACAAAAAAGTAAAGTTCATATCAAAGCATTGAAAGTACAATTAAATGAATTAAATATGTACCTTTTTCATGTAGCTTCACAAACTTTCTAAAATGATGTCTTGCATAAGTGATTGCTTCAGCCTGATAATTTGTACCTTTTGCAAGGAGTTCAATATATTTCAACCTGTGTAGTTTGAATTCGAGAGGAGAGCTAATATTATCTAGGGCTTGTGAATGTGTTGTGACCCAAGCAAGAGCGGGCTCTAGATCTTTATTCCTCAAACAATCTAAAATATGATTCAGTTCACCGAATGATTCTTTTTCCATGAATTCATCTTGAACGTCAGTCTCCTAAAATAAAATAGAATACCATAATAAATGAGGGTAATGGACTAGCAGGGATCTAATTTCCGAAGTACTCCACTGTCGCCACCACAGGAGGACAATGACAGACTAGTTTCTGGCTTGTTAGCTATCATCAATGCCTCATAGCCCTAGTCCATAGGGCTATGTGACACTGATGACTAAAAGCCCTAGCCCATAGAGCTATGTGGCACTGATGACGGCTAACAAGCCAGAAACTGGTCTGTGGTGTACTTCGGAAATTAGATTTCTGCTAGTCCATTTCCCAGTTCTGCTCATCTACTACAAATGGGCATAATAATCCAATCACAAATAAACGAATTCGTGAAAATATGAAGTGCCAAGTCATTGAATATTTTATGAACAGTTAGGTCCATTTGTACTAACAGAATTTCAACAGTCAATAACAAGAAAGATCCATTTGAATTGACTGCAAGGTCCTATGATAAACAATTTTCAACACAACTCACTTCGGCTAGGGCTTCAGCAACATCATGCATTCCTTGTCGGTGATAATGTTGGCAAATAATTTTGTTGATTAGATTTACTTTTTCCGGATTATTGAAAATATTGGGTCTGCTAGTGGCAGCGTAATCGGCAACGAAATTGCGATCAATTAATTTACCATATTTAGACAATGCAGTGTGCAATTCCCTATGATCACCTGCAAATCTTGCCAAGGAAACTTTTGCATTGTATACTGTTTCATTTACCATTCTAACTTGTTCTTTGGTCGCAAATTGATCTCCATCAACTGAAAATATAGTTGACATTTTGGAAACGGGAATATTGGAAGAACAAAGGACTCGAATCTAAAATTTCAAATATAGTTTACCTTTATCAAGTTCTTCTTGAAGAGCTCTGACATCCTTGAGGACGGCTTCAAGAGTAGCTAATCCTTGCTCCCGAACTCCCTCAAATCTTAGGAGGAGTTTATCTAACTCCCTTTCAAGGGACAAACAGGCCTCCATCCCTGAGCTTGGTGAAAATGAATCTAATTTACTTGACATGATAAATAACACAAACAACAGCCATAACACGAGATTCATAAACGTCAAAGTGACAGCTGATCGTACAGATGATCGAAAAAAAAACAACTAGTACAATGAAAAAAAAATAAAAAGTACAATCATATTGGGGTTCGGTTCATATTCGAAACAAATTCTTGAGATTCTTGCTTTGATTCAAATTATAAGAAGATATATCCATTTTTAATTTAGGCTCAAATTGAAATATAAACTCTGTAGTCCTAAAGTCTGCTTGACTTTCGTTCAAATAACCTAACCTACGAACATACATAACCTATTTGTTCCCCTTTGACATAACATAAATTAAAAACTTTCTAACTTTCTTTTCTATATGAATAACATTTTCCGCAGAGTTTTTCCTCAAGTAGCCAGTCTATTCACACTTAAAACTATGAGTGAAGATATTCGTAGCTCACATTCAAAATTATCGAGCTACGTACGTGGATCTGAAGGTGATAATGATAAATATGAAAAAGCTATTTCGAAATACCTCTCCGAATTACAATATCCACCCATAAAAGATTTCAAAAAAGGTATGTAGATTCAAATAATAAATTTAACTTGAACAAAGTTGCTATAAATTTATATATTATAGGTCTTGAATGGTTTAATGTTTCGAAACCGATTTCTTTCAAGGAGGATTTGAAAGGTAAATTAGTTATATTGGACTTTTTCACTTACTGCTGCATCAACTGTATGCATATACTACCTGACTTGAAGGAGATTGAAGAAGAATTCTCTGTAGAAGATGGATTAGTTGTTGTAAGTGAATATAAGTTTATATATCAAGCTTTATATCAGCTTGATTTTGATTTGAATTAATTTTATCCTTTGAAAATAAGCTAAGGTTGTTTCAAATCTTGTTGAGTATGGAATTATTTTTCAAAAACCGCAGCAATTATATCAGATTCAATAATGCGAAAAGGCTTGAGTTCTTGAAATAATAATTTCCAGATTGGCGTTCACAGTGCCAAATTCCAAAACGAAAAAATCTCTTCCAACATTCTGGCTGCAGTACAACGTTACAACATTAAACACCCTGTAGTCAACGATGCAGAAATGGACATGTGGCAAAATTGTGGGGTATATTGCTGGCCATCTTTGATGCTAATAAGTCCAAACGGAAATCCCATTGTTCTACTCACGGGAGAAGGACACAAAGAGAAATTGAAATTGTACATCAAGAATGCTCTTAAATATTACAAGAAATTGGGATCAATCTCTGATCACAATTTACCAATGAAATCGGTGTATCACTATCTTCCGGAGAAAAGGGGGCCATTGTTATTTCCAGGAAAAATTACCAATTATGTCAAGAAGAACAATGAAGAAATCTTTGCTGTGTCCGACAGTGGTAACAACAGAATTTTGATTTTTGACAAAGAGGGAAAGATCTTGAAGATAATAGGATCATCTGAAATGGGATTCAAAGATGGTATCGTTGAAGAGGCACAATTTAATGGGCCACAAGGACTCTTGTTTTATGATGAGAACAAAATCTATGTTGCTGATACGGAGAATCATGCTATAAGGCTGGTGGATTTGTCAAAGAATACAGTGGAAACTGTTGCAGGTATAATAGCGTAAAATAAATATTGGGAATCAGTCGATGAAAATTTACAGCTATCAAATTTTAACTCGAACAAATGTGCATATTTTGAAATATGAGGAAAAAACTTCGAAAATTGATAGCTCTCAAACATGCACTAAACAGTTCAAGAAACTGGCTCTTTTTCTTCGAATTTATCGTGTTTAAAGACAGACTCACAGGATTTAATTTGACTAACTATTGTAGGTACTGGTGTCCAAAATCACTCAGATTATACAGGGGGTAATCCTGCTAAAACTCAGTTGCTGTCTTCACCATGGGATCTAGCCCTGCATAAAACAAAGGAGGGCAATGAAGTTCTGTTAATAGCAATGGCAGGTACCCATCAAATATGGGGTCTGTTCTTTCAAACCATGCAGTGGTGGAGAAACAAATCTGGTTTGGCTGGTACTTGCATGTCTATTGCAGGTATGTTAGAATTGTTCGAAGTGAGGTGAGGGTTATGAAATCTTTGGTTATGAGGTATCAGAAATGTCAGAACAACAGAAAATCAACTAATTCAGTGTTGCCAACATACTTTAAATATTATTTAAAGTGGCTAAAGTAATATGAGAGCCACTTTAGTGGGTAGATTATGAAAACAGAACTTGTAATGGAGTAATATTGCATTAGCCTCTATACAATTCTTCTGTTTATCAATAGGATCAGGTCGGGAAGAGAATAGAAACAATGCCTACCCTCATACTGCTGGCTTCGCTCAGCCTTCCGGTCTTGCCCTGTGTAAGAAAACATCTGAACTCTACATCGCAGACAGTGAAAGCTCAAGCGTTCGAAGAGTATCGCTTGTAGATGGGAAGGTCTCTGCTGTTGTTGGTGGAAAAGAAGATCCTAAAGTGAGTATGATGTGAGATTTATAGAAACCCTCGAATGCACTCATCTACATCCCTGTTCAGCGAGCAGTAGATCGTATGAGTCCACTCCTATTACGTGTTTTCTATCCAGTTCTTGATGATTCGAATGATTTAAAAACTTTGATCGAGATGAAATAAACTCCCACTACAACCCTGTCTATCTCCATAATGATTTCTGTAAAATCTCTGAGCATTTTACTTTAAAAATGAAATTCCCCTTTCAGAATTTGTTTGCCTTCGGTGATAAAGATGGCCAACTGTACAACGCAAAACTTCAACATGCACTTGGCGTCACAGTGTCGAAAGACGATTCCCATGTATTCGTTGCTGATACTTACAACCACAAAATCAAAATCGTGGATGTATCCAAGAATACAGTCTCAACTTTAAAACCGCCAAATCACAAAGAGGATGACTCAATGACGATTTTTAAAGAACCTGGAGGCTTGTGCATGAGTTTAACAGAGTCCAAGTTGTACATTGCAGACACAAATAACCATTCGATCAAAGTGGCTGAACTAGACTCCACCTATAACATAACCAAACTGACCGATCTCACACTGACTGCTTCCGAAGACCTTAAAATTCCTGATAAGTTCGCTGGTAAAACGGTCAAGAGTCCTCCAGTTTCATTGATCAAAGATGGCGGTAAAATATCTGTGGGCGTATCCGTTAAGTTTTCAGACGGCGTTAAGTTGACGGAAAATGGGCAACAGAAGTGGTGGGTGCAGTTGCCCAGTGCCACGTACTCTTGTGTTCCAAAATCGGGTAATAATTTGAAACAGGTGGAATTTTTTATTAGCGTCCCTCCAAATCCTAAATTTGGGGAGGATTCTGTTATTGTTGTTTTCGATCTTATGACTTGTACCGATACTGCTTGTATTCCTAGGAAATTTGCTGTTGAAATTCCTGTTGTTGAGGGTGGGAAAGAGGAGAATAAAATGGTTATGGTGAATGTTAAGCTTGATTCTGTTGAAGTTGTTTGATTTCAGGGATGAGAGTGTTGTTAAGTACTTCCCAATGTTGCTTTTAAAGGAAATGGAGTGAATAAGAAAGTATTAGATTAAATCCCATATTTATCATTTTATAAAGTAGGTTATGGGAAATATATTAAGTTACATGGAATATGAATTATATTTGATGAAAAATCAACTTCTTCTTTGTTGAGAGAAAACTACAGGCAAGCGAATTCAAATAGTTGAGCCAGTGAATAAATTTCGAAAAATTTATAAATACTCCAAAAAGCTGCCTGCTTGATATTTTCTTTAAAATATCAGTTGAAGTTGGACGATTGCCAAAGAAAACAATTTTTAAATAACTCATTTCATGTCAATTTTTCTTTGAAAAATATATTCCAACAAATCAATTTTCAGCTTTATTATCTCAATTATTCTCTGATTATATTCAAAGCAAAAATGTTATGCCTTATTTTCAGTTTTCCTAGCTCTATTGGCTTTTTTGTATACTTACTAGTCGGCTTAAATTTGTCTTTTATAATATTATTTACATGTTTATGTTTTAATCCAGTGAAAATGTTTATATATGCATCATAAAAGTAAATCATATTTTTTATAGAAGAATAAAGTATTTAATATATTTTAGTTGTTATTTTTTGTTTCAAACGTAGACCATGCAACAAGAGGTACTGCCTGCATGGGCGCCCGCAGTGGGGGGGCTTTGGTCCCCCCTGAGATTTTGATTGCCTTATCGTTTTTCAGCACAACTACCTCATTTCATAATTTTTATTTTGCCCCCCCTGAGAAAAATTTCTGCGGCGCCTATGACTACCTGGTTCAAAATAATAGCTTCAGACTATGCATTATAAAAATCGAAAAGAAATTATTTGTTGCCTCCACAATGAGAGTTTTCACATGAGGTGTAAAGAAAAACTTTTTTCTAATTTTCAGTTTTTCCTAAAAATTATCGTCACAAATCGAATTATTTTTTTTGGTTATGCGTTCATTATTTCAATTAATCATGCCCAGTAGATTAGGGGAAACTTAACTTGTGGCACCATTGACTCAAAGCTGATTTGGGAGTGCCGAAACAAACTCAGAACTGGCCCAGAATCCTTCTGCATGTGGTATAGGCAAATGCACCTATAAGGAGTTTATGCTGAAGGAGAAACCGAAAGAGAAAAACTCTGGCGGAATCTCCCAGGGATGGATCACTCCAAAAAGTTCCTCCGGAACTTTGAAACTGCTAGATCCAAAAAATATCTGGATCTCAGTAAAAACCAACTTCACTTACTCACTGGCTTTCTCACAGGACATTGTCGCCTAAAGAAGCATCTGTTGAGGAGTTTATCGGACACTGATGAGTGTAGATTCTGTGGGGAGGAGGAAGAAACTCCTATTCACCAAAGGAAAGAATGCTTTGGACAATAAACTTGTAGAAAAGGGGAGTTATCCTCCTTGAAGCCGTCTCAGATACTGGGTTTCATCAAATCTCTGGAACTGGAGGGCGAGCTGTAGGAGGCGCGATGATAACAGCTCTGTTAGGGGGCACAATAGACCTAAGGTCCGGTGAACTGTAACCCCTTTTCACTATAACTTGTGGCAGACAGATTTTTTCCATCGAATTTATCAATAAAAACAGAATTGACCCACTAACGCAATTTTAAAGAAAATTTGGATGCAGTACCAATAATGAACATTCTTGTTTAATGAAGACAACTACCAGTCCAGAAATTTTCAGAGTATATTTTAAGTTCTGCATAGGGTGAATTCAGATGGACAAAATCGGCTCAACGGTTTTAGATATTAATGTTACGAATTCTCCCAATATTTCGTTTGAAATATACGATCGGGTTAAAAATGACTTACGTATTTTCATTTCTCGCGAAAGGGCTCATGCTATTTTTCATTGAAGCAATAGCGCCAGAACCGTTAGATATTGCGGATTATTTCGGAAGTAAGACCCGATCGGCAATCTAGTGCCGTTGATCTACAATTTTTAGTTAGGTTTTATATGCATCTTTGTCCGATCTCTTATTTCCCCCAAAGAAAATCATGAAGTTAGGATTGTTCTTAGTTTTTGTACTGAATTTACATAACGAGCGCTCAAAAAGGAATCTTTCCAGTAAGAAAATCCAAAATAATTTTTGTACATGAAATTCAGACTCAATTAAGCGACGAATATTCTCATTTCCCGAACGGAAATGAACATTTCCTAAGGAATTCCTGAAAGAAAAATGTGTTAAAATAAAACACAAGAAATGCTGATGTATAAAATGTAATCAAAAAAACAACCAGACTTTTAAACAAATGTATCCGGAGTAATCAAATAAATAATGTAAAAAACGTAAATTTGCATCATTTAAAAAACAGTCGTGTTTCCTTTGTTATCACTTCTTAGTATTCTTCGGCTCCCTCTCCTTCACCTTCTCCGGAATCCATACCGACCTCTTCGTAATCCTTCTCCAAAGCGGCCAAATCCTCACGGGCCTCTGAGAACTCACCTTCTTCCATACCCTCACCTACGTACCAGTGGACGAAGGCACGCTTGGCGTACATGAGATCGAACTTGTGGTCAAGTCTGGCCCAGGCTTCAGCGATGGCGGTGGTGTTTGACAACATGCACACAGCCCTCTGGACCTTGGCGAGATCGCCGCCTGGCACAACAGTAGGTGGCTGGTAGTTGATGCCTACTTTGAAACCGGTAGGACACCAGTCTACGAACTGGATGGTACGTTTGGTCTTGATGGTGGCGATGGCTGCATTCACGTCTTTCGGAACGACGTCACCTCTGTACAACATACAGCAGGCCATGTATTTACCGTGACGCGGGTCGCATTTCACCATCTGGTTGGCTGGCTCGAAGCATGCGTTGGTGATTTCAGCAACGGACAACTGCTCGTGGTACGCCTTCTCGGCAGAGATGACAGGGGCGTAGGTGACCAGAGGGAAATGGATACGTGGGTATGGTACCAAGTTGGTCTGGAACTCTGTAAGATCGACGTTCAAGGCACCATCGAACCTCAGAGAGGCGGTGATGGAGGAGACGATCTGACCTATCAGCCTGTTCAAGTTGGTGTATGTAGGACGTTCGATGTCCAAGTTACGTCTGCAGATATCGTAGATGGCCTCGTTGTCTACCATGAAGGCGCAGTCGGAGTGTTCAAGGGTGGTGTGGGTGGTCAAGATCGAGTTGTATGGTTCCACAACGGCGGTCGATACTTGGGGTGCGGGGTAGATGGCGAATTCCAATTTCGATTTCTTTCCGTAGTCTACGGACAACCTTTCCATCAACAGGGAGGTGAAACCTGAACCGGTACCACCGCCGAAGGAGTGGAAGATGAGGAAACCTTGCAGTCCGGTACATTGGTCGGCCAATTTACGGATCCTGTCCAACACCAAGTCGACGATTTCTTTACCGATGGTGTAGTGTCCTCTGGCGTAGTTGTTGGCGGCGTCTTCCTTACCGGTGATGAGTTGTTCAGGGTGGAAGAGCTGTCTGTATGTGCCAGTTCTGACCTCGTCGACGACGGTGGGTTCCAAGTCTACGAACACGGCCCTGGGGACGTGTTTACCGGCTCCAGTCTCGCTGAAGAAGGTGTTGAAGGAATCATCACCTCCTCCGACGGTTTTGTCGGAAGGCATCTGACCGTCGGGTTGGATGCCATGTTCCAGGCAGTACAATTCCCAACAGGCATTACCAATTTGGACACCGGCTTGGCCAACGTGGACTGAGATACACTCACGCTGAAAGGAAAGAGATAAATGTCAATAAAATTACATATATTGCGCGTTCAACCGGGAAAAACTCCAAAAATCAACATTAATTGGACGTTGTGGGTACTCGGAAAACCCTTATTTGAACTCCAAATGGTAATACTTGAAAAGATATGGTAGCAAAATGTATAGAACTGATTAAAGAATTTTCATGATCAATGCTACGAATTTCCAAAAACCTGAAGAACTAATCATACTATAAATAAAACGTTAGTTTTTTAACTGAGATAAGAAATTATAATTGGTGATGACTAACATATCCACGATGAACTCCATTGAAAAACCTTGAAAGTTTGTGACACGTCGAAACATTTATGGCGATTCGAATGGCCTGTGCATCACGAATTTATTCCAGAAATAAATGTTACATTGGTGATTAGTTTAATCAAGACCAGTGAAATAGATTCGTCACAAATTAAATGGAAGGAACCATTTCGAAACGACAAGTGGAAACTTCCTTTTCTGACGTTTGAAACAATTGAAAACATTATAAATTATATTTCGAAGTATCTCATTGTGAAATAGGCGATTATCTTCAAGAACAATGGAGAAATTTCGATAGACCGGCATTTCCACAAAATGGCGTCAGGAAGCCGGCCTCTCCCAAAGAATTTTCTTTCAATATCCCAAGACAAACGTCAAACTGATCCAGAATAACATTTTAACTTATTCTCATCCCTACAACTGCAAATATCTGAGAAAATACTCACCATTTTGGTTTTGTATCAAGTTTATCACACACACAATTGAACTTAAAAAGCTAGTCCGTTCAGATTAGCTAGTAATGCAGCTTACCAAACGAATTGTCGATTTTCAACTCGCGGTTGCTATATATAGTTTTTTTGACGTCACTAACCGACGCCCAAACTCGCCAACGCTGATTGGTCCGCGCCCGCTTCGTTTCTCGTAACGGAAACTCGTATGGCGCGATCTCGCGATCGATGAACGATCTGCATTGCCGTTATCCTTCCTTCCCCTCGCTAGAAGGCCTAAAAATTCTGGAATTATTACACCTGGAAACCTCAATTTCACCAGAAACAATATTATTCTTCATTTCTTCATACGGCAGATATAAGTGAATGATGTACTGTTTTTGGAATATTGGAATTTTCAAACTCTCCCATAGTTTCTTCCTCTTTTTCAGATTAATCAATTAATTCTTACGAATTATTTATAAAATAGTTCTATGTTCTTTATTCATAACATCAATCAAAAGAATTTGAGAAAATACAGATTTTCACTCCGATTTTCAGTAGTTGAGGGTGAGGTTATGTGCAAAAAATTCTTGTGATAAAATGTTATTGATATAATTTTTCATTCTGATTTGTAAAGATTATCTATTAACGTAGCCATTATTCGTATTTCTCGATAAGATAAATGAGCTCGGTAAGGAATTATTGCTTATCAAATTATGGAAAGTCACACTTGAGTGGAAAACTGTAAGTTATAATGAGGTACCATCATAAAAACGAAGTCAATGACTTCTGTTCAACTGAACTCTTCATGTTTGAAGTATTCCAGCATTTCCATCTAATAATAGAACACATGCAGACAACAGACAATAATGATTTATAAAAGGCTTTGATGCGACTGCAGATGGTCTATTCCAGAAATATTTTTAACTTTCTCAGCCATAGGTGAATGAAATTCTGAAGTCGATCCATGCTGGAGAATTTTGATATTAAATTGTAGCTAAAATTAGTGGTGAAAGAATTTAGATTACGATGATCTCAGATGTAGTCTCTAAACAAAAGAACAAGTCATCTTGAACAATCATAATTACTTGGATACGCTTATTGAAGTGAATAATTGGATATCCTATTCCTACATAAGTATCTACCTATTCACTGAAAATGGACTCCTATAGTACTGAACTGACATGATATTATTTATTGGTTAAAAGACAAGTTTATTTTCTGTTAATGCAATATTTGTTGAGTTGACAGTATTCTTCAGGGAAAGCGAAAAATAACGGTTCAGATTTTTAATTCAGGTACCTACTGTCACCCAAAGAATTGAACCCCTACATGGGCGTACCCTATATTGGGATGAAGGGTTCAATGTCAAATTATACATATTTCGTCGTTGATTCACGAAATAGGTTTGTATGCATTTCGTGACCAATTTTATATTTTTGCTATATTCCAAATAATATATAATAATAATAATATATAGCTGCTTCCCAAATAACAAGCTAAATATAGGTAATGGATTCCTAGGTACTTGATGAGTCCAATCTCTATCAGTGTACCTACCTATATCCATCCTATATCATTCTACGATAAGAGAAACATGGAGATAACTATTGTCGATATATCATCAAATCAAGAATAACTAGAACAATAATTTCGCTAGAATATTAAAGCTGCTTAGTCAGCAAAGTCGATAAAATTCAGCAAAGAAAAAACTTCTTCCTGTTTTCCGTTTTCAACCACCAAATTAAAAATCATATGGTCGATTTCACCCAGGTAAATTGACCGACAAACACCTCCATGTGAGTCTACATTTCGCTCCCAATATGGCAAAGACTCAAACAGTGACTCACCCAATTCAATATCGACCTACCATTTCCAGTTGCTCAGAATAATATTGTGGGCGAGTTCGCTGGTTTCTTGTCTTATAAAGCGATATTTTATTCTGTTAGGATATAGCAGGTCGACTTTGAATGATGTCATCATCCTTTACGATGTACTTGTAAGGTCGCATGGTTCCTGTTCCATTATGTCATTTAAGTTGAAGAAGTTACAGAGAGAAGATTCAAAAAATATCCTGACATCAATATTGGTGCTTAATCCTCGTGATGTAATCTGCATTATTAGTACACCTTTCGATGATAACTCCATATCTGTTATAGAGTCATACCATAAGGATTCTTTATATTATGTTCCATGGTACTAGAGAGAGGTTGTCTCTAATGGTTTGGTCGATAATGTGACAAATATTCCTTTGAAACCGGAAAAAATAACAAAGAAACGTCTGTCAGAAAGATTTTATGACTCCTACAAGTAACTTTAGATGCACTCTCCTTACTTGAAAAAATAATATTTTGTATTTACAAGAAGCACGGTATATGCAACACATCATACACCTAGTTCAAAATTCATCTCTCAGATGGCGCCTGTTATGGAAATGAAATTAAGAAAATTTGAATGAGGCAATATTTTTGAAAATATCTAAATTTATTTTATTTAAAATTAAAAAGTTTTATCGTAAATATGCAGAAAGCTAGCTATATTTTCATTGAGTCAAGTTTGTTTACAAAATGCAGCTGATCTATGGTAAACTAATGTAAACAAACGTCAGCTGCACCTGTTCTACCAAATGTCAAACATTTAAATTTCAAAAATTAACGGATATCTTCATTCTATGTGACTAGTCAACGGTTTTTTGTGTTTAATTGTTTTTTATTAATTTTTTTCTCAAATCTTTATAGATGGCCGATCATTCTTCTATAATTATTTTAATCCTGAAATGTAATCGCACCTGAATTAGTAACGATCGTTGTTTTAATCTAATTGGAACCCGAAATGTGTTTAAAAAATTGTAGGTAGTCGTCATCAAAAAAACTTAAAAAAAGAAATGCCGAAAGTGAAGAAGAAAAAGGGGGAGCAACGTGTTAATCACGTAGCAATAGAAAATACACGGTTGAAAGGAGCTGAATTAGTCTCGTCATTCTACAATGAGGATAGAAAACAATCCCCATATTTCTGCAATGAAGATAAACCAAGGTCCTCATCTTTCTTCGATGACGACCGACCAAGATCAGAATCAGGATCATTCAGCGGCAATCCCATTGCTAATATGATAAACACCCCTAGTCCAGACTTGCCAGCTATATCTTTGGAATTATTGGAAAGAGAGGATAAAAAAGAATGTCCCTTGCAAACAACACCAAAGAACAAAAGGAACTTATCTAGCAGATTGTCGTCCCGTAGTAGAGGTTCTTTCTTAAACCGCTCCAGAAATCACATCTCCCCTATGTATTTTAGTAGTGAACGAATAAAACAATATAAGAATGAATATAATTCCCCAATTGAAGAAGATGAAATATATGCCACAGCGACTGAAGAGAATAAGGAAAATTTATGTGAAACGCCAAAGATAAGATATGATTTTAATGCATCTAAAAGAAATGCCAATCTTGAGTTTATCGATATCAATAAGGATGATTATGAAAGAAAAATAAGTGAGAAAGTTTGTTTTGCCCGTACCAAATCTCAGAATGAAATTATGCATTTGCAGGGGATTGTTAATATCAATCCCTATCTGGATTACCAGCAAGCACAAATAAAAAGGTGAATATTTATCATTATTGAAATTACATAAACTACTACTTTCTGTTTACAGCAATAAGGAAAATGTAAATGAGTTATCTTTCTTCACCACCGATTTATTGGAATCAAAACCAGCCTCAACCCCCATTCATGCTCTGAACGAGAGGGAGCAAACTAAGTTACCCTTTAACGATATCAGCAATAATAGCTTGATGACTAATAAGACGAGAAACTTAAGAGATTCAGTACTTAGACGTTCTGCCCTAACACCGATTATCATTGAAGAGCCTCTACCCAAAAATATAAATATCAATGAAGAAATCAAAGTGCAGAGAAAGGTAACGGAGTTTCTCTCCAACACAGCACCAGTCGGAGGAGCGGAGGCAACTAAGAACATGGCTAAGATAGCTAAAGCTTTGAATAAGGTGCATCATAAGTCCACTTCATACAAGAGCTTGGTGGAGAGCTCTTCTTCGAAGGACGATTCTTTAGGGGCCATGAAGAAAGTTTTGAAGAATGTGCATAGATATGGTGCTGTCACAGCAAAATGGACGATGTCGCTTTTTTCTGTTTGCATGAGGCTGGGTTTTTCAGTAAAACCAGTGAGTACTAATCAAATTTTTATTTTCATGCTCGTTTATATGAGATTCTCTTGTTTTACGAACTCATCGCCCATTTGGTTATGGAATATCCTCTAAAATGCGCAACTAAGTTCCTGCTGTTTTTTTCGAAGAAAATGCAATTTTTTTCTGAAAAAATTGTTAGAAATGAATAATTCAAAGTATTGCCAAACTGTTAGCTACAACTTTTTTCCTCAAATACGGTTACGATAAGTGTTCATCTTTTGGGGCTTTCTACGAATCGAACCATTTTTTGATATATATATATATATATTCTTTTGAAAGAGAATATTACATACTTTTTTCTTAAATCAAACAATATATGGCATAAGGCACGTGTGAGGAAAAGGCGACAAGGAACAGATTTTTTTTTAAAGAAATCTGTTTCCCGCTCCAAATCTAAGTGTTAGCAGAGGGAATGTAAACGGGGTACCATACAATTCTGCGTATGATACACGAGAACAGATAAAAACCTCTGAAAAAACTCTGTCTCCCCGTGTATGTGTAGTGATACTGAATTTGTTCAAAAAATTTGCTGATGTCCATGTTACAGAGCTTCTTGTACTTGAAAACTAGCCTTTTCATCGAACTTGACGCAAGTATCTTGAAATTATATCTGTAACAATATCAGAGTGTCCACTATACGCGTCCCAAAGAAACCTCTACAGAGTAAGCTACAAAATGGAAGAAGCCCTTAGTGTCAGCAGTCCAGTATGCCTTAACACACTGCAGTACCTCAGATCAATCAATTTTGTTGTTTAATGATTTTCCTTTTCTTTTCTTTCTGAATAACAATAACATATTATGTAAACAAATGTTCCAAAACCGCTAATGACCTAGCTGTCGAAGCGGAAGTTTATAAATAATAATAATATTTCAATATCGATATTCTCTCTGACAGCAAAGAAAGCAGAGATTTTCTCTCCCTTTTGGAGATTTTCGGCGTTGATCCTAAAATTAATCAACCCACTAGGCCGGAATCAGAATCATGTTTAGATAATGTACTCACAAACATGGATGGCAGGGGATCTGTATCAAATTATCACATTTCAGATCACTCTGCAGTAATGTTCACAACTAACTTTTTGTCCAACAGAAAACATTATAGTGAATATAGAACTAAAAGACTCATTAACCCGAATAATATGACTCTCTTTGAGTCCAAACTAAGAGCTCAGAAGTGGGACGATGTTCGTTCATTTACGGGTGATATCAATCAGTTGTGGAATGGTTTCTCTGATCATTTCAGTGCATGTTATAAGGAGAGCTTCCCGTTGGTCAAATTTAAAATGAAGAATTTTCTGAAAAAATTTCATACAACAGAAAAAGTCGTAAACCTCAAAAATACATTAGACAACTTACTTGTTCTTAAAGCTGTAAATTCGCGTTATAATGATCAATATAAAATCGTAAAGAAAGAGTATGACTTGGCAATCTCATTGAGTAGAAGGGTACATATCAGTAACACTATTAATAAGGCTCAGAATAAAAGTAAGGCAGTTTGGAGCGTAGTAAATACTTTGAATGGCAAGACATCAAAATCGCCATTGTCCATGAAGAAATGTGACCCACTTAGTTTGGCAAGTCAATTTAACAACTTTTTTGCTAGTACTGCCTCAAGTAACAACACATTGTTGAGTGGTGTTCCTGTTGGAGCGTTGGATCAGAATAGGTTGGAGAGATCATTTTACATGTTTCCAGTCACGGAGGCTGAGATTTTGAAAGTCACCAAAACATTAAAGAACACTTCCTCTTATGGTTACGACGAAGTTCCCATGATGGTACTCAAGAGCGTGATCCATTTGATTGTGGAGCCCTTGTGTTTCATTATCAACAGAGCTTTTGATGAGGGTATCTTTCCGGATGCTCTAAAGTTGGCCATCGTCCATCCACTTTATAAAAAAGGTGACGTTGAGGAACTTTCCAACTACAGGCCCATCAGTCTTCTCACTTCGTTCTCGAAGATATTTGAGAAAATACTAACGAATAGATTGACAGATTTCTTTGTGAAATTTAATGTCATCAATGAGGACCAGCATGGGTTTGTCCGGGGAAGAAACACAGAGACTGCTATTTTTGAGTTGACCGATGCAATAGCTCAGGCCCTTGAGAGGGGAGAAATCCCTATGGGACTTTTTGTGGACATGTCAAAGGCATTCGACTCTGTTAATCACGAGTTACTCTTGATTAAGTTGGAACACTATGGTGTTAGAGGGAATCAGCTGGGTCTCATCGAGAGATACCTAAATAAAAGGAGGCAGCAGGTCGATATTTTACTTGATGGTCAGTGCTTCACATCTGATGAGCTAGATCTTCTCATTGGTGTACCACAGGGCAGCATTCTTGGCCCCTTACTTTTTATAGTGTTTATAAATGCTTTAACATCAAAGCCTTCGACAACAACATCTAATGTCCCGCCAGGGGATCCTATAGCTCCTCATCAATTGGATGTCTGTCCTGATGGTGCATGTAGGCAACTCAAGTATGCTGATGACACAAGTTTTTTGTGTACCTCACTCGACATTCCTTCGGTAACCACTTCCCTAATTGCTGTATTGGATGGGGTGACCCGATGGTGCCATGATAACAGGTTGGGAGTGAATATGGACAAAACGAAATGTTTAGCGTTTGGCTTCGACAGATCAAGAAAGGCTTACCCAACCAGTATAAGTTTTAAAGGCTCTAATATTCAGTGTGAAGAATCCATAAAGTTCTTGGGAGTCTTTCTAGACAGACATCTTAAATGGTCAGCACACGTTGAATATGTCAGAAAGAGACTACACTCAGTGATTTATACTTTTATCATGTTGAGGGACCAGGTAGATGTTAATATTCTCAAGACACTGTATTTTGCCAATTTCCAATCCATCTCATCTTACGGCATTATTTTTTGGGGTAGTTCATCACAACTGGTTGATGTTTTTGTTGCTCAAAAGTGGGCTCTAAGAGTGATTTTCAGATTACCTTTCAGGAAAACATGTCGCAGGTTATTTAAGGAGAATAATATTATGACAATTTTCGGATTGTATATTTATAGAGTCCTTTTGTTTCTACATAGGAGAAATCATTATTTTGAGGAATATAGGAATATCAACAACACCAGACGAATGTGTCCCTATATTTTTCCAGTACATTGGTCCACAGTAAGAGAGAAGGGTACCCTTTATACAGCAATACGCTTTTTCAATGCCCTACCCAGACATTTGCAGCGGTTGGATAAGTTTGAGTCTTTTAAAAAAGATATTGGCAAATTCCTTATTGAATGTGAACCTTATACAATCGGGGAATTTCTTGAATTTTGTGCTAGTCACTAGTATTTTTTGTACTGCTGACGTGTCTCACATTCTGTTGTTCACTTGATGTAACTATGATTTTTGAGACTAATAAATATTATTATTATTATTATTATTATTATTATTATTATTATTATTATTATCTGTAACAAGATCAAACAAGAAACACCGAGACAGAAGCAGTAAAAAAATACTTCACCTGCTAAAAAAAACCTTTTCACGAAGTCCTAACTCTCTCTTGGATCGGGAGGATCTTTCGATCAGGTCCGATCTTCCAAGTGATGATTCTTCTGTTTTTCAGGTGTTCGAAGAACGCTACAGGCCCCTTATGTTGGGGGATCATCTCCCATAGATTTAAAGTCGTTATTTTATAGAAAAATTAGTCTTTATATGAGTGGAAAGGCTGATGAGCCAGATCAGGTGCCATCTACTGGAACAAGTAATAATCTGATGGCGCAATATAAGACCGACCTGGTCCAATCAAATACACATCATAACCTTCGCAGCGTGAATATTCGGTCGAGGCGACGACGTAGAAGCTTGACCGGGTAGTCCCCGAGACTTTTTTTCCTTTGGGTTGCTGTTATCGGTCCATTTTTTATCACCCGTCACGATGCGATCAAGAAAACCCCTTTTTGCCGCCTAATTCTGGAAATCGCTCTTCTTGCGTTGGGCACGGATCGTCATCAAGCTATACCTCCAATTCAGCGTCTTCGAAGGTTGTTGACCTTCCTTCACGCGGACGGTCGTCAGCATCGAAATCACCGTCTTCGAAGCGACGGAACCAATCGCAGAACGTTGTTTCACTTAGATCAGCATCTCCATAAGCTTTTTCGAGCTCTCGATGCTCTTCAGTTGCCGTTTTCTTCGAATTGAAGAAGAAAATCAACATTTTCCGCATATTACGATTATTTGGCACAAAATCAGTCATATTCACATAACCAAATATACGAGGATCTATTGATATCTAGTTAGCCTAGACCAGTTCCATGCTTAAACAAAATATTGCGATACCATATCAACGAACAATAACTTATTAGAAGTGTTAGTGTAGAGTACGACGTCAAAAAAGTAAACCAGAGTTACGCAATAAATTAAAAAAAAAGATGTCCACCGAAATTGTAAAAATCGAAAAATTGGAGTATCGAGCCATCATCAAGTACATGTATTTAAAAGGGTTAAGAGGTGAGCAGATTTACGAAGACATGCTTAATACCCTTGGTGATCAATGTCCTTCGTATGCGACCGTGAAAAATTGGACTTCAAGCTTCAAAAGAGGAAAATTTTCCATTGAAGATGATGACCGATCGGGAAGGCCAGTTTCTGTGTCAGTCCCCGAAAATATCGATGCAGTTCATGACATGATTTCATCAGACCGTCGAATTGGACTGAAACGGATATCTGAAGCACTGAAGATTTCATACGAACGCGTTCATCATATAGTTCACGTCAATTTGGACATAGGAAAAATTTCTGCAAAATGGATCCCCAAATGTTTGAATGTTGACCAAAAGCTTGCAAGGGTAGAAGCATCGCGTTCGATCTGTGCTCGATTTGAAAATGATGTAAACTTCTTAAACCGAATTGTTACTATGGATGAGACTTGGGTACATTTCTACGATCCAGAAACAAAGCAACAATCGATGGAATGGCGACAATCTGGTTCTCCAAAACCTAAGAAGTTTCGTGTCAGAAAAATCTGCTGGAAAAGTTATTGCTACAGTTTTTTGGGATTGCCATGGAGTAATCATGATTGATTTTTTGGATAAGGGTAGAACAATAACTGGGTATTACTATTCGACATTACTGACCACTCTACGGGAAAAAATTAAAGAGAAAAGACGCGGAAAGCTATCCAAAGGTGTTTTGTTTTTACAGGACAACGCCCCAGTACACAAATCTCATGTTGCCATGCAAAAAATTCGTGATTTAGGGTTAGAATTACTAGAACACCCCCCTTATTCACCAGATTTGGCTCCGTCCGACTATCATCTCTTTCCTCAACTGAAAAAAAGTTTAAAAGGTCGTAAATTTTCTTCCAACGAGGAGGTAATAAAAGCTGTGGAGGACTGGTTTGCAGAGCAAGAAGAAACATTTTTTTTTAAACGTGTAGAGACGTTGCAGGTTCGCTGTAATGAATGTATTCAATTAAGAGGAGAATATGTTGAGTAATAAAATATTTTGACATTGAAATTTTGTTTGGTTCTATAGTAGGCTAAGAATTTTTCAATATATCCTCGTATTATGATACCGAAATAAATCACAAATGTGTTGAAACAGTTTGTTTACCATGACGTTTTGGATATGTCAAAATCGACCAGCACTTTACTGCTGGAGACATCTGTTGACAAACAGTGGGAACTCAGTTGCGCACCTGATAATTATACAGGGTGATTAAGGAGGGGACCGTCAGATTTAAGGAGAAGTTTTACACTAGTCAAGGCAGTTTCGAAACAATGTTTGGTTTATGGTTGAGGTCTACAGGGTACGTGATTTGTCCGATTCGGCCGATTTTTCTTTTGTTCATAATTTTGGTATGGCTTATTGATGAATTTTGATGAAATTTTCAGTGTTGAACAATATGATTGTCTACTTCCGATAATTCCAACACTTTTTCAAAAATACAGGGTGGGAATTATGATAAGTTCTGATTAAATTTGCAGGTTGAAAAAACACCCTGTACATTCCGTTTTTAAAAATTCGCTACCTGCTAAAGATTCTACCATACGATTACATTACTGGAGCGTTTTTATTTTTTTGGCACACGTCCGGTTTTCCTAGAAAATTTTTTAAAGATGAACAATATCGTTATTTAGCTCCAAGGCAGTGGGGATATTCTGAACTGGATTTTTCTTTTATCCATAATATTGGTATATGGCTTGATCAATATTGATAAAATTTTCAGTGTAGAACAATATGATTGTCTACTTTCGATAATTCCAACACTTTTTCAAAAATACAGGGTGGAAATTATGATAAGTTCAGATTGAATTTGCAGGTTGAAGAAACACCCTGTACATTCCGTTTTCAAAAATTCCTTCCTGCTCCTGCTACAGATTCTACCATAAGTTTACATTACTGGAGCGTTTGTATTTTCTTTGGCACACGTCCAGTTTTCCTAGAAATTTTTTTTAAAGATGATCAATATCGATAGTAAAGCTGTATCGTCCTATGATACAAAGCTCTTCCGAATGTATGAAAAATATGTTTCATCAAATTGAAAATTTTCCATGAAACTTAAATGTCATTTTAAACCAAGTTACTTTAGGACTCAGGAAGAGCTTTCTGTCATTGGACGATACAGCTTTACTATCCAGTTCAGAATATCTTCACTGCCTTGGAGCGAAATAACGATATTGTTCATCTTTGAAAATTTTTCTAGGAAAACTGGACGTGTGCCAAAAAAAATACAAACGCTCCACAGTAATGTAAACTTACGGTAGAATCTGAAACAGGTAGCGAATTTTTGAAAACGGAATGTACAGGGTGTTTCTTCAATCTGCAAATTTAATCTGAACTCGTCATAATTCCCACCCTGTATTTTTTAAAAAGTGTTGGAATTATCGAAAGTAGACAATCATATTGTTCTACACTGAAAATTTCATCACTATTGATCAAGCCATACCAAAGTTATGAATAAAAGAAAATCGGTCGAATCGGACAAATCACCCTGTAGACTTTCAAAAAAGGCCCCCAACCATAAACCAAACATTGTTTCGAAACTGCCTTGACTAGTGTGAACTTCTCCTAAAATCTGATGGTCTCCTCCGGAATCAGCATGTATAATATGTAGCAGCCTGTAACGGTAGGAAAATAGTAAGAAATTCTTGAACATCTTATTATTGGATCCCTTTTCTCCAGAAGATTGCATCTTCACCATGCACACATTCTGAAGACTTGGAATCAATCAGAACATGCACTTGTAATGAACACCAGGCGGAGATGAAACTCTTAAAGGACAAAATAAGCGAGCTGGGCAAGAATATAGACGACTTAAAAAAACAACTCCTAGAGAATATACAGAGCAACAGGAAGGTGGAGACGTTAACTGCCACTTTGGAGGAGCTATCCAAGGAAATCGAGAACCTGAAACTCTTGAGGGAGGAGATGGACAACCTGAAGAACAGATTTAACACCATGAGTTTCTCTACGATCCCCCAAACTCCCATGAGAATCCCAGGGCCAGTCCTTCCCCCACCCCCTCCTCCACCACCGCCGCCGCCCCCTCCTCCTCTCTTACCCCAGGTGAATAAACTGAATATTGTTAGAAAGAGTTGTGCGCAATCAAAAACAAATAACGAAACGCCTAGACCTGTTATTTCTTTAGACGATATTTTGAAGGTGAAACTGAAGAAAACCGCAGTAAGTATCATCTTACAGGGTGACTTTTGGCTGTCTGTTGTGAAGCATCAAGTTTTTTTCAGGAAAGATCTATCACAACAAGAAGATCAACTGGAAACCAACCGGAGGTCACGCAGGACATGTTGCAACAAGTAAAACTGCGGAAGCCTCTCTGCCGATCCATGACCTCTACGAGGATTCCTGACCTCTCTCCGGAAGGTTCCACCAGTCCTCATTCGAGTCTTAAAAGACTTCTGAGAGAGGACACGAGCAGCTTCAGGATAAAGCGATTGAGGAGGACGGACGGTTACAGTTTCAAGGACTCCAACAAGAAAAACATGTTAAGTAGAGAAAGACAATGAGCAGGTTTCTCTTCTCTGGTGCTACTTTCTGTTAATGGTTGATAGATTCGAGTATATCGACAAACGCTCCTAATTGGCATTTTTAATTTAAGACTTGATCGTGTTGAGATAACTGAGAAATTTATTTATTGAACTGGATTATTTGTCGATGTTGACTTTTCGATGAATCGCTTTTAAATAGTGAATAAATACTTGTTGAATTTTACGGGATTTTCTTCAAGTGTTTGTTTTTGTGTGTTTGTATCGTTTTTATTATCGAGAGCGTCGAAACTGGATCTTAATTTGATATTCTGTGATCTGAAGTAGAGCTTAGCTACTCAGCTAAGAGCTACTTTGAATCACAGAAAATCAACTCTAATTTTTCCACAGCACACTAGACGACCAATTTTT
Organism: Adalia bipunctata; assembly: GCA_910592335.1. NCBI lineage: Eukaryota > Metazoa > Arthropoda > Insecta > Coleoptera > Coccinellidae > Adalia > Adalia bipunctata. The sequence goes on along the minus strand of OU342954.1, from coordinate 17,771,804 downwards.
TCACGCTTGTTGAATAATTTGGCATTAATTGAAAAGCTTCAACGCTCAATGGAGGTACTTTTTGCGTTTGTAATACATAATTTGTGTATACAGTGCGCGTCAAAATTATGGAACAAATTCATTTTCTCAGAAGAAAAATATTTGGCAACAAAATCCTGAAACAGGTCAATTTTTGTTTCACCTTCACCAAATTTTGATGCATTTTTTAAGGATTTTTGTTGCACCCTGTGTCATCCCTATCAACCCTCTAAATTTTGGAATAGGGAAAGTGGGTGATGTGGTACTTTTTTGGCAAGGTGTTTGTAACTTCTTTACAGGCGTGCAGAAATTTTCAAGAAAATTTTTTTCTTTTTTAAATAGGTTAGTTCAAAGAAGTTTTCAGTATGTGCACTTTGTCATGGCTCATTTACTCTGAGACGATGTTACCTGATGAAATTTGTCACCGAATTAAAGTCGACCATTACAGTTTTGTTGCACAAGTTTCAATAGGTACAATCGTTTCAAAGTGAATGAGCCATGACAAAGTGCACATACTGAAAAATTTTTGACAGCTTTTGACAATTTTTTCCTTGAATGCGAATCTACCCGCAAGGTGGATGAATGAGCACTCAAAATAAGCTTCTGATTTCACGTTTAGGTGACCCATTGTCTATGTTTTATTATCGATATAGTTTAAAAAAATGGTGTGTGGGAATTTAAAAATAATATGGAGAATTGAACCATCAATGTATGATTTACTCGCTGTGTTGATGGATGAAGAATTAGAAATTATTTAATTTTGCAGAGAAATATATTTAGTAATAATTGAAGGCTGAAATTTGATAATTTGTTTATTTCTAATAGTATTATTATTTTATCGGTATGAAAAATCGGAATTTTATTTTACATATAATGAGAATTAGTGCCAAATGATATGAATTTTAAATATGAAGATTTTAGGTTATGATAAATTATATATGTGTTGATTTTAAATTTGCTTTTATTGTGATATAATTTATTTCACATATTTATAGTACCAGAGAATTAAATAATATAATGAATAAATATATTATGTGTGATCGTGAAATGTTTATTTTATTTTCGTCCTTGTGGAATATTAGTATAATGTCTTGAAACTCCTGGATTATTTTTTTCTTGAAATTAGTATGCTTCCGCAACGAATAGCCCTTGATCATTGAGTTATATAATAGGTTATGTAGGTGGACAGGGTGAATCGGTAATAACGCAAACTTTTTCATGGCTCACCCTGTATATTTCTTTGGATATCGATAGATCGGTTTCTTTTCAGTGAAAATGACGGAAAAAGTAACCAATCTAATTATTGTTCTAGCTCATACTCCTAGAAAACCTTGCCGAATTTTTCACTTAGAATAGATATCCGTGAAAATCTGAAAATAGGTATACAGGATGAGCTATTTGAATTACAAAATTTTGAGTTCTTGACACTGTATTCTTACATAGGCGATTTTATAACTGAATTGTTTTTCGTTACAGAAGCGAAATTTCAAGTGAAATATTCAAAGTTTTTCAAGTTATTACCAATATACAACTCTTTTACACCCTTTATATTGGTTATCTATGAATCGGACAATTATTTTTCAAGTTTAACATTTCCCAGCTCATCCAAAAAACGTCCAACTTTCTCTTAACGAATGAAATACAATTTTTTCGGCAACCGTCCGGTATGTACCCACTTCACGGACGCTTTTTCTTTGAAAAAGTAGCATTTTCCGGCCCAGTCCGGAAAGTACGTACTTTCCGTACTAGGCATGAAAAAAATCACGTCGTTGTTGTCATTATCATCACAAGAGCAACGAATTACGGATGACAGTTCCATTTTGTTTAATTCAAATAAGAATCAAAATGTATAATAAAGAAATGTGTCTTCTCATTGATTTCTAATTCTACACGGTTGGCGAAAAAATATTGTACGCAACACGCCCAAAATAGTTTTTTTGGACTCACAGACTTCCAGGACTCGCCTCCGGCTCGTCCTAGAATCTTGTCTATTCGTCCAAAAAACCCTATTTTCCGGACTTGTTACGTAAATTACTATTGAGAAAGAAATATATTGGCAAAGTATTTCCATAAACATTTGTGGGATCGTTGATAGCAAGAGACAAAAACAATATGGAATAGTTAAACCTATTTATTTAAGAATATCAAATATTGTTGGGATACATCAAGCTATTTGAAACACTTATTTTAGACTTCATTTTCTACTAGTTTCCAACAAACAGAATAATTTAAGCAAGCGCCTTCGCAGGTGCCATCAAGGCTTCCAATTCTTTCATTTCTCTTTCTTGTCTTGCCTTAGACTCCATTAACAATTGAGCCTCCCTCGCTTCCCTGTGTTGTTCTTCAATTTCCTTCAGTCTAGCTTCCTTCTTACTGAGCCTATTATGATGGAATGCTCCATAAACAACACCGACAGAGAGTAAACTCCATCTTGTGAACTAAAAATTATTAACTTATAATTTCAAACAAATTTTAATAATATGCGATTAACATCTTTTGAAATTATGGATATATGTAGGTTTTCGTCCTTTTTATTTGATTTTTTTCAGTTACATAATCAAGTCACCATCCCTAACTATCCGTACCTTAATTAATGGAGACACAACAACTGGTGGTGGAAGAGACATTGTTTTTAGTTTTGGAGTAAGGATTTAAGTTCCTGGTGACCCCCTTGAGCAGCTCGATTCAATTTACAATAAATTGAATAACTGATAAATGAAGAACTTTCAATGTCCTTCGTCAAAGTGCAAAATTTATGGTTATGATTTTTGACATATGACAACTGTGACAGGTTTTTCCAAAGATCCTCTGGTTTCTTGTGCCTTTGACGAATTTTTATTCTAATTGATTATTCCAATTTCATTGTATTACATCTCTGAGCTATATTTTGTATTAATTTGCTTGAAGACTTGCCGAATCCAATTCGACATGAATGTATACAATTTTATGGTGGCAGAAATATTGACGTTTCAAAATGGATATTCTGTGTGTGTAACATAACCAATAATTCTGACAGATGTGTCAAATGAAACGCGATCCAATAAAATTCCTAGCGATCTTCTGATTCTGATTTCAGAAGTAAACTAAACTGCGACTAGTGCTTGGAGCTTTTGAGTGTTAATTCCTGATTTTCACCGATGAAAAGGAAGATAACGTTCTGTTCAGTTACATTTATTTGTTCGAAGATTAGATAGATCGTGAAATAATAAGAAGATAAGTGGTTGCACTCGGCTTTCGAATTTCAAACATACTTTAGAGAGTGGACATAATCTATACGTTCCAGAGTGATGTGTTGTTTTTTTCGGTGAAATTTGGACTAAAAACACAAACGATATGTGGCTCCTTTCAACCCTTTCCTTTTTGTTCTCAGTATTAATCACTCCCTTCTTAACGACTTTGTTGTGTATCGTATTTTTAGCAGCAATTGGGAAGTCCATTGGGGTGAGGAGATTGTATGTGAGGATACTCCTGATGATATTCGAGGTAAGTTTCTTCTGCAATCAGTGGAAATTTATTCTAGGCCATGGAGAAAGTGTTTGAAATATCTTTTTCCTGCAACCTGCAATAACGACCTTATAATTGGTTTTGGGTAAATGGAACATTTGAATTTCAAATTTGGAGATTATACAAAACTTCTTGATATATTAACTATCATAATTATGATATTAGACGGAAATAATAATTCTAAAGTTTTAAATTGGACCATTAATTTCAATATGTGATATTTCAAGTTGTTCAATTCGGTTCACTTTAAATTAAAATATGTAAAATATAATAGAATGGTCTGATGAGTATTTCACTCTTTGTATCATTTATGGATTTATAATTTGATTCGACTCTTCAACATTAACTTGTACAGTTTATTTCATCATAGTCCAAATTAATAAGCGCATTGTACAAATACCTACTCAATAGGAATTCAATTGTTTCTTCATTGGACATTTACAATCGAGCTTACAATGTTCTCTACATATTAACAAATCAAAATTATTGTAAACAGCATAAACACTGTAAAAACAAAACATAAACATTGTAAACATAACAGACTTGGTTGTAAAACTTTATTGTAGTTTAGCATAACTCGATTTTTAGTCTATTTTTATTTTTATACCTAGCATTGAAGATAATTTTTTTCTTTTTTCATTTTAAATAATTACGTACATGATGAATTTATGAATATGGATAGTCGTGTCAAACTGAAGCAACTAGGCCGGGTTTGAACAGCACTAAGAAACAGAATAATGAAATTAATCAAAGCGTTTATACAAGAAATACAAATGAAATGGAAAAGTAAATGTTGAAATTCTCTATTTCATCGGCTTCTCAATTCTTTAGTTGCCTTTATTATTGAGCCCAGTTGAGGTGTCATGGATTACTTGGAATATTTTGAGTTATCTTCCACACTGTTGTGATCAAGGTTTGACAAATTGATTAGATTACACTCTTATGCGTTTGATATTTAGGTACATATTAATTTTTATCACATGCATTTTATTATTCCTTCTACCTTGCAAGAAAAAAATGAGTATTATATTCTTATTATCATTATCATTAATCATAATTCATAGATGATTTATCGAATTTTCTCTCCTCAACGTATAATATTTGAGAATATACACTAACCACCCTCGAGAAAGGGACAAGTAGTTCCCGAAACGTCGGCAATTGTTTAAACTATTCTTAAAATGTATCCAGTTAGCTGATAATTAGTTTCAATTTTATTAATCTTGTTTTTAGGGTCGGTAATCAAGCTTCGTTAAAAAACTCAATGAGCTTAAAATTTTAAGCGACATATAGAGACCCTCACTTCGCCACCTTCAAGAGTCACATTTGAATTAGTTACGGTCTCGGTTACGGTTCATATTTTCATCCATGTTGTATACAATAAAATGTCTTTTTCAGGTATTTGGACAACATTTTATTTTAAATTCCATTTTATATCAAGTCACCGGCGTTTCGGTCTCGAATCGGACCTTTCTGAAGGATTATTGATTCACAGGAATTGAGTCAACAAAATAAAATACATCTATCTGCTCCACCGCAGGCTGATCGTAAATTTAATGCACCATTAAAATTTTTCTGTTGCATTGTATATATCTTACACTTGCATGGTTTAACTTCTTTAAAAATGCTATGATTGTAGAGTTTCCACACGATTTGGCTGAATTACTTAATCTTTTTCACTCGAAATTTTTATCATTCTACAGCAACGATTAGGTAATCAGTGTGCAGATATGCAAATTTTAAAACAAGAACAGTGTGGTCGAACATTATCCTGACGAGTGATTTGTAGTTATTCTATTCACCTTGAGTTTCAATCCAGGGATCTCTGAGCTCAAGGTCGCGTTTTCGATATCGTACAAATTGCTAAATACCTAGTTTAGTTTTACATAATAGGTATCTAGGTTCGAAGATCATCAATTTGTTTCGTTTTCGGCATCCAAGAGAATTACCCGTTAATGATGATCTTTTGATTATGCTCAGTTCTTATTTCATGCACAAGTTCCAGAGAACTTTGATCCTAAGACTAAGACCCAGTTGACCTTAATCAGGAATTCAAGTTCCAGTCTTTTTGTTACTTCTTAATGACAGCGACAAGCCGAATTTAATCTTTATTGGTTATGTAATTTGCAGGAAATTTGAACGAATGTGTTCACATCTTGGTGAAAAACAATGAAAGAGGCTAACGAGAAGATTTCGCGAATATTTGTAGTGAATTTTAGATCGGTAAACTAAAATACAATATATTCTTATCTATATGGATCGCTGATAAAAAAAATTGAACCGAACGAGTACTTCAACCTCCGTACATGATCAATTCGTGAAATGAACGGAATCTTCGAACTTGGATTTTGAACCGCAGAAAGGTCTGCTATAAAGTATAAAGCAAGCACGTCCTTGGCACTTCCTTGCGGTTTAGTATCTTCGTGGCAACCAGAAGCTATTAGAACTAAAATATTCAAATAACATGGTGCATATGCCAAATGATTGTTTATATTTTACTCAATAGCTATCCCAGTGAATATTGGTCGTACAAAAACGTTTAAATGGGCTATTCAAAATAACACCTCTTCTTGGAAAACCCTTGACAAATAAGATCGAGTTGAAATTTGGTAATAAACTGTTTAACTGGAGATGGTGTGATCACAAGAATGTTGATTCGACAATGACAGATTGATTCTATTCTGAATTGTAATATTGGATTCAACGATTGAATCTCCATTGTCGAAACATTCTAGAAAATCAATCAGAATTCTACGAGGCATACGTTTGGTGAATGGTCATCCGGTCCCACATCAATATCGACATTAAATATTCGTTTGGTGACCTTTGGATATCCTTTTCCAATGTTTTGTTCGGTGCGATGGTCGCTTTTCAATAGGAATCAACGTCCTCGATATCTGGTTCTAACTGTTTGATGAACTTGAAGACGATGATTTTATTAATTCATTGTTCCTCAATTCCGTGACTTATATCTTTGTTCGACCGTTCCAAAAAAAATTGGTCATGTATACTGAAATTATAGTCATTCTAAAAAAACTAGAAACATTACGCTTTGTGATGACTTACAAGGATTGTGGCTTCAAATTATTACAAGCCAAAAATTAAAATCTATTTCCCGAAGAATTGTTAATTTTTCGAAACATATGTTAAAAATTATTCAATTACTCTAAAGTCTAACTAGGAAAAATGTTTCTCAATAATTAGTGTGCGTGTTTGTCATTTCATTGTTCTTCCTACCGTACAACAATCACTGAAAATTATCGTATAAACAACAATTTACCGTGATTTATAACAATTTAAACGGGTAAAAATGCTGCATGTGACTCAGACATTGCGATACCTCTAAAAAACATACCTATTTTAAGATGCTCAATTAAGAACAATAAAGTTGAACAAGTACATGCCACTTATTTCATATACTTTATTGTCATATTTGTGTATTCTTTTGCATTGAATTATTCGCATCAGATATTTTCACATGCGTGATTCGTTATCTCTATGTTTATTCAAGGAATTTGAAGGATATCTTTCGGTTTGCTAAAAAGTGCTTGAAATATCCGCATATTTTGATCGATTAAATTTGAACTCACCTTGAAAAAACTCTTAGTATTTTTCATTTTACTTAAATTTCGAGAAATTTTGAGATTTGTGATTTATTAAAACACCATTGGAAATTTGTCATATAGACTTCAAAATTTTCGACTTTTTCAAGCTGTTCAGAGCGAGTAGGAAATCTCATCCGATAGAGGCGCCACCGTGCATTTTATGGAATATCTCCATAGAACTTACATTATCTCTATAAGTTCTATGAATATGAAATGTACAATGACGCTCTCTATCCGAAAATCTTTGTTCTATGAAATGAGTGAATATGTGGGTAAAGCAGGAACTTTTTCCCGCCATATATTTGAATTTGGCCATTCTCTGCTAATTTCGTATTTCAAGTTGTTTTTCTGAATGAAATTATCTGTAGATTCACTTTTAATCGGAAGATGAACTATTTTCATGGGTCTTTCGTTGGAAATGAAACAAAAGCATTAGTTGGCTCATTTTCTTCTATTTTCGAAAGAAAAAAAATGAACACCTGTGATTCCATGTAAGCTGAATAAATCAATCTTCAGTGTCGTTAACATGAGAAAAAAAAGAATGAATCATAGTAATTTTTTCAGTAATTAAGAATGAGATTTTGGACATCTTAGCTATTAGACTATTACAATTTTTCCTCTTATTTAATAAGCATGCAATTCGAAATATTAAGGTGGGCGTTCAATGTAGTGTGTTTTTAGTTCAAGTTGCATTTGAAAATGGTTGTACTTTGAGAACTGAAATTTTGTGGGTGAAATCAGAAAGGATTGGAGTTCTTAATGAAATAAATGAGATTAATTTAATTTCAACAGTTCACTTAATGCTTCTGTTTTATTTCAAATGAAAGACCCATGAAAATAGTTCAACTTCTGATTAAAAGTGAATCTACAGATAATTTCATTCAGAAAAGCAACTTGGAATACGGAATTGGCAGAGAATGGCCAAATTAAAATTTTAGCGGGAAAAAGTTCCTGCTTTACCCACATTTTCACTAATTTCATAGTTCAGCGAGTTTCGGATAGAGAGCGCCATTGCAAATTTCATTCATAATTAGAGAGATGGTGGCGCCTCTATCGGACGAGCTTTCCTACTCGCTCTGAACGGCGACCTTAAAAGTGAGGTGAATTTTGAAAGCTCTCTAATCTGTCTAACTAAGGCCAATTATATTAAATTCTGAATGCAATCCCAATCAGTTTGAGATGTGAAACAAATGATTATTGTGCTAACAAAACGATCAAAGTAAAACAGTAGATACGAAATAGAAAAAAGTTTTTCCCTAAACTTTACTGAAAGGTACTTAAAGTAACTCGACACTTGAAGTGCAAACTACGATTTTCATAATACCAGAAATACTGTATAAGATTTCAACACTATCTCTATGGTAGCTACGACAGATCTTTCATGCACCTGTGTCCTGTGTAGAGCCCTTTCATGGATATAATAAAAAATATATTTTTTTTCAGTATGGGAGACAAAACATAGAATCTGCCCAGAATGAAAGAAGACCAGAAGAAGACAGCGACGATGAGGGTTACAGTGACAGCTCAAACAACACTCCGGTCGACGAAGTGGATACCAGAAAGCACAACGGCACGCACAAGAACGGTTACATACCAAACTCCAATCCCCTAATCAGCAGGGATCTGATTTTGGTTCCCGAACCACCTACTCCGGCCAAAAAGATCGAAAAATTGGTTGAAAAAAGTACGGACGACAACGAAATAACTGAGAAGGTAAGTCACAAATTGCCTGAGTCATTCCTTTAGAACCACCATTAATTTTCTGAAAATTTCCCTTTTTCCAGGAAGAATTCAAAGATTTCGATTTATCCAGTGTGGTCGATTACATAAAGGTTGGAGTTGAGGCCATAATAGAAGACGAGGTAACGTCTAGGTTCGAAGCTGAAGAACTGAAAAATTGGAACTTGTTGATAAGAACGAACAGGCATTACGAATTTATCAGCTTGAAATTGACGATCTTGTGGATATGCGGCTTTTTCCTGAGGTATTTCTTCCTGTTTCCACTGCGGGTCTTGATCTGTTGCTTCGGGGTAAGTTCTTGGACAGTCTGATCTAAATGCTCTTTTAATTGTTCTTTTGTGATATCTTTCACTTTCTTTTATATTTCTGTTTATTCTTTGCTTTTTACCGGGACATTTCCAAAGTAAAATATGTAATTTCGGGAATCTATTGTGATGCTGAGAATCAAATCAACTGTGGGACTGAATTTCGTACAGACTATCTTGGACAGATGTAAATTCGTTTTTTGAAAATGTACGAAAACTTGCAGAAGAAAACCAGGAATGATCTAATATCGCCGAGAACTTGTAGAGCAGTTAAAAGAAATTGTTGCTTCATGCAAATTATTTCATGAAAAATTGTTCCATTCATTTCACGATCAACCCAAAAAAATTGATCAAAAACAAATTTGTTACACGAACAGATATCGTGGATGCTACTATCTACCTACCTCTCGGGAAAGCTACCAGAGGGAGCCATAAAACGTTGGGTGAACAGGAGGGCGTACATTATAGCTTTCAGAGTTTTCGCCAGATCCTTCATAGGCATTATCAACATACACAATAAGCAGTACAGGCCCGCCAACGCTTCCGTGTGCGTTGCCAACCACACCACACCGGTGGACGTTGTTATATTGTCCACCGACAACTGCTACTCTCTGGTGAGTCGTGGAGAGTCTCAGTCCAGGTTGAACGTCGCTAGAAATACGCCCATACTGCCGAGCCGTATCGCTTTTGTGTCTGTCCTTGCGTTTTTTTACTTTTCAGGGATGTTTTTACTGTTTTTGGGGCGAGAGATTCCTTCTGGCATGCATCGTTGTCAATCTTTGATTATTTATATTTCCAAATTTAGGTTTTACAGTGCCATTCTTTCTTAACCTCAGCCTAAATTATACTAAGGACTACCCAGGATGCTTTCATGAAATTCATTTTCAGTTTGTTTCGAAGTCATTCCAAATTTTGATGGGGACTCCAAATACACTGCGCAAAAAGATTAACGCACATTATGGAAATCTCAAATTTATTCTACAACTGAAGGTGTTCTCAATGATAATTATTTTTATCAGAATTATGCATGCATATGCTATCCACTTTCAACGTTTATCTTCAATACAGATGTTTTCTCCCAGCAGGAATAAAAAAAGATGATATTATCAGATTTTGAATGTATTGGCTCCATTCTAAAATCAGTTGTTCTCGATCAATTCTAGTGATCAATAGTTTTTCTTTCGTTTGATTTGTTACACTCGATCGCTATGCAACGCGAAACACGCAATTTGACCCAAGAGGAATGTGCCCAAGCGGTAGTTTTGCGAGACAAAGGGTGGACACACACAAGAATGGCAGAAAGGTTTGGAGTTTCCCATACAAGTGTGTCCAGAATGTTGCAGCGATTCAGGGAGACAGGTATGAATGTCCGAAGACCAGGACAGGGTAGACCACGGATAACAACTGCCATTCAAGAACGTTACTTGAGAGTTTCTTCGTTGAGACAACGGTTTGCAACCGCTCGCCTCCTTCAAATTCAGATTGAGCAAACTAATGAGGTGCAAATTAGCACTCAGACAATAAGAAATCGCCTCAGAGAATATTTTTCAAGGCCCAGCTCTTACCCCAGCCCATCGAAGGGCGCGTTTGGATTTTGCGAAAGAGCATATCCGTTGGGAAGAGGCCGATTGGGAAAGAGTTCTCTTCACAGATGAGTCTAGATTCTGCCTCTACCATTGTGATCGACGTTCCCTTGTATACAGACGTCCACATGAAATATATGCTCAGTGCAATTTCCTGTTTACTACTGGTTTCGGCGGAGGATCGATTATGGTATGGGGTGGAATATCTTTGACTGCTCGCACAGACCTAGTGGTCGTTGATAAGGGAGCTATGAATGCTGATAAGTATATAAGGAACATTCTTGAAGAGCATGTAGTGCCATTTGCCCCATACATTGGTGAAAATTTCATTTTTATGGACGATAATGCCAGACCCCATCGTGCGCGCATCGTTCAGGAGTACCTTGAAGAGGTTGAAGTCTCTCGAATGGAATGGCCAGCAAGAAGTCCAGATCTCAATCCGATTGAGCAGGTTTGGGACAACCTCAATAGAAGACTGAGAAGTTCAGAAAATCATCCAGCTACTCTTAATGACTTAGGAATCCAACTCGGAGAAATCTGGAAAGGATTAGATCAGAACATTTTAAGATCACTCAATTTGAGTATGAACCGTCGTTGCCGAGCTGTAATTAAAGCTAGGGGTGGAAATACCAAGTATTAAATCACTTATCAGCATTTCAGTATTTTGAAAATTGTTCATTTCTCTTCTTTCACATAAGATTCGGTGAAATCCTGGATTTTTCTTCCATTTAATGTGTCTTGTTTCGTTCGAAACCTTCCCGAGAGAACATAAAAAAATAAGTTATAGAGTCAATGTAGAGTTAACTTTCATTAAAATTGAGATTTTCAGAATGTGCGGTAATTTTTTTGCGCAGTGTATAATTTATTCAGCATCCCATTTGCAAAAACCATGAGAATATTTCAGATTTTCTCAGCATCCCGGTTAACACGATGAAAATTAATTTAATGAAACGATTTTGAGTAGTTCCCCTCATAATTTCGTGTGAGGTTAATGAAAGACTTTAATGTAGGCCACTCACGAGGACTTTTTACGGGACTTTCGGGCAGCCAGTATCGCCCGAACGCTCGGAAAGAATCCCCGTGTATTGTCGATCGAGACTACCCTTCGGCGTTCGAAGTAGGTACAGATGCCTCGTGAGTGGCCCGTATTAATATCGAAATGTTGGCACGTTTTTTAATGACGCTTTCGACAAAGATTGAGGTTCGATAATGCCGAAACGAAGCTCTGGCCGATTTAATATGCATTTTCCTCTCCATGATTGATCCTTCTCCATTGTTTTGTCACGAACGCTAGCATTCTATGGGGTGTTTCAGGTTTGCTGGCTAACCTTGTGTACCGCCCTTGTGGGCTACCTTTCGGACGGAGATCTTAAGCAAAAAGTAAATAGGTATATATCGATCATGTGCTTTGGAATATTGTCGAACGCACTTTCTGCGGTGATCACCTATCATAACGAAGAGAATAGACCGAAAAGTGGAATATGCGTAGCCAATCATACCTCTCCCATTGACGTCTTGACTTTAATGTGCGATAATTGTTATTCTTTGGTAGGTAAAGTCCAAGTAAATGATGTTATTTCGAGCTTTTGGGTTTGATGTTCGATGTTGTGGAAATGTGCATGTTTTTCAGAATGATCCACTGTAGTCGTAGTTATTCGAAGGTGCTGACCATTCGAAATATATAAATGGTCCGTATAAACACTTTCTTGCATGTTTACTGCTGAAAAATGACGAGAACTGGCTGAATGAGAGACCCTGCTTATGGTAAAGAATTTCAGGTTTTTGCGTATCCGACTCAAAGAGGAGACCTCTCAGAAGCTACAAGCTTCCAAGCTTGTGCGAGTTAGGAGAATCAGTTGTGTTTTGTGTTGGCTTTGTTACTGTGTCCTTAGGACACCTTAGGCAAGCACTGTTAATTTTTGACCCAACACTGAATCACAACTTCATTTTATTTTTCTTTAAAATATAATACTCCACAAAACATTTGCTGAATTTCGCTATCTCAAAAATTACTCAGTGTTCTCAAAAAGCAACCCCATTTTTTCCAAAACCAGCAGATCTTTCTCATAAAAACAGGGGGACTTTGTGTTCACACATCTATGACTAGATTGAACCGAATTTGTGTAAAGTAGAAAAAACGAAATTTCAATTTGTCTTTTTAATATTCCAAGATCGAAGGACATTCGGAAAGAAGTACTGAAATGGAAAAACGCAATGTCATTGTTGGAAAAACATGCATATTCCCATTTATGATGGTCATGAAGTTCATGAGTGCGAGGAAAATCATCGAAACAGATTTCGAGAAACCGAAATGGTGAATCTCAAAATGTTTCTCTCGGACCTATGAATCTCTAAGGCATCATAGTCGGACATCCTAGTTGGGAGAGCTCTTTCAGGCACATGCTTGTTTTGCAGATGCTTTATGTATCTAGTTAACGTCAAATGTGGTGGTAGAAATTTTGTTGTCTGCATTCTCTGTATTTCTGAATCCACTTTGTATTTGTGTGTGAAATTGACTCGGATAATTTATTCTTCGTTGCCAATTATTCGACAAATATTTGCTGTTTCAATTAATATAGGTCTTCTCTTGACTCATTTCAATAATTTTATGTTTATAACTGAATTTTTACTATTTCTTTCATTATACAGGTTCGCTCAATAAAAAGAGGTTTTTCAGGAAAACCCCTGTTCATATTAAATTCATGAGGATCATTCACCTCAACAGGGTAACTAACCCTGTTGTGACCCCCCTTGCATGCTGAATTAACTACAGGTTTTCCAGGAAAACCTCTTCAATTGAATATACATATTTCAAGTAAACGAAATTTCTTCAATTAAAAAACATTGTAGGTTCGTACCCAGAAATTGCTAGACAATAAAATCAAGTAAATTTAGAAACTGAAGGAATATATGCCTCAACTTTTTGGACTAGACTTCCGCAGTACATATACTCCTGTCTAACTCCTTATCAAGATGGCAGTATTTAAGCTTGTTTGTGAGCCGTATCATACTTGAAATTGCATGAAGTCTCACAAACATTCTTAGAATTCCTACCTCTAGATATCGTATAGCTCATCCTAATATCCTTCTTCCAAATTAAACATTTTTAATTGTTCGGATGTAGTACTAACAAAAATTCTTTTTCGTAAAATTTATTCTTGTTTTCGAGTTTGTGCAATTAATTAACAAAATTATCGCAGGCCTATTGCATGTTTTAACCTAAGCCTACTGATAATACGCAATTAACCTAAATTGTAGTCGATGCTTCGATTAGATTTCTACTGCATGAAATTTTATATGAATTGTAATGGAATTTTGATCATTGATGAAAATTATGGTGAGTAGATTTAGTGATTTGAAATAATCAATAGGAGGATAGGAAGACGTCTTATAATATTCTCCATACGACTTTTAGATCGGTCAGAGTCATGGTGGTTTCTTAGGACTGCTACAGAGAGCTCTTGCAAGAGCTTCACCCCATATCTGGTTCGAGAGATCCGAAGTCAGAGATAGACATGCTGTGGCCAATAAGTGAGTAAAAGATATCTAGATAATCGTTCAGAAAAATTACTGATTTAATTCATTATTGCCGGGCAAGGACTCTGTCCGCTAAGCTACGAACGTATCTTCTCTATTGATTATGAATATCGAAGATTTCCTTTAGTTCTTCCTTCAAGTAGTCTGGCCACCGTTGTATTATCGAAAGAAGCAGAATGCGAAAAATTCAGTAATTTTTTTAATCATATCTGAGCTACTGTAACACTTAGGGCATCACGGGAGCTATGCGCACAGTTCCTACAGCAGCGCTTGAGGTAATACTCGATTTGCCTCCCTTCTTTGGCAAATTGTCGTCATCATTCACGATTTCTAGTACTTTAGAAATCGTTGGGATTTCATTCCGAAAAAAAAACCGTGGACAATTCTTCTGATAAGGTTTATATCGAAATCGTCAACCGAATCGATTATTTTTAACGACTGTGCTCTCCTCTTAGGTGGCGTCAATGTTTTATTCTCTGAGAATTCTGAATACAGCTGAATCACTCACCCCTGAGGATTTTGACACAATTCCTACTAAGTCTCTTTTCGATAAATCAGGATGTTCTTCCAATTCTTTTCGAAAAATGTTCAAAATTATCTCTTTCTCTTCAGCAGAGAAATGCGACCTTTTGGACCTTTTTCGTGGTGGTCCCCACATATCACCCTCAGGTGCAGTATCCGTTTCCGAATTCGACATTGTTCTATAAACACTTTATACACTTTGTCAAAAGATTTTCCAACACAATACACTTTTCACAACAAAATCTATAAACACTTCGAACAGCTAGACCTTCACAGTAGCTCTAGGTATTTCAACTAGTCTTGTCAATTGAAAACTTCGATATTTATGCAAATCAAGATGGCTTTAACCCATTAAGGGAAAGGACCCAAATCTGGTGTTTCCCGGAATTACCTTGTCGGAATCTTGAGCAGCCGACAAAGAGTTTCGTACGAAATAATATTAAATTTTGGACCGAAACTAAATATATTTTCTGAGTTAATATCCACTTTAGGGAAAAGGTGTGATGCATACACTCACATTATTTTTTAACGTAGATTCAATATCTGCCATAAAAAATGGGGTTCTAATTTGAAAAAATTGATTTTTCACGATTTTGTCATCCCTAACTTTGAAAGCGATTTTTTAACCCCCTGTATCATGAATCGCGATTTCGATTTTTAAAGTGGATACATCAATCTTACATCTTGAAAAATCCCAAAAATGAAAATTTTCCATCCAAAAACCTCGAAGTTATTCTTGTTTCAGCGGAGCTCTATTTTCGATTTTTTTTCGAATTTTCCCGCTCAGAGAGAATTTTCCAACCAAAACTGAAAAATGTTACATCAAAATAACTTGAAATTTTCTAAGGAATCTATTTCTGCAATAAAAAAAGGGTATTCTAATTTGAAAAACGGAAGTTGACATCATTTCCGGAAAAACCGGAGGTGCTCATGCCTTGAAAATATTTTAGATTTCATCAGCATCGTGAAATACTTATAAGTGCTGAATTTCATGAAAATACGTTCAGTAGTTTCTCGTATAAATATGGGTGAGGTTCCTCGTGAAAGACCCTGTATATGACCATTATTTCGAACAGAGATCTTTTTCGAGTCTTGTCAATTGAAAACTTCGATATTTATGCAAATATTATGCTTTCACCCATAAGGGAAAAGGACCCAAATCTGGTGTTTCCCGGAATTACTTTGTCGGAATCTTGCAAGATTCCGACCCAAACCTCTAAAACTCTGGTGTTTCCTGGAATTACCTTGCCGCAATCTCGAGCATCCGAAAAAGAAATTATTTTGTAGATAATAATATAAAATTAAAATGAAAAAAAGGCTACGTCGGATATAAAATGTTTATGACAGTTTCAAATCAAAACAGAAATTTTGCACTAGAGTTTCTGAGGCAAAAGTTCTAATGTGGGAATTGCTGACTCAAATTATTGAATCATTTCTATCCAGTACCATCCACAGTCCGAGTACGATCCTGGCAGTTTAGGGCGGTCGAAGAGAGCGTTGTTATCACCGTTTGACCAATGCGAGATTTATTGTGCGCAAACCAGACGATTCTGTTTGTTTACAAAGCTCCTTATATTTGAACGGACTATAGATACCCACGAGGTAACAGCCAAGGCTTCTAAGGATGTTGTCGGTCTCATCAACACCATCGACGATCTCCTTGGGTTTCAATGAATGAGTAAGGCAGAGAACAAAATATCTATGTGGTCGCCATTCCCGGAAGGCTAACCGAGCCCTAGGGACCCCAGTTCAAATTATATTAATAATAATAACACTTAGGGTATGAAATCTATAGATGGAAACTGTTACGAATGACTCCGGTTTCTCTACACAACCCAAGAAAAATTCAATCTCTGATTACCCTTCACTCCGTCAAAGGGAGAATCAAGTTCGCAACTTTTTCTCTCAACCCGATTCTTTTCTTTCTTCGCCGCAGATTGAAGGAGCACGTCTCCAACCCCAACAATCCCCCCATCCTCATATTCCCCGAGGGCACCTGCATCAACAACACCTCCGTCATGCAGTTCAAAAAGGGCAGTTTCGAAGTTGAAAGCGTCATCTACCCGGTGGCGATCAAATATGATCCACGCTTTGGCGATGCCTTCTGGAACAGCAGCAGATATTCGATGTTGCAGTACCTGTACATGATGATGACCAGTTGGGCCATCGTGTGCGACGTGTGGTACCTGCCCCCCATGCACAGGAAGGAGGGGGAGACGGCGATAGACTTCGCCAACAGGGTCAAGAGCGTCATAGCGAAGCAGGGTGGATTGGTGGATTTGGTCTGGTGAGTTTTCAGAGAATATTTGGGCTTCTCATTCTGTTGAAACAGTCGTCGACTATTTTGCTTCTTATGTCTTTTTCTCTGTTTAATTAACGTATTCTCAGGGATGGTCAACTGAAACGAATGAAGCCGAAGAAAGAATGGAGGGAGAGACAACAGGAGGAATTCAGTAAGAGGCTGAAGTCAGAATAAAAAAATGGAGTTTGTAATTTTCTCTGTTGATAGCCAAGAGGGGCAAGGCACTATCTGTTTACACTTGGTTTAGATGAATTGTTTAAATTCAAATCTCTAGTCATTTTATTTATAATAATCGGAGATGCTCTGTTTTGTTCCTCACCATAATAATCGTAGCTTTTATTTGCTACAACTTATTTGTTTGGCTCTTTTTCTCACAATGGTTTAGGGCTTATGTGTTTATATTTTGTACCAACGTTAGAGATTTGTACTGCATAAGCTCAAAATTGAATTTATTCAATTTTATTCGTCATAGATGAATTTTCACAGATAGATAATCATTCGCTTATAAATTAGTGATAGGGATAATAAGGATAATAATACTGATTAGTATACTGAAAAGAGCTATTTTTGATTACTGGTTTATAATTGTATAGCTGCATTGTATTATCGTTAAATTTAATTTTGTAAGTTATCTAGTTACTGTTTTTCTTACCTTTTGTTACTCACTGAAGATATTTGTAATTTACTCATTCACAGTGTTGTTGTAAATAATGTGAAACAGCTTCTTCTTCTCTTTCATTGCTAAGATTGAATAAAGACTGAACTATAACATCAAAATTTCTATGTAAGATATTGTATGAAAATACTGAGATCAATTCATATAGTTTTTCATTGGAAACATTTGCCTAATATATCGAATTTAATTCACTTGACTGTACTTGGATCGGTTGACTGAGGAATACAGGTTTTGTAGGGTAGTGCCCTACAAAATGTTGATTTGGAGTATTCAATATACAAATGATTGGATGTTATCAAAATATCACACTGTCCTCACAGACCCATTTTAAATAGTTTTATTTCATATTTATAACGGTTTTAAATTATTATGTTTCGAAGCATCATGAGAAGAATTGAATAAATGCTATTGGTGTAAATAAACCCAATTCATTGCTTTATTTGCCTCAAAATCTTTTCTCTTCGATCAAATGGAAATGCATAATAAAAATTACAGTAAATCATCATTGGTTTTATGAATTCTCCCTCGGAATTTCAATCAACCAAAATAAATTACCTGGTAATTAAGGTAAGTGTAACCTGCTAAATTCATCATATACGGGGTGGATGCGACCAGACAGATGATTTTTCCACAGAAAATTCGTAAAATCTATAATCATGATTTTAATAAGTTCAAAGCAGGACGACGAACAATATTACGAAACTTTTGATAATGGACAAAATGGTAACGTTTCCGTTCCAAAGAACAAGCTCAAAAAATATTAAAAATTTAAAATTTGGTCATAATTTTAGGTGACCCAAATTTTTGGTCGTTGAGTGTATGTTGTATTGTGAACTCAAATAATCATCATCGATATTGAGCGGTTTCTCAAGAGAAATATTTATTTATCATTGCCAAGGTAAATATCAAGCTGGAAATTTGTTTTTCCCTAATTCTTGAACTCTTGACCCCAGATGTTGATTAATTTCACATTGAATGAGTACTCATAATGCATCATTAATAAGTGTTTGATATTAATTGTGTGGCTCAGTTGTGAATTCCGATTAATGTGGATTTTTTAGTGAATCTGAACTTGTTTTCAGTAGGTAGGAATCTGTTTGAATGAATACCAGTCAGTAAAAAGTAACACAATATTTTCATCTTATGGGAATTACACCTAAAGATAGGTATCTTCAGAGGTTACAACCTCCGGGTTGTAACTGTTACTGGATCGATCGCTGTATTTATTTCCGTAGCTCCACCCGCGACGTGGTCGGTCGGTTCATCCCCTACGCTTCGAATGGTTCTAGTATTACACATAGCAGGCAACCATGCACTTGAAACGATGGGAGTTTTTTCCTGTTCAAGTTGTAGATCTCAGGAACAATTTCAGTAGTTCAAGATGTTTGTGTAGGTACATTCCCTACAGAAAAATCGTATCCATTTTTTCATATATCAGTCCCAGTTGCGTATCAAATTGGCCATTTGGAAAATTCCAAGTGTTTCAATATAATCAGATTTTCTTGTCCAGTGTATTGATCGGGACCTACGAAAACCAGTTCCTAATTCCAGGCAAACAAACGTCTTATTTTCAGGAATCCTACATCTTTTGAATATGGGAATCCCAACTGGTTTTATCTTTTTGCGGCTTGGATATTTTATGTGGATTTTGTCCGAATGCTCTGCGCTCTTTATGCGGCCAATAACCTCTTCACTGAGAATGCATGATTAATATGTGAGCCATCAGAGGTATGAATTCCCAGATATCTTGGAATGGACAAAAAACGTATTTATCCTTCATGGACTGAAGAATGAATTACATTCGTGTTGAACTGTCGAATAGAGTGGTGTGGAGGAATGAAGACTTTAATTTGTGTACTGATCGTATAATTTGTTGGTGAGGAGTTCACCAATTTAGTGGTGTGTGCTTTGCGCCCGCAAAAATAAATTCCAGGGTGGCCTAAGAAACATTTAGTTTTCTCTGTTGCATTTTAAATTTTCCGTTCTTCCTGTTCCTGGTGTTGCAATTTTGATATCCACAGGAACATCCAAAAATCACTGGTTACGTATTACAGATATTCCTTTCTGGAACCATGAAGATCCCCGTCATAATTAATTTCTACCTCTTCTGCTTCGTGAAAGGGCAGCTTTCTCGGCCGAACAATAGCGTAATCCAAGCAGTAAACAATGTCTTCAATTCAACTTTTTATGAGGAGGTAACCCAGGAAGCGCCACGGAGTTACGGAGCCCTCCAAAAATGCGGAGAAAACGAGAGGCAAGGAAGAGATGTTTGCGTTCCTTACTACAACTGTGATCCCAACACCAAAACGGTGATACAAACAGGAGAATTCGACGGATTCAATATCATAAATATCAGGTAAAAATTAGCATATTTTAAATCAAGGGACGCAAGTTTAAATAGATATTTTTTCGTGGAATGGTTCATTTTCATGGGGTCTCACATATAAAGAGCCATTCAGATACATACCTACACGAGGAATTCAATCACTGTCTTTGTTAGGATGAAATAAATACTTAACAAAATTAATTTCAGAAATTATCCGCTGAAAACATCTACACGATATGGTTTGTACGTATCAAGTGGTGGTGGTATCATCCTAATGACCACTTTCTTAGCAACTCAGGTTTCTCTGGAATTCAGTTTTAAAATGCTTCTCTTCATTTTTTTTTTCGATTTCTTCAACTACACATCATTTAATTCTCTAAAATCGAACCCATGATCTCAATGCTTCATTCTTAGGTTTCACTTTGATATTAGAATTGACAATTGAGTGAAAAAATGCTTCTTTTTCTGTTTGCTTGCTGCGGTATGCGGTATCTGAAACTGTTTCTTGAGCGAATTTTAGTAGCTGAATTTCTATACTTCCTTTTATATAAGATTTGAAGATGGCGAAAACCAATGTGACCACTATCTGGACGTTTGCTGCCAAATACCCCAAGAAAACAACACCTCAGTGTCCTCCACAACTACCCAGAGGAATTCTTTCACACAATCCACAACTGCAGGAGCATTCACATCGCCACCAGTATCTCACACTGATGGAATTACACGGGGAACAACAAAAAAACCACAACTGAATGGTGATAGACCGGATGAATATACAGACAACGATAAAGGTAAGTATTAGAAGGAAAAAACTAAAGAAGACCTTCATAACTACAGACGTCCTTATCTTTTGAGCAATGACCCAAAAAGACAACCTTTTTTGAGAGTCCGAATTATTTCTACTTTTCTTATTGGATAAGTGAATATGTAGTTTGAACTTTGAATGGTAACTTTTTTCATCGATTTCAGTGCGATACATTCTATTCAATAGGGAGAATAAAAGAGTACTTAGAGATTTATATTAATGGCAGGAAGACCTAGGTCGATAGCCGTTTGAATGTATTGAGATTATGATCAATAAAGTTTAGTTCTCTCTCTAAATGGTAGAAACATGCTAATTCAGTAAACTAAAGGTTAAATTTTATGTGATCGTAAATTTACGTTTTATGCATAATTTCAGTCAATCAGCATTAAGAGCTCTGGAATCTTACTTCTAATACTCGATTCCCACCTAGAAATACCGCAATGCTATAGACCAACTGGCGAGAGGCAACAATGTGACTCTTTTATGGGTGCCATGGCACTGTGGCATTCAGTGCAATGAGAATTAAGGCTGATGAACTTGCGAAAAGTGCGTCAAAGGTGAAGAGTTCTCTTACACAAAGAAGCCTATACAGTGTATGGTGGGATTGCTGACAGGTCACTATCAGTACAAGTACCTCCCGTATCGAATGGGCCAGTAAGCGGATGAAATCTGCAGGTTATGTTAAGAGAGATCTTACGATTATCTCCTTGGGAATTCATTTAATAGGGTATAAGAACAAAAGATAAATCTGCCCTCAGTTCTAAGAGGTTCTTCTTTACCTAATCGACCTAGCATAGAATATAACAATTTCGCAATACCCCAGGGCCTCTATTCTTGAAAACCAGGGAGTAGAACGATCGAGAGAACGGCGACGAGGCCCTACTGATTAGTAGGGCCACGTCACCGTTCTCTCGATCGTTCTACTCCCTGGTTTTCAAGAATAGATGCCCTGTAAGGATGAAAACTGGGGAATGCCGATTAAGGGATGCTTCGTTGCCAATTCTATGTCCAAAAATCATTAGATGAAGACGGCTGTTTAAGAACCTATTATGTTTCTTGATTGTTAAAATATCTACCTTCTTTGCTATCGTTTTTCAGCAGATGGTGACTGGTCTGAATGTGGAGTTAGAAATATCAACGGTATAGATTTCACTCTTCAGGGAAATTTGAATAACGAGGCTCAGTATGGAGAATTTCCTTGGCAGGTGGCTCTTTTGAGGACCAACTACGACAAAGCAATCCATGGTCATCAGTGCATTTGCGGTGGTTCACTCATTCGTCCAAACGTAGTTCTTACAGCAGCTCACTGCCTAACGACGTAAGTCTGGGAGAGGACAAATCTAAGTTTCAATCTCTGAAGTTACGAACTTTTATACTTCCCCAACGAAAACATTGTTTCAGTTTTTTATAATTTCAAGATTGCAGTCTTCTGAGATAACCGTCAGGGCAGGTGAATGGGACACCCAGACGACAAAGGAAAGGATACCATATCAAGAAAGATTAGTGGCTAGGACTATAATACATGAGAGTTATGGAGACGGGGCAATAAATGACATCGGGCTTGTGGTGTTGAATAGTCCTTTCACTAAAGTGAAGAGCATTGGCTTGGCGTGCTTGCCAAAAACTGACCAGAACGTTGACTCTCGACATTGCATCGCTAGCGGTTGGGGAAAAAATAATTTCGGTAAATTGCAGGTTTCAAATATTCATTTTGAGTGTATTTCAAGTACTTCAGTAGGTCGTAGGTCATATTGAATTATGACGCTCTTCAATTTGTAGGTAGAGAAGGAGCTTATTCTGTCATATTGAAAAAGATTGAGCTGCCCATTGTATCAAATGTTAAATGCCAAAATTTTCTACGAAGGACACGTCTAGGACCTCTCTTTAAACTGCATCAATCATTTATGTGTGCCGGTGGAGAAGCTGGTAAAGATACATGCACAGTGAGTATTGTTACCAAAGATATCTCGGATTGTTACGATCCGAGTACGCTCCTGCAAAGAGAGTGGAGGAGTTTAGTGGAACAAGAAACCTACTGGTTGTGCCTCAAAGATAGACGCTAGTTATCAACACTGTATGTTGAATTGGTAGAATATGAAATGAATACTTTTCAGGGTGATGGTGGTAGTCCGTTGGTGTGTCCTGAGAAGAACAACTCAACCAGATATGTTCAATCTGGAATTGTTTCATGGGGTGTGGGCTGTGGACAAAGAGATGTCCCAGGTGTTTACACAGATGTTGCGAAGATGAGGAACTGGCTTGATGGAAAATTGAGAGAAATTGAAAGCTGATGTATTCGAAAATAATTTATTCTGAGTCATTAGAAATATATATTGTTAATGAAATCATAAGGGCACTTTTACTACATTTGTCGATAACCTTGTCTTTTAAATCGAAATCAGAAGACGGCGCCCGAGCAATTTGAATTTGTGAGATTAAGCTTTTATCCTTTTATTAGTCTATCATTCTTTAAACGTCTTTATGAAGAACGGAGTCGAAATAATAAACTATAGTTTCACCTCAATTGTCTTAACCTGCACTACAACAAAGAGTCTTTGACTACAATCTACAAGCAAAGACTCCTCTTTGGTACAAGTTGGACGTTGGTACAAGTACAACACCTAAAATTATGGGTTGTCTACCACCATTGTTTAAGGAGAAGAAGACATTTGAAAAAGTTCTATGCTCTAGTTGACGTTTTGTCCTTCAAGGACCAGTCTGTGATTTGACTTTTGTTTTGAGTCACATGACCCCACCACTCCCCCCACCAGTCAAAGTCATATGATATTGATGGAAGAGAATAATTGAGAACACAAATTTTCTCAAAAAACCTCAAAATGTTCATACAGTCAGTGTTTTTAGCTGTATTTTTGGTAGGAGGTAAGTTATAAAATCGGCTTAATATGTTCAAAGATCTAAATGAACCTGTTTTCAGTTCATTCGAATGGAGAATTTTCTGTTTTGAACTACCCCAAGAGCATATCATTCAAAGGGCACGATAGCCTCAAAGAAAGCACCGTAAAAGAAGTTTTCTTCGCCTCTTTGGGTTTCTCGAATTCCGAGTTTTCCAATTGGAAAGGACTGTACATCAATGATCCTTTCAATTTAGCTAAGGCGATTGTTACAGTCGTAGTAGAAGGACTACCTTCCATCGATCAACCTAAAGGGCATCATTTTCCTCTGAAAACTGATACTGAAGATGACTCAATCTTTTACACTCTTAAAGATGGAATCAACTTGAGGTATCCAGAGGCATTGACCCATATTGTACATGTTGATCTAGCTAATAATCTTGACGATGTAAGTAGCAAGTTTTTCTGTCATGGAATTTCATTTTTAGAAGACTAGGTTATATTTGCTCAAGTGTCATGTGTTCAGTGGGTGGTGCTATTGCTAATATTAAAAAGCACATTGTAATGTTTTAATTTTATTTCAATTGTATCACTTTTGATAAATTCGATAATATTTTCCAATATTGTTGTGGACCCATCTGCTTTCTTGATTAAGCTGTTTCTGTTACAGCAATCAGACAACAACTTATTCAAGGATATTAAAATTGAGAAACCAAAGAAGCACATCCACCTTAAAAACGAAGCTGAAAATAGGGAATTCTTGAAAGATATTGACTTGTTGAATGCTATTGCTGAAAAAGTAAGTAAAGTTTTTTCTTCCTATTTATATTCGTTTTGATTAGAATAAGAACTAATAATATTTTTTATTATAGATACACAGTAACCTCAAAAGTGATGGAATTCCTGATCTCTTCTGGTTTAAAGTGTCAAGTCTTCACCCAGTTGTGGATTTATATGGTGAAAACTCAACCGAAGTCAAAGAAGCAAAGAGTCTACTGAACGAAGCCTTGCTTACATTGAACGATGCATTCAAAAAAGCTTATGATGGTGCTGTTCTATTCTCTGTGATTACCAGTGATGTAAGCCATACAAGGAGGACCAGAAGTATCTTGGCTTCAGACAATGTAAGTTGTACCTCATTTTTATTTCATCAATTTTTTTTTATCTTTGCAATCGTGCTATTTTCTGTATGACAGTTGATGTAATGAATGCAGGAAAGTATGGGACATATCTGCGTACTGAATGTTTGAATTATTTATCAAGACTGCAGCATTTTTCTTTTCGAATTCTTTACATTGTGAAAAAGAAAATGAAATTATGAAGTACTTTTTGGTTGATTTTGAGGTCATTAACATAAATATTGAATCAGAAAGTGATAGGAGAGCAAGAAATTTTTAAGCAACTTCGAACAGAACTAACACATTAATAGAGTGCAACTCTAACGAATAAGTAAAATAATAATTTCAGGAACGCCAACTCAACCTAGCTTCAGATTATTCAGAGGACTTCCCTGTGATTTTCAACATAGTTTTGTGGCTTTGTGTAGTTTTAGGGTTTTCCTTGCTCGCTATTTCACTTGTTATTGGTAATATGGATCCAGGAAGGGATTCTATTATTTATCGTATGACCAATCCTAGAATGAAAAAGGATAACTAAAGTATTACTGAGTTGGATTCTCAAAGTTGATATCAATTTTTTCTTGATGGACTACTATAGTTGAAATCCAATAATAGAGTATTCAATTTTTCAATATTCATTGCCTGTATGATAATTTTCCAACAAATCCACTTTCTGTATCATAACTTTCACGAAAATTCAATAAGATATAGCTCCGTACTGTATTTATTATGTAAAATAGTCTATTATTAATTTTGTTAAATTTTACCATTCCATTGTTGTTTGATTTGTTGAGTGTATAGTATAAAACGTGTAAATGGATGTACTTTTTGGAAAAAATACATCTGAGATGAAAATTTGATAATTTAAGATCCATTCTTCCTGATCCTCATCAAATTATTCCTCAGTCAATTGTTCATTTTGACTTGATCACAAATAAATGAATTATAGTATTCGGGGTGCATCAAATCGTTGAAGAGTGAAAGGATCTTGGAAACTAAAAGAGATTGAAAAAAAATCGCAAAGCAGTTAGGTTTTTTCGGGTTATTCATTTAATCTATTTCACTGATGTATATGAGTAATTTCTGTAGAATTGCCATTCTTTTATTCTTTCAATCACGATTTTATGAAATTTTGTATACGCTCAAAAATCTATTTGCTCAACATCAAATTTTAACTAAATTGATTTTTGAAATATTAATTTCCTAATTTTTCTCCAAAACTACTATGACGATTATACCCCTTTACGAACTAACGCATTAGGATCTCAAGTGTGTACTCTGAAAAGTATTTTAAGTCAACAAACGATATTATTCTCGGTGCAAAAAAAGTTGACGTTGGATAGGAAAGGAATGTAACAAAGAATACAACAAAACATAATAGAGAATTTCTTATTCAAATCTATGATCTTACATAATATACATAGTACAAAAATCATACTGTAACCGCAAAGGATTACAGAAAACATACAATCATTACTGTACAAAAATACTATGCTACTGTACAATGAATCACTGTAGAAGCAAATAAATATGTCCTCACAATCATTGAAACAATATACATATATGACATGTTCATCGAGAACTAAAAACCGTTTATCTCTATTTTACAAAATTTCCAAATCACTTTGAGTGAAGTGGGGGGTAGGGGGGCAAAGTAATAAGACTCGTTGTGAAAATATCGAGATCATTTGGTGATTTCCACCTTTTTTGCAAACAATTTCAAAAATCTTTTTCAGTAGTTGAAGAATCTCTTAATGGCACCTCAAAAAAGCAGAATAATTTCATAAATTCTCATCAATATGCGAAATTGATATTAATTCCACAAAAATGTGAATATTTTTTCATGAATCACACAGGGAGTAAATAAAGTTTTTGTATGCTGCGTTACTTTAAAAATGAATCATTTTGAAAAATATCTTTATCACATATGATTTTCAGCCGCCAGTTTCTCAAAATGGAAACAGGAAGCCTATTCTTAATTCATAAAAAACAAACTGAACTAAGATCAATGAAAAAGTCATTTCAAAACAGAATTTCAACAAAGTAATTTTTCTAAAACAGAATCCAATTGTTCAAACTCAATTCACTCCCTGTGAGTTCTTTTGAATGTTTTGTCCTTTTCTGTTTATCTTTGGTTTTACATAAATCAGTGCCATAATTTGAAAGGTTTTTTTCTGTATTAAATTTTGGAATTAATATTTCGATGTTGAAGTCGAAGGAGTAGTTTTCTCGGAAACCAACACGGACATAAAGAGAACTTTCAGCGCGAAGACCTCGCAAAGTCGATACAAATGTACGCGGTAGGCTAAATTACAACACTAGCGACTCGAAAAAGTCACAGATCTCTACAAACAGGAAGATTAACCGTGCGTTTTCATCCAACTAATAAGTCACAATGTACACTTATGTACATATTACAACATGCTACATGGAAATTTCAAGGATCTGCATTCGGTTCGTTTAACGAACCGACAACCCACGTATATTATAGACAATCTTAGTATCACACAAGAAGTAATTTACAAGAATCGTTCGTTCAAAATTTGGCCGTCTACAGGTTCAGCCGGAAATTTTTAGCAGAGAAAATTGTTCTAGATTCCTTTGAATCGATCCAAAGTTAGTGGCTCGTTAACAGCAATACTCGAAGCCAAGGATAATTTTAGGTGTCGTGAACAAGGCGATTCAGTGATATTCACCAGAAACTCATGAGAATTTTGACAATGAGAATCTACGAATCTCAGGTTAGTTCAATTTTAAAGGTTAGATACCCCTTGATTTTGTATTATCGAAAGAGTTGAGAGAACAGTTTGGTTGGTACCTACCTTGATTTCAAGTAACGATATCAATGAATCACCTTGCGATAATAAATGCTCAATTCCTCCTGAATAAACGCCACATATTTATAATAAAATTTATTAACATCCTCAAAACATAATAAACGTAAAACGTTCCAAAGAAATTAAACTTAACATCGAGAACTACGTCAAAACTGCAAATAAAAATAAAAACGTTTCTTCGAAACATTCATCAGTCTCTGATACGAAAATTCCCTAACAAATACCTCCATCCGAACATGCAGAACAGTACCAATATCACAAAAATTAGACATCTGTTCCCATCTCGTCGTCCTCCGCCTCTTTCTTCAGACCCTCTGTAGCACCGTTCGATTCCGAACTCTCCGATTCAACTTTACAAACGTGCTGATTCAGAATCGAGTTCAGTGTGGACAGGGAGTCTTTGACGGCGTGGTAGATTATATTTTTGATCTGCAGTTTATCCTCGTGGTTGGAATGGGTGTCCGACAGATCCCTGAATTCTTGGGTCAGATGGAAACAGTGGGAGACGTTTTCGGGGGAAACGAAATCTTCGGCCACCTTGATGCAGTTGTGGAGGTTCCGGACCTGGTGCGGGGCGCCCGCTGGGATAAAAACCGCGTCACCGAGACACTGGACGATCGCGTAACCTTCGACGCCGTACTCTTTGTACAAACGCTCCCTCAAGGGACCGTCGAGATAGCAACTTTGGTCGTGGATAGGGTCGTGGTTGGGTTCTAACCTTCCTCCTTTCTCCATCACCACTTTGTTCAGTAAATCCCGAATTTTATCGGCGTCTTTGGCGTTGTAGATGTGCCAAAGGGCCCCTGGTAACTCTCCTTTGTCCCTCACTCGTCTACGCGTCAAAATATCACATCCGGCCTCGTCGATCGCTCTGAAAGCTTCTTTAATATGCTCGTCGCTGTCTCCATCTTTCGGGATCCCGACGTAAACCATCACGTTCACCGCGTCGGAGATATCCAGGTGGAGATTGGTGGTACCTTTGGAGGGGTGCAGGGCCGAACCGTAAGCGTTGTACATCTTAGGGCCCAGATCCGGTCGGACGAAACAATCCGGCAGTCTGCTGGCCAAGTTCAACCTGCCGTTCCTGTGGGTGTATTCGCCGAGCGGCAGGACCTCCATCAGGTCCTGGAACCTGGTGGGAAGCATCTCCGCGAAATCCTCGCCGGGCGGCCAGTCTTTCAGCTTGAGGAGCATGGGGTTGCCTCGGTCGTCCTTGAGACGTTTCTCGAAGTGGTCGAATCCCTCCCAGAACTTGCGCATGGGCTGGTTGGGCACCAGGTTTCCGGTCATGCAGTTTATCAGATCGTTTTTGTCGTCGCCGAAGTCGCGGGCGAACGATTCGGGGTTCCAGAGGTCCTTTTTCAAGAGTCGGTCTACGTCGGAGACTATCACAGGTTGACCTCGTTTCCATTGGTCCTGCAACAATAGAGGTATCGGGTGATTCGAAGGCTTAGAGAAACTAGACGATATAATGTGTAGGAAATTGGGCCAAATACGTGAATGATACGATTCTCAGGAATTGATGATGCAATGTTCATATTTCTCGATTGAAATTGAGTTGATACATTTGGGAAATACTCGACTACTAACGTTATTTGAGTAAGAATGTTACAAACACGATATTTCCTGAAAAAACACGATTATTCCTACAATTGAAAAGCCATATTTCTCCCACCAAAATGAGATCCTTCTTCGATTTTTCTGCAGATTAGTTTGTAAACACTAATAACTTGTTCATATTTCCCTCGAAATTCCCAAACAATCTCATGAAGAAAGACTTTTCATTAAGATTTATTATTGAACAATCTAACCTAATCTAAGTTGTATCGATTCTGTGAATGTTTACACAGAAATTTCAAAAAGATGTTGTCAGCTTGCTGATATTGAGGTTAAGGATTTTTCACGAAACATAGTATAAATATCTATGAATTCTGCCGTTCCCATCATAAATCGACTTTGCCGCGAAATTTATCACCACGCACGCGTAGAGCGAAAACCGACGTATTGGTTATCTGGAGGCCAACTATAAACAATCACAAACCAGTGTCTCTGAACAAACTGTAAACATTATGTGAAGTTCTGAATACATTCAGTGAATTATTGTTCGAATGTGATTATTCTGTGAAGTGAATTAATATAATTTTAACCGTGTCGAGTTTATAAAATTCCAAGAGGATATTGTTTAGATAGAAACATCGCCACAGATTATGAGGTATCGTATTATTTTTCATTAATTTCAATTCAATAAGTAGTTTGTATCGGGATTCATCATTCATATCCGAATTTTGTATTTCATCGACATTTAACTTCAATATGGACCGGTAACAGTGGCGTAGCAGAGGCCCCCGCAGACCTCGCGGTGCGGGGGGGGGGGAGCCAAACAACTCAGATCTATAGAGGGGGCCCCCAACTGAAATTTTGCGGGGACCCCGAATTTTGCGCTACGCCACTGACCGGTAACTATGACTTTTCAATAGAAACTGTGCGTATTAAATCCTCCTTGGTGTTGAATTTTATCTCCCACATTCGTGGGATTTTATTGTTAAAATAACTCTACATCAACGTTTTCCATCGTTTGAATTTAAGTCTCGACAAAGTTGATAAATATTGTGACAACATTGTAAACTCGTTTAAAGACCAGAGAAGGAATAATATTCGATGATATTTTATTCAGAGAAGCATTGAGATTATTCTTGAAATTAATGATTTTTTCGTCAAATTTCTCCGGGTAAAATTGGAAATAACTTGAAAACGACGCGTTTTTTTATTGAAAAAAATATGAATACTTTTAGTTTCTTAAATGATTGATTCTTTCGAAGATATGAACCGTTTATCTTTTTGAAGTGGTTTTATGGTGTTTTAGCGTGTATTGATGAGTCGACTACCCTGTAACTTTCATACTAGTAGAGATATTGAATAGGTTTCGATTGAGGAATATGCACTCAACTCAACCAAAATTCAGTTCATTTGAAGATATAAACACAAAAGTGTTTTTTCATGGATTTTCGACACCCTGTATCTCCCAAACCAAACCGAATTTTGAAAAATGGCATGGAAAAGATTGTTTCCTTTGATGAGAGGGATCTACAGTTAAAATATGCGTACAAGTCAGAGACTCAGCCTGTGTACAAGCTAGTTATTTTTTTTCGTTAAGTTGGAAGTAATCTGACATCTACGTCAAATTTGTGTGACATCAGGCTAGGTGCTTGAAATTGTGTGTAAATGTGTACAATAGTTAACATAAAAAGAAACTCACTTGGAAGATTTTGTAATTCTCTTTGTGAATCGGATCGATCAGTCTTAACAGTTTGCCGTCGCACAGCCAACTATGCGGCACGTTCGGATACAGAATCTTGCTCTCCGTCATCGTCATAATCCTGATGGGCAGCGAGACCCTCCCCTTGACCTGCCAATTGTACCTCCTCCGCCTCACGAAATGCTTCAACTCGCACTTCTCCTCTTCTTCGACGACCTCGGCGTCTTCTTTCGGCGACGACTCCTCGATCACGCTCGTCAGCACCTCGTCCAGATTGTCGAGCTTCAAGCCCGTCTTTTTGGTCTTCGAGGGGGCGGTAGGCGAGCCCGCCCTGCTCCCGTTCTGTTTGTGGGACGGCCTGATCAGAAGTTCTCGAAGGGTGGAATAGTTGCTTTCTTCGTCTTCGCTACTGCCATCTTCGTTTTTCTCTTTAGGCGTCTCTTCCGTTTTCTCCTTTTTGACGTTCTTTACTTGCTCTTCTTTCTCTCTGGTTTTCAGCATGTCGCTGAACCACGATAAGGGGGAGGAGTTTTCGTCGTCCCCCCTTTCGTTTTCCTCCACTTTAACGGTAGGTTTGACGTCTTCTATTTGCTTGGCGGAACCGTTCATGTTTTCGCTCATGATGTTCTTTATTATGTCTTTTGATTTTAGGTTGTTTGATTTGACCTCTTTGATCATCGGACAGTCGCAAAACTGCTCGATGTTCCACAGTTCCCGTACTTCGTGCACCATTTTTCCTAACCTTATCAGACAATTGTCGGCTATTATCTGCGTCAACATCAGTTTCTCCTGCTCGTGAGCCTGTCGATTCGTGCATAGCAACCAGGAGTATTCGTCCCTGTCCTTGCCCGTCTCGCCCCAGATCTTCAAAGTTCCGTTCTTTCGGCCCTGAAATCGAAGATTATTTTTCCTATAAATTTTCGCTTTGGAAATCTATATATATATAAAACAGAGTTGTTGGTTACACCATTCATAACTCGAGATCGGATGGACTGTTTGTTATGAAACTTCATTTATGGATTTGTCTACGGCCTGGTTATTATAAAATACATTGAAACTCTGAAAAATTCGATGAAAAATTTGCTTATGTAGGAAATGCTTTTCCTCCTTTTGAATAAGGCCACTAGGTGTCGCTACGGTTAATGGCTCTTATCTAGACACTAGCGTAGTCGTGAAGGTACTATATTCGATATTATCGTCACTAGATGGCGATGTATACAATTATTGTGTAATTTGCATAGAACTTATAATAACATGGAAGGCTATTATCAGATCAAAAAGCGGGTAAAGATCTCAAGTTGGTGGAACAGTGAATTTTTACCGGAATGTCAAGTAAATCGGATTGTGACGATCAGCATCAATCGTGAGTTTTCCATTTTCATCTTTTCTCTATATTTGTGAAATGTTTTTGATTTATGTTTGGGTAATAAATATATTTGCGGAAATAACTGAATTCAAAATTGCCCATAATTAGTAATTGACATATTATTTTTGTATTTCTGTTTTGTGTGACAGCTCATATCCATGGAAAAGATGACAGTTGACAGAAGACATTTGACAGAACACATTTGACAGAACTTTTATTACCTATGCCTAATTTATCTCCTGCTCAAAAAAATAGCAATGGTAAGTTTATACAACTTTAACGGTGGGTTTCACAAAGCATATCACCGGTGATCGGAGCTTGATCTAGAATCAACTCGATTTAAAAGTTCAGAAATCTAACCAAGCCGTTGATCTCTGATCACTGGTGATTACGATTTGTGAAATCCACCGTAAGTTTAGGTATCATTTAGGCCAAACAAAGTTCGCCGGGCCAGCTAGTAACATCTATT
Organism: Adalia bipunctata; assembly: GCA_910592335.1. Taxonomy (NCBI): domain Eukaryota; kingdom Metazoa; phylum Arthropoda; class Insecta; order Coleoptera; family Coccinellidae; genus Adalia; species Adalia bipunctata. Next base: position 17,738,983 of record OU342954.1, on the reverse strand, counting down.
TCCAAAATATGAAGAATGTCCCAAAACCCAACGTGTAAAAGGACAGGTATTGAAAGTTACATTAAAATATTTGGTTGTTTTTTTTTCGTCATGCAACCTACCTTATAACAATCCAGACAGACTACGAAACCGCATTTGCCGCAAGCCCAATGGAAATTGAAAAGGGTGGTCTCACAAACGTCGCACATCTCTCTCACACCCTGCACAACCCTCTTCCACGCCACCGTCTTATCTGAAACAAACGCACTCGTTGTAGACCAAGTCTCGAAAGTTTCTCTCGCCACGATGTACTCACCTTCTGACAAGTGCTCGTTCACAGCGTTCTTTTCTTGTACTAACAAATCACAGAAATGGTCTCCTACTTGTTTAAGCAGGAATTTGGATGTTTCCAAATCTAAATCACTGGGTGGGTTCTCCGGGTTGGGAAGCCACAATTTGATATCGTCCTGAAAGGATACCAAGAAATCGTATTAGAAAATAGACACATAACACACTATTCGCATTAGTTGGCAGCAATGATTCTCCACATGACATTCTTATAAAAAGGCAAACTCACTTCTAAAGAATTCTTGTGAGGATCCGAAAAACCGGCAATGGCCAACTGCCCATTCTTGGTGTACCTCAGTCTCCTGAAGGCGTAGAACCTACAGAAGATGTTAGGCATGTTCTTCGACCTCTGGTTAGGGGTCCATCTGCATTCCCTGCACTTGGCTAGCTTGGGGGCTACCTCGAAGCACGGGCCGTCTTGCAAAAAGCTTTCGCCAGTTTTTTTTAACTGACTAACTGGCGGTTTACGAAAGGGATCCCGCTGTGGCAGGATGTCCTCCTTGGCTTTTTTTGGTCGAGGCTCGTCGCTTTTGCTACTTTTTGATATCTTTGGTCTTCGCCCTCGTTTTCTCGGTTCCTGAAATATAATCGACGATATTACAGAATGTAGCAAATTGATACAATGAAACATACAAAAATAAAAAGTATTTTTAGATTTGGATATTCTGAATTTTGGTTGTACGCATCAATAATAATAACTTATAAGATGAATAGATCAACCGAGTCCTTCAAGAATACCTTTGAATCATATAAAAAAGAGATAAAAACTAGAAAATGTATCTTTGTTTACAATCTCACAAGCGTTCTCATATTTGCTTACAGATTTTATTATCAATGATGACATAATGAAGTCTATTGAAATGTTTTGAACACAGCTTGGTCTCTGACGTGGATTTATCTTGTACAGTTAATCCGTTGGATAAATCTATGGGGGCGATAACTAGGAAAATCGATTCTTTTGTCGTTTAACTTTTTGACGTTTGGATGGTAACCTAAATTTTCAAAAAGGTTATGTTTATTTTTTGTGGCCATAGAAAATATCTAATATCACTATTCGATTACTCATTTTTTCATTATTAGATTGGCAGCACTGTAGTAATAAATGAGAACCATCGAACTTACATTATATGTTCTATGATGAGAACGAATTTAACGATTACAATTTACTTTTAGTTAAATACCCGGAATAGCACCTGTTTTGTTATGATCTCGGAATATGTTCAGTTAAGTTGTAAACAGGTTTTAAATTATTCAATTGCAAACAATTCATTTTCATCCAAACTCTGCAAACTGAGCAAGCAAACATGTTTGATGATCTTTACAGGTACATACTTGTTCTATATTATAAGTCTGTATGTTATATTTTATTTGAAATGATTATTGAATTGTAACCTTACTTTATATAATTTTGCTTTATGTTGCCATGGAATGAGAAATAAAAGAGATCATTGATAGTTATGACTGAAAAAGGGCTATCTATCAACTAGAATTTTGATATTATTCGCATTAGAGAACAAAAATAAAGATTGAATTGATAACATTTTGGTCCTTCGAGAGTTTAAATTGAATCAGAGAAGAGAAAATGTCCTCTGAAGAAAAAGAAAGTATTTCCAAAGTTCTCAGATCCGGCTCGAAGGACCAATGTTATCAAATTTTGATATTATTCGCATTAGAGAAGAGAAATATATAGATTGAATTGATAACACTATAGTTCAGTAAAATTAGGGCTCATTTCAATGGATATTAATGGGTATGTTAATGGAGAAGGATGGGTTCGTTTTGGGTGGTATTTGGGGTAGTTACCTTACTGGAATTCCCTTTTTTGACGGAAATCGTGGTGCTGGCTCCCGAATCCGAATCCTTCTCGCTAGCCGTATCCTTATCGCTGTCACTGCCGCTTTCGCTGGCAACTGTTGGGGTACTTGTTTTCCTTTTCTTCTCTTCGACCGGCTTCTTATGGGCACCTCCGCCTTTCTTTCTCTTCACTTTGGGTGGTTTCCTTTTGGGCGGAGATTTTCTCCCTGAAAGGAAATAGGGTCTGTTTTGTCATCATACCACAACAGTGATCTGATCTGAATCGAATTGTGGAAGAACGATTTCGATCTTATAAGGCCATCTAAAGGTAGCATTCGGATCTAGGCAGTCGCGACCCGGCAGCCGCTTCCCGGAAGCCACGACCCATTGCCACTGCTGGGCGGCGCTGCCACAAGCTTACGGATACCAGCGACCCGGCGGCGACTGCCACAGTGTCAGCAAGAAACCAGTGCGAACAATTGTGCATTTCGGTCCTGTTTGAATAGCAAAATTTTCATGAATCAACTTCAATTAATTAATTTTAACTATGTCTGACAATTTAAACAAACGAAAGCGTTCTATTGAGTTTTTTTTTCCAATATCCTCCCATATATTATCTCGAATAACACTATCTTTATATGTTTTGAGTCGAGAATCGTAAAGCGGTGGATTCTGGGAAATTAGTTCTACTAGGAACTCGTCATTTTCTTCGGTAAACAATCAAGGCAGCGCGACCATACTGCTCCCAGAGCGGTTCGGCGGCGCTGCCGAAGTCGCGCTCTGGCCACGCCTCCCGGCAGCGCCGCCGAGCCGCTTGGATCGGAAAGCGTTGCATTGAATTGCATTGGAGCGGTGCAAGGCGACCACGGTCGTGACTGCCGGGAAGCGGCTGCCGGGTCGCGACTGCCCAGATCCGAATGCTACCTTAAGAGTAATTTAAATGTTGGCTTTCTTTTGTCTGGGGATCTTGCCAAATTATATTTCAATCGACGGTCGTGCACGAAATTTATCGATGAAAATGTCTGGACTTACCTCTTTCTTGGTCTGAACTCGATGAATCGTCACCTTTGGCCTCGCTCGGATGGCCGTTCAACGAACCACCGCTGCTCTCCTTCATAACACCCTTCCTACTGTTACTTTTATTGGATAAATGCTTAGTTTTACTTATACTATTAACAGCCATCGAACCTATCGCGTGTAAAGAGTTCACTGGGGTATCTTTGTTATTGTTCGTCGGTGTACTACTTATATTTATAGGTAAAGTGACGCAACTACCCGAACCGATCACTCCAGTCGTGTCCTCCATGTCTTCGCCGGTGTGTCGCTGTAACCAGGCCTTCTTCAGATGGCGCACCGGGTAACTGCCGGAGGAGTTCTTATTCGGACCTGGACTGTTCGATTTTTCCGAGTCTATACTGCTTGGTGGTACTGTGGTAGTCTGCAAAAAAGAGGTGGAGTCAATAAAGAGTAAAATGGAAAACTGGACTTATTAGATGACAATTGACAACAATAGGCCATCAGCGTTTTTTCTTTATTAAGGCAGTAAATATTGATAATATATTTTTATTTCATGTAAACGCCAGTGGGGAGTGCAAACTCAGTTGCTAGAATAAGCGCCAGTAAAAAAAGTTGACTGTAGGCGATTTATTGTGAGAAAGATGCATTGAAACCCTGGACTCCTAACTAAAAATTGTGACCAAAAATTGTAGATTAAATCGGCACTCTAGATTGAAAATCGGGTCTTAGTTCCGGAATTATCCGCAATATTTCACGGTTTTGGCACTATTTTTCTCTGTGAAATAGGTTATGTTATATTTCCACATAGACGACAGATGTCTTCAAGGCCGTACATGTCACAAATTCCATCGAAACTAAGATGCACATGGTGTATGCACTCGCCAATTTTTGAACGCAATGACATTCGACCAAATCGAAAATGTTTCGTGGCGGTGCCGCAATATGTCATTTCAGTGTATTTTCCATAGATGCATAGAATACCTGGTGTTGGCACTAATAAGATTTTGTAAGACTTTCTTGTCGATCGAAAATCTGGGTATTTGTTCTGATTTTCAGTTCTCCCGAAAGGGGTCGCGCTATTTTCCATTGCCGTCAAGTCTCAAACAAAATCAAATCAGTGCCATCACAAGGTATTCTATGATTGATGTATCTTCCAAGGTCAATTATGACAGGTTGGTCTGTGATTATCACATGACCACAGAATGACATTTTTATGTAATGCAAGTCTTTTCCTCAGAACTGAATCAAAATGTCAAGAATATAAACTCAAGTCATTGCTTGAAAGAACTATCCACCATTTACACAACACGTTCACCAAAATAAATTCAAATATTTGAAATAACTGATGAAAAATCAGTGTGAATAGCGCCACCTGAAGTGGAAAGAACGAAACTTTTCTAATATACATACTCAATCTAATCAGTGCATACACCATTATTTTAGACATCTTAATCGAAACCTTAGACTTTCTATGGTCTAAGTTCAAAACATGTATTATGAGTTAAGAAATTTTGGTATGTTAACAAAAGAGTGATTTCGCATTTTGAGAAATCGATTTGTCGAATACCACCTGTTTTCTCCATTTCAAATCGTTGTCGGCCTTTTCTCAAGGTGAATGCAAGTTCACTATCGAAATCAACAAACTCTACGCCGAATAAGTCAGTTCATGAGTGCATGAATCACAACTCGTGTATCCAATAAATCAATAATAACCATTCATTATAAACTAATTAATATATGGAACTGACATCTAACCTTTGTCCCTCGAATCTCAAGTAACATCAACAATAAACGAACATTACACAGCTCGCATCAGAACGTAAACCGTCATCAATAAACCACTTATTAAAATTATAATTGAAGTGTTTTATACGATATACGACCTTCATTTTTATTCAACAGAAAAACACTGCCCGATTACGGAAACCGACCGAGTTATACAATAACAGCACAAATCGTTGATTCTGGATACCTAAACTGAATAACTAATGAAAATCGTACGCTTGTAGCAGGAATATTCGATTATTTAATCATCCCGCATTTAAAATATTGAAAAATCAATGGTATACTGACCCGAATTTCCACTTATTACAACCATAAGCCTTACAGTACATATTATACTGAGATATTTCACTATCTAGCATTGTACTGTAAGTTCTATGCAAAAACCGGTTTGAAAAATTGGATAAATTAACATTTTCCATGATTTTACAATGCGAATCACCACTTCGCGCATGCGTTAAACTCTGTTTTATTGCTAAACATTCGTCTCAATTTATTTATTCTACATCACAGCTGTCTTCATAATAAGCCATAAAAAAAGTGTGAATGTCGAGCTCTTTTAATCACAGGTAATCAATTCCTTGATTCTCATATCTGGTATCCTGTTTAAATTCAAATTATTTGCCAAGTAACAAAAAAGTTCCAGGAACGAGCGCATAAACAAACTTCGTTACATTTTGTAGAAGTTATAAATATATTTTTATCGAGTTCAATAAAACCCATTTGACTATCCGCCAAGTGCAGCTTGGTTCACCCAAATTCATAGACATCATTAACACGTTGAGTGCCACCATACCTTCTGAAAAAACTGACCCAGTGGCCACGATTTTTTTTTTTGCATATTCATCTTCTCTGGTGTTCAATTGAATGAAATTAATATATGGAACATCAATTTTCTAATTTTTTTATGTACTTTTGAGTCCGATTGTTGGTGATGATTCAGCAGATGAAAATAACATCCAGATGAAGATACGTCCGATTCCGAAATGGATACAGCTCTGCCAAAATAAAAAAAATGAGGAAAAATGCACAAAATATAGATACGGCAATAGCAGGCCATGCTCTACTCTATACATTACTACATATGCGTCGTTGGTCGTGAGACCAGAGTGGTCTCACGCGGCTCGTCGCTCCCAAAAAAGTGTGATACCTATGTGGTCTCACATGGCACTCAACGTGTTAATCACTTCTTGAACATAAAACTTATTTTTATTTTTTGCCTGGGGCATTTCCGATGTAATAACATTAATAGGCGACCTTGAAGAGCTTCCAATATATCAGAATATGCAAATTTCAGTGAATATTTGTGATAGGGAAGAAGTAAAATTTGCAGAAAACTATATTCTTTTCTTAGTGTTCAAAATTCACTAAAATTGGATTATTATTACATTGAGGTCATTTGGAGGTTTAACTCCAGCTTGGTAAAACAAAAAACCGTAAAACCTAGCAAATTCAATCTGCTGCAAATAATATGGTATAAATTCATTCACAATTCATTGACAATTCAATTTTTCTTTAACATTTTTGACATGAAAATGCTTTTTCGTGTATATGTAGAAACATTATTAGGGTATTTCAATGAAATTCCTACCAAAAACCGTTTTGAAGACAAATTCCAGATTCCAGTGTCAAAACGTTGTGAACATTAATTGAACCCTTTCCCTCTATCAGTGTTGCCTTGTTGACCCTATTACATGGCTTGTTATGAAGACGGCCGTGGACATATCTATGATTCCATGAAAAAATTCTCTAACCTATTTTTAGGCCACAAATTAAAAATTAAGCCTATTTCTGATTTCATTGTTCCCGTTTCGTTTCATTACCTATTGTTTTAATTCCAATTTCGTACAAGTAAAAGGTGAGTAGATAAAATAAATGTTTTTATACTTCTTAAAACATAATATGATTTCCAGGGCAAAAAGATGGATATGAATATAAATAGGGATTGTCATTAGAATTTGAGAATGTCCCTCTGAACATTACGGAATGGAATAAATGGAGTTGTTGCGCGAAAGATCTTCAGAACTTCAGGAAATGTTATTTTATGGTGGAATATATAGTAATTTACTTGAAATTCTTACTTTCAAGAATCGGTCATGAAGCCAGGTAAATTTTTTTCTTTAATTATTATTTCTCAGTCGCCATTTTAATTTTTGTTTTGTTTCGAATCATAGATAGATGCCTAGAATACCTGGTCAAAAATTAGAAGTTTCTACTCTTTGACCTGGTGTTGGCACTGATTAGATCTTGTTAAAGACTTTCGTGTCGAAAGAAAATCTGACATAGGGTCCTACTTTTCATTTCTCTCGAAAGGTGTCGCGCTAATAGCGCCACGACCGTGATATATTGGGGATGATTCTGGAACATAGAACTTATAGGTTCAACTAGGACCCGATCTAGAATGCCGATTTGTTCTACAACTTTTACAGTTTTTAGTTAGGAGTCGGAGTCGTTACACTAGGGTTTCTAGTCATCGATAATCAGAAATGAATTTGAATTTTTAAGAAAGTCAAGGACATGCTCATTCAAGGCTGTAGTCTCTGGTTTCCAGTTTGAAAGCAGCAAAATTTGATTGGTTTCAAACGGCCATTCAGTGGTGTCGTCTATGAATGAGCAAGGAACTATCACTTTTTTGGCTTCGTTTTGATGATTACTCATTGATTGTCGAGATAGTATAAATGATGCTTTTCAACCTGGAAGAGGTTATCGATTCTGTACCCAGACTGCTTGACCTTAACTTATCTTAGGGAATCGGAAGTGATCAACTAGTTGAAAGGTAAAATTACACATGCCTGACACATTTGGACGAAAAGCCAAGATTTGAAAGGCAATTAAGTCGGAGTCTCTGTAAAAAAGAGGTTTTTCATCATAATTCTCACCTTTATCGCAGCAGTAGGCGACTCCTTTCCGGAGACTGCCGGTGAGGTATTCGTCGTCACAGGTTGCCCGACACCACTCAGAACCGCCATAACCTCACTGTTATTCGTCATCGTGGCGGTCAGCGCCATCTGATGCCCCGATTCCGCACTACCCGGCCTCGTGACACTCACAACATCAACACTGACCGGCGTCACACTCAGATCCGGCAGGTTTTCCGTCAAAGTCACGGGGTTCGTCGCCGGGACGCACGTCGTCGGTACCACCAACGTATCGAACGAGTTGACCATCGTCGTTATCGCCGTCGCCTCGCTCGCTATCAGCGGCGTCGGTTCGTTGACGCGCGTCAGCTGGGGCTGATCGACCACAGAGTACATCACTTGAGGGGAGGACACGGGTGGCGGTTCCTGTCTTCGTTTTTTAGGCTCGGAAGGCGAATCGGACCGGTCCGAATGAACTGGCGGCGTTCCCTTGCGCTTGGGGGAGGGCACGTTGTTCTCGTGCTTGCTGGAGGACATGCCGAGGTCCAGAGGTTGCACCTGCATCGACGGACTTCCGGGCATGCCGGAGGGTAGGGTCACGTTGGGCATGTATTGGGGGTGGGTCCTGGGTATGGCGGAGGGGGCGGCCGAGGCCGTAGGGGGCGAGGTACCGTGTAAGGTGGGTTTCGGAGGGAGGCAGCTCGGTATCGTGGCGCCGTGGTACATTCTGCAATGAAATAATGAATGGTTAACACATTTGGTTGATTGATGGTTTGATTGGTTGATTTTAAGAAGTGCCATGAACACATTATTCGAGGAGCAACCTCGTCGCCAAAGTATTGATGCTAATAAACCAATTGGAAATTGAACCTTTTCGCACACAAGTCCGGTAAGGCACGGCAAGGAGCTTTCCTTGGATTCAGCCTACGAAACCTAGTATTATGGGAGGTTGGCGAAGCACTAGGATTAGTCGACAGAACTGAAGGAATGTGCTGTGCCTTGCAGTGTCGGACTGGTGGACAATAAGCTTTAATCATAGGTTAAGTTTTAGAAATAGTACCAATTTGCTTATCTTATCACTTGCTTGATTTATGAGGATTTCGAAATGGTAGAATATTACCTATTAATTCTTCTTGAACATAAAATATTTCAATTATTACTCAGAAACCTATGAAAACAGTTACGTAATGGAATAAAACCTGAAACAAACTCCACTTACCTATCGTACGGGGCCGTCCGATGGGCCGGAGGCGGGTTCAGCTGCGCCGAAACCTGCGGCGGCGGCGGGTGATACTGCGACGCCTGCTGAAACGGAGACGGCGATATGGACATGGGCATCGGCGGCTTCGAGCTCATGATCTGCATGGCCCCGCTCACCTGCTCTCTAGGACTGGGTTGCAAACCCGTTAAAATGCCCGCCGAAGGCTTCCCGTATATGTGGTGAGGCGCGGGACTGCTGACCTTGGGCTTCGAATTCGAAACGTTGGTAGTGTGGTGGGTGCTGTAACTCGACGTGCTGGCCAGGAACTGGTAGTTGGTCTTCCCGGGCGTCGGGTAGATTATGGTTTGGGCTTCCGGCGTGCCTCGGTACCTCATTTCGGGCGAAGAATGCTGAGGGGCGTGCGGCGACTGCCGCTGGTGGTGCGGACTCGATATTTGACGGTGATGGGGTTGATGAGCGCTCTTGGCCCCCATATTTTGGGCGTCCAAATGGGACAGATGGTGAGGGGATTGCGTTGGGCTCCTGTACTCGTACATGTTATTTTTCGAAGACTGCGGCATCGGCATGTAGTGGCTCATCAGTTTGGGACTAGGAGAGTGGGCTATAGACACCCTCGGTTCCATATGGTGAGGGTTCTTGCCGTCGTGCTTCACGATAACCGAACTCTTCATCTCGCTGATCAACGGCGGCGGATTCGGCAGGCTGTCCCTATCGATAGGTGACGCGGATTTGGTTAAAAGCCCCAGACCCTTGTGATGGTCCTTGCTCTTCGTTTCTGCATGGGAGAAGGCGAAGGCGTTTTGATGGTGGTAAGGAGGGTACCCGTACATCCCCAGGTCGTTTTTTTGGTTGACTTGGTGAAGGTTGGCCATTTTCTCCTGCTGCTGTTTCATGGTGCCGACCCTGCTGCTGTGCGCCGGCGGTGGGTAGTCCACTTTCGAGGACATGGTCGGTAGCCTTTGCTGCACCTGAAACAGAGATTCCAGCTGAAACGTGGACGTTTCATGTCGTTAGAATTGTGGTTGGCCAGGAGGATCAAGTATACAAAGATTGTTCAATTCGAGTTATTGAGAACTTTCATGGATATTATTATTGACCGTTGTTATTCTTCGGGAAGGAATTCGATTACTTTTTTTCCAAATTTTTAATTGTTTCCTAAGTGGATTTTCTAAAAAGGAACTTCATGTCATTGTATTAAAATTTTGCGATGAAATATGTTGAAATTAACATCTCCATCATGAAAAATACAGGCTCACTCTTTTTGAGTTTCGTTGTCGTTCTCTATATCAACCAGCTGTAATATTAATGACCTATTGGGAAGTTCAACCCCTAAATATAACTCTTGAAAGAGACATAAAAAATAAGGTAGCGAAGAATGCAACTCACGTTTGCGTAGAACCGGTTGTCTTTGGGATCTTGTCTAGCTTGCATGTGTCTCTGATCCCTCATTTCTTGCTCTGCCCTTTTCTTGTCATCGTCGGCACTGCTGCTCCTTTGTTGTTGACTTGGTCTTCCTGTTATCGGATTCCATTGTTCTCTCTGAAATTAACAAGAGAATATGTGAGAATGTGTTCGGTCGATGATTCAAAATTAGATGGAAAATACAGTTGTCTTCTCATCATAATAACCACATTAACAAAATGTTTCGAGTGATGTTATATTTTAATTGTAAGTTCTTCGAATCAGAGAAAATTTGATGATTTATATAAATAATTCATAACTTGATACTGGCCAAATTAATGAATTGAAAACAATAAATTTTATTTTAAGATCGAATGATCACTTCTAGTGAAAGTAGAGTGTGGTGCTCACTTTTACTTTCGTTGGAATCAATTTTAAATTATGGTGATGAATAATATCAATAAAAATGGATTAACATTTACAATTTTATCGATATGCAACAGGTGGGGCCTATTCGTTCATTGTTTTTGTTTTCCAGATAATTTTGTTTAACTATATTGTTTATTTTTTCAAATTTCATATTTCGATTTCTTTTTCTGCTTGTTTGTACTCATTGCCTAAACTTTGATCATATTGTAATAATAATCATAATAATATGCTTTCTCTGGTTGACATAAAAAGACTATCCATTTGGTGTATCGAACTAGTGAGCCATACTTCATATTTTTGACGGTGAACTTTAATACCACAGTAGCTGATGTCATTTTCTTTCACATTACTTTTTAGTAACTCATTGTGTCTAAATGGCTTATCATTATCCAGCATAGAATTTACTCCAGGAGGACCATGACTCAGACCTTCACAGAAGGCTCACAAACATGTATAATTAAAACTTTTTTCAACCAGAATTCTCGAGATGCGTCACTAGAATTCCTCTCTACCGTATAAATAGCATAACGAGACCCGTTCGATGACTCATAAATAGTCTTTCGTCGAATCCGAGCGTGAAATAAAAGCACAAGACTTCTCGCCATTGGCTCTAAACGATCGGAAAAGGAACAATGATGGGAATGAAATTGACGTTGCGCAAGATGAAGCTCGTGGTGAGTCATTTTGCAGGAATGTTATTGTGGCACGATTCGACGTGTTTCGTTGCCTCTCGTAGCGGTCAAGGCGAAGATAAATGCTATTTTGATTATACCTTCTAATTTCTGGCTACGATTTCAACATAAATTTCACAGCTAACTGGATATAAAACTAGTCTGGGTCAACTGCAATTTGCCATAGTTGTCTAGATAATGACTGCTCATATTGATGTCCACCTTGGGAATATAACCTTGTAGCATTGTCCGATAATTTTTCAATGTTCAACAATAGATTTTTTTTAGATATTTGTTTTTACAATTGATTTTTTAAGCTTTAGTTTATTGAACAGCACCATATTATAGGAGAAAAACCTTTTGTTTGATGATTGGTTGATTCCGAGATACCTTCAAGGTCACCCGACCTTATCTTATTGTTTATTTTTTCAATTCAATTTCATTACTTTCATACTGTTTATTCTTGTGATATTGCAGATGTTTTGATTGAAATATCCCAATATAGTTCCCTGATTTATACAGAATTTTTTAAAATCTGCAGTTATGTTACATGCAGAGAATGCGAGAATGATATGCTAAATTAAAACTTTGTTGCATGTCAAATTTTGCTATCCCAAAAAAGGTCGGTCAGAGGAGTCCCTTTTCTATTATATTTCCAGGTACATTTCTCGAGTGGTCCATAACTTCTTTTGATCTATTGTGGTGGTTAAACCCGTTAGACTATCCGGTTGTTGCTCTTGTAAAGTGAAATTCCGAATAAAGGTGTGAAATGACAAATGAAAGGCAGGTACTTGGGGTAATCAAGATCAGGGTGGTAATTATTTTTTAATTGTACGGAAATAGTTGCAATTTCGATGTTGTTATCGCTTTCAGGCTAAATAATTTGATTATGATGAACAAGTAAACTTAGGGGGTACAATCGGATTTTCGAATAATTAGAAATAGCAGCATATTTATTTCAAATTCGTGGTCATCCCCCTAAGCTGGGTGGCAACAGCCTCAAGAATTTTGAATGGCTATAGTTGGAAGTGTTTAGTTTTAGGATGTTGAAATCGCTAATCATTGTTCTAGGTTCTAATTTGATTCTTACTCTATGTTTTCATCAACATTTTGTAATACTTGAAGCGTGATCAAAGGACAGAATATCAACAATCTTATCAACTGCAAGAAGTGCTACGAAATATATTTGTATAAAAAGATTTACAGCTGCCAAGCTGCATGATACTCACTTTTTGTTGTGCCGCCTGTCTGAGTGATTTTTCGAAGTGGTTATGTAAAGCTTGTTCTTGTCTTTCCTTTTCCTCCCTTTCCCTCTCCATTTTTTCTTGTTTCTCCCTTTCAGCCCTTTCCTTTTCTCTCTCCTTCAGTTTCTCAATTTCTCTGGCTTCTATCTGGCGCTCTCTGTAACAAAAAAGATCGTTGAATTCATGGTTCACATTATCATTCTATTCAATTTTCATTATAATTTGTCCAAGTCTTTTAGTTTGAATTTGTTGCATTCACCATTAATTTGTTGTTATCGTCGAAGACTTTAACATTCACCGGTTTCATATCAGAACTAAATTATTCACGGAATTGAAGAAAAACCACTCGATACAGAATATGTAAATTACACACTGTTTGTGAAGAGCTCTGAATTGATCGAGAATTAATTTTCCAATATTTTTATAGAGTATGTTCGGTAAAAAAAGTGTAGGTAACGATATCAGATATAAAACTTTTTTAAATGAAAATTCCACATGGATTTGAGATAGTTGATAACATGATAATGCATATGTGTATCTTTTGTTTGTTTTGAATTTCAATAAATCATGAATATACACACAGCGAAATAAACAACCACCCAAACAAAAACATTTCGTCCATACAAAAGGGTTTCATGTCATGAAGCATGACATATTTTATTAGGACATCCTGTATAGACAACAAAATGAACAAAATTTCTGCAAACAATAACAAAATCGTAAAGATATTTCTTCACCAGAAATTTTTTTAGGGCCGTTCAAGATGCAGGATTTGAGAACTCTGTGAATTTCGAAGGAAATAATAAATAATCTTCAGATATTTCCCAGATCCGGCGTGAAGTTTGCCTGTCAGGTACGTCTTGAAATACAATCTTTGGAGATGAGTAAAATTTTAACTATTCTCAGTGAAATAGGTTTTGAAATAGGATAATGAAAGATCACAATAAGCATTTCGAGGCTTTCCAAGTATTTTACACCTGAAATGCTTATTCAGAAAAAATGATATTCCAACAAGTTTATTGATTGAATGTTCGATATTTGATTTGAAACGAGTTGATCTATTTCTGGTTGGGTTAGGTTTGTTTAAGATGGGTCAGTGAATTCAATCAGTTTTATCTATTGTTATCTAGGTTTTATCGAAGAATTTTATACATGTTGAGTTATGTTATGAAGAAAAACTTTTTCAAGAAAGAAACGAAATTGATTTATGATAAAGAAACTATGGAAAAAATCTGCACGTGTCTAGAAACCACTTTATATCAAGCTAAAAAAAATATAAGAAATAAAAAAGTGAATAAGCTACCTGCATAATTTTCAAAGCTCGAATAAGTACGAATAAATGATCTCAAACAACACAGCACTAAATTACCTCTGTTAAATCAATAGAAAATTCAAATCACTACAACGCATCGACTACGCAGAAGGAATAAAAATAAACCGCATACAAAATCAATTGGAATCTTCTAGAAATCCAGAACAGTCTTCGACAGTCAATCGATTCGATTTTTTTCACAGATGTAGTGTTTACAAGGATAGACACTAATCACAATTAAGGAAACTTATACTATCAATTCTAGAAAATAGCATATCACGTCTGAACAGTTAATATATTTGTCATTAATTTGCTCGTTTTCTGTTTGAATGTAAAAAGTTTTTTTCATGTTTGGTTACGTTTTTTTCGAAGTGTCGTATTTCAATTAGTTTCATTGATTGAATGTTGGAATGTGAGATTTGCATCGAAACTAGTTAATCTATGTTTGGTTGAGTTAGGTTAATTTAAGTTAGGTCAGTGCCCATTTGCATTATCAAAGTTAGGACAGTGTGACTTCAATTAGTATTATCGAATTTATGGAGCCCAATAACAAATTAAATATGAGTGAGAGAGATACCAATCGATTTCTAGTAGGAAACAGCATTTGAGAAAAAAATTTAAATGAATTTACCACTAATCATTGAAATGTGTACCATATATAAGCCACAAGAAGATAGTTTAGAACAAAATAATGTGTTAATTACCTGCATTTGTGAATTTCCAATTTATATTCATGAATTTCGAATTTATATTCATAAATTTCATCCAGGCGAGAAGGCATAAATAAACCTGAACAACAACACAACACAAAAAAGAATCTTCAATCCAATTCAAAAAACAACTCACAACAACGCGTATAGGAATAAGAATAAACAACGAACAGAATCGATTCGAATCTCAAACGAACACCTAACGAAATACAGCTCGAAGACATCGACTATCGATTCGTTCCAAGAAACGTAAAGAATTGTGACTAGTTGTAGCCAGAAAGAACGTTTCGGATGACCTTGTGGAGATTTTCATTCTAGACCTCTCAGGTAGTCGAGCAACTTTTGACGGGTCGCCATCTGTTCCATCACGGATTCCATCAGCCAAGAAGTGTATATAGCGAGAAATCGGAATGAAGAACGATTGTTATGTAATTATGCATCAGGGTTAAATTAGAGTGAACGGGCGGATGTTTGTAGATCCGATCGAGACAGGTGTAAAGGAAATGCGGGTTATGTAAAACTGATGAACGTTGAAGATTGTCGTCTCTGTTTCAACATTGAAATGTTTGACAAAAAGATTATTTCATTCTCTTTCTAGAATTCTAAACTTCTTCTACATCCATTCTTCTTATTTCTCATAATGAAGACATTTGTTTTTTCAATTATCACAAGTGAATCCTGTATTAATATTTTGAATACTCACGTTTAATCGAAAGAGTTTGGGATATATGTTGATTTGAAAAAGAAATGTTTAAAATGTATTACCAACCTATTAACAACTGCACAAGTTCATCGAACACCATTTACACTATCCAAAAATATGTACGTAAAGTCAATTTGTGGAACAATATTTCTACAATCACGTGTTAATCTAGAAGTAATGACTGTGCGTTTATATCAAACAAGCATTTGCTATCATTGTCAGTTATCTGCTTCATTTCGAAATTCGGTAAAGTAAATATTTTGTTCTCTTTGAACCTGACGGATTAACAATTGTTTCATGAATAGGGATTTCGAGAATTATAAGAATTTGTTCTTATTGAGAAATTCCAGTGTCTGTTTTTATTCATATCTTTAAACTTAGTGAATTACCATTATAAAGAGAATTTTTCGATTGAATAATTTTCGTCATTATTTTTTTTCAGTTGGAATGAGAATTGTCTGTTTCATGGACATTTTTTATTTCTTCCTGGTTTGATATATTGAAGCTATCATTTTTATAGCCATTAACAATATTCTGATAAATGTTCTACTACCACAAAGGATTCAATGTGTCCAATATTGAATGTTTTTGTTCTGATGATTTGTTTACACACACCACAATTGAAGTCATTGGCAAGAATCTATTAGATTTTTTTCTTGCCTTTTCCATAGATAATACTATAATTTATTTCTAGGCAAGTCAAATGCCTGAAAAAAATTCTTAATAGTGTTTTTTACAGTTTTTTATTTGATTCCATCATTCCAATTTTATAATTTATTTTAATCATTTAACATTAGTTTGCAAAACTACACGAATCATCTCTTGAAATTTGATAGTAAAAAAATTCCGAATTCTTCATAAACTTTCAATTTACGTTTATTTGGCACTTTGTGTGACTGAAAATATGGGTCTAAATGATAATTTATTTCTGAATTTGTTTTCTTGTTATGAATCATTATCCATTTTCCTGGAATATCTAGGATTTGTATACATGCTGTGAATATTTGCCGATTGCAACGTTTATACTTTGTGTTCTTTGTTCAGTTCGGCTACGAGGTGTTTCCATTTAGGAATGTAAGATACAGGGTATTCCCAAAATTATTTTTTTTAATGGCAACCACAATTTTCTGATTGGGATATTGGAAAGGTCACGTTTTTCTGCATATGACAAGATACGCAAACTGTGATTTACAGGGTGTCTCGAAAATTAGTTTGCACAATTATATTGTTTATGAACCAATTTGGAGGAATTTTTTACACATTTTTTCGAAAAAATGCCGACATGCTGAGCATCAAATATTTCTTGTTTTCAACATTGACTTGCTAGAGTTGATCTGCCAAGTATGCGTACGATTAAATTTCAAAATTACGTTCAAATTCAGGTTCAACAGGTGTTTGATACAGACAAATAACTGAATATTAATCATTTTTCGACCCACATATGAAAATAGTGAAACCAGTTGGATTGAAGCCAAGCCCACAATTCGGTTTGGTTCATTCTGATCGTTTCGGGAATGAAAGAAATACACGATCATCGACCTGTGATGTTTGGATATCGCTAACGCGTTTTTTATAGCCGATATATGTCCTCTGATGACCTTGAATAGAGAGAATGTTCCTTATATGCATTTCCATAAAATTACAACGTGATTATGGGTACTTCTCATTGTGTCTTGGAAATCCAGTACCACGTTTCGTCGCAAGTTCAACGACCCCCTCAGGCAACTCCACCTAATGACCATGTGCTTTAGGCAGACAACGCCTACCCTAAATCCACGTATGGTGGCATCTTCTGGACGAACAAAGGCACCCCTCCTGTCTTCGTGGTTGAAAATAATCCGTTTGGAAACTCGGCAGGTAGCGATAGTTTGACCTTCACCCGTCTCTCTCTCGCACCTAGCCCAACTCATTATTCTCCTTCTTATTCAGGTCATTAACTCGTACCTACATACAAACACACAGTCGTAAAAGGAATTATTTACGGCTTTGTTTCTTTTTTTTTCTATACGGTCGATGGGATATTCGTTTTGCATTCAGCAAGCGAGGCGGTTTGACGTTATGGTTATTGTTTGAGGTAATGAGCAAACCGGTTTTTTATTCGTTCCTCTCGTACGGGAATCCGTGAATAGCTACGATCGACGAGAGCTGTATAATTTGCGAACGGTTTGGGAGAAAAAAATGCGGTCTGGCGAGATTTGGATGTGTGGAATTCCAAGAGGAAGAGAGACGGAAAGAGAGTGAGAGAAAGGAACACAGAATACTCGAGATGTATCTATAAGGGCCGATTGCACCGTAGACACTAATCGAGGCTTAAGTTTCAATCTACAGTCAGATATTCACCTGAATTAATTAATCATTATTGGATTATGACACTTTGCACGTAGTCATTCTAGATCCACAAGAATATAAATCCAAATTGCCGACCGATATAAGAAATTTAACCAATAAAGATATTTCGAAGACCGATATATACTGGATGAGTCCTTGAGAACATTTATTCAACTGAAGCTTTCTCTCATGAAACGAAACATTACTCCGAAGTCATATAGTGCCCAACACATGCAGCTGAGAGCAGGCAGAGTGCAATTTATGATTTTTGTTAATTTTTCGGATAAGTCCAGACAAAAATTGGGACGTCTGCAACCAGCTAAATCTGAATCTGCGATCCGATGGAACTGGGTATGTTTGCAGTCAGGTACAGTCTTCAGCCGGAGTGAAACCAACACGCTTTGAATACTTTCATATAAAATACCAATATGGAATTATTTTATCAGTTTGTTTTACACCCACGTAGCATGTGACACAATTACTCACAGAATCCGACAAAAATATGGAACAGCTGACACAGCGGTTGGTATCTATCGTAAATAAAGGGACGATAAGAATTCTTTCCTTTTCTGGGTCCTGTCTACCTGTACCTACCCAGCTCAGAAACAGGATGACTAACAACAAAGGGAGATAACGGATCTTTAAGGGACCCTCTCGAGAGAAACTATTCCGAATTGCCTAACTTCTTCACAACCGCTGAACGAGCTTTGTTTAGGTTAAATGCAAGATCACACTTTCATAAATATAAGAACGAAAAGGTTAGAAATTGAAAGTCAATTACTAAAACTTCAACACGGGACGAGAAACATGTTCGAGTGAGTTCAAGGTATTTCTGGAGAGTTTTGTATGAACGCAAAACTGTCATAAACAAATTAGTTTTCTTCGCGATTCAATCTTTCATCGCTTATTTGATATGAACAACTTGCCCTATAACGAAGGCATGTGCCACCTGTTGGCAAGGAATAAGAAGGAATATCAAGACTCGAAAAACAATAAATTATTCATCAGGCAGAAGACAAACGAGACGGTTATTCCCAGAGCATCTGCGATACGAAAATTAACGTTAAAATGAGGGGCATATCTGTCAGAATGCAACACATTATATATTTTTGTGCATTACATGTTATACATGATCAATTGAATGATGTTAAATAATTTTCCGATAGTTTGTTGAGTTGGATTGCCGAAAAGCAGAGGAATTTTAATTATGAATGTAAAGTTCACCTGCCACGTTCAATGTCAGAAATTACCTTATTAAAATGAAAATTAGTGAAGTCTGAATCAATTTCTTAAAACTTACAATACAATTCAAGTTTAATCAATATCAATGTGAAATAACGATCTTCAATACTAGGTAAAAATAAGCATCAAAATTTCAAATGGTTACAGTTAACCAAAAATACATATACTCCATTCACTTTTATAAAGTATCGCGGTTGGCCATGATTTATATTTATCAAGTTTTTTTAATCAAAACAGACGCAGGTTGGCACTCGTGAAAATCAAGCGACATTGCCAAGTCTACTTTCTATTTACTCTTTTTCAACTTTGTAAATGGAGTTAGATTTGACTTTGGCGCAGGTTTCGTAAAACTACTACATTTTCATGTTGGAGTATTTCAGGTTTTGCAAAAATGTATTTAAATGTCTTCTGAATTCACATAATATTTTCTCAAATTCATTAATTTCCCAAAGTAAATGAACTTTTTGATAAATACGTAATTACTACGATTTTTTAGCAGAAACGACAACGTTGTGGGCGTATCTGACAGTGCAATGACTATAACCTAACATTTTCAAAATATACGCAGTGAAATGTGTCTAAATTTCATGGCAAACCGTGATACTTTATAAAAGTGAATGGAGTATAGTTATAAATTTAGAAGAATGTCTGTCGATAGAAAAGCTCAGTGTAATTTGGTACGACAATTTAGAAATACATACTTTATAACTCACCCTTCTGCTGTCTTTTTTGTGTCGCTAAACGCATTATAAACCTGTTTATAATTATTAAAATACTCCACCTATAACGTTTTTTTGTGGTGTTCAAAATCGTAATGACTGTATCCTCATTATAATCTCTCCTTGAAATATTTACACTTAGAGCCATCAAGAAAGTGGAGCAGAATATAAACCTTTTTATGCGAGAATGACATAAAACGTTATGACTCAACGCCAACAGAACGCCTGTGGTATGTCATGACATGCCTCTCACGTCCAACATGTACTGAAGGACTTAAAACCATTTATTACACGAAATCTCACCTGATGGACGATTGAATCCTCTCGTTATGTCTCTCCTGCATCATCCGCTCCCTCTCCATCATCTCCTCGCCGTGATGGCCACCCTGCGCCGCCGCCAACAGGTGCGACGACGGCAGACCGCCCGCCAGGTACGGCGCCTTCCACAGCATCTCCGGCATGTGATGCGCGTGCGCGTAAACGTGCGAATGCATCGGGCGCTGATGGGCGCCCATCATCGACGGCGGCTGCGGTACCGGCGCGTATAACGACGCCGGCGGTACACCCGAAGACGCTGGCGGTCCCGAACCGGCCGCCGGCGTGCCCTGGTGCGACATCAGCAGCAGCGACTGGTGCTGTACGCTGTCCACGTGCCGTATCTGCGTCTCCGTCAGGCTAGGATCCCTCCAAACGCGGACCGCGTCCGGATGCGGCTGGTCCGCGGCGGCGCGGCTCAGCGGCGAGCGGTTGAACGGTGAACGGTTGGATCGGCTGTAAACTAGGTGCGAAACGTCGTCGGTCGAGCTAAGGGCGCTTGATCTCGAGCCGCACCTCTCATCGCCGCTGCCGGAACGCAGGGAACTTAGGCCGGAGTCTGAACGGTCGTCAGGGTAACGGGAATGCGGCGAGTCGCGGTGGCTTTCCATCCTGTTAATTGACGAACGGACGGTTTCGTCATCGTGGTCGATGGTGTACGGGTGGTATTGATGTTGTCGACCTGCCACTATAGCACTATGGACGCACTTTTTATTTTACGGAATTAAGGGTGGTTTTACGCGATACGTTTGGAACACTTCGGTATCATGCTTATCGGCACTTAACTCGCGGGGTTTCGTGAATTTCACTTATCACTCTGTTACGTACTTATCCTGTACGACTATTGTGTGATTATTGCACGGAACGAAACCTGAAACAAAAAGAAATAGTTTAGAACAAAGAACAACGATGAAATAATACGGAAGTGCTGTGGATAAACTTATTACACATTATTTCAACATTTTTCTGTCCAAAAGACAGACTATTGTACGTCGAATACAAAATGAAATGAGATATTTGTGATGATATCGTCTTTTTCTTTGGACTTGTGGTTTCATGCTTTAATTTATGGTCTACTCTGGATGCTAATCGATATCTGGTATTCAAAATCAGCAACAAAGCTTACCTTAAAGTATCATTCGAGATTGTTCATATTTAAACACAGAAATCAGAGATGAAAATTACAAAAAAAACAAACTAATATCAAATTATTGCTACAGACTCCGCAAAACAATAGTAAATTAGAAAAAAATAAGAGAAGAAGCAGGAACTGGAAAAGAAGAATAGAATAGAAAGAAAGTACAGATAATGATTATGTGAAAGTAACTCTTATTTGGAAGACTCGTAATGAAATAAATCGTTGTCTTACCTAACTCAATAGTCATTACACTCATTACTTTATTTGATTGTCTCCGGTGAAGTTCAAGCTGTTTTTAATTTCAATTTAGCTAATTACTTGTGACTTTTTTATCTTGTGTGAGCTTCCGTTTTAATAAGATGTACCGTTTTTGTGGATATTCAATATAGTATAGAACTAGTAGAGCCCCTAGATCTACCTATTAAGTAGCTATCCTTATCGGTAGATCTCTGAAATCGGGTGATTTTATAGGCGAAACGTCAAAGTTTGATAAATTTTCCTGAAGAAATGGGAAAAATTATGGAGAATATGAATACCAAGCTATTTTGCATTGACCTTTCCTCATTCGATGAAAATAGTTTTATCGTGTTTTTCATTTTAGTATAGTATAGAAGGATAGTGTCGTATCTGGAAAAAGGCAATTGCCCTTAGTTGAACCTTTTAATTCAATGATATTTATGCTTGTTCGGAAAAAAGCAGAAATTTTGAAATAATGCTAAAAATTCATAATTGCCTTGACTATACATATAAAAACGTTTGAAAATAAACTCATATGAAGAATGAAATCCTCCGAAGTAAAGGTTGTTTTGGTCACTTAATATGCTATTTGTCAAAATGAGGGGTCCAATTTCGACCAAAAAATCGAGTCCCAACTATAGCACATAAAGAAAAATGAAATATTACGAAACAAAGTTGAATAAAGATGGCCCAACATGGATAAAAGCGTTAATTCTCTATTCACCTACATTCGTCAAAACCACCACTAATAACAACACTTTGTTACTTCGAAAACAAACGGACATTATTACACTTATAATTTCTCCCAATTAAAACTAATGTTGCGCTCAAGTGCTCTGTATCGAACTGGAGAACATCGAGTTACATTGTTAATGAAAGCTCGATAAACTTTATCTATGCCGAATGATAATGAGGTTATCGCAGTTTATTCAGATATGAACAAACAATATAACCAAAAAATACAGATTAAACTTATCGCGACAAATTTTTCGCGACTTGAACAAACACTCGTTGAAATATTTCTATCGATGCGTGAAAAATTGATAGAGGATTTCGTGATTGAACCGCTTTACTCCCACGGATTTTTAATGATTTAATGGAATCATTTTGATCATTGAACGATTTGCTCTAAATATGGAATTTGTTTACGAAACTAATCTAATAAAAGAACAATATTTACTGGGAATCAAATTTCGAGAAATATTTCCATCAAACTGATTTTGATAGCAAGCGAATAATCAAATTTTGTGAACTAACGATTGGCCTTACTTCACATTGTTTAAATAAAGTGGAACAAGCAGCAACCACTTACGAATTATTCCACATTTTCACCATAATCATATTTTTTTAGGAACTAACTAATGAGAGTTCGAAAAGTCCGACAAGAATGCACTGTTTGACAAAAGTTCTCGGACTGGAACACAAACGATCATTGAGATGAAACGGAATACTTTGAAAATATTCTGGAACATATGGTCTCGTCCCGAAATAGCCGAGAGTTTCGAGAGGCCATAAATTCGAGTATATACAACCTCCCGCATTACATATCCTACAGAGTTATAAATAAGATGTTACAGAAATACGAGGCGATCTCGATGTTTTCGAGCCTTCACTTCAATAATTGGATCCAGTTTAATCGGTTCATTATCAAGGATGAAGACATGCTATGCAGAACTTGGATGCTGAAAAAATCTCGTTTACTCGAGGTAAGTCCTCTCAGTTTACTTTTTTCGAGGGGTCATTCGAATACTCGCATTTGGACCCGTATTCTCGGCATGTGAACTTTAGAAACGTTTATTATACGTTTAAAAAGTTCAAGGCCTGGTCATTTTATGGAAAAACAATTCATTTTTGTAGTAATTGATTGATTTGGACTTGATTACGTTGAAAAAATATCGTTCAGTCAAGCTGATTTCGAGCGGAAGGTGGTAAATTATGGAGGTATTTCAGAAGTTGCTTTTTTGTCCATGCTCATAAATATTGGTTTATTATTCCACAGAAAGATACTAAAAACATAAATACTCGGTTGTTCATGTCCGCTAAATGCATGGAATGTTTTTACTATGAACGTTGAGAATTTAATTGATAATAAAAGAGGTCAGACATGCAAAGGTCAAAAAACGGGTGAACCAATATTTTACAGACGATCCCACGATATATTTTGAATGTTGGGAACTGATTTGACGTGCAAATTTTAAACTTCTGCTATAATAAGAGATTTGATTTGATTGGTTATTGAGAATCTTATGGAAGAAATGGCGAGAACAGGGACTCGCAGGCTTTCGAATATTTTCGGAAAAGAAGTTTTTTCGAAAAACCTTTTTCATTTTCAATTGTGCGAATGGGTAGTACTATAACACCACAGGGTGTTTATGAAAAATTCATTAACTTCAACAAATCAAATTCATCAAATCTATATTTTTCATTCTTTTATTCGATTCTACGTGTGAAACGAGGAGTTGATCCATAAACAAACCCTTTACCCTAATTGAAGACTTTCAGAGTTCACAGAAAAACTCGACATAAGCGAAAACAGCATTCTCAAACTGAGTTAATTACTCTGTGGCCTCCGGAAATCAGAGAAAGAAAGTAAAACACGATATTTCGATGATAATCAATACAGTAGGAATGAGTATCATAAATCCTGGATAACAAAATTCAATTATATTATATTTGAATTACTCCTAAAAAAGTGCCTGCAGAATGTAAAAACATATTTCGAATACTAGTCCATACAAGGGAGTTATTGAAAATGACAATTTCTCTTTCGATCAGACCATACCAATAAAATCGCACCATTCGCACCCAACAAAACCAGACGAGATGTTTACGATTACGGGGACCTGAATGTAAAGGCTTTAAAAGCAAAAAGCGTTCATCTTCCGTGACAAAATAAAAACTGATAAATGGGACATCTATATCACAAGGGGTACACTATTCTCCTGAAATTTCAGACTGTCCTCAGCGAATTCACACTTTCTGGAAGTCTTTTCAGTTTATCTTTCATTTTTTGCATTATTTGGGCACCTATCCAGATAAAATTTTATTTTTAAATATAAAAAATTCCGAAGAGTTTTCTCAAAACATGATAAACAACCGCCGAAAAACGATTATGATGACAATTTTCATAGACTTTCAAATTTAACCCGATTATTTTCATGTGAAAAATCGATTTTTCAAAGAGAATAAATTGGAGTGCCCTCAAGATATCCTTCAACTTCAAAAAAAAAAAAAATAAGTCTTTAGATGGGAAATTCAAAGCGTGAACTTGGAGAAACGAAACGCATTTTTTGAATGGAAAATGTGTGCCATCGGCAGGAGTATAACGTTCCCTGAATGTAGGCCACTCACAATGCGTTTTTACGGGACTATCGAGCTGCCAGCTTCGCAAGAAGCCTGTAAACAGTCTCCGTGGATGGTCGACGGGGACTTTCCTTGAGCGACCGAAGCGTTTCGAGACTCTACCTTCTTGAACGCGGAAGCTTGCATGGACGCTACGTCGGTGGTGAATTTTACGATGCTCAAAGGCCCGGTTGGAAGCTTGAAAAGTCATGCGTCCAGATGAGGTCGTAAAACGCTCGAAACAGAGGCTTCGAAGCAATCGGCATTAGGCACGTCCGTATTCTCGAACGAGTGAAAAGGACTGAGAGTCTCATTTTCAAGATTTGAACACAGTTTCATAGGGGGCGTTTTTTTTAAACATGGATCACTTCTATTTGATTAAAACAATTTTTAATAGGGATAAGTACACTGATCATTCCATGAAAAATAGATTAGTAACATTGATAAACTTTTCCACTATTCAAGCGGTTCATTATCTGCAATTCCTTCTGGACCCCCTCTCATCCCCCTACAAATCGAAAGGTTATTTATACGACCCCTTTCGAACCCGCAATGCCGCCTGGGGTGTCGTGCACATCCACAACTATAACTCAGCAAGTTTATAGTGTGTATATCGCAATCCACACAAAGAATAAATAAATAGGTCAGCAGCAGCTTCCCCAAACGGGATCTATCGATCAAGGAGAAATCCCCCTAAATCACAACCCGTCCACCCCACAGCATTCTGCACATAGCTGCGATGACCCCTTTCCGAAGCACGTGTGGGGTTCATTTTTCGGATCGATAAGAGACGGGGGATTCTCGAAGGGATGAAAGATTGAATGGAGAGGGTCGGTAGAGAGAGGCGGGTAAAAATAGAAGCGGATGAAGTCGGAGGAATGAGGAATGCGACCTGTTCTTTTATCTGATGATATTCGCGAAGTTTCGGACGAGAGCTCGGATAACTGTACCAGGTGCGGCGTTTTAATGTGGGATTTACCTTTTAGAAAGAAGTGAGAGAATTATAGGGTAATTTTTTATGCTTATCCTATCCGCGTTGTTGCATTTTCTTCCTTATGTAATCATCAGGTTGACGTTGAGATTTTGTGTGATGAGTTTTTATTTTTTAATTTGCCGTTCTCAAAACGAAACTTCGGTTCGAGGTAAAAATCGAATAAGATCAGAATTCTCGTCAAATTTGGAGAAATTATATCGCAAATGTTGATTTTTCTTTGTTAATTTCGTAGACCTTCAACTGACGCATGTACATTTATTTCCGAAAATCAGCTTGTATACTATCATTCACACAGTGAGGAAGTAGACGTTGTTATAATAAATTTGCTTCTTTTGTTTATAGAATTCCAAAAATCGAAGTTTATTTCATAAAATGAAAGCAGTCCTCAACAGTAGGAGTTGTGATTCAAACCAGAAGAACCAGCTCAGACCCGATTTTATGGACTGAAACGTTTCACATGCACTTCAAACTGGAAATATCTCAACTGTTGAAAAACTTCGAGAGGTCGAGTTTAGATAAAAACTGGTAAAGCTTGCCGAAGTTAGAATGCTGGTGTATAAATAATTCTTTAGTCTCTTTCTCACTTTTCTTATTTCATATGGCACAATTTCACATTATTCTGATATATACAGTAATTATCCGATGGCTACCCTGCACATTACTCATACACCTAATCAATAACAAGTACGATGGAATATTTCGAAAGAAAATCGCATAAGCAAAGATTGATCTGTGGGTTGATCTAGAGAACATGGACGATATTGTGTGATGATAATTTTGTTTGAAAAAGTCGGTGTTTATATTCGATATGCATTGTCATATTGAAACAATGGATGCATTGTTCTCTCAGATTTGGCAGTTACAACGTAGACAATATTTGTTAACGGATGTTATTAGCAAGTTTGCTAGTGAGAAGTAAACCCTTTCAAAAGTAACTCGGTTCAGTCGAAGTTGAAGAAGATTAATTTACGGTTTTTGTACAATCTGTTGAAGCTGTACATATTTTTGGACAGTCTCTATAACCACCAAGCTAAAAAGCTCATCAAGCGAATTCAGGAGGGCCTTTTCGAAAAACAAACGAAGTCTCGAAATAATTCAAAAAAGAAAAAAAAAGCCAACTTTAGTAAGGCTCAAAAATCCCGAATGATACTCACAGCAAAAATTCTAAATATCCTGAATATCGCACCCAAAATTATTACAAAACACAAAAATCCAAGATTGCCTTCTGAAAAACACATCTGCTACTTCAGAAACAGCCATAAAAGACCACTCGCGCAATAATTCGAAACCGTAACACTCCACAAAATACCATTTCACGGTCCGCGGGCCTCCAGCAAAACAGCCGACTGACGCAGGCCGATTCCGCCAGCTCGAGCGCCTATCAACCGACAGCGGCAATCGGGGGAAACAGGGCCCGGGAATGGCGGAGGAGCGAGGGCCTGCCGCCTCGATCGGACGATTCGGCTCGGACCTGAATGCTGACCGATCGTTTTTCGGAACAGGGGCCGATAGAAACGCTCGCCTGGCGAGATTGTTATTACTTCCTCCGAGCTTTGTGCTTGGGTCGGCGATCGTCGGATTTCGCGGACTGAGCGGAAAAGGGACGTGTAGTAGGCGTTTCGAATTACGCCGGATCGGCAAGATGGTTTTTTGATGATGCGGATAGGTTCGTGTCATCCTGGGAATGTCGGATTGAATATTGTTTATGAATGGGAAGATTGGGTCGTCTTATCTTGGCCAGTTTTGATGGGAAACGGAAGTGGAATCTCCTGACGGAATACAGTCATAATTTAATTCAGTGGGAGAAGAAAATAAATTCTCTTGGAAACATGTTGAAATTATAGATCTTCAAATTAGTGGAAATTTCAGTGTGCCAGCGGCGGGTGTAGGGAGCATCCAAATCATGTAAAGCAAATCCTTTCCCACTGATCAACTGGAAGACATATCTTGGTGCGAATAGAGGTCAACGAACAAACTGCAATGATAAAACCCGAAAGTTCGTTCAGGCACTCATCCATCACGATCAAAACCCCCCGAACAAAGTTCATTCCATCGTCTGCCACCCTCGAACTTTCCTCTAGGGCTGTTGAAACTCCCGACATAGTTCGGGATTACCGCGAATCGATAAAACAACCCACCAGCCGAGAACGCCCACTTTGTCGGAGTAATAACGTTCCCCCTGTTTTTTCCTCGACGTCGACGTCAATTCCAGGACTCGGAGATTCGGTTTCGTCGAACGGAATAACGGATTAAGGTCAGGGCGATAAGTAAACTCGGCGCTGTTTACAAGAAGTCGGTTATCGGCGACGAATATTTGCATTTGACGAAAATAGTACGATGGAAGGTGACGCGCGAACGCTCTTGTGATTCATCGTCGTACAAACGGAGGTTATACGAATGGATTAATAAAAATTTCGGTGCGCAATCGTTATCGATTAGAAGTTTGTTTGCGAGGGAAAATTAAGCGCGGAAGTGTGAACACGCAGGGAGTTCTGTTTGGATAGGCACTCGTTCTGTGTTCGTTCGAGGTTCCCATGAATAAATAATGAAGGAAAGAGACGATTGGAAAGGTGACTTTCGGAACGTCTTCCGAGTTTCGATCACGA
The DNA here is from genome assembly GCA_910592335.1 of Adalia bipunctata. Taxonomy (NCBI): domain Eukaryota; kingdom Metazoa; phylum Arthropoda; class Insecta; order Coleoptera; family Coccinellidae; genus Adalia; species Adalia bipunctata. The sequence goes on along the minus strand of OU342954.1, from coordinate 17,710,592 downwards.
CGAAATCATTTGTCGATGTTTTAGATGGAACAGATTATTTCGAGGCTCTTCCGCTATGTGAAGGGTTTTCCAATAAGAAGTGTTATTTTGACATTCAAAGACTAATGCCTTTTTTTAGATGAATGATGTTTATTTTATCATGAAGAGGAAGGTATGCCGTTAATAATGGAAAATAACATCAGCCAAATGACCACCACGACTACAGGAGCATAACCTTTTCACGTTAAGAGGACCTGGTAGAGGAAATACGTACAAAACGACATATATGGACAAAATGACATAGGCATCATAATTTGAGTTTGGATGTATCAAATGCGGAACTGCCTACCAAATCACACGACCCGAGTGGGTTCAATTAACCTCTGAAAACTCGCAAGCGCTATTCTAGTTCATTCGGTCGTTATGAGTGATAACAGAAAATAATAGGTCACGAGTATTTTTTATTGCGCCAAATTTTTGGAAGAAATGGCCAGTTTTCACCATTTTTTTTTTCATTTATGTTGCATTCATTTCGAACTTCACTTATTTGTCATTGTATTCACGAAGCTTTTTTCATGTTAAATATACTTTTTTATCAATTCGATATATTTCTAGTTTTATAACGCTTTATGGACAAAATGACATATACAGTGAACGAGAACGGACAAAATAACATAGATATTTCCGCTGAATTAACCGTATCTACCGGACAACACCGGGACCATTCATCCCAGGCTCCATCAGCAAAATAAAGAGCCAGGACTTGTCTTAACAAATTCATAACAAAATATTCATCTGCAGCTAATGAAGGCAATGCATCTTAATAGGTTAAAATGCATTGATGATCCTATGAGGAGGTTCCTCCAATCCCTAATGGACGATTCATAAGTGGACAGGCAAACGTGAGCCTTATGGTCGATTCACAATGAACGTAACACGTAACTTTAGACAAAGGATTCCTTTGTCCAAAGTTACGTGTTACGTCCATTGTGAATTGACCATAAGACACGATAAACGTACTTAGTTACATCTTCTACAACTAATATGATTGTAGTCAAATCAAAAAATGAGCCCATACCTCCTCCAAAGAAAAGGAGACACGTCCCTAGGGCATTATTTGAAGAAGACAATGAAGAAGAAAATGTTTCTAGCAACTTTCGAGATGATGAAGGCGATTGTCCAACTGTCTATTGTTATGACCCTTTTTTCCCGATTCAGATCGGGAAAAAAAACCAGTCTTCTCCAGGATTAGCACTGGAAAAGACTGGTTACGATGCATGCATTGGTTGCATTGGGCTCACGCATCTTGTGCTGATGTTCCTGAAAGAACCAAGCGTTTCATTGGTGAACTTTGTCAGTAGTTTTGTAACTATAATTAGAAAAATACAGTTGCCTATTGCCGGTATGTAATTTTGTCCATATCATTCGGACAAAATGAATTTCGTTTATCCCAATTTATCTGAGAATATTTCATTTTTTGATACTTTTATTTCATAAAGGTTGATTAGATTTTGTGAAGAAAGGACCAAAGATCATAGTTGTAGAATATGACATCACTGTGATTCACTACTAACAAGTTATGCCTCTGGAATAAAACCCTATGTCATTTTGTACGTACTTCCCCTACACGTCCGAGCTCGCCAGCTCCCTTCAAAAATTGGTCTTTTTATTTCCATGATATCTCAGTTCGTATGCGTCGTAGACCAACAATTTTTTTAAATTGAAGCTTAATCATTTCTCTAGAATGTGTATTACTCGCTTTTCTGTTTTTCTTCATATATTAGGAAAAAAACCTGGTGAGCTGTGATTTCATGAAAATCTGGACAAACGATTTTATTTCCATGATATCTCCGTCAATTTTCGGGATAAATGTATGGAAATGTATGGAGTATACATGCGGAATAATATTTTGCAGAATTTGTATTATTCGCTTTTCCGTTGTTCTGCGCATATTAGGAAAAAAACCTGGTTGAAAATATGACCAATAAAGTTCCTACTTGATAATTCATTTAAAAATTGAGGGGGCAATAAACAAAAAAAGTGATCAATACACATTCTGGAAAATATGGTGTGAGAGGGGCTTTTCAAAAATATCTCTTGGGTTTTCCGGGCCCCAGATGCGAAAATTTTGCTTGTTGGCTTTCACCGAGGTGGAAACAGGCCTCATCACGCAAGAAAGGACAAACCTGGGTTTTCTTCAACACTTTCGGCTAGAGCAGCGATATTCTCGGCTGTTCTTGAGCGACGTGCACGGGTTCTATTCTTCACACTACTAACTTGTCCCACCAGCTCAAATGTTTACACCAATTTCTATATTGCCGTTCGACAAGGTGCTTCAAAAAGACCCAAAAATGTTCGAGTTTTACGAACCGTCTCTACTAAATTTTGAGTATTTTTATAGTGAATTTCAATTATTTCAATGCGTTGTTGAAGCGTCTATCGTTCCATTTTTATTAATGGCGTAGTTACACTACTTGTCAAATGTCAAAAAATGACAGCTTCAAATGTTACATCTACTGAAATAGCGGGCTATTCAAAACAACACTTATTGGATAACCCTCTAGACTGATATTGCTGAGTTATACAGATTCGTTTTTGGGAAAGACTGCTTATAAACGCATGAAGATAATCCTATGCTAATGTGCAGTAGAAAAAGAGTCATTTTCTTTCGCAGGCCGATATTTATATCGGCCTATAAGTTATATCGGTCTCCTAGACCGATTATCGTTATCGGCTTATGATATGTTCACCTTATGCCGACTATTCACAAGCCGGCGACGTGAGTACGGTTTATTGAAGTAATTGAACTCATTAATTCAGGGACTTGTTTTTGGCATTTTCTCACAATAACAATCCCACCGTCGAAGTTAGTCGATTCGAAACAAGACCGTGGGACGATTAGTCTTCGGCTGTAATTTATATATCGCCCTATAGTTCGTTTCGATAATATTGAATCGGAAAACCGTCTCAACCCGAACCGATTGCCGAGTGAACGAATGTGCACTCGACTAACCCATTGAAATTTAATCGCCGAGCAAACGCCTCGCGAATAACCCGTTGAAAAAGTTCCCATCGAAGGTCGATCGGTCCCACTAATCTCGAATTTTTTTCGCCGGCTTCCACTATGTAAATATGTGCCGATCACAAAGAACTCGAACATCGCGGCCGTTCCGAACCCACCATTATAACCCCGGCCATAAATAATTCCTAGGAAGGTGTACGGCGACCGGTTACCCAGTCGCACCGGCTACACGAACGACCGACGAAAAAAAAGAGAGAAAATAAAAATCCCGTCGTATGTAGGTATATGCCCGGGAGAAAAGCCGATCCGGAGCCGAGAGAGAGAGAAAAGACGGCCGTAAAAATCGTAATACCGTATGACGAGACGTACACGAGGGGGGCCGCTTTTGCCCGCGGCATGGCGGATGTAATTAAGAGCGAGCATTCCGACCGATACCGGTCTGCGTGGAAACCGGTCGGACTGGTCGCGGTGGGCCGCCCTCATGTTTTATTCAGGCTCGGGCCCCGACAGATATCCGACGATTATGCGTCGACGACGTCTTCTTTGGCTCTTCTTTGTCCGAAGATCGGGTTCGACGGACGAAGGCTCTTTCGTTTTATCATTTTTAACGGAGGCGAAGGGGGTTGGCTAGGGAACGATTGATGGATTATTCGGGTGGATGTTTATTTAGGCCAGGCGATCATCGATGTACATTACGTAGGCTGCTGCTAATAGCTCTACCAGACCGCCGAGAGACTCGGATCTGCTTCCAACCTATCTGTCACGAGATGATTCATACTATTGCAGGCAAAATCTCTTTCCTCACAACCGAATTTGACAGAATCTGGTGAACAGCGGACCTCGATTCGATTCGAAATAGGATCGCATATTTATTTATTGCTTTATTTCCTGCAGACTTACAAGTATAAGTATAGGATATAGTCAGGTCAACGAACATACACACAACCAAACTTATATGGAATCACCCAGTATTAAGATGAAATATTATTTTGATATCTTTTTCGTTTGAACCAAATAAAAAGTGCATGTGTTTACTCACAAAAACAGTTAGGTTCATAAGCACTTGATAAGATTTGGCTTTGCAGTGTCGATTTTACCATTTCGTTCGAACGTCGCAGTGAATTTATATTTTGTTTTTTTTGCGAAGTTTAAAAAAAAGCCTTATGTGGGGTTATCGGAAGTCCAGAGAGGAAGAATTATTACTATGGCAGAACAAAACAAGGTATGTCACAAAGACAGGTTGCAAGAACGGTGGGGGTTACACAAGGGGTTGTTTCAAAAACCTATGCAAGGTTTCTGGAGTTAGGAACCCTAAAGAATAGGCCGAGAAGAAGTCGTGGAAGGGTAACTACAGAAAGGCAGGATCGCATTTTAGCCCAAACAGCAAGAAGAAATCCCGCAGTATCTCATTCAGAGCTTCAAAGGCAATTTTTGCAAGCTACAGGTGTTAGTGTTTCTGTCGAAACTATCAGAAAAAGACTTCGCGCTCGGGAATTATTCAAGAGAAGAGCGTTAATAGTTCCAGAACTATCAAGGCAAAATAAAGTTGACCGTTTTAATTGGTGTTAAGAGCATGAAAATTGGACTATTGAAGATTGGAAAAATGTGTTATTTTCGGATGAGACCAGAATTGGCCTACGATCAGACGACCGGCGTGTTCGCATTTTAAGAGGTAGAGGGAGGCAAGCTAGGCTCCAAGCTGCAAGACCGATCCCTAAATACAAAGGAGGTACTGTAATGTTTTGGGGCGGAATTATGTTTGGTGAGAAAACTCCTTTAATTCCCTTTAGACAATCTCTGACAGGGCCTAGGTATGTTGATCTAGTGCTACAACCTGTAGTGAGGCTCTGGCGAGGTGCTTTTGGAGATTATTTCCTATTTATGCAGGATAATGCACCTCCACATACCAGCAGAGTTGCAAAAAATTTTTTCGAAACAGAAGGTGTGACTGTTTTAGAGTGGCCTTCTTGTTCACCGGACCTTAATCCTATCGAGCACATGTGGGATAGGATCAAAAGAAAAATTAGAGCTCGTCAAAATAATCCTGGTAACGCAGAGCAACTTATACAAGCGGCTTTAGAGGAATGGGCAAATGTTACAGAAGAAGAAATTAACAACTTAATAGAAAGCATGTCTCGTCGAATTCAAGCTTGTATCAATGCCAGGGGTGGTAATACTGATTATTGATTTGTTAAAATCGTTTTATTTGTTCAATTCTCAGTTACATAAAAATTATTTTTAGAGAAATTTACACTTTTAATTTTCTGTTCTATTATAAAAATAATCTTTTAATAATTTATATTATTTTTGTAATAAACTTGTTTTGGGAAAACTGCTCTTCACTTTTCAGCGACTTTTTTTTAATTAAAATTCGTTTTTTCCAAATAACAGGGTGATTCCATATAAGTTTGGTTGTGTGTATATAGAAATAAAATAGTTCTATAGTTCTATTAGACCTCTACGTTTCGATATAGAAAAATAGAAACAAATATCCATAATCAGAAGACTTTATTGTTCTCAAAAATATTCTTCAGACTTAAGCATGCGTTTGAACCAATTTTCGAAGCACTTTTTCCATCTCGATTGAGATACATGCCTCCAACGTGGTTGAAAGGCATCAATCGCTTCTTCGGCCGTCGTTAAACGTCGACCTCACAATTAATTTTCGATCTGCAAGAATAAGAAGAAATCATTGGGCGTAAGTTCGATGTTTAGACTGCTCAAAAACGAATATACCATAAGGCAACTGAGATTATCGCGCCCTCTGTTGTCTAGGTCGATAGAGCAACGAGCTATGATTGGATAAGCAAACTGACAGTAAAAGTAATCTTGAGTAGAATCAATGCAATATCAGAAAAAGTAGATATAAATGATTCACATCAGTTCGGATTCAAGGAAAAGCACAGCGCCATACAGCTAATATGCTGAATAGACACAATAAACAGTTTCAATAAACTACAACAGAGAGATTTTCGATTTAGTATGAACCAATGGATTGATATACAAGTTGATTTAACTAAAATTCTCCACATTCCACATCAAAAGATACGCTCTCAGAACCGATAAACATTGAAGCCAGTCCAAGGACCCAGATTATTCAATCTACACATTCACGGGCAAAATGAATTCCTCATAAAACTTCAAACACAGGGATAAAATTACTCGTCTGTTTATGTGCAGGAAAATTAACTCAAAAATATTGTGAACTCAATGGGACAAGACTTGAAAAGTCTTCAGTTCACTTCAGGCATCCCAAGTAAGTGCTAAATTAGTTTGCGACGGATTCAGAGTTGTGCTAAACTTCTGAAAGCCAAAAATATAACGAAGTTTTGCCAGTCCCATTTGTCGGCGCTATTCATAAAACTTTGCACTTTTATCAACACTGAATGCACGAAGGTCGAAAGCGAAGAGGAATTTAGATTAATACTCTCGATTGTATAGTTTCCCTCCAACGTTGAGATGACCGATAAAAAAATCGCTTAATTTCATCACGAATAAACAAGTTCGCCGATTAAAAATCGGAGATTTCGTCATTCGGAAATAATCGAACAATAGCGATGCAAATCAGAAAGAAAGTGTGGTATATTTTATTCAATATGCAAATGGCATTGACATAAAAACTTCAATCGGTACAACGTTTCTCTTTCGATTCGTCTCAAGGCAAACAATGACTAACCACTCAAATATAGTTGAAGCGGTCAAGAGATCTCAATTATCCTAATACATCTTCAATTCCGATCAGATTGAAAAGCCATTGTACTAGTTTCTTGAACTGAACCTCTAAACCTGTAAGGTCGCATAAAACTAAGCGATTTGTTAAAAATACTTCACTGCGACAAAGGAAAGTAAAATTAAATTGGCGTATACAAACTCAATTCGTTGTGTTTAACGTTCTGGAAAGTATTAGTTGGAATCGATAAAATTATTGTTATCGTCTACCAACATAATAGTGGCACATAATACTCGACTCTGGTTTTCTCATTATAGACGATGTGGGTAGTCAACAAGGTCAACATCGACTAGATATCATTGCAACAGATAGTTGACAATGTAACGACTTCACGAGTTGTGCCATGATAAATCAATGAAATAAAATACCACACTGTATCAAGAATGCTGTGTTCGAGTATTGGTTACGAAATTAGTAACGCATGCACAAACTACTTTATGACTGACCCTGTTCGAGAACGAGTAGTAGCACCAAGGATTCCAGATTTTAAAATAACGCAGTTTTCTACCGGAGCATGTTTTTTGTATTAATTTTCTCAAAATTGAAGACACAATTCAGTCCTGAATGTCTTCAGTCTCGTGTTAACAATCCTCAGAATGCTAAAGAATTTTTGAAAAAGTAAGATCTTCTTGACTACAAACAAGATCTTCGAGTATTCCATCTGCAACAACCAACATATTTCAGTGAGAACGAATGGCGTGAGGAACAATCGGCAATTTGCCGAAATTTACATAACATCAACTAAAACCACATTCAGGTAGAAAGATATCAAACCTCCGGATCCAAGAATATAAAAACATTTCAGATAACGATCGGGCCAGGTGGTTAGACCGGCCTTTTTATTACGTTTCCCGCACATTTCGACTTAATTCTTTCCCATCATCATGATCGCCCTCCTCGACAGCGCACAGGAAATTCCAGAGACCAAGGTCACCTCTACAAGTCTACAATTATGCCATGCGATCATCGTAACTCCAGGGAATGTTAACATATACGCTGCGTTTTATTTTAATTCCGTATCGTTTGCGTGTAAGCTTCCATTAATCATTTCGACGGGGTCGACTGCTATGCAGACGCCGAAGGGTTTCGTATCGATTTCGCCGTCCAGAGGTCGTTGGAAAAACTTTTCTCGAGGTTTGTAGATAGGAAAACTTATGGAGTGGATACTTTTGTACCCTGAAGATTGGAGTCCTTCAAGTGAGGACGATACGTGCGTCCGTATTATTAAAATGAAGTAGAAATTGACACTAGTGTTTTATTAGCAATTATTTTTATGGATAATTTCTGATGAATTGAGAATTGATGCGGATATTTTCTTCAATGGGGAGTTTTATCAAGCCGCAATGGATATAATTTCGTCTGCTATAGAATTGTTAATTAACATGGAACCATATTCCCTGAGAGACTATGGAATAAACAATTAATTAGATAATTATGACACTATTGCATTTCTTTTCTTGTGATATATTATATGTTACTTGAAGTGATTTGAAATAAAGAATATTATTATTATTATTATTATTATAGACTGCGCAAGCATTAAAATTTTACCTCCAGGTATGTTATACAGTTCTAGGCTTAATATTGAATTAAACTCCTACAAGACAACATTAATTTTACAGGTGTAGGAGACGATGCAGAAATATACAGAAAGCGATAAATGAGCCAACAGTTTCTGATGCTAAATTGGCTAATTTAATCCTGGATTAATCAGGCCCTCATTATTCCAGGAATCTCAATGTAGTCCATTTCTTCCAGCAATCTCGATGGTGTATGGAAGCACAAATTTCCAATTCTGTCATTGAAATTATGAGAGCTTGATTGAATACTGTATTAACTATCATTGTAGCAATAGCTGTCCCCCATAACATGGCCATTACCATGAACGATAAAACGCTAGAACCTTAGGAAGTTAACTAACAGAAAATATTAACAAGCAAAGAATAGAAGATTAAATGAAAAATGAAGAAAAACGAACGTTTATGAAAAATTAAATCAGCTAGCTGTAAATCAACACTCGTTCCTGCATAATCAACAGAAAAAGAATAACAGAGAAATAAACGTCTCATTTACATCCACTTTATCGAAGCAATCTATTTTTATAACTCCGTCAATTATAGAAGCTCACTGCGCCTGACCTTTCACGTAACTCCACTTCCGCTCAATAACTCAATTAACAACCGTGTCCAATCCCGAAGTAACTCCTCGAACTGCCGGATAATTCGGCCAATAAAGCCGTTCAATAACGTTACGGAACCCAAAACGAGCAAATAATTAAAACCTCCTCCGTACTATCCGCTCTCGTTTATTAAATTTAACTTAAATTGGAAACTTCGTCCTTTTGCGGAAAGAGAGCATTATCGCGCGCTCAAAGTTCGAAATTTGCTATGCGGAATGTTGGCACCAGTTTCCCAAACATCGGCGCAGTCTTGCCAACGGACCGCAATTAAAACGTGGCCGTTTGCCAGCCCGTCGAACCTTGAAAAATAATAGAGATTCTATTGGGCTGATATATTCGAGACGGCTTTATAACTTTCCGCATTGTGTTGTGGCGAGCGATTTACGGGGAAGGGAAGTATCGATTTCGTTATCGAGTTATTGGAGTTTTTGTTGTTGGTTTCTTCTTTTGTTTGAAGAAACAAGGACGTGTACGCCACAGCGAATCGATTTTGATATTGTTTGCCAAGAGTAATAGTGTAATTTTTATAAAACCAATCAATTTGGATAGTTGAATATCTCTTCTTACACAAATTGGTTTTTTTTCTTTTAGTTGTTTTATTTGTATTCGATTGGGGACACTAGCAAGTTGGCAGAGTATAATTAAGCCAGATGTCCCAAGTTTTATCCCCTCAATTTAATCTGCTCTGTTCAGAAACAATCTATATTAATAAAAGAGGATCTATGGTTTGCTTCAAAACTTCAAAATGCTTTATTGTTCAAACGATCGCACCAAATTGGACAATTCTTTTTTTGTTGTGTTTATTATTGTTAGGGCAAGGTTTATATAACAAAATATTCCCAAAAATATCCTACAGAAAAGAAAAAAAGGCATTCCTTTTTCTTACGACCAATCCAGCAATCATATATAGGTTTTGACATTTGGACAAAGGAGGTTAGTTTTTCTTCCACAGAATCGCATGTCAAGTGAATAGTTTAAAGTGCAGTAGGTCTTACCAACGGTATAAGAATATTCCATGGGGATTAATAGTAGTAGAACGAAGTTCCACGGTATTCAATAGAAATGCAATAATAAAATAGAACGTTCTGAAGTTATAAGCCATGAAGTAGTCTGGCAACGGTGCATTTCATTTTCTTGAGGAGTAGGAAATTCAGACATGGTATAGATTAGAGTATGAATGGCGATGTATACAATTATTGTGTAATTTGCATAGAACTCGATTTGACAGTTCAGAAATCTAACCAAACCGTTGATCTCCGATCACTGGTGATTACGATTTGTGAAATCCACAGTCAGTATAGGCATGGCCTTCTTAAGATAAAGATGGCTATGGTATAGGTATCATTTAGGCGAAACAAAGTTCGCCGGGCCAGCTAGTATTGTATAAATACCCAGTGAATTGTATATCTACATAGAAATACCGATTGCACAATGGAAAAATAAACTGAGCGGAAAAAGCGTATCTACTAAAAATTCAATGAACACATGACTTCCTTGATTGAACGATACGTGCGCTCGATACTACTTTGTCTCGAGTGTACGCTGTATCGACAAAACAAAGGAAATTCGATAAGAATCGAATAATTATTCGAAAAATGTCCATTTACAATCCTGTGATAATGCCATTTTTTTATCAATGATGAAACTGCCGATGAAATCACGTAAGAGATCTCATAATCATCCGTTTCTGAAAAAATCTAATCAGGATGAAGAACACTTACATTGCAACTGAGGTAGACCTTTATTCAGTAAATCTGGAAAAAATTGAGATAATCAAAACATTGATAAGAAAATATCGAAAGGTTCAAATTTAAATTCAATAGAAAAGATAAAATTGTAATAAGTATAATAATCACCTTTGAATGATCGCGAGAAATAAATGAGAATCGAAAAAAATTTCCTCTCCAATCGCAGTAGACCTGAATTTATAAATAGTAACAAATGAACTTTGAAAGTCAATGAACTCCATTCCAAGCGTTAATGATGAAAATATAATTAAATGAGTGAACGCCTGCCTTTATGAATATTTGGCACCTGCTTCTATACTATTGACTCGAGTATTAATTAGTGAATAATTCCTCCAGAATGCGATATTTCCATTTTATTCTCATTGAATACACAGCATAATATATCCATGTTGTGTCTACTATATTTTATGAAATTGAAGAATTTGATTATGTAAATCATCAGGTGAATGGATAATTATTTTAATTTATTTTTCCGTCGACCATAGAATAAAATCTCATTTTAACGCACTCAAAATCATCCATTAATGACCTATTTTAATGCATGATTTCTTATTAATGCATGATTGTCATGGCAACCGAACATAAAATATTCAGTCAGAGCACTATCGAGCTTGGTTCGAAATCAACTTCTGTCACAGAAGGGTATGTTGACAACTCCATTCAAAATTAAATAGACTGCAGAAGAAATTTCAGGTGATACAAGTTGCAAAGTAGATAATACTTCAACCTCCACTTTCTCCATACGTTCCTTATGGGATATCATAGGTAATGATATGAATGCAAAGTAATGTGAACTATTCAGAATGTCACAACATGTCCAATATTCCCTCTATGAATTTTTCGAATTGTTCCATAGGGAGCATCAATATCAATATATCGAAATGAACATAGAAATTTACATTATGTCAAATTTGTCGATTAAGCAGAATAAAAATTCATTTCTATCGATAATTCATATTCAATTCGAAATGAGGTCGACGGAAAAATCTTGTAATCAACGCGTTTATTAATTCAGCGATTAATGGTCTCAAACATTAACGCGCTCGCTCCGCTCACGCGTTAAAATATTTCGACCATTAATCGCTGTCATTAATAAACTAGTTGATTAAATAACTATTAATGATCTGACATTTTTCGAGTAACCGGTACAGTAAAAATTGAAAACAAGTTTTTATCGATCTGCGAAGAATATGCTACTGAACAGTGTACAGGGTGGGCAAAATTGGTGCTACATGAACTAAAACTTTTTAACCCGAGGAGATAGAGAAAAATGAATGGCACCTTATAGTTCTCTATTTTCGAGAAACTAATGATGCCATCAACTGCATTCCTCTATCTTCTTTCGTTTCCGAGTTATATGCCAAAATTGAAATTTAGGCGATTTCAACTTTGGCCATTATCTCGGTTTCTGTTTTTGCTAGGATGTTGAAATGAAAACATCATACAGGCACTTTTCTGATAGCAATCCAGTGGCTTATTCTGATTTTTTCTAAGAGGTTTATTTGCTGAGTTATAACATGAAGTTGTGTTTTTTCTTAAGGAAACAGTAGTTTGAAATAACTCAGAAAGAATCGCCATTTTTTTCCCGTTTCAGAAATGTATCATATGTTATACATCGCCCTCAGATTCGTTAAGATATTATGAAAAATATGGTTTGTATATGGTATTCAAATTATTGAGTAGGCTGAATTATAGAATTATGTGTCTCTACGTATGGTGTAATTATTATTTCACGGTTGAATACTTGATGGTGTGATCTCTGTTTGAAACAACTCTCAGTTATTAAACTTTACGATACTTGTATGGTTTGAATTTGTTCCTGTTATTCTCATGAGCATCAATGACTTGAAATAAAACATTTAACATATCATGTTTTTCGAATATTTTCATAACGCCAACGATGACTTCAAACTCTAATAACTGACAGTTGTTTCAAACAGAGATCACACCATCATGTATTCAAATAATAATTACACCATGCGTAGAGACACATAATTCTATGATTCAGCCTACTCAATAATTTGAATACCATATGTACAAACCATATTTTTCATAATATCTTAACGAATCTGAGGGCGATGTATAACATATGATACATTTCTGAAACGGGAAAAAATGGCGATTCTTTCAAAGTCATTTCAAACTACTGTTTCCATAAGAAAAAACACAACTTTATGTTATAACTCAGCAAATGAACCTCTTAGAAAAAATCAGAATAAGCCACTGGATTGCTATCAGAAAAGTGCCTGTATGATGTTTTCATTTCAACATCCTAGCATAAACAGAAACCGAGATAATGGCCAAAGTTGAAATCGCCAAAATTTCAATTTTGGCCTATAACTCGGAAACGAAAGAAGATAGAGGAATGCAGTTGATGGCATTATCAGTTTCTCGAAAAAAGAGGGCTATAAGGTGCCATTCATTTTTCTCTATCTCATCGGGTTAAAAAGTTTTAGTTCATGTAGCACCAATTTTGCCCACCCTGTACACCTGGAATTTCAATTATCATTTACAGATTAACCACAATGATACCGAATATGTCTCAAAATAGTTTCTACGTATTTTATACTGAGTGACATAGAAACAAAAACCCAAGTAATAATGAAGTTATTATAAATAATTCCTACGAATATGTTGACCCTGAAGAACTTCATCATTCTCCTTAATTAAAGAGCAGAGACTGGTAAAATCGTAGTTTCGTGGAATCGATAATAATGTCGAATGAGTAAAACTATTTTTCAAGCCGAATACATTATGGAACACCATAATTAATGCGAAAATCCCCATTCATGCAAACCCGGTCGGAAAATATCAAAGCCAGCTGCCTGCAACATGCTAACAGCAGCTTAGAGGTCACCTTGCGAAGCGCATAGCGCGGGAACAGACAAAGAAAGAGATCAGAGAAGAGAGATGAAATAAAGTAGGTTATTCTCTCGGAACGGTTAAACGATAATGACGTGAAAGTTGGGCTCCCACGCGTCCGAACTGGTCTAGCCCGCGGTTATGGCGGATAATCTATCGTCGTAGAGCAGCAGAATTTGTTTCTCTATCTCTGGCATCGTACGGAATGATGTAATCATATTCTGGCGTATCGGGTTCGCCAAGGATTTCTGCTGCACACCTAAACGGATTGTACAGACGCGATATATCATATTTATGAGCTCGTTAGGCATTCGTATGAGTCACACGCGGCTGCGGCGACTGCTGCGAATGCGTCGACGTGGCATTGCACAACGCACGAATACCAATACCAAATGTGCAAGTTCTCGTTTTGGGTTTTTACGAGCCGAGACCTACGCTGCTTGTGCAGCTTTCTCTTTTCGTTCTGTGCCTTTGTTTCTTTTTGTGATTGGCTCATTATTTTCAGTGATGAATCTTTGGAATCGACCTAGAGTAAAATCAGGCTCATATCCAGCGTAGGACGTTCGAAATTTTCCAGCCCTGACTGCTCAAATCTTTGTAAAAATTTCAAAGCATGAGACTGCGGTCCCCCTCACTGCCTGGTCAGAATAGGGGGGATTTGTGTTGTACGTAACCTCGTAAATCAAATGTTACGTAATCTCGTTCGACTTTAATGACCCTCTGAAGCAGATTCGAGACGAAATGCTCCTGTCTGTACGTCGATGCATTTTATTTTCAACTTTCTCGCTATCACTATCGTCATCACGAAACTTGGACAACTGATGAACCTTTTCGTTCAATGAGGAATCGTTTTCGCTTTGTCCATCGTCATTACTTCAACGTGCAACAGAAATTGTTATTCATTGTTCAGTTCATGAAGTGTTTTCATCCGCATTCAAAGATCACACTAAACTCAATAATTATTCATAATTCCCCTCAAACGAAACATAAATTTTCCCAGGAAACAATTTCCTGTTTACTCCAAAGACAACTCAATTACCTCAGCATCGTCAAACAAGCTCATTAATATTCAAATTCGTCCATTTCGAATTGAAATGAGCGGAATTATATCTATAAAAACTACAGATGCTAATAAACGGGAATGATGCCAATAAAAACTGATGGGACTGTACGAAACGAATTCGTCACATCAAGAAATACCAACGGGTTTCCCGTGGATTTATGAGGATAGGCAAAAATCGTCATAGAATTTTCAACAGACACTGCAGGTCAATGTCTCTCGAATGTCACGTAATTCGACACTGTATCGTTCGTCTTCGGACTTCCGTTCATCTGCGCCCCTGGGGTTGTTGATGTCATCCGATACCAGAGCTTGTGTATGCACCCTTATGCGATCGAAAGCTGGCATTGATCTTTTTTATGTCGGCTAGGGTCGAAACGGCCGACCATATGTTGCCTAGGATTTATTGTCAGTCGTTCCTGCTTTACAGGTTCCTGATGGGGCCACATCAGAATGTTCGTATGAATTCGTTCTGATTTTGAAGGAGTACAACAAATTTTCCAATGCCGTTACTATATATCCCTCCTCTAATTTAAACTTTTATGAATACTTTGTGCCTATTTTTTTTTTTCAAAAGTTTCATCTGGTGAATCATGTTTCGAATGGGAATTTTTTTTTAAACACTTGTGTATTATCATGCACCTCTAATAGGTTAACATTTGGAATAAATATCCAAGCAATCATTAAATAATTGTCTGTCACCACTGCAAACGACGAAAAATGTTAACTAATCCTCCTTGAACAAGTCGAATTTACAGGTTCAAGAGTGAAACACCGATGATTTATGGTGCGTTAAAATAGTTCACGAACTGTGTAGCACGTCTCTTGGATTGCTTCAGCGCTATTTATAGATTCTTTGCATGGGACAACAATTTATTTCGGACGAAACGTTTTAAGTTAGATCAAATAGGATAAAAAAATGTTTTATTTATTCTTATGATATACAAGGTGTTTCACAAGCTACATGACAAACTTTCGGGGATCATAGACCTCCCAATTCTAAAAATTTTTTCCTATGAACTTAGGTCCGTTTCATTTTCGTTGAGAACATTCAAAAATTATATTTTCACTGTGAAATTGAAAGCAGTACGTTCTGGGTGAACAATGCATTCTTTCTCATTTCAGGAGTATGCAGATTTTGTGATTGTATATTCTAATGGAGACCCCAGAAAAGCAACTCGAGAATACCGAAGGAAGTATAAAAACTGTTCGCCTAACTGAAGCCAATTTTGAAATGAAGGAAATGTAACTGAAGCGGTTCTTGACAACTCTGTTCTTCAAGCTCTATGACAAACTTTGGCAGATGACCGACCTGCTGATACTTAACTTTTTTCCTATGAACTTAGGTCCGATTCATTTTCGTTTAGAAAATTCGAGAAAAAGTATTTTCCTATTTAAATTATTAGGAGTACGTTCTGGATAAACAATGCATTCTTTCTCATTTCAGGAGTATGCAGATTTTGTGTTAGTATATGGATTCTCTAATGGAATACCCAGAAAAGCAACTCGAGAATACCGAAGGGAGTATAAAAACTGAATCAATTAGAATATGAAGCGGTTCTTGGAAACTCTTCAATTATTGTTCGGCTTGTAGCTATTAGTCTTCGTTCATCACCGAATCTTGTATGGCGTCAGAGAATTACTGTACCCATTTCATTGAATATTCATGGTGGAGATGCCCCACAATGGTAAGAATTTTATAGATGCTTAATTTAGCAACACAAAATAATAGATTTATTCCCTTGTCATGTGGTCTGACCAAGCTAGTTTCACTAGATACGATTTTTACAATATTTAATAATTCCGGTCTTTCTGTCCTTAAATCTTTGAGGCATAATTCCACCTGACGTTTCGTTCACATCTGAGTTAGGCATCCTAAGAGATTTTTCGGTGTCAAATTCTTACGGACAATGGACACGATATTCTTGGCACCCCCCTGCGTTTGGATTGGATTTTTCGTGCCTTGTTCTTGTTCTGTTGATGTTATTCTCATGTTTGTCAATGTCAATGGCTCCCATGTTTAGCATGTAGATGTCAGAGATGATTTTCTATTCGAAAATAATTATATTATATCCCTAATTTGTCGTTGAAAAAGTAAAAGGACAGAAACATAATATCGCGAAATTGCATAACAGTTAGCCGTCATCATAATAACCGCTACAGGTAGTAGCTGAAATTCGATAACTGTAAAACGCCGTCGAGAGACTGGCTAATGAAAGTTTCGGTGCCGTCTGCCCTGACATATCGAGATTCATACGGGAAAAATTGAGGCAGGACGGTAATCACCTCTTGACCGAACCGTAAAAGCATGCAGCAAATACATTAACGGCCTAACTGTTCATCAGAGCGTTTGTAGATTGAGTTACCGTTTCGATTAATATCGCTGATCAATTAGCGACACTCTGAAACTACAGTTAATGAGACGATCGATTGGTTTGGCATCCATATTCGGTCGGAAATTCACACGTGAACTCCTTACCCGCACGAATCATAAGGATCCGATGATTTAAAAAATCACCATTGTTTATAGTTCATTCGTTGAAACTAAGTCGTATTGTGTCGATGACGATACGAATTGAAAATAAGGCGTCCACATTATGCGAATCCAATCGAACCCTGTAAACTATAACTAGCGACTGATTTAGAATCGACAATTTCTAACGTCCATAGTGTGAAACTAATGTGGATGTGATTTCGTCTCAACCACACGAAAAAAAGAGTGGAGTCCCCCTCGACCGGAAAAGAGATGAAGTGGCTGAATCAGCATTGTGTGAACACGCTTTGATAAGGACATTCGACCAAATCCAGTAACGAACTATCAAAAATTGTTCGATATAAAAGCCAGTCTTATACCCCATTTTCGTAAATATACTAATCTGGCAGCTGCCGTCTGGTCCCGACAAATATACATTTACCTGCATCCTCAGACTGTATACCTGCCACAAAACACGCTCCATTTATAATTTTTCGGGACACCCTAACGGCATTCTTCCACTTTGTGAATGCAGAGGTCTGTTTTTACACATCCTCAAGTATCATGGTTATCTTACGGCAGCTGTTAATCGTTTCTTGGAAGGAACGACTCGAATGTGATAATGGCTTTTCTGAGAAACTGTTTTAATATACGCTCCGAGACGTAGACTGTGGGATAGTACAGGTTGTTCGTCATAATATGTAGATAAGTCATTCGAAATTCTTCGAACAACTACAACTAGGAACAACATAACCTAATAGTTAGGTTGGAACACTAATTAGTTATGTGTTTTATGCTTTGAATATTTGGCGACAACTATATTTTAGTTGGTGCAATAGAACTAACTTATATGCGGAAATATAAACAATTTATAAATTTTAATGGCTGAGATTGAGGAAAATTGAGGAAGGAATAGTTAAGATTTTCACCAGCAAAGTGGCGTTTTTTCGAAAAATGGAAATTTCGAAGTGTTATAACTCCCGTTTCTTTGATCGTATTAGGTACAACATAACCTAATAGTCACATTAGTTGACATTACTTGGCGCAATGGAATCAACTTTTATGCGTTTTTTTTTTTAGGGAAATATGAACAATTTATAAATTTGAATGGCTAAGATTGAGGAAAATTGAGGAAGAAATGTCCTTGGGAGTGAGAAATGAATATTTTCATCATCGACAGGATAGAATAATCCTCAGTGTTATTATTAATGAATATATTGTAGTTTATTTAACAATTTCACTTCATTAAGGTTAGTTCGCTAAATATGAGAGATTTCCTTGTGCGAATATAGGTTTTATAATCCTTCCTGTTTTCATTAAGTTTTATTTATTGTGTTTATCCGCTATTTTACGAAGGTAGTGCGGAATCAAATATTCATCGATCATCGCCGAGAACAACCTGATACGCATCAATTTCCTCGGAATTGGATAGATAAATCATTCCCCCCAATTCGAAAATACGATGACATTATACCGAGTTGAAAATAGAACTCCTGGCATCGGACGATAAAATAAATCTGCTATCATCGTGAAAGTTTGTTTTTCCTGTGTGTGTACATCTTGGTGTCGAATTCTTTCGTGCATAACTTGGCAAAATTTCAGATTTCCTTCACCTGAAAACGTCTAGATTAAAAAACGACGAGTGAGAATGTGGGTGAACGATGGGATTAGGCGGCGGAATTTTTGGACGATATTCGAATTTTCTGGATTGTTCGGAATGTCTGGTGGTAGATGAATTATTTCATTCGGAAATATTCATGGTTAATTAAAATTTGGCACTTTCGATTCTTTCTCTTTGTTATTGGGTTGATGGCTTTGAATTAATATTAGCCTGTAAAACCTCCAACTCAGCAGAAAAATTTTATGTTTATACAATGAATGACTCAACAAATAGTTAGCATCGTTTCATTAGACTTAGAGGATCGGAAAATTGTCAAGAGGCGTTGGGAGAACTCGTTTAATGAATGGGTGGCCTTTCTGGATATAGAAAAATATTTCACTTCACAGGTTATTGCTTTCATAATTTTTGTCTTTGTCTCTCCTTCTCATGTGGTCGCATTTCAGCATGACGTGCATGGTCTATTTATAACATCAGTCTATGGAAATCCCAAAAGTTGCAACGATCTCTAAGCATTAATATACAACCCATTCGATCCATCATCGGGCAATTTTTTGGTAGATCGCCAGTTTGTGAAGCGTAGAATTACCAATCTCTTTGTTCCACGGCCTTTCCTGGCCTAGGGCCAAGACAAGCAGCCATCGTGGACGCACTTCTCGGAATAAAGGTGGAACAAAAAGCGCAGGGATAGACTGAGATACGAGACCAATTCCTTCCTAACCCAATACCTGGTCGTTTCTCGTTATTTTTACGTTTTTTTTATTGTTTTTTCCTTAACCGGCCTTGATCGCGAGTCATTCAGCGACCGAGGAGAGACTCGTTTCGAGCGATTGACCTGAACCGGTTACGCGAAATGGGCGGCTTTCAGGGTCGGATCGGTTCGATTTTAGAAGATCGATGGTGGAGCTGCCGATTTGTCTCTGTTCAGAATTGAAGGAGCTTCATGGTTCCTCTTTACACCGTCAGATTGCTCTAAAAAGAGTTATATTGAGTTTGAAATGGCCCTTTTTGTCGGATTTTTTCTCTATTTTCGCGAATTTTTAAAAAATACTTTCAGATCGCCTAGAGAATCGAAATTTCAGCCACGTATAAATAGATTACTCCTCTTTTCGTATAGAAATCTCATCACTGTATCTTTAAGATTCTTCTGGACCCACTTTTCGACAGATTCCCTCGGGCCGGTCCACCGAGTTACCATTTTAGTATAGTATAGAACTACGAGGATATATTGAAAAATTCTTAGCCTACTATAGAACCAAACAAAATTTTAATGTCAAAATATTTTATTACTCAACATATCCTCCTCTTAATTGAATACATTTATTACAGCGAACCTGCAACGTCTCTAGAACTTTCAAAAAAAATATTTCTTCTTGCTCTGCAAACCAGAACTCCACAGCTTTTATTAGCTCCTCGTTAGAAGAAAATTTACGACCTTTTAAACTTTTTGTCAGTTGAGGAAGAGATGATAGTCGGACGGAGCCAAATCTGGTGAATAAGGGGGGTGTTCTAGTAATTCTAACCCTGAATCACGAATTTTTTGCATGGCAACATGAGATTTGTGTACTGGGGCGTTGTCCTGAAAAAACGAAACACCTTTGGATAGCTTTCCCCGTCTTCTCTCGTTAATTTTTTCAGTGGTCAGTAATGTCGAATAGTAATCTCCAGTTATTGTTCTACCCTTATCGAGAAAATCAATCATGATCACTCCATGGCAATCCCAAAAAACTGAAGCGAGAACTTTTCGAGCAGATTTTTGGACACAAAACTTCTTAGGTCTTGGAGAACCAGAGTGTCGCCATTCCATCGATTGCTGCTTCGTTTCTGGATCGTAGAAATGTACCCAAGTCTCATCCATAGTAACAATTCGGTTTAAGAAGTCGACATCGTTTACCCTTCCAGGCTTTCGGTCAACATTCAAACATTTGGGGATCCATTTCGCAGAAATTTTTCTCATGTCCAAATTGACGTGAACTATATGATGAACGCGTTCGTATGAAATCTTCAGTGCTTCAGATATCCGTTTTAGCCCAATTCGACGGCCTGATAAAATCCTGTCATGAACTGCATAGATATTTTCTGGGACTGACACAGAAACTGGCCTTTCCGATCGATTATCATCTTTAATGGAAAATTTACCTCTTTTGAAGCTTGCAGTCCAATTTTTCACGGTAGCATACGAAGGACATTGATCACCAAGGGTATTGAGCATATCTTCGTAAATCTGCTTACCTCTTAACCCTTTCGAATACAGGTACTTGATGATGGCTCGATACTCCAATTTTTCGAGTTTTACAATTTCGGTGGACATCTTTTTTTTATTTATTGCGTAACTCTGGTTTACTTTTTTGGCGTCGAACTCTGCACTGACACTTCTGATAAGTTATTGTTCGTTGATATGGTATCGCAATCTTTTGTTTATGCATGGAACTGGTCTAGGCTAACTAGATATCAATACATCCTCGTATGTACTTGAACGACTCGTGAGTTTTTCCGACTAAAATTCGTCAGTTCGATGTTTTTTCCGCTTTTCTCCATATTCAGGGTGAAATTTATATTCACCTCAAGCTTCTCTACTTTTGTATTTCATTTAATTACGGTGCAATATAATTAGTTCCTCTCAAATGGTTATATGACTACTGAAATATATATTTTTCATTATGCATAAACATGTCTCCTCGTTTTAAATGTTAATGATCTAGATATTAAATTGCAATCCTGGCATTTCTCAAACAATTATCTTGCCCCAATTCATTAAGCTTGCACATTCCTACAACATCTTGGAGCTGATGACAACTCAGCCCTAGAATGGTTGCTTGACTATCAGTACATTCGAATACAGAAGGTGAAATAACATCGAAGATATCCCTACACCACTCGACTTTGGTGATAAGGCAACGTGATATTTATGCATCCATTGTTCCCCATAAAGAACTCTGGGCGGAGTACAGTTGGACACCCTGTATTCAAGACACGACCGGCTCTTTCGAATAACAGATAGGTACGCAATAGCGGCCTTTACACATACACGCTTTCCCACACTCCTGGGACTTCGAGGAAAGCGTGCGAGTAATACCATCTCGCAAATCCATAGGGAAAGCGCAATCCTGCCCTTTACACATACGCGCTTTACTTCGCTCTTTCCTATTTCAGGCCTTTCCGTACGGAAAGCGTGTATGTGTAAAGGCCGCTAATGACGCATAACGCCTCGTGCATATTAAAATACGTAAACGAAAGCCACGTCCCCACGTTGGCGTCTTATCGCTCGCGGCCCGAGCAGAAACAATTTCACGTTTCGGGCCACGTGTTACATTATCATGGCTAACGAGCCCATTAGAGAAGTTGGAACGATCGAAAACGTAAACAACTTAATGGTTCTATCGCGAATTTGTACACCTGAAAGTGAAAGAGAACGCTTTCGAGTTTAGATGTGCAGAAATGAATATTTATGATGCGGTTAGATTCATTACCTATACTGAAAATCAGAGATTGTTGGGTATGTTGATATTTTTGTTTGAATTGTTTATTCTTTCAGTTATAATGAGATCAATGAAAATAATCACCCAAGAACTTATGATTTTGGAAGTGTGTAGGCGCGGACTGTATCTATATCGTACCTAAATATTGTGAAAGTTTTCTCTTTCCTGTGCAAATTTTTCTAGTTATCTAATTTAAGAATCTATTAGGTAGCTTTCTCAGACAAGCATCGCTCTTCACGCATCCGCAATACATTATCTAGAATCTATAGATGGAATCATTCCTTTCAAACAGTTAATATCCATAATTAGGCACAGAATCGCTCTAAATATTGTTTATCTACAATCTTCTCTCTTGTTGAACACAAAGTCTTCAGCAGAATCTTTCAGAGATTCACTATTGTCACAAATCCATATTGAATCAAAATATATATCTATCCATCTTCTATCATGTCCAACTATTTGCTGTTAACAGAAATTCTTCTTCCTCCACTAAGAAAGGTTCACTATTTTTTTCTTCTAAGAGAGCCTTGATCGATTAGAACTATTTTTAAGGTGGACGTTCAATGTAGTGTGTTTTTATTTCAAGTTGCATTTGAAAATTGTTTCACTTTGAGAACTGAAATTTTGTGGGTGAACTCAGAAAGGATTGGGGTTTGTAATGAAATAATTTAAATCGATTTCATTTCGAAAGTTCATTTTTTTCTTTCAAAAATAGAAGAAAATGAGCCAACTCATGTTCCTGTTTTATTTTAAACGAAAGAACCATGAAAATAGTTCAACTTCCGATTAAAAGTGAATCTACAGATAATTTCGTTCAGAGAAACAACTTGAAATACGGAATTGGCAGAGATTGGCCAAATTCAAATGTATGGCGGGAAAAAGTTCCTGCTTTACCCACATATTCACTAATTTCATAGTTCAGCGATTTTCGGATAGAGAGCGCCATTGTACATTTCATTCATAAGGAAAGACATATTCATAGAACTTATAGTGATAATGTAAGTTCTATGGAGATATTCCATAAAATGCACGGTGGCGCCTCTATCGGATTAGTTTTCCTACTCGCTCTGAACGGCGACCTTAGTTAAATCTATATTCTATAGCCGTCTTCTACTATATTTTGGAGAGATTCACTTTCTTACGAAGTCATTATTTTCTGACGCCTTCTTCTATTTCGTCTACACTGGATTCACTATCTTCTATACTATACTAAAATGGTAACTCGGTGGATCGGCCCGAGGGAATCTGTCCAAAGGTGGGTCCAGAAGAATCTTGAAATCGCAGCGAAGCTGCGATAGAGGGAAAGCATTTTTATACGGTCTGCAAGGGGAATAATCGAATCATACGTGGGTGAAATTTCGATTCTCTAGGCGAAGTAGAAGTATTTTAAAAAAATTTGCGAAAATCGCTGAAAAATCCGACAAAAGGGGCAGTTTTCAACTCGAACTTTTTTTCGCAGCAAGTCAATGCAAAATAGCTTGGTATTCATTTTTTTCATAATTTCCCCATTTCTTCAGGAAACTTTATCAAACTTTGACATTTCGCCTATAAAATCACCCGAGTTCTACCGATGAGGATAACTACTTGAAAGGTAGATCTGCTGGCCCATACTAGTATTATTTTAATCAATGCATGGGAGATGCACAAGAAATGTATTCATGTTTTCACCAATCTATCTTCTACCAAGCCTAAAAAGGGTCCATCTCATCTATAGCCCTTTTCATCTATGAGAAGTTGAGATTAAGGTCAAATATCGGATCAACTCCTAGGAAATTTCCAGAATTGTGGTATCTTCCCCACACCTTATCATTCATATCGGAGACGATCGAAATTACAAGAATATAACAAGGTCGCCAACAAGTCACTCGAAATCTCTGACCACAATCGCCGGAACCGCAAAGTAATCAACCAAATGCGACCTTGATCTTGTCGGTTCCGCGAAGAGCGGCACCGAACCCTTCCTGCATACCCAAACCCACACGCACCTTCCCTCTTCCTCCATTAGAATTTCGATCGCGAAGCCCCTCGGGCGCGGGGGAGGGGGTTGCGACCCAATTGCCTCACCGAGCGACCGACGACCATTTATACCTATTGTTGTTTCTGTTGTAGCGAGCGCCCATTGTTCCGTAGACAAGATTGATAACCCGCGCGCGGCGGGCGAGGCCGGCGAGGGGGGGGAGACAAACAACTGCAGTCTGAATCAGCTTAACGGCACGGCAACGACGGAGGGGAAGTGGGGGGCGGCGATTGGAGCTGGGAGCGGTGAGGAGAGAGGGGAAGGGGGACGACAAGCAGTCACTGACCTCCATTGGTTCAGGCGTATTGCGTGATGCTTCTATAATTATAAAATTGGAAACGTTCAGAGAGCCAGAGAGGAGACGACGCGAGGATTGTGTGAGATAGCAGGCATTGAATTTGGATTCGGTTTCGTAGAGCGCAGAGTATCGATCAAAGGAGAGGAATGAATGAATTGCTAGAGGGCGTTTCAATGTCACACGACGCCTGGTTTTGGGAAAAGCGGACCATTTGTTTTCGAGGAAGCTTTTCGGAGTGGTGTTTTCAGACAGGAAATGGCAATAAGATTGGAATCCATTTTGGTTTCAACCGTCATGATATACTGGGAGATTTGTTCCGTTCTGAACCCTGCCAGCTATGTTTTTTTTATAATTTATGGCGATAATACGGCATTGGTCTCCTAGGACGCTGATACTGTGCCTCTTCCATGGCCACTTACATCACAGGCTATCTCCGGCCACTCGCTGTATCTATGTTTCCACTACTCCAGTTCTTTCAATACTGGTTCTATGACAAAGTATCAATCTGGAACCATTTGATCTCATCAGAGTGGCTGCCGGTCTTTGTGTTGCTCTTCTTTTTTAGTATCTCAGTATCTTGCGATCAATTCTCCCACTTCCCAGGCATTCCTACAGTTTTGTCCTACGAGCTGCAAGTTCACCTCCAGAAATCATGGCATAACTTTAGTGTTTATGTTTATTGTATAGTGGTATCTCGCACGGCGCATATATTGTCCCAAATGTAAAAGATTTCGTGGGATCGGAATGTTTTTGGGGAATAAGACACTATGTCATTCCTTTAAGCGACGTTTCGCAACTTTATTTGTTGCTTCTTCAGGCTCTACAAAATAAAAACAAACATCTTTCAATTCATTCACACACAAGCAGACAAACAACATGGAACCAACAAAATCATAACTATATAAAATAAACAAAATAACATACCTCGGAAGTGGCAAATGTCCGTCAATTTCCCATAAATATATAAATAATTTCGATATAAACATGTAAATCTTAGAAAGTTAGGCAGGTATTGTCAAAATTCTTCGGCAAACGTAAACAATGGGTAGCGCGTTCCAAAACCTGTTTACATTCTGATACATTCTTCGCGGCGACCGGACATCCCCACCCCCTTCATGCTATAAACGTCTTCAAATTATTACATAAAATAATAAATAAATAAATTATATAAACTGATTCAAATCACAGTTCTTTCATTTCTGATTTTGGAATATAAATTGAGGATATTGTGGTATATTGCACTTAAACCCAAGCAGTCAGTCCTAAAGTTGATATTTTCCGTCGTGTTAATTTGGATCATTTCCCCAATATTGCGTTTCAACCAATTCGACTCTCTATCTAAAACTGTCGTCCCTTCGAAGTTGAAATTATGACCGGTCTCGAAGTGATGTACTGCTAGCGCGGTTTTGTTATTTTTGGTCTGATTATGATTCTTGCAGTCATTTTTATGTTGGTTTAATCGAGACTTAAGATATTGTTTCGTTTGTCCTATATACGACCTATTGCAGGAACATGGTATTTTGTAAACGACGTTTGATTGATCGGTCTAGTTCTTAGTGTGCTCAAGAAAAGGTGGAAATTTATCTCAGCCTACACCAACATTCCACAAAGGCTGTTCATGGAAATGATTGAATTTTGTCTGGAGTCCAGCTTTTTCGTGTTCATGGGGAAATTCTACCTTCAGTTGGAGGGCAGCGCCATGGGAAACCCTGTGAGCCCTGTGATTGCCGACATTGTTATGGATGAGTTGGTTTCTGTCGTGATAGAGAACCTGGAGTTCATAATACCTTTTTTCTGGTTATATGTGGACGATTCAATAACAGCCATACCTGAAGGATTCGAGGACATCGTTCTTAATTGCTTCAACTCATACCACCCAAACTTACAATTCACTATGGAAAAAGAACAGGACAAAAAAATAACGTTTTTAGACGTAGAAGTAATAAGGATAGAAGGTGGCGAACTAATGACAAACTGGTTCACAAAAACGACCAGTTCGGGTAGAATCTTAAATTATCACTCTAATAATCCCATTTGTCAAAAAGTAGCGGTGGTTAAAGGTCTATTAAACAGAATGGTGAATCTAAGCAATTGTTCCTACCACGCCGCCAACATAACTAAAATTAAAACCATTCTAAAAAAGAACAATTATCCCAGAACCTTCGTGAGTCAGTGCATATCTAGGTGTTTCGCCGAAATTGAACGTGCTGAGAACTCGGTAAAAGCTTCAAATACCAAATATTTCAGGTTCCCTTTTGTGAATAACTTATCGCAAAATATCAACAGTGTTCTCGGACAGAACACTCAATTGGCGTATTACAGCGTAAAAACTACGACCTGCCTTTTCACGAAGTTGAAAGATCCAATACCACTGACCGATCAATCAAACGTCGTTTACAAAATACCATGTTCCTGCAATAGGTCGTATATAGGACAAACGAAACAATATCTTAAGTCTCGATTAAACCAACATAAAAATGACTGCAAGAATCATAATCAGACCAAAAATAACAAAACCGCGCTAGCAGTACATCACTTCGAGACCGGTCATAATTTCAACTTCGAAGGGACGACAGTTTTAGATAGAGAGTCGAATTGGTTGAAACGCAATATTGGGGAAATGATCCAAATTAACACGACGGAAAATATCAACTTTAGGACTGACTGCTTGGGTTTAAGTGCAATATACCACAATATCCTCAATTTATATTCCAAAATCAGAAATGAAAGAACTGTGATTTGAATCAGTTTATATAATTTATTTATTTATTATTTTATGTAATAATTTGAAGACGTTTATAGCATGAAGGGGGTGGGGATGTCCGGTCGCCGCGAAGAATGTATCAGAATGTAAACAGGTTTTGGAACGCGCTACCCATTGTTTACGTTTGCCGAAGAATTTTGACAATACCTGCCTAACTTTCTAAGATTTACATGTTTATATCGAAATTATTTATATATTTATGGGAAATTGACGGACATTTGCCACTTCCGAGGTATGTTATTTTGTTTATTTTATATAGTTATGATTTTGTTGGTTCCATGTTGTTTGTCTGCTTGTGTGTGAATGAATTGAAAGATGTTTGTTTTTATTTTGTAGAGCCTGAAGAAGCAACAAATAAAGTTGCGAAACGTCGCTTAAAGGAATGACATAGTGTCTTATTCCCCAAAAACATTCCGATCCCACGAAATCTTTTACATATTAAAGAAGGAATACGGAAAAAAACTGAATTCAATTGTCCCAAATATTTAATCATTCAGTGATACCCCGGCCAACTTTAACGAAGGAAGAATTCACCTTTACAATTCTTTTACTCCATAATCTTCCTCAACATTCTCCCCTCGAAATAGGTGTGGCAACAATCATTGATAAATTATCTTTTAAGTATTCATTTCGACATCAACGATGAAACAGTTTATTAGACAGACAAGCTCTGCTATTAGCACATTTTCTGTCACAGTATTTAGTGACTGTCCATCAATGCGAGGATATTATGGGACAGCAAACATTGCAGGACATAAACAGCTTCATTTCGTCCCTTTCGTTTCAGGATATTCATTTTCAACGGCGTATTTTTCTGGAGCTTCTTTTCGTTCTTTGAGAGAACTGGTTTCTGCCTTCTTCATTTTCGAAATATGTAGATCGCTTTGTATAAGGTTTTCTGTAGGTGATTCTCCTACCTTAAGCTGTTTTCTCATTATTTTCATTGTTCGTTAAGTCCGTATCAGATCTTTCCAAAGTTACTGCAGGTCTGTTTTGAAGTTCACAAGTTCTTTTTATACTATCTTGCGACTGTTACAGTTCTCATTTATGAGGCTTCTTGTTGGTACTTTGTAACAGTTTGAAGGCGAAGATAACTCTCTTCCAATCGGAATAATACAGCGCTAGTAAGATTTATTTCCACAATTGATATTGCTTTCCAAGATTGGTATTGATCTACTGTCTTGATGCTCGTCTATAACATCATAACACGGTTGGCTAGGTGTTGAAAGCCTTCGACGATTCCAACTTCAATTCGTTTTCGACCCATCTATTCGAACCCAAATCAAACCCAGGCAATATATCCTCAGACACGAAAACAATTTTTTCCCCAAGGTCGTAAATTCCGAAAGAGATAATAGAGGACGTAAAAAACGAGCGCTTGGAACGTTGTTTTCTTTCGACCCTCCAGACTCGAATGGCTTGGATAACAGCCCGCTACAATGGCCGTTCTGGCATAAAATTCCGACTGAACGGCTTCTGGGAAAATGGCACGTTTGAGCTATTTGATGGCTGGAAGTTTTATGTAAATTCCAGTTAATCACTCACTTCGAATGTAATAAAAAACAGTAATCAATGAAAGAGTCCTTTATTTATCAAAAATTGCCATTGAATCAGTGCAAATATGTAGCTTTCCAGATAAATTATTGTCATGTCGAAGTACATTCTGAAGCTTATTCAGTAGAAATAAATCCATTTTCACCAAACTGAGAAAAACTGGTTATGCGATGTAAGAAACAGCAAGAAATTCATCCCAGGCCCATATATGGCGCCTGGCAACAGCATTTCCAGTTGCAACTACATAAATAACGACCATCCTACCATCAATATCCATTTGAAAACGCTTCAACTGCCTGATTAATATCGACAAATTCGGGGCTACAGAACACGAATCGGATAACAGCGTAATCTACGCTTAGTCACGAACTTATCAAGCGAAGTATAAACGAGTCACGTGTTTCAATCAACACCGAATCGATCCAAGATGGCGTCCCTATCGAACAACAACAAAACAACTTTCTATCGCGCTTGAAATCCGTTCGCCGCTGGATAATTGGAATATTTACGAAGCATAAACGGTTGATTCGGCAAGATAAAAATTAGCAGGCTGTGCGGATTATAGCCGTACGGCGGCAGCGGTCAAATGAAGGTCAAACCGTCAACTCCTCACACTTCGTTCGTTATTCTATAAACGGATCGTGCGGATCGTTAACAATTCCAACTCTCGTTATTTACATATTTGGACGGTGTTGTAATGGCGGTGCTATTTTCGCTTTGTTTGATGTTATTGTTCGAGATCGGTCCGAGCGAGTAATATCTTCGGAACGTGGGATAAGAGTTGAGTTGTTCGCAATCATCCTTGGAATAGGATTCATTGGTGAAATCGAGAAAAACTACAATTGCATGGAATGCAAAAGATTTTTCGATTTGGAAAAGCTATCTTTGCAGCCATGTTTGATCATCGAATGATTTGACGGATGAGTCAAGTGTTCTATGTTATTAGGGAACTATGCAATGAAATGAGGTGGTTACATTTATTTACGATATTTCAGGAAATGTTTTCATAGGTCTTCAAAATCAGGTACTATTCAATTTTGGACTACAACTCTTTATCTTCTTTGAACCCTACCACTTTCAAGAAAACAGGAGCCATTTTCAAAGCTAGTCATTTGAATCAAACACGTCATTGAAGCCGCCTATTGACTTCATATCCAATTGAATTTCCATTGTCTGATCAAAATTGCATTATTGCCAAACGGAAAATACCAAACAAATATCAACGATTGAAATATACGAATGAAAATTCCCAGCAATCCTAATGTATACTGTTCACGAACGAAAATAGCACTCCAACTGATAAATATAATCTTGGCGCATTACACTATCTAGATCTCTTTGATACCGTATGGTAGATTTGCTAGTAACAATTTCGGAAATCTCGATTGCTCAATGCTACAAACATTAAATCGATTAATTTAAAAATTCATATCGATGACGAATTGCATTGAATAATTTTATTGTTTCAGACATATAACTTTTTTATGACATGCATCCAAGTTTTATGGGTCTTTGTTCATAAGTTGCCGTGAATAGTCAAGGTTTAAGACGCAACTTTAGTTGTTTCCAGAATAATGGGAAAAAAAACTAATCCCATTTATGATTATTAACGTACAAACCAATAAAACAAAATGAAGAATAATCAAAATGAAACAACCAAACTACCATTATTATTTCGACATAACTTTCACATTCTTGTTATTTGATTCCTTGATCACCCATTGTTGTAGTCTGAAAAAAAATTACTTCGATAATTTCCGTATAAAATGAGCAAGCTTTTCACACCATTAATTTTGTCGAAATGGTTTTTCAGCTAAACCACACTCAACCTTGAAATGACATTGAACGAATCAAGATGGTGGACTGGATCACATACCCAAATACCCTTTTCACAGGAATGTAAATGAGGTAGGTATTTCATCTGCCTCTTTCAACTTTGCCCATGTATATTTATAGCTCTGAAATCAAGTCGAGTAGCCTCGAAAGAGGGTACATTAATTATTCAATGAGTCACATAAAAACTCGGTTGAAAAACTGGAATAAAAACTTGGAAAGTACCTAGTCCTTGGTACCAACTTTGTTCAACTTGCGAAACAAATGTCGTTGCGAAACGCTTAATCACTTACTGCCTACGTAACTAGTACAACATGCAACGAATGAATACCAATCGACCGTTTCTTTCCATTTGTTATTGAAATCGATACGATTTCCAGAAACTATATGGGTTGGGAACATCACACTCATGCATAATGTTCTGTGCTTGGAAGGCAATTATATTCGCTCCTACCACATAATGCTATTCATATGGGTGTTCATCCTTTTCCTTTGGAAATGGAATTAGGCGCAATGATACGAAATCGTTGAAGGCTGCAGAAATACTTACCTTCCTTTGACATTCGTTACCTAATCTTATCTGTCTCCGCCTGAAATTCGATTTGAAAGCGCACCACACCCTTATAAAGCCTAATTCACTTCAATTTGACCCAGAAGGATTTATCGAGAATCAAACGCAATATAGAAGATGATGAACATAAAACGAATCGGTGGGGATTATAGATACCATAATAAGTGCGAATTGTATTAGTAATTTAATTTACTTCTAGGGAATGGTCTTTCTTGTAAGGTACACGTAATCAAAGCTGGCTGCTGGAGAAATCGACAGGCTTAATGATTTACAATATGCGCTTATATGCTTACGATCACTGGACACTTTCACACGAACACAGAATAATCTACGTCATGGAATTTTCATGAGAAATCGTTATAGCCGTGATTTTGTATCTTTATTTGGCGATTTCAGCACTGTAACTTCTGCATAACGTGAATAGTGTCCATTTTCCACGACCGAAGCAACGACACGTATTCAACGGATCACACAGCGAGCAAGCACCAACACAAAGGAACTGTCCTTGATCATCATACAGCCGATCAAATTGCAACACTTACCAACAATAATATATCCACAGTGTGTATAATCACAAATTAAGGCATTTCCAACGTTTCTGTGACAAATCTTGTTAAAACATGTCCTTGAATCGAGTCAAACAAAAACGTTCCTCCACACACAAACTATCACAAAAGACTAATCCCGAAGTGCGCTCGAGCAAGAATTAGTTCCCGACGTTTGCCGAACGGAACACGGTTGGCGAACAGTGAGACCAGCAACAAGTGATATCCGCGGGGCTCTCGAGGAGAACGAGGGCCGACGGTGGTTCGATACGGCTTCGCTACGTTGAAAACCAGTTCTGTTCTGATTCTTCTTCGAGTTACAATTACGTCGTGAAAGGATCGAAATGGCAGCCGCATAATTACCTCGTGAGTCGTTATGGACCCGTATTTTTAATAGGAGCAGGTACTCGGTTTTCTAATCCACGGACTCGATTAGATTTAATCGCCGCTCGTCTCCTATGCCAAGTTATTGATAGAACATGGTTGCGTGTTTATGCGATGTCATAGAAGATTTAGAATGTTTGTGTTCTCTTTTCGAAGCGAATTGGAAGAAGATAAGCCACATAATCTTTGTGGAATTTTCCCTTTGACGTATACTCATTTGTTTATTTCGATTCTAATGTAATGTTTATGTTATTCGTTCGTTTATTTCTGTCCCTCTCACATCTGTAATGGAGGTAAACAAAGGAGGATATCTTAATGTCATTAAATTATAGTTTGAGTCGATCTAAAAAATGGTATTCTTCCTTTGTGTTGTTGTCTACTTGAATTAATGAGGTGTGAGAATTCGATCCATTGTGTATGCGTTTAATACGAATTGAACCACATTTGTTTGATACTCTGTCGTTTCCGATAATTAAAATCCATGTGATATAAAAGGTAGAAACCCTGCCAACTGGCGCCCGAGTAGGTTACAATTTCGTGAGAAATTGTTTGCTTCAGTTTTTCTGGAAGATGTGTCCCTTAATTGAGACGCGTCAGAATTTTAATTTATGTACCTTCAGGAAAGTACAAATGTCTTCATTCAACTTTTTTTCGAATAAAATATTGAAACTTCATATCTCAAAAAAGTTTTACTTTTTTCCCAAAACACTTGTTTTAGTTTTATTTTGAAATTAATTGTCCTATTGCCCGTTACTGACTTTCTTTTTAATTGAGGGATATCAATCAATCAATCAGATGGATGAACTAATGCTACTTTTGTACTACTGGCGATTCATAAATGATATATACCATGTTAATTTTTCCTTGTAATTTTTCAAAAACCGTAAATATGATATATCTACTGCTTCACTCTGTGTATTCAATGAAATCATCGCGAAATACCGAATTCAAATCCTTTTCCCAGAATCGTTTAATTCAATGTCATGAATAATTCAAATGACTGGTTTCGAATTGTTCAAAAACAGGGATTGACCTTTATCAAATATTCATGTTCATCTGAATAATGCATGAAAGTAATTTGAGATTTTTTGGCTTTCTAATGGTTCTTCGAAATTGCTTTATCTCAGATCATTTAATAAAAATCGACATATCTTAGATGGCATTTCACAAAAAAATCAACTTATTTGATACTCTCGTTATCGCTATATAAACAAATTTATCTGTAAGATATTTTTAGCAATATTATCGTTTCGCGCTAGGTGATGGAATTCTCGAGCTGTCTATGTAAATAAAATCAATTATTTTTTTCTTTCAAATTGTTTAATGAAGTGAAATCTCAATAAACATTGTATCCCTTTTTGCGGTCTCCTACCTGGAGGATAAAAGGTATTCCTAATTTTTCTCGGAACCGACTGAGGGTCATGGCAACCAACTCAATGATGTTGATGGTAAATCACACTTTCATTTTTTTGTCGGGGACAAATCGAGTCAGTTTCTCCAGAGAAATGAATTTTGGTTTATTCCCTTATATAGTTACACATTTATGAGTTGCGTAATTTTTCTAAAACTTTTTTGTTTTTTCTCTGCCAACACTCTGAAACACAAGGAGTTCACTATTTGTCGGGAGCAATTTTTGAAAGAAATCAACAAACAAATAATAGAAACAATATGAATGCAAATGATTTGTGTCTTATTTCTTTCAATATGAATGATATAGCTCAAGTAAAATGTAACGCAGTCAGGTTCGAGAATTGTACTTGTTTACTTCCAATATTTCCAAGAATCTCAAATCATGAATCGAATTTCAACATATTTTCAACAGTCAATTTGGAGATTATCTGAAACGTAAGCAAGATATTAACACTGTTGGTATCGTTGGAAATAAACAAATTAATTCCCAGAAAGTCATTTTTAATGAGCAAACATTTGATAGCTCCTCGTTGTTGAACTTTTTGTAGAGTGCTTTTCACTCGCTTTGATAACATTTTGATCAAACGTAATAATTGTTTTGTTCTCCCGTTTCGAATATAAAACAGAATACTGACGATTTTGCGAGTTATCAATATTTATTCTGGTATTTAAGTTTCGGCCTGACCGTCTCTTAATCCCCTCAAAATAATGGATTGGAGGGCCGAGGGCGAGAGTAACAGATTTACTATTTTTTTTTTCGTTTATATCCAATTCCTAGCCTACATCTCCAATTTCAGCTCTCCAGGAGGTTCAAGGAAGTATCTATTCATAAGAAATTTTATTCACATGTATACATCCCCATTATGGGGGTTTGTAGGGTGAATGCTGGTGATTTTTTCGACGTGTATGTGCTATTTCTAGTCTATAAACCAAATTTCAGCTGGACAGACATTTCTGCCTTATCTTACCTTGAGAATTTGAGTATCATTCAGTCCGTTTTAGGTTTCGAAAATACGACGGAAAATTTCGGGAAAAGTTAGGTAGGACGAAACTTGTATTGTACGTAGCCTCGTAAATCGAATATTCGGATAAATGATTTTATGACCCTCTCGTCTCAGGAAGCAGAATGATCTGGTCTAACAGGGTGGCCAAGAGATTGACGACAAAAAGAAAAAAACAGGTCCCTCGTGTCATGGGCTATTCGAATCACCCCCATCTGTGTTTTGCGATTTTTCACGGTTTACGATTTATGAATTTTTTTATGAACTTTGGGAATTTTTGACTTGACCATCTTAAAAAATATATTGAAAAAAAGTACGAGACTTCTCTGTGAAATTCTTTTGTAACTTGATCTCCATCAATTGTACTTTCATACATAAAATATCCAGATTCGTAACTTTGATAAAAATTATGGAAATGTTGGTCTCAAGTGAAAAAGTTACGTGAATTGGATTATGATCTGAATTTTCGAATCAAAATTAAAACTGTAACAAGCTATAATAAAAAAAATCATTTTTTTAAGACAAGCTTTTATAATAACAACACTAATCCGCCATTTTGAAGCCGCCATCTTGAATTCCTCAATTTTGAAGAATCGTAATTTCCTACCCAGAAAATCCCCAGATACCAATTTTCAAGATAATCGGATCATAATTACAAAACTCGTCCGCCATATTGTAGCCGCCATCTTGAATTTTTCAATTTTGACAGAAGAATCATCATTGTCGAACCGAACCCAAAAACCCCCAGAAACTAATTTTGAATGGAATCGGATGATAATTACAAAACTCATCCGCCATTTTGGAGCCGCCATTTTGTTTTTTTCTATAAAAAATATTTCATGATGCATTGTCACCAGAATTATGTACACCTGCCAAATTTCAAATCAATCGGACAATTAGAAGTGTGTCATATTTAACTTGCAAGATTTGATTACAGACAGACAGACACCGGGACAGGTGAAACTAAATAAAAGCTTGTAAAAAAAGGCTGACTCACGGTTTCTTAGTATGCTTAAAAACTGCGCTCAACAGTCAGCTTTTAGAATCATTGATAAAAAATGGTACTTAACAATCTACTTTTGCTAGAATTAGCCTTCAAAGTCATCGAAGTGGAAAAAATCAAAGAACTAGACATTTACTACAAAATTATTTTTTGCCATTTCAAGATTTTTCTGATCAAGTTATGATAGAAAATGCTGAAAATTAATGAAAATTCGTGACGTTGGTCAAGAAAAGTTCTAGATAAAAAAAGAAAAAGGTATGGCAATAAATCACACAACATAATGTAAATAAAAAGAAATTTATTCATGAAATTTACAGTAGGTTTTCAAAGTGGCCACCTCTAACTTCAATACACATTCTACACCTTCTTAGAAAATCTTCTTTTAATCGCATAAAACCTGCCCTGTTCTCTCTCAGGACACGTTCGGCTTCTCTTAACTTCAGTCGCAGCTCGTCTACACCCGAATATTTTCGGGCGTAAACAATTTACATTCTTAATTTTGATTCGAAAATTCATATCATAATTCAATTCACGTAACTTTTTCACTTGAGACCAACATTTCCATAATTTTTATCAAAGTTACGAATCTGGTTATTTTATGTATGGAAGTACAATTCATGGAGATCAAGTCGAAAATTCTCTAAGTTCATAAAAAAATTCATAACTCGAAAACCGTGAAAAATCGCATAACATTCATGGGGGTGATTCGAATAGCCCATGACACGAGGGACCTGTTTTTTTCTTTTTGACGTCAATCTCTTGGCCACCCTGTATAAGTATACTTTGCTCAATCTCAATACGAATGTGTTGAAATGCGGCAACTGGGACCAACAACCAACTTCCCACCTCTGGCACTAGGCTAGACCAAGGCAACGTCGCCGAATTGCGGAGCGCACGCAGACTCGGTCTGTTCGCGAACAGCGTATGCCTGACTCGACAATCGTGAAGTGGCCTGTTTGAGCCTCGTGTTCGTAAACTTCGCACGCGGTCTGGTGATGATGATGGAGTGGAGTAACGAAAATTCTCTGCGATTCGTGCAGGAATACGAGAGACAACCCGTCTTATGGGACATAAAGCATCCAGATTACTATTCCAGAAATAAAAAGAACGAGGCATGGGAACAGATAGTCTTCGAGATGGACATGGAAGATCTCGACGTTGCGGAATTGCAGAAGAAGATGAGAAGTCTTATGGGGTCGTTCAGGAGGGAAAGGTCCAAGATAAGGGCGAGTTTGAAGAGCGATACATGTGAGTAGATGCGGGTAGTTCCAACTCCTTACTTAAGAATAGGTTATAAAGCTGGTAATTTTAACTGCCGCTGATTAACGTCGATTGACTTTTTAGCTGAGAATATGAAGTTTGCCGGCATGATATCGATTCACTCTTTATATTTAAGTGAAAAGTTATAAAAATATCGTAACGTAAATTAATATTTCAGTGTATACGTCAAAGTGGTTTGCCTTCGATGCCCTGAAGTTCTTGTTGAACAGAGACGATGTACTACAGGATTTCTTTGCCGATATGGTAAGTCAATTTGAAATTCCATTATTTAAAAACATTATCAGCTGTTAGGGGAAATACACTGCGCAAAAAAATTAACGCACATTATGGAAATCTCAAATTTATTCTACAACTGAAGGTGTTCTCAATGATAATTATTTTTATCTGAATTATGCATGCATATGTTATCCACTTTCAACGTTTTTCTTCAATACAGGTGTTTTCTCCCAGCAGGAATGAAAAAAGATGATATTATCAGATTTTGAATGTATTGGCCCCATTCTAAAATCAGTTGTTCTCGATCAATTCTAGTGATCAATAGTTTTTCTTTCGTTTGATTTTCTACACTCGATCGCTATGCAACGCGAAACACGCAATTTGACCCAACAGGAATATCTTTGACTGCTCGCACAGACCTAGTGGTCGTTGATAATGGAGCTATGAATGCTGATAAGTATATAAGGAACATTCTTGAAGAGCATGTAGTGTCATTTGCCCCATACATTGGTGAAAATTTCATTTTTATGGACGATAATGCCAGACCCTATCGTGCGCGCATCGTTCAGGAGTACCTTGAAGAGATTGAAGTCTCTCGAATGGAATGGCCAGCAAAAAGTCCAGATCTCAATCCGATTGAGCAGGTTTGGGACAACCTCAATAGATGGCTGAGAAGTTCAGAAAATCATCCAGCTACTCTTAATGACTTAGGAATCCAACTCGGAGAAATCTGGGAAGGATTAGATCAGAACATTTTAAGATCACTCATTTTGAGTATGAACCGTCGTTGCCAAGCTGTAATTAACGCAAGGGGTGGAAATACCAAGTATTAAATCACTTATCAGCCATTCAGTATTTTGAAAATTGTTCATTTCTCTTCTTTCACATAAGATTCGGTGAAATCCTCTGAATTTTTCTTCCATTTAATGTGTCTTGTTTCGTTCAAAACCTTCCCGAGAGAACATAAAAAATAAGTCATAAAGTAAATGTAGAGTTAACTTTCATTAAAATTGAGATTTTCAGAATGTGCGTTAATTTTTTTGCGCAGTGTAGTTGGTTCCAAATGGTTTAATTTCTGTAACCTTCTCCAGCTGATTCGAGGCCTGGAGTGCTGTGGAGAAATTACAGTTGATTTTCTTTGATCGAAAGTAGTTCTTAGCTTGTACCATATATAATTTCCAGTTACGAAGTATGTAGTGAATGGGAACCATTTGGAACAAGCTGAGTGCTACTTTTAATCGCAGAAAATTAACTGTTCCTCCACAGCACACAATAACACGAATTTTTTAAAGCCTCTTTATATTTGGAGATTTATTCGTGTGCTTACTGTTGAATAGCGAATTTGCAAACCATTATGATCACTTTCCGAAATTCATAAGACTTAATTAAACGGTCCGCTTCAGAGCGAACACAGAACAGTCAGTCCCTGAGGCCACTGTCGGTTCATCAAGCGACACTTTCTCGCTCTAACCGGCAACGTTGCTCATGACGCTCGGCCGGCATGACGGTTAGACGTTAACGATCGTAACCGAGGCCGGCGGTTCGGCCCCTCCCCTATGCCCCATATCCGGCATCGGCAAGCCGTCCCGCTAGCGGCGAGTCGGTTAATACGGAGACGACGGTCGTGCAGGCGTGTGTCGTTTCGTTTTCCCAGATTTATCGTGTAACAGTGTGCTCGGCATTCATGGCTTCGATTTTAACGGAAATCGATCACAGGCGACTCATCAAGGCGATTGAGAATCAGCCTGTGATATGGAACAAGAACCACCCGTTCTATAAGGAAAGGAACCATACGAAGCAGGCTTGGCTTGTGGTATGCAGGGAAGTGAAGCAGGGGTTCGAAATGATGGGCCTATGGGAAAAAAATCAGTACGGTAAGGAAACAGAGGAATTTTTTGACGCAATATTGAAAGGGTTGGGAAGAACGTGGGTTATCGGAACGAAATTGGTAAATGTCAATGTAAATGTCAACAAGTTTATTGTTCGTGTAATTAAAGCCTTCAGATGATGAGGTTCTGATGTATATCGAATTCGGGACACCTTGTACACTTATTTTTCACTTGTTTCGGCAAACCACGAACTTCTCACTTAATCAATGTTCGTGAAAGAAACCTGAAAATCACAAAATAGCCATCACTTTCCCAGAACAAGCAATCACTAAGAAATGGGCCAACATCCGAGACTCCTATCAACGAAGCATAAGAAAAATCAGAGATCACGCCGCATCAGGCCTAGGTACTCGACCCAACCCTTACATGTACAGCAAGCAGCTCCAGTTCCTCAGAAAAACGACGGATATCTTGAGGGCTGAAGAGGGCTCGTCCAACGAAGAGTTGAACTTACAGAACTTGGAATATTTCAAGAACGAAGGGGAAGAATCGGTGCCGTGTAATTTTCCCGAATTGACCGTTAAGGAAGAATCAGTTGAAGCTTTCATAGATAAGGAGCAAGAAACAACCAAATATGATCTTAATGAAAATCGACATATGATCTTTATGAGGGGCCTGTTGAACATTCTTGGTATTTTCAATGAAGAAGAGGTGATAGATTTTCAAATGGGTGTGCTCGGAGTTTTGTCGGATCTGAGAAGAAGGAAAAATAATCCGGGCAGTATCTATATGGCTGGCAATCCTATAGCGTCCCATGGATCGTATTCGCAACCTCGTATGCCTAAGAACAATGTTAAGTCGGATGATACCGACAAGACTAAAAACACTTTCTCTCGAACTTTACCAAAGCAACAGCTACCAGAAAATAGGGTAAGTAAAAGAATTCAATGAACGACAAAAAATAATGTTCAACACTGAATTTTTTATGATCTCTAAATCACTAATTTCAACAAATCCGATTTTCTGTGACTATTATCGAACTTATGTGTAGTATCACCCTGTAAAATGTAAATCTGTTGCTTAGAACATATTCTAAGCTTCAATAATACATATACAGAGTGTAACAGCCAAATGGAATAAATTCGATAACGAATAAATGAGGGGGTGTTAGGAAAAACGCTCGGACACGTCGATTTGTAATTTTAAATGCGCATATTTTTCAAGAAAATAAAATTATATAGGGTGTTCCATGCGACCGTGGCCAATACCAACTTTCTTATTCCAAACGCAACCCCCTGTATATTATTTATTTTTTGGATTCTTCAGAAAATTCTAGAGATAATTAATGTAGAATGTCCTATACCTATCTTCAACTTTTTCGGAAATATCAAGTGTTTCCAGATTTTTTACAAAAATTAACAATTTGAATGAAAATTATTTTATTTTACAAATCCGATACATTACACTCAATACTTATTTCCCATTCACCTCTTGATAATATGGAAGTAAGCAAAAATCATTACTGAGAAGAAATTAAAAAAAAACAAAAACAGATAAGCATGTTGCCAAGACGTTCGCGGCGAGCATTTTGAACATTTCCTACATTGACATTAATGTTTTTTTTGTTTTTTTTTAATAATTAAGAAATAATCAGTACTACTTATTAGGTTTTAAGTGTAATGTACCGAATTTGTGAAATAAAATAATTTTTATTCAAAATGTTGATTTTTGCAATAAATCTGAAAGTACTTAATACTTCCGAAATAGTTAAAGATAGGTGTAGGTCATTGTGCATGAATTGCGTCTATAATTCTCTGAAGAATTCGAAAAATAAATAATATTCGGGGGGTTGCTTTTGAAATAAGAAAGTTGGTATTGGCCACGGTCACATGGAACACCCTAAATAATATTATTTTCTTGAAAAATATGCGCATTTAAAATTACAAATCGACGTGTCCGAGCGTTTTTCCCAACACGCCCTCATTTATTCGTTATCGAATTTATTCCATTTGGCTGTTACGCTCTACAGTCTACAGGGTCTTTCACGAGGAACCTCACCCATATTTATACGGGAAACTACTGAACGTATTTTCATGAAATTCAGCACTTATAAGTATTTCACGATGCTGATGAAATCTTAAATATTTTCGAGGCATGAGCACCTCCGGTTTTTCCGGAAATGACGTCGACTTCCGTTTTTCAAATAAGATTAGAATTAGAACATTTTTCAGTTTTGGTTGGAAAATTCTCTCTGAGCGGGAAAATGCGAAAAAAAAATCGAAAATACAGCTCCGCTGAAACAAGAATAACTTCGAGGTTTTTGGATGGAAAATTTTCATTTTTGGGATTTTTCAAGATGTAAGATTGATGTATCCACTTTAAAAATCGAAATCGTGATTCATGATACAGGGGGTGAAAAAATCGCTTTCAAAGTTAGGGATGACAAAATCGTGAAAAATCCATTTTTTCAAATTAGAACCCCATTTTTTTATGGCAGATATTGAATCTACGTTAAAAAATAATGTGAGTGTATGCATCACACCCTTGCCCTAAAGTGGATATTAACTCAGAAAATATCCATTTTAGGGCAAGGGTGTGATGCATACACTCACATTATTTTTTAACGTAGATTCAATATCTGCCGTAAAAAAATGGGGTTCTAATTTGAAAAAATTGATTTTTTACGATTTTGTCATCCCTAACTTTGAAAGCGATTTTTTCACCCCCTGTATCATGAATCGCGAATTCGATTTTTAAAGTGGATACATCAATCTTACATCTTGAAAAATCCCAAAAATGAAAATTTACCATCCAAAAACCTCGAAGTTATTTTTGTTTCAGCGGAGCTCCATTTTCGATTTTTTTTTTCGAATTTTCCCGCTCAGAGAGAATTTTCCAACCAAAACTGAAAAATGTTACATCAAAATAACTTGAAATTTTCTAAGGAATCTATTTCTGCAATAAAAAAATGGTGTTTTAATTTGAAAAACGGAAGTTGACGTCATTTCCGGAAAAACCGGAGGTGCTCATGCCTTGAAAATATTTTAGATTTCATCAGCATCGTGAAATACTTATAAGTGCTGAATTTCATGAAAATACGTTCAGTAGTTTCCCGTATAAATATGGGTGAGGTTCCTCGTGAAAGACCCTGTATTATGCCTAACCTTGATACATGTTCAATGTATTGATGAATTTAAAAGTCTCAAAGTGTTTTCTGGTTTGTTATGAACTAAAACATGAGTGTGAACGGTTTTAGATTTCTATGGATTATCCAGTTATTTATTTCTTATTTCTTACTGAAATCGGCTTGTTGTTTCTGTTGAGTGAAAAACATCCTGAAATGCGTGAAAGAACCGTCCTTATTGAGAATAATATAATATAATAATAATAATAATAATATAATATTTTCATCCTAAAAGGCGATAAGACAAAAAGTACGTTTCTATCGCCGAAATTAGTTCTAAAACATGTTTTTTTTTGCCGAAATTGTATTTCGCTACTTTTCACAAGTTAGTGTATACTATTCGCGTATTCAATTTACCGGTGGAAAACCACTATATCTTGGCCAATATTGACATGTTTGGTAAATAAAGATATTCGCAATGCGATAAGCGCCCTCGATTAGCTAGGTTTTTAAATGGCGCAAGCGCGGCTCGCGCGC
This sequence comes from Adalia bipunctata, assembly GCA_910592335.1. Taxonomy (NCBI): domain Eukaryota; kingdom Metazoa; phylum Arthropoda; class Insecta; order Coleoptera; family Coccinellidae; genus Adalia; species Adalia bipunctata. Next base: position 17,668,075 of record OU342954.1, on the reverse strand, counting down.
CGCGCGCTCGAGGCGTCCGGTTCCAGTCGGTTGATGTGCAGTGGAGATTTGTACGTGAACGTGAGAGGTTTGCGCGCGTGAGTATACGTAGATATTCGAGTCAGGTATGGATTGGTCCGAAGAGAATTTACTCAAATTGATCGAGGTTTATAAGAGCAAAACTCTTTTATGGAACCCGCGACATAAAGATCATTTCAAGTTACCTGTGAAAGAAGATGCCTGGGAGGATATAGGGGATGCATTGAATGCCTCTGGGTACGAATGCAAAAGGAAAATTGTATCTTTGTTGTCGTCGTACCGCCGGGAGAGGTGTAAGGAGAGGATCGGCCAGGGTTCAGGAAATGGTAAGTTGGAAAATTTGTGAACGGTTATCTAGATATTTTTTTAGGCTTTCATTGAATTTGAAATAATTTCAGACACAATCGAGCTAGTCACTCTGTAGTAGTAGCGTTGTTGAAAGAAAGTTTCCCTTTTTAATTCTGTTTGTTCATCGTTTCAGGGAAAGGCGATACTTATGTAAGCAGATGGTTTGCTTACGAATCTCTCAAGTTTCTAGAGGAAAGAGATATGCCAAGAAAGAGCGCTGCAACGGTAGGAAATATTTTTATATTCGAGCATATTTGTGTTGCCATTATACGAATCCATCGTCTATTCAATTATCAGTTATTCCATTTTTAATTTCTGGGTAATAGTTCTTGGTTCTTCGGGGTGAAATGTTCACTGGTATCTCAAGCATACAGAATGTAACAGCCAAATGGAATGAATTCGATAACGAATAAATGAGGGGATGTAAGGAAAAACGCTCGGACACGTCGATTTGTAATTTCAAATGCGCATATTTTTCAAGAAAATAAAATTATATAAGGTGTTCCATGCGACCGTGGCCAATACCAACTTTTTTATTTCAAATGCAACCCCCTGTATATTATTTATTTTTTGGATTCTTCAGAAAATTCTAGACATAATTAATGTACAATGTCCTATACCTATCTTCAACTTTTTCGGAAATATTAAGTGTTTTCAGATTTTTTACAATTTTACATTAGACTTCTTCTTGTGGGGATATGTCAAAACTCAAAAGTATTGTATACGAAACGAAACCCTTAAACTTAGACGACCTAGAAAACCGAATCACGCTTGCGATTAGATCAGTCACGCCTGAAATGTTGAGTAACGATAGAAGGCAATTCTACACCAGATTAGCATGTTGTCAAGACGTTCGCGGCGAGCATTTTGAACATTTTCTACATTGACATTAATGTTTTTTTCTTAATAATTAAGAAATCATCAGCATTACTTATTAGGTTTTGAGTGTAATGTACCGAATTTGTGAAATAAAATAATTTTTATTTAAAACGTTGATTTTTGCAATAAATCTGAAGATACTTAATACTTCCGAAATAGTTAAAGATAGGTATAGGACATTGTGCATGAATTGTGTCTAGAATTCTCTGGAGAATCCAAAAAATAAAAAATATACGGGGGGTTGCTTTTGGAATAAGAAAGTTGGTATTGGCCACGATCAGATGGAACACCCTATATGATATTATTTTCTTGAAAAATATGCGCATTTAAAATTACAAATCGACGTGTCCGAGCGTTTTTCCCAACACGCTCTCATTTATTCGTTATCGAATTTATTCCATTTGGCTGTAACCCTCTGTATACGCTATACAGGTTTGGAAAAGTTCCGTGGCACCAGATAATCGAGAGGCATAAAATAAAACAGACAAAAACAATTTTCAATGAGAAACTAAAAAGAATAATTCTGAAAAACTTCCTATGTTGTTGTCTGATGAACGAGTCTGGTTCAGGCTCTGAAACCTTAGATATGAAAAGTAATACGATATGACACCGATATAATTTGCTATCAATTGTCATCATCGCTTTCACATTATTAGTGCTAGCTATGACGATGATGAAAATATTGATGATGAAATGAACATTTTCGAAGAATCTGATGACCGCTGAAATTATCCTTCTATTATAACTTTTTGAGTTTTTCTATCTATACTTAAAATGTGATTACCTAAACGAATACATATTATGTATATTGATATTTCGGAATTTCATAGCGGCCTTACCCATTCTTCATCGAATATTCAGTACCTGCTTGGTTTATCTATTTTAAGATGGACCTTCCGAAAGGACCATTGGTATACCGGGAAACGAAACATTTACTTTATGAATATTCACCCCCTATTCATTTGAGTCGGCTTAGTTTGGACGGCCTCCAATGTCGGCAATAAATAACCCCAATAAACCAATGAACGAGGTGTCGATTGAGCTAATTCGGATAATTTGGACGCCTTTTTGCCCATTCTCGTCGTCAACACAATTCGAATGGGTTTCATCTCGATCTCATGGGTTTTCAACTTTCAACGTCCACATTTATTCAATCGAACCGCTGAGACGAAATGGGTGTATTGCCGTGCCTGGAGTCGAGACGGGTCTTTGTAGCTAGTAGCTACTCGAATGTTTCCTCACAATCCCCACCTGCCACCGTGTCGAATCGAAGTGAGTCGACGCATCGTAAGCTCGACAAAAGAGTCGCCTGGAAAGTCTGAATTCGATTCATCGGCTCGACACTCCCCTCAGTCGTACTCTGCCAATACAAGGGCCAACAACGCGTAGTGTTGTATTTTCCCATAACTTTTTCACGTTTAATATTTACAATTATGAACGACGATAATACTTTGAAATTCATCGAACTGTACAGAGCCCGAACATCCTTGTGGGATCAGAAGCATGTCGAATATAAATGTAAAGCCAAGAGGCATCAGTTGCTCACGGAAATCGCAGATTATTTTGGAGTAGACAAAGAGGAAATAGAACGAAAAATTAAGAATTTACAGAGCTACTTCGCAAGAGAACGAAAGAAAGAATCTGACAGTAGAGAAAAAGGCAAAAGCGAATACACAAGCAAATGGTTCGCATATCAGTCTCTCATGTTCCTACGCGAAAGACATGAATCTAAAACAATGTGTAATGCAGAGGTGAGCACGAATTTTAATACATTCTGATACAAATTGTGATGCCCACGAGATGAGACTATAATGAAGTTAATTGAATAATAATGAGCTTATTTGCTTAAAACTATCCAAAATAATACAAATTTCAAATGTAAGCTAAATCATAGGAGCATAATAAATTAAAATGAACAGTGAATTAATTTTACATTTAAAAATCAACTCATAACATTCCTGGGGACTTGGGGGGAATATGAAGAATATCCATGACTATTTCACTCATTTCGAAAACTGACCAATCAAAGTCCAAAGACAGCTCGTCGTATTATCGCGATAATACAGGGTGGGGCAGAAGAACCTATCCGATTTCAAATCCCTTTTTCTCAGAAGAGAGAGCAGGTAGAGTAGTGGGGTAAAAACCGTTAGAAAGATGGTTTTATGCCATTTGTCAGTAGTCAACATGCCTTGGTCTGGTGAACATCGTGCTTTTGTTATTGAGCGGTTTATCGAATGCGGAGGTTCGATAATTGCTACACAACGTGCTTTTCGAATTCATTTCGGACTCGGGCGTCATGATCCTGTTCCACATCACGCTACGATTAAAGTGTGGGTGTCAAATTTTAGACAGACGAGTTCAGCATTGAAAAAGAAGTCGCCTGGACGTCCCAGGACAGCAACAGGACCTGAAAACGTGGCCAATGTGAGAGCCGCGATTGAACGTTCCCCGCGTCGTTCGGCGCGAAAACATTCGCTCGCTTTGGGGATTTCCAACCGCAGTATTCGGCGAATTTTGCACCGGGACCTCAAAATGCATCCCTACAAAATGGTTGTTGCACAGAAATTAAGTGAAAGGGTGAGTGGTTTTAATTTTATAACGTTTTGAAATCGGATAGGTTTTTCTGCCCCACCCTGTACCAACTGTCTCAGCATTATGATTATGGTCTGCCAACTTCGGTATTTTCAGCGATTGAACCACAGACTAATCTGTGATTGAACTATGAACATCACTTTACATGTTTTTCATTGCTTTTCTCGATTATCTTTTATTTCCAAACTCAAAGAGTTGCTTTTTGGAAACACCACTCGTCCTACGGACTCGTGATGTTTCCAAGCAGCTCATTTTCGTTTGAAAATAAATTGATAGACTTATCACGGAAATTCAATATCTTGTGATATTACTACTGATAATGTGTTTCATTAGGAGCTCGGTCTTTTTTTAAAAGGCCAACTTATTTCATTATTGATAGTTTCAGTTTTCTTTTAACTGTAATATAATAACAGTAATAATGAATGTTTTTCAATGTGTTAAGTTATGCATTTCTAATGACGAATGGCTCGAATCGATCCATATTGGAATTCCCAAAACTGTTGGTGCAAAGAATTTTCAACAAAACGATTATTCTAAAGAATCATCTCGGTATAGACCTTTCCAGTGATTTCGGTGTGTTCATCTTCACTAGGTACAGACAAAGTATACTATGAGTCACCCCAAAATTATAGGTGCAATTTCGGAATTCTCTAGAAGTAAACTGCGTGAACTGAAAGTAAACAAATAGGCAGGTACCATTTACAAGAAATTCTTTCAAAGGAAGCAGATGTTATCGGGTCCCTCTGTTGTTCCTAAAGATTTGGAATTTCCTGAGGTTTACACTTATAGCTTCTATAACATTTTTCATTAAAAATTTTATTCCATTAAAATTTCAAATATTTTTTTCTAATATTCTTTCATGATTCTAAAGTGTTTCCATAAATTTGGATAATCAATAAATAATAATTATTTATACATAATTATATTCAATTACTTAAAATGTACCAACTTCTCTCGTTTTATCATTTCAAATAATTTTTTAAGGCTGTTTGTAATATTTCCTCAAAACTTGGAAAGTTTTCTAATATAGGATAGTTAGTCCCCACTTTATTGAATTCCGTTTTATTTGAGTAACAATAAATTCTAAATCTCAATATTTGGTTTTATATTTTGATTTTTTTCATTACGAAATCCAACAGATCTTAAGTAGGTATAGACCTACGTAATGTAACCTGGTCTCTTCATTAAATATTTTTGCATAGCTTAGAAATATCAGCGTCAAACTTGAATATCCTTTTCATGAAATTCATGTATTATGACTTGCCAAAATTCTATGCGCTGGATGGTAAATCCTAAACTGTATGAGTAACAAAAAAACTGTATTGAGCAAATAACTACATTTTATCAAACATATGTGGAAATTAAAGTTTTTTGATGGAAAAAATCATGCAATCATTTCTAAGCATTCCAAAAAATTACAAGTGTTTTTTCACTTTCATTTATATGTACCTATGTAAAAAATAACCATGTATGAACACAACAAAGTAATTAAAAATATGAAGTCTCGTTTCAAAAATGAGACTCGTGGGCATCACTCGCAAAAAATGAATATTTTAAATAATAACTCGCCTTCAGGAAACAATTAACGACGAAATCGACATTGTGGTAAAAGAAGAAAATGAATACGAGAATAAAGAGGAACATAAAGATGAAAACAAAGTGGTAGATGAGGATGAAAACGAACCATCAACTTATGAAACTAGACGTTCAATAAACGTTGAATCTGACAGAGATAACGCGCCTGCTTCCAACCAGGCATTTAATGTTATAAGATCATTTCACCACAGACGAAAGGATACCAGAGAATTTAAGGACGAACATTGTATTTTTGGAGAGCAGGTTGCAATCAGAATGCGTAAGATTGCTTCAGCACGTGCCAGGTTTGTGGCACTCAGCATGATCAACACAATACTGTTCGAGGCCGAAACGGGAATGTATGACGGAGAAATGGTACAGAAAAGGATAGCTGATGCTTTATACAACTCCCAGCTATCTCGCTCACATCCTCAGAGCTCCGTCTCCATGGCAGAAGAATCCGTTTCCCCGACTGTAAGATATGTCCCCATGGCAGAAGAATCCGTTCCCCCGACTGTAAGATATGTCCCCATGGCAGAAGAATCCGTTCCCCCGACTGTAAGATATGTCCCCATGGCAGTTAGCTCCGGTTCCGTGACAGTTGGCTCCGCTTCCGTGGCAGTTCAGGTAGGCTAGTATTTGGCACCACACGTAGATATATCAGATTCTTGTTCTTAGTTGAATTTTTGCACAAGTGAATTTTTTCTCAGCAAGGAATTAATCAATTTCCACTTCATCAAAATTCGTTATATTTATGTGATTTTTCGGTAGATTGTGACGAAAATCGATAGATCTACCGAAAAATATGTAGAAATGGTAACACTGTACTGCGCGGCACGTGCTTCACGATGTCTGTGTCCCTTCCACTAGGGATGTTCCGATACAAGTAAATACAAGTAAGTACTCGATACTTTTGTTTCGATACCAAGTACTTTTAGCATCGAATCAATTTTGCGATACTTACTTGGTATCGAAACGAAAGTACTTGGTATCGAATCGAATCGAATTGTGCTCAAATTTTGACATTGGTTTCCATTTTAACCGCAGCGCAGGCGCAGAGACGTCAATTTTGCATACGCATAATTTAAATCTATCCTAACGATCTTTTCCTATTAGTTCTATAAATAAAATATATATAATGTACTTCAATATTCATAATTTGGATTTCAAAAAAATTATTCAATTCACTCCTGAACTAAATACAGCACAGCTGGTTTAGAGAGATTTGAATAGTTTGAAAAATTTTCATCTAACATGTTAGCAATACCGCCAATACCTCTGCTAACTTTCAATCAATAAATCAGTGTTATTGTTAAAATAGCAGTACATAGATAAGCTCAAACCATTTTCCTTTATGAATTTCTATGAAATCTTAAAATGTATCGATATGAGTAAGAGTAGGTATCGATACTTTGGTTCCGATATATGAGTAGGTATCGAAACATGATTTGAGTACTACTTATATGAGTAGGTATCGATACCTTGAGGGTATCGGAACATCCCTACCTTCCACTCTTCCACAAGTGTCGCATAGGCGAGTGTGGCGCATGTCTGCCCTGCCTCATGCTGCGTCCAATGTGCGCGGTTTCATTCAGTCATGTGGACCACAAAAAACTGCCTGGCGCTGCGTGTACTGCGTCATCTGTGTCTCAATATGCCCCCGGCCTTATTGTAGAGCTGAGACGCAGTTTGTGAAGATAGATAGTCCGATGCGGCATTCGTGAAATTGACGTGTGAGTTTGTGAAGAGTTTTGTTTATAAATGTTACGTGCTATCGAAATGGAAACACTTGAAGGAAAACTCATAGAATTGGTGCGAAGATATCCCCTATTATACAACCCCTATGATCCTCAGTATACAAAAGCTAAACTGAAACAGGAAATATGGACAAGGATTGCGAAAGAGACCAAGTTAACAGACGGTGAGTCTGCATAGTGTACATGGAATGGAGTCTTTGACTTGTACATTTTTTTAACTGTAGATTATTCAGGCCGAAAGAACCGTCCTGTCATTTTCCATTTTTGGCAAAAATATAGCTATACGAAAAATGTCTACAGATGAAAAAGTGTACAACATGTATACATAAGAATACTTTTGTGAAATACTAGATGATTCAAAGATTCCATTAGGGTTGGTTGTTTGTATTATTGTTTTATTGAATGAATCGAGTGAATGGTTTTCTAATAATATTCAGGTGAGGAGGCCAAAACAATTTGGACGAAGCTGAGAAACAATCACAGAGACGCTCTAAGGCGCCAGCAGCGTATGAAAAAAATTGGATTGAACCCGGCAGATATGAAACGTTGGAAATATCAATCTCAAATGGAATTTTTATTGCGTTACATGGCCCATGACAAACGCGATACCAATGTGGCCGAAAATGACGATAGTTCAGAGCCACCTGTTGAAGAAGACAGACATGAAGAATTAGAAAGCCAACAGTATAACGATCACCCTAAAGACGAAAAGACTTATGAAGATTCTTATTCGCTTTTCACCAGCGACACTGAAGAGGAGTTAGCTTCGAATGAAGAGCCACCTGAGTCAGTACCAATGAAGAAAGAAAATAGAATCCATTCAATAACAAAGACTGTAGAACAAAGGGAACATAATTCAAAAGTGGGAAAAGATCCTCAGAAAGACGATCTGTTCCTCTTCTTCATGTCGATGTATGAGCAAACCAAGAAGATGCCACCATCTAATCAGCATTTTGTTAGAAGGAACATATTCCTTGCTGTTTCGCAAGAAGAGGCACGCCTTCTGAATATTCCAGAATTTTCGGTGCATCCAGAACAGCAATCTTGTTCAGGAACCGATATGAAGGCCAATATTGATCCTATCAAATCAAATATTGGTTGCGACTGTCCACTTACGGGCTCTTCACAGCGCTCTTTCCAGTGCAAATTACCCGTGAGTTTTTTTTTTATGTTTATATGCTTTGAGTATATGTACAGGGTGGGGCAGAAGAACCTATCCGATTTCAAATCCCTTTTTCTCAGAAGAGAGAGCAGGTAGAGTAGTGGGGTAAAAACCGTTAGAAAGCTGGTTTTATGCCATTTGTCAGTAGTCAACATGCCTTGGTCTGGTGAACATCGTGCTTTTGTTATTGAGCGGTTTATCGAATGCGGCGGTTCGATAATTGCTACACAACGTGCTTTTCGAATTCATTTCGGACTCGGGCGTCATGATCCTGTTCCACATCACGCTACGATTAAAGTGTGGGTGTCAAATTTTAGACAGACGAGTTCAGCATTGAAAAAGAAGTCGCCTGGACGTCCCAGGACAGCAACAGGACCTGAAAACGTGGCCAATGTGAGAGCCGCGATTGAACGTTCCCCGCGTCGTTCGGCGCGAAAACATTCGCTCGCTTTGGGGATTTCCAACCGCAAATCGAAGGTAACTTAAATTTAAAAATGGCATAAAATTTGCGATATGTTAATAAAAAAAATTTTTTGACAAGCTGAGTGGTTTTAATTTTATAACGTTTTGAAATCGGATAGGTTTTTCTGCCCCACCCTGTATATCCAAGTTTAATGTCAACCTATTCAGTTTTCCTGAAACTGTAAGGAACATCGGTTTATATCGTATTTTTCAGTTCGATCAACAATGTATTGCGAAAAAAATGCGAACGAATGATGAGTGCGCAAAGAGCTAAATAATACTTTCGGGGCGGGTTTTCCGTTCGCAAAACCTCCTTTCCTGAGGCATTCGTATATAAAAATAGTGACTTTTTGACCACCGCCTCATCGACCAGAAAAACCTGGCTATGAAAACGCCTACTGGCTTTTTATTATGAATCGAGAATCGTAATGAACTGGCTGATTTGAAATTCAATTACGACCTTCATTTCTCGCGTATTTTACAGATGATGACGCCGATTATGCTTAATCAATACACCTACATGCCTTCCTCATGTTCACTATCAGTTAACTGCTGGTTATGGTTTGCAATCTAAAAATAAAATGAGAGGTCGAGGTTTTATGAATCGGATTGTTGATAAATACCCGTTTGGAAATGTTGAGATTATTTCAGATATACAGGGTCTTTCACGAGGAACCTCACCCATATTTATACGGGAAACTACTAAACGTATTTTCATGAAATTCAGCACTTATAAGTATTTCACGATGCTGATGAAATCTAAAATATTTTCAAGGCATGAGCACCTCCGGTTTTTCCGGAAATGACGTCAACTTCCGTTTTTCAAATTAGAACACCATTTTTTTATTGCAGAAATAGATTCCTTAGAAAATTTCAAGTTATTTTGATGTAACATTTTTCAGTTTTGGTTGGAAAATTCTCTCTGAGCGGGAAAATTCGAAAAAAAATCGAAAATAGAGCTCCGCTGAAACAAGAATAACTTCGAGGTTTTTGGATGAAAAATTTTCATTTTTGGGATTTTTCAAGATGTAAGATTGATGTATCCACTTTAAAAATCGAAATCGCGATTCATGATACAGGGGGTGAAAAAATCGCTTTCAAAGTTAGGGATGACAAAATCGTAAAAAATCAATTTTTTCAAATTAGAACCCCATTTTTTTATGGCAGATATTGAATTTACGTTAAAAAATAATGTGAGTGTATGCATCACACCCTTGCCCTAAAGTGGATATCAACTCAGAAAATATCCATCTTGAAAAATCCCAAAAATGAAAATTTTCCATCCAAAAACCTCGAAGTTATTCTTGTTTCAGTGGAGCTCTATTTTCGATTTTTTTTTCGAATTTCCCCGCTCAGAGAGAATTTTCCAACCAAAACTGAAAAATGTTACATCAAAATAACTTGAAATTTTCTAAGGAATCTATTTCTGCAATAAAAAAATGGTGTTCTAATTTGAAAAACGGAAGTTGACGTCATTTCCGGAAAAACCGGAGGTGCTCATGCCTTGAAAATATTTTAGATTTCATCAGCATCGTGAAATACTTATAAGTGCTGAATTTCATGAAAATACGTTCAGTAGTTTCCCGTATAAATATGGGTGAGGTTCCTCGTGAAAGACCCTGTATTCTCCCGAATGGTTTATTAATTAATCATTGTTTTAAATTCTTGTTGCTTCCATTTTTAATCACTACTCATCCACCTTAACAAGGGCTTCGAACTTTGAGCCGGAAATGGTCTCACCTTTCTTTCTTTTTCGCTGCGTTTCTTGTGGAATTTTTTTTTCGATTCTTTCTTTCTTGATTTGTAGGTCGCTGAACGGATAAATATCCCTATAGTGCCATCAGAGTACAGATCTCCTGTAACAGTTTTGATCTTGACTCTTCACCATTATTCATCTTCATGTTAAATCCTCAGTCACATGAAAAAGAATCTCTAGCTCTAGCTTTTTACAATCTGGATGAATTCCTGAATTTTAAATTCTGAATTTAATTGTATATTTTGATTTTCTGTCATGTGTAATATGAATGTTTTTTCTTCTTTATACTCCTCTTGGGGTGTGTCTTTATATTAACATGTATTTTGACGTGTCATGTAATTTTTTTTACACATAGTTATTGTTGATGGCTAAATGAAAAATTATACGTTTCTTTCCGATTGTTTTCGGAGCTGAGTGGTATTTGCGGTACATTGTTGAATATTTCTCTTTCAATTTCTGCTCTTGAAGATTCTTCAACTCGAGACTTTGGTCGAATTGACGCTGTAAAAGTGACAGAATACAGCAGCGCACTGAGGTTTTAGTACGTACATCAAATTTTCATGGAATGTGAGGCAAGTGCATCGATCTGAAGCTTCGTGTAAATGGATCTATAGGTCTCCTCGATGGTCGCACATTGCGAAACCCGAGCACAATCGATCCGCAACGGAAACATCTGCTTTTTTCAATCGCTCCCCTTGCAAGGCAACGTCCTACCTCCATGTCTACTGGAATAACCTGTCTCCCCCATTGGGTCTGTTTGTCCGGAATGGACGTGATTAAATTCCGTTTTTGGTGAATTTCCGTCGAACATACGTGAAGCTAGCGCAGTCGTCGGACATGGCATTGGTTTAATTATGCACGAAAGGGAGTTGCTCGATGTAGGCATCCGACACAATGAGCATCTTTCACAGGAAGAATATTTGTGAACGAACGGAAATGACAGGTATGATTATTACCATAGACGCCGGTTTTCGAATGTCCCTATATATACTCCATTCACTTTTATAAAGTATCGCGGTTGGCCATGATTTAGGTTTATCAAGTTTTTTTCCCCTAGAACAGACGCAGTTTGGCACTCGTGAAAATTAAGCGACATTGCCAGGTCTACTTTCTATTTACTCTTTTTCAACTTTGTAAATGGAGTTATTCTTCGAAGATTTAACTGTGGCGCAGGTTTCGTAGAACTACTACATTTTCATACTGGAGTATTTCAGGTTGTGCAAAAATGTAGTTAAATGTCTTCTGAATTAACATAATATTTTCTCAAATTCATTAATTTCCCAAAAGAACATAAATACGTAATTACTACGATTTTTTAGCAGAAACGGCAACGTTGTGGGCGTATCTGACAGTGCAATGACCATAACCTAACATTTTCAAAATATATACGGTGAAATGTGTCAAAATTTCATGGCAAACCGCGATACTTTATAAAAGTGAATGGAGTATAGGTGGTTTATATTTTGCCTATTCTTCCATTGACTCATATGCATATTATCGATCGTTTCAATGTTTTTTCTTGATGTCGTGCATTTTCGTTCGTAAATATACTGCTCCACAAGAGTGAGGGATATCGTATTCAATCGTTTTTAAAAGTATGTAATCTTCGAAAAAATCGCTGTAAAATCATTTAAAACTCAATAACGATTTGAATCGATCCAATAAAAATCAGTATGAGACATTCCGTCAATCTGGTCGCCTTTTTTCTGAAGTTTGGTTCTCTGCATATGCTTCATGAATGTTCTTATTTTGAAAGTCAGTTTATCAACGGCTTCGATTTGAAGCGAGTTTTCTGAAAATGCCAAGACGTAAATTAACAAACGCTGAGGCTAATAGGGCTATCGGAATGCTACAGGGTGGCCTAACTCGGGTTGTTGCAGCGGAAAGGCTCCAGGTTAGCCAAAGTGTGATATCTCGACTTTGGAATAGGTTAAGGGAGACAGGTTCCGTGTTGGAAAGACCAAGGCTTGGTGGGCGACGAAAAACAAGACCTGCTCAGGATCGTTTCATCACCGTTTCGGCGAGAAGAAACCCTACTTCTACGTGTAGAATGCTACGGAATACTCTTCAAAATGGAGATAAGGTCCAAGTTTCCATCGAAGCCATCAGTCGACGTTTGAGAGAGCTGAATCTAGGTTCTAGACGTCCATTAAGATGAGTTCCATTAACACGTGACCATAAGCGTCAAAGACTGGAATGGGCAAGGCAACATATCAATTGGAACGATCAATGGCGTAATGTCCTTTTCTCTGATGAATCCAGATATAGACGATTTTCAGATTCTCGAAGAATAAGGGTATGGGCAATCCCACGCATACCCCGTAATCGTCGCTATGACCAAGAAGTCCATCCATTCCGAGGGGGTAGTGTTATGGTATGGGCCGGGATATGTTTCAACGGGCGCACAGATCTACACATTTGTCCTGGGAATGTGATCGCCTCACACTATATCGAGCATGTTATTGACAATGTTGTGCCAAATGTTCACGCTGCTATTGGTGAAACTTTTCAATTTCTAGACGATAACGCTAGACCGCACCGTGCAGCCATAGTTGAGAATGCGCGCGAGGAGCTTGGTATTCCACATTTATCAATATCTCCGCACTCATCAGATTTGAATTGCATAGAACATGCATGGGATATGCTCCAAAGAAGATTAGATAATCATCAACCTACCCCAGAATCCTTAAATCATCTGAGAGAGTTTCTGCCCCATATATGGAACCAAATTCCTCAAGAAATGTTCAACAACCTCGTGTGTAGTATACAAAGAGGATGTCAAGCTGTTATTGATGCCCGTGGAGGCCATACATTGTATTGATAGTGTTAAAATGCTCGAATTCCCTGGGAATAAAATTTCGTTATTCTACTCGGTTTTTCCTATGTATTTTTCCCTGTGTACGCTGCAGACCTACGGGTTAAAATCAATTTGCAACTTGAAATCATATTAATATGAATTTTCATCACAAAAATCTTATTTTAACTATATTTTTTTGCAATTTAAGTCAATATCCCTTACTCATGTGGAGCAGTTTATTCGTATTGGAACTGAGCTGATAATATTTCAGTGGCATATTTTCATCATGGCGACGGTGTCCTCGAACCGACATCTAATATGCGAAATCATAATAATAATAAAATAGTAAGGGCAAACCCCGCAACTACGCTTCTTCGAAAGTGTACGCTGTATATTTTCTGTTTGTGTGGCGCGGGGCAAACGCGTGACTCTGACAAGGTCATTGCTCCCCGTCCTAATGGTCCCAGGAGATTGAAAAGGATGTGGTTGAAAGAGGGGGATAGAAAGTTTCTGTTCCTCCTCTCCTCGTTTCAGTCGCTAAAATGGAATGGTCTCGTGAGCAACGTGCTTTTTGTGTGGAAGCCTATCTGTCGAAAGACCGCTCGTTCGACCGCGTGCAGCGTGCCTTCCGTTCCAGGTTCAACGTCGCCAAAGACGGCCGAACACCCTGTCGAAACACCATCCGGAGCTGGGTTGAATTGTTTCAGAATACCGGAACTGTGTCCTCGAGAAAAGGGGGCCCTCCGAAGTCCGTCTCTACTCCAGAAAACATCGAGAGGGTTCGAGCTGCATTCCAACAGTCACCGAGGCGGTCAATTCGGAAACATGCAGATGCCCTTGGCATTCCGAGGCGTTCCCTTCAACGGATAGTTAAAGAACATATCCTCGTAGGTATTTGAGGTTCAATTAAACCATCAGTATTCATAATACGGTTTGCCTTCATTAATTGAATTGTACCAGTATTTTTTTTTATGAGAAATATCTAATGGGACGGTTTCGTGCTATCACTATGTTACCGTATTTCGCCATAACGTATGGGACCCTTTAGGGACGTGATTAAAGCCGTTTGGGGGGGTCGTGAGCATTTGATTTATAACGCTACGAAGAACAACAAGGGACCCGACAACCAGACCGTAGTCTCGTCGGTCTTTATCAATAAAAGCCGCACCATATACAGCAGAATCTATGGAAGAGAGATTGGACAGTCTATTCGGTTCAGAGCAATGGCTTCGCCCGTACGGATTAAACCGACCCAAACAAGCGTTCGCCGTTGATCTACCGATAACTCGGGGAACACCGTTGAATGTTTCCGAGTTAATTTGTTTGGCCGGTCCCGCCTGAACGGAATGTCCCGAACGTCAGTTCGGTACGGTGGAAATGCTCGGATGGATACGCTCCTTGCGGCCAAGGTTAGTTGTCGGGCATTTGTTCATCGACGACGTTGCGTATCATCGCTCTCGTACGAACGTATTGTATAGTTGACGCCCTAATTGATTTATATCGGTTGATTTCGCGTGATTTAATTGGAAATGGAGTGGGACAAGGAAAGCGTTATCAAGCTCATCGACGTGTACAAAGAATACGAAATATTGTGGAATTCGAGTCATCGTGATCATTACAATAGACAATGCAAACAACAAGTATGGAGGGAGATAGGTAAAAAGATGGAGAGGTCCGTGGATGAGTGTAGGAAGAAGATTGAGATCCTGATGTCTGGCATGAGAAGGGAGAAGATGAAGATGATCAGAAGCATAAGGATGGCTAAAGGTATGTATGTATAAATTATTGGATACGCAGTAATGCTTCCAAGGAATATATACATATAAATAAATTCTGAGAGGTGATCAATTGGATAGAAACAGAGTCTTCAACTGTGGATTATTGAGATCATAAAGAACCATTGTCCCGAATTCGGCTTTGTTGCAAAGATGTAGCCATTTTTCAAAGAAAATAATTGGGTTGAATGTGGGATATGTGTGTTCTGGATGGCATATGCATGAAAGTATAAAAAAAACCTTCCTGAATTGTATTATTGATATTTTTTAGGACCTGAGGGTGTTTACAAGAGCTCTTGGTTCGCATTCAACAGAATGCAGTTTCTGTGGGAGAGGCACATACCCAGGAAATCTGTAAGTGTGTCATTTCATTCGGTTAAGATACTGTATTCAAATCTCGAACCCCTGAAATATTGCATTCATTATATCGCAAATTTGCATGCTGTCGTATCATTCTTTTATCTAGGACTTAACAGTCGTATATTTCTGCTCTTATTTCAGCAGTAAAAACCTTGATCTACTGTCATTTATTGGCAATGAAAAATATCGATGTTTCCATTAATCTTCATCAAACACTTCCAACAAATCTTGCCTTCTATACTATTTCTGTAGTTGAATATCCTTCGTCAAGATTCATTACCCCACTTTTTTTTCGATTATATCCGGCTGTCTTTTCAGTTCATTTTACAATTAATAATTTCAAAAACAAGTGCGTATAGTTAATAATTGCATCTTTTTTCAGAAACCAATTGTTCTTGATAGTCAAGAAGATGATCCACCCAAAAATCCGTCAGATAATCCTTCAAATAGTCCGTCGAACAATCCACCAAATGAAACTAACGATTCATCTGACATTTCACATAATATTGCACATCGAGTTAACCATGAGAATGCTGCAGTTACGAAGCGTCCACACACAATCCTCGTTTCCCACAAAAGGAAATTGGGAAAGATCAAAACGGACCTACGCTTTCGCAGAGGTCCAGATATGAAGTATGCCGCAGCTGTTACCCCAGCAGCTACCACAGTAGCAGCAACCACAACAACTTCCACCGCATCAACTAACACAACCGACGATTCTTACCATTTCGGTCAATTCGTAACGTGCAAAATGCGCGAATATGACAGTAAGACTCGCCTAATAGTTCAAAGTGAAATTATGTCCATATTCGCTCGTGCTAATGTTGGACACTATTCCACCTACTCGTCTCCTTCTATAAACATTGAAACTACGAAAACTGAACATACGCACGATCACTTTGGTCAACCTCAACATTGGAATGGTCGCCATGGTCATCCATCAAGTCCACATTCAGATGATGAATGTCTGACCAATGCCTCTGGACTTCAATCTGACATATTATTCGGTCCGGATGCTGGCGACTGCAGTTCACATGATCCTTATGTGGTGAGAAAAGTTGACAGATATAATATGTCGAAATCTGTCATTGTTATGTTAATATCAACATTTTATATTTTTTATGATTGACTGCTTCATAAACAGATTCATGAATTCGTTTAGCGTCCATAATTGACTACTTTATTGAAACACTTTATTGGACTCAACTGTCACAGTCTTCTCTCGATTTTGCAATTTTCTTCGTTTCACACCACTTGTTATAGGCCGCATACAAAGGACCCCGCACAAATTGAATGGGAAATGGATCCCAGTCGAATTGGCTGAAATTTGGATATGTTGCAGTTTATGTCTTTCTGATCAATAGTCTCCATGGGCCCGAGACATAAAAATGGACAGTTTTTTCGGTATCGCAGGTCGAAAGTTGTAACTAGTGCACGCAATCAAAAATGAATTCCCATCTATTAGGTACTTTGGGCGACGGCATGCATACGTGGCATGAAATTAAAATATGTATTTAAATGTGAATTACTGCAGGGTTTGAATTTTCTTGTTGTGTTCTGTTTCCAGCATCTAGGACTGTTTGAATTAGTATAGTTGAAGGCAGCGAATAGCCTGATAACGTGCGTAATAGATGGGAATTCATTTTTGATTGCGTGCACTAGTCGCAACTTTCGACCTTCGATACCGAAAAAACTGTCCATTTTTAGATGTCAGGCCCATGAAGACTATTGATCAGAAAAGTATAAACTACAACATATCCAAATTTCAGCCAATTCGACTGGGATCCATTTCCCATTCAATTTGTGCGGGGTCCTTTTCATAAGCACTTTTAGTGGGTAGGAGAGATTCTTTGGCACTTGCGGCTACATTTTTTACGCTTTCCCCTCCCGAACTATCCATTTTTGAGATTATTATGACGTTTGTCACAGAATTACCGAAGTAAACAACTTTGTTCAGTGGGGTTTCTAAGGTCACTGATGGATACTAAGATAAGAAAAGCAATGTTTTCTTGAAATAAAGCGACGAATATATCAATTGCCATTTCAGAAATTAAAATTTCTGTATTGCAGTCAAACATAAAGCTTTGTATGCAACTCGTACATAATTAGGCTTATGGACTTTCCCAAATGATTGGCCTCGATCGCTTTGCTCGCTCTGCCATAAACTTTTGGACTCGTCCATGAAGACCTAATTTATGTACTTGTTACATAAATAGCTATTTTAACTGAAGCGGTACCACCTAGCTCATTCGAGCCATGTTTATCTGTGGAATCTGAGTGTCATCTTGAAAAAGGTGGAAAATCTTTTGAAGGTTATTATCTCCGAAACCATAAGTCGAAGGGAAAAGGTTCGAGGGAAGGGTAGAAATAAAATGATACTTATTTTAGTAGAAGTTTAATATGGAATGTCGAGCGAATATATTATGTGTGTCCATTTTATGAACGAATTATTCTATTATCGAAGGCAGTTGACCACAGAGTGAGCTAGCCACTGAATTTTGAGACTTCTTCTTAAAAAAAAAATAGCATCAGAATTCAGAGGTTACGATGATATAAAAAATAATCCACATTTTGCAGATTTCGAGGACCTGTATTTTTAAAACGAAGCATTTATCGGTATATGTTGACACGAGCATGAATTTGTTTGTTTATACACTGTAAGAAATCAGTTAACCACCATGTCTACAAAAATTTCCAGGAGAGTGCACCATACAAGTGACTACCTAGGTACGATGTCACTTCCACAATGCAGAACTACTCTGAAAGTACTTATACAAAAAATATAGAAATGTTAAGAAATAAAGCATAATAAGCAAGAAAAATTATTTTTATTGTCTAGTTCTAAGTTCTTGCAGTCCCTGTTTGATTCAATTTACAGCACTATTTGTAAGCATTCATTCAGTCTTCCATGCACACTCTGATGATGGTTAATGACAACTATCAACTTTTTGCAGGTCGCCACGAGTTCAGAACCAGAAACACCTGCAGCCATAGAAGCCTCAGATGAACCTAACAATACCCAGAAGAAAAGGAAACTCATAACAGGTTCGGCCCAAGACAGTTCTGCCTGTGAACATAGATGGACGAGAGCCCAGCCTAGAACGAACAAATTTTCAGAATCACCGACCAAAGAACGTCATCATCAGGACGAATTCGATACTTTCGGGCAGCATGTTTCCAATCAGCTCAGAAGTCTACCCCTAACTAACGCGATCGTCTGTCAAAATTACATCAATAATTACTTGTCGGAAGAGAGGTTAAAAGTAATAAACGCCGGGTATCAAAATACGAGACAGAGCAAAACGGTTGATGATGACCAATCGGCGTCCAACATCTACTTGGCGACAGCTTCAAACTCTTCTATAGACCCTATGGAAGACTACATGGTTGACTTCACATCCGACCCGAACACATCTGATTTTATCAAAGTGGAAGATAATGAAATTGAGTGATCGCTAATTTGAGACTGACCCATCTTTGGATGGATAATTGTGATGTTTTCGGGATCTGACAACCATCTCCGTGTGCCTCTCATAATTTCGATAAAGCACTTGGGAATGTGGACTTGAAAATCTATTTCGGACAACAGGTTTCGTATATGTGGAATCCAACGTAATTTCGGGATAAGACCCTAGCCGAGTATAACTAGATCACCATTCCCAAGAAAAGTGAAATTTAGCATGGCATAACTCTTACTCTTATAACTCTTAGGGGAGATCTCGCAGCGATTTGTTTCCTTTGGTTCCATAACAATATTTTTTTCTTTTTGTGTATTTTTCAGCTGAATAAAGGGGTCTTACCGGCACTTGATGGTCGGTCCTATTTATTTAATTATGGCAGGTCGTTGCATGAAGACAATTATTGTGTATTCAGGATGGACACGTGCTATTTTATCAAGAAAATGGGTCTCGACGAGGCTCGAATCGGAGGATTTCGGTATTCGACGTGTATCACCAATATTGCATGTTTTAAGTGCAGAAACCATTATTAATGTGATATAAATGAAAATACTATTAGGACAGAATGTACATGAATTTATTAAATATCTTAGTTTTTCAGTCTTCGAGTTTTATTAAGAATGATTGGTTGGTATAGTTGTTCCAAAGTTACTTGGAGGAGTCATGAGAACTTTCACACAGATTTCTTCGATATTTTGCCGGGTTCGAAGGAACATATGTGTGAAAGTTTTTATTGCTCCTTCAAGTATCTTTGGATCAAATATTATAGCAAGTTTGTACTGGAAGTGTATGTCCTTTACTTCTCGAAAGCATTGTATATTAACCGGTCCAAAACTTCAGAACTTATTTCTTCAAAGGAGTTTTTCCGACATGATAATTGGAAAGATAAAATCCAAATTGAATTTCAATTTGTTGTCGACAAGAATCTCTTTTCCTAGCAGTTGCCAAAGGAATTTTTTCCTACTATGATTACTGTGAAGGTGAAATCCAAATTAATTAAACAGCGTGTTTTTAAAGCTGTAAATTGCATACTTATATCTCGGCAACGATATCTCTTTGAGTTCGCCTTTTGTGATACTTACTTGTTGTTTTTATCAATTGTTTCAGACGATAGCAGCAAAATTAATCAAACGTAATTACTTTCGACAGACTCGTTTCTTTCAGCAGTCGCGAGGTTGAAAAAGAATAAAGGTAGAGTTATTTCATTTGGTACTTTGATTATGTTAAAGTTCTATTATACTTAAATTTATTGCGAAAATCTACTGCGAATAGTCTTCTCGGTAGGACGATTATGACAAACATAAAATGGGCGAAGGGCGTACAGAACATCCATTTTGATCAAACCTTTCATCCGGAAGTGTTGTTGAACGCTAAATTTGTCCATGAGAATGGCAAAACTGACTGAATCAATGACAGCCAATTCGACTTATGTAGCTTCATTAAACGCCAAAGTTCGGATGCACCTATCGGAAGACCCTTTACTAGATAAAGGTTGCCATACCTATAACAGTCGCAGTGGACTCGCCTCTAAATAACTACACACAACCAAACTTATGGAATCACCCAGTATTAAGATGAAATATTATTTTGATATCTTTTTCGTTAGAAGCAAATAAAAAGTGCATGTGTTTACTCACAAAAACAGTTAGGTTAGGTTAGGTTAGATTCATAAGCACTTGATAAGATTTGGCTTTGCAGTGTCGATTTTACCATTTCGTTCGAACGTCGCAGAGAATTTATATTTTGTTTTTTTGCGAAGTTTAAAAAAAATGCCTTATGTGGGGTTATCGGAAGTCCAGAGAGGAGGAATTATTACTATGGCAGAACAAGGTATGTCACAAAGACAGATTGCAAGAACGGTGGAGGTTACACTAGGGGTTGTTTCAAAAACCTATGCAAGGTTTCTGGAGTTAGGAACCCTAAAGAATAGGCCGAGAAGAAGTCGTGGAAGAGTAACTACAGAAAGGCAGGATCGCTTTTTAGCCCAAACAGCAAGAAGAAATCCCGCAGTATCTCATTCAGAACTTCAAAGGCAATTTTTGCAAGCTACAGGTGTTAGTGTTTCTGTCGAAACTATCAGAAAAAGAATTATTCAAGAGAAGAGCCTAAAGAGTTCCAGAACTATCAAGGCAAAATAAAGTTGACCGTTTTAATTGGTGTTTAGAGCATGAAAATTGGACTATTGAAGATTGGAAAAATGTCTTATTTTCGGATGAGACCAGAATTGGCCTACGATCAGACGACCGGCGTGTTCGCATTTTAAGAGGTAGAGGGAGGCAAGCTAGGCTCCAAGCTGCAAGACCGATCCCTAAATACAAAGGAGGTACTGTAATGTTTTGGGGCGGAATTATGTTTGGTGAGAAAACTCCTTTAATTCCCATTAGACAATCTCTGACAGGGCCTAGGTATGTTGATCTAGTGCTACAACCTGCAGTAAGGCTCTGGCGAGGTGCTTTTGGAGATTATTTCCTATTTATGCAGGATAATGCACCTCCACATACCAGCAGAGTTGCAAAAATTTTTTTCGAAACAGAAGGTGTGACTGTTTTAGAGTGGCCTTCTAGTTCACCGGACCTTAATCCTATCGAGCACTTGTGGGATAGGATCAAAAGAAAAATTAGAGCTCGTCAAAATAATCCTGGTAACGCAGAGCAACTTATACAAGCGGCTTTAGAGGAATGGGCAAATGTTACAGAAGAAGAAATTAACAACTTAATATTTCTATTATGCCTCGTCGAATTCAAGCTTGTATCAATGCCAGGGGTGGTAATACTGATTATAGATTTGTTAAAATCGTTTTATTTGTTGTTCAATTCTCAGTTACATAAAAATTATTTTCAGAGAAATTTACACTTTTAATTTTCTGTTCTATTATAAAAATAATCTTTCAATAATTCATATTATTTTTGTAATAAACTTGTTTTGGGAAAACTGCTCTTCACTTTTCAGCGACGTTTTTTTAATTAAAATTCGTTTTTTCCAAATTACAGGGTGATTCCATATAAGTTTGGTTGTGTGTATATTATCTATCAGATTTAGTTGCAGCTTCCGAAGATGTCCGATACTTTGTTACTGTCGCTAAAGCAGCGTTTTCATCTGCCGAAAAAACGAACACGCTTCCTAACAGAAGAAAACTTTCTGTTCGAAATGAAAATAAAACGAATTTATTCATTCAGTAAATTGAAGTGTACAACTGAATAAGTTCAGGTAGTCCATTCATCATAGCACACAGAGGTCTCGTAACACACAACGAAATGATTAAAATTCAGGTTAGGGTGTTCAGCGCAGAGAGACTTCTCGTTATTCCAGTCACGATCCAATATAATTCAGATTCAGCCGCTGTGCACGGTATGTCCCGACTGAATATTTTATGGCTCTTCTGCTGAATCGATCGCCTCTGTGGAATTCCAAATTCTCCGTCAACGGCTATCAATTAGGCTCGCACCTTTCCTATTTCGAAAGAATCGGCATAATATTCGCGTTGACCTTGATAGAGGTCATTGCTCACACGTAAGTGATGAAATTTTAGGGGGCCTGAAGCCAGAATCGACATATCGGATTACTACCATTCTAATGTCGGGTATGAATGACTATTTGCTTTTCGCTATTTGTCCAGAATCGGCCTGTTTGATATTTCTATTAACTGGCCGACATTCATTCCGCACGTCACTGGATGGAATTTTCTAAGAAACCGTTGACGAATAATTTGCGATGAATACTTAATTATCTAATGTATTCAGTGGCGTCCCCAATCGATATCCAGTATATCGTAGATTGAGCAGCAATTCAATTTAGTTGCGCTGCAGCATTTCAGTAATATTTCTAAAACTAGATACAGGGTGTCCCGGAAAATGTGGGAAATCTCTTGGATTCAGACAAAACATAAAAAAACAAGATGACAAGTTCCCATCATTTTTTTTCCTAGCGGCCCTCCCTACGGAGATACGGCCTCCTGAATGACTTCACTGGAAATCCATTTTCCTGCAATAAATTTCAAACTACTCGATATAATTTAAAAAAAATTTGATAAGATGAACAGTAGTAAGGACCTTTCAAAATACTGCCCTAAAATTCAAATTAGCTCTTTTAGTTTTAGTTTAGTTTAGTTTAGTTGATGGAAACTTGTCATCTTCCACTAGCGTTTTCGGCTGTCTATTGAAAACTGATGTGATATAGCTTTTTTTTTATCGGTCCCCTCTAGAAGTTTTCAATTTGAAGGAAAAATTGCGACTTAAATCCACTTCTACGCAAGTACGTTCCCTGGAAAATATAAAAGGGGTGTTTTTACCAATATTCGATCTACAAAAACTGCTTCGTTTCAATTTTATAATGGTAGAGTCTCCCAATCATTGGGATTCATTCAGGTTGAAATATCTAGCTAGATATGACACTATTATAAATGGTTTATAATGTTTTCAGAAATTCTATCGATTCCTTTCTGGACTCACCTGAATACAACACTGCTTCTGGTCCCCTCAGTGTTACTTATTCACCAGCCCACCTATTCAGGAAGCAGATGGTTACTTGGTAGTTGATTTAGGTACTCGGAACCCCTTGTAGAAATGAGTGTTCGATATAATTTCAACGACAGACATTCCAGGAAGGACGTTTGAAAGTTTAATTGCTATATGTGTGTGTGGGTGTTCCCATTATCAATCATTTTAATTGTCGATTTCTATCACGAAGTTATTATAACTTTATTTGAATGTCTATTTCTCATAAGAACTTCTATCCACAATATGTTTAAGAGTGATAAAGAATTATCTATTTGCAAAACTATCATTTGAAACATGCTCAATTTATACTGTCCTCTCATTCATCTGTTATTCCTTCAGCATCTCCTCTATGGATTATACAACTCCTCCGCATTCTGGTTAATAAGCCGACACATGGCTGTGCTCCTGGCATTTCTTGGAGAATGTTGAGGAAATGATTCAGAGATTCCACGAACTAAGCTCTAGGTATGTAGCGGTATGCACTGGCTTGCAGTGTAATACTGCCGTTCCGTTTATCTTTCTATTTCATCTATTATTCTATTGCATGATGTCGTGCTGAAAAAATTGAACCTTTGCGGTTCGACGAGTGTGGAATAAGGAAGGAAATGTGGATAGGTTCGTCATAAGTCTCGTATACACGGAGACAACGAACGATAACTAACCGCAGTATAGAGTAGACAAAATTAGACATTTTTGAACGTGAAATCAGAGCTCTGGTCTATTTACACGAGGGCTATGTCATTTCTCGGGAGGTCTGTATTTTTCGAATTATGAGAACCCCGAGAGAGCTCAGATCAGTAAAACTCTTGCTACCAGGAACTCTTGGTGGTCAATTATATATTAACCAAACCGGACTTTAAGAGTTATATGAGTTGCCTGGGTTGATTATCGACTTTGTTCACCACACTTGGCTGCTGAAGTTGCTGAGGATGCTTGGAGTAAGGACTAAACGAAAATAAATTCGCTATCACAAAAACGCCTATATCTCTTGAACCAAATGAGAGAAAATCAAAATTCGATCATAGTTAGCTTTGTTATGAACGTAAGAAACATATAGAACATTTACTTTAAATATTAAAATTTCAATTCCAATTCTCTGTCGCAAAATGTCAAGCGAAGTGAAAACACGAGAATTTATAGTGAAACTTTTTCAAAATAATCAAAAATGGAGATATTCCAATTCTCTGTCGCAAAATGTCAAGCGAAGTGAAAACACGAGAATTTATAGTGAAACTTTTTCAAAATAATCAAAAATGGAGCTTCAAAAGAATCGCAAAAGAAGCTTGCGTTTGTCCGGAAACGGTTTCAGAAGTTGTTAAGCGCTTAGATCTTACAATTAACCGCAAAGAAGGAACCGGGAGGAAAAAGGGGTTTCATAGCCCAAAAAAAGTGAAGAAAGCCATCAGCCTTTTTCAGAAGAATCCTAACCTAAATAGTGGGTTTTTCGCAGTCAACCTTTCAGAAAATCCAGTCGAGTTGTGGGCTTAAAACATACAAAGTGCAGAAAGTGCCAGACAGGAACGCTGTGAAGAATCAAGAAGTGAAATCAAGAGCAAAGAAATTAAATAAAAAGATTTCTCGAAAAATTTTTCCTGTTGCGTGATGGACGACGCTATGTCTTGGCTGATTTCTCGCAACTTCCTGGTCAGGAATTTTATACTGCAGATTCTCGTGGAAATGTTGACGAACCATTTCGCGTGAAGAAACAAGCAAAGTTTCCTAAATGATTCCTGGTTTGGCAAGCAATTTGCACTTGTGGAAAAAGGAGCTAATTTTTCGTTGGCCAAGGCTCTGTTGACTCAAAGATATACATCGAGGAATACTTGAAGAAGCGACTTTTACCATTTTTACGTGAGCACGATGTGTCAACAATCTTTCGGCCAGATTTAGCTTCATGCCACTACAGCAAGGCCACCAATGAATGGTAATAAGCTAATGAGGTGGTTTTGTCCCCAAAGAGGCCAATCCACCAAATTGCCCAGAACTCAGGCCAATCGAAAGATATTGGGCCCTGGTAAAAAGAGAGTTGAAGAAGACTAAGAAATCGACGAAAACATTAGCGGAATTCAAGCAAAAGTGCAGCATCCCAGAAAGCGACTGAGAACACCAAAACCCATGATGGGAATTCCAGAAAAAATCCATGAATTTTGTAAAAAATAGTTTTGGTTTTTTATTGTGAAAACAGTTTTCATTCGAATTAGAAGATGATTCGAAAAAGAGTTTGATTTTCGAAATCGGTCCAATGGTTCAAAAGATATAAGCGTTTTTGTGATAGCGAATTTATTCTCGTTCAGTCCTCAACATCAAGATTTGGAGGTCCTTTTCATTGATGCCACCGAAAGACCATGTGGAGGGAAGACAGAACAGATCCAAAAATGCCGCAGGATATTCCAGGGAGATACGCTGTCAGTACTCAGTAATCAGTATGCAGATGGAGGTTCTCAGCACTCGAGGCCACACAACTCTTATGAATAACATAACTCTACAGACTTTGAACCAGGACGACTCTTTTAAATACCTAGGAATAAAGCTACCATCCATCAACATCTGGGCCATTCCCAGCCTGAGATAGATAGAACTGTAAGATGCTCACGAGATATGGCACGCACCGCCCACACTCATCGACAATCCGCCTCTAGCTCCCACAGTCACAGGGAGGTAGAGGATTGTTTTATCTTGAAGCCACCCACAGGAAGAACATTAAACATTACGGAGCGCAGTCAACATAATTGAAATTTCCAATTAATAAAGATATGAATTACCTAAAATATTGCTTTGAGTGATACTGTAGAGAAAAAATAGGATAAAAGGGGAAGATGAGAATTAGTAGACTTTTTTAATGTGTCGTTATTTTGGTTCGAATAACTCAGATTATAGAAATACAGGAGGGGAAATAATTAGATTGGTCAATGACGAAGCGGTTTCGAGAGAGAAAACGAAGAAAGAACCAACAGGTCAGTGGATCCTCAAAAGCAAAAACCCTCGGCTTCAGAGCCAGGAGGCAGAAAAAAACTCATATTCACATAATGAACAGAAGCTCTGTTCGCAAAACCAGACAGCGTTTTACCTTTTTTCCAGTTTTCGCATCGATAAAAAAGTTCTACATATTTAAGCCTGAGTTTTTAATTACACGCCGCAGCGGATCTCGACAATCTGGTTCTGTGTAGCACTCGTTACATCAAGACCTGATTCCAGTAAATTTATGCATCTCGGGTAAACCACACGAGGTCGCCCACGCCGTGCGCGTATCCCTGCTGGCTATACCCGCCCACGGCGAAAAAAACATTCAATACAACCGTCTAGTGTAATTTTCACTGTCGTTCCTCTCCTCCAGCTCGGAATCGATATCTCTGCGAAACTCGAACGATTTCAGCGTGACCTTGTCGAGTTTAACGACTATGTGGATAAAATTTCTATAGACCGTAAAATTGTCTGATAGAAATGGACGGCAGTAAAAAGATAAATCTTGTATTGTCGTCGTGAAAAATTTAATGACTGAATGGGTTGGTACTGCAGTTTTCAGATCTAAAAACTCGTTAAAATGTGACAGGGTCTTTCGGAGTTTAACTGGAAATTGATCTAGCGTTGAGAGACATTTTGACGTTCAGGTTGTACACGGTAATCTCACTGAAGCCTACATCGTAATAAATAAATTGACGTATCTTCGACCAAGATGGTATTCTGCATTCAGTTAACATTTAATGAATTAGCTATTTTCT
Organism: Adalia bipunctata; assembly: GCA_910592335.1. Classification (NCBI taxonomy): domain Eukaryota; kingdom Metazoa; phylum Arthropoda; class Insecta; order Coleoptera; family Coccinellidae; genus Adalia; species Adalia bipunctata. The sequence continues at coordinate 17,640,921 of OU342954.1, read as the reverse complement.
CACTTTATACATAATCATTTTTCATATCACTTAGCGACATCAAACCAGATATCCCAACGGTTTTGGAACTGATTGGATAATGTGGATGCCGTTTTTTGAATTCGTGTCGTCGGCAACATAATAAAAGAGAGCTTTTTTTCGCAATGATTCAACTCCTGTCTGAAAGCTTTAATTCTAATGAATGTATCCTGAAAATAATAGATGTCACGGAGGTCTTCATTGGGGACTATAAATTTTTGTTTTCTTAAGTTTCCATTAATGGAAATGCTATAAATCTATGACTTTCGGCAAAAATTCCAAGTTAGAAAACATGTTGTTAATTTTTTTACGTGCTTCTAGCTGTGTTTTATATCCAAGTATTCTTGAACGATATTTGAAAGTTCTTATTGTTTCCAGAGCAGATTAATTAAAAATTGTTTAGAAGGTATTTATATCAGTGTTATTCTGTTTAAAATATTATTCATATTTTAGGTTACAAGGTGTCTTGTTTTAGTTTTATTTTCTGGTACCGTTTTAAGTGTTGAGAAAGTTAAAGTATTATGAAGTTGATCCTCGTAATTTGAGGTACTGAGCTGTGACTTCATCTTTCCATAAGATGGAAATTGAAAAAGGTGAAGTATCTGAACAAAAGGATTTATATTTCAATCCGCATGAATCATGATATATTTGAATTTTAGGCCAGTGTATTGATTATATATCAAAATATGAGTAAAGTACTATACCTTTTCAACTTCAAATTGGGAATAATCAATTTCATATTGGAATGACATCTATGTGAATCAGATCTTCGAATTACTCGATGTGTAATTAACTCTCAAATTTGTCCAAATTAAGTAACGGACGATAAGTTTACAATTTCTTTTTCATAATCATGCCTTATACAAAGAAGAAAGCTGCAGATTCAATGAAAAAGCAGGTAATTGCGGTATGCAATGGAAACATAACACAGAAAGAATTTCGTCTTCAAAGAATGGAAAATTTGATAAGAAGAAATATATCAACCATTACAGTTAGTACCTGTACAAGATATTATGTGGTTCATCGTTCATATGTGATGTTTTGTATTTTTTGGATATGATAGTTTAAGCACAAATATGGAATTTTTTAAGTACTTCCTACACTTTTTGAATGTTTGATAAGTTCAAATATATATATATAAACAGTTTTTTCTTCATGTTTCATCAATATAAAGATCTTCTGATCATGCCTGATCTTGATTTACATAGCCACGAATGACGTTTCAATTTGAAATTGATTATTCCCAATTTGAATGTGTTTATTCCCAATCTGATTTTGATTATTCCCAATTTGAATATGTTAATTCCCAATTTGATTTTGATAGATCCCAATTTGAAGTTGAAAAGGTATAGTACTGGAAAAAACTGATTTCAATTGCTTTTCAAGGAAAAGTAAAAACAGGGCTATTCGTTTTCATAAATGTCCTAAGAAAGATGCCTCAACACTACATATCACGAGTGCCTTTGGCATATTGAATAAATTGGACTGGAGAAAATCATGGATAGATAAACTATCGATAGGAAACCTTGCTGCAAAGAATATATGACTTTGTTCCCTTCACGTGGACGATTATGTCAAGTTAATTTCAGATTTATATCCAGATCGTAAAATCTGTGAATAAAGTGCCTAAGACACAATAATTTTAGTATTGATGAATTAAACTGAAAATGTTTGTGAAGTTATGGTAGCCATTTTTGAGAGTTTCTCAAACAACTGTGAACAATATTTTTATTGAATATATCGTGTGTTTAGTTGATATTTTGAGATGTGGTATTCACTGGCCAATGTCTTATGTTGAATTGATGAATATACTACTTCACATCTTCAGAATAAAATATGATTTAAGAGTGATACTCGATTATAATGATTTTTCAGTATCTACAATGTTCTTCATTTCTCATGCGGCATGAATTTATTCACATCCAGATCATAGTTTATGGCAGGTGTAAATCCTTTTGTGTTGTTATTCTGTAGTAAGTTTCCATGCAAATAAAGAACATTCGAAACAATCATTCATTTCCCTAATTTCCTTTGAATTCCTCGTAGTATTTCGATCCAATTAGAAGGGAAAAGCCAATTTATACACCTTCATTTAATAAACTCGACAACACAATGTTAGAATGCATTAATTCACTGAAAGTCTTCATATATGTAGGTAATCTCCACGAATTCAAAGAAAGCACCTATAATAATCAGTTTCACATCTTGCAACAGGTCTGTAAACAAGTGCTACTTCTTCGGAAATGGATGAAATATTTATTTTCCTATCAGTTGATGAAAACATAACCAAACAGAAATTTCGATGAAGACCTTCGTGACATCTAATATTTTCAGGATACACTCATTAGGATTGTAGCTTACTGGTAAGAGTTGAATCATTGCGAAAAAAGGGAGGTGATTTTTATGTATTTTTAAACAGTTGGCCAGCATGGAGGCACTCGTCTATTCAGTCTGAATGCGCCCATTCGTTTTTGGATTGAATTCAAAAGCAACTCAACAATGCGTTGTATAATTCAACCCATCATAATTTCGAAAAGAACGGCACGACGAATCTTATCTGATTTTCTTCAGATATCGAGTGCCAACAAAAGATATGGGCGTGTATGAAGGCAACTCGTTTCCTCCCCATTTCTCGTCCGTGTATGTAATATAATTCGACACTTACTCACTCCTACGCGTCTCGACTTCTCTTCGCATTAAGTACACGAGTATCAGACAATGAATAAATGTTGGTAAACATCCATGACCTGTATAATTCCAATTTTTTGACTGCCCACGCGGAAGATGCCCTCGAGAATATGAAAACGCCTCGAGGCGAGATCTCAATCTTTACCGATACTATTATACTAACGAAGCCGTTTCTGTACATTGAAGAATCTGCTTTCATCCGCATTCTGAGGGATCCATAATCTATTGTTATAGTCTCCTGCGTCTATAAGATGAATTATCTCTTCGAAGATATTTGAATGTATACAGGGTGTAACTGAATAAGTGTAAAACATTTAAGGAGGTGATTCCTCATCGAAAAAAAGATAGGATCTTTCATATAAAGAAACTTCATTGGAGCATCCCTTGTTAAGATACAGCCCCTTAAAGGGGGTACATAAAATTTGTAATGTTTGAAGGTAGACATATTGAACATTCACTATGATTTCTACATGTTGTGTGTTTTGTTATTAATAACTTAGTTTTGTTTATTACCCTTTAATCGTTTAATGCAGGTACTAACTACAAAATAACAATAAATCCAGTTCGCATTTATGACGATGTATCTCTGTAGTTGTTCGTAAAATAATGTTTTGCTGCTTACTGGTTTATTTTGGGCAAAAAACCCAAGAGACATTTTTTGTTTAGAATAAAACAGGCTATCGGAAATAAATTTTTAAATGGTAAACAAATAATAAGACAAAAAGTTACATTGGAAATAAATTTTAGGGGTTGCGTTTTTCACCCCTTACAACCATGGGGTAAACCAAATAAATTACTGGCTAAGTGTCTTTTTGGTAGTACAAAACGTCAGGTTAATTTCAATATTGTAACTTTTTCAGTGCTTGTGAAAAAAATTGTTATACAAATTTTATGTACCCCCTTTAAGGGGCTGTATCTTAACAAGGGATGCTCCAATGAAGTTTCTTTATATGAAAGATCCTATCTTTTTTTCGATGAGGAATCACCTCCTCAAATGTTTTACACTTATTCAGTTACACCCTGTATAGAGAGTTAGCTTCATTTAATGTTATTTCGTATTCTTCTAAGGACTGAACGAGAATAAATTCACTATCACAAAAACGCTTATATCTTTTGAACCACTGGACCGATTTCGAAAATCAAACTTATTTTCGAATCATCTTCTAATTCTAATGAAAACTGTTTTTACAATAAAAAAACCAAAACTATTTTCTGCAAAATTCATGGATTTTTTCTGGAATTCTTCCCATCATGCTTCTTATAGTGTTCTCAGTCACTTTCTGGGATGCTGTCTTCCACTTTTGCTTGAATTCCGCTAATGTTTTCGTTGATTTCTTAGTTTTCTTCAATTCTCTTTTTACCAGGGCCCAATATCTTTCGATTGGCCTGAGTTCTGGGCAATTTGGTGGATTGGCCTCTTTGGGGACAAAAACCACCTCATTAGCTTCGTACCATTCCTTGGTGGCCTTGCTGTAGTGGCATTAAGCTGAATCTGGCCAAAATATTGTTGACACATCGTGCTCACGTAAAAATGGTGAAAGTCGCTTCTTCAAGCATTCCTCGATGTATATCTTCGAGTCGACAGAGCTATGGCCAACGAAAAATTAGCTCCTTTTCCCACAAGTGCAAATTGCTTGCCAAACCAGGAATTTTTTAGGAAACTTTGCTTGTTTCTTCACGCGAAATTGTTCGTCAACATTTCCACGAGAATCTGCAGTATAAAATTTCTGACCAGGAAGTTGCGAGAAATCAGCCAAGACATAGGTTTCGTCGTCCATCACGCAAAAGGAAAAATTTCTCAAGAAATCTTCTTTTAATTTCTTTGCTCTTGATTTCGCTTCTTGATTCTTCACAGAGTTCCTGTCTGGCACTTTGTATGTTCTAAGCCCACAACTCGACTTGATTTTCTTAACGGTTGACTGCGAACAACCCACTATTTGGGCCACTTTCCGTCCTGAAAGGTTAGGATTCTTCTGAAAAAGGCTGATGGCTTTCTTCACTTTTTTTGGGCTATGAAACCTCTTTTTCCTCCTGGTTCCTTCCTGGCGGTTAATTTTAAGATCTTCGTTGAAGCCCCTAACAACTCTTGATACCGTTTCCGGACGAACGCGAGCCTCTTTTGCTATTCTTTTGAGGCTCCATTTTTGATTATTTTGAAAGGTTCACTATAAATTCTCGTGTTTTCACTTCGCAACATTTTGCGACAGAGAATTGGAATATCTATGAAGTAAATGTTCCACATGTTTCTGACGTTCATAACAAAGCTAACTATAATCAAATTTTGATTTTTTTCCCAATTGGTTCAAAAGATATAGGCGTTTTTGTGATAGCCAATTTATTCTCGTTCAGTCCTTACTGACCTTCACTGAATAAAATTAGCTCTTCTCGACGATCTATTCATTCGTGTCTCCTGTGTTATAAGATATGCACTAAATCTTTCCCTTCTCTTATGGCTCTTCTCAAGATTCTTGTCTCTTGCAAATTCCCAAACACTGTCTCCTCTTCACTCCATATAAGCTTTTCTTGTTTTGGTTTCCACTTTCTTTTCTTCTTCTTCTCACGAATCTGCCAATAACGTCATTTTTACGGTGGCTTTCTCACTGTCAAATCGAGTCAATTCTAGATCAAATTTCGATCACTAGTGATTACGCTTTGTGAAACCCACCGTTAGAGTGTGTACTAACCTTGCATTCTAGGTTGACTCCCAAAATACTGCTATCATGATTATGTTTATACTGATAACTCGTCTCTCGAGGAGTTTATTTTCGAATATGTGACCTGGTAATTTGATATCAACTTAGCAGAGCCCGAGATATTTTTTGCAAGAGCAAAAGCGCGAAATTTTTATGTTCGCTGATAAATGAGCGATCATAAACTACATCTCTTCCAGATTTCAAGAATACTAAGAAGATAGTATTCGAGAAAAATGACAGATACAAGTCTCGCCGGCCGCGAGATAATTGGATAATAGTATATTGTATAATTAGTGGGAAAAGCATAATATTCCCAAACGACTGTGATAATTACCAGACGAGGAGCGTAGCGACGAGTCTGGTAACACAGGAGTTTGGGAATATGCTTTTCCCACGAATTATACATACTATTTTTTCTCCGATCGTCGATTTATATTTGAAAAAATTATTAAAAAATATTTCATTCAAGATGTAATCAAGTAAGTTTAAATAGGTTTCTCTATGTTCATATTTAAATATAGAAGTGGTAACTATGGAAATTACTTTGTTATGACAGAAGTAAAATAATTTTCAAGCCGATTTTGTTCGATTCGTTGTATTTTATAAGAAATTAAAAAAACAGTAGTAAACATGGACACTGATGGTGATTATTCGTTACCTTGCACGCCTCCTGAACTTGTAGAAGCAGCGAACGCGGCTTCACTTGATTTACTTCCGGCGAAATCCAGAGAGAAGTATGAACTTGCGTACCAACGCTTCATGGATTTTTGCAGAAAAAACAACAGTGTATCCTTTTCTGAGAATGTACTGATGGCGTATGTTGCTGAATTGGCTAAAACAATGAAATCTTCGACGTTGTGGGCACATTATTCCATGCTTCGATCAACTTTGTCTATTAAAAATAATATTAATATTGCCCAGTACCATAAACTGAGAGCATTTTTGAAACGTCAAGCTATAGGATACAAACCGAAAAAATCTAAAATTTTAACCCAGGAACAAGTTCAGAAATTCATTTTAGAGGCCTCAGATGACATATTTTTATCGACGAAAGTAAGTAGATAAAGATTAAATAGTATTACTTAAATTAAATGAAATACGAAATATACAATGTTCGATTAATTTTTAGGTGGCTCTGATATTTGGAATAGCAGGAGCCTGTCGACGAGATGAGCTTGTCCGAATAAAAGTTCAGGATATAGAAGATTTCGGTTCAAAAATACTGGTAAAAATACCAGAAACAAAAACAAATAGACCTAGATCATTCATCATCAACGAAACCTATTTAAATGTTTATAGAAAGTACGTATCATTCAGGCCTAATGATTTTGAAAATCCTAGATTTTTTTTTAAATTCAACAAGGGAAAAGGATGGAAGACAGTCATTGGAATTAATCAATTTGGAAAAATGCCGCAAATTGTTGCAAGTTATTTACAGTTGCCAAATCCGACAGAATATACAGGACATTGTTTCCGAAGATCATCGGCAACACATTTGGTAGATGCTGGAGCTGACATTCTTTCTTTAAAGCGCCACGGAGGATGGAAGTCTTCCCATGTGGCGGAAGAATATATTGACGAATCACTTAATAATAAAGTAGAAGTGGCTAATAAAATATTCAACACCCCTGCCTCGACTTCAAATGAAAATGATCGAAACGAGATAAACCAAACAACTAGCCATGCAGCTTCAACGTCTATAAATTCTCGTTGCCCTCCAGTACAATTTACAAATTGTACAAACTGTACAATAAATGTAAATATTAACAACAATTAATTGTGTTCAAGAATAACGTTATAAATTAGATGTTTCTTTTATTTATTTCATACCAAATTTATCAATATTAAAATGAAAACCATACTTTGTTTCATTTCATTGTAATAATCCATTTGTAACATTACCGCACGCTACAGCAGTGCGGTAATTATTACCGCACTGTTATTTTCTAATTGCTTAGCAACTGCCCACTGTTCTGGAATGTTGAGCTTTGCGCATAGAAATCAGGTCAAAATAGTGTCACTTTTCCCACGATCGGAGAAAAATAAGATTTTGTCATTCTGCTATAGAAAAACCTGAAAGCGAAAAGTTTATTTCTGAATATGTGACCTGGTAATTTGATATCAACTTAGCAGAGCACGAGATATTTTTTTCAAAAGCAAAAATTTTTATGTTCGCTGATAAATAAGCGATCATAAACTTCATCTCTTCCAGATTTCAAGAATACTAAGAAGATAGTATTCGTGAAAAATGACGGATACAAGTCTCGCCGGCCGCGAGATAATTGGATGAACAAGATTTTGTCATTCTGCTAGAAAAACCTGATAGCGGAAAGTTTATTTTCGAATATGTGACCTGGTAATTTGATATCAACTTAGCAGAGCACGAGATATTTTTTCAAAAGCAAAAGCGCGAAATTTTTATGTTTGGTGATAAATAAGGTATCATAAACTTCATCTCTTCCAGATTTCAAGAATACTAAGAAGATAGTATTCGTGAAAAATGACGGATACAAGTCTCGCCGGCCGCGAGATAATTGGATAAATAAGATTTTGTCATTCTGCTAGAAAAACCTGAAAGCGAAAAGTTTATTTTCGAATATGTGACCTGGTAATTTGATATCAACTTAGCAGAGCACGAGATATTTTTTGCAAGAGCAAAAGCGCGAAATTTTTATGTTCGCTGATAAATAAGCGATCATAAACTTCATCTCTTCCAGATTTCAAGAATACTAAGAAGATAGTATTCGTGAAAAATGACGGATACAAGTCTCGCCGGCCGCGAGATAATTGGATGAACAAGATTTTGTCATTCTGCTAGAAAAACCTGATAGCGGAAAGTTTATTTTCGAATATGTGACCTGGTAATTTGATATCAACTTAGCAGAGCACGAGATATTTTTTCAAAAGCAAAAGCGCGAAATTTTTATGTTTGGTGATAAATAAGGTATCATAAACTTCATCTCTTCCAGATTTCAAGAATACTAAGAAGATAGTATTCGTGAAAAATGACGGATACAAGTCTCGCCGGCCGCGAGATAATTGGATAAATAAGATTTTGTCATTCTGCTAGAAAAACCTGAAAGCGAAAAGTTTATTTTCGAATATGTGACCTGGTAATTTGATATCAACTTAGCAGAGCACGAGATATTTTTTGCAAGAGCAAAAGCGCGAAATTTTTATGTTCGCTGATAAATAAGCGATCATAAACTTCATCTCTTCCAGATTTCAAGAATACTAAGAAGCTAGTATTCGTGAAAAATGACGGATACAAGTCTCGCCGGCCGCGAGATAATTGGATAAATAAGATTTTGTCATTCTGCTAGAAAAACCTGAAAGCGAAAAGTTTATTTTCGAATATGTGACCTGGTAATTTGATATCAACTTAGCAGAGCACGAGATATTTTTTGCAAGAGCAAAAGCGCGAAATTTTTATGTTCGCTGATAAATAAGCGATCATAAACTTCATCTCTTCCAGATTTCAAGAATACTAAGAAGATAGTATTCGTGAAAAATGACGGATACAAGTCTCGCCGGCCGCGAGATAATTGGATAAATAAGATTTTGTCATTCTGCTAGAAAAACCTGAAAGCGAAAAGTTTATTTTCGAATATGTGACCTGGTAATTTGATATCAACTTAGCAGAGCACGAGATATTTTTTGCAAGAGCAAAAGCGCGAAATTTTTATGTTCGCTGATAAATAAGCGATCATAAACTTCATCTCTTCCAGATTTCAAGAATACTAAGAAGATAGTATTCGTGAAAAATGACGGATACAAGTCTCGCCGGCCGCGAGATAATTGGATAAATAAGATTTTGTCATTCTGCTAGAAAAACCTGAAAGCGAAAAGTTTTTTTTCGAATATGTGACCTGGTAATTTGATATCAACTTAGCAGAGCACGAGATATTTTTTGCAAGAGCAAAAGCGCGAAATTTTTATGTTCGCTGATAAATGAGGGATCATAAACTACATCTCTTCCAGATTTCAAGAATACTAAGAAGATAGTATTCCAGAAAAATGACAGATACGAGTCTCGCCGGCCGCGAGATAATTGGATAAATAAGATTTTGTCATTCTGCTAGAAAAACCTGATAGCGGAAAGTTTATTTTCGAATATGTGACCTGGTAATTTGATATCAACTTAGCAGAGCACGAGATATTTTTTGCAAGAGCAAAAGCGCGAAATTTTTATGTTCGCTGATAAATAAGGGATCATAAACTACATCTCTTCCAGATTTCAAGAATACTAAGAAGATAGTATTCCAGAAAAATGACAGATACGAGTCTCGCCGGCCGCGAGATAATTGGATAAATAAGATTTTGTCATTCTGCTAGAAAAACCTGATAGCGAAAAGTTTATTTTCGAATATGTGACCTGGTAATTTGATATCAACTTAGCAGAGCACGAGATATTTTGTCAAAAGCAAAAGCGCGAAATTTTTATGTTTGCTGATAAATAAGGGATCATAAACTTCATCTCTTCCAGATTTCAAGAATACTAAGAAGATAGTATTCATGAAAATGACGGATACAAGTCTCGCCGGCCGCGAGATAAATGGATAAATAAGATTATGTCATTCTGCTAGAAAAACCTGTAAGCGAAAAGTTTTTTTTCGAATTTGTGACCTGATAATTTGATATCAACTTAGCAGAGCACGAGATATTTTTTTCAAAAGCAAAAGCGCGAAATTTTTATGTTTGCTGATAAATAAGGGATCATAAACTACATCTCTTCCAGATTTCAAGAATACTAAGAAGATAGTATTCGAGAAAAATGACAGATACAAGTCTCGCCGGCCGCGAGATAATTGGATGAACAAGATTTTGTCATTTTGCTAGAATAACCTGAAAGCGAAAAGTTTATTTTCGAATATGTGACCTGGTAATTTGATATCAACTTAGCAGAGCACGAGATATTTTGTCAAAAGCAAAAGCGCGAAATTTTTATGTTTGGTGATAAATAAGGGATCATAAGCTTGTGCGAGTCCTCACGCGATGGGTTTAAGATTGTGGGATCTATCATGACCAGTGGAACAAGCCTGATCTTCTAAGGCAGAACAAATCACTACAAACTATTTTTGCCGCCTGACAGGCCCTCTTATTCGATGGAAGATGGAAGCTTATTACCTGTTATATTGGTTTATTTTCTGTTACAGGTTACGACTTTACATCTTACTGGTTCCTTGAGGAAAGTCATCAGTGGAAGTTAGCATTTTTTCTTCACCAGTCTTCATAAATCGTCTTCTGTTCATGCTACGTATGATGCATCATCCGCATAGCATACCCGGGCGATTAGCTTATTGTTCAGCATCTCTATTCTCCATGCGTAATTACACAAACGCCAACCCACGTTAACCGTCAGTTTTCCAGCATAATAGATAATTGGTACTCGTTCATACCGTTCCGCCACTATTATCGCATAATTCCGCGTGATTTTCCCTAGATTCGCCATATTTTCCCATCGCCATCATATCTAATTACCACAAAAAAACGATACTCGAGCAGTTCTCGTCCTTGAAAGCGCACAATAGAACCAGTTCTTGAATTACATAGTGATATCTTCGTCTTATCTTCTAATAATGAACGACCATAAACGGAAGAACGGTTTCCTTTTATGGAGCGCGCGTTATTGCTGCTCGTTTGACCTCTTTCTTCTCGCAAAGAACGCCATTATTTATACGATGAATTATAAATGTAAACAACTTGTTTGTTCTGTCGAAAGAAGGTGAGAGTTCTACGGACTGCCCGAAGGTATGGATTTCTTGAGACAAAGAGGTGGAGAGAGAGGCGTGGAGAAATGGGCAAAGTTTTACGGAGCCATTAAACTGGAGACACGAAGGTCAACGTACCTCTCTGCGCGGAAAAATTGTACAGGGTGAGTCGGCGACTGAAAAGGTTGGACGTACGTAGGATGCTGTTCATGTAACGGGCTTACCGTTCATCAAAAACAACGATATTAAAGGATCTACTTTATATGCCGATCACTGGGAAGAATAGTTCCTGACATAATTAAATTGCAAAAACCAAGGGGAAGACCAAAGGAACGTTACTGGTGTCAAATTTCAACTTCCTGAAAGCATTCTCAGTTACATGAGCGGCCCAAATTGGCCTTGGGCAAACTTACAGACTCATTAAACTTTCGCCCAATGAGTCCATATAGGCGAATTAGTTTACCAAATGGTGATCATTTAATGTTTTTGGTTAGGAATCTACACGATGTGAATGATCGTGAAAAAGTTTAGGGACTAGATCACGATAACATCGAATAAACCAAATAAATACACCGAAAAAAGACCGACTGTTTACGATTGAGTTTCGAAAATAGACTTGTGCATTTCAAAAATCGTAAGATCACAGCTGGAGAAGATCCAAGAACGATGCCCGCAGAATGGACCTAAAAATAAGTCGACTAAATATTTTCGTCGAAAATATTTGAATACAATGACTCGACTTGATTCGTGCTGAAATTTTGGGTATGATGACACGCTGTCTAGGTCACGAACTGATCAAATCTGCTTCAGATTTAGATGTAGCCGATCATCTCCTTACAGAATTAACGCGAAATACAAATTCGCTAAATATTCGCCTTAGAAATATTAACAGGAACTAATGAAAGAATTAACGATATGTAGACATTTTTTTATTATCACAGATTCACAGACGTTGAACCTATTCATATACAGCGTCCTGCAATAGTGCATTCTTCTTCCATAGCTGCCGAACCAGACATCTCAGAGATTTCGTTGGAAAGTAGACCTCTTGTACCTTCATTTCTGCATCTCAGGAAATTATTTTCTGATATACAGGGTGTCCCCGATAAATGTTATTCAACAAACGGATGATTTTTTTAACTGATCACTGATGACCTTCATCACCTCTTTTATGACGCAAATTCTTAGGAACATTTTTCCAACAGTTCAGATCTTATTCGAAGAAAACTGCAAAAAGGTGAGGGAAAAGCAGTAAAAGTCTTCTGACGATTTCCAGAAGCGATAGTAACATGAATTTGAACTAAAAGTTTTTTAACTGAAGGATTTGCCTTGACATGGTTCCTAAACGATCAACTTGTCATATACAGGGTGTCCGTTATTAAGGTCCAAATATGGAGAACTTAAAATATTTTTTTTTGGAAAGCCGATAAAAACTGATATAATTGGTTGAATACGTGATCAATATGTATTGCTTGTACGGAAAAGAAATATCATTTTTATGATGATGATCAGGAAGTATGATTCTGGGAAGGTTTTGAAGTTTTACAATAATTATTCATTTAGTTTTATTTCATTGTTTAACCTCTTTTAAATGTACGTTAGTTTTCATTATGTTAATATTTGAATAAAATTTTCAGTTGCGATATCATTTTTCGTGTCTGCTGGATGCGGGAGTTAAAATAATCCTGAGGTTACTTCTGAAAAAATGTAAGGTACTCAATTTTCTACATCATTGTGGACACCCTATATATGACAAGTTGATCGTTAAGGAACCTTGTCAAGGCAAATCCTTCAATTAAAAAACTTTAAGTTCAAATTCATGTTACAATCGCTTCTGGAAATGGTCAGAAGACTTTTACTGAACTGCTTTTCCCTCACCTTTTTGCAGTTTTCTTCGAATAAGATCTGAACTGTTGGAAAAATGTCCCTAAGATTTTGAGTCATGAAAGAGGTAATGAAGATCATTGAAAATATGTGAAAATATATGGGGTGATCCATTTAAAAAATCATCCATTTGTTGAATAACATTTATCGGGGACACCCTGTGTATCAGAAAATAATTTCCTGAGGTGCAGAAATGAAGGTACAAGAGGTCTACTTTCCAACGAAATCTCTGAGATATCTGGTTCGGCAGCTATGGAAGAAGAATGCACTATTGCAGTACCCTGTATAAACAGGAACTAGGGATTTTCCAAGGCCTCTCTTCTCTTTTTCAATGTTGACCAGATACAATTGTTTATATTCCGATTGTGCTTTGTATTTATTTCATTCATTATAAGAACTGTCATCTGTTACTTTTTTTTTACAATGAGTTACTTTCAGAATTACCAAAGCGTGAAGTGTGTGTCAGTGTCCTTGTCCACATGCAAATCGATAGTGACTGGCTGCATGGGTGAACATTCCAAAGCCATTTGGACAGTTGAGCTGCTATCAATGAACTGAGCTTCCATGCTATCAATTTAAAGATGATATGGGAGTTTCGATAAGCTAAACAAGAATACCAAGGTCTTTTTAGTCTGGGTTCCGGATCACTCTGAATCAAGGGAAATGGCAATACACCAGAAAAGAAGCACGAACATCCCTTATAGGTATCTGATAATGCACCTAGAGCTAGGAGCATAGAATAAATGGAGGGAAGGCTTCATACGCTCGACAGATCATTTTGAACTTCCAATTTCGGCGGAGGTTAGAGTTTCGTGTGGCGCCCGATAGATAACGTTGTGATCGCAAATAGGGCTATATGTCACATATGTCTTGTTCTGTGGCGCTACAGTTGCAAAGAATATTATGTGGTTGTCATTTTTATTGATACATTTTTACGACCAACACCAAAGTGATTGAATAATAAAACTTTTTGTTGTTGACTGAAAGGACTAAAGGAGGTCGAAACAAATTGTATTGAATTCGAATATTGTTTGAAGTTACTATAATATACGAATTGAATCGGCTTCGATAAAAAAAAACATTTCTGCGGCTTCAACTATCTAATTTAGTCCCTAATTCTAAATTTAACATACCTGTTGGTTTTGTTCATTTCAACGTTTGTTGCTAAGTATAATATTTTTAATTGATATAGTGTGATTTATTATGCTATGTACCTACTATATAATTATTGAATGAAAAAACAAGGTAAACAGTTTGAATTTTTATTGACAAGTATCAAAACATATTGAACAATTTTATTATTACCTATTTTAGCCAAAAAGGCCTCGGTGGGATCATGACGCATTCAAAATTTCTGAAGAAAGAATAATCACGCCTTCGGATTGACTTGAAATGACGTCCGATTGTTCCATATGAAGAAATCGAAACAAATTCTTACTACATTAAAATACGACAATTCCATCTCCGTTTTTTTCAGCTTCTAGAAGAAGACCTGTACGTTACTTAAATAAAAGAATTTTTTTAAGTCTCACCCTTCAAAATAACACCAAATATTAATCATAACAATATTGTTGACATATCACCGCATTCTAATCAATTATTTATGCGCAATTATATGGAAATTCTATGATCGGAAAAAAATTTGTCAAAACGAATTTCATTTTGAATATGTATCGTTATAGCCATGCTGGAGCCACGAACGACGTTGGCGCCATCTCATAACCTTGCGGCGAACTGACAAGTGCGGACGTTTTTGGCAGTTCATTTTTGTAGGGGAGCCTTCCCTCCATTCATTCTATGCTTCTAGCCTAGAGTTTCTAAAGAATGATGAAAACGAAAGGAAAACAGTGGCTGAATTTTCCAGGGATAGATAACTCCACAAAGTTCCTTTGCAATCTTAGTATAGCAAAAATTATCTTGACCTGAGTAAAAATATGACTCCCTGGCTTCTTGACATGACACCTATCTAAAGGGTGTAGGTCTGGCGGAAACTTACAAGTGTAGTTTCTGTCAGGATGATCAACAAGCCATCTCAAAAAAGGTTCCGGACAAAAAATATTTTCCAACAATTTTTCTCCTACCAAAAAAGAGCTCTGCTTTCAGTTATATTTCTCCGAACTTATATCCAATCAACATTCCAAGATGGTGAAGGAATTCTGAAATGATTGGGTACAGCATGGCATTGGATCATTTTTGCAGATTTTTTCTCATGTTCAAGGCACGAGTTACGAGTTCATGATGAAACCCATTACTCTTCGCTTGAATAATTCACACAGTTTCTGAATTAATTTACTTGGGAAAATAAAGTTGAGAGGATAATACCTGCGATTCAGTAATTTCCGAGTTCGATTTCTCCAAACCCTCATTATCTAGAATGAATATTATATTACAGTTCCCAAAGAAATGAAGCGTCACAGGGAATATCCAGTTGGAAATATCGTCCTATATTTTATGTATCTGTCACTGTCCGGCTATTTTTGAAACGTTTCAACGTGTACTTGGAAAGCTTCCAAGAAAATAAATGCCCTCTTTACATGCGATCTAAATCGCATCACCTCTATTTTGTTGTGTTACGTTTCAGAAAATTGTTTATGAGAATATAATGGGTAGGAACCATCTGAAATGTTTACTCCGATATGTGATCTATCCGTATGGATTTCCTCACTTTACAGGGTGAGTCTTCGACTTATAATTTCTCAACTGTATAAATTCCTGTCATCAAACGAAACAGTTTTTCCATACTATCTTTCAGAATTCACCTGAACATCTTCAGCATTGAGAAGTCCTTTACGTAAGATTCCGCAAATATCTGACATCTCTGAGTGCGAATTATTTCGACGTGCGGCTACTTCTGAACCGTATAAACCCGACAAACAATGATAATTATAACCAGACTTCGAAGAATTCGACCGAATGGAAATTCGATGCCGAAATTTCTGGCAATGACCCTCGTTCCGAGCGGGGCTGAGCCGTTTGAGAATGCGAAACGCTCTCGAATCAGTCGAATCAACTCGTCCGACCTTTGCTCGTACCGTATTTCACGGGTTATGCAAATGGTGAAACGTGACGGGTTCGATTTGTTAGCTTGTCTCGATTTAACGTAACGAAAATGTTCCTGGAAAAATGGAACGACTGGCATAGTATTTTTTATTGAAGTCTCGAACCGACGTGGCAACGCAGCCCTGACCAGGCATAGAGATTCATTGTAAAGCCACGTTTTAACGACGGTTGGTAACACCGACCATCAACGTACTTAATCATTAAATACATAGAAATATTGATTTATTTCAGTATTAGTATTTATATGTGGATTATCTAGCATTTGTGTGTTTTCATTTGTATAAACCAATTTTCTTTTTTCGCGCTAGTGAAACCGCGGGTCACAGCTCGTCATTTCATTTTCATTTCATGAAATAACAATTGTTTCACTAAACTGCATCAGGATCTGCGTTTTGAATTAGTTCATTTGGTTCAGAAGCCTTCAGAAAGCAATGGTAAAGATCTGTTTAAAGTGGCAGTAATCATGTTGGCGATTAACTCAAAGTATAAATTTTACAATAGGAGAACAAACTGTTTATCATTCCTTGAAGAAATGTTTCTTGTAGAGCAGTAGAGCCCTAGTAGTATAATATTTAATAAAATATCTGTCCTTTCTTGAATGGAACTGTACAGCAAAAGAGCAATAAAATAGAAGGGTGAAGTCTTCCTAGCTCAAGTTTGAGTTAATTTGACTTAAATTGTAAATCTTTAAGCAATAGGAAAGCAAACTAACAGAGTGTAACAGCCAAATGGAATAAATTCGATAACGAATAAATGAGGGGGTGTTAGGAGAAACGCTCGGACACGTCGATTTGTAATTTTAAATGCGCATATTTATCAAGAAAATAAAATTATATAGGGTGTTCCATGCGACCGTGGCCAATACCAACATTCTTATTTTAAATGCAACCCTCTGTATATTATTTATTTTTTGGATTCTTCAGAAAATTCTAGACATAATTCATGTACAATGTCCTATACCTATCTTCAACTTTTTCGGAAATATTAAGTGTTTTCAGATTTTTTACAAAAATTAACATTTTAAATGAAAATTATTTTATTTCACAAATTCGGTACATTACACTCAATACTTATTTCCCATTTACCTATATGAAGAAAGTAAGCAAAAATCATTACTGAGAATTAATTAAAAAAAAAAAAGATTTGTTTATTCTTATAGCCTTAGTAACACGTTGTCTGTTTGCATGACAATAAGTGATCAGTGTAAGTTTCCTTCATTGACATTAATGTTTTTTTTTTGTTTTTTTTTTAATAATTGAGAAATAATCAGTATTACTTATTAGGTTTTGAATGAAATGTACCGCGAATTTGTGAAATAAAATAATTTTTATTCGAAACGTTGATTTTTGCAATAAATCTGAAAACACTTAATACTTCCGATATAGTTAAAGATAGGTATAGGACATTGTGCATGAAATGTGTCTAGAATTCTCTGAAGAATCCAAAAAATAAATGATATACAGGGGGTTGCAATTGAAATAAGAGAGTTGATATTGGCCACGGTCACATGGAACACCCAATATAATATTATTTTCTTGAAAAATATGCGCATTCAAAATTACAAATCGACGTGTCCGAGCGTTTTTCCTAACACCCCCTCATTTATTCGTTATCGAATTTATTCTATTTGGCTGTTACACTCTGTATACTCTCTAATTTGATTGTGCTTGTGTTGTGCAGTTTTTCGGACAAAAGCTAACGTACAAAACACGAAGTATCACCGCCAAAGCCTTTCTACCTGAAAAGAATGATAGTTTATTGACTTTCGCATGTCATGTCAAGGTTATTTACTACAATGCAAATTTTATCTATTTCGTGGAATTTGCATGAGTTTACATAACTTGCTCAAATAATTTGAATGCTTATCTTCGCACTTAATATGTATGATTACATAGCTGGATGGATACCTATATTTAGTCATTGCTGATAACGCGAAATGCGTATTGAAGTTGAACCTGAATGAATATTATGACACTCATTAGGTTCATAGTGAGGTATATCAAAAAAGTTAGACAAGAATATAATATAATAACTACAAAAGTTTTTAGTTCAGAACATTTATATCCGGAAGTTTAGACATGAAAATAAAATGAGATGAAGAAATGTAAAAAGGGCAGATATTTCTTCCACCCCTTTTCAATCAGGCTAGTCGAGCCTTCCATTCGTTCATCAAGCGTTGTCCAATTGCCTCACGTCCGTATTCCATATTCTGCACCTCGCAGATTTACGTAATAACACGGTAAGTAATTGAAATGGATGAAAATGAGTTTCCTGGTTGATGCCTCCGAGATATTCAAGGTGACCTTTGACTGGTCGTGGCTACACGTAGCCAAACAAGGAACGGTCATACTTAGTGCCTTCGTGTTCCGACAAGCCGTTACTTCTTACTTCTCAATGAGCTATGGTTTATTTTGGATGAAATGCATACCTACTATGGAAATGGATAGTCACTTTTATCGCACAAGGGAACTGAAATTCTTCAAGAAAATTAATTTACGATAATTCTGTTTTATCTGCGACCTTCATGAACTTTTGGATTAATTCCAACCAATTATCTACTACCTTGCCATTTATTTATCTACTAAAAATAATCGGCACTCGATACATTGAATAAGATTCCCTTTGCTTCCTCAACAGATTGTGAACAGCCTCATCTCCTACTTTCTTTTATCCTCTTACTTGAGCGGTTCTACATGTGACTTAAGTTGGAGGCGACCTACTAGCGCCATCTATTTTACATTACCTGAAGTGGATTATGAATTGATGCTTCGTTCCCTAGGCGACTGTATTTTTTAAATCCAGGTTTCGTTTCGAAATGTTATTAACTTATCTAATCTAAGATCTAGGCCAAGAATTCAAATTTTTCGTTTGATCTGCAGCGTGTCGTTGAGTGCATGACTCGCTGCATTAAAAATTGTATTACTAGTTCTACTATTCCTTATTTGCATACAATGCTAATATCCTACCGTCATGCTAAGCTTGTCGGTTTTGACATTGTAAGAATTGTGAGTTCGCCCTTCACAATGATAGCTTTGCTCAACTGGTTTGTATCCGGATGAATTAATAATGAAAATAATATTTATTCGGAAGTATACATACAATTATAGCATGTGTATTCGATTGTTGAGACTCTGTTTAACCTAAGCTTGGGGCCTGTATGCTACACAGCATCCACCACTTATCGAATATCCCGACTGCATAAAACCATGTTTTTTGATATTAGAAATTGGTTTTGGAATATATTTTTGTATTATAAGCAAACCTCCCAGTGCACTATCGAATAAGCCACCCCACACAACTATCTGGCAACGGATCGCAAATACCTTCCGGCATGGTGACAGGTCATAAAACCGTGTTAGAAGAAATTCAATACTAAAGAATCCCTTCAAGAATTACATCAACGAGAATCAAGTCCAAATATCATTCGCAATATGCGTTTTTGAGCAATATACATATAACCAATCATCAAAGGCTTGTAAGAGCGATTGAGACATTTCAACTAGGTCTTCCAGTGTCTTAAATATAATCAAAAATGATGTACCTATCATCCACGAATATTATAACATATAACTTTAGTTCTTATGTTGTGTGGTTTGATTCGTTGATAGCCAGTAGCGGATTAACCGGTACGCTTAGTACGCTGCAGCGTAGGCCCCCGAGGTCCATAGGGGCCCCCGGCGATCGAATTAAATTTTTTTTGCTAGAATGAAAATTCAGTCTGTGAGTGTGAAAAAAAATAGTCATACTGTACTATACAGGGTCTTTCACGAGGAACCTCACCCATATTTATACGGGAAACTACTGAACGTATTTTCATGAAATTCAGCACTTATAAGTATTTCACGATGCTGATGAAATCTAAAATATTTTCAAGGCATGAGCACCTCCGGTTTTTCCGGAAATGACGTCAACTTCCGTTTTTCAAATTGGAACACCATTTTTTTATTGCAGAAATAGATTCCTTAGAAAATTTCAAGTTATTTTGATGTAACATTTATCAGTTTTGGTTGGAAAATTCTCTCTGAGCGGGAAAATTCGAAAAAAAAATCGAAAATAGAGCTCCGCTGAAACAAGAATAACTTCGAGGTTTTTGGATGGAAGATTTTCATTTTTGGGCATTTTCAAGATGTAAGATCGATGTATCCACTTTAAAAATCGAAATCGCGATTCATGATACAGGGGGTGAAAAAATCGCTTTCAAAGTTAGGGATGACAAAATCGTGAAAAATCAATTTTTTCAAATTAGAACCCCATTTTTTTATGGCAGATATTGAATCTACGTTAAAAAATAATGTGAGTGTATGCATCACACCCTTGCCCTAAAATGGATATTTTCTGAGTTAATATCCACTTTCGTTAGTATTTCTATGGAAGGAAGGGTCAACAATATGTGTTTGAGTATTCTGAACTGTGTTGACACCATTAGAACTTTCGTGAAAAAAATTGGCGGAGATATGAGAAGGGTATCGTAATGATTTTGTTGTAAAGCAATCCTGAAAAATTTCTTTGTTTTTCCAGTGAAGAAATCGTTTTTTGTGTCTCTGGAATACAACCCTGTTCCCCCACTTAAACCTGCCCGTTCAACTGGAGTTTCTGAAAACCTCCAACGTCCGTGCACGGAATGTTCCATCCCACGATGTTGCTAGGCAACGTACGGAATTCCTGTGCCTGTCTGCCATCCCCCTCCACCCCCCTTTCAGCAGTCTGATGGCGGCTGTTTACACAGGCCAAACATCAAATGCTAATTACATAATTGAAGCAGTCGCATCAGGGATGTTTTGGAATTGGGACACGCTTTCGTTATAGGGGACGTGAAATTAGACATTTGATATCTTTTGATCGGTTTTCAGGGAGGAACGAAGGTTAAACGAGTTTTCAGAGGAATGGAAACTCGATAAATATCGAGATCTGAATATTGGGAGGGTATGCTGGCACCAGGCGCAGTTTATGATATAAAGAAGTGCGATTCAAGCGAGCCCTTGATGACGCTAAAGAGCTGGAGGCAACCAGTTTATCCTAAAGAATCGCCGGATTAAAATCACAATGGCCATTAAGAAGCAACTTCTGATATTGAAGATCTTCCAACTCAAGTGTCATATGCCTCAAAAATTCCTAACAAGAACAGGAGCAGCTTATACGAATACCGTGTTGGAAGAACGCTTCGACTGTTGCAGCTATACGGTGCTTATACTGCTTATTATACCCTCACCACACTCCAAGTATTTACATTTCCTAATGAAACATCCCCTTATGAGATCATCTTACTGATGGGAAGCGAGGTCTATTACAGCCCTCGCGTTTTGTATGTGAACAAGATAATATACATGCATTACCTGAGGACGTTCTGAACACATGAGTACATAAATTGGGCATTGCAATTCACCACACCTGCAGATACAACTGGAGACCAACTAGAGTTGAACAACTGTACCAACATCGGGTATAGTGCCTCCAAGCATAATTTGCATGTCAAAGGTGAGCAATTTTCAAAGTTTACTGTTCTCCTTACATATTATGCTGATTGTTTGAGGTCAGATAACTGATGAAAACAGATTGAAAGAAATTGTCTTTCAAAGACACCAAGAGATGTCCTGTGTTGACATTTCATATCATTGAGAATTTGGAGAATTATGATTGTAAAAGAAATACCAACCCAAATCCAGGGAAATTTTTCATTGCTGTAGGAAGCTCATCTTCATAAGCTGGTCTTATCTACCTTTTTAGATCTAATTTGGAATCCTCACTTCCTCTCCTTGCTTGAAAGACCTGAAATAAAACCTTCCCTTTCCAAGAAATATCTTCCACAGAATGGTAAAGTTCGGCTCTAGTTCTGGTAATCTCAAAATGCTGAGTGTTGTCTGCACACCTACAACAAGCTCAAGAAAACTTATTTTTGAGAACCTTGATAAACTATCATCTATACTTCATCCACTTTTATGAAGTATCCCGATTGGTCATGACCTTAGACAAAGGAAAGAGGTCTGAGGTCATGACATTCTGACACATTTCACCGTGTATATTTTGAAAATGTTAGGTTATAATCATTTTCCTGTCAGATGAATAAGCAACCTTGTCCTTTCTACATAGAGGTCGTAGTTATTACGTATTTATCAAATGTTCATTCAATTTGGGAAAATAATGAATTTTAGAAAATTATATGTGAATTCAATAATTCAAAAGACCTGGCGAATGTTGAAGAAACTTTTTTCTCTGTTAACACTGGAAATATTTCACGTATCTAAACATGGTTGGAAGATTCAGTTATGCTATTTTCTTGTGTAAATTTTACTGAAAAATAATGGACAGAATAGTCCGTTACTTTGAGATAGTTTATTCGAAAAAAAATGAAAGTACTCGAATTACCCGACAGAAGAACTTCCAAACGAATAGACGGACCTTTGGAATTCCCCACTTTTCAAAATTCTCAAGAAATAAGCCTACAGAAGACATTTGAATACCTTTTTGCACAACTTCAAATACTCCTGTATGAAAATGTACTAGTACTATACGAAACCTGTGTCACAGTAAAACCAAAAGAACTAACTTCATTTACCTACAAAGTTGAAAAAGAGTAAATAGAAATTGGCATTGGCAACGTCTCTGAGAATCATTTGGCATTTAACGAGTACCAACCTGCGTCAGTTTTAAGTGAGAAAACTTGATGAACCTAAATCATTTCCAACCGTTATACATTATAAATGCAAAGAGGAACATAAAAGCGAATGGAGTATAGGATCATATCTACTTGAACAAGATGGAACTCAGATATGATGTATGATTATCTGAGAGTGAGCTACGAAGGATCTAATGGTCGAAGCAGAGGATAATGGATAATCACCTTCCATATTATAAAAAATTGCCATCTTCACGGATAAAAAAAAATTTAAATTGAACATGCTAATACTAATGGTTTTTATTAGTCTCACATAGTACTTCGATGTGGCAGCACCTTATTATCTAAGGATGAATTGAGGAGACAACATTTCGAACTTCGTCTACTACTAAATGCATAATCCACTGGAGCAAATCGAGGTGAAGCCTTGAGGAGACTTCATTATAACTTCAATCTCCCCTACCCATCCGACAAACGCTCTAAACTTCAAAAGAATTCCATTTTCCGCATTTCAACCCCCTACCCCCCAATCATTAGGATTTCCAACAAAAACGGCACGTGTGCTGTGGTAGCACAATCTGGAGCGTATTTTGAAAACAGAGATAACGAATTATATGGAAATCGCTATCGATGGTAATCATTCGGGGAATACCTACAACTTTATTGAAATGAGAAAAGAAGAAGATTTTGAAACACATTTTTTGGTGGGGAGAGATTTCGTCATATGTCGTAGTAAGGATTTCAATTCAGCTGAAAGAAAACAATCAATAACAAGTATGTTATACAATAGGAGAGACAAAACTCCTATACACAGCCTAGAAAACAAATTAGAAGTTTCTCACATAGATGCGAAGTTTTTATTGGCTGCAGATTCTCATAGAAGCGAATTGAAGAAGTACAAACCTATAATCGATTCAATAGCGTATAATTCACTCAGCATATAACATACACGAAATAGATGACAAATTTGCCAATCTTCAGTAGATGCAAAATAAAATAATATCAAAAGATGATTTTTTATTGGCTTATAGAAGCGAAAAATGACGTCTCTATATCCGAATGTTTAGCAAAACTCCTCACAAACGTCATTGAAATCAATCTGACGAAATTCAAATAGACATATAAAGATGCGATAAAAAACTAAAATACACTAGTGGCCAATAATTATTGGCCAATAGTTATTGGTCACAAGTGACCATCCAGAGTGTTACTACAACTTGTTGGATTCAAAGGCAGAATGACTTCCAAATCCATCTTCGACTATAGAGATGTCTTTCGCTTCTATAAGATGCACTAGTGGCCAATAATTATTGGCCACACACGTCATAGCAATAAATCTGACGGATTATTTTTTTCAAACAACAAAGATACACTTGTGACGAAGAACTATGGGCCAATAATTATTAGCCACAAATGTATCTTGGTTTTAAAGAAAAAACTCAAGCCGTTTTATATCGCATCTTCATATGACTATTCGAGATTCGTCAGATTGACGTGTGTGGCCAATAATTATTGGCCACAAGTGTATATTATAGAAGCGAAAAAAGACATCTATCTCTATTATAGTCGAAGATGGATTTGGGTAGGCATATCCGAAACTGCTTAGATGGTAGAGGGATAGCTTCTTCGGAAGTAAGTTTTCCTTCGAATCCAACAAGTTGTAGCAACACTCAGGATGATCACTTCAATTCCCGAATATCAGAATACGCGTCCTTCCAGCTGAGAGGATCGCCCACAATTATTTCCGGGATAGGGTGACGTCACGTACAGGTCTCCATGGGGACGAGACGCAACATCGTTTGTCTACCATGTTTATGCGTCAGATGTTCCCGGCAAGGCATTATCAAAAAGTACCTCGCTCGGTTCGGAGCCTCCCTATTCATGGCAGACTTGATAGGATGCGAGGTCTCCTGACCTTCCCTTCATCTCCCATCCCCTCCATCTTTCCGCCCCGGAATGCCGAAGTTTTTTATGGTATTACACTTGCCACTCCGGGATGAAATAGGGACTCGTGCCGCGATTGTATTATTATTCTCTTGGTGGATATTCGTCTTTGTTTGTTGTCTTGGTGGCGTTCTGGTTTGGGATTCCCGGGATGAATGGATGGGCGAAATGAAATTTCGTTGTGGTGGGGAGGTTATTCGATATTATTGAACGAATTTTCCGACTTTCTAGTGAAACAGGTGGTATATTATTATCAATATTGTCACTGGGTTTCATCGCTCTGCCTGGAACTATTTTGCTATGACGTGATTCTCTTTCAGATCCCTCCTTTTCCTATCATTCGTCCTTTCAGACGCATATTCACGTACCAAGGTTCTGGCAGGAGTATTGGACTCCTCATTTCCTTTAATTTAGAGTGACTGGAACGACCCTTCAATCTAGTTCACTGATATTTCCTCTGGCACTCCCATATCAATTTTGAACTGATGACAAGATAGCTCAGTGCTTTGATAGTAGCTTGACTGTCAGAATTGGTCGGTATGTCATATATCTACAATTATTCCTGTCTCAAAGACGGTCAAACATGACCCAAACAGCCAAGCATCATTGTTGGTCCTCCTGCCTCAAATCAGCATAGCCTATACATTCAAAGCCATGCTCCATTAGTTTGTGGAGCAGCTCATCCGCTACTAGGCTCCATAAAAGGGGAGATATCACTCCCACTTGAAGTGTTCTCTGCGAGTGGCTTCAACAGAGAGGGTTTGATTACCCACCTGTGTCTCAGCTATTCTCGATGTTAACAGTTTTATATCCATTTGGCAAAATGGTTTCATTTCCCCTTGTCTCTCTAGTCCTTCGACAGACACATGTTGTGTGTTTTAGAAATTCCTCATCTTCTTCATTGTATAACCCATCCGTTTTCTCGAGCGACCTTTGCAATGACCCTTCGTTATCTGGTTACTGTGAGAGTAGAAGTGACTTTTTGACCTGCACTGAGCTGATCTTTCTTTTCAGTAATCTACTTGCAAATGGGGTGTAAAGTTAGTTCGCCTCCACGTGGTGCACCCTGGGTAACGCTAAATGAACTAACACAAGACGCTCCAGACAATCTTTAGATCATCTGGCAAGAGAATGGAAAATATGTAAAAAAAGGCCATGACCTCATAGAGTTTCTTAAACTTCGGTAATTTCTTTGTATATGAAGAACTAATGTTTTGTTTTTTTCTGTATTTTGTTTATTTTCTTGATTTGATAAGACTGATATAGATTATTCTTAAAAAAATGGTTGTTTATGGGAGAAAACAATGTAAATGTAGGCTCTGATACCAGCTTCTCAGCTTATTAAGAGTCAGGAATGAATAAATAAATAAAAAAGATGACACCATCAACGCACGGCCCTAATAAGATCCAACTGCCGAAGAAACTCTTGTATAATTTGAACTGAAATAGCAAATTACAGCTCATATAAATTATGTATTCCGGAGAGAGATTGATAAATTAATTATAATTGGCGAGCTTCGTTCCATGGTGGCACAGTTTTCATCGACATTGTTAGAAATGTTAGATTCAATTTCGCACTTGACCGCCAAAAGCTTCTAATTACATCGTACATGCAAAATTCCAGTTACAAACAACGTTCTCGACTCACTCCCCCTAGCGAGAAGTCCCTACTGAATAATGTCACATTGATTGGAAAACTTTGGACCAAGAGTTTGGGAGTAATCTCATTTATCTCAGTTGAATGTTCCCCTTTAGTTTGTTCGAGTTTCACACCACCGGATTATACACTCCGGGTTTGAGTGAGGCCCTCCCGCTCCGGAGAAAAGAGGTCTGCGGGAGGATTGAATCCATGGGCGTCCCTAGGAGTTTGGAAAAGAGCAAAGGTCTCAAAAGAACTGCATTGCACTGACCGAAAAATATAGCAAGTACCCAAGAACAGCACATCTGGACTGGTGTTGAGTAAAATCGGTTTCTATTGAAAAAATGGGTCACCTAGAGCTGACGTAAAGTCAGGAGCTTCTATCTTGTGAGAAGATCTATACTACATTTACTTTTATAAAGTATACTGGTTGGCCATGGAATTCTGACACATTTCACCGTGTATATTTTGAAAATGTTAGGTTATTGTCATTCTTCTGTCAGTTGAACAAGCAACGTTGCCGTTTCTACATATATGTCGTAGTAATTAGGTATTTATCGAAATGTTTATTCACTTTGGGAAAATAACTGTCGATGCCAAATTATCAGGGTTCTTTTGGAATGCGAAGATTTCAATTATAAATAGCACTTCCTGATACTTTGCCTCTGCTTTTTCGAAACTACCTTCGGCATTCTTAGTTTCCAGGCTTGATAATTGATAATTATAATAATGAAAAATAAACGTCGGCAACGTCTCCCAGATTTATTCATTGACGTAATGTCATTCACAAGTGCCAACCTGCGATTTTTTCAGTTGAAAAAACTTGATAAACCTAAAACTTGGCCAACCGCGATACTTTATGAAAGTGAATGGAGTATATCTTCTAGTTAGCTTCACATTCAAGAATGATTGACAGCTTTCAAAAATATTGACAGCAGCTGTCAAAGAAATCGTCCATGATCCTGGATATGATATTGCAGAAATATTTTTTTGTCAATACTTTGTGAGCATTTTATATGGTTCTGGTTACGCCATCTGGACTAAATTTGGCATGGAAGATTATACCCCATTCACTTTTAGAATGTATCCGGGTTGGCCATGACATTTTGACACATTTCACCGTGTACATTTTGAGAAAGATAATGGACAGAATAGTCCGTTACTTTGTGATAGTTCATTCGAAAAAAGAATAAAAGTACTCGAAAAACCCGGTAGAAAAACTTCCAAACGAACAGACGGACCTATGGAACTCCCCATTTTTCAAAATTCTCAAGAAATAAGCCTACAGAAGACATTCGAATACCTTTTTGCACAACTTCAAATACTCCAGTATGAAAATCCTAGTAGTATTACGAAACCTGTGTCACAGTCAAATCTTAAAAGAACTAACTCCATTCGCAAAGTTAAAAAAGGGTAAATAGAAATTAGCATTAGGAACGTCTCTGAGAATTATTTGACATTTCACAAGTACCAACCTGCGTCAGTTATATGTGAAAAAACTCGATAAACCGGGATTCTTTATAAAAGTGAATGGAGTATACCTGCTTTTTTTGAAGTGTTATAGAAAATATGCCTTTTTTGTAGGGTTGTCTTTTATGAATTATCTGGAATAAAAATCACAATTTCAAAATAAATGACATGTCATTGATTCGCTTTTCATTCAGTGAACTGTGCAAAATATTGGACTCATTTTCTTTTTTGAATTCTAAAAAATGAGAGAGTGAATAAGAACACCGAAAATATTTTTGATCGAACTTCCAATACGTAAAAAATTATTGAATATCATTAATCTGAGAATCCATTTCAGATCCTCCCCGCCAGCCAACTTTAGCAAATATTTTCTTTGCTTCAGACTGGCGAAGCCGGGCTCATCCTTGAAGTTCCCATTAAGGTCTCCATTATTGAGAAGTAGGAAACTTGACTAATTAAGGAACCTGGCAAAATGGGAGTTGCAACTTAAAATGATATCGACAACTTCCTCGGGGGTTAGAGCAAAGTTGGGTAAGTTTACCGAGTAGTAAAACGAGGCCAGGGACAAATCTAGAGGATGCAGAAGAGATCGATACTTGTTTGAGGAACAGACAGGAACGTCATCAGGGCGGGTTTTCCCAGGGGGTTGGGCTAGGTGTCAGATTTAGTTGGGAACTTGTAAGAAAATTAGGTTATTCTCAAGTTTACTCAATCATTCATTATCACATATTGCACTGAAAATAAAGGGGGATGCAATAAGAAAAATCAATTACCTACGTAATACTCTTTTCATTACACGGCACTGAAAACCCTATCAAAACATGTAGATTTAGAACATCGAAAATGACTCTTTTCCGTGCGGCCGCACCGCAAAAAGTTTTGCGGTGCGCTGAGGCATAGATGCATCCTATGATTCCTATGCTGAGACACAGAGCAATGATTGCGTGACAGTAGATGTCAGTGTTTTGAATAATTATTGTTTCACAATATCGAAATGCTTTCTGCTGAGAATTTTTCCCGTGTTATTGTTTTCAGAGAGGTGTAATGAAAAATATCGTTCATAACACGTCCAGAAAGGTTTTTTCCGTGCTTGCACGAATTCCCGTGTTCGGCTCCGCCTCACACGGGAACACATCGCGCGCGCACGGAAAAAGCTTACTTTCTGGACTAGTAATGAAATATACTATTTCAATGGTTCGTTTACTCAACAATTTAAAAG
The DNA here is from genome assembly GCA_910592335.1 of Adalia bipunctata. Lineage (NCBI taxonomy): Eukaryota > Metazoa > Arthropoda > Insecta > Coleoptera > Coccinellidae > Adalia > Adalia bipunctata. The sequence goes on along the minus strand of OU342954.1, from coordinate 17,611,982 downwards.
CCTTCCAGTGGAAGTGTGTATAAAGCCTTTGTTCATGGAGAAAATTCCACCGAATGAAAAATAAAGGTCTTGATAAATTTCCATATTTTTATTTCAGGATCAGTAAAAATCTGGTAGAAAACATTAAGGGTGAACCAATGAATCCAAATCATAGAACTTATTCTATACTACCTATACCTACTAAAATGGTAACTCGGTGGACCGGCCAGAGAGAATCTGTCGAAAGGTGGGTCCCGAAGAATCTTAAAATCGCAGCGAAGCTCCGATACAGTAATAGTTATTTAATCAACTAGTTTATTAATGACAGAGAATAATGGTCGAAATAATGTTTGAGACCATTAATCGCTGAATTAATAAACGAGTTGATTACAAGATTTTTCCGTCGACCTCATCACGAATTGAATATGAATTCTCGATTGAAATGAATTTTTATTTTGCATAAATATACAAATTTGACATAATGTAAATTTCTATGTTCATTTCGATATATGTATTAATATTTATGCTCCTTATGGATCAATTCGAAAAATTCATAGGGGGAATATTGGACATGTTGTGACATTCTGAATAGTTTACATTTATATCATTACCTATGATATCCGATAAGGAACGTGTGGAGAAAGTGGAGGTTGAAGTATTATTCACTTTGCAACTTGTATCACCTGAAATTTCTTCTGCAGTCTATTTATTTTGAATGGAGTTGACAGAAGTTTCTGATTTCCAACCAAGCTCGATAGTGCTTTGACTGAATATTTTATGTTCGGTTGCCATGACAATCATGCATTAATAAGAAATCATGCATTAAAATAGGTCATTTTTGGATGATTTCGAGTGCGTTAAAATGAGCTTTTTTTCTATTTTATCTACTCCCATAGAATAATATATCCATTATTCAACTGAATTTGATTTGTAATTAATAGTCTCTATAAACCAATATTGTCAGGTAATAATAACTCACGCTATAACTCACTATAATACAAATGGGAAAAATGAAGCTTACGAAATGAATAAAAAAGTCGGGTCAACTCTATTTTAGACATCAAGGTTACGTTCTCGCCATCCATTTCTACATTTTCTTAGGTCTGAATATACAGAAATAATACATTTGGAAAACGTGAATTTTTGACGTTTTCTACGGGATTCGATATCGATTCTATTTTCGACCATAGAAATCGCTTTTGACAACTGTTGTCAATTTTGAAAATGCAGATTATTTCGAATTTCACTGAAGAAGTCGAAGATAAAGTATAGTGTTCAATTCGCTGTAATGGTCATAGCACACTTGATGAATTGCAAAATTCATCTGCGTGTGTTATGACATACATTACCGCTCATAGAACAATATACTATTTCATATGGTCGGAAAGAGGAATAAACGATTTATACGTGGTTGAAATTTCGATTCTCTAGGCGATGTGAAAGTATTTTTCAAAAATTCGCGAAAAAATCCTACAAAAAGGGCCATTTTAAACTCGATATAACTTTTTCCACACATATCCTTACCGTATTGTAAATATACGGATCGAAAGAGGAAAGGTCAATTCAAAATAGTCTCATTTCTTCGGGAAAATTGATCAAACTCTTACATTTCGCCAATAAAATCATCCGATCCGATAACGATAAGTACTATTAATAGGTGGATCTACGGGCTCTACTAGTAGTAACACTACTACAAGTTCTATGATTCAAATTCATCTCATGATGAAGATTACTTATTTATGAACATGACGATCATCTATGTATACCCAAATATATTCACAATTTTCAAATATTCCGCTGGATATATATTCTCATAACAGTAATGATCATTTCAAGCAATTCCTGCAAACTGCACTTTTATTTGACGCTGTGTGTTCATAATCTTCGTTCTATGTAACAACTTTAAGAGACGAGACTTCTGGGGTGTAGCAAAGTTTTGATCGTTACAAAACATTTCCAACAGTAATTCCGTTCTCTCGTTTCACAGCATGCGAATATTCGGATAAAGTTGTTGAATACTTCACCCTTTCAAATCTCGTCCCTTCTGTAGGGGACGATTTACGTGGATAATTAGGTTTCCCAGTTATTTCGCTCTAGCCAGATCCGTACTGAAGTAACATTTTGGTGCATAAATGACGAGAATTGTATTATTTTATGTATAGCGTGGTCTCCTTTGTTCTAGAAGGACTCGAACAACTCATTCTATAAGAGAATTTTATCAGCATAGGTCCGTAAACGTTTAGTTTCAAACAAGTTGTCAGTGGAAAATACACCGATGCAATTGTTGGTTTTTCAACTTTCTTCAGAGGTTCTTCTTACTATGAAACGATTTTGAGATATTAAAAAAAACAAATAATTGGTCGTTTTTATACTGTGGCGACTCACTGCCCACAGCGTGTGTAGCATTCTACACGTGCCGCCCGTACTTGAGAAAGTGTTCAGTAGAGGGCGCCACCCAAAACCGATACCAGGGTACCACGGTCGGATCAGATTTTAGTCTTTCAACTCGGTATCCTCGTTCTTTTCGAGCAAAGTCATTTCAATGTATTTTCTGTAATTCTGTTGTTGATTTGATGGATGTATCAACAGCTGATCTTCCAAGGTCAATTATGACATGACCACAGAATGACATTTTTATGTAATGAAAGTCTTTTACCCAGAACTGAATCGAAATTTCAAGAATATAGACACAAATAATTTGACAAAATAATCGACTATTAGCACGTGACGTTCACCAGAATAAATTCAAATATCTGAAATAACTAAGAAAAATCGGTCATAATTAATGAATAGCCACCTGAAGAGGAAAAAACGAAACTTTTCGAATATTTTCAATTTTGGCGAAACAAAATCTAATCAGTGCATTCACAATTATTCTAGACATCTTAATCATGTCCGTATATCAACCAGGATCGGTTGGTTCATGAGAATATATATGGTTGGTAGCTGTCATGCCGTTCCGTAAATGAAATATGTTCGGTTGGAAGATGGAAACCACCCTTTAGGTAGAGTGCTCGGCTACTTGAACGATTCCACATGAACGCGATAGTTTATGCACTCGTTTCCACACCACCCTGTAGGTAGAGTGCTCGGCTCGGCTCGTTTTGTTTTGAGGTGGTATCCCCAGAAGGCCTACTCCACTTTATGTCGAAATGCGCCAAATTCATTTCTAATAACCTGGTAATGAACAAATTAACAAGATATTAGAGGATCGCGGAAAGGAAAAGTTTCAATTTAGTTCTAGCCTACGATTCTTCTCAAAGTCAAACAGATGCGTACAGCATATGTGGGATTAGGGGAACCATGCCATTAAAGCCCCTTATGGCCGAAAGAAAACCGGAGATCCAGAAAGAAATATAACTTTTTCTTATGTTTTTTCGATTTGGCGAACTCCGACGTGAATATTGTTTATTTTTGCACTCTTGTTTCCGCATTTTTGGCGCAATCTTGTTTCCGCTTTTTGGGCGCAACTTTGTTTCCGCATTTTTTGGCGCAATCCTGTTTCCGCTTTTTGGGCGCAACTTTGTTTCCGCAGTTTTTGTCGCTTCCTTTATTCCGCATTCTCCTGCTGGACGAGATCCACAAAGGGAATATGAATGCGATTGGGAAAAGTAGAATTCGATAGGTGGCGCTCTGAAATGTCAATGTCATCTTAGCAACGAGTAAAACAAATCAGATGCCGTATAAGCCCTTTGATATTTAAGTGGTTTTATTTTGCTGTTTTAGTTATTTTCAGTGTGTGTTTTGAAAAACTTTAGGTTTTTCTTTGATTGTGCTTTAGTGCTTTGTGTTGTTAAACTGAATTTTGACTACTAATATTTTTATTTTTGGAGTATGGTTGATGTTTGTGAAAAGTACAACAAGCGTTCAATTTACTATACAGGGTGTTTCACCATAAACTGGACAAACATATATAGTCGTGTAGATGACACCGAGAAAGTCATTTTTGCCTTATGACATATACCTCGTTTTCGACGCATAAGCGAGATACAGGGTGTTCAATGTCAACTTCGAGCAATATTCTGATAACTGTTGTGAGTTACGCGTGATATTTGAAATAACGGTTTCTGGTCACATCTAAGTATTTTTGAGGGGTTAATTGAATTGTGGTGTAGAATTTTGAGAAAAAAAATTCAATATGGCGGAAAACCTGCAAAGTTGGAATTTTTTTTTCTTGGTGGCTAATTTGGAAAGCATAATCTCAACGTACTCGATTTTCTAAGATTTTCCGTAAAAAAAAAAATTTAAAATTCGAACTCAACTTTTTTTTTACATGTCCTCAGTGAAAAAAAAATTTCGGCCAAAATTTTTGGAATTTTTCATGGTTGAACTATCTTTCATCCTGAATACTTGGGTGGAAACAGAATGAAAAAATATCAATTGGTTTTCTCTTTGTAGCCTTCCGAAGAATACGCTCGGTGTATTTTCTTAATTTTTATTTGAGAAACTGGAGGCCGTACGGAGGTCAAAATTGTGTTGATGGGCTGCCAGAATGATCCGGATAAAAATATGAAATTATAAACCAAAAAAATTTTTTTCTAAAAATTTTGGTAGGAATCGAACTCTTCGATTATGAATTGGATTAATTCTAATCCTATAAATCTCCGTTACCAAGGCAACTCTAGTGAATCGAGAGTGTAGAGTTCGATCCTTACCAAAGTTTTTTGAAAAAAATAAAAAAAAAATAATTTTTTGTATTCAATTTTTTTCAATTTTTTCGGAAAATTTTTTTTTTGCTGATAAATTTATATTTCTATCTGGGTCATTTTGGCAGCCCAGCAGCACAATTTTGACCTTCGTACGGCCTCCAGTTTCTCAAATAAAAATTAAGAAAGTACACCTAGCGTAATCTTCGGAAGGATACAAAATGAAAACCAATTGATATTTTTTCAATCTGTTCCCACCCAAGTATTCAGAATTAAAGATAGTTCAACCATGAAAAATTCCAAAAATTTTGGGCGAAATTTTTTTTTCACTGAAGACATGTAAAAAAAAAGTTGAGTTCGAAATTTGAAAAAATTTTTTCACGGAAAATCTTAGAAAATCGAGTACATTGAGATTATGCTTTCCAAATTGGCAACCGAGAAAAAAACTTTCCGACTTTGCAGGTTTTCCGCCATTTTGAATTTTTTTTTGCAGAATTCTACACCACAATTCAATTGAGCCCTCAAAAATACTGAGATGTGATCAGGAACAGTTATTTCAAATATCACGCGTAACTCACCACAGTTATAAGAATATTGCTCAAAGTTGACATTAAACACCCTGTATCTCGCTTATGCGTCGAAAACGAGGTATATGTCATAAGGCAAAAATTACTTTCTCGGTGTCATCTACACGGCTATATATGTTTGTCCAGTTTATGGTGAAACACCCTGTATATCGGCGGAAAACTTCTTCTGGACGACGAAGAATGGAAAAATAGGCGATTTGCTTTCGATATTTCGCCCCAAAATTGCCGATCGATTCGAAAATTCCGAAATTAATGCGGGACTATTTGCCGGTGCGTACAGCGTAGACTTAAGATATTCATTTTGGGATTTTTCCCTTTACGGCTAGTGCAACCAAATTCAGAACAGTTTTGATTATGCAGCGACATAATTCAAAGTATAAAACTTTAACAAAGGTGCACAAAAAATCAAACTTGATCTGCAATGAAGACAAATAAAAATAGAATAAGAACAATGCAATACGAATTATTTTACTCGTTGCTTCAATTACAATTACAGAGGTCTCATTGAATTCTACTCCGCCCAATAGTTAATGCACTCGTTTCCACACCACCCTGTGGGTAGAGTGCTCGGCTACTTGAACGATTCCACCAAGGGAATATGTGAACGCGATAGTTAATGCTCTCGTTTCCACACCACCCTGTAGGTAGAGTGCTCGGCGCGTTTTGTTTTTAAGTGGTATCCCCAAAAGGCCTACTCCACTTTGGGTCGAAACGCGCCAAATTTGATTCTAATGATCTGTTAATTAACAAATTAACCAGATATTAGAGGATCGCGGAAAGGAAAAGTGTCAATTTAGTTCTAGCCTACGATTCTTCTCAAAGTCAAACGGATGCGTACAGCATATGTGGGGTTAGGGGAACCATGCCATTAAAGCCCCTTGTGGCTGAAAGAAAACCGGAGATCCAGAAAGAAATATCACTTTTCCTTTTTTTTCCGATTTGGCGAACTCCGACGTGAATATTGTTTATTGTCGAACTCTGGTTTCCGCATTTTTGGCGCTACTTATATCCGCATTATCCTTCTGAACGAATTTCACCAAGGGAATATAAACGCGAAATTTAATGCACTTGTTTTCACGCCACCCTGTAGGTAGAGTGCTCGGCTACTTGAACGATTCCACCAAGGGAATATATGAACGCGATAGTTAATGCACTGTTTTTGGCGCTACTTGTTTCCGCATTTTTTGGCGCATACTTTTTTCCGCAATATCCTTCTGAACGAATTCCACCAAGGGAATATGAACGCGAAACATAATGCACTCGTTTCCACGCCATCCTGTAGGTAGAGTGCTCGGCTACTTGAACGATTCCACCAAGGGAATACATGAACGCGAAAGTTAATGCACTGTTTTTGGCGCTACTTGTTTCCGCATTTTTTGGCGCATACTTTTTTCCGCAATATCCTTCTGAACGAATTCCACCAAGGGAATATGAACGCGAAACTTAATGCACTCGTTTTCACGCCACCCTGTAGGTAGAGTGCTCGGCTACTTGAACGATTCCACCAAGGGAATATATGAACGCGATAGTTAATGCACTGTTTTTGGCGCTACTTGTTTCCGCATTTTTTGGCGCATACTTTTTTCCGCAATATCCTTCTGAACGAATTCCACCAAGGGAATATGAACGCGAAACTTAATGCACTCGTTTTCACGCCACCCTGTAGGTAGAGTGCTCGGCTACTTGAACGATTCCACCAAGGGAATATATGAACGCGATAGTTAATGCACTCGTTTTCACACCACCCTGTAGGTAGAGGGCTCGGCTACTTGAACGATTCCACCAAGGGAATATATGAACGCGATAGTTAATGCCCGGTTTTTTGGCGCTACTTGTTTCCGCATTTCTTGGCGCATACTTTTTTCCGCATTATCCTTCCGAACGACTTCCACCAAGGGAATATGAACGCGAAACTTAATGCACTCGTTTTCACGCCACCCTGTAGGTAGAGTGCTGGACTACTTGAACGATTCCACCAAGGGAATACATGAACGCGATAGTTAATGCACTGTTTTTGGCGCTACTACTTGTTTCCGCATTTTTTGGCGCATACTTTTTTCCGCCTTATCCTTCTGGACGAATTCCACCAAGGGAATAAATGAACGCGATAGTTGATGCACTCGTTTCCACATCACTCTGTAGGTAGAGTGCTCGGCTACTTGAACGATTTCACCAAGGGAATATGAACGCGATATTTAATGCACTCGTTTCCACACCACCCTGTAGGTAGAGTGCTCGGCGCGTTTTGTTTTCAAGTGGTATCCCCAGTAGGCCTACTCCACTTTATGTCAAAATTGGCGCATACTGTTTCCGCATTTATTGGCGCATGTGTTCTCTGAGACACTTCTTCTTGGTCAGAACCTTTATGGCATTATCAACAATACATATACTTGAAATTAACCACCACCAAAAACCCTAAAAGTCACTCACTCTGATGCTTAAAACTGTTGATTTTCGGCTGTTGGTTCATCGATGCCTGGAGTTGGGAATGGCAACCATAAAATCCCAACTCAGCCCGGAAAGGCCAAGGGTTCTCTGGGACCTACCTTCTCTTCCACCTGAAAAGTCTGAAAAAAAGAAACGCTACCGCAAACTTTGTTTTGGCGCATACTTTTTCCGCATTTATTGCCGCATGAGTTAGTTCCCTGAGACATTTCTCCTCCGACGGAACCTTTGCGACATTATTGTCAATATACCTGAAATTAACCATCACCAAAAACCCTAAAAGTCACTCACTCTGATGCTTCAAACTGTTCATTTTCCGCGGTTGGTCCATCGATGCCTGGAGTTGAGAATGGCAACCATGAAATCCCAACTCAGCCTGGAAAGGCCAAGGGTTCTCTGGGACCTACCTTCTCTTCCACCTAACAAAGCTGAAAAAACGCTATCGCTAATTGGCGCAACTCTGTTTCCGCATTTTTTGTCGCATACTTTTTTCCGCATTCTCCTTCTGGACGAATTCCACCAAGGGAATAAATGAACGCGATATTTAATGCACTCGTTTTCACACCACCCTGCAGGTAGAGTGCTCGGCTACTTGAACGATTCCACCAAGGGAATATATGAACGCGATAGTTAATGCACTCGTTTTCACACCACCCTGTAGGTAGAGTGCTCGGCTACTTGAACGATTCCACCAAGGGAATAAATGAACGCGATATTTAATGCACTCGTTTTCACACCACCCTGTAGGTAGAATGCTCGGCTACTTGAACGAATTCCACCAAGGGAATATATGAACGCGATATTCAATGCACTCGTTTTCTCACCACCCTGCAGGTAGAGTGCTAGGCTACTTGAACGATTCCACCAAGGGAATATATGAACGCGATAGTTAATGCACTCGTTTTCACACCACCCTGTAGGTAGAGTGCTCGGCTACTTGAACGATTCCACCAAGGGAATAAATGAACGCGATATTTAATGCACTCGTTTTCACACCACCCTGTAGGTAGAATGCTCGGCTACTTGAACGAATTCCATCAAGGGAATATATGAACGCGATATTCAATGTACTCGTTTTCTCACCACCCTGTAGGTAGAGTGCTCGGCTACTTGAACGATTCCACCAAGGGAATATATGAACGCGATAGTTAATGCACTCGTTTTCACACCACCCTGCAGGTAGAGTGCTCGGCTACTTGAACGATTCCACCAAGGGAATATATGAACGCGATAGTTAATGCACTCGTTTTCACACCACCCTGTAGGTAGAGTGCTCGGCTACTTGAACGATTCCACCAAGGGAATAAATGAACGCGATATTTAATGCACTCGTTTTCACACCACCCTGCAGGTAGAGTGCTAGGCTACTTGAACGATTCCACCAAGGGAATATATGAACGCGATAGTTAATGCACTCGTTTTCACACCACCCTGTAGGTAGAGTGCTCGGCTACTTGAACGATTCCACCAAGGGAATATATGAACGCGAAACTTAATGCACTCGTTTCCACACCACCCTGTAGGTAGAATGCTCGGCTACTTGAACGAATTCCACCAAGGGAATATATGAACGCGATATTCAATGCACTCGTTTTCTCACCACCCTGTAGGTAGAGTGCTCGGCTACTTGAACGATTCCACCAAGGGAATATGTGAACGCGATAGTTTATGCACTCGTTTCCACACCACCCTGTAGGTAGAGTGCTCGGCGCGTTTTGTTTTTAAGTGGTATCCCCAGAAAGCCTACTCCACTTTATGTCGAAATGTGCAATCTTGTTTCCGCCTTCCGGGCGCATACTTTTTTCCGCATTATCCAGTTGAACGAATTTCACCAAGGGAATATATAAACGCGAAAGTTAATCCACTCGTTTTCACACCACCCTGTAGGTAGAGTGCTCGGCTACTTGAACGATTCCACCAAGGGAATATGTGAACGCGATAGTTTATGCACTCGTTTCCACACCACCCTGTAGGTAGAGTGCTCGGCGCGTTTTGTTTTTAAGTGGTACCCCCAGAAGGCCTACTTCACTTTTGGTCGAAATGTGCAATCTTGTTTCCGCTTTTTGGGCCCAACTTTGTTTCCGCATTTTTTGGCGCATACTTTTTTTTGCATTCTCCTTCTGGACGAATTCCACCAAGGGAATATGAACGCGATAGTTTATGCACTCGTTTTCACACCACCCTGTAGGTAGAGTGCTCGGCTACTTGAACGATTCCACCAAGGGAATATATGAACGCGATAGTTAATGCACTCGTTTTCACACCACCCTGTAGGTAGAGGGCTCGGCTACTTGAACGATTCCACCAAGGGAATATATGAACGCGAAACTTAAAGCACTCGTTTCCACACCACCCTGTAGGTAGAATGCTCGGCTACTTGAACGAATTCCACCAAGGGAATATATGAACGCGATAGTTAATGCACTCGTTTTCACACCACCCTGTAGGTAGAGTGCTCGGCTACTTGAACGATTCCACCAAGGGAATATATGAACGCGAAAGTTAATCCACTCGTTTTCACACCACCCTGTAGGTAGAGTGCTCGGCTACTTGAACGATTCCACCAAGGGAATATGTGAACGCGATAGTTTATGCACTCGTTTTCACGCCACCCTGTAGGTAGAGTGCTCGGCTACTTGAACGATTCCACCAAGGGAATATATGAACGCGATAGTTTATGCACTCGTTTTCACACCACCCTGTAGGTAGAGTGCTCGGCTACTTGAACGATTCCACCAAGGGAATATGTGAACGCGATAGTTTATGCACTCGTTTCCACACCACCCTGTAGGTAGAGTGCTCGGCGCGTTTTGTTTTTAAGTGGTATCCCCAGAAAGCCTACTCCACTTTATGTCGAAATGTGCAATCTTGTTTCCGCCTTCCGGGCGCATACTTTTTTCCGCATTATCCAGTTGAACGAATTCCACCAAGGGTATATGAACGCGATAGTTAATTTACTGTTTTTTGGCGCTACATGTTTCCACATTTTTGGCGCAATCTTGTTTCCGCTTTCTGGGCGCATACTTTTTTCCGCATTATCCAGTTGAACTAATTCCACCAAGGGAATATATAAACGCGAAAGTTAATCCACTCGTTTTCACACCACCCTGTAGGTAGAGTGCTCGGCTACTTGAACGATTCCACCAAGGGAATATGTGAACGCGATAGTTTATGCACTCGTTTCCACACCACCCTGTAGGTAGAGTGCTCGGCGCGTTTTGTTTTTAAGTGGTACCCCCAGAAGGCCTACTTCACTTTTGGTCGAAATGTGCAATCTTGTTTCCGCTTTTTGGGCCCAACTTTGTTTCCGCATTTTTTGGCGCATACTTTTTTTTGCATTCTCCTTCTGGACGAATTCCACCAAGGGAATAACGCGATAGTTTATGCACTCGTTTTCACACCACCCTGTAGGTAGAGTGCTCGGCTACTTGAACGATTCCACCAAGGGAATATATGAACGCGATAGTTAATGCACTCGTTTTCACACCACCCTGTAGGTAGAGGGCTCGGCTACTTGAACGATTCCACCAAGGGAATATATGAACGCGAAACTTAAAGCACTCGTTTCCACACCACCCTGTAGGTAGAATGCTCGGCTACTTGAACGAATTCCACCAAGGGAATATATGAACGCGATAGTTAATGCACTCGTTTTCACACCACCCTGTAGGTAGAGTGCTCGGCTACTTGAACGATTCCACCAAGGGAATATATGAACGCGAAAGTTAATCCACTCGTTTTCACACCACCCTGTAGGTAGAGTGCTCGGCTACTTGAACGATTCCACCAAGGGAATATGTGAACGCGATAGTTTATGCACTCGTTTTCACGCCACCCTGTAGGTAGAGTGCTCGGCTACTTGAACGATTCCACCAAGGGAATATATGAACGCGATAGTTTATGCACTCGTTTTCACACCACCCTGTAGGTAGAGTGCTCGGCTACTTGAACGATTCCACCAAGGGAATATATGTACGCGATAGTTTATGCACTCGTTTTCACACCACCCTGTAGGTATAGTGCTCGGCTACTTGAACGATTCCACCAAGGGAATATATGAACGCGATAGTTAATGCACTCGTTTTCACACCACCCTGTAGGTAGAGTGCACTTTATGTCAAAATTGACGTGAGTATACTTGTTTCCGCATTAATTGCCGCGTACTGATTCCGCATTTATTGGCGCATGTGTTCTCTGAGACATTTTTCCTTCGTCAGAACCTTCGCGACATTATTTTCAATATACCTGAAATTAACCACCACCAAAAACCCTAAAAGTCGCTCACTCAGATGCTTCAAACTGTTGATTTTCCGCTCCTGGTCCATCGATGGCTGGAGTTGGGAATGGCATCCATGACATCCCATGCAACTGAGCCCTGAAAGGCCAAGGGTTCTCTGGGACCTACCTTCTCTTCCACCTGAAAAAATCTGAAAAAAAGAAACGCTACCGCTAACTATTTTTTGGCGCATACTGGTTGCTCAGTTTCAATTTAATTTCAGTATAAACCTATTGATGCATCTTTTCAAGATGATCATGAAATAGTACGAAATAGGGGGAAAAATTGTGGTGAATTTTCTCTTCGAATGGCGATTATTCGTTTAATTTCTCTTCGACAAATCAAAATCAAAAATGAACAAATAATATATTCAAAACAGAGTTTCATTACCTAAAATATAGAAATTTTGCAATGTATTGCCCAATTTGAACTTTCTCCAGACCAACAACATATGATTTTTGAAAATACAGAGTAACAGCCAAATGGAATAAATTCGATAACGAATAAATGAGGGCGTGTTGGGAAAAACGCTCGGACACGTCGATTTGTAATTTCAAATGCGCATATTCTTGAAGAAAATAATATTATAAAGGGTGTTCCATGTGACCGTGGCCAATACCAACTTTCTTATTTCAAATGCAACCCCCTGTATATTATTTATTTTTTGGATTACTCAGAGAATTCGAGACACAATTCATGCACAATGTCCTATACCTATCTTTAACTTTTTCGGAAGTATTAAGTGTTTTCAGATTTATTGCAAAAATCAACGTTTTAAATAAAAATTATTTTATTTCACAAATTCGGTGCATTACACTTAAAACCTGATAAGTAATACTGATTATTTCTTAATCATTAAAAAAAACCATAATGTAAATGTAGGAAATGTTCAAAATGCTCTCCGCGAACGTCTTGCCAACATGCTAATCTGGTGTAGAATTGTCTTCTAACATTACTCAACATTTCAGGCGTGACTGATCTAATCGCAAGCATGATTCGGTTGTTTAGGTCGTCTAAGTTTAAGGGTTTTGTTTCGTATACAATACTTTCGACATATCCCCACAAAAAGAAGTCTAATGTAAAATTGTAAAAAATTGTAAAAATCTGAAACACTCAATATTTCCGAAAAAGTTGAAGATAGGTATAGGACATTTTACATGAATTATGTCTATAATTTTCTGAAGAATCCAAAAAATAAATAATATACAGGGGGTTGCATTTGAAATAAGAAAGTTGGTATTGGCCACGGTCGCATGGAACACCCTATATAATTTTATTTTCTTGAAAAATATGCGCATTTGAAATCACAAATCGACGTGTCCGAGCGGTATATGTTATTACCGGAAAATTGAGACCTGTCCTATACCTACGTATATTTGAGAATCAAAGGATTGATGGAAATTATTTTTATTATAGTTATAGTTATCCGCTGAAAATGATACTATAAATTCTATCGATGCATTATTTCTCACATCAACAATCCACTTATTTTCAAATGCTTTCGTCAATTTTCTTTTATTGTATTGGGCTATAGTAATTGCGAAAGTGCATTCAAAGTAAAATTGAAAATCAATGTTATAAAATATTGCATTGTCGCCACTTAAAATGAAACACACAGTAAAACTTACAAACTATTTTGCATCACTTCGCTTCACATTCACTACAAAGGAAACTGAGAGAACGCGCGCGCCCTGTATATGTGCACCCCACAAAAATCGCGTCGGAACTGAATCCTGACTTTCAAAATGATCGAGAAAATTTCGTTTCCGAAACTTGTTTGTATGACTAACGTTTACATAACTCCAAATGAGTCCCGGTCAGTTCAGTTTCATATACGAGGGCTGGCCAAAATTTCCAGTTTTCCGAGACTATTTCAACAAAATCGAAGGTCTGAACAAATTCGTAACACATTTCACCCCCATTTTTGCGTTTTTGAATGAAGCAACAATGAAAAAATCCAAATTTCGCCCTTTTATTAACAGCGAATGTGAAAATAAAGGCAGTCGTCAGATAAATATTTGACCAAGCCCCTTACAGTCTTTCTTTTCTCATGATGTATCATGATGTGTTTTTTCAACTTGTGGTGATTCAGTTTCAGACAAAGGATACGGATTCAGCTTTCGTTTGAGTTTTACTAGCTTAACGTTGCTCTTTTGGAATTTGTGAAAGATTGTGATTTGTGCGGAAAATTTGCTAGGGTAGTGCATCAAGTTTCATTGACTATTTGAATTTTCACCAAACATTGTGAGTAGAAAATGTTCCCAATTCTCAATAAGAAAGTGTAATTTGAAGAAAATATGCTCTTTCTAAGTTCTTACTTCCCTGATATGGACCCTTATTTTCTTTCAAATATATTTTTGTGGAAACTGTAGAGATTTGATGAAATTCGATAAATTCCAATAAGAATTCGAAATAGCCTAATCATCTGATGAATTGTTGAATACTCAGTGTTACTGTACAAAATTCAATTATTACAGTATTTTGAATTCGACTGTTAGAATCTACATAAAAATCTGTTTCTACACTTTTAAAGGTAATGACTTTCAAAAAACTCGATATTTCAAAATTCAGACAATTAGGACATATAATAAGTTGTTATTTGTTCTTTCTTCGAGCATTCTGGTCACAAAACCCTCAACAAATTCATTTGATAAGTTGTTCGAATCCTAAAAACATATTAATTTCAAAATCATTTCGTCGTTATTCAACTAACAAAGCAAAATCTATTTTGTTCTTATTCGTATGGAATGTCTTCTATCGTAAATAGAAATTTATACATTGTGACTAGTGTGAGTCGTTAAGAAAGGGAAAAACCTTGGAAACTTAGAGAAGAGCCTTAAATAAGAGGAGTGAGCGCAATATGCCTAATACAAATTTTGCTCGTTCAAGGGTTCAAGAGATACAGTGTGTTCAAATTGATGATTTCATTTATAAATTTTCTGATATTAAATGGTAAAATTAATGACAAATTATTCCTATTTATCATGCTGAAAAACATGGAAACAGCCATTTTCACGTTGATCCTATGAATACTATCAAGAAATAATGTATTTATTCAGATATAATTATTTTGAAAACACTGTATTTCTTAAACGAGCAAGATTTTCACAAGGCATTTTGCTCTCAATCCTCCTATTCTAGGCGCTTCTTGTACCAGTTTCCAGATTTTAAATTCTCAACGACTCACCCTATATGTATCTAAAACGAGTCATCCTTATAGTTAATCATCAAAAATGACAATGGAGGAGAAATGAGTGATTGTAATTTTTCGTTCAAATCGAAATATAAATTATTTTGGAATTTTTATTTTTCTAGGTTAAAATGGCAAATAATGAATGAAGATATTGAAATTTTTGTTGGAGAGTAAGCCATACAATCTATACAGGGTCTTTCACGAGGAACCTCACCCATATTTATACGGGAAACTACTGAACGTATTTTCATGAAATTCAGCACTTATAAGTATTTCACGATGCTGATGAA
Organism: Adalia bipunctata; assembly: GCA_910592335.1. Classification (NCBI taxonomy): domain Eukaryota; kingdom Metazoa; phylum Arthropoda; class Insecta; order Coleoptera; family Coccinellidae; genus Adalia; species Adalia bipunctata. The sequence goes on along the minus strand of OU342954.1, from coordinate 17,596,566 downwards.
ATCTAAAATATTTTCAAGGCATGAGCACCTCCGGTTTTTCCGGAAATGACGTCAACTTCCGTTTTTCAAATTAGAACACCATTTTTTTATTGCAGAAATAGATTCCTTAGAAAATTTCAAGTTATTTTGATGTAACATTTTTCAGTTTTGGTTGGAAAATTCTCTCTAAGCGGGAAAATTCGAAAAAAAAATCGAAAATAGAGCTCCGCTGAAACAAGAATAACTTCGAGGTTTTTGGATGGAAAATTTTCATTTTTGGGATTTTTCAAGATGTAAGATTGATGTATCCATTTTAAAAATCTAAATCGCGATTCATGATACAGGGGGTGAAAAAATCGCTTTCAAAGTTAGGGATGACAAAATCGTGAAAAATCAATTTTTTCAAATTAGAACCCCATTTTTTTATGGCAGATATTGAATCTACGTTAAAAAATAATGTGAGTGTATGCATCACACCCTTGCCCTAAAGTGGATATTATATCAGAAAATATCCATTTTAGGGCAAGGGTGTGATGCATACACTCACATTATTTTTTAACGTAGGTATTGTTCCATCATCAAAACCTCCTGCCTCAGTTTTTCACTCAGTAAGGTTATTAAATAGTGGTTGTCTGTTTTTTTATTGTAAGTTATACTACTGTACAATATTGTAGTTAGTGCAGGCAGATTTTATTTTTTTTGTCCAATGCAAGTTACTACGATGATGGTCAAAATACTGAAAGCATTATAAAGAAGTGGACTGGAAAGGGTTGTTTTTGGCTGTGTAGGAAAAATCCATCATATACTTAAAGTTAGTTTATTTTACAAACTATCAACAAATAATGTCATTGTTTTTTTTACACAAGTTACATTAAAAAAATCACAAAAATTTTACCAAATTTCATAACATTTCTCAGTTTTCTAGACAATTGAAAAATTTCATATTTGCCAGATGAAATGATGGAACGTTTCTCTGGCAGGGCGTTAGAATTGACCAATCAATCATACAATCGAATGAATTTGCATCTTTACACAATGAAACAATCAATAAAGGAAGAGATCCAGGATAAATCACGAATTCTTCTTCAATCACCCTGATTATTATCTTTTTTCCAAATTTTTCTCGACATCAACAAAAAGAAATTCAACAAAACATACATAAATGACTTCAATATTCAAAAGATACGAAAATTCCTTTCAGATTTAAAAGGAATCACGGTATTTACAAATAATAATTATCTACAATATTCATTAATTGCTAAAAACTGGAAATTATTATAACTTCTCCAAGATCAACAGCCGGATTAAAACAGAATGGACCGATAAAAAGATGTGAGCGACAAAAAGACAACACAAACGAAACTGACTGTTGCATTTTTTCCTTTCATCTCCCGAAATTCCAGGTAACGCGATCGAAAAAACGCTAGAAGTGACACATTCTAGTTATCGTGCGTCCTCCCTTTTAGCCCGTATCGAGTCGCGGTAAACCTAACCTCAACATTCTCTCCCTCTCTCTCATAACGCATTCTCTCGTTTTTGTATAGGGGGTGCGGGCTTGTTGGATCTATACAAGATATTGTTTTTTTTTTATTTTAACGTGACGGCAAGTGAAACGACCTAGAACTGAAACCCGCCCATTGGTACCGACTGATCGGAACTGAAATGGTACTGTTGCTGTTCCGGATCGACAGATGGCGCCACATTGGCATCCTCTTCCTCCGTGCCGAAGAAGTGTTCGATGATGTCGAAGGCCTTCTGGTAGACCTCAATGTTCTCGTGAGATTGCAAGAACTCGATTTTGTCCAGACCTGGAAGAGATATTAACTTAAGGGTCCGCTAAAAGAGCATCGTAGTAAATTGAAAATCCCATCTCGGTGCCACGAAACTGAGGTGTCCGCTAAGTACAATTGTCCGATCAAACGATACAATTTTTAGAATATCTTACCGTAGCATTCTTCGATCAGCACTGCGTAAGGATTCTGTCCCATCAGATTCTTCGCGTCCTGTTCGCCGAGCTTGAGTATGTTCTCGAGACCGTTCAGGGCGACCTGCACGATCTTGGTGTCTAGGATGGTCAGCAAGTCGCACAACGGTCCGATGCAACCCTGCTCGACCAGGTAACGAATCTGTTCCGCCGTGCCGCCGGACGTCGCGTTCGTAATGGCCCACGCCGCCTCTTTCCTGGTCTTGAATTCCGCCGATTTGAGGATTTCTATCAGGGCGGGGAATATGTTGGCTTCGATGACAGCCTGTGAAGAAGATATAGAATATTGCTAGTGGGCCGAAGGGACAAGCTGAATAGTAATACTATTCTTTGGCGTTCAGCATCAGAAAAAACTCACCTGAATCTGTTGTCTGTTCCCTGCGGTTATGTTGCTTATCGTCCAGCATGTCTCTTTCCTTATCGATTCCTTAGGCGAAGAAAGCAAGTGATACAGGCAAGGCAAAGCCGAACAATTGAGAATCAGCTGGGTCTGCAAGTCGTCGCCAGTTACTATGTTGCCGACTGCCCTTAATGCCGCCGAAACCACGTTGGATTCTTGATACATAAGGAGTTCCACTAGTCTTCTAGAAACGCCGGCATCTATTACAGCCTGGAAAGAAACAATCTATGTCGACTTAAATATTAACGATTAACTAAAAAAATTTCATTGAACTAAGAGTAAATCTGCAACATTTATTCTGTTTATTGAATTTTTTTGAATTTCTACATATCTTCTTCTTCTTAATCAGCTCCTCAAAATCCACTCCTGGACTTAGGAATCCCTTCTTTTCACTCTCTATCTATCGAATAAAATAATTCAAATTTAGTTCTGAAAAGAACTTTTCAACTTATGCTATAAAAAGGAAAAAATCGACCGGGTGTCTGAAAGTTGATCTACGCGGCTACTCTTGTATAGATATGCATCTCCCGCCTACCTAGGACGGACTGACGGAGACGCATTTAGGTCCATGGTGCGGTTTTATCTTCATCACTTCAACCTGCCATAACTTTTGATGTACTTGTTGTAATTGTATGATGTGAAGGGCAATTTCGTTCTAAATTAAATACTGGGGATAAATAACGTAATGAGTTGGATGAGGATCAATACCCTATTCCAAAAACGCACTCCCAAATAGTGCATAATTTTTGAAAACATCTGATTACCATAAACAAGTAATAGCAAGTCAATCTTGAGAGATAGATATATGCTATCGCGGACTTTTTTGTAGAACTATTTGAGATGTACATTTCCGTCATACATTGTATCCACGTAAGTCTTACAGTTTTTGCAGCGCGCGTGAAAATAGCTGATTATGGCTGATTTTTTTGTTATTATTGAAGTTATAGTAGGTATCCTTATTTTTTTCGGGTGGAAAGTATAGCCTATGTCACTCAGGGATAATGTAGCTTTCTAATGGTGAAAAAATTTCTGAAATCGGTCCAGTAGTTCTTGAGCCTATTCGTATCAAACAAACAAAAATACAAAACTTTCCTCCTTATAATATTAGTATAGATAAAATTTGGATATTCATCAGTTTTTCATTTTACATGAACTGAATATTGCTTATTTCAGTGTCCTATATACGAAGAAATATTCAGTTCAGTTTCTTATCTCCAATTTTGTCAAGTCCTGGTGCCTGCTGACCAAATTCCCCTTCATTTCCTGTCACTCAATACATATGTGGATAATACACCAAGTTACACTAACTGGGTGTTCCAAAATATTTAAGAAAATGCACTTAATTGGAACGACTTGAGCATCCAACGTTGGCACACATTCACGGCCTTTTTTCAACAAAAATGCACTTAATTTGAATAATTTTCACTGGTCTGATATTCCAGTTTGAATTCGGCGATTCATTTTGTCTTTTCAAGTATTTAACTCGAGAAAATTTACCATAAATGAATACTTGATACGTGCGTATCCAAATACCCGAAACATATTTACTGGAAATCACTGGAATTATAAATTGGATCTTCATCAGCCTGAAAAAAGCCCATAATTCTATTAGAAAGCTCCTTTTGAACAAGATCTTCTGAAGATTCCTACATAAGCGATGTGAAAAATTATACATAAATTCAATTAAAGTTTTTCGTCTTCCTTGTTTTTAATACACATACGGGAATTCGTGGGATTGGAAGTGTTTGAAAATAGACACTATGTCATTCCATTAAGCAACGTTTCGTAACTTTATTTTTGTTACTTCATCAGGCTCTACAATATAAAACACACATCTTTATTACAAGAAATAAACAAGCAACATGAAGTCAATACACACAACATATATACATACCTCGGAAGCGGCAAATGTCCGTCAAACAGTCATAAATCATAAATATTCAGAAATTACGGATATTATTCGAATAATTTTTTTTTTTTTTGCCATTGAAAATTATTCGAATAATATCCGTAATTTCTGAATATTTATGATTTATGACTGTTTGACGGACATTTGCCGCTTCCGAGGTATGTATATATGTTGTGTGTATTGACTTCATGTTGCTTGTTTATTTCTTGTAATAAAGATGTGTGTTTTATATTGTAGAGCCTGATGAAGTAACAAAAATAAAGTTACGAAACGTTGCTTAATGGAATGACATAGTGTCTATTTTCAAACACTTCCAATCCCACGAATTCCCGTATGTGTATTATACATAAACCCTGAATATCCAACCATAGTCAACGAAAGTTTGATATGAATTCTCTTACCTGAATTTTTTCATTGGGTCCATCAGACAGATAGCTGAGCGCCCAGCAGGCGTCCGCCAAGACGTCGGCATCTGAGTGAAATAAAAGCCTCGCTAGCACTGGAAGACCAAGGGAAACTTTGGAAAAGTCTACCGGCGGATTTTTACCTCTGCACAAGTTCGAGAGCGCCCAAACAGCGTTCCTGGTCATCGTCAGACGATTCGACTTACTCAAAAGTCTGAAATATGATTAATATAAACCTCACAGTTCACGGCAAATGTCTGATGATATTCATTTAAAAACGCCTTCAGAATGAATTGAAGGGACTTAATCACCAATTGGATCCCAATATGGTGAACAGGTGTTTACTCAGTATTGAGAAAAATTTTCCTGATGGTGTGATATCATCCCTTACCATTCTGTTTCTTTGAAAAATAAATATTGACTTTTTGCATCATTATTCTCAATTATTATCGAATGGGTTCCATGAAAAAAACTTACTGTAGCAATGGCGGTAATATCCCAGCATCTAAAACATGATCTCTACATTCTGGAGAGTCACCTGCAATATTTCCAAGTGCCCATACTGCTTGCTCCTATCGGAAACGATCAAATTAATAATTTATTATTATTATTCGAGATAAATCTGGCGCATTTCGACATAAAGTGAAGTAGTTGACCTACTAGGGATACCACTCAAAAACAAAACGCTCTGAGCACTCTACTTACAGGGTGGTGTGAAAACGAGTGCATTAAATATCGCGTTCATATTCGATATTCCCTTGGAGGAATTCGTTCATCTGAATAATGCGGAAACAGTATACACCAATAAATGCGGAACATTTTTTTTCCAACAATAAAGAGAAAAGTGATAGATCTCCGAGCTATGACGAAACGGTTCTGTTAATCCCAGATATGCTGTACTTATCTATTTGACTTTGAGAAGAATTGAAGGCTAGAACTAAATTGTAACTTCTTTCCGCAGTTCTCTAAAATTTGGTTGATTTGTTAATTAGCAGATCATTGGAAATAACTTTGGCGCATTTTGGGAAAAGTACATTAGGCCTACTGGGGATACCACTAAAAAATACGCGCCGAGCACTCTACCTATACCTACTACATTCACTTTCATAAAGTATCCAGGTTGGCCAAGATTTAAGTTTATCAAATTTTTTCCATTGAAACTGACGCACTCGTGAAAGTCAAGATAATTCTCAGAGAGGTTGCCAATGTGACACAGGTTTCGCAGTACATACAACTACATTTTCATACTGGAGTATTTCAGGTTGTGCAAAAAGGTATTCAAATGTCTTCTGTAGGCTCAGTTCTTGAGAATTTTGAAAAGTGAGGATTTCCATAGGTCCGTCTGTTCGTTCAGAAATTTTTCTGTTGGTTTATTCGAGTACTTTTATTATTTTTTTGATTGAACTATCACAAAGTAACGGACTCTTCTGACCATTATTTTTAAGTAAAATTTCAACACTCGATTCTTGATTTCCGTACAAGAAAATAGCATAACTGAATCCTCCAACCATGGTTATATACGTAAAATATTTCCAGTATTAACAGAACAAAAACTTTCTTCAACATTCGCCTGGTCTTTGGAATTATTGAATTCACATAATATTTTCTCCAATTCATTATTTTCCCAATGTAAATAAACATTTTGATAAATACGTAAACACTACGACCTATCTGTAGAAAGCACAACGTTGCTTAGTTATCTGGCAGGAAAATGACTATAACCTAACATTTTCAAAATAAACACGGTGAAATGTGTCAGAATTTCATGGCCAACCGGGATACTTTATAAAAGTGAATGGAGTATACAAGGTGGTGTGGAAACGAGTGCATTTACAATCGCGTTCATGATTAATTATTATTATTCCTTTGGCGGAATTCTTTCATCTGAATAATGCGGTAACAGTATGTGCCATTTACAGCGGAAACAGTATGTGCAAATAAATGTTGATTGAGAAACTTGCACCATAAGTAAACTTCTATTCGAAATTCAATTTATTCTAATCAATGGTTACACAGATATGTGAAAAAATGTGTTGTTTTCATGGATCTTCAATATTATAAATGGAGCCAACCTTTGAAAAATATCAGTAAAAAGTGTATTGTTTGATAAGAGGAATCAACAGTTGAAAAAATTTACAAGCCAAAGACCTGTATATTCAAGAGTCAAGGACTAACCTGTACATCATCATGCTCACTACCCAACAAAGCTATGAAGATGGGAACAGCCCCAGCTTCGATCACAATCCGAGTTTGCTGAGAAGTACCTGAAGCTATGTTGGTCAAAGCCCAAGCTGCCTCGAACTGAATGGTACTATTTGAGGTGTTTTTCAGAAATTCCACGAACTTGGGCACCATCCCAGTCTTTATAACTTCTTCGATGGGTGGATGAGGCTCTCTGCTTAAAAGTTTTCGGAACTTTTGAGTGGCCAGTAACTGTTCGTTCTCGTCCTGACTGAACAACTGTTGTATCATCTCATGTGTGATTGGAATACCTCCGATACCTGTCGAATCACCCTCCACCTATCAGATATAGAGGTTTAGATAAATAAGAATGCAACAAGGACATTGAAATGAATTCAAAGAAGCACAAATTCACCTGGAAAGTTTCCATATCGTCTGGAACCAATTGACTGATATTAACATTACGCCTCTTATTCAACTGCTGCTCTCTCTTCTGTTTTCTGAGTTGAACTCCTTCCTCTTCTCTCCTCCTTCGAAGCTCCACACTATCAAGTGCTGCATTTTTGTAACGGTGTTTATGAGCTGAAGTGGACATCTGAAAAAATCACAAATTGTATTAATAAGTTCAGCTTGAAGAAAAGGTGCTATGAATAAAGGAATCGATCCAAGCTAATACTATTTCTGGAAATTACCATTCCCGTCATACTTACCTAACCAAATTTTTATTGGCGTTTACTTTTCTGATGAGATGGAACAAAATTGGAAATATAAGTCATTCCCATTCATGTAAATCGATTAATCCAAACAACTAATAAATTATTCGAATGATTCAAGAAAAACCTAACAAAATTCTGAAAATCCGATTGACAGAAGTATGAGCTTGGCATACGCGATATATCATTATATTACTCACCTTTACGTTTTATCGAATTCTAAAACAATATTTTTCCTACAAATTTCTGATTATCTTTCTAATAGTTTGTTATTTAAATTGATTTAGTTAATTATTCTTACAGTACTGAAAATAATTAGAAATATTTTCACCAATTCCAGGTTCAAGATTATCATAGAAGAAAAGAGATAAATTGACATGACACTTCTCATTATAATTGACAGATGGTAGATTACTGGATTTCACAGAATTTATTGAAAGGATAAGTTCGGGCACAGCGGTTTCTAGCAAAGACTCTGTTACTAGTTTGAAAGTGGTTCCCTATAAACTGAAGTAACACTTAACTTCTGCGTTTGAAGAATATTATACATTTCAATACAGGTCCGAATAGATTTTTTCTTTTACAAAGAAGCCTGTTTGTGCCGCTTACATGATATTTTAGATTTTCTTGATTGGATTCTCCATAATTATTATTTCTAGGATTTCATCAATTTCTTCTTGTTGTTGAAAACATAGATAACGAATAGCTGAAATCATAGATATGGCAGGCTAAAATCCATATTTTCTATGCGAAAGCGCAGGCGTTTTATGACGCTTTGCTGCTCTGTTGCCAAATCGTAAAAATTTTCTTCTCTTATGTGATGTGGCATTTCTTATTTGAATAATATTGAAATGGAATATCTGAAGAATTGCTTACTTGCAATCACTCTTATGATGTATTTCATTTTTGTAATATCTATACTTACGGGTTTCGAAGCTATATATGGGAATTATCTTTCTTCAGGATTTGATTGAAGAGGCAAACTTGGACGAAAAAAAGTGGAAATTAGTTATGAGGATATGTTATTTCCTATGATGGCTTGAGAACTAAAACAAATATTGGCCTATTATCTCTTGCCCTTGCAATTAAAGATTATGGAGAAATTTTTACAACTATTCCAATATTATATTGACTTTTGATTCGATTGTTTCGAATGAAAAGCTCTTCAATTTATAATAATATTATTTATATTTGAGTAACAATAAGAAAAAACTGTTCTGTTACATTGGTGGTAGTTCGTGGAAGTAATGAATAATGTACTGCTCAAAAATTTTGAGTCATTTACTCTTCATCTTTTTCAACTATACAGAAAAATAAATATGGCAACAGTGTGGGATATGAAAGCTATTCGTATTCGACATTCGTTAACTTACCTTAAATATGGCGGATGTAATTGTGTTCATACATCGTTTATGAAAATATTTAATAGTTGTCCATGTATAAGTTATTTCAAACCCCGCGTATTAAATAAGCATAAGTGATTCATAATCTAGTGAATATTGATGTGTTTCTTAGGTAAAATATATGAACGCTTCTCACTGGACGTTGTTGCAAAATACCTGGAATTTTAATTTATAGCTGAACCAAAATGAGTGACGACTCTGATGATGAGGTACCTTTTGAACAAAGTATATCGCGACGGAAATCTAAAAAGCGGCTTATAATAAGTGATTCATTATCAAGCAGCGATGATGGCAGTCCCATATTAAGGACTAAAAGAAAAGTAATTTCCAGAAAAGTCTTCTCTGATGACTCGGATAGCGACACCAGTGAATGTTTCATTAGAAACTCTAGAAAAAGGAAGAAAGTAGCGGTATGTTGTTCTTTCAAAACCTTCAATTTTCCTAACTCAAGCATCTCCTGATTCTTTGTGAACCATATTTCCATCTCAGTTGTCACTTTCATTACCCAATATTGTGCATAGTGGCCGGTTCAATGTCAATACATGAAATTATAATATCATATTGTTGTGATATAAAGAGCCTTAACTTTAAATCATAATCCCTCAAAATCTAAAAATTAAGGAGATGCTCTGGAGTTTGCAAAACAAAGTACTTTTTTCCACTCTATCCTCAAATTGAATTGGATTAATTTCAAATTTTTGCATATTATTTGTCCAACTCACAACATTGATCGTACCCATATCAGTATTTAGTTCAACATAAGGAATATAGTAAAATTTTATATACATTTACTTTAGAAGCTAGGTTTACAGTTGAAAAGTTGCTATATGAATAATATTACTAATTGAGATTTGCACCTAATAATTCTGATATTTGAGGTTGAAACAGAGTTGAAGAATGTACTTTTTTGCAATCATTTTAATTCAATTTGTTTACAAGGATGGTTTCACTAAAAAATGGTACTAGTTGCAGTAATATTCGAATGACAGGTAATTTGACAGCTAACCTCAAAGATATTTGACATTTGTGGAGGTCAAGATATAGGACCCTCTAGCTAACTTTCGATATCTGCAGATAATGTTAATTTCAGTTACTTGTTTGCCGAGAATTTCATATTTAATTACTAATAGATAAGAGTGCCTTGTTCTAGAATCGAAAACATAGAAAAATAGCAGTAAAACAGCATTATTTTGATGGTCCGATCAACTGTTACATTTAAGATTCCTATATTCAAAATACTGTTAAGTCCTTTTAAAAACAGAAGAGTTCTTGGATGAGCTTGTTGAGGGAATTTTCAATAGAGAATATTTGTACAGGGAGTCACAACAATTCTCAAAAACAATAAACTGAAAAACTGGCCCCTGTTCTTCAGTCAGAATCTAATTAAACAAATAGTTGATAAATCTATTACTGCAATATTTTCTGATTTATCTAAACATAAATAAAATTAAAATAAACTGATGAATTTTCCCCTAAATTTTATGAGCTATATTTGTTGAAAATACTCTTCCTGTCCCATCTTCTTGTGAAACTATCCTTTTTCCCAGTTAATCTACCTACATATTTTAGTACATATATCTATCGATTATATATTCAGATGTGTTGATGTTATTGACTGTGAATTTCGTGAACATAAAATCACTTTGATATTGACTGCAGAAAGTGGTACTTGATTAGGGAATTCATAAATTTGAAAACGAAGTATTGCATATAATTTCTTACATACTGAACTCTTAAAACAATTTTACATGATGTCAATGGTAGGTATGAATTCATTAGTCAAAAATCAGAAACGATATACATATTTTCAATACTCAAGTATGATGATTATAGCAATTAATAGAAATAGCAAAGCTTTTGTTGAACAAATAGTTTGGGCTAAACCTAAAATTATCTTAAATCCCCTTAATTTTCAAACGTTGCAACAAAATTTAAAATAAAAATGCGGTTAGCTCACAAGTGAGCCTTGAGGGGCTATTGCTTCTCCATCCATCGTCAAATAAATAATAGTGGTGTGATAAAATAGAATCGTGAAATTTCGAAAGAAACACATAATGTTCATTATGTCTTTTTGCGCCATTTCAATTATTTCAGCCACCACTGTGGTTTTTGAGTTTTCAGGATTGAAATTTGTGGGCCATTCAAATGAATTCATTATCATCGTACTTTCAAAGTTATTCCAGATTGAACTTTTTGGTTCCGGCTTCACAAGTAGCTACGAAATTTTGGCCGTTTTTCAATGTACACTTGTGCAATTCAAATGGATTAATAATAATCTGTAGTTTTTGTAACATTCTTTCAGATATTAGATTCTAAGTTGAACGATTTCCAATTAGTTCACTAAATAATGAGAGGCATGTTTCTTAGTTGACATGTGCGTCTCATATCTTTGACATAAGGTACAAGACCAGCACTAATCAGGAACGAATATTTAGCTGCTTAAAAAAATAGTGAACATTACAAAAGCTACATGTCATAATGAACTAATGGGGAGGCAAAAAATTATTTGAAAATGTGTGAAGCTGGCCTGACACCAAAAATTCAATCTCGAAAGTAACCATTAGTATCTTATACATATAAAATAGGCTATGATATCTGGAGCACCCTGTGCAATTATTTGATAAATTATTTGAAGTCTGTTTTTTATCAGGGAAAATTTTTTACGGTTTCTCTAATTTTTAGTTAGAACAAATATTGCTCTGAACATTTAACAGAAACTCATGATATTACTTTTGCTAAGAAATTACTCAGTCTTCTGTAATTGCGTAGATCTTATACCATTTATTTGGTACAATTAATTGCTTCGTATATATGCAACTAATGACTCATAATTCGAAGTTTCAAACTCGAAATCGTTCAGATATTCTATAACTGTCTAATAGTACAATCTGAACCCTAGGAGTCAAAGGGCTTTTCTCAATATGAAAAAACCTCCCATTTTATTATATTCAAACAGAAAATCTCTTTCTTGATTCAGGTTTATTATATTATATTATTTTTATTCTAGTAATTTTCGCAGTATTTAATACAATTCGAGCATAAAATCCCTCTATTTTGAGACTTATTTCTAACATATACACACAACCAAACTTATATGGAATCATCCTGTATTTTACAGAAATAAAGTATTAGTATATTGAATATTGATGAAGGCATTCACGGCCGAATTCAACTCCAAATCTACAGTATTCCTGGTTTCTAGCCGTGGTCCAATAGGAATTCCACCTAAAGTTTTGCTTACAACTACGGTAGACATATTCAGAAGTTCGGAGCGGTCATTCGTTGAGGTACAACCTCGGACCGACTTTTGGAAATGACTATCCTTCATAAACAAAGAGGCCTCTACAAAGTCGTATTATTGAATCTGATACTGAATCTACATTTTCGTCAGACAGTTTGAAGCATGGCTTTTCTCTTAAAACTGACATTCAAGCTGCTATCAAACCAATGATCTCTCATATAGATGTATCTTGGTGTTGGCCCTGATTAAATTTTGTTGTCGAATAAAAATCAGAGATTTCCATTTCTTCTGAAAGAGGTCGGGATATTTTTTTTCCATTACCACTTCTTTTATGGTACTCGAAATGTAATAAATAATACTTTGGTTTGATAAGGACTATTTGTTGGTTGGGAGAGTAGTACTATTTTCCTTTGAGAAATCTTTATTATATTATGAATTATTGTTAGAAATTCAATCATTTTCGTTGTGTATAAGTTTTTTCTGTTTCCGTTTTCATACATTCTAACCTCCCATGAATTGTCAACAGATATTATTTGTTTTTATCCGAAAATAACACATCCTTACAATTAACTGTTTAGTGCTGCAGGTGCAATACCTACTGCTAGTGCTGCCAAGAAGTACTCATGATGAATTTTGAATCTGACCAGTACCTAATTCTATTATCGCTTTGTCTAAATATATGAAAAATTCACGTTCTATAGTGATTTCTATCAATGTGCAGTATCTATGAAAATAAATAGATGATTTTATTTCGAACCTGTTATTGTTTTGAACAATGTTGATTATTGGAAATCTAATACCTATAATAGAATTGTTTCTGCAAGTGGATAGATCATCTGAAAAGTATCTTGATATGACAGGTCTGTGGTCTGTCATATGGGCAGTCATTAAATAGGGTCGCCTTGCACTGCATCCCCTTTATACAATCTACTTGTCCAAAATCTTTTCAAGAATGGATTGATAGAAAATTTTCTTGTGAATGGCGTTCAAGAACTGGCATCATACAGTCAAGGATCCTCATCAAGAGTCCTTGTTCGAAGACTGGGGTCAAAAAATTTCTGGTTCATGAGAAGGAGTTAGTCTGTTGACTGATGCTTTAACTGGCCATCGGCTTAAGGGGCCGTTATACTCTGGCCGACGGCTACGGCACCGATTTTTCACCTAAAAGCTTGATTCTTTTTTTTTTAATTGAAGTTGAATGATGTCTTGAGGGCACTCTAATTTCTTCCCTTTGTTGAAGTATTTTTTCGCATGAAAAAATCGGCTACGGCACCGATTCTCCATTCAAAAAGTGCCTTTCATTTTTCCAAGTTTACGGCCTCAATTTTTTACCTAAAAGCTTGATTTTTTTTTAATTGAAGTTGAAGGATGTCTTGAGGGCACTCTAATTTCTTCTCTTTGTTAAAGTATTTTTTCGGATGAAAAAATCGGCTACGACACCGATTCTCTATTCAAAAAGTGCATTTCATTTTCCCAAGTTTACGCCCTCAATTTTTCATCTGAAAGCTTGATTTTTTCTTTGAATTGAAGTTGAAGGATGTCTTGAGGGCACTTCAATTTCTCCTCTCCGAAAAAATTACTTTTTAGCATGAAAAAATCGGGTTGAATTTGAGAGTCTATGAAAATTGACTTCATAATCGTTTTTTGGCGGTTGTTCATCCATTTTTTTCAGGAAATTCTTCGGAGTGCCCTCGACAAATCAATTTTCTATATTTAAAAAAAAATTCCATTTGAATAGGAGCTTAATTAATGGAAAAAAATGACAGAAATACTGAAAAGACTTCCAGAAAGTGTGCAATCGCAGAGAACTGTCTGAAATTCCAGGAGAATTAAAAAAAAATGAGCTTTCAGGTGGAAAATTGAGGGCGTGAACTTGAAAAAATGAGAGGCACTTTTTGAATGGAGAATCGGTGCCGTCGGCCAGAGTATAACGGCCCCTTAACAAAGATTTACAAAGGTCTCGTGGGTGAAACTATTGTGCACTTTCAGTTCTTTATATTAATTAAGGCCAGGACACCTTCGACTGCTATGCTGGTTTCCTAATCGTTTCCCCTGATACACTCTTTCCTGTCAAAGAAATTTTCTGTGAGGTTCTGGTTGTGTCATCTCTTGATTTATTTTAGCTATTAGAGCTGAAAAAAAGGTAGTAAGCCTTAGATTTTGAGGTTCCATTTTCATCTTGAGATTCTTCAAATCCTCTATTATGAAACACCCTCTGGAAGAGAACTTTGGGACTTACTTTGCTCTGTTAAAGATATAATATTTCCTCCTGCACGTCTGGTGATACACAAGTGTAGTTTTCTTCAAATCATTCGACAATATTACAATAAATCGATTTGAAGGGTTTCTCACATGGTTAGGACTACCAAAACAAATCAATCTTAAATTAAGGCCCAAGATTCGTCCATATATGCATACTCTTTCAAGGCTGTAACATAACAATATAGCAATTACTAAATTTTGTATACATCGTTTCTACATCCAGAATTGGTACTTTATTGAAATCGAAACTATTTCCCTCCTCAAAGTGCTATGTTTTATCCTCATTTTTCCCATTATAGTTGTATTTATGTTGACCAATTGTACGATGTAAATATTGTTTTATTTGCCATACATATCCTTTACCACAGTTACATGATAAACTAAATTGAAACATTGGAGTGTTGTTATTACACTTCTCAATGTGTAGTTAACTGTCTTCAGAGTATAAAACGAACTAGCTTTATTGCTGAATAAATCCTTGAGCTTTTCTGATAATTCTGGTATATATGGAAACTTGAAGTAATGAAGTGTTTCTTCAGTTAAATTTTGCATTTTTTTCTTTGTTACTTTTATAGACTCCGATTACTCCATTCATAAACTTAGGATGATTGTTATTACTTGAACTCATATCGGGAAAGTTCAGCAATTTATTAAGATGGTTCTCTAGGAGTCTTGTGTGCCACAAGACTTGCGTTTTATACCTGGAGGTCATTTAACTCCCTGTTGTCCACAATGGAAACTGTATCAACACTCCAATGTTCCAATTTAGTAGTAGTAATAAAGTTTATTTCTAAAATCCTACATATACAAAATATATCTCATATACATTATCAGAACGAAATACAGTCAAAGAAAAATAAACAAAAGAAAATTGCATTCAGCAATTACAAAGAGGCATTTAGGTACTCTTGCACTGTGTAAGGTTCAAGATCAGTTAATAGTTTATGTAATTCTCTTTTAAACACATTCTTGATATTCATTTTAGTTCACCTTATATCATGTTCTGTGATACAGGATAAGTATGCTGAACGAAACAATATTTACATAGTAGGTTCGGTCTGCATAAATACTACTGTAGTGTAATAATGAGGATAAAATATCAAATATGTACTACGTTCTTTGAATTCAAATATCAATAATACGGAACATGATTTAGCTTAGGATGTGTGTTGACTTCTCCATTGTGTATTTTATATTTTATATAGTTGTTAATTGCTTACCTTGAAGCCTTAAAATGCCAGAACATATGGACGAGATCGGCATAAATTTAAAGTTCTTTTCTTTAGGTAAAATTGAAAGAAAGCACCTGAAAACTATGTCATAATCAATTCTGCGAACAAATGTTTATGTAAAATACTTTTCCTATAAATTTGGTTGTGCCTTTACATTATGTAGTTCTCAAATAGTATTATTTCTATATGAAATTTTCTATTCTTTTCTCCTGTTAATATCGTATGTCTTTTTGAATATTGAAGACAAGAAAGTTGTTGGTGACGACAACTCCTACAATTAAATATTTTTTTTGTAGCTGATAACAAGCGATTCCGATTCGGACTCCTCAGACTCAACAATAATAAGAAAATCAAAAAGGTCATCTAATATAATAGAAAGCGACGCAGAAGATCAAAATTATCAATGCGCATCCAGTCAATGGGAAACGGACGAATCAGAGTCCGAACAAATAGTAATAAAGAAAGAAACGGACGCAAAACAGACAGAGAAAGATTCCACAGATTACGACAGCAGCGGACAGTCCGAAGATTGCCCCATATGTCTGTTACCGATAAAAAACCAAGAATTGGGCACTCCGGAGTCTTGCGACCACATATTCTGTCTTGGTTGCATTTTGGAATGGTCGAAAAACGTCAATACCTGTCCGATAGACAGGCAGGAATACCGTTTGGTGCTAGTAAAGAAGAAGTCTGGCGGGAAGATATTAAGAAAGATACCCATAGAAAAGCCGTCGAACTCACGAGAACCTGCAGACGACCCCATATGCTGTGAAATATGCGGGTCGGGGGACAGAGAAGATCGTCTTTTACTCTGTGACGGTTGCGACCTAGGCTTTCACTTGGAATGTCTCACCCCAGCCCTGAGCGAGGTCCCGTTGGGCTCGTGGTATTGCAACGTTTGCAATAACGAGCGCAACGAAGGAAACTCGTTTGATTCCATCAGAAATTACTTAACATTCGAGGATTTTTTTGGGATATTAGAGTCATCGGGACCTAGAACAAGAAGAACCGATGCTAGGTGATTTTTATGAGCATATAGCTAATAATTATGTCGAATTCTTAATAATAAGCTTGAAATGTTTTTGTTGGATATGGAAATGAAATAGGACCTTTTTCACTGATTCCAAGAGTTGTCGCTTTGTTAAATTAATGAACAAAAATTTTTGGTTTAAACGTCTTTGTGGGATAATCTTGAACTAGATCATCGTTATGCATCGTTTTTATTTTTTGCAACATCCAATTTCTTTAATCTTTTCATAAAATTTTACTGAAAAGCATTTATCGTGGAATGAATTCTATTATCGTCTTATGTGTTCTAATAATCCCAAAGAGATTAAACAATAAACTAAGGAAAAACCCTAAGTATATATTGCATTCAATAAAAATTCGTTTTTTATCTTTTTATTAACATTTATTTGTAATTATATATGTAACCAGTATATTTCCATACCCAACTGTCAAGGTTATATATTGTTATATTGTTTTGTTTTTGAACTTATTGAATAAAAACATCAACGAACTATTCTGCAAATTTTGTTATTTTTCTTCAAAAATATCCATTCACGGAATGATTGATGTCTCTTCCGAAGCTCGAAGATTGCGTAGACTAATGCACTGAAAATAGATGCGTTTTGGTGAAATTTGATAAGTTCAAGAATGAAACATACAATGAAAACACAATGCCACTCTTCGGTGCATCAGTTTACCGGGTCAGATAGATTGCGCTCCTACAGTGGCTGTAGCAAGAAGCTACTCTTTTATTCTCAAATAATTGTAATGTTGGACATGATATTTTTTATGCAACTGATGTTATGCTTTCTCACTCATAAGTTGAAATTTATACAGGGTGTATTTTAAGGTGTAGCATTTCTTTTGATAGATGGTAGAACTCGTCAAAATAAGTCATTTTACCAAAAATTTTTCGAGAAAATGAAACTAGAATATTTTCTAGTTTCTGAAAATCTGAAAATTCCCTAAGTCCGAACCTGCTCCCTCGCCTGCTCCTCCGTAGATATCAACATCTCTTGTTTTTTGTCTTCTTATCTCGCAAATTTGCAAAAAATTCTAGTGCGTAGAACAGATCATTTTGCCATATATGCCGTTTTTTTATAAATTTTTTGAATTGAACATTTCATATCACCTATAAAAAAAAAAGCCTCACCTTGAAATACATCCTGTATAATTCTTTGATGAATGAGTGACATGGAAATCATAGCATCTTGCATATTTTATTTCGATTGGACTCGATATCGATAAACTGAGATGTCTGAAAATAATGACGGCAATAAATTACTATTTTCATTGTATACTCCATTCAATTTTCTTAAGTATCCTGGTTAGCTATGAGATTCTGATACATTTCACCGTGTATATTTTGAAAATGTTATAGTTATTGTACTGTCAGTTGAACAAGCAACGTTAATCTTTCTACATAGGAGTTGTAGTAATTACGTTCTTATCAAAATGTTTATTTACTTTGGGAAAATAATGATATTGAGAAAATATTATATGTGAAATCAATAATTCCAAAGACCGGGCGACTGATGAAGAAATTTTTTTCTCTGTTAATACTGCAAATATTTCACGTATACAGGGTGTCCCAAGATGTTCCAAACAGCCAATATCTCGGCTCTCAGACAAGGTAAAAAGTTTTTTAAATGGCATCAAAAACTACCAGAATTTGGGTTAAAATTCTAATTACCACCCTTGAAAAAACTACACCCAGATATTTTTTTTAATGGCACTCTTATATTTTTTTCACTCTAAACGATTCCCCAGTAAAAGAAGAAATATCTTGAAATAATTTTTATAGTATAGAACATAGACATAGAGAATGGACTGAGAAAAATGGTGAATGTGTGGTGAATTTTTTAAGGGTTGAATTTACGTAAAATGATAAAAAATTGTTTTAACATATTTCATCTTTTACTGGGAAATCGTTTAGAGTGAGAATAATATAAGGGTGCCATTTGAAAAAAAATTATAGGGGTAGTTTTTTCAGGGGTGGCAATTAGAAACAGAATTTTAATGACGGTTTCTGGTAGAGTTTTTGATGCCATTTGAAATACTTTTTGTTAGAACTTTCTACCTTGCCTGAGAGCCGAGATATTGGCTGTTTGGAACATGTTGGGACACCCTTTATAAACATGGTTGGAAGATTCAGTTATGCTATTTTCTTGTACGGAAATCAAGAACCGAGTGTTGAAATTTTACTGAAAAATAATGGACATATTAGTCCGTTACTTTGTGATAGGTCATTCGAAAAATGAATAAAACTTCTCGAATTACCCGACAGAAAAACTTCTGAACGAAAAGACCTATGGAATTCCCCACTTTTCTAAATTCTAAAGAAATAATCCTGCAGAAAACATTTGAATACATTTTCGCACAACGTGAAATACTCAAGTATGAAAATGCAGTAGTACTACGAAACCTGTATTCACAAAGTTAAAAAAGAGTAAATAGAATCATTTGACATTTCACGAGTGCCAACCTGCGTCAGTTTTAAGTAAAAAAACTTGATAAACCTAAATCTTGGCCAACCGGGATACTTTATGAAAGTGAATGGAGTATAGACACAGTCAATTTTTCACGCAGTGTATATTAAAAAATATAGGAGTTGATCCATGTCCTTGTACACCCTTAATGTTTAGCTTTCTGCGTTTAACAAATAATGTGTAAAGATGAAGAATTGATGTTGAGGTCTCACACCGCTGACTTATCCTGTCCGAACTCTGACTATTGTGTGTTTGCTGATTGAATTCTTCACAGATTTTTCCACCAACTATACATTAACAATATTTTCCAGACTCCATTTTTCCTTATTATATAAAGACAGGAGCAATTCACCATTTCAAATTCTTTTCTGCGTTTTTCGGCAGTTTATTCCAGTGAACAGAAATGAGATTCTTGGGTTTTATTTTGAATTATTTTATTGGCAAGTAGTGGGATTCTGTTCTGTGAAGTGTTTTGATTTATTATTACTTCTGTAATGTTTTTTATCTGATCTAGTCTTTCCTTCAAATGTTCAAACAGACTGATTGTTGTATAATACGAAATGGTCTCAAGGAAAAGCATTTCTTTCATAATGATATATTCTTAGGTGCAGGGCATAAGAAATATCATGTATTTTGAATAATCAGTGTTATAAATGGTGTTGATCGATAAGCAAAGATACAATTATTGATTTTTTTATTTGATGAATTACACATTTATTGTTATCAAAGATATTCCGACTGTAGTGTTTTAATTGTAATGGAGACACAGTTTTCAAAAGAGTCCTCAACAGTTAATCCATGATTGAACTCATCATACTCATTAACAATTACTTTCCAAGAACGATTTCAAAATATTTCATACTTGTCGCAAATCTATCGCGAAAAAACGCTTTCGAAGAGTCATTAATCATTTCAATTAACCACGACAATATCCACGACAACAGAAAAATATAATCTCGGTGGATGACACGAAGATTGGCATTGCTGGAATTCTATGACACGTCGATGTACAGTTTTTTCGATGTTGTATTCGCTCTAAAATATCCAATTTAGACACGAAAAATTCTCCCAACAGATTGATACCGCGCACGAGCCAGACGGAAAGAGTCATATCACGAATTTTGAACCACAGATCGACCACGCAACAAGTTTCGGAACAATCAGAACAGCCCAGTACTTCATCTACGTCCAGAGTACAGAGAGAACAAACAGTAAGGCAAAAGAAAAGAAGAAAACCCAGAAAAAGGACTTCAAGGGGGAAATATAGGATGGTTTATGAAGTGGATGAAAAAACTGGAGACGTAATATCGAAAAAAAGACAAGTTAGGGTGAGAAAAGGAAGGAAGAGGAGGGGAAGGCGAAATCGAGCAGCAGGCCCACCGAAAACTGTGAAAAAAAGGCTGGCCCAGCAACTGGGGATATGTTCCTCCCAGGTGCCGAATCAGAACCTACCAGACGTTAGAGTACCATGTAACAGCAATAACGGTTTGAACAACCAGAGGCACCAAGCTGGAATTCCAGCCCTCCACCTCTTCGGACAGAGGGACGAAATCGATTATTTTTCTGCGTCGGAAGAAGACATCGGCGGCCCCGATTATTTGGTACGCAGACGTGCCCATCAGGGTGATGTGGCTTTGTTCAGAAGGGCGGCCAGACGAAAAGGTGTCATCATGCCACGAATTCCGGCAGCACCCAGCACCACCGACGTCTTGGGCAGCATCTTGAACATCCAGAACAACTTTTTCTCGAAAGACGCTAAATTCTCAGTCGACAATTCGACCGGTAAATTCAAGGTAGAAAAACCAGATTTGAAAAACTTCGACGGTTTGGCCAAGAAAACTCCATACGGAGGCAACAACAGGAATAACGAAAGGAGAAACAACCAGCCGTACTCCAATCCTTCGTATCAAGGAACCTCTTACCGCCCTTACGATAATTACGGACCATCTTCGACGAGCGAGAACTTCAACAGGGCGTATTCAACCTCTCAACCTAACAGTAGTGGTACTGGAGGCGGCTACGAGCAAGATATGCCTCAGGATTACACCCAGAGTACGCTGTCGAGCTACGATCGCGATCTTGACTCCGAAAACAATTCACAAAATAACGAGCAGGGGGAAGACTCCGATATAGATATATACAGCGACATTGAAGAATCGGTTAGTACGACCAAAATCGAAGAAGATAACAGTATGAAACCTCTGAATTTGGCAGCTCCACCACCCTTGCCCAACATTGGTTCTGACCTTGAAAACGAGAATAACGACAGCGAAAATGAAATGGTCATAGATACTGAAAAGGTCGAGACACCGACCCAAGACGAAGAGGAAGAAGTCAAAGAAGAAACCGCCGTGACCTCCAGCGAGGATTCAGTGGCGAAGATCAACGTACCGCCAGAAACCCCCGTAGATCTTCACTCGACAACCGAAGCGGTCCAGTCGTCATTTCAAAGGAGTAGAGAGGAAGAAGATGACGACGACGAGGACGGGTGTCCAAATTTCAACATTTATTCGACCGAAAGCATCAACCTAGCGAAAAATACGGATATCTCGTTGAATCCTGATGAAAACAACCAAGTGGTCAGTTCTACCCCACTGCCTGAACCTCCAAAACCACCTGCAGATTTAACTGGCGATTTTGATATTTACGATCCAGAGATAGTTTACGATCCCGAAGCCGCCTACAACTCAGAAAAAGAGTCTGAGCCTCCTACTGAGGATGTGTACGATCCTGAGAAAGTTTTCGATACTCCAGAAGATACGTGCTTACAAGAAAAAATAGAGGAACAGGACTGTAAGAAGATAGACACGTCAGACGAGATTCCAGTGAAATATGATGAAGATAAACCCGTAAAAGTTGATGAAGAGGTCAAAGATGAGGTCAAAGAAGAGCTTAAAACAGAAAAATCTTCAATCGTTTGTGACAAAGTTCAGAAATTCAAGAATGCGAACACCTTGTATAGCGATTCAGAGGACGAGGAAGTAGTGAAGATCCATAACAGTTTTATTGTAGGAGACATAACTACAATGACTGAAGACGTGAGCGAAGAAGAGAGAAGTTATACGCCATGTCTGGATGAGAAGGCCGAAAATAGGAGTAAGAGTCTGGATGATTTAGGCACGGAGATGATTTCCGACGACGAAAAGAACGATTTTGACGAGTCTCACGAACATAAGACAGCTTCCGAAGGTGATGCTTTAGAAATAAACGCTAAAGAATCAGAAATAGATATGGTGAGACCAGAAGATTATGAAGAAGGTGAAATTGTAGATAAAAACAAGGCCAAGAAAAACAAATCAGAAGAAAAAGTGACTAAAGAAACACCGAAGCCTGACAAGGTAGATACAGATAAAAATAAGAGTAACAAAAAAAATGAAAAGAAAAATGAGCAGAAGGAAAAACAAGAATCTTTCAAAAAGCTCAGTAAAAGCAACAAAGAAAGAAATTATAGGGATAAAGAAAGAAGTAGATCTCGGGGAAAAGAGGACAAAAGCAAGAACAAAGAGAATTTGAGAGAAAAGAGAAAAAGGAAAGAAATAGAAAGATACGATGTCAGAGCATTGATCGCTGAAAAACCCAGACGTCTTAAGGACCAATTTGGCAGGGACATCCGAAAATCGTCTTCGAAGTCTAGAAGTAGGAGTTACACCCCTAAAAACTCCCCTGAGAAACGTACATCCCCAAAAAGAAAGGTATCGTCCGATTCTAGAGAAAGAAAAAGGAAGAAGCGGAGTAGATCACCTGAATCGAGATCTAAATCGAGGCAACGCCGCAGATCTTTGTCTAGATCCAGAAGGCGACGCTCCAGAAGTCGTTCCAAGAGAAATAAGAAGTCTAAGGACCGTTCCAAGAGGAGGAAGAAAGAAAGGAGTACCAGTAGAACATACACTCCTACTAGAAAAAGAAGGAAGGATTGGGAAGATCGTTTCTCTAGAGAAAGGGGATATTCTGCCGAACCCAAATGGACGCCATCTTTGAGCAGATCCCCAGATCAAGGCAGGCTTCCGTCTCCAAGTTGGACGCCACCCAGAACTTTAGAATCGGCAGCTGTGGACCCTAGAAACTTGACGGTAATACTCCAGAATGATCAGAGTAAGAAAAAGAAAGAAAAGAGGAAAAAGAAGGGCAGAGAGGTAGAAAGAAGAACGAAAAGGAAGAGAAAGGATCGCACACCTCCACCGTCTAAAGAAGTATTCGCATCTGGTGACAATATATTGGTCAGCGTCAGCTTCAACAAAGAAAATGAGAGAAGGGAAAGGGATGTCTTCACGAAGAAGAAGAAGGAAATTGAGGAAAAAGAGAAGAAGAAGAGATCTTTGAGGAGGAAAAAGAAGAACCAGGAATTGTCCACCATCAAACCTGTGGCTATAATAGACTTGGAACGTTCTCCATTCCGTGAATTAACTCCGTCTCCAAAAGATATCATTGTTTTATCTGATGAAGACCACGTGGAAGCAGCGGCTGCCGACGCTCAAGACGTCTGCGATTCTTCCCAGCAAGTAGCGAGCCCCGAAAACGTACCAGTGTATATGACGGGTCCGAAAACACCTCCAGAACCACAAGTGAAATTCTCGATCTCCTCAAAACAACTCGCGTTGAGGCCTCTACTGAACAACCCTCTAGGTGACCCTGAAGACGATATAGCTGACGATCAGGAACAGGAAGAGGCGTTGCTTCGTGAGGCGAACGACACTCACATAGGTCCTAACACGCCACCAGACCCTCCGAACAGTCCACCAAGCTCTCCCGACGCCTACGATCCGTTCGAACCTACCAAATCGAGGTCGCCTTCCCCTGGCCAGGATCAAGTTGTTGCCGTTGAGGAGAGCGAGAAGAGAAACTCTTTGGGCGATATGTCTTCGGAAAAGAACTTAGTTATACCTTCTTTAACGCCTCCGTTAGCAGATATTCAACCTGCGGATTCACAAAGCAGTCTACTTATATCTAGGGATTCGAGTAAATCGCCTGACCAAGGTAGCAGAACGATTCAACAGTCTGCCAACAAGTCTTCGACCATACAGTCTTTCGCACCAGCAACAAATCAGTTAACCTCTACTCCTCTAGCGCCAAGCGTCGGCTCCCAGAGGGTGAATATTTTGAGCTCAACGATCCTTGGAAACGTTTCATCGACGATACCTCAAAGAGCGGTGTTGCCAAACATCAAACTGAGCCCCGTTAAGATATCGCCGGTGAAGAACGTTGTTAAATCGACGCCAGTGAAACCTATGCCCAACAAATCTAAGAACAAGAACGGACAACAGAACGGAGGAAACGAATCCAGTGAGATCATAAGTCTGGACTTCGATTCACCATATTCGCCCGGATCGAGCGATTATGAGGATCTGTTTGAGCCACCGCCAGAGGTCATTACTAAGAAGTCCTTGAACAAGTCGGCACAGGCTAACGTGAGAGAACCTGTAGCTTCCGGTAAGCCAAAGAACGCATTTGATACGTTGTTCGATACTCCGATAAACAAGCTAAAGAAAGCAAGCATCAGCATGGATAAATCCAAGTCGAAGAAATCGAAAGGTGAGATATTTTCAATTAAATAATCTGTTGTTCGTTAGGATTTGTAGAACAGGTTTGAAGTAGTTTCTATTTTGATTCATTCGAAAGAGGGATTTTGTGCTTTTTTTTGAAATTTTTTATTCAACATTTAGACGTCTCATCAGTTGAGTTAGCTTTGTACAGGGTGGCCAGATTTCGATGATTTAGTACTACAACTCTTTAACTATAAGAGATAGAGAAAAAGTAATATACATGTCATGTTCTCTTTTTTCGAGAAACCGAAATTGCTGAAAACCCGAAGTTGCTACGGCGTCTAGTTTCCGAGCTACAGGGCGATTCTGGAATTTGGCCAATTTTTATAATTGACTGTAACTTCCGTATTACAGAATCTACGCTCTCGAAATTAACACATCTTTAGGGCACTTTTTTTACTGCTTTCCAGCGTTGCTATTGGCTTTTTTGTATCTGCTCAAATTTCGGAGCTATAACAAAAAAATTTTTTTTTCAAATGGAAACCATAATGGGAAGTGATATTTCCGAATAGATCTTTCTTCAACGATTTCAAAAATATATATCATGTTATACTTCCGAGTTCACTATATATCGAAAATTTCGAAAAAACACTTTTCGTTCAACAAAATCCAAGCAGGCTTTGATTCACTTCCTTCAAAACTGGGACGGTCATAGAATTTCATGTCTTATTTATTTTCACCTGTCAAATTCAATTCAGTTCCATCATTGTTGTATCGTCTGGCGCTTCTAAAATTCTAATAAGGTCATAGAATTCGATATCTCACATTTATTGTAAGCTGCCAAATTGATTCAGGAAATATTAGCTTTATTATTACTCAGGCCAATAGAGGGGCTTCGCGAAACTTGTTGATTCTAGTATCTATGATTTCTCTGCTAAATTGAAAAATGAAAAGCATTTGAATACTTATGTAACCCGTTGATAGCAATAATTAATGTTTCCATGAGGGGCAAAAAAAAGCTCCTTCAAGAAAAAATATAGATTTATTTGAAAAAAAGTATATTCACAACAAATGTTCAAATCGTTGTCCATTGGAGCGAGTCATTGGAGGAAATATATAAATTGCATGATGTGATATAAATAAGAACTTTAGAAGCGCCAGACGATACAATGATGAAACTGAAATGAATTTGACAGGTGAAAATAAATAAGACATGAAATTCTATGACCGTCCCAGTTTTGAAGGAAGTGAATCAAAGCCTGCTTGGATTTTGTTGAACGAAAAGTGTTTTTTCGAAATTTTCGATATATAGTGAACTCGGAAGTATAACATGATATATATTTTTGAAATCGTTGAAGAAAGATCTATTCGGAAATATCACTTCCCATTATGGTTTCCATTTGAAAAAAAAAAATTTTTGTTATAGCTCCGAAATTTGAGCAGATACAAAAAATCCAATAGCACCGCTGGAAAGCAGTAAAAAAAGTGCCCTAAAGATGTGTTAATTTCGAGAGCGTAGATTCTGTAATACGGAAGTTATAGTCAATTATAATAATTGGCCAAATACCAGAATCGCCCTGTAGCTCGGAAACTAGACGCCGTAGCAACTTCGGGTTTTCAGCAATTTCGGTTTCTCGAAAAAAGAGAACATGACATGTATATTACTTTTTCTCTATCTCTTATAGTTTAGGAGTTGTAGTACTAATTCATCGAAATCTGGCCACCCTGTACTTTTAACCAATCAGGGTGTGACATTTGGAGTAAAATATTTAGGGATGTGATAGTACAGGCCATTTCCAGAAAAGCAGGATGGGAAAGTTGCAAAAAATAGCTTTTGAGCGCCCGTTCATCCATTTTGCAGGTTGATTCGCATTTGTCATTTCAAGGAAAAACATTTTCGAAAGCTGTCAAAAAAATAATAGCAGCTGTCGAAGAAATAGTGTATGATCGAGGATCTGATATTACAAATACAATTCGCTAGTATTTGATTCACGATGTGGTCAAAATTTTGCACGTAACTTGAATGTGTCTAATCTAAAGCAAAATTCCAAATGTTGAAATTTTCAGGGAAACAATTTAGAACGGCTATAATTTTGAACCCTAGTCTAGTTTTGCCCATTAACGAACTTGCCATTGAACATATAAAGTTTCTAAGCTCTTTCTTCTAGAGTTATCTTTACGGTCGGACAGGATTGACATTTACCAGGGATTCGTCGTCGGTGCTCAAATTCGACATCGTGTTCAAATGATTAAGCCCTCGTTTGAGTAGAACGAGCACTCAAAAACTTCAATAATATTTTTTGTTTGGAATTATTCGTACCATAATATCCCCAAATATTTTACACCATATCTGTTAAACCCTGTCTATTATTGAGGTTTAAAGAATCTCTTTTATCTTGGTAAATATTCTGACACTTCAGTACAAAATAGGCGAGATTCAGTGGATTCAAAACTGCTGTTAGATCTAAAGTGCGATTCACTGAGAAAAATTAACCGAAAATAGAATGAATAATGATAACATTTTCCAATTTTTGGTATACAGGGTGGGGATGAAGTATGGAACCAAGTAAATATCTTTTAAACGAAAAGAACGATATTTATGAAAATTTGCAGGTGCAATGGAACAAAATGCATTTGATGTACATTTTTTTGTTAGAAATATACTTCCGGTTTGACCGGAAATGCCATCAACCTCTTTAATTTAAATAGGGCACCCTATATATCTTTACAGATTTTGAAAGAGCTTGTTATTTTGAATTCATATATTCTGAGTTTAGTGAAAAAACACTGTGAAAACGAGGAATTGAGACAAAGAATTATTAATGATATACGTATACTAATACGTATAGAAGTCTTGGAAAGAGTGACTCAAGAATTTGTTAATAGGCATATAATTGTCAGCAAGTAAACGGCGAGCATTTTGAACATGCGAAGTAATTTTGTTTCTCATTATTCTAGAATGAAATGTACACCTATTGTACAACTAACAGTTTTTACAATTTTCTTTACACTAAACTCAGTATGTATAAATTCAAAATAACAAGCTCTTTCAAAATCTGTAAAAATATATAGGGTGTCCCATTTAAATGAAATAAGTTGATGGCATTTTCGGTTAAACCAGAAGTATATTATTAACAAAAAAAGTACATCAGATGCATTTTGTTCCATTGCACTTACCTGCAAATTTTTATAATTATCGTTCTTTTCGTTTAGAAGATATTTACTTGGTTCCATACTGTATATTTCGGTTTGGAATAACACACAGATTACTTAAAATTTTCTATGAGACTGTAGTATGAACACTCGCATTTCTTGATAATTCGAGAATATACTAATCAATGAAAGTTTTCTAAATGCGCTTTAGTCCATGGGTGAATATTTCCTGAACTATGCATCTAAAAAAATTCTTGTTTGTGCCATGAATTCGCCACACTGTTGTGAAAAATAATCTAAAGGTACCTAGGTTTTCTAGGAATACAACAAACCACTTCTGCAGTCAATAAAAGTAACATTCAACACACTTAAGGGGACGTTATACTGTGGCCGACGGCACCGATTCTCCATTAAAAAAGTGCCTTTCATTTTTCCAAGTTCACGCCCTCAATTTTCCACCTGAAAGCTTGATTTTTT
This sequence comes from Adalia bipunctata, assembly GCA_910592335.1. NCBI lineage: Eukaryota > Metazoa > Arthropoda > Insecta > Coleoptera > Coccinellidae > Adalia > Adalia bipunctata. The sequence continues at coordinate 17,568,251 of OU342954.1, read as the reverse complement.
TTTAATTCTCCTGGAATTTCAGACAGTTTTCTGCGATTTCAAACTTTGTGGAAGTCTTTTCAGTATTTACATATTTTTTTGCATTATTTAAGCGCCTATCCAAATTGAATTTTTTTTAAATAGAGAAAATTATTTGTCGAGGGCACTCCAATGAATTTTCTAAAAAAAATCTGATGAACAACCGCCGAAAAACGATTATGAAGTCAATTGTCATAGACTCTCAAATTCAACCCGATTTTTCCATAAGAAAAAATAATTTTTTCAAAGAGACGAAATTGGAGTGCCCTCAAGACATCCTTTAACTTCCATTAAAAAAAAATCGAGCTTCTAGGTGAAAAATTGAGGGCGTGAACTTGGAAAAATGAAAGGCACTTTTTGAATGAAGAATCGGTGCCGTAGCCATCGGCCAGATTATATCGTCCCCTTATGAAAATTATGAAATTCATCGCTTAAAGTGAAAAAATTTGTTTAATTGGCGCAACTTAAAGTATCACACATTTTTACAGGAACAAAGATTGTTGGGGTGAAACTCGATGAAGATCACTTGAAAATTCTCGATGAATTACCTAATTCTGCTGTTGAAATGCAGGTTAAAGATAAGGTAATGATAAAACTATATCCCTGTATTTCAAAACGTGAAATTAATATTTTTTTTAGTTCTTAAAGAAACTCAACCGTCAAGAGAGAGTGGTTGAAGAGGTAAAACTGGTTCTGAAGCCATATTATAACAAAAAGAAAATCGATAAAGAGGAATATAAGAATATAATGAGAAGAGCCGTTCCTAAGGTAAGTGCAAATTTATCTGAAAGGAGTTAAGTTACCTTTCAAATTCTACAGCATCATGTTTTGAATATGATATATTTGGCAATATATTACCACATACGTTTTTTGTGCAGATATGTCATAATAAATCGGGCGAAATAAACCCAACCAGGATAAAGAACTTGGTGGAAGCTTACGTGAAGAAGATGCGACATGCCAAGCCGAAAGTAACCTCGAGTAGTTCATACAATCCAATGAAAGGATGAGACGAATTATCCAATAATCAATTTTACAGATTGTACATATAAATTTTTGATGAGTATTGATAGATAGAATTTTATCAGTGTAAGTAGATTATTTTTAATTTATCATGATCATGAAAACACAGTTTGTGATATCTCAGAATAATATCCCGAGTATTATTTTGAGCATACCGTTACTGATACAGAGTATCAATCTTATTTATAATGTCTTGTATTTATCATTTCGTGAAGAGTTCATAGTTATTCCATTTTTTCGAACCATCATTTCTCTTGAACGCTGTATTTTATTGAAATGACGCAATGTGTGCAATTTTTATTTTTTTTATTGGACGGTGTGAATGTGATCCATCCCAAAGGGATGTAATCTAACTGGAATCAATAGGGATGACTTGAATAAAACATAAATTGTATAATTTTTCTTTTATTATTCCACCAGAAGTTATCATTCTTCATAATAGAATAAAATACATGTGAATGTATCATTTGGTGTTGGGATAAGTATTAACACTTCACTTATTCGCATTTGATTGCATTTAACACAGCAAAAATTTTATTATTATTGAACAGTTCATAACTTCAATGTTTATAGCATTGTGACATCACAACTGATGGCATGAGAGTTATAACCGTTTCAGCGCCAAACTGGAAATCATATCCATCTATTGTTTTTTGAAAAAAAAAAAAAACAACATTGTACCATGGCTTTGGAAAATTCGTCTTTCGAGAGGAATTAAGGTTTTTTTTGGCTTCATTCTGTTGTGCAAGTTTCACCTCTCAAGTATAATTGAATTTTCGATGTACAGCGTGACTTAATACTGATATTACAAAAGAAATCGTTAAGTACGATAACGAAAGGTTTTCAAACCCTCAAAACTGCATTAGACTTCACCATAGCTGCTATCATGATTCCGATTGTGAAAGAATCAAATGAATCGTATTTTAGGGATCAATAAAAACACAAAATATGGAACTCTATTCCTAGCTTTATTTGGCACAACGGTTCTCCGAAAAATAATTTACACTTCAGCTTTTGTCGATGACTTCTTGAACAAAGTCAAACACTCTTCTGTACAAAAACGAAAACCTGAAAACCATGAATAATTTTTCATTGTCAAAAGCTGGAGAGCACTTGTTCATTTATTGAAGAGAAATTAACCAAAACTTACTTCGACATGGGCTTACAAATCCCCAAATGATCCAGAGGAATCTCGTAATACTCCCCGATTCCAGGATTTCCGGATTCAGGAGTGACAAGCTGGAAATTGAACTTGAGAGCAGTAAAATACGTTTTTTTACTTTCCACAAAAGTAATAACATGTATCGGACTGCTCTCAAGCATCTTTAGGAACTTCTCGTGTATATCCAGCAGTAATGGCGAGTTCTCTCTCAGATCTTGAACCTCTATCGATAATCTAAGGACCAACTGACTAGCCGGATTGACTGTAGCCAAATTAGAACCCAGATGAGGCGTGCTGTAAAAAACTATTCCTTTTGTGTTGTCTATCAGTCTTCGTACATTTGGATCCGAGCTGTCAAAAGCTGTAAAAAAAATGACTGCCAATTCTTACGCTAAGGAGTATCTCATATAATATCGAATAATGTTAAGATTCTTTTTTTGTCACCACACTTTCTTCACGAAATTCGTAGCTCGGTAGCATAGGATCAGCGCAAACCAAAAAAATCGACTACCCACCTTTACAAAGGATGTTCTTCACCAACAGCCCACCCATCGAATGGGTCACCCACACGATGGGCCTCTTGCCCAAACCGGCCTGCATCATACTCGACAGCAGTTTCGAGCTCTGCTCCTCCAGATTCGTCTTTTCGGTCACGTGAGTGCAGCAACTGTTCCATTTGGACAGGGTAGTTTCGTAGTTGACTCCGATTATGCGCAGGTCGTTGCAATCGTCGCCCAGCCAGTCCCTGGGCCAGCAGTAAGTGAACGTGTCGGTGTTATCGGCGGCGGCCAATTTCTCGCCGCCGCAGACGTAGCCGCAGTTGGCGGTGCAGTTGCCGTTGGTCGGAACGTCGTCAAGGACCACCTCGAAGTCTTTGACTTCGTTTATGTTCTCCTCTTCGAAATCGCGTATGTACTGCATGGTGCGCGGTTCGCTGCTCTCGATCTTTCTCGACAGTTTTTTGCGGATGCCGGGCATGGATAGGGTCTGTGAGAGAGACTCTGGAACGAAGAGAATGATGAGGTTATTAACATTACTATAGGATTTCATTCCCATCAATTGTACATAATTGTTAAATATCTCTGTCATTTTCGTGTGTGGAACGCTTCATATTGTACCCAAGATAAGCGTGACACTTTTGGCTTTCCGTTTGATGATGTCGATGCGTGAGCTTTTCGAGTCCCGGATGTGAAACATTCATCTCATAATTGAAAAGAATCCATAAGTGCAATATGGGATTTGGCAGTTGTACCATTTCGTAGAATAAGATAAATGGGCCAATTCAGACTCACGTGTTTCTTTGTAGCTTTCCATCCCCACGTGGCCTCGGGCCACCAGGGTAGAATAAATTATGAGGCTTAAAAATGCACTTGCAACTTGCTTATTGAATTGGCTCAAGTCGTACAAAAAAGTAACACCTATTTTCTCAAATGCAAATTGGGAGCGGAACCGATAATTAACGTTAAGGGCATGATTGCAGTTAGTTGGGAGTTCCTACGTTGCGTCGGCAGAGAGTTAAGACGGGGGTAGTTATTGCCATTAGAGACGGAATTAGATCTTCAAGACGGTACCATATCGGCGGTACAAGATCAATTCATTTGTTCGGCGTAAAGACGTTTTCTATCTCGCCAAGTTCAGTAAATGCGAACAAATCGTAACTGAACGTGTCTGTCTACTTGAATAATAAGTATAAGACGTATAATTTACAAGTGTAGATTTTTTTTGTAAGGACTGTAATAAAATGGCACAAATTTAGCAAATCATAGCGTTTCCAATGCATTTTAACGATATGAATTCTAACGAGTCGATCAACACAAAATATATCACAAACAAGCGATGACAACAAATGCTTCAGATTGGTCAAACTCAACCGTAAGTGGCCAATTTCTTCGAAATTGGCCAAAGTGTGACTTCATGTTAACTATGTTTTTCTAACATTCAGCTACCTTCTATTTATAAATTATAATGGAGAAATATTGAGGTTTTTGCAATTAGCAGAAGCTTTACTTTATGCTGACTTATTGGGTGATGAAGACCTCCAACAGCTTCAAGCATAAACACAACCTGACAGGGTGAAATGACTTTGACGAACTAACATAAAAAAATAGTAAAAATCATGCATTTACCAAACCCAGGCGAGTTGCAACAAACTTCACAATAAGCTCTCAACCACACAAAGAAGCAGTCACATTGAAATGCAGCAAACCTAAATCACAATGTCCATCCTCACCTTTATTTTGAGGTTGAGATTGTTGGGATGAATGACGACCCTTACCCATGAGACCTATGGTTAGATCAGTTTTTGTTCTCTGCCGCCAAGTGAAGAACACCCCCCCTAAAAGACCGTGCACAAAGACAACATCAACTTTGGGCTTCTTGTTACCAACATAACTAGGGTACAGGAGGTACAGATGTCTCTTGTAAGATTCTTCCTTGCCTTCCAAGTTGGCCAAGGCACGGGCTGCTGGAATGGACACTCTCACGTCTTCGTGCTTCATCCATTCCGCCAGTATTCCAATCCATCCTAGAATTCGATTTTTGTTAGGAATTGTCAAGAAAAATGTTTAATGGATATTACCTGTTGTATACAACTCTTCCAAGATTTCTTTATGGAAGGACAGATATGAAATGATCCTGCTCAAAGCGACGTTAATTTTTATATCACCCCTGTATCTACTGTGTATTTCGGACAGCAGAGGTAATGCGTTCAGTCTGACAATGTCCTTCCCAAAAGATTCAATGCTTGCGTGGTGCAGGAGTGCTTCTAAACATATAGGGAGTACTGCTTGACCATTTTCACCCAGTTTGACCATTTCCATCGGTACAGAATCATTATCTACTATTCTACTCGTTTCCTATTATATTTTCATCATCTTAGAATTATAAATCATAAAGGTAGAATTCAAAATGAATAGGATATTGACTTCTTTCAAAGATGTAGCAAACCAAGTTTTATATGCTCATTTTGATATTATACAGGGTGTCCACTTTGTAATATCAGGATTCAACAGTCTTCACAAAAATTAAATTTCATAATATAATCAACATACTCCCAACAATTCTCTGTTTAAAACATACTGGGCTTCAAAATTAAAACAAAAAAGAAGTTTATTCTTTATAATACTCCAACCTTTGAGATATACAAACACAATTTGGTGTGTCAGAAATCATGTCCCCCTTTAAAAAAAATCTGCAGATCTGAGCATTTTCTTAAATATATAGAGAAAATATCAGTGAAAGGATAGGACAAAGATGGGTCATAAAAAAATAGAATCAAAAAGAAAACTAACCTCAACTGAGAAGAAAGCCTTAGAAATCAACTGTTCCAAACAGGTATGAGTACACATATCTGATAAATTAAGCAGCAACTCCTTGAGCTCATTCACAATCATTCTCTCGTTATATTTTAGATATTTCAGAGGAGGCTCTTTGAATAGTTTCATGTTGACATCCTTTATCCTGGCAAGATATACTGCAGCATTCTTATCAATCATATTGGCAAGTAAGGAGCAATGGCCTTCATTCAAATTTTTCATCTTTCCAAGACAATCCAAAGCTTTCAGTCGGACAAAATCGCTATCACTTTGACTAAGGCCAATTAATTTTTGAGCAAACGTGAATTTGAGAGATTCCAACATATTAGGCATTTTATCCAGTTTCAAATTATCAAGGTTTATATATTCTGGTTCTAAATTTATGACTGGGGCTTTAGGAACATCCTCCTTATTATCAAGGAAGGTGAGGATTGATAAATCAACAGCAGTATTCAATATATTTTTTGTACTTTTTATTTGGCTGAAGATCCATGCTATACTGAAATTTCCACATGTTAGGGTGTGTACGAATTGAGAAATATTTTACTTACCTGGTTACCACTATAGTAGTACAACCAACATGTAGATACACTTTTCGACTAGGCATTTTCAACTGTGAGATTTTTTTATTGGAAATGATGTGGAAATAGAAGAATATAGGAATAGTTCAGACAACTTTTTTTCTTATAACTGGATGACTACATTTAGAATAGTCAAATGAATTTTCACTGCTAATACCCGGAGCATTCTGTAATTGTTCGCTGAATATTATATTGCTTTTTCTCAACATTATGTAAGGATGAAATTGTTTACAGAATTGAAAACAAAATTTCAAAAATAATAATATAACCAAAGATTTAATCTGTGATATAACCTCTTCCATGCTTTGTTACACCACAGAATAAAAGAATTTTTTATAGAAAGGAGGAGGACAATGCTTGAATTCAATTTGCTCTCAGGACCAGTGTGATTTTTCTTGAATATATTTAAATCACTTTAACTTTACTTAGTTTTACGAGGACTTCCCAAGATGAAATTAACATAGTTTACATGGAAATGAAGAAAAACATAACCTTTCGAACTAACAACTTGTTTTCTGTCAAAATATTGAACTGTTATGCATAGACATAGAATATTCATGCAAGTTAATGCGATACAGCTTCTAAAGTTTTCATTTTCCATTAGGAATTATAAAATTATTGGTATTCTGGTAACAATAAATTGGAAGAAACAACCTTTTTGGTATTTCCTAAGTAACAAATGAAATATTCTGATCATGGCAGAGGAACAGGTATTATGTAAAACCGGTATTCGTAGTCGTTTTTCGAATACTATTCATTGTGTATATCACTGATATTTCGTATTTTTGAAATATTATCTTTCTAATATTCTGGGGCTGATGAGATTATGTTTGAATTAGGATACGGTAACTCTAGGGGGATGCTTGATCTATCATTCGGACCTTTTTGGTTATTTAAATAATAATAAAAAGAATGCAAATATCACAAAATATATTATTTTTAGTAAACGCAGTTTCAGCGAAATCTCATTTTGAGAAATTTTGTCCAGGTCCCTTATAAGCACTATAAAATTGCTCGTTCATTTAATCACAATTCATCTATTGGTAATCTGCATACTCATTTGATTAAAATGATACTCAAGTTTATACACGATTGAAATGCACTTATTGATCCTCATTAAACATTCGATTTTGATTTATGTGAATGATAACCTTTGAAATATCATCATTTGTTTGAAATCACATTAGGAAATCAATGTTTTTTAGGAAATACGACAGCTAGAACTACTTTGTAAACAACTTTACGAATCTCAAGATACCACTATAAGATCAGATGCGGAGAAAGCTCTTTTAGTCTTTCAAGATGGTCCAAACACCTTGGGAAGATGCCAGATTCTTCTCGATAGAGGAGATTCAAGTTACGCTCAATTATTGGCAGCAACAACTTTGACCAAACTGGTTTCAAGAAGCTCTCAAGTATTGAGTTTACAGCAGAGAGTAGATATAAGGAATTATGTCCTTAATTATCTTGCTACTAGGCCCAAGCTAACTAGTTTTGTTGTACAAGCTCTTGTCACATTATTTGCCAGAATAACTAAACTGGGATGGTTTGATAGCCACAAGGATGAATTTATATTTAGAAATGTTGTTACTGATATTACTAAATTCTTACAGGTGAGTTGTCAGTATGCTTGCAATTGTTTTTGCCTGCTGGTTCTTATGGATAAGAGTGTTATGAGTTTGCTCAATTTTTTAATTGTGGAATTTTGAGATGAATATGGGATTAGGTTGGATTCTCTGATAAAGAATCGGTGGTCAAAAGCAAAATAATTTGCAATCGACTCGATTTATTGTGGGAAATATACCTTATGAAAATTGATGATTCTTACCTTATAAAGAATCTGATGAAAATTGTAATGTAAAATTGTCTGAGGAAAAATTATGAATGAAATCTTGTGAATCCCAAGTATTTTCAGGCACATTCATGAAGTTATTTTGATTTATTTTCAAAATGTATGAAATACTTCTTGCAATTATACTCCATTTACTTTTATAATGTATCCCTGTTGGTCATGAAATTCTGACACATTTCACTGTGTATATACTGAGAATGTTAGGTTATAATCATTTTCCTGTCAGATGAATAAGCAACGTTGTCCTTTTTAAATAGAGGTCTAAGTAATTACGTTTTTATCAAAATGTTTATTTACTTTCAATTTGAGAAAATATAAGGTGAATTCAATAATTCCAAAGACCTGGCGAATGTTGAAGAAACTTTTTTTTCTGTTAATACTGGAAATATTTCACCTACATAAACATGGTTGGAAGATTCGGTTATGCTATTTTCCTGTATGGAAATCTAGAATCGAGTGTTGAAATTTCACTGAAGAATAATGGACCGAATAGTCCATTACTTTGAGATAGTTCATTCCAAAAAATAATAAAAGTACTGGAATAATCCGAATCTTCAAAATGACCAGACAGGCCTATGGAATTCCCCACTTTTCAAAATTCTCAAGAAATAAGCCTACAGAAGACATTCAGATACCTTTTTACACAACTTGAAATACTCCAGTATGAAAATGTAGTAGAACTACGAAACCTGTGTCACAGTTAAAACTTAAAAGAACTAATTCCATTTACAAAGTTAAAAAAAAAGTAAATAGAAATTAGCATTGGCAACGTCTCTAAGAATCATTTGACATTTAACAAGTGCCAACCTGCGTCAGTTTAAAAAAAAAAACTTGATAAACCTAAATCATGGCCAACCGGGATACATGAAAGTTACTCGTTTTGGTATTCAGGTTCATAAAAAGTTTTATTTCTGTTCCTCTCTTTGCGAAAAGATCATAGAAAATGTTTGACATGCTGTATTTATTTAGGACACATAAATCAGTGGAAACTCATTCACAAGCGTCTTTGATTACCTACTGTAACAATTTTCTATACACCATATTTGTGCATGAACTCAAATATTGTATGCTCAATTTTGTATACAGTTTAATGTTTTTGTCTTAGGGTTCCGTAGAACATTGCATGATAGGGGTTCAACTTCTATCCCAACTAACGTGTGAAATGAACCAAATATCCGAATTCGAAGCCAACAGATCGGTGACCAAACACCGAAAAATAGCCTCCTCCTTCAGGGACACCCAACTATTCGAGATATTCCGACTGTCCTGCACTCTGCTCGGAAACGCTAGAGAAAATTGTAAAAATTTAAACTTCAACGACGAGAGCCAGCACGGTCTGATGACCCAGCTGCTGCGATTGGCCCAGAATTGCCTAACCTTCGATTTTATCGGTACTTCGACTGACGAGTCTGCTGACGACCTGTGCACCGTTCAAATCCCGACCAGTTGGAGACCCGCCTTTCTAGACTTCGCTACTTTGAAGCTATTTTTCGACCTGTATCACTCGCTCCCCACCACTCTATCGTCATTGGCTCTTTCTTGTTTAGTGCAGATAGCTTCGGTGAGGCGCTCTCTTTTCAGCAATACAGAAAGGGCTAAGTTTCTAACACACCTTGTGAACGGCGTTAAGCACATCCTGCAAAACCCTCAGGGGTTGAGCGATCCGCCGAACTATCACGAGTTTTGCCGACTTTTGGCCAGGTTGAAGTCCAATTATCAGCTCGGAGAGTTGGTTATGGTCGAGAACTACCCTGAGGCCATACAACTTATAGCAAAGTTCACAGTTGAGAGCTTGCAGGTAATTAAAGCAATTTATTCTCAGTAACTCGAATGTTCTGAGAAGTTAGGTTAGGAAATACAAGCAGACTGATACGATGATATAATAACTACACTTTCAGATGTGGCAATTCGCCCCAAATAGCGTACATTACTTGTTGAGCTTGTGGCAGAGAATGGTCGCCTCTGTGCCCTACGTGAAAGCTACTGAGCCCCATCTTCTAGAAACGTACACTCCCGAAGTGACAAACGCGTATATCACCTCGAGACTGGAATCGGTAGCTGTGGTGGTTCGGGAAAATTTAGAAGACCCCTTGGACGAGCTGGGGATGGTGCAACAGCAGCTGGAACAGATTTCGGTCATTGGAAGGTGCGAGTATCAAAAGACTTGCACCCTCTTGGTGCAGCTCTTCGATCAGGCGGCCAGGGCTTACCAGGATTCCTTGGGGGACCCTTCGCAACAGATTGAAGTTACGATACAAGAGGGTAAGTCGCTAAGGATTTTCAAAGTTAAAGTGTTAAGGTGTTGTCAATGTTCATTACTCCAAGGTCCAGACTGGTAGATTTCTTATAGGCCGTCCAACGATCTGTCATGTTTTTTTGAGGTTAGTGCTGGTGGTCACACAAGGGGAATTTAGCTTTGTTTATGTAGACATTAAAACCGTTCATTTGCTTGAAGAATTGTTTCATGTGGACATTTTATTGAATGTTGATATTTCTAGTTGATCTTACTTTTGGGAATATCAGAAGAAGTTACAGGTTGCAGTAATCTGATGAATTTTCTCCTACACTTTCTCTACAATCACTGCGGAATCCCAATACTAAGTATAAATGAGAGAAATTAACTATTGTATGTCCCTAGTGGACGGTCCTAGACGGACAAGAACCCTATTTTCACTAAGTATAAAGTTGTGATTATATGATAGAGTGAAATTTTCTTCCTCTGAGCTGCTTCAGGATATTTTGGGATATTGTGAATCATAAAACTCACTTGTTCACTCATAAAATGCCAAAAATAATAAAATTCCTCATATTTATCGCAAACCAGCGACCTGTCAGATACGTTTTGAGGTTAACAGTGGCGGAATAATCATGCGAGCTGTCAAATATTTTTCGAGGTTAGTGCTGGTGGTCAAACAATGGAAATTCAGCTCCATTGATTTAGATAAAACTTTCACTAGTCCTGAAAGTAGGATTGGGTGGAAATATCCGCATGAAATATTTTTCAAGCAAATGAACGTTTTGAATATGTACCTGAACAAAGCCAATATTGATTTCGAGGCAATTGTTAACAAAGGAAAGAAGGTTATTTTAGGTTTTCAGCTTTGCGGTTCAATTTCTTGGGGAAGTGTTTATGTATTTTATTGAAACGTTTGAATAATCTTCGCGTACAGCCAGTATATGAACAGTTGCATGGTAGATTATAATTGCAGGTCGTCTCACGTGGCTAGTGTACATCATAGGTTCGGCAATCGGAGGCCGAGTGTCCTTCAACAGTAACGAAGAGCACGACAACATGGATGGGGAGCTAGTATGTAGGGTTTTGCAGCTGATGAATTTAACCGACGCTCGTCTCGCTCAAGGCGGCTGCGAAAAGATAGAACTGGCGATGCTGAGTTTTTTCGAACAGTTCAGGAAGATATACGTGGGTGATCAGGTACAGAAGAATTCCAAAGTATACCGGAGGCTTTCAGAGGTGCTGGGGCTGAATGATGAGTCCACTGTGCTCAGTGTTTTCATCAGGAAGATGTGAGTATTTTTTGGTTCGTGTTTTGACGGTTTTATTCACGATTTCGATATAAATGTACTGACTTCTTAACGTAAATGGAGCTTGAACAGCTGAAGGAACCTGGACATTTGTATATTTCGAACTTCAAAAGTTAACATTCAAAACATCGTATATACTCATCATCAGGCTTGTTTGTTCTTTCATTCTAGAATAACCAACCTGAAGTATTGGGGTCGAAGTGAACAAATCATCAGTAAGACGCTGCAGTTGTTTAACGATCTATCGATAGGCTTCAGTTGCGTCAGAAAATTAGTGAAGTTGGACGAGGTCCAATTCATGCTCAACAGCCACACAAGCGAACATTTTCCTTTTCTCGGAAACAATGTGGCGGTCACCGAAATGAGGTGCCGCTCCATATTCTACACCTCTCTCGGACGTTTGTTGCTGGTCGATTTGGGAGAGGATGAGGACAAATTTCACACGTTTATGATTCCGCTTACAGGTAAATTCAGAGAATGTTCCAGTATATCTTTTCAGATCTCTTCAATTTAAAGAAGATCTTTTACATACTCGCTGCATAATCGTCACAAAACTTGTTTGCAGCGTCATTCGAAAACATTGGCTCTATGTTACCCCCACCAGACACACCACCATTTGACACTTCATCCTTATTTGTTGGAGCGAAGAAAGCTCTCATTGGGTTAGCAAGAGATTTGAGGGGTTTAGCCTATTCCTTCAACACCAAAACGTCTTATATGATGTTATTCGACTGGATGTATCCTTTCATGCATAAACTGTAGATATAAGCTGTGTTCCAGAATGCTCACTACATTTATGAAGTGCACTGGGTTGCTGTTACTACGGTGCACTCTGTTCATGCAGTGCATTCTCAAACACTTTCAAGTATCTGTCATATTTTGACAGAAATGCACAGAGTTTGACGATTCCTTGACTTTCCGAAGATATCCGACTTATACGCCCATCCTACTAAGAGCAATAGAAATCTGGTACCATGATCCTCAGGTAACGACGCCGATCTTGAAGTTGTTCGCTGAATTAGTCCAAAACAAGTCTCAAAGGTTGCAGTTTGATGTTTCGTCGCCAAATGGAATTTTATTATTTAGGGAAGCAAGTAAAGTGATATGTAGTTATGGTGAGTTGTGATTTGAGTATTGCGTTTATTCAAAGTTTTCAATCAAGTGAATGTTCCAGTACTATATTCTCCCGTTTTTTCCAGGTAGTAGAATTTTAACGACAGAAGTACCAAAGGATCAAATTTACCCTCTGAAATTGAAGGGTATTTCAATTTGTTTTTTCATACTGAAATCAGCACTATGTGGAAACTACGTAAATTTTGGGGTGTTTAGACTTTACGGCGACGAGGCTTTAGACAATGCGTTGAATATGTTCGTTAAGTTATTGTTATCAATTCCACAATCGGACTTATTGGTGAGTGCGGTCAATGAGTTCCAGGTCTCACCTGAATCAAACATTTATATTCATAATCTGCTATTGACGTATTTTTACTGAGTGTAAAACAAGTTTTTCTTTGCTTGCAGGATTATCCGAAGTTGTCCCAGACTTACTATATACTTTTAGAATTCCTAGCTCAAGATCACATGAGTTTCTTGGCCACTCTAGAACCGCAAGTCTTTTTATATATCCTTTCTTCCATCTCAGAAGGCCTAACTGCCTTAGGTGGGACACTTAATCATTATACAGGTCGGTACAAATCAGGGACATAAATGACAGAATCTCATCGAAACACTCCATTCATTCATTACATTTTTGCCGCTCAGTCATCTACAAAACTTTCACAGACTGGTCGTTCATGAGTTGTATTTGTACCGAAGCTTCTGCCTTTAATTTTTTGTATTTGTTATTTATGCAGTCACGAATATATCTGAAAATGTACAATTTTGGAAAATATTTCCATATTGTTGGCCTGTCGGTATCGCATTTATGTTTTAGTTCATATATGTCTCTGACTGTACCTGATCACGATTTTTTACTAACCATTTTTTATTGCTATTAACATTACTCGATTGGAATCTTCAAGGGTTTTCTGTGGTCAAATATTAGGTAAATTAAGGTTATTAGGCAATCCAAACCACGTGATTATTCCACCACTGTTAACCTCAAAACGTATCTGACAGGTCGCTGGTTTCCGATAAATATGAGGAATTTTATTATTTTATGAGTGAACGAGTGAGTTTTTATGATTTATAATATCGAAAAATATCCTAAAGCAACACAGAGGAAGAAAATTTCACTCAATCATTTGATTACAACTTTATACTTAGTATTGGGAGCCCGCAGAGATTGTAGAGGAAGTGTGGGAGAAAATTTCTCATAGCGCTGCAACCTGTAACTTCTTTATCCTTTTATATGATATAACATTTTAATATTCATCAGTTTTACATTTAACATGGACTGAATACTGCTTATTTCAGTGTCTACGAAGAAATATTCACTTTAGCTTCTTATCTTCGATTTTATCAAGAATCTTGATGACTGCTGAACGAATTCCACTGTTTAGCCACCAGCCTAACCTCAAAAAAAATTTGACAGGTCGTTGGATTGCCTAATTTCCGATGCAAATGTTGGGTTAGGTTTAATAAGAACTTATTGATTATGACACAGCTTTTACAGATTTAGAATTCTTTTATTTTAGATTATGGATATATTAATTTTTGAAGATTCCTCTTTGAAATTTTGTTTTGGATTTTATTCAAAGAAATCGATTTCGATTGCTGTTGATCTGAACATTTCAAAATTGAACTCGTGCTGAAAGGTGTATTTTGCTTTGATTCATGTGCTTTCTGAAGATTTCATTGGTCGAAACACATTTATCTGTGAACAATTTGAATATTTCTCCAAATTTCTTGGGGAAAACATAGGAATAGACATAAAACATAATCATTTCCTATAATTTTCTGCGAACAATCGGACAAATCATGTGGTCAAATGAAGAGAAACAAAAAACTTTCGCGATTGAAGGACAAAATATGATCTGAATAGAAAATTCTAAGCTTTGTAGTCGTGGTTTACTAGGAGTTGTCCACTGAATCAGAAATTATTTTCAACATCAAAAGCCAAGCCATCGAAGTTTATAAGCAACATGAACAGGAAAGAGGAGACCCCTCATTGTTTGTAGTGCATGGTTGCCTTCCGTCAGCAACACGTCAATAGTAGGGCAATCGATCGTCGGATAACAACCTCCGAAGATGCCTACCGAAATTTTTGGCGAAACGTTGGTGAATCTCCTAGTAGACCATGGATATAAAGCCCGGATAATTCTAATTCAGTCGCTTCCGGTCGGGAATGCCTTCATCCAAATACAGATTGAATAGATTGAAATTGCAAGGTGCACAAATCAATTGAACGCGTGTAAAAATAAATGGACAAAAAGTAGGGTCGAGTCTGGTGTACTCATCTCTGCCTGGTTTCGCAATTATCGATGTGATTTTGCACTTGATCACTTTGGTTTCCGACAAAAATTCCTATTGTTTTTTAGTATGTGAAACTCTGATATATGCTAGTAGGCACACACATTCATACACGCCGAAATTTTATGACACTAGTGTTCGATATTGAAGTTTTAGTGGGTGTTCAATTCAAGTTTTACAAAAATCTGTTTTCTGAAATGATGAATAACTATTTAGACATCCATGACACATTTATTTCTGAATATTATTTTGGAAGATATCAGTGGAAGGTATAGGTTGCACTTTGGACAAAGATATACATAATAAATTGGAATAGACAAAACCTGTTGATTCAGAATAGACTTTTCAGACATATGCAGCATGCAAGAGACTTTTTTCATCACACAAAATGAAGATGCACTTAACTGGATTAGATTTATGTTTCAGATACGATGGTATGCACAGGTTGTTGTGCCATTTTAGATCATATTGTCACATATTTATTTAAACAATTAACACAAAAAGGTGAGTTGGATCTTCTCCGTTCCCACAAGTTCATAAAATATATAAATCTGTTTATAGAGACGAGGCAATATATCTTTTTGTGACCTTCCGTTATTTTCCTTATTTCATAATTTTTTTCAGCGTATCCAAATAAGAAGGCCAGAATAGGGATGACTCCGAACAGTGATATGTTTTTAAAAGTTTTGGAGATGCACCCGGAAATACTTCAACAAATTTTAAGCACCGTTTTGAATGTGATAATGTTCGAGGACTGTAGGAATCAATGGTCGATGTCCAGGCCTCTTTTAGGTTTGATATTATTGAATGAGGACTATTTCAACCAGATGAGAGAGAATATATTACGGAGTCAACCTCCAGACAAGCAATCTGCGATGGCTCAGTGGTTCGAGAACCTCATGGACGGCATAGAAAGAAATTTATTAACTAAAAATAGGGATAAGTGAGTAGAATATTTTTATAAATTGCAATGTATACTTGTGATGAATTGACAAAATGGGGCACTGTATGGAATCTAAACGAAAGATGATGCTCAAATTCTGGTTGAGTATTGATGACAGTTGTGCTAACTCGACGACAAATTGAATTTTGGTTATTATCCCTATAAGCAGGTTTTTTCCAGGTACATTTTTGAAATAATGTATAATAGGAAAACAAAAGACGATAGCAAATGTTTGTTTCCGCAATTTGTCTGAAATACATGACTAGCAATTTTATACAAAGACTAATGCTTTGGTTTCAGGTTCACGCAAAATTTATCCATGTTTAGGAGAGATATCAATGACTCGCTCAAAGGTCCAAATATTAGTTCTTCTGTCATAGACATGATGACGTCATAGTGAAACGCCATTTATTTCGAAACGGGACAGTTGAGATATAAAGAAGTACAAGTGTAGTGAGAATAACTGAATTCTTCTGTTGTGCAGATTTTGTTGCATTTTAATTGAAAAATAATTCTCATTGTGTTGTGATGTTTGAATGCGTGGATAACAATTGATTGTTGGATGCTTGGAACGTTTTATATTTATATTTACATCAGAATGTAAAAATTTCATGAAAATTCTATGATGAAGTCAACAATAAAGATTTTGAGTATATTCCTTCTCTTTTATTGCACCTACAAGAACTGTTTGAACGTATTGAAAAATTTTTATTGTTAAGATTCGATTTCCGAAGTTCTGCACTTTCCTGCTACAATTCCCACTCCTTCTATTCTCTAGGTACCTCTACCATTGTATATAGATAAAATTGTCTTCATACAACCTCTACGCTGTCGCTGAATTGATAATTTTCAACTTCAAACGGTGAGGGAAAGTTTAATTCTTCGCCTCTCATTGGCTTAACAGCTCACCAGTTGTGATCGTACCTTTAGTCAGAGCTGTCAGAGGTCACACCGATAAGGCGATTTTGATGCGACGACGGCTCGATAAATTATTTTCAAAATGAAAAATTTTTTTTTTGGTTTTGTAAAGCAATTTATTTTTTTATGTCGAATGAAGGATAATTGGGGACGTTATTGCATATTATCTTGAAAATTTTCAATATAATTAATTGTCCGTTTGAATCAAGAAATCATAAACGCTTGTGAGAGTAACTTATTCTAAAACCATACAATTATCAACTTTTACAACTTTTATGCTCCTCATAGACACCGAAGGCATATTATAAGGTTCTTTTTGAATTCCTTCTAGGAGGACAAATAGTGGTATATAGCTTCACCACTACAGGGTGTCCCAGAAGTCTCACACCCCATTGAGGGGTTCGAAAGTGAAAAATATTCTAAGCCCAAAAATCCATGTTTGAAATTTTTTGAAAACGTAGTTAATTAGTAATTAATTAATGAAAGTGACCAATCCGGAGCGCCCAACAGAAGAATAAGTAGGGACGCGAGAGAGAGACGCCAGAGCAGAGCTGCTGCCGGCTTTTCACGCAGTAAACCGAGACTGGCGTCTCACTCTCGCGTGCCCACTGCCTACTTATTCTTCTGTAGGGCGCCCCTGATTGGTCACTTTAATTAATTAATTACTAATTAACTACCTTATCAAAAAATTTCAAACATGGATTTTTGGGCTTAGAATATTTCTCACTTTCGATCCCCTCAATGGGGTGCGCGACTTCTGTGACACCCGGTATAGGGCTATGGCAACGGTGAATAATTGCCCAGTTCATTTTGATTGAAAATGCTCTGAAAAGAGGTTGTTGTTTTGAATTTCAATCGGTTGAATTGTTTTTTCTTGTTATGAATATTAAGTTATGGTTTATTTTAACACTTGTATACTTTATTTATGATCTTATTCTGTATATGTGTTTCTGTATCAAATTCTATGGAGTTCCATCGAAAATGCGATCATTCGAAGTGACATTTTGGAGTTGCTTCAAAATTATGAATGATGTTTAGAGGAAAAGGTACCGATAACTCCAAACCAAAAAAGTGCCACGTACGGTTCCAAGCGGATTCAGATTCTTCTTCCAATATTTCAAGAAGTAACTGCCACGAAAACAAAACACTTCGGAACAACTCGCAGGGTACATTCACCTATTATTTGTCCAAACTGACCAGTATATTCACAGCACGCCCTAGACAGAGCGAAGAAGAAACCGAAATTGGCAAACCTGAGGAAAAAACAAGTAATGTCGCGAGAGGATCATGTACAGGCAGTTCAGTAAGTCTGTCGGATGTATCCAGTAGACAAAGCTTAGAAAGCACATCTAGGGAATCTCTAGAAGCGGATTTCTCCCCTGATAAAATGTCGGGAGACGAACAAAGCGCGTACCACGTAGTTAAATCAGCTTTGAAATATGGCTACGCGAGTCATATAATCAACAGAAAAGATCAAGTGTTTTGGTTAAGAAAATTCCCAACGCCGGATTTGAATGTACAAGCCGCCAAGAAGGCGGAAGAGGATAGACTCAAATTGAGGAAACGTAGAAGACCATCGAAAGAGAAGAAGAAGAAGAGGTTACCTGGAGGACGAAAAGTGGAGAGAGCAGATATTTCAACGGATTCTTCTTCAGAGTCTATATTGAGTAGCCCTTACAAAATATGTAAGATAAAATGTGTATCAAGAAAATGAACAAAAATTCGTATTTTTATTCGGGTAGAGCCCCCAGAGATACCTGGAGTAAAGCATTAGCTAATACTCAAAAATAATGGGACCTCCTGTCTTGAAGAGGACCGCTAGAGAGGCGTATGGTCAAAAATCAACAAGTTCTTGCAATTTCAGTGGAAACACTTTTATTTTCTCCATTCATGTCATGACAAAAAATCGATATTCCACAAATTAAGTATAAAACTCGTAGATGGATTTACTCTTTGTATCTTCGTTTATCTGCCCCTCATATAGTGCACCCTCACCACTATTCCCTGATGTATTTTCCTCCTCCTTTTCTTGTGATATTGTGTTACAAACACTTTTTTCCTTTATATCACCACAAGAGTGCACTTTTCTCTTCTTCTTGTGTTGAGATTCGTTTCTAGAACTTTTCCGTTTGCAGGGCTGATTGTCAACACTACGTGTAGCTTTATAATCGAATATGGATTGAATTCTTTCCATTTCGAGCATCCTTGGTTTGTTTTTGAATGATATGGTAGCAGCTGGACAGACTAAAAAATATTTGTTCTTCTTTTTATGTAAAAATCCTAACCTCAGGCCTCTATCTAAAGCATTCAAAATTTGGCTGTACAGATCGCCTTCTATAAGGTAATTTCGCTGCATATATTCGTGAATATCTTCGATTTCTGGATTTTTTTCTTTGATGTCTATGAAAGTTTGAACTGCTATCAGTACTTTGTTGAAGATGTTGCCACTGTGTAGAACCTGCTTTTTACGACAATCCCTTTGGCTCATATTTTGGGATTAATTGGATCATATTCCACAGGAGGACCGCGGAATTATTCGCTGCTGACTGCCATTTTGGAAATAATTAGTGTCAAATTGAGATTTTGTGAAGTATGCGGCAAAGATGCATAGAATATTATTCTTTGCATCTATTTTGCAGCTAATGATCGTTATTTATGTACCGAGAGCCATTTTTTCAAATAATTATTATTCCATATAAATCGGTGATATTAATATTCCCTCGAATATCATAAAAATTTCCCGCCTGATTGAGTAACTTGGGTACATAATTACTCCCTGGTCGCTACCGCTAAGGTCGGAAAGTATGAAAATTAACTCCGATCCCCTAGTTCTAACACTTGATCCACCCTGTAAATGATATAGGATTGTATCACTTGAGGGTCTTCCTAAAGTGATTTAATAGCTCTGAAACTACCAGTTCATCTGGTATTTTAATATTTTAATTTCCAGGGGATTATATCAATAAAAACGACAAAATATTTAAAATTGAATTTATTCTCCAATAAATACATCGATGATTTACATTATTTCACTTCATTTATGTACATTCCATAATCTCACAATCTGTTCACGTATGTTAAGAAAGTTTTCATTTCTTTGCTATGCTGATCCTCATTCTCCTTTTTATGATCCTGGTTCAAGAAATGTAAGAGGATGGTGGTTTCAGTTGAAGTGATCTGGAAGAATCGAAATTAACACATAGATTAAATCAATTAATGATAACTCTTGAAAATTTCCTACCAACTTGGATAAAAAAATATTTAATAATAGCATTGAGTTTAAATATACATAGAGACACATCCCGGTTCAACGATTTGAAGCTGAATTTAGTGTAGTTCCTTCACCGGTTCATAGATGGATAAGTGTGTTTCAGAGAAGCAAAAAAATTTCCTCTCGCATCTGGCGGTCAGTAGCTGAACTATGAAGCACTATTTCCGAAGCCGAATGCGATGACGATCAGGACCGGCGTACGAAATATTGAATGTTCAGTATTTCATGACCTGATTTTTTGGATGCAATAAAACGAAAATTATTTTTGATCTTTCATGAATATAAAATACTGATGTATGAAGAAATGAGGAACTGACTAAAACTCTTTGAACTCTAAAGCGACGTTTCGGAGTTATAATTCGTCTCGGGCTACAATGAAAACGGAATGAAGAAATTAACATTATATGTGTATGTGAAAGTGATGTGGACAAATCCAAAAAAATGTTTTTGAAAATGACTATATAAAAAAATTCAATAAGAATACACTTCGCGCCGAAATTCCCTGTTTGAGGACTGACTAGACCAGGGGTCGGCAACCTTTTGAGTCGGAAAAGTCGGAAATTTACAAAATTTCCAAATTTTTCAAGAGCCACAAATTTTTTTCTCGCCAATAAACAGTATTGGCAAACACAGAGTGCTTTTCTTAATTGGAGGTTGAAATGAAGAGGGGAGATAACATGAATAATTTTAAGTGAAAAAGTCTCATAAAACTGTGTCCGAAAACATTAAATTTCGTTTTCGAAATACAGGGAGTTTCTTTCTCATAGTATCTGCCTGTGGTATGCAAATTTCAATTCCAAACCTACCGGGTGATATTTTTTCTGGGATACTACCCTGGTTTCCTCCGAAACCTTTCTTTCTGGAGTCACTGTTAGTTTGATAAATAGTGGAAAGAAGCTCGGCTGTTATACTAAACTTTATGGTCTCTTGTAGTTTTACCGATTTCGAAAACAAATTCTGGTCGATTCCTCAGAAAAATCAATATTATCATAAAAATTCAGTTAGTATATTCAGAACTATTCAAGACTGGGGATCTAGCAGGCTCTGACTAATGTCAGGTTTTCGAAGGAATCGTTTTTCTCTGAATCGGTAGCAGATACGATAAAACTTTAAGGGACCATAAAATTAAGTCTAACAACAAAGCTTCTTTTTACAATTTCAAACTTGCAGGTTGCCGACCCCTGGACTAGACTATTTATGGTACATTTTCACCCCTCATTTCCTACCTGAGAACACTCCTTTGGAGAAACTCATGGCTAATAATCCATCATTATTGATTCATACCGTTTGTAACGAAGATATAGAATTTGGATGAATTCGACCCTGCCTACGATTCATAGAACTAGAGGAAAATGAATATCCCACAGATTTCTGTAATTCAATAGTGACAAAATGGATCGGCAGATTATAGTTCCTTTAGTAGCTACTATGTGCCGCCACTAAAGTTGGCAAATTGGCAAGGAAACTGCCAAAAATGTATGCATCAAATCGTTGAACTGCGTTGTGTCTCTATGTATATTTAAACTCAATGATAATAGGTATATTATAGAATATTTTCTTCATGTTTTTTTTCAATATCCAGTTGTATAAGCCTTTTACTTTGTTGAGGAGTTCTCAGAATATTTTAGGACGAGATGAAAACTACCTGTTTTGCTTATTTTTTATATACTCATGAATGGTATTGTTGTTTGGTATATTTTGATGTTTAAATTGTATCGCATTATGACTTGTCATGTAAGTGCTGTTGGTGGCAAATGAACTTGTTATTATTACCACGCATACCATAACACTACCCCCTCGGAATGGATGGACTTCTTGGACATTACGACGATTACGGGGTATGCATGGGATTGTCCATAGGTACCCTCATTCTTCGAGAATCTGAAATTCGTCCATATCTGGATTCATCAGTGAAAAGGACACTACGCCATTGATCGTTCCAATTGATATGTTGCCTTGCCCGTTCCAGTATTTGACGCTAATGATCACGTGTTAATGGAACTCGTCTTAATGGACGTCTAAAACCTAGATTCACCTCTCAAACGGTTTCGATGGAAACTTGGACCCCATCTGCATTTTGAAGAGTATTCCGTAGCATTCTACACGTAGATGTAGGGTTTCTTCTCGCCGAAACGGTGATGAAACGATCCTGAGCAGGTGTTGTTTTTCATCGCCCACCAAGCCTTGGTCTTTCCAACACGGAACCTGTCTCCCTGAACCTATTCCAAAGTCGAGATATCACACTTTGGCTGACTTGGAGCCTTTCCGCTACAACAACCTGAGTTAGGCCACCCTGTAGCGTTCCGATAGCCCTATTAGCCTCAGCGTTTGTTAATTTACGTCTTGGCATTTTCAGAAAACTCGTTTCGAATCGAAGCAGTCGATAAACTGACTTCATTTCAAAATAAGAGCATTCATGAAGCATATGCAAAGAACCAAAATTCAGAAAAAAGGCGACCAGATTGACGAAATGTCTCATACTGATTTTTATTGGATCGATTCAAGTTTTAAATGATTTTACAGCGATTTTCTCGAAGATTACATACTTTTGAAAACGATTGAATACGATATCCCTAACTCTTGTGGAGCAGTATATATGAGAAATATGGGAGAGGCTCTTTTCCATTGGGACACCCTGTATAATATTCCATTCTTGTATTTTGAAATACCCCTACAGAAACTATCGAATATCGAACGTGGACTCACCATAAACGATTTATCCATCTTGCTCTGCGACAACTTCATACAAGTAATTTCAGCTTCAGACCTCATCGATTCTATGGGGAAAACACTGCTTTTACTCAAATCCCATACGTCGATGAAGTTACTGGAATTTCTGCTGTAAAAAATACAAGGTTTTTCGAACGACCACCGGATCTCCTCGATAGGATCGTCCATATTTTTACTGTCTTTGTTGGTGATGACCATGAGAGAATTCGTTGATTTTCTTGAATACAAAAGGACACTTCCGTTCTCTAGACCTGCCAGAAAATAGGTACTCGAAAACGGACATGGAACAAGGCACTTGACTGGTGAGGAGATATCTGCAATAAAATGACAGTTGGACTATAACTAGGGGTATAATTTACAACATGGTTATGCGCTCACAGAGATCGATATCTTATGATCATATGCTGTATCACATGCCCTATCATTTAGATGGAGAATGACATATTCAAGCCACATGCAAAATTTAGTCCAGCTCGCTCAACCCAAACAATATAAAATGTTAGAGAATTGTTGACAAAAAATATTTCTGTGATAACTGATCTGGGATCATAGACTATTGATTTGGCATCTGCTGTAAATTTTCTCTGACAGCTGTCAAAATTTCATTTTCGTTGGATTCTTGAATGCGAATCAAGTGAATCTCTATGCAAAATTACTCTGCTCAAAGATGGACAAACAAGCTGCTAGTACTCAAAAGCTCCTGACTGCTTCTAGCTTCCCATTTTCCATAACTCAATCTCACCTTGTGTGTGAATCTTCACATGACTCTTCTCTTTATTTAATTCGCATTGCAGAACGTTCCCGTAGTTTGTCCCAACAAAGACAGTCAATGAATATTCACTCAAAACAATCATGTCGTTGCACGAAAGATCATCCAAATCTGGAAGCATGTTCCGTAGACTAATTTCGAAGCTTTTCATCAATACCAAGCGCCCCCAATAGGCTGTACCCCCGTTTTGGGCTGAATCTTGCCTTTGCTTGGCTATTATACTCCATATAACGATGGTTCCTTCTTGATCTAAACTACAAACCTGAAAAAATGTGATAAAGCAAATCAAAGCTTTCTTCAATTGCGTCTAAATATACAGGCTGTCTAAAGATTGAAAAATAAAGATTTGACTTGAATTAAACTCCAATGAAAGTTAAAAATTATACGCTCTATGAAATATTGTTGCTTACTTTCCACGTCGACTCTACCTCATCGAATATACCAAAATCATTAGATTCAGAGACACACTGTATAGCCACCACTGAACAGCAGTGACTTTTCTCGATATCGGTTACAAAAGTGGGACATCGAAGACTAAAGTCTCCTTCGACCATTTTACAAATATTCTGTGGCTGTATAACGTTCTTTGTGGTTTCCCAAACAACCACAGACCTAAAATGGATCCACTAAGGTCAGAATTACAATAAATACCACTATAGTTTTTGTTGAATAATAGAAATAGTCCAATATTCAAACCAAAATTGAGCTCTCACCCGTTTTGAAGTCCACCAAAAACAGTTTCTGAATCATTTCCAAAACAGCAGCTCCTTAACTCTCCATGGCACATCATATACACCTCTGGCAAGGACTCGTTCACATTCCAGAGATACACCATACTCCTAGCACATCTCTCGCCTTCTTCTTCTTCTTCTTCCACGTGAACCGAAAGGAACATAGAAGGATTCTTATGGTTGAACTCGACCATAACAATCCTCCTCTTCGCGGAAAACTCCGAGGGTGGCCTCAGTTTTATCACAGCTTCGCTGAAAGGACTTTCAGGGTTCTTTAGGGTTGGTTGAGACTTCCTCTCCTTGAGGATATCCAAGATTAAGCCTCCAGTGTTTGAAAGGAATTTCTCCAATTTGTACTGGTTAAATTGAGGCTCTAGGTATTCTTCCTCTTTGGCGGTTGAGTCTAAAGGTGGTCCTACACCCAGCCTCTCGAACTTGTAGCAAGATGTAGAATTATTGGTGAAATTTGGAGGCATTTGGATCCACTTTTCCTTGGTTTCTATAGCGTCTGTTTGTATTTCTTCATCATGACTTTCTTCTCCTGTCTGTATTCCAATCTGCATGGAGTTTAAGTTACCGTAGGTCTTGATGAACTCCTCGTAAGGCACTGGTGGCAGATTGAGAACAGTGAAGTTGACACAGTCCAGTTTTATCATGTTGAGTAGTTCTTCTCCTCGTTTTTTGCGGATTTCCATGCTTTTCCTCCTATCGTTCCTTTTCTTAGCGGTCACGAAATTCAAAAACTGTAAAGATCTAGCTTCTTCGAAACCTTCATCTGAGAGAGAGGTGAGGTTACTACGTATGTTGCTTTCGGGTCTTTTCAATTTCAGGTTTTCCATCTCTATCAAGTCTTGAAGGTTCGAAAACTCCCTCTTTATCTTATCTTCTTTCAAATCGAAATTTCCCGAATCTAGTTTTCGTTCCGTGTCCTTGCTAGCCGAAGGGGTGGCCTTGCTAGATGGTTCCTCTTCACTCGAAGTGCTTTCTGTCGATATCTCAGACAGATTATGAACGGTAGAATCCGAACTACTGACGTTTTCAAAATCTGATTCGTAGGAATCGAAATCGTCTTCGTATTCCGCTTCTTCGTCGTACTTTTCTTCAGTAGGGGACTGGTTTTTGGGCACTTCTGGACCTGCTATATTCTCGTTTACGATGCTACCTTTTCTGAGCGTCGATGTTCTGGGTCTCTCTGATGTTGAGATGGATTCCGAAGAACTTTCCCGGTTGAGTTTTGGTTTTTCGTTCTTGATACCATCGCCAGATCCCCATTGGTACCTATTGAGTTGCTGCAGCATCTCGGCGTAGTGGTTTTTACTGGGGAAAAATTGAGTTTTCACAATTCTCTTGCTCTGGGGGACTGCAGTTCGACCGCTACCATTCTTGGACTTGGCCACCAGTGGTTTTCTGGTAGACTGTTTGGGATCTTTGGTTATCTGCCTGGGTGACGCTGTCCATTTAGTTTTTTCCTTTTCCTCTTTCGAAGATTTTGGCGTGAGTTTAGTGGTATCAGTTTTAGACTTTTTCTCGTCGATTTTTTCCTTGGCATTGCGAACGGTGTCTGCTTTTTTATCAGATGTGGTATCCTTGCGTTTCGTTTGAACTCTTTGCGTGACTGTCCTTCCGCTGATCTACAAATAGAAATGTGTGTTGTAGAAGTAAAGAATTTCCCAATAAGAGGTGTTATTTTGAATAGCCCGCTATTTCGGTAGATGTCAATTTTGAAGCTGTCATTTTTTGACATTTGACAAGTAGAAACTACGCCATTAATAAAAATGGAACGATATATGCTTCAACAACGCGTTGAAATTATTAAAATTCACTATGAAAATAGTGCAAATTTGTCAAAGACAATTCGTAAAACTAGAACATTTTTGGGTCATCGTGAATCACCTTGTCGAAGCGCAATACAGAAATTAGTGGAAAAATTTGAGCTGTTGGGAGAAGTTAGTGATGTGAAGAATAAAACCCGTACACGTCGTTCGAGAACAGCCGGGAATATTGCTGCTGTACAAATGTCATTACACCGTATTTTGCATGAGGATTTGGGTCTTCATGGTATCCACCCACGAGGAAACCGAACCGGACACCAGCGGCAAGAATAATGAAGGGCCATAAAATCCGGCGCGTGCCATTGCAGATGCTATGAGTTCCCATGAAGAACAGCGGAATTTTTGCAGTTGTGTCAGTCACTTCTACGAAAATTTCCGTAGAATTAGGGAATTCAGAAAGTTCCAACGGCATCTCCGATTTTGTTGAATATTATTGCACCAGGTAGTTGAATTTTTATCAGTTTTGCAAAGAGTCAGATATACAATTTTTTATTTTAATGAAGAAATTAAATTGCTACATCTATTTCAATCATCTGACTCATTGCTTTCTACCGAAAAAACCTACATAACATTTCGAGAAACCCAGACACAAAATCGAAAAACTATGTTTTCCAAAATTCAACTTCATTCTCATAATAAGAACCCCTACACTGGACTGATGAAACAAGAACATAATTGATCAGCAAAAAATTGCAACTACCCGCTTTGGAATAACGCAAAATATAAATGAATATCTTCGTTTCTAATATTTGGAAGCAATATTCAGAGAAATACCATCATAAATTGATTTCATAATATGTACTTCCTTTCAATACCGAACAAAATCGTACGTTTCGTAGGTACTGCGTTCTGAATTCCGTAGAAGTGGTAACGCTGGCAAATTCTAGCAACATAATCCGTCTACCTCTTGTCAAAACCCAAGCGGCACATTTTATTGACCATGATTTATTGCAGATGCGGACACCAAGTGTCCCGAGAAGTTTCTCCGTGAGTGGGTACTATAAGGCTTATAAAGTTCAGTTGACATAACTGACACAAGAACTCAAGCCGGCCGATCATCAACAACGTCGTGTCTTTGCTGATTCTGATTGGGTCCTTGAAATTTATGAAAATGATCCGGAATTCCATCGAAAAATCATCTTGAATGATGGGGCCATTTCCACCTCGGTGGCTTCGTCAAAATTGCAACTGTCGCATCTGGGGCTTGAAAAACCCAAGAGTTAGTGTTGAAAAACCTCTCTATCCTCAACGTGCGACTTTTTGGTGCGGTTTATGGTTCGGCTGGGTCATTGGACTTTACTTTTTCGAGAATGAGGCTGAAGCAACAGTTACAGTGAATGAATTGCGCTATCGAGACCGGAATTGGATGTTATTGATCTGGACAACGTTTACTTCCAACAAGACGGCGCTACGTGCCATACAAGTAACGAAACCATAGATCTTTGCGGGAAAAGTTGGTGGACCGTGTTATCTTTCGAAGAGGTGATCACAATTGGCCACCGAGATCTTGTGATTTAACACCTTGCGACTTCTTCCTTTAGGGCCATGTGAAAGAGAAGGTCTACGCCAAGAGCCCAGCGTCTATTCAAATTCTCAAAGATGGAATTCGTGAGGCTATCGAGGACATAGGGCAGCCACTTTGCGATTTTGTTATGGTCCTGTCGTCCTGTAGTTGTGGTCGTGGTGGTCATTTGGCTGATGTTATTTTCCATCTCTTTATATAATGAAATAAACATCCGATCATTTATCTGAAAAAATGGCATTTTTCTTCGAATATCAAAATAACACCTCTTATTGGAGAACTCTTTATGTTTTAAAATTCAAAGATTTTTGTCGAGTAGATTAGAAAAATAATTAGTGTTACAGAAGAAGAAGATATGCGAGTGATCCAATGAGGGAAATTCTTTCCATCGGATGTACGAAATCCTAAAAATCACATCAGAAGCATTTTGCCCTTTTCGTTCTGAAGATATTCATTTAGTTTTGGTTCCATACTTTATCCCAACCCCTATATATTGTTTAAATATTCGTAGAAGGTAGGTAGGTAATCCCTCAAACTATTATACATGACCTATTCTGAGATTTGTCACGGTTTCAAGGTCAAATACTAGACAAGACTGATGAGGATATCGAATATTTATATACACAGAGTGTTTCATGTCACGTCGTCGTTGAGAGAATTTATATAAATTATTCGTTAACGGGCAAAATGATTTCGGAATTTATTTTCCTTGTATTAAAAAAAAAACTAATAATAATAATGAAATTTGTAAATAGGCTGTATAATAATTACTACCTAGTGTATACGTAACTATAATTTGATTTTCCACTAACAAACATAACTGATACCGTAGGACCTCAAACGTACCCTGAATGATTCAAGACTCTGTAGGTCATTTCTTTCTAATGATGATATGATATATTGTTCATCCTGATTACTCCAAGGTCTCCTGAGGAGACCCCTCTTAAACTACAAGCTTCGAAGCTTGTAACTTGAGCCGAGTTCGGAGTAAGCAGTTGTGTTCTGTGTAGGCTTTGTTACTGTGTCCTTACGCCACCTTAGGCACAGCACTGTTAATTTTTGACCCAACAGTGAAATGGTGGCCCCTAACGAGACAAGAAAATTTCTTTCCTAGCTCGGGATTGAACTCAGACTTGCCGGGTCCTAATCCAATGTCCTAACCACTGGACCAAGGGCACTCATATCGGAAAGAATTTGACCACGTTGACTCGCAGACAACAGCCGGAAAACCTGCTAGATAAGCACTTGAAGAATATAAATTGTAACGTCAAAACCGATCATGTTTTTTTTCACGTCCAGATTATATCAACCATAGGTATTCATATATTCCAGACTGCAGGTAGGTAATAACTTTGTTAAGGTGGCGATACGTTAAACAAAACCGAGATGAAAACCTTGCCAAAAGAACTTGAATATGTGAGGTGATTTTCCCAAAAAAGGTTCAAGAAAAAAAGTATCTTCTTTTCTCCTAAACAATAATGCCCAAAAAAACTGACACGTGCCCAAAATCCACCTGATACACCTATTCAATTATTTAAAGATTACACCACTTGCCCTATTTATTAAAACATAACGAACACAGCTCAAAATATGCAGAAATTTCTCAGTCTGACATCGATATTCTTCAAATTATCACTAAAATGTTGAATGTTACTACCAATAATACTCACGTTTTTAGTTTTGGTGGACATACATAAACCTTGAACGAAAAACTACTTCATGAAAGAGTCAAAACTGTCATTTTGTTCAGAATGTTATGGTGGTCGACAACATTGAGGGCAAAATAATCGATATCTCTCAGTGAAAGGGGGGAGTTTTCCATGGTCTGGTTAATTCAGCTGCTGGAAAAATCGATAATGAGAATATCGTAAATTAATCCCTAATTTTTCGAGTTGAGTGAACACGATTATCGCTATTATGATTATTGGGGTGATTTCATTATGTCACTTATTTGCGGAAATGTCATGGTAATTCGATGATTTCCTTTTTGATCGATATTCAGAACAAAGAATCATAAAAGGTTTGTTCGTTCATTATGATCAAAAAGTACCGCGAAATTAATAAAACAAAATGGTGCTAATGCTAATCTTCCCTATTCATTTTATCTCCTTCATAATAACACCAATGTCACCAATCAAAAAGATACAATTATGCTAATGCTTGATCAAATCATCCATGCATGAAAAAATGGCCTTTAGGTCGTATTTCGTTGGATGACTTATTGACTTCCGTCAACGAAGGGCAACTTGAACCTGAAAACCAAAAAAAAATCACGTGGTGCTGAATCTGGCGAATACAGTATTTGTTCGAGGAATATAGACGCAGTGTTCAAAAAAACTTCATATATGGTTGTAAGGTTGACAAAAAGCTACAGACTAAAAATAATTATACATATTCAGGGTGCGTCAAAAAAAAGTTACGGAAAATATGTCGTTTTTTTCAAATGGAACAACCTGTATTTTATGGCATAATTATTTCGAGGACAACAAGAGCTTTACACTAGTACCCTATTCTTTAAATTTCATTACAGCGTTGCCACATAATTCGTACTTTCAGGATATTTTTAGTGTTTTAAGGGGTTCATCAAAATTCTTATAGCAACCGCTGTGTTCAATGTAAATAAACGAAATTTTTACAGAAGTTAGCTTAAGGTATCAGATTCATCATTCGGTAAACGTCTGAAGTTTTTTTATATAGAGTGTGTAATATATATTTACCAATTTACTCAAATTAAATATGCGATAACTCTTTTTTTTTTCAAATGGAACACCCTGTATTTTTCTCTTTCATGATATTTGTTTTTCGAATGTCTACATTTCTTGCAAAAAATGTCCTATACTTAACTCGCTTTGTTTTTGAGATCTTCCACATTTAAATATGGGACATACTTTGTAGAAAATGTAGACATTTGAAAAAAAAATTCAAGAAAGAGAAAAATACAGGGTGTTCCATTTGAAGAAAAAAGTTATCGCATATTTAATTTGAGTAATGTGGTAAATTTATATTAGACACTCTGCATAGAAAAAACTTCAGATATTTACCGAATGATGAAGCTGATACCTAAAGCTGACTACTGTAAAAATTTCGTTTATCTAGATTGAAAACAGCGATTGCTATAAGAATTTTGATGAACCCTTGAAATATCCTAAAAATACGAATTATGTGGCAACGCCGTGATGAAATTTAAAAAATGAGGTATGAGTGTAAAGCTCTTGTTGTCCTCGAAAGAATTATGCCATCAAATACAGGGTGTTCCATTTACAAAACTACCTATTTCCCATATTTTTTATTTGGCGCACCCTGTATCTGTAAAATTATTTTCAACTTGTAGATTTTTGTCAACCTCATAACCATGCCAAATAAATTTATTTCCACCGGTACAGTTTAGGCGCTATTTTAGCCGTATATAATTTTTTTTTTAATAGAAAACTAGCACCTTATTATGAAATCAAAAATATAAAATTCGAAATCTTTCAGGTACTTTAGGCGAAATTTTGGTGTGGATTCGAGAGGATGTCGACAATTATTATGGTCATTACCCAAAGAGCAGAGATAACGAAAAAATTAGGAAAAGGAACTCCAGGTCAATTTGTGTAGGTGTAGACAACAGTTTATTGCTTATTGCTTTCCGATTCGGAGAATCTTTGAAATATGTGAGGGCCTTTAGAGTTTTTTCCTTATTAGACTATGGTCTAAGGTTTTTTCTCTATTATTTTTAAACAACTCCGAATAAAACAGGATTCAGTTTTTTCAGATGCGTTTTTTATGAATGATTTAACTCAATAGTGACAATTCTGGATGTTGACTGGTGTTTTTTTCTAGAAAAAAATAAAACACGTCAACGTCCTGATTTCTAACTATCGATAACTGCATTATTGGAATTTGATATATTCAAATATTCCAGGATGTTGGTGCCACGTTGTAAAGCAAGTGATTCATGAAACCATCCTTCAGAAGGTGAAATTACCAGATGCTCTTGTACGTTTCTAACAGCTATTTGAAGTGAAGTAGTCGACTGGACCCAAGACCCATCCATAAGACACATAGGTATACCTGCATTTATGACTATTTTTCCATTGAAGTAACCTCAGCAAAAACCCATTAAAATCTTTCGCAAGATTAAGATAACATTGTACATCTGGTTATTTTATACACAAAGATATTCTTTTTGTCGATATCCTGGCGCAAGTATACTCTCTACAGTCTATACTCCCGCTAAGTCTGAGCGTAATCCATTCATGATCACTAGATCACTATTCACTACCTTACCTTATTCGGGGAGATAGATATTTTGCTGAGGTTTTTATCCGTGCTGTGCTCTTATTGAATTGTATGGTACACCGGTACACCTTTAACATTTTCTCTGCTAATACTGAATTTGTAGAGGAAATAGATTGATCTTTTATTTTAAACTATCTAATTTTCAAAGCAGCATGTAATGCTTTCATAAAAGAATATACCACTAGCGGATCCAAGGACCTCCAAATTGACAATACATAATCCCTTTATACAGAGTGTAACAGCCAAATGGAATAAATTCGATAACGAATAAATGAGGGGGTGTTAGGAAAAACGCTCGGACACGTCGATTTGTAATTTTAAAAATGCATATTTTTCAAGAGAATAAAATTATATAGGGTGTTCCATGCGACCGTGGCCAATACCAACTTTCTTATTTCAAATGCAACCCCCTGTATATTATTTTTTTTGATTATTCAGAAAATTCTAGACATAATTCATGTACAATGTCCTATACCTATCTTCAACATTTTCGGAAATATAGTGTTTTCAGATTTTTGACAAAAATTAACATTTTAAATGAAAATTATTTTATTTCACAAATTCGATACATTACACTCAATATTTATTTCCCATTTACCTCTTGATATGAAGAAAGTAAGCAAAAACGCCTGAAATGTTGAGTAACGTTAAAAGACAATTCTACACCAGATTAGCATGTTGCCAAGACTTTCGCGGCGAGCATTTTGAACATTTCCTACATTGACATTAATGTTTTTTTTTGCTTTTTTTTTAATAATTAAGAAATAATCAGTATTACTTATTAGGTTTTGAGTGTAATGTACCGAATTTGTGAAATAAAATAATTTTTATTTGGAACGTTGATTTTTGCAATAAATCTGAAAACACTTATTACTTAAATAGTTAAAGATAGGTATATGACATTGTGCATGAATTATGTCTAGAATTCTCTGAAGAATCCAAAAAATAAATAATATACAGGGGGTTGCATTTGAAATAAGATAGTTGGTATTGGCCACGGTCGCATGGAACACCCTATATAATTTTATTTTCATGAAAAATATGCGCATTTAAAATTACAAATCGACGTGTCCGAGCGTTTTTCCCAACACGCCCTCATTAATTCGTTATCGAATTTATTCCATTTGGCTGAGTTCAATCGATCCCAATTACCTATTTTCAATAAAAAAAACCATTTTAAGTATTTAACTCCTGTTATGTTAGTAGAAAATCAATTCATAGCTTCCTCTCCCCTGAAAAAATTCATGCCCCGCCTGAAAAAAATCATGCCCCCCCCTAAAAAATTTTTTTGACCCAACAGTAAGAATGGTGGCACCTACCGAGAATAGAAAATTCCTTTCCTAGCTCGGGATTGAACTTCGGACCTTTGGGTCCTAATTTCAATGCTCTACCACTGAGCCAAGTAGCTCAAGTTTTTCTTTAATTTTCATTTTCCCGCCATCTTTAAACCGCGATATCTCCCAAACGCTTCACTTTCGACCCAACATTTATATAACAAACAACCCTTTATTTTGAACAAGGAATCAACCCCTTAAATTTTTTCGGACTTGTTTTGGAACACCCTGATGTATATCTCAACTTTTGCAATTTTTTTCAATGGATAAGAAAATAACTTATTTTATCGAACAACCATCGTCTTCTCCAGGCATGGATTAGATGGCCATAAATATCTTTTCAACTTTTCAATAAAATGAAAACAAATTTAATTCAATCCTAGAAAAATTTTGTTTGCAAAAACCATATTTATTGCACTCAGCTGGAGGTAAATATAAATTTTCGCACAGGACCGGCATAAGGGTAGGGGTATGTTTGTAGCATCCGCATATGGGCTTGGTTTGCAAATAGACATCTCGCCAGTCGCCAGTAGTGCTAAAACCGGTCCTGGCGCTAGTTACTCAAATAACTATTGACAGAATCATAATTTGTTGGCAAGACTTCGTTTCGTAAGATACATTACTTCTGATTTTCAGATTCTTGGTTTCTGTAATCCATTTATAATTTCTTGAATTATTTTATCTTTTGTGTAATCTCTTTCAGAATCAATATGTTTTTTCTTTTTCTCTAACGCTAAGAAAAATAGTGTATAGATTGAATCAATTCAGACAAATTTCCATAAAATTATGTATTCCTTTTGAATCCGTTTCAATACGGACCGGTTTTTTCTAGTACTCATACAGATTAAGTCGTTTCCGTTTGAACCGAATAATTGAAATAATTTTTAATCGATGCTGACGAGATCTTATAGATCCATAGAAATATATCTCAACGATTTTCTGTGCTAATTGATGACCCATCTCAAGAGGGAGGTAACTTTACCATTTACCTACTCATCATTATTATTTTCTCTAATTCTCTTGTCAGAAAGAATTGAGTAGAAGGAAAGGGAAAGACAATCCTCCCTCTTTCTGCATGTGTGCGCCAGTATATCCGAACAGCTCCGACGACTTCCGACTGTAGGTCTGTATCGTGACGTCACATAATTAGAGTAAATACAAAGTAGACTATGATGGTGTCAGCGTGTTGTTCTTGTGAAGTTTTCTGTGATGAATTGTAAATAAAAATGGATAATAATGTGGTTCAGGTAATTAAAAATTTGAGAAAAACATGCAGTTTATTCGATAGTAATTCACAAGTACGTGCACATTTTTATGTGCTTAATATGGTTACTGATCGAATTCTTATGATACCTTTCCTTATTATTGTTCGAATTAATTAAATTCATTGGAGGCAAATTAAAATAATTCTGAATGCGATTTATCATCTTCCTAAAATGTAGGCTTATCAGTTCTTATCACTGTTTTTTTTTAGATAATTGCAATGGTGAATAAATCAAGAACCAGTTAAATTGAATTCTATTGAATTATAATATTTAAATTAATATCAATAATAGAATTATATTGCCATTCCTTCTATTAATGCTCAAATGTGCGAACGAATTCATTCGTCTGCCAGAGTTGTGAATTTATAAGCTTTTCTAATGCACAGTTTGCATGAAGTGAATTTATCAATAGGTAGAACGAGATAGATGTAGAAATGGTACCTATTTCTTTATATGGGGAACATGTATCTTCAAACAACTTCCTTTAGAATTCACATTTGAAGTTAACTTCCATTACCATTGTGTGTATTTCAAAATGAAATAAACTAAATAGAGTAATTTCATTTTCTCACCTAATTAGGAGAGATAAATAAGTAATTGATTATTCCGAATTATTACACAATTACATATTTTAGGAAGTAACCTTTGAATAGTTTCAGATTCCGATCGAGCTTAATCGTACATAATAGCGTGACTTTTTAATTTAACGAATTAAAATCTGAATTATAAATCGATGTGATGTTTCCTTGATAATTAGCATGTTTACACTACTCATATATGGGTCCAGTTAAAAATAAATACATTTTAAGAATAATTTAGGCGTTTGAAAGGAAGCAGGCTCATGAAATTCTTTTTTCTCCGATCGTGGGAAAAGTGACACTATTTTGACCTGATTTCTATGCGCAAAGCTCAACATTCCCGAACAGTGGGCAGTTGCTAAGCAATTAGAAAATAACAGTGCGGTAATAATTACCGCACTGTTGTAGCGTGCGGTAATGTGACAAAAGGATTATTACAATAAAATGAAACAAAGTATGGTTTTAATTTTAATATTGATACATTTGATATGAAAGAAATAAATGAAACATCTAATTTATAACGATATTCTTGAACACAAATTAATTGTTGTTTATATTTACATTTATTGTACAGTTTGTACAATTTGTAAATTGTACTGGAGGGCAACGAGAATTTATAGACGTTGAAGCTGCATGGCTAGTTGTTTGGTTTATCCCGTTTCGATCATTTTCATTTGAAGTCGAGGCAGGGGTGTTGAATATTTTATTAGCCACCTCTACTTTATTATTAAGTGATTCGTCAATATATTCTTCCGCCACATGGGAAGACTTCCATCCTCCGTGGCGCTTTAAAGAAAGAATATCAGCTCCAGCATCTACCAAATGTGTTGCCGATGATCTTCGGAAACAATGTCCTGTATATTCTGTCGGATTTGGCAACTGTAAATAACTTGCAACAATTTGCGGCATTTTTCCAAATTGATTTATTCCAATGACTGTCTTCCATCCTTTTCCCTTGTTGAATTTAAAAAAAAATCTGGGATTTTCAAAATCATTAGGCCTGAATGACACGTACTTTCTATAAACTTTTAAATAGGTTTCGTTGATGATAAATGATCTAGGTCTATTTGTTTTTGTTTCTGGTATTTTTACCAGTATTTTTGAACCGAAATCTTCTATATCCTGAACTTTTATTCGGACAAGCTCATCTCGTCGACAGGCTCCTGCTATTCCAAATATCAGAGCCACCTAAAAATTAATCGAACATTGTATATTTCGTATTTTATTTAATTTAAGTAATACTATTTTATCTATATCTACTCACTTTCGTCGATAAAAATATGTCATCTGAGGCCTCTAAAATGAATTTCTGAACTTGTTCCTGGGTTAAAATTTTAGATTTTTTCGGTTTGTATCCTATAGCTTGACGTTTCAAAAATGCTCTCAGTTTATGGTACTGGGCAATATTAATATTATTTTTAATAGACAAAGTTGATCGAAGCATGGAATAATGTGCCCACAACGTCGAAGATTTCATTGTTTTAGCCAATTCAGCAACATACGCCATCAGTACATTCTCAGAAAAGGATACACTGTTGTTTTTTCTGCAAAAATCCATGAAGCGTTGGTACGCAAGTTCATACTTCTCTCTGGATTTCGCCGGAAGTAAATTAAGTGAAGCCGCGTTCGCTGCTTCTACAAGTTCAGGAGGCGTGCAAGGTAACGAATAATCACCATCAGTGTTCATGTTTACTACTGTTTTTTCAATTTCTTATGAAATACAACGAATCGAACAAAATCGGCTTGAAAATTATTTTACTTCTGTCATAACAAAGTAATTTCCATAGTTACCACTTCTATATTTAAATATGAACATAGAGAAACCTACTTAAACTTACTTGATTACACCCTGAATGAAATATTTTTTAATAATTTTTTCAAATATAAATCGACGATCGGAGAAAAAATAGTATGTATAATTCGTGGGAAAAGCATATTCCCAAACTCCTGTGTTACCAGACTCGTCGCTACGCTCCTCGTCTGGTAATTATCACAGTCGTTTGGGAATATTATGCTTTTCCCACTAATTATACAATATACTATTTTTACGTTTTGGAAATACGGTAATACCTTTGTTTCACTTCAAGATTCGTATATAATCGATTCATGTTGGAATAGTGTGTATACGAATTGTAGTATGTATAATCTTGAATTTTAATCCCCCCTACAAATTTGTTTATTCAGCCATGTTCATTTCAGTTCTAAAGACTTGTTACTTGGGGAATGAAATGTTTTTACGTTAGACCACAGTTAATTATATTGCCGATTTGGGTTGCGTTTTATTTCTGTAGATTAGTGTTCAGATTATTCATCTCCATGGAGAGAGAGGTTAAGGTAATTAATTGATGTTAATTTGGATTTTTATTCCTTAAATTGTTTAAATTTTCGTTCCCTTTCGATATTTATCATAAAATTCGATAAGAAAAGTGGTTTGATAAGCAATTTTACGGGTTCGTTAATAATTTTTACGTGATAATCTTGCATTTTTATGGTTTCATCATAGATCTCCTAGGTCTGTGGTTTTAATGGAAATTCATCGAACACTCATGAAATTTAATGAAGACAAACATCGATTCAATTGAATCTCAACCAACGTTCATATCTAATTAGATATGAAACCTAATTATAACCATTTTTATGCAAATCGCCTCTCATTGTTATTGTTAGGTGCCCATAAATAGCTCTAGAACGAAACAAAAGGGACATTTATAATCGAACACTTCGTTTTAAACTTTGCCATTAATTTTTTCGATATTTTCATTTCAGTTTATCGGCTCCTCTTGTGGACAGCATGGACCTTATACTTTCTATAAAGCTTTCAAATACAAGAAAAACGATGTGAATAGAATAGTGACTTTGGGTGAATTTTTTTTTGTGAAACTGTGGATCGACTCTGATTTATTGTGTATCGGTGAACTGCAGTTGTTATGGATTGATAAGAACAGTGAACAAGTTTTGGCTAGCCTCAGGCTGTATTTTCTGCCCGAAAATACTCCTGAGGGGCGTATGGACCATGGCGAGGTGAGTAATATTTGAAATTCGACGTTTTGCATGTTTTTTAGAAAGTGCATCCATCATTACGTGTTGATTTTCTATGGTTTTCATAAAAGAGTGGGGATGTCTTAATATAAATTTGACCTTGATTTTCATGGATTTACCATTTGACCATTTTTTCGGAAAATCGGGATATGTACTGAGCAGAATATGAATCTGCATAATTCTATTCTAAATATAGAAATCAATTCGAAGAATTTGCAGGTTATATTCACCTTAAAATGTGAACTGGAAATATCGAGCAGTTTGAATATTTGCTCATCATTTTGCCGGAAATTCTACAATATTGGAAACAAATTACGAAACTTCGAAATTGTTCTTATTTCAGAGTAACACTTCGTTCGTAGCAATAAGCAAACATCCCAATAGATTTCAGTTGGAATTATTGAACAAGGTTGGAGATATACCTCTTTCGCATTATATGCGACAGGGACGTACTCGGTTTCAATGTCGAACATGAAGCGTTCATGAAACTTTTATAACACACGGCTCTTGACGGACTATTCGTTCATTAGCATTTCAGTTGGCTTGATTGTTTTTATTATTATTTCGTAATTCATAATATCAATTTGGAGATTCTTAGAAGTATAGGAGTGTATTGTTTTGGCGGTATTTTTCAATTGGTTTACCTACTAGTAGTTCGTCATTGTTTATTCATATAATTCAACGGAATTGAACTAAAATTGCTGGAATTCAGTGTAAAATTTTCATAAACATAATCTCGTATTCAGAATCAATTGGCGTGACTTGTTGAATATGCTTCTGCTGATTTTTTTTATTATGCGAAGACAAATAAATCCACCGTTACTTTTTTAAAACCCTGACCTGGCCCTTCTTTGTTGTGTGTGATTTAGACAACCTATTGGGGTTCAATGTAATAACAAAGAAATTGGAAAGTTCCAAGAAGGTACTACCGTTGAATATTTTGAAGTTAATAAATACATTCCTGAAAAATATTACTTCAACTTATTTTAGTGATATTGAATTAGTTGAAACGGGTATATATAGATATTTTCACGAAGAGGCCAGAGGCGGAATACACGCTCAGAAGAACATTATTATCGAGAATAACAAAAAATATCTAATCAAGAAAAAATTCAACACTTGATTGTTGATTTCCGTACAAGAAAATAACATAACTAAATATTCCAACCATGTTTATTTACGTGAAATATTTCCAGTATCAACAGAGAAAAAAGTTTCTTCAACATTCGCCAGGTATTTGGGATTATTGAATTCACATAATATTTCCTCAATTTCATTATTTTCTCCAAGTAAATAAACATTTTGATAAATACGTAATTACTGCGACCTCTATGTACAAAGGACAACGTTGCTTATTTACCTGACAGGGAAATGACTATAACCTAACATTATCAAAATATACACGGTAAATGTGTCAGAATTTCATGGCCAACCGGGATACTTTATAAAAGGTAATGGAATATACACCTACATCAAATGTTTGAGGATGCAGTATTTATATCTCATTGGAAGTCCTATTGGAATCAAGGGTTAATTTCACAGAGAATTGTATCTCGAAAAGTTCCCATTTTTTGTTAGTCACGTTGTAACTTGTCCGATTGACTTTTTCGTTTCGAAGATCCAAAGTAATTAATAATTTTGGCTTTTTAGTTGGATTCATCTGAATCCAAAAGAACCTAACAATAGCATCCTTTTCGGCTAATACGTTTATTGTTTGGCCCTAGTGCTAGACACTTCTGCTGACGGTTAAAACCTCCGCCATCCTTTTTTCAGGGGAGGGACTACTCTGTAGTCTGTACCTGAACAGAGGTGGATCAGCTGATGATTCAATAGAGGCATTAGTGGGACGGGCATCCTTTGTTTATGAAACTGACAGATATCGTAATCGTATCGACGTAGAAGTGCAAATAAAAACTAATTTGATTTTTTATTTCGCCGAGAATTTCTCAATATATGAAAATAAACTATTTTTTGGCATTTTCTTTGTAAATGAAGTTTTGCAGTTCAAAATCGAGATTTAATTTAACATCTAGTCGAAATAAAATATTTTCACGACAGTTGTCAATTTTTTTTCACGATGGAGGCCCCCTACCTCAAGTCAGTGCTTTTAGCGACACATTTTTTAATTATTAATACACAAAAAATTTGCAAGAAAATATTTCCTGATAGTCTTACATATTCGTTACAAGGTAGGTAATGTAGTTGTTTATAATTTTGACAGCGCGGAACGAGTCCATTGATAAATCTCAGAGCGCAAAGAAGGAAATAATGGAAGAGTATTCAACGACAGTCGTAAATAAGGGTCTCATACCCCATTTCAGCAGGTACTGACGTACTGAGTCGAAAATGTTCAAAATGCATCCGATTTCATATTGAGAATAATGTGAAACACCTCTTGTTTTATAGCCTTCAATAAAGAAGTTAGGTCGAGATGTTTCTTGTTTCTTGATTTTCTTTGGGTACTCTAGTTGTATGTATACAAAACATGAAAACATGGGGAATTCCATAGGTCTGTCTGTTCTGTTTGTTCAGAAGTTTTTCTGTCGGGTTATTCGAGTACTTTTATTCTTTTTTCGAATGAACTATCACAAAGTAATGGACTATTCTGTCCATTATACAGGGTGGCCAAGAGATTGACGTCAAAAAGAAAAAAACAGGTCCCTCGTGTCATGGGCTATTCGAATCACCCCCATGTATGTTATGCGATTTTTCACTGTTTTCGAGTTATGAATTTTTTTATGAACTTTGAGAATTTTCGACTTGACCATCTTAAAAAAGATATTAAAAAAAAAGTACAAGACTTCTCTGTGAAATTGTTTTGTAAATCTCCATGAATTGTACTTTTATACATAAAATAACCAGATTCGTAACTTTGATAAAAATTATGGAAATGTTGGTCTCAAGTGAAAAAGTTACGTGAATTGGATTATGATCTGAATTTTCGAATCAAAATTAAAAATGTAAAAAGGCTAATTCACGGTTTCAGTATGCTTAAAAACTGCGCTCATCAGTCAGCTTTTAGAATCATTGATAAAAAATGGTACTTAACACTCTACTTTTGCTAGAATTAGCCTTCAAAGTCATCGAGGTGGAAAAAATCAAAGAATTACTACATTTACTACAAAATTATTTTTTGCCATTTTAAGATTTTTCTGATCAAGTTATGATAGAAAATGCTGAAAATTAATGAAAATTAGCTTTAGATGTTGGTCTAGAAAAGTTCTAGATAAAAAAAAGAAAAAGGTATGGCAATAATACGAATGAAAATTGAAGCGGGGCTTTGGTAAGAATTGAGGTCTGCTCATGCGCAGGAATAATAAATATAGACCTTACCTATTAATTAATCAAAACCTAACAACATGGATTACATATTCAAGAAATGACAACCATTCGTAAATGGATATATCAAAAAACGCATTATAAAATGAATATATTGTTAAAACGGTGCACAATTTTATCGTCATATCCATTAATGGGAAAATTACGATCTCGTTCAACAATTTTTATTAAGTTTCTCGAGAAGTGATTTTGAATCCGCTTATGCGTTATTCATTATGTTCAGCAGTTTGACTTCAATTATTATTGAACTCTGGAGCTATACAAAACAAATTGTATGAATTGCTTTCCATGATAATTTTTTTTAACTATTTCCATACAATGGAAGAAATTGCTGATAACATATATTATTACATATTATATAAAGTTACTCTTTTCATTTATAAATGAATTTAAGTTCAATGAATATCATGGGTCGTCTAAACTCTAAATAAAGATCTTTCGAGCTCTCGTTCATACATCTTGTAGGTAGATTCGCATTCGAGAAACAAAGGAAAATAATTGTTTGACAGCTGTCAAAGAAATCGTCCATTATCAAGGATATGTTCTCATAGGAGTTTTGGCCAGTGTTTCGCCAATAATTCGGACGCTCATTTTTACGGAACTACTGGTCGAATTTTTCTGATAAATAATTGTTGTGACAAAACGGCTAATTTTTGAACATAACTAATTAACGTTCCTAGAAGTGTCACAGTTAAATTTACTTTTTTAACTTGTTTCACAATTTTCCATAAAAGTATACTGATTCTTGAGGATCTTCAAAAAATATCACCCTCTGAAATCATATCTATCATGAGTAGGAGTGGACTTCTCGGTGAATTATACCATGATTCTGTGCCTGAAAAGATCCAATCGATCGTACTGTGCGGTGTTATTCTGAAATCATTCAAATAATAATAATGATTATATGCATAGTAATTTTATAGTCAAACTTAATGGTATCAGACACTGAGCCATCGGTAAAAACATGTTCATGTTATTTGGAACCTGGTATATCAAGAAACGAATTTCTTGGAATGCCTGCAAAATTTTATCAGGGAAACTCAATGATAGCAAATATGTTTACCAGTTTTTATCAAAACAATGTATATTATTTGAAGTGTTGCATTGTCCATGACACTCCATATTATGTATATTTTCTCAATATAGTTTCAGCTTTTTTAAATCAAATTTCTCATGTTGCGGCACTGATTTGATTGAATAATGTTTTATTGTATACATACCAAGTGACAAAGAACCCAGAAGGAGCTGTTCAAATTTAACTTTTTTTTTGTGAAACATAGATAGTATAGCAAGGAGTGATAAATTAAAATTTGGAGAAAAAAACGAAGGCTTACAATTTTTTTTTAAAGAAGTTTTTAATAAATGTTTGTACTCTGCTATTATCCATACACTCCCCAACACGTCTTGGCATTGATGCAATAAGATGGTCTTTTTCTTCTTGAGGGATACTATCCCAAGCTACCTGTACTTCATGTCTCGGAGCCGACAAAGTCTGTGGGGGCTGGGGTAAATTTCCAAGCCTTCCACCCATGATGTCCCAAACATGCTCTATAGGCGAAAAATCAGGGGATATGGGCGGCCATGGCAAAAGATTCACATGGGTCGCTTCAAAAAAGTTTAAACTAATTCTGGCAACATGAGGTCGAGCATTATCTTGCTGGGATATTGGATTCTCGAGCCGGTTAAGGTAAGGGAGAACATATGGCTCCACTATTTCTTGAAGGTAACGCAGCGAAGTCATGTCACCTCGAATGAAGACTAAAGGTGACCTACTTGCATGTGCAATAGCACCCCATACCCTAACGCCTACTGTCCGGTGTACATGTAGCTCAACATCAAACTGAGGTTCGCGTCTTTCTCCCCGAAGTCGTCTAACCCTTCTTCGGCCATCATGTGCACCCAAAGAGAATCGAGATTCATCGGAAAAGACAACCTGATGCCATTCCACATTCCAATATTGACGTTCTTTGCACCACTTTAATCGTTGCGATGCTCAACCGACAGAGGTAACACAAGATGGGGTTTATAATGGTGCAGTCCAAAAGTCCTTATCCGGCGGTAAACCGTTCGGACAGTTATAGGATGGCCCTGTTCTCCTAACCACTCATCAGCCAAAGATCGAGTGGTCGCAAATCGGTCTCTTATGGCCATAAGTCTTAGACGTCGATCTTGACCTTCATTTGTGCCCCTTCGACGTCCGGTGCCTACTCTTCTTCGATTTTGGGCATTATCAAACCACGCTTGACAACATCTCATAACATTATTTGGATTTCTGTTCGTACGGTTAGCGATTTCTCGAAATGACAACCCCGCCTCCCGTAGACCAATAATTCGACCTCTTTCAAATTCACGTAGCTGGCGATAAATTCCGCGTACACGTGTTCTAGGCATTTTAACAA
The DNA here is from genome assembly GCA_910592335.1 of Adalia bipunctata. Classification (NCBI taxonomy): domain Eukaryota; kingdom Metazoa; phylum Arthropoda; class Insecta; order Coleoptera; family Coccinellidae; genus Adalia; species Adalia bipunctata. The sequence continues at coordinate 17,524,396 of OU342954.1, read as the reverse complement.
CGAATGAACATTGACTTTATCTCCTCCAACAGCTGGTTTGTTGTAAAATTTAAAAAATTTGCAAAAAACGAGTACCTACAATATTTAAGTTACAAAAAATGTTTACATGAAAAAACTTTCACGATTTTTTTCTCCATATTTAATCCTTTACTCCTTGCTATACTATCTAAGTTTTACCAAAAAAAAATTAAATTTAAACAGTTCCTTCTGGGTGTTGCAGTTTCTTTGTCAGTTAGTTTACTAAGCTATTTGAAATGTTTGGCACTTTTTAATACATTAGGAATATCTTAATGAGTGTATAAATTTTAATTCTAGTGGTACTCGTAGAACTTTTCGAGTAATCTCCACTAATATACTGTTATTTTTTTCATTCATCATGCGAATTCTTTTATCAAGCCTGAAATAATGAAAGACTTGGGCGTTCAATGTAGTGTGTTTTTATTTCAAGTTGCATTTGAAAATGGTTTCACTTTGAGAACTGAAATTTTGTGGGTAAACTCAGAAAGGATTGGAGTTCTTAATGAGATGATTGAGATTTATTTCATTTCAACAGTTCATTTTTTTTCTTTACAAAATAGAAGAAAGTAAGCCAACTCATGCTTCTGTTTTATTTCAAACGAAAGACCCATGAAAATAGTTCAACTTCCGATTAAAAGTGAATCTACAGATAATTTCATTCAGAAAAACAACTTGAAATACGGAATTGGAAGAGAATGGCCAAATTGAAATATATGGTGGAAAAAAGTTCCTGCTTTACCCACATATTCACTAATTTCATAGTTCAACGATTTTCGGATAGAGAGCGCCATTGTACATTTCATTCATAATTAGAGAGATAAACATAGAACATATAGAGATAAGTTGTAAGATAAGATGTAAGTTCTATGGAGATATTCCATGAAATGCACGGTGGCGCCTCTATCGGATGAGATTTCCTACGCGCTTCAAACGGCGACCTTAATTTATAATTATTATTTTGTGATGATATCAATTAATCCTATTTTCTTTCTCAGGACGAAGTGCTGGCCATAGCTGAAAAAGTGGTACTCAGAGTGGAGGACCTGGTTACGTGGATAACGGTAGATGCAGAATGGACGTGGGGGAGGTTAGGAAGATGCAGCAAACAGGTGAAAGAGCCACCCGATGGAGAAAAAGAAGACGTCGGTCCGGTGTCACTTTCCGACAGTTCTCTGGACTTCGGCGACGTGGACAAAGAAAAACAAATTTTAGGTTAGTCGATTTTCATTCTTCCTCCTAAGAAAATTTCTCGAAAACATTTTTTCTTACAGAAAATGAGGTGGGAGACCTCGGGCCCTCTGTGGTGATCCTCAGCTACCCCAAATACTGCCGGTACAGGGCCACGATGAGGCGTTTGGAAGGCGTAGAAGACGAGTTCCTCAAATATAACCTAGTGAAAGCTCTCGGCGGGTTTTCCTGCAGTTCCAAAAATACCAGAGTGATGTTCTGCAAGGACACCTTCGAGTATCCCGACCTCGAAGGTCACGAATTGCTCTGCAATCACCTGGCGCCCAAGCTGAAGGGACGCCCCAGGGGCAAGAGAAAAAAGAGAAGCGTCTCGCCGGGTTCGGAGAGCAACGAATCGGAATGTTCTGTGGTGACATCTATTACCGCCAAGGTGAGTCGTTCGATTCTGGATCACAGCCTTCTTCATTTTATACCTCGGAGTGAAAAATCCGGCAACGTCGGTTATAAAAGGCGTCACAACGAAAAGGATCCACCACTTTTATTTTTCATGTTATGATTTGAGAAATATACTCAGTCTCAGATCCCTTGATGAATGTTCGTGAGGTGTCCACATTTGGCAGTACTTCTGTTTCTTGATAACCCCAAGAAATTGGAGAGATAATAAGGACTAGTGTCGCCTCATTTTAAAGGTCTTCCTTTTCAGAAATGTTTTTCAGGTCAGTAGTTTGGCAAGGAAACGAATTTTCCTATCTGATCGTTTTATTTTTTTGTGCATTCCCTTCCATACAGGAACAAATTCAAAATCGCCAACGAAATATTAAATATACATGCAAAAATAATAAGGTATGGTTGTTATACAGTTATGTTCGTTTCTTATCATTTACAATAATTGTGCAATATGAGAAAAAATGATTTTTCATACCTATTCTATTTTTATATTACTTGGGACTGATGACTACACAGGGTGTGCGCCATCTGGAAGGAGAAAAGTTTAGGAACTACTAAAGCGGAACGCCCACAAGGATGTATAGTCCATTCACTTTTAATAAGTATCCCGGTTTGCCAAGATTTAGGTTTATTAAGTTTTTTCGCTTGAAACTGACGCAGGTTGGCACTCCTGAAAGTCAAAATAATTCTCAGAGACGTTACCAATGTGACACAGGTCTCGTAGTACTACTACATTTTTATACTGGAGTATTTCAATTTGTGCAAAAAGGTATTTGAATGTTTTATGTAGGCTTCTTGAGAATATTGAAAAGTGGGGAATTCAACTGTTCGTTTATACGTTTTTCTGTCGGGTTATTCGAGTACTTCAATTCTTTTTTCGAATGAACTATCACAAAGTAACGGACTATTCTGTCCATTATTTTTCAGTGAAACTTCAACACTCGATTCGTGATTTCCGTAAAAGAAAAAAAGCATAACTGAATCTTCCAACCATGTTTATATACGTGAAATAAACTGCTCCACATGAGTTAGGGATATTGACTTAAATTGCAAAAAAATATAGTTAAAATAAGATTCTGGTGATGGAAATTCATATTAATATGATTTCAAGTTGCAAATAAATTTAAGCCTGTAGGTCTGCAGCGTATACAGGGTGGTTAAGAAAAATCGAGTAAAATAACGAAATTTTAATCCCAGAGAATTCGAGCATTTTAAGACTATCAATACAATGTATGGCCTCCACGGGCATCAATAACAGCTTGACATCTTCTTTGCATACTACACACGAGGTTGTTGAACATTTCTTGAGGAATTTGGTTCCATAAACGGGGCAGAAGCTCTCTCAGATCATTTAAGGATTCTGGGGTAGGTTGATGATTATCTAATCTTCTTTGGAGCATATCCCATGCATGTTCTTTGCAATTCAAATCTGGTGAGTGCGGAGGTATTGGTAAATGTGGAATACCAAGCTCCTCGCGCACCTTCTCAACTATGGCTGCACGGTGCGGTCCAGCGTTATCGTCTAGAAATTGAAAAGTTTCACCAATAGGAGCTTGAAAATTTGGCACAACATTGTCAATGACATGCTCCCTATAGTGTAAGGCGGTCGTATTCCCAGGACAAATGTGTAGATCTGTGCGCCCGTTGAAACATATCCCGGTCCATACCATAACACTACCCCCTCGGAATGGATGGACTTCTTGGACATATGACGACTACGGGGTATGCGTGGGATTGTCCATACCCTTATTCTTCGAGAATCTGAAAATCGTCCATATCTGGATTCATCAGTTGAAAGGACACTACGCCATTGATCGTTCCAATTGATATGTTGCCCATTCCAGTTTTTGACGCTTATGGTCACGTGTTAATGGAACTAATCTTAATGGACGTCTAGAACCTAGATTCACCTCTCTCAAACGTCGTCTGATGGTTTCGATGGAAACTTGGACCCCATCTGCATTTTGAAGAGTATTCCGTAGCATTCTACACGTAGATGTATGGTTTTTTCTCGCCGAAACGGTGATGAAACGATTCTGAACAGGTGTTGTTTTTCGTCGCCCACCAAGCCTTGGTCTTTCCAACACGGAACCTGTCTCCCTGAACCTATTCCAAAGTCGAGATATCACACTTTGGCTGACTTGGAACCTTTCCGCTACAACAACCTGAGTTGGGCCACCCTGTAAAATTCCGATAGCCCTATTAGCCTCAGCGTTTGTTAATTCACGTCTCGGCATTTTCAGAAAACTCGTTTCAAATCGAAGCCGTTGATAAACTAACTTAATTTCAATATAAGAACAATCATGAAGTATATGCAAAGAGCCAAACTCCAGAAAAAAGGCGACCAGATTGACGAAATGTCTCATACTGATTTTTATTGGATCGATTCAAGTTGTTATTGAGTTTGAAATGATTTTAGAGCAATTTTCTCGAAGATTACATACTTTTAAAAACGATTGAACACGATATCCCTAACTCTTGTGGGGCAGTATATTTCCAGTGTTAACAGAGAAAAAAGTTTCTTCAACATTCCCCAGGTCTTTGGAATTATTGAATTCGCAGAATATTTTCTCAAATTCATTATTTTACCAAAGTAAATAAACATTTTAATAAATACGTAATTACTGCGATCTCTATGTAGAAACGACAACGTTGCGTATGTATCTGACAAAAAATGACTATAACCTAACATTTTCAAAATATACACGGTGAAATGTGTCAGAATTTCATGGCCAACCGGGATACTTTATGAAAGTGAATGGAGTATACTTTAAGTTTTCTTAAATGAAGTTTTTGGTCATCATTTCGTAGAGAAATAGTTTAAGTCTCATTCAAAAATAACTGCTACAGTGGAATTTTCGAAAAAGACGAATGAGAATTACTGTGCTGAAATATCTGATCGAAAGGTCACCTATACCGAACAAACATAATGGGCAATAATTGAATAAGCATTGTAGAATATTATCGATATAGGAAACTGAACAGAAAGCGCGAATTTAATGCCGCATTCAATGCACAGTATGTGTTTTCTATATCTTCAATACGGTCGTAAAGAAATGGCATAATGAGCATAGTGATAAGACGAAATGATTTCACGAAGGCTAATTGAATACAGTACGTGCAATTGGATGTATTTAATGTTTTCAATAAATATGTTGAGAGTTGACCGGAAAATGTAATATACGCCCACCGTGAGCATGACTCAATAGTCAATATCAGTTTATGTTAATGAAGACGTTCATTAATATGGATGTTATCATCTATTTTCATCTTTAATAACCAAAAATAATTCTTTGAATTTCATGAAAATAAACGAATAATTTTTGAATTATGAATAATTATTCAAATTAGAATATTTATGGTTTTATAAATGATCTATTTTCGAACAGTTTTCTTTATACAGGGTGTCTAATATAAATTTACCAATTTACTCAAACTAAAAATGCGATAACTCGATTTTTTCACATAGAACACCTTGTATTTTTCTCTTTCCTGAAAATTGTTTTTCAAATGTCTACATTTCTTACAAAGAATGCCCTATACCTAACTCGCCTTTCAAATTCAAGTATGGGACATACTTTGTAAAAAATGTAGACATTTGAAAAACAAATTTCATGAAAGAGAAAAATACAGGGTGTTCCATTTGAAAAAATCAAGTTATCGCATATTTAATTCGAGTAAATGGTAAATTTATATGTATAAAAAAAATTCAGAAGTTTACCGAATGATGAAGCTGACTACTTTAAAATTTCGTTTATGTAGATTGAAGACAGCAGTTACTATAAGAATTTTGATGAACCCCTTTTAACACTAAAAATACGAATTATGTTACAACGCCGTGATGAAATTTAAAAAATGTGGTATAAGTTAGTGTAAGGCTCTTGTTGTCCTTGAAAGAATTATGCCATGAAATACACGGTGCTCCATTTGAAAAAACTATCTATTTTTCCTTAACCTTTTTTACGCACCCTGTATATGTGAAAGTATTTTTAGTTTGTAGATTTTTGTCAACATTATTACCATGCCAAAAAAGCTTTTTTTCCATACGGTACAGATTAGGCGCTATTTTAGCGTACGCCTTGCTGACGCACCCTGTATAATAATAAATGGCTGACATGGGGATTTTCAAGCAGAATATTCTTCACAACAATATCGCCCTTTTCTTCGATATTTGATGTTGAAGGGCGTCCAGAACTCTTTATATCACTTGCATGCTTGTATCTTCACAGATAAGCTATAGCGAAAATCCTCTGTCTTCAGATTTCAATGAAAAGGAACGATAACACTAAGTTGGTTTTCTCTATTTCAGTCAAAAGTATCAACAGACAACAATAAGAACGGTTATTGTTTGGATTCTTCCGCACCTAGAAGAAGTACAAGATCATCGGATAGCAGTGATACGAAGGAGTTTTTGAAGAAACTCACTTCGTTCATGAAGATGAAGAGAACACCTCTTGGTCGAACGCCTTGTTTGGGCACCAAAGAGAGTGAGTTGAAAATTTCCAAATAGACAATCAACAAAAGATTGTTCTCGAATCAATCCAACATTGTTATTCTTTCTTTGTTTATTTTTTCAGTCGATCTCCATGACTTCTACACAAAAGTACAAAAAATGGGAGGTTATGACGCTGTAACTTCGAATCGTTTGTGGAAAAATGTGTCGGACGATATGAGTGGCCAGCAGAATTCAGGTGCATCTTCAATTGTCAAGAGGCACTATGAAAGGTTCATATGTTTTTCTTTTCATCCGCTTTCGCCTAAAAACTGTAATGATCATTTTCTTTTCCAACACTGCAACATTAATTTGTTTTCAGGTTTTTGCTGCCGTATGAACGTCACGTCAGAGGAGAAGAATACAAGCCACTACCGGTTTCTGAAAGAAGAAGACTGAAATCAAAATCCGCCAACAATGCGCAATCTGAAAGCTTCAATGAAGTGGACAGAAATGTTCCCGTTTCTTCAACTGTTGTCGATGATAAGTCTCCCTCTCCAAAATCGACAGCACAAGAAACCAACGGAAGTATCAAACAAGAACCTAAAGTTTCCTCATTGAGGAGCGTCAGGGTTAAACCAGAACGGCAAAAGGATAAATTCGCTAAAGTAGTAAAAATGGAAGAGGTTAACTCAGATAAAGAAGGCACAGAAATCATAAAAGTTGAAAATAGAACTCCTACAGAAATAACAGAAGTTAAAGAAGAAGATAAACAAGACGAAAACCAATCAATAAAAACAGAAGAGTCTACAGCTGATGAAAAACCTGGCATAGAAATCAAGTGTGTGGTGAAGACAGAAAAGAACGAATACGAAGAAAGCGAAAGTGAGGATGCAGTCAGTAAAAACGAAAAATTGGTGATTCTCGACAACGCCTCAGATGAAAACGATCAGAAAGTTCCGAGTCTCGAGAATATAAAACAGGAGTCAGATAAGACGGAAAAAACCACGTTTATAGATGAATTGAGGAAGAAAAAGTTGGACTTGTTGAAAGTGGGAGGTTTAGAAGTCACCCCAGTTCGTTCCGGTCCAACGAATAACGAAGCAAAAGATCTGTTTATACCTTCGAAGAAGCCAAGGAAAGAAAACCAACACTCCACTCCTTCCCCTGTTGAATGTTTACCGATCAACATCCCCCAATCGTTGAACATCAGCAAGGTCACGATATCATCGACCCCGAAATCCTCCAACAAATTGGGAGCGGTGTTTCCATTCCCCGAAAAAACTGATTCAACGACTCCCCCCAAGGTGGTCCAGTCCAGATCCATCTACTCGTACTCCGAAAAAACGGTTTACGGAAACCCGAAAGACTGTCTAGTGAATAGTTACTCCGTGCATACCCCAAAGGCTCCGGTGAATTACGCGAGACCGACCGGCGGGGATCTTTTGGACTTGACCGTAGCCAGTCCCCAGAAACCCATCTTCGACAACAGAGTACCCGGTGTTCATGCATCGACGATTCAGTACAACACTCCGAAAAACGTGGTGAAGGCTGCAAATTTGCCGATTTTCGAGGGGAGGAAGTTGGGATCGAACTTGGAAATCACGCTGGTGGATTCGAAAGAGCGGACGCCTGTGCAGGTGCAGTTTTCGAGGGAACCGGAAAGTTCTAGAGTGAGGAAAACGGATTATTCGATGCATAAAGTGCCGAATAAACCTGAGAATTCTAAGAGGAGGCTCGAAGAGAATGGCGAATACGTAAGACCGTCCACTTCGAGCAACCGGAAGAGGTGTAAGGAAGACAATGACACCAACAGCGTTTCTTCGGTTAGTAAACGAGGGAATAACTCTGCAGCTAAGACGGTAGCTGAAGCCGCTTCCAATCCTAAATATTTCCAGCAAAGCGTCCAGTTCCCCCATTATTTGTCCCAGTTTTACGACGGGAATAAAGGCGTGAATCCTTATTTCCCGATGATAGACCCGCTGTTGTATTCTGCGGCTTTGCAGAGTTTGTATCCCCAGCCCCAGTCTCCGCTGCTTCAGTTCACGTCCCAGGAACAACTAAAGTTTTATTCGGAACTGATGGCGCAGCAATCTAGGGTACCTTTTCCTTTCAGGATGCCCACAGATGAAGAATTTCCCAATAATACCAAGAAATAATGTTTCAGTTGAGGTGGAAAATTGGGAGTTTGGTTTGGATAAGCGAAATCGTTTGTCGATTTCGGAAAAATTGAATATTTGTAGATAAAAGTTTATTTTCTGTTATAAGAAGATTATTTTATTTTTTTTTTCTATACTGAATCCTTTTGGATGATATCCTTATATTTTTGCACATTTTGTTTCTTTATATTTTCAGGAAGAAAATTGAAAATTGTTCTCAAGAAATTGGTCCTCATTATCTTTTTATTAATCCTCGTTTTATTGGAGTCAATCTGTCATGGAAAAAATGTGATAATATGGAAGAAACTTTCAGACCAACAGCTCTTGAGACATCCTGTTTTGTTGAATATTAGAATTTTATCATAAACTGGAATTTTGCAAGTCTTGTTCCTTTCATTTTTAATGGGAGAAAAAACTTCACATCGTCAAAAGAAATAGATCTCAATCATTAGATGGAGGATTCCTTCTGGAGTACTTGAAAATACTCCAGGATGACTATTAAAAAAAAATTATGTCAAATATCTTATTGGAGAGATTAAAGGAGTTTTTAACCTCGGTGAGTATGAAACAGAATTGTCATCAAGCAAACAATTTTTTTGAACTTTGGAAAATTCCAAACCCCGAGCAAGAAAAGAACCTGCGTTTCTAGTTTTGCCGGACAAGTGTTAGATTTTTTCAGAGTTGAAAAAAATTGTCTGCCGATAATTCTTAGCAAGTTTCGTCGAATATACCAGTAAAGAATAGTTTAACTGTCAAATCCGAAATTTTCGTTTCACTTGAATAAAACATGAAACGTCTCCCACCGTTCGAGTTAAATAACGTGATATCACGTTAGGCCAGGAAGAAATTTTTATCTGTGATTGTATTATAATATACCAAACATTTGTAACTTGTACAGGAATTCTATATTTTTCTTGACATGGTCAAATACATTACGTTCTGTAAATATCATTGTAAATAGATACCGATCACTTTTTTATTAACAATATATGTTAGTTCACTATGTTAAATCATTGCCATTATAAATAAAACAATAATATTGAAGGACAAGTTCTTTTATTGGGGAAAATAGCCAAAAGCAGTAAGAGGTAAAAAAATTCACTATATTGTTTTATTACTTCGTTGTTTTCTTTTCCAGATAACTAAAGAGAGTTTGTATGTATGTCTCAGAAGGTCTCTGCAATCCAGTAGGTTAACTTGATCAACTGTATTACAGTTCGTTTTCTGAAGCATACAGATCTCGAATAAAAATCGCGGGATATTTTTTTATAACACATTTGAACTAGATATTTACTCTAGTTGACCAACATGCCGGATACACTTTATGGATTATCATGTAGTCAACTGCAAATTTTTCGTATACACTGCCATAACGTATTTATTTGTTGGAAATGGGGACAAAGTATAGAGGTTTAATTCAATACTTGATTATCTATCCAACATGTACTGGGTCTCATTTGAAAGTGTCCACCCTGAATAACTCAACAACGAATCGGAATTTGTGAAAACACTCAGACAGGTCGATTTTTGATGACAGGGGGACATGATATGGGGTACAAAGCTTGTTTCTACTAGCAACCCCCTGGAGAGGGTTGCAACCCCATCACGAATTTGCATAGGGAAAGTGGGTAGTTTTGTAGCACAAATGTATGCATGGATTCAAATTTGTATGAACCTGAAGTTTGTGTTCTTATAAGTGAATATTCACAAAGTTACGGGTGTTTTTTATGGAATTATGGTACCGATAAAACTGAATTAAACAGAGATGTTCTAATTGATCGTGTAATTTCTATTGAGACGAGAATATTTTTAACAAATAGTATTAGTAAGAGTTTACCACAAATTCTCAAATTTGATTAATCTTCTAATCACCGAAGCTTTGGAGGCAGATGAAAACCTTTCAGAAGAGGAGGTACGCTTCCAGCAGGACGGAGCTCCACCCCACTTTGAAGATCAGGTGAACAGTACCTGAATTGTAGGTTTCCTGGACGTTGGATAGGCTGAAGGGGCCCAGTGGAGTGGCGTGCGCGATCGCCGCTTGATTTTTTCTCTAGGGTCACTTGAAATCACAAGTTTAGATGACCTTAGAGCACGAATTGTGGCAGAATGCCGTAATATTACTCCTGAAATGCTACATACAGCATGTACGAAATAATTTTGAAGAACGATTGTATCGCTGCATGCAATCTAATGGCGCGAGCACTTTTGCGGTAAATTTTTACTAATACTGTTTGTTAAAAATACTTTTCTTTCAATAGAAATTATACGATCAATTGGAACATCTCTATTTCATTTAGTTTTATCGGTACCATGATTCCATAAAAAACGCCCTGTAACTTTGTGAATATTCACTTAAAAGAACACAAACTGCAGGCTCATAAGAATTTGATTCCATGCATACATTTGTGCTACAAAACTACCCACTTTCCCTATTCAAATTCCTGATGGGGTTGCAACCCTCTCCAGGAGATTGCTAGTAGACTCAAGCTTTGTATCCCAGATCATGTACCCCCTGTCATCAAAATCGACCTGTCTGAGTGTTTTCACAAATTCTGATTCGTTATTGAGGGTGGACCCTTTTAAATGCCCATTTAAAAGTGCCTTCTCCACTTCATTGGTTTTATATTGGTTGATTTTCGGAATTCACCGAAAATTTCAATCCGCCATAACTTTTAATCGGATATCTTGAATCTATCTGAATTTTCAGGAAATATTGTCTTGAACTACCTTCAGGAACCCGCTTGTTCATAATTCTGAATATCTGGTTCGGAATATTTTGGTTGTTTTTGTCTTTCGCAAAAATCTCACCCTTTGTATGATTTCAATATTTGATGAGGAATATTCAAACCTTAGTAATTTAAGAGGATAACTGCCAAAAAGATCCATTCCGAGCGTCCGTAAACACGACTAGTTTGGACAGAAAACACCTAGTCAGATAGGATGTTTAGTTTTCGAAATTTCAATAAAAATAAAGTTAAAAAATCAATAACTCTGAAACCACCGTGTTGATTTCACCCATTTACGAACTCAGCCGAGGCATTTGGACCTCGAACGAACTCTGAACATTTCAAGGCAGTAGGTATCATCATTCACGTGTTTTCGACCGTCCCATAGCTAGATGGGCCAGATAGAATTTATCAAGAATTCATCAGTGAGCGCTCTCGCCCAAAGAAATAAAACGCTTAATGCGTTACCCAAGAAATCGGTAACATCGTGCCCTAAGGCCATCGGGAACTTGCTTGTTTCTGGACGGACATCCCGTATTTAATTTGACCACTGATTCATCATCGGCGTGTCGAATTCGAACGTTTTGAGAAGATTCCCGGCTCAGAATTCGAAAAATGAAGTAACCAAGCGCTCAAAATCCTATGATATCCTATTGATAAAAGGAATTTTTTGTGAAGGCCTTAAAGAACCGGAAAATCGTGGCGCAAACGAATTTTGTCCAGGGGACACCCACAAATAAGTATCGAAAGTCGGAACCTCGGCCGCAAATTTTTTTTTGAATAGTTCCCGGTCGAATCGAAATATGTTGACTCGCTGATCAGGATAGTATTAATTGAAACTCACATAAACTCAAGAATTCAAAAGATAAAACAGGATATATTACAATTTTTTATTATATACACACAAATGCAGCTGTAACATTGTTTTTTTATCAATTTGTACTTAACTATAACAGAACCATCAGGTATTAAGTGATTTATTACGAATTATCTTTGTACAAGTGATTGTCATTTTGCCATAAAACAGACAAAAATTACATTCAACAATAATTGATACATAAAAAATAAATAAATCATCACTTCTTGCTCGAATTGTATTGCGAAATTAGATGGATACAAAATTATCTAAACGAAATGTACAATAATACATCAGAGTAACAATCAGACGCGAGTCTGAAGAAAGTATAGAATCTGAAGAAAAACAATAAACTTAATAAAATTTCCATTTGAACTATTTACAAATTACACTTTTCTCTAAATCATTAATTTATTGCACAGCAATTATCTGGCAGGTAATTCCATGTTTTCAAGAAAAACAATCAAGCTTTATATTTTAAACGGTTCAAGAACAATTCAAACCAACTCGATAGCATTTAATTGTTAATTATCATTTTTTTCTATACACACTAGGTAAATTATAATACTTGAACGTTAGAGGATTCAGACTAAATAAAAGGGGGTGGGGGGTAACTTTGGTCCCTAACCCGGATCACAAGAATTGTCTTTCAACAATTATCCTTATAAGAAAATATATTCAAAAGCAGGTCCTGAACTTTGAAGACCATAACAAGTGGAATGTGTTTCATTGCATCTCAATATTGTCCAGTACTAATTGCACTGTTGATAGTTTGTGTAGTTTTTGTGTGTTGTGGCTATATTATGATGTTGTATAAAACCAAAATAATTCTATATATAAACATTTTACTACTTCTGATTCAGTTCATCCATTTCCTACAGTTCGGGGCTCCACACATGCAGGAAATCTTATGTTGGTCGTCTTCAATATCAAATTTATAATCATAACACAGCTGAAAATAATTCGATGATTACTTTTCATGTAATATTTCAATATTTCAAAGTGAAATTACCTCTTCTCCTCTTTGGATGCGTCTCTTAGCAAAAATAATAATTTTCAGGTCTCTGTCCACTTCAACGGTCTCTGCCACACAATTCGGGTTACACGAATGATTTACATACCTGGCTAAACCACCAGACAGTGTTGCATCCACCACACGGTCTTCATCGAGTCTAAACATGTAAATTCCTCTATTCTGAAAGATAAAAATATTCCTTCAAGTTAATAGAACTGGGCCTCAAGTGATTATTCAATGCAAAAGTTCTCACCTTTGCTTCATATTTTTTCTCTCTTGTTTCAGCTACTTCAGTCCTTATAATCTCTCCTATATACTCTATAACCATAGTGTGTTTTTCCAGGTCCCGGGCAGAATATAATCCCAATCCTTGGATTTTGGACCTGTCAAAAATGAACAAAACATTTGCTTATACAGGGTGAGTCTTTGACTTGTACATATATTTTAACTGTAGATTCTTTAGGCCAAAATAAAGCTTTTTTTCATTTTCCATTTTTCCGAATTCGGCTCTGATAAAAAGATATAGCCATTTGAAAAAAAAAATTGTGCTAAATGCGTCCCTGATATTATTCTCTACAAACACCTCAAAGTTCATATTTTTCAATTGAAATTGATGTGATTATTAGATATTCTGGGTGATACATTTAGAAAATACTCGAGCACTAACCTTATTTGAATAAGAATGTTACAAACACGATATTTCCTAATAAAACGCTAAGTTTTGTCCATCATTTCTGCAATTGAAATACCATATTTCTCACACCAAAATAAGTTCCTTCTTCGATTTTCCTGAAGATTAGTTTGTAAACACTAATAATTTGTTCATATTTTCCCCGATATTCTGGAACGATCTAATCAAAAGTGGTTTCAACTAACCTATCCTAACTCCATCAACCTAAGTCATATGATTCGAGGTCAATGACCTAACCTAACTCATCTTCTGTGATATTATATTCCACAGAACTCTACAGAAGACGATGCCAGATTGTCTATTTTCTCTTCAAACAATGGTATAGTCGAAACCAAGGGAGCGGTACGTACCCCAGAAGAACTATCGCATTTATCGCAAGGGCACCAGTTTTGTTTACTTTTCGCTAAAGGCGTCTAGGCGTTGCTCTTCGGAAACGCTACAGTGACTTTATCATTGATAGAGTTTGATATTAGAGTCACTGTAGGAAACGCCAAACGAGTAGTTTCTCGCCGATATAGCGCTACGTTCTTTGCCGGCTGCGATGTAGCACGGGCCACGGCCTACTCTTCCCTTCTGATGCTTCTGAAGGCTGTGGAGTGGATGTAGCCGCCACGCAAGACATACAGAGTTTCTGTGTCTCTAACCTCCAACGTTAGTCAGTGACTTCGATTTATTTATTTATTAATTGCATTGATGTAGAATATTCTAGGTCAATGATTAATTGACAGAGAATAAAGCAAAAAGGTGATGATTCTGTAAATGACTTAGTGAATTGGTGTAATAGTAGTGTCGTCTGGTGTCGAGTTATATTGTTTTGAAAATTTTTTTGCTGAAGGACCGGTAACAATGAAATTTCAATAGAAACTGCCTATAAAATGTATAATTTCATGCTTCTTAGAATTCAATTTCATCTCCCACATTTGTGGGATTTTATTATTACATATCTCTACATCAAACATTTTTCATCATAGAGATTTCGTCTTGACAAAGTTGATAAACTGATAATAATTCTGACAACATTGTTGAATTTTGAGAGACCAGAGAAGAAATAATATTCGATGAGATTTAACTCAGGACAGCATTCAGATTATTCTTGAAATTCATGATTTTTTCCTCAAATTTAATCTTAGACAATTAAGAATAACTTGAGAACGACGCGTTTTATTGAAAAAACATAAGAATACTTTTATTTTCTAAACCGATTAGTTCTTTCGAAAATGTGAACCGTTTATTCTTTTCAAGTGATTTGATAGTGTTTTTGCATGAATTCATGAGTCGACCACCCTGTAACTTTCAAACTAGGAGAGATATTGAATAAGTTTCGATTGAGTAATATGCACCACGAATAGAGTAAAAAATCAACCAAAATTCAGTTCATTTGAAATAATGGTTCCGAAGATATGAACAGGAAAGTGTTTTTTTCGTGGATTTTCGACACCCTGTATCTTCCAAACGAAACCGAATTTTGAAAAATGGTATGGGAAAAAAGTGTTTCGTTTGATGAGAGGAATCTACAGTTGAAATATATGTACAAGTCAAAGACTCACCCTGTATATCAACAATTGGTTTCCCTGTACGTTTTGAATAATGTTAATTGCTACTCTGATGAATACTGTTGTTATGGTTTGGAGATGAATAAGACGAAAGATTTTAGTATGCAGAGGTGAGTCTAAGAGAAATTGAATAATTGATTCTTTTGAAGTTATCTACAAAATTCAGATCTGTGAGGAATATTAATTGGTTCTGGAAGAGCGGATGTCTCCTCCATGGTAATTTTATGTTTGGAAAATTTTTGAGAAGATAAATCACGTAGTATATTATGGTATATCTGGAAATTCAAGAAAACTGAAAATATTTAAGTTATTTGAAAACGCCTGTACACCATTGCAGTACCGGTAGTTTCCCATATACATAACGACTCAACTCGTCGTGAAGACCCTGCATAATACCATGAGAGTCGGGCTAAATATATTTACCGAAAGATTCCATGGCACTTTGTTTCTAGACCTCTACTATATGTTATTTTTCTGAACATTCTGTGTAAATGAACGAACTAAAAATGATCAACTCTAAAAGACTTTGGATCTGTTACGTAATCAAACTTTCAGTGAGTTCCCATCATGGTTTACCTGTGATTTGTTTTCGACTTTTTCCGATTTGTTGGATACCTTCTTGCCAATTAAATTTCTTGATTAATGAATAGAGAAAACTCTCCTCGTGGGCTCTCTTACTGATTATTGTGATTTGCTTGCGACATCACTAACAACACAATTGTTAGTTTTGTTAGCTTCGGCATTTTCGGAGGTGGAGGAGGTTTCAGACCGATTTGAAACGTCACTTTCATCACTTCATAGAAAGAGAGAATTTGGTTAATTTTCTTCGCTCAATTCGATTCCCTAAATCGCCAAACAGGAAACTCAAACGGAAAGGTTGCTATTTATGTATTCAGAACTCAAATTTTTAGTTATATCGATTTCGTAAATAAAAAAATTAACCAACGATAATATTTGGAGTCTACGTTGTTTCGATTATCTAATTTTCTTCCACCACAATTCCAGAATATTCAAGGTCATTGTGAACAATTTCATTCAGCTATATCTCTATATACTAATAATCACGTCGGTCTGTGGACAAAATAGCGTCTGCCGAATTAAGCCCGTGCGCCCACGGTGCAACTGTTTTGTGCCGAGGGTTGCAAGCCAGTAGAGCTCGCGACCTTGTAAATGTTGAGCAGTGGGCATCCGCATACGGTTCGCTCTCAAATCGGTTTCCTTGCACCGTGGGCGCACGGCCTAAGCAAATAAATAAATAAATAGCAACCCTCATTGATGAAATCGGACTCACCTTGCCAGGTAAACGTTGTTCCGCCACTCCTGCCTCATCTTCTTGTACTGGGAGCTCTTCGAGTGCACGAATTGTTTGCTGTAGGGGCAAGAGGCCTCGCTAAAGGTGCTCAGAGAAGGTCCGGGCGGCGAAGGACCGAAAATCGGCCTGTGGGAAGAACCGGCGGCGGTTCGATGAGTGTGATGTCGCTTCCAGTGCTGCTGAACCTTCAGCTTGGGCTCGGCCCTGGCCGCCCCGGTAGGGTTTATAGCTAGAGGAAGTTCCAGCAGGGGGTTCCGGCCGTATTTGAATTTGTAGTCGGTCAGGGTTTCGATGCCTGGAATTGACGAATGCGCGGTGTAAGTCGCTTGCATATTTCCTTTCTCAAGGCAACTCCATTCACTTTTTTAAAGTATCCCGTTTGGCCATGACATTTTGACACATTTCACCTTGAATGAGTTGATAGTTACCGTCTTACTAAGGTTTCTACTGCATTTTACTGTGTCCCCGGTATAGTCAAGAATTCTACCGAATTTTACAAAGTTTCCGATTTCATGAAGTTTCTACCATATTTTTAAGAATTTTACCATTTAAGTTTTACGTCTTGATATTTAGTATCACCGCAGTGAGTGAAAAAAAAAACACGCAATCAATATCATACTTATCGAATCATGAAATGATAAATGATGGGAGAGATTCGTGAGGCGTTAAAACCCTTGAAAATCTATCGTGACTGGCACCAGAGTTATCCAAGACTACCCTCTGGAACGACCTGAAAATAATCATCCAACAACTCGAAACTTACCAGGCAAACTCTCCAACACTCTAACGACAGCCGGTTCCGTAAGACCGAACAGATCCTCCCCGTTCACGTACTTCGTCAACAGACTAACGCACTGGTGCTCCCTCCTCATTTTCGACAACTGTTCGACGATATTCGACCATATCGCCTTCGGCGAACTGTCCCTGAACTCCACGTCCTCGTCGGGCGGATCCTGCACCAACACCCTGAACTCCGGCTTGCCGAGATGGTCGTGTATCGAGCACACGTACCGACATCGCCTGTTCAATCGGCGCATGCTCCAATAGAACCTCACTATCTTGTAGCCTATCGGGTATATGCAATTGGGCGTGTGGAAGTTCTGCAATTGGTGAGGGAGCAGCTGCCCCACGTTCAGGAAGATAAGACTGCCCACCCTCAGTAGGTTGTTGGTGTCCGTGTGGTGCATCACGGCAGCTACCTGCTTGTTCTCGTCGCGATCTATGTAGACGCGACGCGAGACCGACAGGGTGGTGAGTTCGTTGTCCTTTTCGTTTTTGGGGACGTGCGGCGTGCAGAAGATGGTCTTGTTCTTGTAGAACACGCAGTTGTCCTTGACGGCGCAGTTCAAGTGGTAGACGCTCGAGCACCTTGAAAAAGAAAATTATTGGATGAAAGCTGCACGTTAGAGGATCAAGAATCCACGAAGAACTCACCTCGTCTTGAAACACCTAACTGTAGCTCCCGGGGTGTGACAGTGTATACAAGTAGACGCCATACCCTGTCGCAGGGCATTGTCCAGGTTCACCAGCGCGCCGCTGGTTGTCTCGTATACGCCCTCAGACCACAGAGCGCAATTCAGATGTACCCATTTGTCAACGTCGTAATTCAGCAGTCTGCCTGGACCGTCGGCAACGCCGTCGCCGATCGATTGACAGAACATGCAACGTCTGGTGTCGTCCACGCCTCGGGGCGGGGCCAAAGTGATGCCGAGCTTATAGAGGAGCTCCATGATCTCCTTGTCGGTGGGCTTCTTGTATCGGTTGGCCGGTTGCAGGCAGCCGGCGGTGAAAGTTTTGTATCTGAAAAAGAGAAGACGCGGTTTTGAATTAAGAATGTTACGGTTTTCGAGTAGATCGGAGCTTTCTGAAACTTCCCGCGTATAACCTGTCAATTATTCAAAAAATTACGAGAATCATTCCTTTACCTTGTTCCTTTCCATTTGAGAGGTTGACTTCCGTCTGCCTGACTACCGTCAAATGATTTCCCAAAGGATGGCATCAATCTGTCGTCTTTTTGTACGGTAGTTTTTTCGATGACCAGGTTCTTGGGGTCGAAAGGATCATTCCTTGCCCTTTCTTTCTGACTGAGATGGTCGATGATGGCGGCCGCCTGAAAATACAATCATTAATTTCCTTCTGTTTAGTCCTACAGAACGACTTACCTTATCTTGCGTTAGCAAGGGCGATCTGTTCATAAGAGCAAACTGTACGTAGCATGTAGTATCGCAGAAATAGAGGTCGTCTCCATCTCCCAACAGTTCGGAATCCTTGTACAAGAAAGGTAAATCGGAAACTTTTTTCTTTATCACCTTCTCCTTTTCCTTGTCGATGACTACGTCGCAGTGCTTACAGAATTTAGCCGCGCCATTCAGTATACTCTGGATGTCAATCGCTGATGAAAATAAGAAAAATTATTATTTAGGGCCGGTTTTATAAAAGAATTTCAATCCTCGGTTAAGCCCAAATCCGCCGTCGAATGTCGATTTCCTTATTATAAACATCCAACCTCGGGTTCAACCCTGGATTGACTCAACCGGTGCATATGCTCCGTTTGAGATTTGAACCGAGGATTGAAACGTTTGACGTTTCTAGATGGCCGACAACTAACCTCACTTTATGTTAAAAACAAAACATTTTGTTTTGGCACATTGAAGTAGCTTGGAATGAAAATATTATATGATATTATATTGATAGAATGCCTGATATCAATCACAGTCTTCTGTAGGTTTGCAATGTATTAATAATTAATCTTTGGTGTTTGGAAAAATATTCCTAGATTGAAACTGAATTTTCGTGCCTTATCTTCGAATGATAGAAGTGATAGAACTGCCAGGTTCCTGTGTGAATATAATATAGAAAATGACTCTAGTTATGATAATAATGAAATAACTGCAAGGCATTCAAAAGATAGTACGGATAGTGAATGAGAAAGATACCAATCGAATGATTTCACATTTCCTTTCGACCACTTCGAAGATGGCATGAAGAAGAGATTCTGGTCAAATAAAAAAACCTTTTATCGGGTGGATGAAATTACTCTGAATAAGCTGAATCTTTTCAGAGTTGTTAACATTTTCGAAGATTTTTGTGGTATACATAAATCAACATCAGAAAAATGTCAGAAAGTTGTGAAATGTCTAGAACTTTGGACATTATCAAAAAGTATTCTAGTGCTTATTTTATCATTTTATCAAAATGCCAAGCAATCAACAGGAATAGCAACTAACAAGGAAAAGGTTGTATTGACTGATAAAATTTCGGTGTATTAGACGGTTCAGCAACACGGTTGTTGCTGGAGCTCACTCACCGTTCTAGAAGGATTTCTTGATTATTATTACATAGTACAGGTGCATGCTTATTTTAATGGGTTGTGAATATGCTGAATGCTTCAGGTGTGAAAAGGATTACTTTTCTTCAAATTTCCAAGTTGCAAAGCTTATAAATTTGGTAATTCTCATCATAGAAAATTTTTAATATACTCCAAAGAAATGATTGATGACACCGATCCCATCTCGCAGATCAATGGATGATCAATTATTCAATGAAGCTCACATATGAATTATGAATTCAATTTAAAGACTCTCTGGCGTGTAGAAGAACATTTTCCATTCTTTTATTCGGGATCTGATTACATTTGAAAACAACTATTATTTTTGTGACTTGTGGAGTCCTGCATAATATTGCTGTACTGACTCTATTCATGACTCTCAACCTGAATAAAGCGAAAGTTAATCAAGAAATAAATGCTATCTTTAAATTTAATGTGTATTTCATGTACTCAATCAAACAAGATCAAGAATGATTTGTTCCTATCCTAAATATAACTACATCCTTGTACGACTAAATGTTAATGCAATTTCATTGGATGTTTTGTATTGTCCTAGCTTTTATTTGGTTACTTGGCATACGAGTTTGAGATAAGACTTTTCAGAATATCAAAATAGTACAAACTTAGATCATTCGAGTCCAATAATTTTACAAAAGTGATAAAGACTAGAGCGTGTTTGGCAATAGCTTCGAGTGGAAAAAATTCGTACGAAGTCTGTCATCATTTCATAAATTACAAATTTTTTTTATTACATAATTTGTTTTGATGTAGGAAATCAGATTTCTCTAAATTCTCTGCCGTTACCGTCACAAATCACCGGAATATTCGAATATGCTTCTTGTTTTGTCTTTATTAGACTACGATTATTGAATTTATCCAAACATGGTATAAAAAAACGTGCCAAAATACTTCGAGAAATAAGATTCAGGTTAGCCAACCCAGAAAAAGCGATCTCAATCCGAGGTTGTTCAACCGATGCCGCAAAGACGTTTATAATACCGAACTTTTTTCAACCGAGGGTTGACTCAGCGTGCGAAGCAATAGATTTACTCACCGCCAGCCTTCCCGTCCTTGCCTATCGTCCTGTACATTCCCAACTTTTGACTAGGTGGCGTGGGCGACCTCTCCACGATCTGGTAGGTAGTCGGAGCGGGTATATGAAGGATGTTCGCCAGATCTCTCAACACCCCCATTATGTTCTCCGCAGCTGAAGAGGTCAACGTCAAGGTCACCGTGACGTTTCCGTTATCCTTGGGCGTGGCTATTTGCTGAGTGTCACTCTGTCCGGTCTTCGGTCTCGCCACCACCGTCTCCCGCTCGACCTCTTCGTCTTCGATATCCTAAGAACAAACATAGAATATTCGAATCCTGTCGCTAGATTTATCGAGTTATCAATATAATTAACCTTTTCATGACCCACGTAAGTGTAACCTTGAATTTCGAAGTCAATCCCAAAGTGGAAATGATTTTCAAAAACAAATTGTGATTTACATCACAGCATTCCAATATTTTTATCGAATCCCCAATAAATCTAAGAAAACTCACCGTGTCCGGTGGCTCGTCCAACCAAAGATCCGTCATACGCTTCCACCCGATCTTCTTCGGCCTCACCACTCTCAACCGGACCGCCGTCATCTTCTTCTTCCTTCTAACCCTCTTCTTTTTCTTCTTCTTGCCTCCGGCATTCTTCAGTTTCAACCCCAACTGTTCCGGCTTCGGCCTCCGTATGTTATATTCATCTTCGGGCGACGAACTATATTCTATAACATCCGGAGGGTCTTCCCTGGAGAAGAGATCGTATCTCATGCTCTCGTCGCTTATGAAAAACACCGGAGGAAATTCCTGCTCGTAGAAATCGCGGTAGAGCGACGGATTCAACGCATCGGGCAGGGGTTCCAAGTCGCCAAACGGTTTGGTTTCATAATAGTCCAGACAACCTGGTAGGCACGCGTTTCCGTAAACACCCTGTAGGTCGCCGTATCTCGAGTCGAACTCCTTCGTTCCTAACTTGCTGAAATCTCCGCAGCCGAATATTGGAACTACCCCGTAGTTCCTGTGGAACACCGGCTCTTTAACGCTCAATGGCGGCAAGGTACGAAGCTGCGCCAACACACCGTCCAAATACGTATCGTAGTCTTCATCGACCTTGGAACTCTTCCTAGGTCTCTTTTTAGGCGGAGCCGTCGTCTCCTTGCTTTGCAACTGGTTCAGTCTCCGTTTCTGCTGGTACAGACGCCTCTTCTGCTTCTTCAACTCCTCCTTCGGATCAACCATGATCTTCTCTGAAATATCCATAGGTTCCACCTCTTCCTTTATGGTAACATCGGAACGACTATGATCCGAAATTTCGGAATGTTGAGAATTCTCGTCAATAAGCTCCCTCTTCACTTCATGACTCAAAGAAGCTGGACTCTGCGGTATCAACTGCCCAATCTCCTTCTTCATCACCAAAGGCGGCGTTTGAAGACTGGAATCTTGACTTCCGGAAGATCTGGGAGTTTGGGGTGATAATAAATCGTCTCTGCTTGGTGTTCGACTTGGTGGTAGGCACTTTTTGATGTCTATGTGCAGAGGTTGAGAAGTTACAACGCTGGACGTCGGTATTTGATGAACCATAGGATTCGAAACGAACGATGTCTCCCTGGTCATCAATGTAGGTTTTTGGGTTAAAGGTCTTGTTGTTGGTGGAGTCATTGATGATTCACTTCTTATTGGTAATAATGACGAAAGAGTTGGATTTGGTTTTGTAACATCGCTAGATGTTGAAACTACAGAAGGGGACGTACACATCGCCATGGATTGCGTACTGGCACAAGCTGTATTCTGCAGTAATTTCTTGAGTAAAACGTTTTGAGAATCTTCATTCCTACCGACAGAATGCAACGGAAGATTACCAGACGTGTGCAAAGGAAGATTAGACGGTCTCGTAGCCATCGTCACCTCTTGTTTTACTTCCATCTCTTCCCTAATCTCCTGCTTTACCTCCTCAAATTCCATGGGTTCAGATTTAGGAACCTCGGGTTTCTTCAATACCTTCGTCAATTGAGTATGCAGAAAACTAGTGTTTGAGGTCGTTCTTACGGTTGATATCAACGGTGGAGCTGTTGTGGTTAAATTCAGTGTTATTCGACTAGTGGATTGGGTACTATTATTTATGGAATTTGCGGCAACTTGCGCCAAAAGGGCGTTGGGTTGAGCTTGAACCAAGGAAGTGTTGAAATTAGCCTTTGATAAACTTATAGGCGTGGCCAACAAACTTGCAGCCGTTATATTTTCCGCCGAAGTACTAGCTGTCGGACTTGCAGCAGGGTGTGATTGTAACATGGCGTTCAAGGAAAGAGATGGTTTTTTCGCTTCCATCTGCGTCGGCGCGCTAGTTATGACCGAAGTCTTGTATATGGAGGACGTAGGCGGGGCTGAAGACAAATTTTGAATGGAACTCATGGCAGACACTGGTGCCAACTTGGAATAATCAGGTATAAAATGAAAGCTAGAAATACTTCTAGGCGTCTGTATACCACTGGTTACAACGTTATGCGTTTGAGGATTAGTAACAACGTTGAAAACTTTGGACAAGTGGTGGATATTCGACGTTTTTATTGTGCTGATAGACGTTTTTAGGTTAGGAACTATAACAGTACTCATGCTGGAGCTTGTAGGTTGTCCTATATGCTGGATGACCTTTGAAGTTACTACTGGACTGGCAGACCTTATAACCGAAGAAGCCATCTTTTGAGCTTCGGTCCTTACCACACTTTCAGTGCTGGAAGTCGAGGTGGTCGTGTGTATCGAAAGTAAGGTTCTCAACTGCTGGGATGCGTTCGCCATGTTGGTAGTCAAATCTGTTGGTTGAGAAAGTGGAGATAGCTGCGGCATCGCCTGTTTAGCACTCAGTACAGAAATAGCCTTCACTTCTCTTTTTATAGCTTCTTGTTTACTAATTTCCGGCTTGGTCTCCAATTCAACCTCTTTCTTCTCCTTTATGTCGTCTAAAACAGCCGGGGCTTCTCCGGTATAGTTCTCAATCATGTCTAAAACGTCTTCGAACGATTCGAATTCGCTGGGCATAGCACTCTTACCATCCCTCCTTCTCTTCTCCATCGCTTGTAACGTAAGATTATCCAACATCTGCTCTTGGGAAGGTGTAGGTGATGGTATTGAAATGACCACCGATTTGTCTTCCGAAGTGTTCATTTCAAAACTATCGTTTCCGGGCCTTCCAGGTTGAGATTCTTGTATAACTTGAGCCGTCATCTTCAATTCAGGCGTGTTGTGGATGATTACTGGGGATGACAGTGCTTTGGATATGATCGGACTTGGCGCGTCAGATACAAAAACATTCTCTATCGTTTTAGGGACCGTTTCTTTCGCATCTTGTTGGATCTCTTGGTTCGGTGATTTTCTATGTTCTTGCGGTTGGTTTAAGTCTTTACGCTGTGGAGACTGTGACGGTGAAGGTCTCCTGTGATCAATGGTGAGGATTTTTACGTTTGGTTCTGATTTAGGCTGTTCTTCGCTTCTCGAGAAACTAAGTCTTCTAGTTTGATCTATAGGGGGTGAATCAATTTTAGATTTTTCGTCGGAAGAATCTTTTTTATCGTCTTCGTAATTTGAACTACTGTCAGGAGAAACCGAATCGTCTTCGAATATTTTTTTAGGAAGGCTTTTATCGTGAGTTAATGAAAGAGAAGATGATGGTTTATCTATAACTTTCACGTTGGCCAGTTGCCTGACTGCACTGGCACTTATGACAGGGACCGAAAACCCTGCAGGTATGATGGAGCTCATTTGAGAAGACCCTGCACTCACGAATGTAATAACAGGTTGAACTGTCGTCAATTTCGGTAAGGTTAAAACGTTGGTTCTGCTTTGTAATGTGGTTGTTATCTTCCCATCGGCTGTAGCCACGCTTGTGACATTATGAATTATAGGAGCAGTTATTATAGATAATTTCTGAGTTGGTTGTTTGCTTTGTCCTCTCTGTTGGGGTTTTTGTATAACTTGTATGCTCTTTTGATGTTGGATATTGTAGGCTTGCGACGTGAACTTATGGAAGTCGTTTATTTCAGAGACATTGATTATTGGAGACTTCATGAGATTTTGCTTTCTCGAACCTTCATCTATTAATTGTTCGAAGTCTTCTTTGGTAGATATTTGTTCTTCTGAAATTTTTATCGGTTGATCCATCATATTCGGATCTTCATAATGAATCTCAGACTCTTCATGCTCAGACTGAGGGTCAGTGTTAACATCTTCTCCTTCTGGAGATTCGGGTGCTTCTGAGATTGATAAAATCTGGGACGATATCGTCTGCATATTGTACTTCTTATTCTTCTCTTGCATCAAGAATTCATCGTCACTGGTTGTTGGACTTCTTATAACAATATGCATATCTTCTTCTTCGTACTCTTCCATGCATTCTTTATCAGAGAACTGCTCCTCCCCTAAATCCACAACGTTTCCGTGGAAAAGGAGATACTCGTCAGAAATCTGAGCAGAATCCAGTGGACTAGACATAGCATCATTAAGATCACTTTGTGACAAAGTTTCCATCACATCGTCACCGTCGTTTTGTGCGGCGGAATTCAAGGAAACCTCATTAGAAAGTACCGTACTGTTGTCGTCGTCGTAATCCATGATTTCCTCTGGCGCAGTTTCCATCACGACCATTTGGTGGTCCTCTTTAATTTCTTGATGTTCAATCGCCTTTTTCTGACTGGCCGCAGCTATGGGTGAAGGCGTATGTGGTGGAGTACTCGAACTATCGTCCATGTCGTTATAATCGCTGCTAACCAACGAACCTATTTTGCCGGAAGTGTGACGTTTCTTCAAAATAGAAACTTTGTTTAGATGCGATTCTTTTTTAACGACTCGTGAAGTCTGAGCCACATTTTCAACTTTTCCTTTATCCGAGCTACTCGAGGAAGGTGGTGTAGGTACTCTCTTGGCCCCTCTGGCGAAGTTCCACATCGGAGAACCGCCTCTCAGTCCCAACTTGAAGTATCTGATGGTAGGAGGCGCGGGTATTGGATTGCAAGGGTTGTTAGGGTTACCACCACCTCCTCCGTGATTCTCCATCATGTACGAAGGTGTTCTGGGCGTGCCAGGGTTCTCTACGCTCATTGGGCGTTCCACACTCATAGGCCTATCCGGCATATCCGGAGTGGTGGAAGGCCTCCTCATACTCATCGGAGACATTATAGGATTCATCATGGGGCTTCTTGGAATCGGACTCGGCGACTGGTGTTGCTGTGGCATCGGACTACTTGGCGGTTGCCCCAATCCTTGGTGAAAACCTGGACTACGTGCCATCGGAGAATGCGGCGGCTGGTTTTGGACTTGTTGCTGTTGATGACTAAAAGCCATCATGGGGCTCTTTGGGGGCATCGGCGAGGGTGGCATCGAATGGGGCGACATGATCTGTTGCTGACCCATCGGACTCTTTATTGGCATTGGAGATTTCGGTGGTTGTATATTCTGCTGTTGGTTCAATAACCTGGCCTGGGCTTGAAACTGTGCTATATGCTGTTGTTGCTGTTTGGCCAACTGTTGTTGCTGCTGAATCATCAATTGGTGCTGTTGGGCTGAAAGAGGTTGTGGATGCCCCATTTGCTGCTGTTGTTGCCCCATCTGTTGCTGTTGGCCAATTTGTTGTTGCCCCATTTGTTGTTGCTGCTGTTGCCCTATTTGTTGTTGCTGCTGTTGTCCCATTTGTTGTTGGCCAAGTTGTTGCTGCTGCTGACCCATCTGTTGCCGCAGCATGTTTCTTTGTTTCATAAGTTGAGCCGCTCTTTGGAACTGAGCCAAAGCGGCTTCATTTTGATTACCATCTCCTAGCTGTTGCTGGAGCAAGGCTTGTTGGTGCAGTTGCTTCTGGAGCAAGTGATGGGTCAGGTTTATCTGCCCTGTCGGTGGAGGACTGTTCATCGGTGACGGAGTGCCAGGTTTCTGTTGAAAACCAGACGGCGAAGCCATTCTAACAATCCTCTGCTGCAAAACTGGCGAGTGTTCGTTGAGAGGCGTCCGGATAAACCGCATTTGTGGCGTTCCGGATCTGCCATCGTTAGAGTACGCGACCGGACTGGTAACCACTCTCCTGTGTTGGGGCGACGTCATCCTGGGTGCCGCGGGAGGCGGTAGACAAATCTGAGAAGGCGAATGAACCGGACTGTCGCTCTGAGAATGTGGAGTACCTATTCTAGGCGAAGGAATCATGCTATTGCTCGGACTCTGAAGGAGATTAGGAACGGAAGCCGGACCTGGCGACTGACTTAGCATATTGGCGGGACTATGCAACGGCGAGTTGTGTTGAGTCAAAGGCGACATCGATGCCGACGGAGACATCATAGGCGACTGCGATGTGCTGGGATGGTGCATCGGAGAGTTCCCTGGTGGTCCCAACGGGCTCTGTCCTTGGTTCATCATATGAGGCGAGGTCGGATGCTGTTTGGCTTGCTTGTTCCGGTATTCCTTCATATAGACCAGTGAGGATAAGAAAAAATTCAATAAAAATGCGGTAGTTATATAGACATTGCTACGTTTGTAGATTGCACAACACATAATCTAAGGGGTGATCTAGATGTGCTCGAAAACTCTACTTTTGGCCGTTTTGCATCTTCTAGTCGTACGGTAAAATAACAGTGCTGGATCTAAAAAGGGAGCAGTGCCTATATAGGAAATGATAGATACCTGTATCAGCATGCCGTGTTGCCGAGATTGCTTTCTGCTCGATTCTAAGTGTTTTTGGAGGATAGACTGCTCAGCCGATATCCTCTGAAGTTCCGTGGCATCGGCGTCTGTTAAAGAATTGCCAGACTTCTTCAGTTGCCTCTGCTTGCTATTTAACGACTGAAAAGGTTGAAATTATTTGTTATAGCTCATTCCTTCACCTCGAAATCATAAGATCGAATAAAAAAGTACAAATTTCGAGAAAAATTGGTGAGTTTTGCATTTTTCAACTAACCTTGCGCAATTTTCTGAGTTTCTGCACTTCAGTCTCGTAATACCTGAGTTGCTGGGCCAAAATGTTGTTCTGATGGTTCAGCCACTGTTCATAGACGATCTGGATCTGTTTGTCCTGTTCGGTCGCGATATTCTCCGGCGGTAAGGGCGGAGCCGGCAAGAGGTTCGCGTTGAAGAGTTGGACTTTAGGTTGCATGTCCACCACCGGCTGTGGGGCGGGCGACGGGGTCGGCACGGGCCTCTGCGCGGGCTGGTTGTGCTGCCATATGTTCTGAGGTACGATCGGCGCGGCTATACCAAACAAAAAAAAATTTTTACGGATTTTTTTACGAATTGAAGGGAAACACTACGAATTCCTCGATGTGAATACACTACTAGGATACAAAACAAGTTCCTACCTTGAGGGGCGGGTTGACCTAGGCCCAAGTTATTGTCAAACACATCCGCTTTCAATCTCTCGAAGTCGTGATCGCTGAGTAGGGTAGATTCTGGGTTGGACATAGAAGCTAAGTTGTTCTGTCCCACACCACCGTGAGACTGGTTCTGTTTTTCCTGTTCTCTCTTCTCCTGTTCCAGGAGATCTTCTAGGAGAAGCGGTTGTTCCTAAAAACGTCGAAAGATACCGTTGTTTAAATGTTCTCATTCGAAATTTTCATCTCTTTTGAATAATGAACGTAAAGGTCAAGTTTTTAAAAGAAGATACCTAAACATGCAGCTAAGATTTGAGAATGATGCCATCAATATGTACAGAGGGATCTATCTTGGTGAGATGTATTTGGGTCCAGTACATTGTTAATTATGCTAAACTCAAAATTTGGATATTATGTTCTTAGCTTGAGGCTACGTTTCTAAAGCAACCAAATGAAAAACTGAAATATTGTTTTCGGGGTAATTCCTATGGTTTATTCGGCCAACAAATGGAATGTTCTGTGCTTCGTGAAGAAAAAATCGTGCTTTAGGTATATAAAATCTTGAACGAAAGTGCATAAAACCCGTTCCAAGCGGATGGGATGATTCAAATAAAAATTCTGCATTGATACCACTATTGAAGAAAAACCGATAGATGCCGTAATTGAGAAATTTCCATTTTTTTGTTGAAAGTAATACTGCTTTCTGTAATTTTGAATATTTTTATTAGGTTTCATTTTTTCTTTTATAATTGTGTTCTTTTTGTTTTGTTATTGGTAGTCTTTAAACCTTATAGTGATTTTTATCCTAAGATAAGTTCGCAGTGAACTGTAACCCCTTTTTTTACTACTAAATCCTAAGACAAAATGGTCTTGCGTTTTTTGGGGATATGAACAAATTCCTGATCATTCAATGTCTCTGTTTTCCGTATAAGGGCTGAACGGGACTAAATTCGCTATCACAAAAACGCCTATATCTCTTGAACCAATTGGGAAAAAATCAAAATTTGATCATAGTTAGCTTTGTTATGAACGTCAGAAACATGTGGAACATTTACTGTATAATAGATGCATAGAAATACCTGGTGTAACGACTCCTCATTAAAAAATCGTAACCAAAATTTGTAGATCAAAACGGCACTCTAGATTTGAGTTCTCGTTTTACTTCCGGAATAATCCGCAATATTTTATCGGTCGTGGCGCTACTGCAGCAATGGAAAATCCCTTTCGGGAGAAATGAAAAGTAGTTCAAGAACTCAGATGAAAGTGACCAATCAGGAGCGCCCTTCAGAAGAATAAGTAGGCAGTGGGCACGCGAGAGTGAGACGCCAGTCTCGGTTTACTGCGTGAAAAGCCGACAGCAGCTCTAGCGTCTCTCTCTCTCGCGTCCCCACTGCCTACTTATTCTTCTGTTGGGCGCTCGTCATTGGTCACTTTCATTAATCAATTACTAATTAACTACGTTATCAAAAAAATTCAAAAATGGATTTTTGGGCTTAGAATATCTTTCTCCATCGAACCACTCAATGGGGTGCGCGACTTATGGACCCTGTAGACTTCATAGATATTCCAATTCTCTGTTGCAAAATGTCAAGCGAAGTGAAAACACGAGAATTTATAGTGAAACTTTTCCAAAATAATCAAAAATGGAGCTTCAAAAGAATCGCAAAAGAGGCTCGCGTTCGTCCGGAAACGGTATCAAGAGTTGTTAAGAGCTTCAACGAAGATCTTACAATTAACCGCAAGGAAGGAACCGGGAGGAAAAAGGATTTCATAGCCAAAAAAAAGTGAAGAAAGCCATCAGCCTTTTTCAGAAGAATCCTAACCTTTCAGGACGGAAAGTGGCCCAAATAGTGGGTTGTTCGCAGTCAACCGTTCAGAAAATCAAGTCGAGTTGTGGGCCTTAGAACATACAAAGTGCCAGACAGAAACGCTGTGAAGAATCAAGAAACGAAATCAAGAGCAAAGAAATTGAAAAAAGATTTCTTGAAAAAATTTTCCTGTTGCGTGATTGACGACGAAACCTATGTCTTGGCTGATTTCTCGCAACTTCCTGGTCAGGAATTTTATACTGCAGATTCTCGTGGAAATGTTGACGAACAATTTCGCGTGAAGAAACAAGAAAAGTTTCCTAAAAAATTCCTGGTTTGGCAAGCAATTTGCACTTGTGGGAAAAGGAGCAAATTTTTCGTTGACTCGAAGATATACATCGAGGAATGCTTGAAGAAGCGACTTTTACCATTTTTACGTGAGCACGATGTGTCAACAATCTTTTGGCCAGATTTAGCTTCATGCCACTACAGCAAGGCCACCAAGGAATGGTACGAAGCTAATGAGGTGGTTTTTGTCCCCAAAGAAGCCAATCCACCAAATTGCCCAGAACTCAGGCCAATCGGAAGATATTGGGCCCTGGTGAAAAGAGAATAGAAGAAGACTAAGAAATCAGCGAAAACATTAGCGGAATTCAGGCAAAAGTGGAAAAGAGCATCCCAGAAAGTGACTGAGAACACTATAAGAAGCATGAAGGAAGAATTCCAGAAAAAATCCATGAATTTTGT
Source organism: Adalia bipunctata (assembly GCA_910592335.1). Lineage (NCBI taxonomy): Eukaryota > Metazoa > Arthropoda > Insecta > Coleoptera > Coccinellidae > Adalia > Adalia bipunctata. The sequence goes on along the minus strand of OU342954.1, from coordinate 17,493,744 downwards.
GAAAAATAGTTTTGGTTTTTTTATTGTAAAAACAGTTTCATTAGAATTAGAAGATGATTCGAAAATGAGTTTGATTTTCGAAATGGATCCAGTGGTTCAAAAGATATAAGCGTTTTTGTGATAGCGAATTTATTATCGTTCAGTCCTGTCTAGTTCTCAACTGTTATCCATCCAATAATTTAACGATTCAAAACCCAACATTCTTCCCATCCGATCTTGGTACCGGCATTCATTGGTCTAACGGCGGTGCACTTGATTCCAGTGGGGTGGGTTTTAAAAAACGTGTGATCTCACCTCGAGCAGCAACGGCCTCCTCAACGGCGGAAAACTAGGCAAGGGCGGCGGTATGTGATGAATGTGTCCGCCCTGATGGAGCGGATAAGGCCCCATTCTCAATCCCATCTAACCACACACATGCAAGTAACAAACACCATACCTCAACCAAAGTTAGCAGTGTAAATGTACAGTGCGCGAAAACAGGCGCAAATGTCGCGTGAATCCAAAGATATCAACATGGAATCAGCAACGGATTACTCGGCTACTCTCAGAAACACGGCAACGTCGCACGCGGTTACACAGTACCGTTTAGGAATACTCTATTTGTGGTTGAAATCCCGACCTCTGGCGAGGCAAATGAATATTTTTTTTTCAAATAAATTACTGAATAGTTGCCTGTTAGTTGTCAATCGATGGTCATCTTATACCATTTGGTGGATTTTTTCTCTATGTGCGATATGATATTACACGTGCGGCGTTGCCACAGAGGGGAGAGTTGCCAAAATACCGGTTGCTGCTTTCCTGGCAATGTGATTTAGGGAGGATCATAAATGATGAAGCAAGTGCCACTCGTAGCAAATTTCTTAGTGAAAATATATTTTCCCTCCTGTTATCGCTAACTGTATTGATCTACCTCAGTAAATAAATCTATGATTTGTTTTCCTTTTTCAAAACGAAAATTCTAATGACATCAGAGTGTATATTAGCAACATTATTAGTTTACTTCATTGCTGAACTGTTTTCGTTAGTGAAAGTCATAAATGATTTGTGACATCCTAAGGTGATGAATGACCGAAACTTTAAGGTTATGTGGATTATTGAATAAATTTAATTGGAGAAGCAGTTATTTTCTCAATGATGTTATTAGAATAATTTCAATTATTCATGCATAATGTCTCGAAGATTAGATGAAATATTCAGAGTTTTCCGAAAAAGATGTATATCGGCGAAGCAATCTAGAAATTTTAAGTAAAATCCCGAAAAAATATGAAAAGAAACCATATTATTGATCACATCAAAATCTGCCAGTATTTCAATTAATATAAAAAAACGATGAATAATTGAGATGAAACTCTGAAAATTGCATCAATCGATGAATGCCAATCTTGATAATGAACAATTTAATCCAAGAAAAATTTCGATCAACAATATTAATGAAATAAAAACAAATAATTTTCCTGTCATTATCTACCGGTAATTTCATTTCAGCAAGTTTACAATGCTACGCAAAAAAATCGATTAAAATAAATAAACCACAAGTAATCAAATACAAAAATATGCGTACAAACACCGACATCATCGTATGAAAAATCAAAGAAAACATGCTTGAAAAAAAGGTTAACGCTCGAAAGTTTTTTAATTACCTGTTGTTGCTGATGCTGCTGTTGAGGGTTATTGGAAGATCCCGGATAAGGGGGCGGAGGGCCCGGGTATGGGGGTGGTGGAGGAGGTGGAACCCCCAACCTGGTACCGGCGATTGGCAAACCTGCCGGATGCAATTGTTGGCTGTTTGGGTTCAGCATCCTAGGCAGCGCCTGCCCTACCCTCATTTGAAGCTTCTGATTGTGCACTGAAAAAAAGGAGGATTCCAAATAATTTTGACAGTTTTATTGCAGAATTGAAAGGACTACAGTTTTTATCGAAGAATTCCAACAAAGAAGACAATGTAAATATAAATTATACTCACATTGCGTCATCAACATTCTTTGGTAGTTCGGAGGAACATGAAGTTGTACGTTATTATTCGGCGTTACGATTCCTGTAACGCCATCTAGTGTCTGTAGTCTAGATCCAGGCGCCATCGGTCTATTCTGAGCAGCTGCTTGCTGTACCTGGAGGAAGTGTAAAACAGTCTTGTAATTCAGGGACTATATTGGCTATGATTACATCCAATCTGTAAAGTGTACATGTTGATTGTTTTCACATACCTGCTGTATCATATGCTGGTGAATCTGCTGTAATAGCGGCGCCGTGCTAGGCGCCTGATGCACAACATTCTGAGGCATGGCAAGCGGAGGCGGCTGCGTACTATTGGCCACCACCGTTTGTTGCTGGTGTTGGGTGGCAATAGTAACGTTCGTCGAGGTAGGCTCCTTCTTAATCTCCATCTGCGGCACCATCTGTTGTTGCTGATGCTGAACGGGAGCTCGCTGTTGCTGTTGTGGCTGCGACTGTAGCACGGTTCGCGCGTTCTGGACGTTCTCTTTTTCCTTTTTCAGCGACTCTTCTTCCAGTTCCAAATCGAGGATATTCGTCTTTTCGCCCGCCAATTCCAGTTCAGGATCGGCGTATTCGAGTATGTTGAAATCTGCGCCCATTTCGGCTGGAATAGGAAGAACACCGTAAGTTTCTTCCGGCATTTGTTTGGGTTTGAATGATTTTGATCGTCAGTCCATAGTTTGTCCAAAAGACCACCAAAAAACCGACAAAACTTGACACACATTTCAAATATCCCTGAAACTTTGAAACTCACCTAGAAGTTCATCGTCCTCCTCGCCAAGGCCTCCTAGGATGTCGCTGACACCCTGGAGCTCTACCATGGTGCCAGTCTCTTCCTCGAGTTTCTCGATTTCCGCGGTAACGTTGTCCGGGATCTCTTGTTCGCTAGTAGTGGTGCTGCTCACCAGCAGATTCGAGGGTTCCGTCTGCTGTTGAACAATCGGCAACTTCGCCATAAGCTGGTGATTCTGCACCACTTGCTGTTGCTGCTGTTGTTGTTGTTGTTGCTTCAACATGTTCTGCTGTTGCTGTTGTTGTTGGGGATCTAGCAATTTGTTTTGGAAAATGTGCTGACGCTGCAGCAGTTGCTCGTATTGATCGCCAGAAGCTGGTACTGGCGCAAAGCGAAGCCCTTGGATGTTGGGCTGTTGTAGAGCTGCTTGTTGCATGTTAGGAAGCCTTTGCTGTAGGAAGGAAAAAGATGTGAAGAATATGAAATGAATTGTTCAGGATATTTCGATGTCTGCCTGAGAATTTGAGATCTTTCTGCTTCGACACAACATTGATTGGGTTTTATTACAGAAATGCGAGTTCTGATATTGCGCATTTTTTAGGAATGTTTGCAATCATGTGATTTCATTATTTCAATGAGGCATTTTGTTAAAAATCACTTTTGTATTCGATCTGTACCAGAAATGTATTGATCATTGGAAAGTACAACTCAATCCTCTGTTCACAACATAAATTATTTCATCATATGTACATTTAGATTTCCTACTTTTTTTTTAATTCCAGATACTTGGATGGAATATTGAACCGCACAATCTTGTATCTCGTTTAACTTGGTGACCATGACTGAACAGGGCAAACACAGGAGCAACCACATATGAAGGGGGCCCACACTAAAGAGGGGGTAAGCTGGGCAATCATAACATCGAACCATGAGACAAGTAAGTTATTTTTTAAAGATTAAGATTGAGGATTTAGAAACTGTGATTTCACAGTTTTTAATCTTTATTTAGGGCATTCGTGAAATATGAAAGAACATATTATGGATAGTTGTTAGGTTAACTATGAACTCTGTTACTTTGTGTGTGACAATTGGCGCCCAACGACGGTTATTTGGCGTGTAGAACTGTGCAATTAAACATCAGCAACCCCCTTTGAGTAATATTAAAACCGATTAATTAACCTTCAATATCAAGCCTTACCTTCACTTGTTGTTGCTGCTGCATCAGCATCCTCATCCTAGCGTCTATATTCTGTACATTCTGCACGGGTTGCATTCTCAACCCAATCAGAGCCTGCCTCTGCAAATTGGGCAGAACTGCCGGCGGCATCCTGGGTCTGACGATGCCAGGAGGCAAAGGTTGCCTAAAAGTGCCGTCAGCTGGACCCGACGTGTTTGGCACGGTCGTATCGTTGGTTTCTTGGCCGTCGTTAGGTGGCGGCCAAAGCCTCTGTTGGCCTTTACCGGCCAAGGCCTGTTCATCCAGTTTCTTGAATTGCTGACGTTGCAGGAGATCTCTGAGGTGGTTGTTGATCTCCGGACCGTCTTGTCTGGTCTGTAAGCCCTGGAAGGTTTACGAGAAGGGGTTCAAAGAAGGAAACCAAATATTGAAAACTTTTAACAAATACTTTTTCTCGATAATAAGATTAACCATTGCAATGAAGTTGAGCCTGTCCTGGCTAAATGATCTCCTCGACTCCAAAACTAGATCCGCCCTTGACTAAGACGATTTAAAACGATTATAAAAAACAAAAATGTTGATCACAACGAGTGCGGCAATTTACGATATTCTGAACGATTGGAAAGTTGTCATCTGAGAATTCGAAAAGACGAGAAACGCCAACCCTTACTTAATAATAATTCAAATGAAAAGAATACAAGTAGATTCATACTATTGAACAAGTTGATTGATTTGAAGTTTTTAGGGATCTTGTCACGCTGTCGCAATAGTACGAAGATTTTTCGTTGAAACATACCTGTTGCGCGATCCTAGGCGGCAGCACAAACTGCTGCCTGATCTGCGACTGTTGTAAGAAGGCGTCGCCGCCCGGTGGGCGTGGCTGAAACGCGGAAATTTGGGGTTTGGGAGTGGCCGGTTGTTGGGCGTAAGGATCGGTGGTATCGGGCGCGAATTCGTGGGCGGGAGCCGGCGTCGCCGAACGTAGGGCGGCGCCGGGAGGAAGGTGTGTGTATGTGGGGGATTTCATACCGAGGGACGGGAACTGACGAGGAGAGGGAGAGGCGGGCGGCTGTATGTCCTGCAGCGCGGTATTGACCTGTAGATCGGGGAGGAACTGTTGGTTGACGTCGCCGATGTTCCTCTGGACCCTGGATATCGCTGGAACAAAAAAAGGGGAAAGATGAAAAACCGAAACCGATGTTTTTCTGAAAGTCAATCAGTACTGGTGGTCCTAATCTTTTCCAAACTTTCAACAAACACTCTGAAACTTAATTTTCATATTTCAAACCCACGAGTACCAACCTTGAGCTCTTTGCTCGTGAATGACGTGTTGCTGATGTTGAGCCTGATGAAGCCTCATGGCCTGCAACTGTTTCCACTGCCTCTCTTGTTCGGCTTCTTTGGCGGCATTCTTATGACTGCCTAATTTCTCTTGGTCCTGAAACAGTAGTTCACGCAATTAATAAACCGTTCCTTCACGGCATCTCTGAGTAACTAGAAATTATTATTATCGCCCAATAAGATGCTAGAATGGACGAGTACTACAACCAAACCACCACAGCACAAGTTAAGCCACAACAAACGACGCAAATAAACATGAAGTACCAACGATAACCAGGCCATGCTGAGAAGAAATCCAACTAACTACAAATTAAATAAAAAAATATATAGAATGTTATATCCAATGGTATATAGAAGTTTGTTCATTTCTTTTTTTCACGATATACTATGGCATGATGAGATTATCAACTATGTATTTTAATAATGGAAAATAAAATAAATTCAAGTAGAATGCTGGTTAGAAAAGGCGTTTCAAATAATTTTTAGTGGGGCTGTTAGTAATTGAATTATTTTATAACAGTAGGAATATACTTGAAACTGATTTCACTAGACACTCTAATCATTTCGAGGACCTTGTACTACCTTTTAGGTACAGAAAAGTTTCAGGGAATACCGAATTATATCTTCAGCGAACGTGTGTACTTTTTACTGATATTTCATCTCTGATATTTTCATCATATTCCATAGTATTCGAATTTATTTTATTTTGTTAATCTGTGAAAATCAAAACATGATTAATTCTACAACTACGAAAGAACTCCCAACACCAGAATTTGTGTTAGATCTTCGAACAGTAAGCTCTGTATGATAGAGGGGACATGTGGAATGTTTGGGAAAAGGATAAATTCGAAAATAACGATATTTTCGATACGAAGACACACTTTTCAATAGTACAAATGGAGATAAAACGAAAATATACTAAAAAAGTCATGCTGAAAAACACGTGATCACTAGTGGTGTTCTCCATGATAATTTCGAATTTACAGCATTTTTCACTCATGTTTGTCCAGATACTTTCGCAATATTAAGAAAGAAACCACTAGTAATAGAAAACTGCAAATTACCGAAATAAAAAAGACAGAAATAATAACACGCTCAAAAATCCAATTCCAAAATACTGCCCAGTGATTCAGTGCTTTAGATGCTGAAATATCTTATTTCAACGTCAACAAATTGGGAATTTGATACCTAAATTCTTTATTTCCATCAACACTTCAAATGTCTTCAACTGACAAAGATCAAGGTGAAGTAATAAACGATTTCTGTAGTTTTAATTGCAAATGTTCATTAATTATATAAAAACTGTTTTATAAAAATCTTAAGCGTTAATTAAAACTTTTGAGATGGCTATTTGAGAATGAAAACTATTTTTTTTTGCTTTCATATGCTGAATAGAATAGGATTGATGAAAAATTTCAAAGGATAACTACACAAAAATGAAGAAAAAATTTCATCTCATTCATGTAAATGTCAAATCTTCATGACATTTATTCCACAACTCACATATACCTGATGCTTATATCAATCGACACCGAGAATCAGATGTTTCAGCATCCCCCAACAACTAGACCCCCGAATCACCGGGCCCAAAAAACTGAACGTAAGTTTCAAAAAAGAAGCGCATCCGTCAAAACAGTGGCTCACACACCGAACATGCCCTCACCAGTGAATGCGCAGGCTCGTAATTTTCCTGACATAGAGAGGGGAGCGTGCGCATGATTTCGGACGGCGTGAGCACGCGTATCTGCTGATCGCTCGCCGCCGCCGCGGATGGGGGCGGGGCGTTCTGTAGTCGGGAAGGAAGGGGCGGGGCCTCGTTAGGACCGGGCTGGTAGTGAGGGTTGACCGTGACGTTGGGCGCGGGGCCGTGATCGCCCGGCGCCAATATCGGGCCGTGCACCGTGAACTGTTGCTGAGTAGAGGGCGCTAAGTTCGTGGAGGAGGTTGTCACGGTAACGGGAGTGGTGGGAAGGGAGGGGCGCGATTGCGTGGGCGGGGATACGGACGACACAGAGCTAGTGGAAGCAGTGGTTAGTGAGAAGGCAGGTGTCTGCTGTTGGTTGCACACCTCTGACGCTGTCGGTGCTGCGACCGCGCTTTGCAGCTGGCTGACGATGGCGGTCGGTGTGGGCTGCGGGGTTACCGCCACCTTGGCAGTCGATGACGTCACGCTTGATGACGTGGCTTCCTTGTTGGCCTGCGACTGAGGGGTAACATACAGACATGTAGAATAAGAGGTGACACAGAAACTGGGAAAATTGCACATTAAGCCCTAGATTTGCCTGGCTCTATGATTAACACACACGATGGCATTTTATGCATGTGGTTAGTCACAAATGTTCAGACGAGCATAAATACATGGCTGAAATATTTGCTGAAATCATATAGTTTTTGGGGGGAATATAATATAACGTTTCAAAATGTTCAAGGAATATAAATTTTCCTTAAATATCAGAATTCAAGACATATTGTGATTCGTCTACAATTCTTTATTATTTATTTTTTATTTTTGGATACCCAAAATAAATTCAAAGATTCTGATGATCTCCCTGAAAATGAAACCAATAAGAATACGTTCATTGAATTGAACTCCATTTATTTATCGACATTGGAAAAAAACAAAACTTTATTTTCCATCAAGTATTGATGGATAATAAAAATTTGTAATGTAATGTAATTATGTACAAATCTATTCGAAGGAACCAAAGAGTATGTTATGAATGTTAGTTAAATCATGATGGTATCATATGCGAAAAACAGATTTTGAAAAATCGGAAATACTTTAAACATTTATGTACCGAAAGAAGTTATTCTTTCACTCAAAAAAAATATTCTTTCACCCAAAAAAAATCGTTTTAGCAGTATGCGAAGAGTTGACACAAGATGGGTCTTCAGTTGATAAGGTAGTTTCAACAGAAGATTCGTTTTTTTAACTGAACTTACAGTACATATATTTATATTTTCATTCACCAAGTTGATACTGCCTATGGACTTTGTCGGTAACGAAAAAGACCCGCACATCAGTGCTCTCTTCGACTCTGTGGTGTACAGTTCAAGAATAGAGGTACCAATTGACCTGACCCCAACTGATAAGAATTGGTATTTCAGTCCATTCTTCCCTCAAAGAGAACTCTAGAGTTCAGTTATTTGAATAAAGGGAAGAATTTGGAAAATGTTTCAATTACTGAAGGCAGTATATGAAAATTGTATACATGTATACTTCATTCATTTTTATAAAGTATTCCGGTTGGCCATGATTTAGGTTTATCAAGTTCTTTTTCTTAAAACTGAAGCAGGTTGGCACTTGTGAAAGTCAAATAATACTGATCAATGTTTGCCAATGCAATTTTCTATTTTCTCTTTTTTAATGTAAATGGAGTTAGTTCTTTTAAGGTTCAACTGTGACACAGGTTTCGTAGTACTACACTGCATTTTCATACTGGAGTATTTCAAGTTGTACAAAAGGGTATTTAAATATCTTCTGCAGGCTTATTTCTTGATAATTATGAAAAGTGGGGAATTCCATAGGTCCATCTGTTTAGAATTTTTTCGGTCGGGTTATCCGAGTACTTTTATTCTGTTTTTGAATGAACTATCACAAAGTAACTGAGTATTCTATCCATTATTTTTCAGTAAAATTTCAACACTCGATTCTTGATTTCCGTAAAAGTAGATAGCATAACTGAATCTTCCAACCATGTTTATACAGGGTGTTCCTAAATTTTGATATTTCTGCTGCTTGCGGGAAAATGGTTCAATTTTTTTCTCGAAATCGGTAGCAGATACGACAAAACTAAAAACGCAGCTGCTTTTTACAATTTTTCAAACTAACAGTGACGCACCAAAAAAAAGTTCAGGGGTGAAACAGGGGACATTGTTCCAGAAACAATATCACCCTGTAGATTTGCAATCTAAATTGGCATGTCATATGGTGTAAACCGTAAATTGTAATATTTATGCCAAATTTCAGTTGAATATCTTGTGGAATTCAGACTTCAACACCCGGTATCTCGAAAACGAAACGTTTGCGGTCACATGTTTAAGGGACATTTTTCTCTTGAAAGTATTCGAGGAATCTCCTCATTTGTTTGTACATCCAATTCAGGAACACCCAGTATACGTGAAATATTACCAGAATTAACAGAGAAAAAGTTTCTTCAACATTCGCCAGGTCTTTGGAATTATTGAATTCACCTAATATTTTCCCAAAGTATATAAACATTTCGATAAATACGTAATTACTACGACCTCTATGTAGAGAGGACAAAAGGAAAATGACTATAACCGAACATTTTCAAAATATACACGGTGAAATGTGTCAGAATTTCATGGCCAACCGGGATACTTAATAAAAGTGAATGGAGTTATTCAGGATGTCCCAGAAGTCGCGCACCCCATTGAGGGGTTCGAAAGTGAAAAATATTCTAAGCCCAAAAATCCATGTTTGAAATTTGTTGATAACGTAGTTAATTAGTAATTAATCAATGAAAGTGACCAATGAGGAGCGCCCAACTGAAGAATAAGTAGGCAGTGGGGACGCGAGAGAGAGACGCCAGAGCTGCTGCCGGCTTTTCACGCAGTAAACCGAGACTGGCGTCTCACTCTCGCATGCCCACTGCCTACTTATTCTCCCGAAGGGCGTTCCAGATTGGTCACTTTCATTAATTAATTACTAATTAACTACGTTATCAAAAAATTTCAAACATGGATTTTTGGGCTAAGAATATTTCTCACTTTCGATCCCCTCAATGGGGTGCGCGACTTCTGGGACACCCTGTAGATACGAAGTGAAGGTATGACACGCAAAACAACATTTATGGAAAAATTGTAAACGGTCAGAATTAAAATGATTCGTTGAAAAAATACTTGACTCAAATCATAGAAACATATCCTCAACAAACCGTTCCCTGTGACACGAAGAATCTTCCATTGAAACACCACTATCAACCAACACTCACCTTGTATCGCCTCCGCGGCGACCTCCTGTTAGTTTCCCAGTAAAACAAAAATACAACACGAAAATTGCACATGGACGACCTTATCATGTGCCCTTCCTCGTTCGACCCAACCAACATAAACCATCTTCAACCCAAGATAAACGCCACTCACCTGAGTTTGCTTCTTCATCCGCAACGTCGACCTGTTATCCCTCGCCTTCTGCAGGTACGGCGCTTTCTGCTCGGTACTCAACGTCCTCCACTTCTTGATCATCTGCTTATACCTGTCGTTCCAACTCGGGAACTCCGCCTTCCACTCGGGATGGTTCACGTTCGCGTAGAGCACGGCGGATATGGTAGCGCCGTCGCCCAATCCCTCGTCCGCCTTCATTTTGTCGGAAGACCTCTGGTTGTAGGTGGGCGGAGCCGTGGAAACGGGCGTGGACGTCTCCGCCTCCTGATGCTCGTTGACGGAAGTGACCCAGGCGTTCTGAGTTGGCTCGGAGAAGGCGGGGCTGAACTGAGGACTGCTGCAAATGGATTAAGTGTTGAAAGATCGTGGAAAAATCGTAAATTCAAAATTGAAGGTTATATCTTCACTCAAAACTTACTTGCTGTATTCCGAATGATACGGAGACTGCGCAGGGAAGTTCAAAGGAGAATTCAGATTGTTCTGCACCGTCGGCAGAGATGTGGGTCTGATCGGCGGCTGGGGTATCGGATGCTGTGGAAGACCAGGCGTGGGAGGTGCGCTCTGGAACATGCCGCTACCCGGCAAGGGGTACGCGTTGCTCTCTTGAGATTCCTGCGATTCGTCTGTCAAAACACCCTGTGAAAGAACGAATGAATTAATTTCGGTTCGAATATTGGATCCAAAGAAATGCTGGGAAGGTGAGGAAGTTGAGAAAGGCTCACCTTGAAGATGTCTTCTACGTCTTTGCTGTTTATATTGGGTATGGCATCAAGGTCGAAGTGAGATCCTAATATATCACTCAGTTCATCTTTGGTATCTTTGGAATTTTCTGCACTTCCCAACGTATCTGTTATATCGGCGTCGTCTGGCAAACTGGCATCTGCAAGAAATAAAAAAAGAGGGTCACCAAAAGCAGTGACGTCAAAGCCGTAATTCTGCAAATTTTAACGTTTTCCTTTCGAGTAATCTGGAGGCCAACTATAAACAATAACAAACCGAGTCTCTGAACAAACTGTGAACATTATGTGAAGTTCTGAATACATTCAGTGAATTATTGTTCTAATGTGATTATTATGTGAAGTGAATTAATATAATTTTAACCGTGCCGAGTTTATAAAATTCCAAGATAGATAGAAACATCACCACAGATTATCAGGTATCGTATTATTTTTCATTAATTTCAATTTAATAAGTAGTTTGTATCGAGATTCATCATCCATATCCGAATTTTGTATTTCATCGACATCAATATGGACCGGTAACTATGAATTTTCAATAGAAACTGTGCGTATTAAATCCTCCTTGGCGTTCAATTTTATCTCCCACATTTGTGAGATTTTATTATTAAAATATCTCTACATCAACGTTTTCCATCGTTTGAATTTAAGTCTCGACAAAGTTGATAAATATTGTGACAACATTGTAAACTCGTTTAAAGACCAGAGAAGGAATAATATTCGATGATATTTAATTCAGAGACGCATTCAGATTACTCTTGAAATTAATGATTTTTTCGTCAAATTTCTCCGGGTAAAATTGGAAATAACTCGAAAACGACGCGTTTTATTGAAAAAAATAGGAATACTTTCAGTTTCTTAAATGATTGATTCTTTCGAAAATATGAACCGTTTATCTTTTTAAAGTGGTTTTATGGTGTTTTAGCGTGTATTGATGAGTCGACTACCCTGTAACTTTTATACTAGTAGAGATATTGAATAGGTTTCGATCGAGGAATATGCACCATGAATAAGTAAAAACTCAACCAAAATTCAGTTCATTCGAACTAACGGTTCAGAAGATATAAACAGAAAAGTGCTTTTTTCATGGATTTTCGACACCCTGTATCTCCCAAACCAAACCGAATTTTGAAAAAATGGTATAGGAGAAAAGTGTTCCGTTTGATGAGAAGAATCTACAGTTAAAATATATGTACAAGTCAAAGACTCGCCCTGTATAAGATTTGAAAAACACTGAAAGAAAAATGAAGTTGTGGTAAATTTTTGCACTCACCTCTCGCTAAGGCGTCCAAAGAAGAAGTATTCTTGGTGAGCTCGTCGTCGTCTTGATTCATCAAGGTGTTGACTAGATCGTTATCGATAAGGTCGCCAGGCAACGCCAGCACGTCCTTGAACTCTTCAGCGTCGTCTTCTTCTTCCTTCTTCATGATCATCGGAGCCAGTTTCGATGATCCCATTCTTACCAAACTGTTTCGGTTCGGCATCAGCGACTGAGTCGTAGTCGGTTCCTCTTTCTTCCAATTCATCGCAGCGACAGCTCTCATTTCATCCTATCGAAAAGAAAATTAGTGAAATTCGAGATTAAAATTAAAATTTCTACACATACCTGTGACAAATGAATGGACTTATCTGCGTCAACATTCGGTTTTTCTTCGTCGCTGCTCGAACTGGCCATTTCCTTCGTGTTATCCATCAGGTCTTTTCCGAAGAAAGCCTCCTGCAGATAAGAAGGGAAGGTTTCGGACAGTTTGCTCTTAACCTTCCTTCTGATGGGTTTCTTTTTCTGTTTCTCTGCATCCTGGCAGTTAAGGTTCTGGACCGAACTCGACTCTGCGCCGATCTGCAGCGATTGAACACGTAACTGATTATCAAATTCGTCGTTTTCTTGGCCAACTCTGGAACCTCTGACTTTGACGAGAAAACCGCCAATACCTTAAAAAAAATCATATATTAACTTCAAACAAACAATTCAATCATTCCAGTGATTACTTACCCATTTTTTGAAGATTTCTCTGCCTTTTCCTTCTCAAAACGCTGACGCCACTTTCCATTGTGAAAATAGTGAATCCTTCAGGGGGAGGGCCATCTTCTTTGGTCCACATCATCCCTTCTTTGTATAGTTCTTGGGGTTCTTCTTTTACGTCCATCATTTCTATTTTAGGGTGTTCGTCCAGAGGATTTCCATCTGAAAAGTGGAATTAAATGATGATCGACTGTATCAGATTGTTTCGCTTCCACAAAAATATCCATGCATGTTTGAACAAGATCATTTTAAAATTTATGCTGTACAGTTAATAGGTATAGGTCTCGATTTAAGAATAATAAAGCAGTTTTCTTAAATCAATACCTATAACTATTAACTGTACAACATAAACATTATACAGGGTCCTGCAATAGTGCGTTCTTCTTCCATAGCTAGCGAACCAGACATCTCAGAGATTTCGTTGGAAAGTAGACCTCTTGTACCTTCATTTCTGCATCTCAGGAAATTATTTTCTGACATACAGGGTGTCCCCGATAAATGATATTCAACAAATGGATGATTTTTTCAATGGATCACCCCATATATTTTCACATATTTTCAATGACCTTCTTTACCTCTTTCATGACGCAAAATCTTTTCTTCAAATTTTAAACATTTACTCCTCGCTATACTATCGTATGTTTTACCAAAAAATTTGAAATTCAAACAGCTCCTTCTGGGTGTTGCAGTTTCTTTGTCAGTTATAATTATAGTGAAAAGGGGTTACAGTCCACTGCGACCTTAGAGTCTATTGTGCCCCCTGACCTTACAGAGCTGTTATCATCGCGCCTCATACAGCTCGCCCTCCAGTTCCAGAGATTTGACGAAATCCAGTATCTGGGACGGCTTCAAGGAGGATAACCCCCCACTTCTACAAGTTTCTTGACCGAAGCACTCTTTCCTTTGGCTTGCAATGGCATAGCATTCCGTAACCAGGTGAATAGGAGTTTCTTCCTCCTCCCCACGAATCTACACTCATCAGTGTCCGATAAGCCCATTCTCAACAGATGCTTCTTTAGGCGACAATGTCCTGTGAGAAAGCCAGTGAGTAGGTGAAGTTGGTTTTTACTGAGATCCAGATATTTTTTGGATCTAACAGTTTCAAAGTTCCGGGAGATTCCGCCAGAGTTTTTCTCTTTCGGTTTTCTCCTTCAGCATAAACTCCTTCTTATAGGTGCATTTTCCTATACCACAGAAGGGTTCTGGGCCAGTGAGTGGCGTTTGTGCGCCCTTTCTGGCCAGTGTATTGGCCTCTTCGTTTCCTACGATTCCCGAATGACCGGGAACCCAGATTAAAAAGACCTTATTCTTCTTGCCTACCTCATTGAGTTTGTTTCGGCACTCCCAAATCAGCTTTGAGTCAATGACGTAGGAGCTCAGTGCTTTAATAGCAGCTTGACTATCTGTATGAATATCGCACTTCTGATAGTTTCTTTCTAGATTTATATCTAGACATCTTCCGATTGCAAGTATGTATTTCCGTTTGAAGGACGCTTGTACAGGAGCCTAACGATAGTGCACACTTGGTACTTGCCCTGTAAATCCCAGCGCCAGCTCCTGTATCGGTTTTAGAACCATCTGTATACCATTTCATTGTATTTTCTTTGAGATTGTAGTTGGTGTATTCCCTTTCCCAATCCTCTTGTTTACTTAGCATTGTACCGAAGTTCTTCTCAGTGCTTACTTTCTTGATCATCACATGACTAGAAAGGTTTGCAGATGAGGTGTAGTCATTCAGAGAGGACCAAGCTCTCTGAAACCTGACTCTCTCATTGCCTGCTCCTTCTTTAGATACTCTGAGGATGGCCTCATGGGGTACCCTTTCAATCACTAGATGTAGAGGTGTGAGGTCTGTGATGATCTCAAGCGCCCTGGTTGGGCACGTTCTCATAGCTCCCGTGATGCACACACAGGCAAGCCTTTGTACTTTGTCGAGCATTTTTCTAGTACACACCTGACTTGTCTTAGCAAACCAGGCTACTGCCCCATATGTGACTATAGGTCTTACAATCATGACATACATCCATCGTAGTATTTTTGGGTTACAGCCCCAATTCCTGCCGCATAGCTGCCTGCATGCCATCAGAGCTCTTGTAGCTCTGCCAGTAGCATTATCAACATGCTTATTCCACAGAAGTTTGCTATCTATCGAAGTAAAACCCCAACAACTCTGCTTCCGTTTGAAGGGAATTCATTTTCGGCCATCATTTATAGCATGTATACCTTTGGATTTAATCAAATCCCCGGAAAACTTGATTGGTGATTCATAGCTACCGCGAACAACCAAGATCGCGTCGAACCTTGTCTTTTGCTAGGAGTTGCCCCATTGGTTTGCTATTTAGCCAACAAGAAAAAAGCTGACGCTCGAAGAAAGAAAAACTAACAGGAGTCCAATACAAAACATCGCGAAATCATCTGTAAAGCCAATAAAAACTCACCAGCGCTCCCGCCAGCGACGACAGATTCGATAGTAGCCAATATCCCAGCTTCTTTATCCTGAACCGTTGGCACCTTTTTCCTCTTCTTCCTCGTGGTATGATGCTCCGACGTAAGAGACTTGATCATGTTATGCCCAAATTCGCTCAGGTATATGCCGTCCATGAAATAGTTGGCGTTGGACTTGACCTCAGGACTCTTGACAGGCGTTGGCGGTTTCAACACAGCCACCGGTACTTGATGAGGAGGCGGAACGTCCCTGGGTCTACACAGGATGCAGTTGTAACCGTCTTCGGCGCACTTCTCCGCGTCCTCTTCGGTTTTTACGGAGTCGCATGCGCCGTGCAACCAGCGTTCGCACTGGACGCACTGTATGATCAGTTCCCCGTTGGCATACGGTTCCATGCAACTGGCGCAGGCGGAATGGGAGGCGCAAGGACCGCACTCTGTATAGGAATACATCCAGGTGCTGTTGAAACCTGGATCGGTCGAACCGCATTTTTGACACATGGCGCACCATTTACATTTCCACGTTCCTCTCGGTACGAATTCTAAGGGGGGATCCATGCAATAGGTGTGATATGAGATGTCACATTCATCGCACAGGATCAGTCTCTCCTCGTCATTTCTGTCTCCACATCCCTCACACACTATGCAGTCTAGGCATCTGTAAGGAAGAACAGTCATTGTTGAGGGGAAGATAAAATAAATAACAGTAACAGTCCTGGTCGTGCAATTTCCGAAAAAGACTCACCTCCAGCCCTTCTGCAACACAACGTTGGTAACCCTGACATTTACGCAGTAAGGATGGTAGCACTGTCCGCACTGCACGCACCCGATCAGACAGCCCTCTTGATCGGTCCCCAGAGCTCCGCAGGTCACGCAGATGTCCTGGCTCAGTACGAATTTGTCCGACGCCGAGCACAGCACCAGTTTCTTGTCGACGCCCGGCTCGTCGTCGTTGTTTTTGCCGTCCGTCGATGTGGGACGCTGCAGCCCGACCCCGGGAAAACCGAACATGCCGCGCATCTTGGACTTGGGGCCTCGCTTTCGGCCGAACTCGTTCAGGCGCTGCTTCTTGGTGAAGCCGAACTTGCCCGTGCCCTTGGGTCGGCCCGGTTGACTGCCGTTACTCGATAGTAGGCGTTTGCGGCTGTTGGCCAGTTTTAGGGCGCTGTAAGGTTTGCCCTTGCCGAGGCCCAGACTGCGGATCGAGGTCTCGGCGAGGTTGGAGTCGAAGTCGTACATGTCGTCGTAGAGGGATTCTTGCGACGCCGATAGAGAGTCGCCACCATCGTCAATACCTTTAAAACAAAATTCTGAAGGTTAAGAAGCATACATTACAATTTTCTGTCAAATGAAACCCTGAAATAGTGAAAACTGGATACTTACTATTTCTTTTAGACAAAATCGGTTGTAAAGTCCTGTTCACACTTTTGCATAAACTACAAACGTATTCATACTCGGGATTCGTTTCTTTCTTTTGGTGATACGTCGACAAATCAGCTTCTGGATCGCAAGTACCATGAACAAATCTGAAAAATAATAAATTAGTAATTTCGGAGGACCTACACAAATACCTTCAATTTATAATATATATCGGGTGTTTTTTTAGAGTGATAGAACTTTAAATTGAAATAAAACACATTTCAATTAAGATTGAAGCCAAATTTCATTTTATTTGAAAGATAATGGGCATTTTCAGTCATTTTCAGGAAAAATATATTTCGAGATATTGGATTCTCACGTCATTCGTAATTTTTTTTAAATTTATTCTTCATCAATTTATACCCTTAAAAAATATTGAAAACTCAAAAATAATATACCGAATTCAAACGATCAGAAGAAGCGGGAAATCGTGTGACGTCGATGGCTAAAGAGATTTTTGATTGGTTGTACTTAAGATGCCTAGTTCAGTCATCGAAGTTGTACTCGTCATGACGTGCTGCTGATATAAAAATGACAGCATTGCCAAATCACAAAAAAAAATTAGCCTGAAAAAGCCCTTGCTTTCACTTTCCTAATAATATCATAATATAATGTTGATTTTGGATGTTTTTCTTTTCATTTGTATCCCATAAAGCTTCATAATATCATTCAATTTACGACCTCCTAATTGAAGATAAAGAGGGTTCAAGTAAGCAGATAGGTGAGAAATTCAATTAAAAATAATTATCACTAGTCTACACAGGTAAGAATTGGTATACAGGGTGGCCACTTTTTCAATGGCATTGTATTGGTAACTTTTAAACCATAAGAGTTAGAAGGTCGGTCAAATGGAGAAAAAGTTGCATTCATAGAAGCATTGTCAAGCAGTTCAAACAAATCGAGATTATCAGAGCCGGTTTTTGAGATATCATAAGAAAAGTAAATTCTGTCATTTTGATTTTTATTTTTTTTCCCACTTTATTTCAAATATTATCAAAAAATAATACGGGAATTTTTTATTCGACAGTAAATTATCTTCAAAATGACAATCAGATTTCGTATCCAACGTTTCGTTCTTCCTGGGCCACCCTCAACCTTATTTTTTTCAATACGGACCAGCATATTTTATGACACTTTTCGAAATAACTTTTAACGCTGAATTCAACGATATATCATACAATGTCATTAATGTTCATCATTTACCTTCGAATAATCATTTCATTTGTCTTCCATTAAATGATATTTTCGTTTAATTATTATGAATTAGGTTTTTCACCTCTTGAAATTTGTAAATAAATAATACGTAACAGAATCAAAGCAAGAGACAAGTAATAATTATTCACTAATTTCAAGAGGTGAAAAACCTAATTCATAATAATTAAACCATTAAACGAAAATATCATTCAATGAAAGACAAATTGAATGATTATTCGAAGGTAAATGATGAACATTAATGACGTAAGTGTTCGAAATTTCCACCATTTTGTAAAATCAACTTTGAATGACATTGTATGATATATCGTTGAATTCAGCGTTAAAAGTTATTTCGAAAAGTGTCATAAAATATGCAGGTCCGTATTGAAAAAAATAAGGGTGAGGGTGGCCCAGGAAGAACGAAACGTTGGATACGAAATCTGATTATGTCATTTTGAAGATAATTTACTGTCGAATAAAAAATTCCCGTAACATTTTTTGATAATATTCGAAATAAAGTGGGAAAAAAATAAAAATCAAAATGACATAATTTACTTTTGTTATGATATCTCAATAACCGGCCCTGGTAATCTCGATTTGTTTGAACTGCTTGACAATGCTTCTATGGATATAACTTTTTCTCCATTTGACCGACCTTCTAACTCTTATGGTTTAAAAGTTACCAATACAATGCCATTGAAAAAGTGGCCACCCTGTATATAGGCCGGTCTTCTAATTTAGGAAGCATTAATTATTATTTTCATTTTGAGAAGTGCAAATTAGTGGTAAGAATAATTATTGATTTGGCAACTGTATACCTTGGAGTATAGAATACTCCTAGACTTAACTGTAGGAAACGTCATTCTATAGTACGCAGAGAAGACGTCGAAATGTCGAATGATGACAAATAAGAAGGTTATGTTTTTATTTATAATTTGTAGGCGTGTTTGTCACATCAGTATTTGTATTTTCAGAGAATGAGTATTATATCAACTTTAATGAAAATTAATTTGTTATATGACGATGTTTCAAAAACATTATAGTGATCACATCAATAATAATAATACGATTACTGAATATATTTATGAATAAATTCAGAGATTTTACAAAGACTTGACAACAGCGGCGTGTCTCTCAGTTACTCTGGGCTTTGTCCCCTCCATCACAAACTTCAACCAATCATATTACAAATTGAGCCACTGACGTCGCAGCAGAGGGACGTTTGAATTCACACGTGTTGAAATCACATTTTCAATATCGAATAATTAATCAATTCTTTAAAATTCAGAGTGAATAAATGGTTACAAATGTGTTATAAACTGCCCTTCATTATGTCATGGGAAAAAAGTGCATATTTTGAGGTACTGGAAATCCCCATTGTGTGACATTTATGTTTTCAAAATAATTTCCGGCATATGTCCACCACGACTAGCTCTGAGGAACCACATTCGACCAGACCAATTTCGGACCACTTTTTCGAGTAATTCAGGCCTTATTTCAGCAATAACACGAGTTATGTTGGCTTCCAATGACTTGACATAACCCTAAAGAAAATAATCCAATGGAGTTATGTCGCATGATCTTGGAGGCCAATTAATTGGATAATTTCTCGAAATAATGTTATCGCTAAATCTTTCTTTAAATAAATCAATTGCTACGTTAGCAGCATGAGGTGTAGCACCATCTTGTTGGAACCAAAACACTTCTGGGTCGATACCATTCAACAAATAATCATCGATCTGTAACGAGCACCATTCACTGTAACATTAGCTCCAGCATCGTTTTTGAAGAAATATGGACCGATGATGCCTCCAGCGTGTAAAGCACGCCATACAGTGCATTTTTCAGGATGCAATGCAACCTGTAGAACTTCTTGAGGATTGTTTTCACTCCATATACGGCAATTTTGAGTGTTTATGCAGCCGTTCAACCAGAAATGAGCTTCAGCACCAAACACAATTTTTCGATAAGAAATTCGATCAACTTCAAGCTGTTCTAGGGCCCAATCAGCAAACAAACGACGCTTATTATCGTCGAGTGGCTTTAGTTCTCGAACCAGTTGGATCTTGTTTGGGTGTAGACCAAGATCTTTACGCAAAATTTTCCATGTGGTGGATGCATAGAGTCCAACTTGTTGTGAACGTCGACAAATAGACATATCTGGATCTTCATTAACACTATCACTTACAGCAGCGATATTTTCTTCTGTACATACAGTTCTTTGTCTTGTTGTTGCATCGAGTAGAGAAAATGTTGTCCGGAATCAATCGATAGTTCGACGAATAAGCTGCTCTGATGGACGATCATGTAAACCGTAACACATATCCATTGATGAAAAGTGTTATCGAATGTAAATTCGACAACAGGAAGTAAGGGAGCATAATTTACATTCAAAGTTTTGAAACCATTGTCCTATTTCAATTGAATAAATTCGAATCTACACGATTTTTTATGGTATGAGTTCACTGGAAGATCCAAATACAATAAATAAAATAAACTATATTTTTCGCAATTATTTTATTATAACTACAAATGTTTCTCCACTGTGGCTTTTTCAGGTTATACCTTTTGAGCATGTTCCAAGCAAAAAATAACATTGTAAAATTATAAAGCTTATTTAAAACTGCCGCTGGGATTTCCGAATCATAATGCAATAAAAATCGAATACAATTTTGTCACGTTTTTACGAATACCCAGTAAAATTTTTTCATCTAAACCGGAGTGAAAAACGTACAGCATAGCTTCAATAACCGAGTTCCTGAAAATTTCATCCTTCTGAGGTTTAAGGAGAAGCAGACTTCAATAAATAGTTGTATTCCATCCTTGTATTGGATTGTTAACACAAATACATCCAATCTACTTGAACAGAAAGTTGATGTAGACCCCTTTCTTTGCCTCGTCTCAAATAACGATGATGACAAGGTTTAGATCAAGGGTCATTAAATTTCAATGGAAATTTTTGGCTTGAGCAAATAGCTCTAGCATGTAAACCTAAACAACCAAAAATTAAAACAAAAACAAACAATACTCACTTATTACAGGATATGCATTGTACCATTTCCCTATGGGCGTGTGCCCTATAAGCCCTACGGCATATGGGGCAGCTGAACCCTTTGTTTCTTTGCTGATAGCACGAATCACACACTGTGTAATGCGAATGCCATCGGGAAGATAAACCTGCTCCTGGTGTTCGAGATCCACAATCGCCACATATACGACAACACTAAAGAAAAACCCAGTCAAGAACGGACCACAAAGATTGATTGAAGTATCACTCACCCTGCATTTCCAACCGTACTTTGGTATTGTTGTCACGATTGGTCTTTGACAGCCTGAGTGATACACTTTGTCACACTGTTCACAAGTCATCAACTTCGTCTCATCTCCAGTGCTTCGACAAACCTGACAATTCCTACATTTTCTGCATTGCCAGCCGGCTCGTACGCCTACAAATAGAAAAAAAGATGATTCGCAAATTGGAGGTTAAATGAACTGTGAATTGACTCACCTGGCAACTGAGCTAAACCAACACATGTACCATGAAAGTGTTCACCGCACGAAGAACAATAAACCAAATTCGCAATATCGCCTGGAGATTTGCAAGTGTAACATATTGAAGCTGGAAAAAAGGGTTTATTATGATATAAAATAATGAAAGTTGTTCTTGATATTCATTTTCTTTTAAAGAAAGTACTCACATTCACAGTAGGATGCTTGACTAAGGTGGCTGCTACAAAACATAGACAATGTCGGTAAATCTTGAAAGGCGCCTGCAGCAGTGGCGCACGGATAATGGTATACTTTGTTGCACATGTCAGTCTTGCAGATCAAACTGGCTCCGAAATGATTACAAAACGAGCACTTCCTGGAAGAACTTTGAAGCACTACCGCACTCACGTTCTCCAAAGCGTAATGCTCTGAAAAAAAAAATATAAATACCTTCCTGCGCATTCTACCACCATCAACTCACCGTTTCGGACCACTCCGTACGACCACAAGGCGCAACTCCTGTGCACATAGAAATGACCTGATTGCTCGAATATCTGAGAAACCTCAGGTTCATCGGTGTGACCTATAATGGTTAGCTCATCAATGTATTCACTGGTCATCGAGGGATGTCTGCATTTGTTGAAACTTTTTTGTCGCCTGCACGTCACTGGGCCTCTGGGACTCTTGTCGCCAGTCTCTTTTTCTGAATTGTTGGTAGACGTGCTTGGGGAGTTTGAAATAACCTACAAGAAAAGTGACATTGTGAAGGAAATCGATCTCGAATTAATATATGTTAATTTTCAACCAACATAAACTTTGACTACTGTACCATTCTTTGCGGTATGAAGCCTTCTGGGCAACTGAGCCTAAGGAATTCCCCTTGGCCCAGCTGGCTCCTCTCCCCCAAGTTGCAAAAAGCGCATACTTTTCCCGGCCAAGCTTCGGGGGCGTAGGGCATGTCATCTACGCTTGGTAGAGAGGGTTTGTTGTCGTTGAAAACGAATGCCCCAGTTTCGGGGTCCAGCATTCCTATATCTTCCCCACTGAGCCCCATTCCTAAATCGTAGTCTCTGTCTATTTTTACTCTCTTGGGGCCCGTTCCTCGACCAGATCCGGTCGGTTTTGATTTTTTTACTTTGTTTCCGATCGGTTGTTTGCGGGGTAATTGCTTACCTAAGTAGAGAGAAGGGATAATTGTAAAATAACTTAAATACTTATTTTCTTCTTAATGACTTCTGAAGGCAGACCTAGATATTCGCTTTGACTTACCCCCCTCCCTTCTCGGTCTCCCCCTTCCCCTTCTGATAGAACTGAGCGGTTTCCCTGTGAAATTGAATGGCGGTAAAAAATCATCATTGTTCGGGGGTGAAGATGTGATAGAAGTAGTTGTAGATCCAGGTCCGGAAGAAGGCAGTTGAAGCGGTGAAGGTAATGGTTCCTCGACAAATTCCTCATCGTCATCCTCTAACTCAGATGCTTCAGGATCCTCCAGGTCCATCAGCATCTCTGGGTCTAACCCAGAGGTGAGGTCATCCATGATCTACTTTCTGAAATGAAAGATTCAATGTATCACATTGGGACTTAATGATATTTCCGTTAGGGATTATCGAAAATAATGTGAGATGGTTCGAAAGTATTTGAAGATGCTATTGTATCAATACCACCAGCACTAACCTCAAAAAATATTTGACAGGTGTTAGGATTGCCTAATTTCAGCTTTCTAGGATTTTGCGAAGTAACTATTCATAATAAATTTCAAAACTACACCTACATCGATAGTTTTCTAATTTTTTTCGATGTGTATGTTCTATTTCTAGTCTTTATACCAAATTTTAGACTATTTGGAAACCGGAAGAAATTCTATATAGGGTGACAATTTAAAAATTGCCAGGCCAATTATGTCGCAACAAGGATGTTTTCAGAGTCAATTTTTATTCGGAGGGGGACATATTTTAAGCACTATTGAGAATTTAGGGGTGATAGCTCCTTCACTTAGGGTTGAGGCAATTTCGGCTTACAATTCTACTCAAAATATGCCCCCTCGGAATAAAAATTGATCTGCTCCGGCATTTTCTCTGAAAACATCCTTGTCGAGACATAATTGACCATATTCATAAGCTATCGGTGGCAGCTTGTTGAGCGTTCTTGGGTTGGCAGCAATAATAATAATATGTCATCACTGATTTGAAATAAGCCCGCCAATTCAATAACATTTAGGTTTCATTATATTCTTCATAAAATTTAGGTGTACACAAGATGTACTTACACCTATTTAGCATCCATTTTTACCAAAAATTGTTTTCGCTCTATCAAAATTCAAAATAAATAGCACGTTCAAAACTTCAAAAATTGTAAACAATCAAAGACAATTGACATTAATGAGGTTTGACATTGACATTGATGACACATTGGTACCAACCCAAAGATGCTCAAAAAGCTGCAACCGATAGCTAATGAATATGGTCAATTGGCCTGGCAAGTTTTCAAATTGTCACCCCCTGTAACTATTTCAAGCGGAAATATCTTGGAGTGGGGGTCTGAAGTCAAATACCTAGGAATAACGAATAACCCTAGATAGCAAACTTCTGTGGAATAAGCATGTTGATAATGCTACTGGCAGAGCTACAAGAGCTCTGATGGCGTGCAGGCGTCTATGCGGCAGGAATTGGGGCTGTAACCCAAAAATACTGCGATGGATGTACATCATGATTGTAAGACCTATAGTCACATATGGGGCAGTAGCCTGGTTTGCTAAGGCAAGTCAGGTGAGTACGAGGAAAATACTCGACAAAGTACAAAGGCTTGCCTGTGTGTGCATCTCGGGAGCTATGAGAACGTGCCCAACCAGGGCACTTGAGATCATCACAGATCTCACACCTCTACATCTAGTGATTGATAGGGTAGGCCATGAGGCCATCCTCAGAGTATCTAGAGAAGGAGCAGGCAATGAGAGAGTCAGGTTTTAGAGAGGACCACGCTCTCTGAAACCTGACTATACCTCATCTGCAAACCTTCCTAGTGATGTAATGATCAAGAAAGTTAGCACTGAAAAAAACTTCAGTACATTGCTAAGCAAAAGAGAGGATTGGGAAAGGGAATACACCAACTATAATCTCAAACAAAATACCATAAAGATGGTTCCAAAACCGCTGCAGGAGCTGGCGCTAGGATTTACGGGTCAAGTACCAAGTATGCACTATCGTTAGGCTCCTGTACAAGCGTCCTTCAAACGGAAATACTTGCAATCGGAAGATGTCTAGATATAAATCTAGAAAAACTATCAGAAGTGCGATATAGCTATTCATACAGATAGTCAAGCTGCTATTAAAGCACTGAGCTCCTACGTCATTGACTCAAAGCTGATTTGGGAGTGCCGAAATAAACTCAATGAGGTAGGCAAGAAGAATAAGGTCTTTTTAATCTGGGTTCCCGGTCACTCGGGAATCGTAGGAAACGAAGAGGCCAATACACTGGCCAGAAAGAGCGCACAAACGCCACTCACTGGCCCAGAACCCTTCTGTGGTATAGGAAAATGCACCTATAAGAAGGAGTTTATGCTGAAGGAGAGAACCGAAAGAGAAAAACTCTCGCGGAATCTCCCAGGGATGGATCATTCCAAAAAGTTCCTCCGGAACTTTGAAACTGCTAGATCCAAAGAATATCCGGATCTCGGTAAAAACCAACTTCACTTACTCACTGGCTTTCACACAGGACATTGTCGCCTAAAGAAGCATCTGTTGAGAATGGGTTTATCGGACACTGATGAGTGTAGATTCTGTGGGGAGGAGGAAGAAACTCCTATTCACCTGGTTACGGAATGCTATGCCATTGCAAGCCAAAGGAAAGAGTGCTTTGGACAAGAAACTTGTAGAAGTGGGGAGTTATCCTCCTTGAAGCCATCCCAGATAATGGATTTCATCAAAACTCTGGAACTGGAGGGCCAGCTGTAGGAGGCGCGATGATAACAGCTCTGATAGGGGGACAATAGACCTTAAGGTCGCAGTGAACTGTAACCCCTTTTCACTATAACTATATATAACTATAACTATTTCAAGGACTTAATAAAAATTTGCAAACCACAGTATTCATGTAAAGGGACAAGTGTTTCAATTGAGGTATAGCTCACCCCCTATTCCCTATCAAGAATTTAGGGGTGATAGCCCATACACCAAGGGTTGAGGAGATTTCGGCTTACAATTCCACTCAAAATATGCCCCCCTCCGAATAAAAATTGATCTGTTCCGGCATTTTCCCTTAAAACATCCTTGTCATGACATAATTGGACTGGTTTTCAAATTGTCACCCTGTATACAAAGCCAGTCCCCCATTATAAGGGTTGGTGATTGAGAGTAATATTTTTTTAATTTTCTCATTGTTCATTTGCTAATTCTAGCCTAAATTTCAGCTTGCTGTGACTTCCGGAAGATTTGAATGATAGTGAGTCATTGACGAAATCCACGTATTTCAGGTATTTCCACAGAAATATAATAAATACTAGAATGCTATTAGCACAGAAATATAATAAATACTAGAATGCTATTAGGTACGTCCGAGATTCAGTAAAATGACCCCACATAGCGAATAAACACCTACTACTTGTACATGCGCAGCTCGTCTTTTCTTGCCACGTCGTTGCCAAGCATTATGGTTTCAGATGAAGTTCGGAATAAATCTTATTGTGAAACCAGTGAATTCGGCAACACCGCTACGCGACGAAAACAAACACATCTTCACATCAGAAAAAGAGCAGCGTCGTATTTTAGGATTTGTTGATTCCCTTTGTTGTGTGCTTTCCTGTTTATTCATTCGTATAAATTCGCTTGCCTTTTCTGCTCCGTTTTCGGTGTTTCCTCGTTGTTTTCTTGAACATTGTGTAGTACTGATACTCCTTAAGTTTAGTTTTATACTTGAGTTTTACTAGTTAATTTTGATAGTCGAGTGCTGTGACAAATTATAGACAAAATGAAGTGCATGGTTCTTTTTTGCGCAGATAAAGGTGGAACCCATTTTATGAAAGTAAGTTTAGTTTAAGTAAGATACTACAGCTATTTTATTATTATTGCGAATGTTGATATCGACAACTTATTCATACCACATTCACGAAGTCAAACATTTTAAGTCCTACCCTGATGACACGTTCACATATTGCGCAAACTCTGTAGTAGGTCAATTTTCCCTATGAGGTGCCAGGAATTGTGAACTGATTGGCGTTCTAGTATTTATTATATTTCTGTGGCTATTAGGTACGTCCGAGATTCAGTAAAATGACAATGACCCCACATAGCGAATAAACACCTATACTCCATTCACTTTTATAAAGTATCGCGGTTTGCCATGAAATTTTGACACATTTCACCGTATATATTTTGAAAATGTTAGGTTATGGTCATTGCACTGTCAGATACGCCCACAACGTTGCCGTTTCTGCTAAAAAATCGTAGTAATTACGTATTTATCAAAATGTTCCTTTGGGAAATTAATGAATTTGAGAAAATATTATGTTAATTCAGAAGACATTTAACTACATTTTTGCACAACCTGAAATACTCCAGTATGAAAATGTAGTAGTTCTACGAAACCTGCGCCACAGTTAAATCTTCGAAGAACTAACTCCATTTACAAAGTTGAAAAAGAGTAAATAGAAAGTAGACCTGGCAATGTCGCTTAATTTTCACGAGTGCCAAACTGCGTCTGTTCTAGGGGAAAAAACTTGATAAACCATAAACCTAAATCATGGCCAACCGCGATACTTTATAAAAGTGAATGGAGTATACTACTTGTACATGCGCAGCTCGTCTTTTCTTGCCACGTCGTTGCCAAGCATTATGGTTTCAGATGAAGTTCGGAATAAATCTTATTGTAAAACCAGTGAATTCGGCAACACCGCTACGCGACGAAAACAAACACATCTTCACATCAGAAAAAGAGCAGTGTCGTATTTTAGGATTTGTTGATTCCCTTTGTTGTGTGCTTTCCTGTTTATTCATTCGTATAAATTCGCTTGCCTTTTCTGCTCCGTTTTCGGTGTTTTCTCGTTGTTTTCTTGAACATTGTGTAGTACTGATACTCCTTTAGTTTAGTTTGGTACTTGAGTTTTACTAGTTAATTTTGATAGTCGAGTGCTGTGACAAATTATAGACAAAATGAAGTGCATGGTTCTTTTTTGCGCAAATAAAGGTGGAACCCATTTTATGAAAGTAAGTTTAGTTTAAGTAAGATACTACAGCTATTTTATTATTATTGCGAATGTTGATATCGACAACTTATTCATACCACATTCACGAAGTCAAACATTTTAAGTCCTACCCTGATGACACATTCACATATTGCGCAAACTCTGTAGTAGGTCAATTTTCCCTATGAGGTGCCAGGAATTGTGAACTGATTGGCGTTCTAGTATTTATTATATTTCTGTGGGTATTTCAAATCTAAAGTATGCGACCTGAACAAATTGAACTTAGTATACTCCATTCACTCTTATAAAGTATCCCGGTTGGCCAAGATTTAGGTTTATCAAGTTTTTTCACTTAAAAATTACGCAGGTTGGTACTCGTGAAATGTCAAATAAATGGAGTTAGTTCTTTTACGATTTAACTGTGACACAGGTTCCACATTTTCATACTGGAGTATTTCAAGTTGTGCAAAAAGGTATTTAAATGTCTTTTGTAGGCTTATTTCTCGAGAATTTTGAAAAGTGGGGAATTCCATAGGTCCATCTGTTCGTTTAGAAGTTTTTCAGTCGGGTTATTCGAGAACTTATATTCTTTTTTTGAATGAACTATCACAAAGTAACGGACTAGTCTGTCCATTGTTTTCCAGTAAAATTTCAACACCCGATTTTTGATTTCCGTACAAGAAAATAGTATAACTGAATCTTCCAACCAGGTTTATATACGTGAAATATTTTCAGTATTACCATAGTAAAAAGTTTCTTCAACATTCACCAGGTCTTTGGAATTATTGAATTCACATTAAATTTTTCGAAATCATTATTTTTCCAAAGTAAATAAACATTTTGATTGGTACGTAATTACTACGACATCTATGTAGAAAGGGCATCGTTGCTTATTCATCTGACAGGAAAATGACTATAACCCAACATTTTCAAAATATACACGGTTAAATGTGTCGGAATGTCATGGCCAACCGCGATTCATTATAAAAGTGAATGGAGTATATATTTGATGAGCCTACTGGCCTAATTTTATCCTGAGAATTTGAGTGTACTTCAGTAATTATGAGGTTTCGAAAAAAGGCAGGTATTGCCTTTCTCTTCAGATTCTTACTCTTATTGAGTCAGTGTATTTGTCTTCATATAAGGGTTAATATCATTTCAATTACTGATTTAAATCGAAAGGAATAAATAAAAAACATCATTCTATTTAATTCATGATATAATATCTGGTTTCTCTGGGTTTTTTGTCTGAGAATAATACAATGAACGGTATACAGTGTGATATAATGAAGAGCCTCCTCGAGAAGAAAAATACCATTTTGAAAAATCACACCCACCAGTACACTCTGTTCGAGAGAGAAACATCTTCTGAAATGCAATCCATCACCATATTTCACACCTTGTTTGAAAAAAATAGTAGAAACTTATTAAGTTTGTTCATTTGTCTTCAAAATAGTCAACTTTGAAAAATAATTACTACCTCTCGATTTTTCGGTGCAATTTTGAATTCAACAATTTTTTATTCTAATTTGTTCTTACTACACAATTATTCCAGAGCTGATTTAAGTTTGATACTTTTTTGTAAATTTTCAATTATATTGAAAGTTCATGAAGCACAGTAAACAATTTTTATTTTTGGACAGTGATTTTTTTAAACATGTTTAAAACAATGAAAAAAATACATATATACAAAACTAATTTTAATTACAGAAATCATTTTTTAGGTTTTTCAATTATCCATTAAAGTTCTGTTGACGGTGTAGCGATTCCTTCAGGATTTTTTTTTAAATTGAAATTAAAGGATGTCTTGAGGGCACTCCAATTTCTTTTCTTTGAAAAATCATTTTTTCGCATGAAAAAATCGGCTACGGAACCGATTCTCCATTCAATAAGTGCCTTTTATTTTTCCAAGTTTACGCCCTCAATTTTTCACATAAGAGCTTGATTTTTTCTTTAAGTTGAAGTTAAAGGATGTCTTGAGGGCACTCCAATTTCTTCTCTTTGAAAAAATTATTTTTTCGCATGAAAAAATCGGGTTGAATTTGAGAGTCTATGAAAATTGACTTCATAATCGTTTTTTGGCGGTTGTTCATCAATTTTTTTTTAGAAAATTCATTGGAGTGCCCTCGACAAATGATTTTCTATATTTAAAAAAAAATCAATTTGGATAGGCGCTTAAATAATGCAAAAAATTATGGAAATACTGAAAAGACTTCCAGAAAGTGTGAAATCGCAGAGAACTGTCTGAAATTCCAGGAGAATTAAAAAAAAAATATCAAGCTTTCAGGTGTAAAATTGAGGGCGTGAACTTGGAAAAATGAAAGGCACTTTCTGAATGGAGAATCGGTGCCGTCGGCCAGAGTATAACGTCCCCTTAAGCCTTTTCGCCCTAGCGGGGTCGTAGATCTGGCTTGAATGCTTAACAATGTTGCAAGAACGTGCAAAATATCTTGATACGAAAATTGATAAGATGAATATACTCCATTCACTTTTATTAAGTATCGCGGTTTGCCATGAAATTTTGACACATTTCACCGCGTATATTTTGAAAATGTTAGGTTATGGGCATTGCACTGTCAGATACGCCCACAACGTTGTCGTTTCTGCTAAAAAATCGTAGTAATTACGTATTCATCAAAAAGTTCATTTACTTTGGGAAATTAATGAATTTGAGAAAATATTATGTGAATTCAGAAGACATTTAAATACATTTTTGCACAACCTGAAATACTCCAGCATGAAAATGTAGTAGTTCTACGAAACCTGCGCCACAGTTAAACCTTAGAAGAACTAAAACTCCATTTACAAAGTTGAAAAAGAGTAAATAGAAAGTAGACTTGGCAATGTCGCTTGATCTTCACGAATGCCAACCTGCGTCTGTTTTAAGTAAAAAAACTTAATAAACCTAAATCATGGCCAACTTTTATAAAAGTGAATGGAGTATATGCCTATGTATTGATTTGTTTTTTCGATTTTTAGACTGTTCTGTCTACTTTTTGCCTGATTTTAATATGTGAAAAATTCAGACTGAATCATTTCATTCAGCAAAGAGTGAAATGGTGCTATTTTTTTACATTTGCAATTGGATGAACTTTCTTGGATAATGTATATTTTTCATTAAATTAATAATCGCGAAAACACATTATCAATATGTACTATCAAATATTTGATAATAAAAATAGGTACTCTAATAGGGTGTCTCCGTTCCAAATTCATTTCTCAGTTTTAAGTTTTTCACTAAACCAAAAGTACAATATTCTTTCTACACACACAATAGACCTTAAGGTCGCAGTGGACTGTAACCCCTTTTCACTTCCACACACACAGATAATGATTTCGCAGTTAGTAGATATTAAATGCTGGAAAAAACATCGGGATTTTCTACACCTATAGTCATTTTTGGCTTTTTGTGAAGCACCTAGAGTTCTTATGTGAATTGTGTATCAGTGCAATAAAAGAACCGAAAAAATGTGATGCGAGGCAATAAAACCAATTTGGATGTCTCAATTCAGTTAGAAACCAGAATTTGTGGTGAATTAAATTCAAAACTAAACATTGCGAGGTGTAAAGTAGAAATCAACCTGCATACTTTTCACGTGTATGGTACTGTCAAAGAATTGGACCTATGCTGATTAAAAACTTTAGACCACCTGAAAACACCGAATTTAATGTGCATTGGAATTATCGAAACTAGCCCTTTCATCACCGAAGAATAAAACATGAAAAATTCATGATGTATTCCTGAATAGAATACCAAAATTCAAATGAAATTCTATTCAGAAGTCGAATTGGATAAACTATGATTATTAATAAACTCTTGTGAATTATAACACCATTTGTGACCGCATATATCAAAAAAGGACATATAATTTTACCATTTCAGAAAAACCTAGGAAATATTCGATTCCAAGGACTTCTCCCTTCTTATTTACCTAAGTGAAAAAGAAACGATTAATGATGGTGTAAAACATCCAAATAATTGGGCTAGTTCCTATTTGATGACCAAATTGGAACTTTAACATAATGTCAACATTTTAAGAAACCTATACTTGAAAATTCATAAGTTCATCCACTATTCATCTTCCAAAACGAAAATTTTGTATTGAATAACCAACAGGACCATCCCAAAATCAAGGTTAACCATGTTAATATGAATCAAATATTAAATAAAACTCCGGATATCTGTAATTAGTTAGAAATAATGGAAAATGGGGTACATTCTTTCCATTTGATGAGAAAAACCATTTTCTTCTCAAAAATAACAAATCAAAAACCAACATAAGAAACCAGCGCCATACTAGACAACTATGTACTTAATACCAAGCCGATGATTCTAAACAAATAGTCTTGGCCCCCTTAGGAAGACCATAATGGGTATTGGAACTTACATGAAAATATCCATTCCGAAAATTAGTATGGTCTCAAATTAATCATCCCTCAACACAAATAAAGGCCCGAAAATTAAGGAAAGTAGAAGATAACACACAACGAACCAACACACAACATGTCAACAGTCAACCTAAAATTAAAACGACAGACATAAGTCCAATTTTTGCGTGTTACCGTTTTACAAACGGTCACAGCCGGTTACGATTTTCTGATACCGTTTGTATTTTTGCGAGAGCGGTAATAGAGGGGAAGGTGTTATGACGTAGCCGTATTACGTCATCATTGTTACCGTTGTTGAGAAATCTGTAACCTTGTTCCGAAGCAGGGTAACTGGAGCGGTTATAATCTGAATTCGCGCCAAAAACGAATATATTTCGCATGTTGCTTCAGTTGCTTGGTTTTTCATTTTGTATATCAAAGGGTATGCAATTTTTTTGACTTATCATATTTTTTATTTATCTCCAACACCAAATTAGCATGATGTGAAAGAAAGTCTTTAATTAAACAAAATAATAAATGTATTGTTTTTATATCCTCTATATTTCCTAATTTTCCAAATTTTATTCTTGCTTCACTTTATTTCGAACGATGAAGGGGTTTTTGCCATTTAGAGAAGAGAAATTTGTTTAATTCATCTTCACCGCTTATCCAATGTGAAATTTCCGAGTCGCTTGGGAATACAAAATAATTGAACATTCCATCCAGAGGAAAAAAAGATCTGTCTGATCCATTTTTTTGCAGATGAAGTGAATAATAAGTATTCTGAAAATGTAAAAATAATTCAAAACTAGAAAATTAATATTGGAGCGAAAACCAACAAGAGAGAAATGTATTTTAGCGAGGATGCATAACCGTGTTAAGAACTTGAAATTGATGATAAGTGGGGGTAACCGCACTGTTACCGATAGTATAACCGGACTTGTAACACGGTAACACGCAAAAATTGGCCTATAGACGAGACGACAGATGAAACGGTGCTGCGCACGTTTCGAGAAGTTACTAAAAACCATAGAATACTAACAACTACAAAAAAACTAAACACGAAATTCCCCTAGTCTAGAATCAGCGTTGCCGGTTGAACAAATATTTCGGGAGATTTTCGGATCCCCAAGTACTCACTTCCAATAATTTATATTTTATATTATATTTGATCTGAGAGTCTGAGCCCTGAGGTGTTTCAAGGGCGTCCCCAGCCTTTGAGCTAGGGGAGGCAAAAAAAAATTAGAATAGAAATAATGAACTGATTTTCGGTAATTATGCTATTATTTCATGAATTTTTAAGGTATTTTTGAGCTCTAGGGGGGGAGTTTCTCCCCCCTGCCCCCCCTGGGTACGCCTATGATGTGTTTTGCATCAAATCAGGACTTGGTGAAAAGATTTTTTTTACAAGGTGAAGTATTTTTTACTGCCTCTTTCCTCTTTCTCGTTGTTTCTTCTTTGTTCTTGTTACAGATATAATTATTTCAAGATACTTGCATCCAGTTCGATGAAAAGGCTAGTTTTCAAGTACATCAGTACATGACATGAAGTTAATTCTGTAACATGGTCCATGGATATCAGTATATTTTTTGTTTTTTGAACAAATTCAGTATCACTACACAGTACACATACACGGCGAGACAAAGTTTTTTCAGAGGTTTTTATCTGTTCTCGTGTATCATACGCAGAAAAGTATGGTACTCCACTTACATTCTCTCTGAGTCTGCTAACATTGATTTGAAGCGGGAAACAGATTTGTTTTCTTTTATACAATCTGTTCCTTGTCGCCATTTCTCCACACGTATGCTATATATTGTTTTATTTAAGAAAAAAGTATGTATTGCTTTCTTTCATTTCTTTATTATTGATAGCATTGTTTAAGGAGAAGTTCTCCTTAAACAATGTTGATAGTATAATGCGTTGTGCATGTCAGGATTTTTTTCCGTGCCAAATGGCAACATGGGTTGTGATTTGGGATCACTGATTAGTGATCAGTGATTTCAAAACTGTGATCTGACAGTTCCTTCATAATATTTTCATCTTTCATGGAATTTTAGATATGAGAAGAATTTTCCCTCTGTGACATATTCTTTAAATACCCCGATTGATTTTTTGAATTATTTAGACCAAGTTTGCTCTCGTCCTTTCCCGTTGCATTCAGTATGCTCTATCGTTCCAGCAGTTCGATTTATGTAATGTTTTCCATCCTTTCAGATGACTAGATGAGTTATTTTAGTAATCGTGTAGGGAATAGCTTTACATAATTGTAGGCACATTTGGTTACCAGAATATCGACGAAACTTGATTCGTTGTAATACTAATACCCTTAATTGATTATACCTTGACAGCTGTGAACCTTGTAATGAGGAATTCATAAAAATACACACTTGAGTTTTATTATTGGGTTCGGTCGATATTGCATCATTCAGAAAGATGGAGAATATTAAACTATATTTCGCAACCTATAACGTTGGAACAAGTGTACCTGTGCAGGAACTTCATGACCTTCTGTCATTACCAGAAGAAAAAAACGAGAAAAACCATCATCTACCTGATTTCTACATACTGAGCTTTCAAGAAGTCAAAGCTCAACCACAAAACCTATTTCTAGATGCCATTTTCGAAGACCCATGGACAACATGCTGCAAAGAATTACTAATGAAATGGGATTACGTTAAATTGAAAACTGTTCGATTACAAGGTTTGATTATGAGTGTCTTTGCTCTAAGAAAACATCTACTTAATATTAGAGAAATTGAGTCAGAGTATACTAGAACTGGCCTTTCTGGAATGTGGGGTAATAAAGGGGCTGTAAGTGTAAGACTAAGCATCTATGGTTGTTCCATGTGTTTTGTCAATGCTCATCTTAGTGCCCATGATGACCATTTAAAAGATAGGGTGGAAGATTATAATACGATAGTCAAAGACCATGAATTCCATGTGCAAGAACACACAGAAATTTTCTTCCACGATTATGTATTTTGGATGGGGGATTTGAATTTCAGGTTGTCAGAGGAATTCGAAAGATCTCCAGAAGAAATAGAACACATAATTTTGAAAAAAGACCTTCCAACTTTGTTCAAATATGATCAACTCAGGTATGTCATGAAGAAAGGTCAAGCTTTCAGTGAACTCACCGAACAACTGCCTCCGTTTCCCCCTACATTCAAATTTGAGGTAGGAACCAACTCCTACGATTTCAAAAGGAGACCAGCTTGGTGTGACAGGATATTATACAAGGTGAACCCTCACAATTACGAGAATATCACCTTAAAAGCCGAACAACTCTCCTATAAATACCACCCATTTTACACTTTAAGTGATCACAAACCAGTTTCGGCTGATTTCTCAGTTAAGGTGTTTTCCGATTTTGCGGAATCTATTGTGGAGTTTGACAAGATATCAACTTGGTATTTAGAAGAAGATAAT
This sequence comes from Adalia bipunctata, assembly GCA_910592335.1. NCBI lineage: Eukaryota > Metazoa > Arthropoda > Insecta > Coleoptera > Coccinellidae > Adalia > Adalia bipunctata. The sequence goes on along the minus strand of OU342954.1, from coordinate 17,458,089 downwards.
GAGGTGGTTTACAAGGTGAATCCATGGAAAATACCTCAAACAAAAGAGGATTGGATTGGGCTCTTCAAAGAAAATTTTGACAGTCTTGATGATTATGTATGCTACAATTATACTAATAAGAGCTCAAATCTTTCGTCAAATACTAAAGAAGAGAGCAGTGAAGCAATCCTCAAGTATACCCTCACCTTCAGCGAACTACCCAGTAGATGTCATGGTAACTATGTTCTGGTTTATTTCAGTCAGTCTGAAGATAAAGTGGTTAGCGTACTTGGTGTTAGTGATCCTTTCCCAATTGTCAAAAAAGATAGTGATTAAATAATTCATGACATTGATAATCCATAATTGAATAAAGAAATTTTTATTTTTTTTCTCTTTTCAACAAAAATATTCATGAATGCAAGTGTGGGCTCACCATGTTTAAACTGAAGTTGTTAAATTTTTGTGGTTTTTACATAAGTTTATGTACCTTATATATTTTTATTTTTATGGCCAATGGTTATATGTTGTTTTTATCAGTTTTGATTTGTTTTATTAAAATTTAAATTGTATTTTTTAACTTTGTTTTATTGAAGAATTAATGGGTAACATCACATGGTTTTGGGAAAATAAAAATATCAGATGATATTTTTTGTCAAAAAACAGCACTCAAATGGTAGTGGAGTTTAATGGATATAAATCGTAGTATATTAACATATTACAAATTATGTCAATAAATATGATCCTAGCTCATACGACAACTTAATGTGATAGAAAATGAACAAGAATGAAGTTTAGAATTTGATGTTCAAATCTGATTTCATTGAAAATTGCTCCTATTGTTACAATTCCATTAATTCTTGAACCAAAATTTTCAGATATAGATTGACTATAACAGTATATTCTAGCAAATGCTGTTAAAAAAATTCTGATATGTATATGAAGAAATACGCTTTTGCTTCAATTGTCAGATATTTGTTATTTCTTGTAGAAATAACACTATTTCTTCTAATATAGTTTTATAATAAAAGTTATTGCAGCATAGAGTAAAAAAATGATATTATATGTAGCTTATTAAAAAATATATTTACAAATTTCAATGTGCATATAAACAAAGGAAATGACTTATTCAGATGTGATATTAAACTGCTATTGTTGTCTTATTAATTTACTGTTGTAGCATATTTCATGTTTCCGAATTTATTGTTAAGAATTATATTTTCGTGTAATAGAGTTGATACCTCAGATATTGATAAAATAAATGGGATGTTCTTAGACATCACTTCTGTATCATGGTTTTTTCATTTACCTTAAACATTTTGGGAATTATATATTATTCACAAAACAAATCCCCATCCCAGAATAACGATCGGTGAACGATAATATTGACAATGGTGAACTATGAATACAGTTCAAATTGTTGGAAATAAAAATTCAATTATGAAAAATTACATTTTTAATTGTTTCGATTTTGATGTTATATACCATTTAGTATTAAATAATTCGATCCTGTTTTTATCGTATTTATGTTAATCGTATATAAATATTTAAGGCCAATGAAACTTGCATATTGTTTATTCATTGCTCCCCTGAAATTGAAAATTTCTGCTTGAACTAATAGAATCGTAGGTACTGTGAAATTTTTGAAAAATCACATTTCATAATTCAGGTCGCTCACATTCGTTTCATTTTTGAATATGGTTGATGGAAAATCGGAAAAAATTGGACCTTCGCGAGAAAAATCAGGTAGTTACCCCCAGTAAAATCGATTTCGTTCAAGTATCCGAGCACTCTACCTACAGGATGGTGTGGAAACGTGTGCATGAACTATCGCGTTCATATTACCTTGGCGGAACCTTAGATTATATATCCCAGGGATATATAATCTAAGGGCGGAACTCGTTCAAGTAGCCGAGCACTCCACCCACAGGGTGTTGTGTAAAAGACATTTTCCTGAAAGAAGTTTCAGAGCTTCGGATATCTTTGTTGGAATGTGACTATGTATTTACATTTTTTACATTTCAGAAAGATTATCTATGTTGTAACTATTCGGTAAATATATTATTATTATCAGCGTGCGGAACAATTTTCCTTGTGAAAAACCAAAGAAGTCGAAAATATTTGTTTTTATAATAAAAATTGCATTTGACATTGAATAATAATATTTTTCGGTTATGCGCCGATGTGGTTGAAACGTGTCTTATTAAGATCAAGTTTAGTTTACTTTCATGTTTTTTATGATGAAAAGCATCATTATGGCAATAAAAATCAAGCATTTCAACACTCTATTCACCTTTTTTCTCCCTATTTTTTGACCAGTTTCATAATATAATGATCCTCTATTTTGAAAATATCAGCTGTCACATCAGAGTCTATCCAGTGAAAAGGGGAATGAAACAAAAATTACATAATATTTCCTTATATTTAATCAACATTGTGTACAATAATATGTATCCAAATGTGTAGTTATATCCTTCAGGCTATACTGAATAATCATAGTAAGCTTGTCTTTTTAAGTATTTCACAGCATAATGTCAGAGTTATGTGAAAGATGTATAGCGATTGTGATCAAATTCTCATATTTAGAAATTGAATATCCTGATTACAGATCAGAAATGAAAGATGCTTGATTATAGTTCATTCTTAGGTAGAAACTACCAAAAATTGGCACTCCATGGACCCAAACTCATTTGTAAACCTTTCGAAAAAATCGATTTTTATGAGCAAATAGGTGAAATTGAAGCAACGCTTTATCATGAAATTGCAAAAACTTTCATTGAGCTTCATATAGAATGTTAGCTTGCAAAAGTGGCTCACGCGTGGGTAACCTATAATTGTTTCATCTTCAATGGTTATTTAAAAAACTCAATGACATTGTACACGAGAACATGACTCTTGTTTCAATTGCACTGCATTAATTTTTTAGTCACAATATATATAGTTAGTTTTACAAGGTATGATAGGCATCAGCAATGCCATTCGGCCCAAAAATACTGAATGTGTTTTTTATCATAATTTTTCAATTTGACCCCAGTGAAATTGATTTTTGCCCGTGTAAATAACCAAGGAACCTCACAAATTCCACAGATTTGCATCAAGTTGAGCTTAATGAAATATATTCTCTCTACAAATATATAGAATATAAGGTCAGCACTATCACCCTTTTATATCGACGCCCTTGTATATGGCGCAGGGAGTGCTCTTGATTTCATCAGAATTCGTGGAAAATGATGAAACGGGAAGATGCATCGTTCTTCAAGAAAGTTACCATATATTCTATAACATTGTCAATTGGGTATTCAGAGCATTTTTCGAATAAATCATTGTTCACTGATGATGCATGATAATTAATAGGTATATAGGCAAGATATACAAGAACACAACTATTCCAAATACTCATTCGTCAAGATTGATATGTAACTTAATGATCTATTTTACATATCTATTTAAATAATCGATTACAATGCTAGTCTCTTCTCAGTCTTAAAATAATTGGACAATAATTGAATACTCTCAAAACTAATTCCCGGTTTCTGTTCATGACATGTAAAATCGAAGAAATTTTATGCCATTTCAGCAATTTTTTTTATTCCCAATATCATAGGTATAGCTGAAAAGTATCAATTCCAGTCCATCTTCTTAAATATCCCATGATTGATGTGTAAAACCATACTTTTCAAAATATCACAACAGCTTACAAAAATATATAAAATAAAGTTAATACATGAGAATATATTAACACAAATCAATAATGAACTTTGTACCAATAAAATATAATAATACTTTACGAAATCAATCAAAGATCAAATGTTAATATGCCATTCGAAAAATAAATCATATGCAACAAACTCAAACTCGTTCAAATGGTGTTATTCCTAGACCATATATTTTTGAAATTATTATTCTACCAATGTTTTCATAACTGCTAGTTATGTGAACCAACTTTCGTCGACTAGTCCAATTTTCCGTTGCCATTCTGGCGATCATACATTATCGTCTGAGGGTAGGAGTATTGAGACAGATTTTCTCGGAGCACTTCTTTCAACTGGCACCGATTCAAAATGTGAATTAACTAGACTTTCCTCATCTGGCACTTGTATTACATTACCATTTGGAGCAAAACTGCAACAAATATGTCAATTACGATCCTAATAGTACTCAATATATAGGGCGTCCCAAAAATCAAAGAAAAAGTCATGTGTAGAACTCCTAACCTAACTTTCAACCACCATATTTCTACCACTTGAGCTAATTATTCGCAGAAGGTCCATAAAGAAGGCTATGAAGTTTGAATCAAAAGATTAGGAAGGTCAAACAAAGGGTCCACATATTTACTGTTGATATTTATTGATACAAAATAAAGAATTGCTTACCTTTCGCGTATTGGTGGCGGCGTTGGTGTCCTTGATAAAGGAAAACTGGCAACATCTCGATGTTCCAAAGAACGAAGAGAACCGAATTGTGGATCTGGAGACAGCTGTGCTGAGGGAATGATGAGTCCACTAAGAGAAAAAAATCGACTGTATCAAATGGCTCGAGTTAGAATAGGGAAGATGGGTCGTGCGAAATGTAGTTGAAAAGACGTTTGTGTTCGTTCTGTTTAACATTGTTGTCATAATAAAAGTGATGTGCTCAATAATTTCAAAGACCTGGCGATTATTGAAGAAACATTTTCTCTGTTCGAAGATTCAGTTATGCTATTTTCTTGTACGGAAATCAAGAATCGAGTGTAGAAATTTAACTGGAAAACAATGGACAGAATAGTCCGTTACTTTGTGATAGTTCATTCGAAAAAAGAATAAAAGTACTCGAAGAAAAACTTCTAAACGAACAGATAGACCTATGGAATTCTCGATCCACTCTTCAAAATTCTCAAGAAATAAGCCTACAGAAGCAAGGGCGGATTTACGGGGGGGGGGGTAATGGGGGTAATTACAATTTTGATTTATCTGAGGATTTCGAGAGAATCGTTCAAATTTTTTTTCTCGAAATCGGTAGCAGATACGACAAAACTACAGGGGACCGAAAAGTTTAGTATTACAGCAAAGCTTCTTTTTACATTTTTCAAAATTACCAGCTGCCCACCAAAAAAAGTTCTGGAGAAAATCAGATGACAGTATTCCTGAAAAAATATCACCTGGAGATCTGATTTCGAAATTGCCATGGTGAGAAAATCTCAAATGATTATATCTATGCCTCAGTTGAATATCTTTTGAAGTGTAGATACTATGATACAAAAATTTGAAAAATATTAAAAGTTCAACACTCTGTATCTCGAAAACGAAACGTTTGCGACCCCATATGTTTACAGGACTTTTTTTTCTTAACTTACTTAAGGAATCTCCCCTTTTCGTTTGTACGTTCAATTTAGGAACATTCTGTATATAAAAAAAGATAATAGGTAGGTAAAGGAAAATACTATACCAGATAAATTACTCAAGTGATTTTCAATCTCTCAACATGTTTCAAGCTTAATAAAGCTCATCTTCAAGAGTAATCACGTAAGTAAAGCTGAAAAAATTGAGAAAACATAAATAAAGCTCAAAAAACAAAACAAAGCACAAAAAAATCAAAAAATGAAAAAACAATGTAACTTAACGAGCAAAATGTTATGACGGAATAATAAAATGAAACAAAAGTCAAAATGAACAAAAACTGGTTAAAGAATAAAATAGGATGAAAATGGTCAATAGAAAATAGTAAAAGTTCAGTAACATAAAATCTTTAAAAGGTCATTAGCATTAAAAAGGTGAAGTTTTCAAAATTCAAAGGGTGCAAAAAGGCGAACAGAATAGTAATGTAAAAAGGTAGAATGTCATGAACTCACATTAGAATCTTCAAGTAATTCACAGAAAATCTCTCAGAGTCATGTAGATGATCTAAAATGATTCCCCTCGAAAATTCTTACTAAAAGGGAGCTTAAAGCATGAACTAATGTATTATAAATATAAATGAACAAAGAAACGAACAAACATGACGAAAACACAGAAAAAAGGGGGGGTCTGAAACATCATCCAATTTCATTCTTTAACCGTTTTTGTTCATTTTGACTTTTGTTTCATTTTATTATTCCGTCATGTCATTTTGCTCGTTAAGTTACATTGTTTTTTTATTTTTTTATTGCTTTTGTGCTTTGTTTGATTTTTTGAGCTTTCTTTATGTTTTCCCAATTTTTTCAGCTTCACTTACGTGATTACTCCTGAAGATGAGCTTTATTGAGCTCGAAACATGTTGAGAGATTGAAAATCACCTAAGTAATTTATCTGGTAGGTATAGTGTTTTCTTTTACCTATTATGGATCGCCCAGATATCAGGACATTCACTTCAAATCTATAAAAAATGATGCTACAGAATGCGCCTCTCTTGATTTTTCTACTAGCAAAGACCTTTGTTTCCCTTCATTGTGACACCATCTATAAAATGCCATGAATAATTTGTCGTCATCTCGCATACCAAAGCTCAAAAATTATATTTCAAGCGTTTACCTTCAGTCCTTCTCTGTACTTTCTACGAAATCAATCAAAAATAATGGCCGAGATCGATCGGACAAATGGCCAATAATGAAACAGTAATAATGAATTATTGATACCTCTACGTGATGACTCACCTTACAGATCCCGATTTGACTAGAAACGGCAAGGGTGTAGGACACTGGCTGAGAGGTGAACTCGCCAACGAGCTTCTCTTGCTAGATACCTGGCTGTGGGGGCACTGAGGGGGCCCCACGGCCACTGCCCCCGGTCCCCTCTTCCTCGGCCAACAGAGGCATTTACGCTCGCTTTTGAACGCTGGAAAATCAAAGAAATATCTTGATATAGGTACTGTGAGGGGTGTAGTTACAGACACATAAGTGACACTTTCGGAAGACCTTTCGACAAAAGTTTCAATTTTGCTTTTTACCTCCACTAAAAATGCATGGAATGGAAACTCATTTTTATCATAAAATTGCAAATACCAGTGTGAACACAGCAAATATGAACGATCGGTAAATGGAGAGGTCGAAGTAGTTAACTACGGTCAGATGTCGGTAAATACACACAACCAAACTTATATGGAATCATCCAGTATTAAGATGAAATATTATTTTGATGTCTTTTTCGTTAGAAGCAAATAAAAAGTGCATGTGTTTACTCACAAAAACAGTTAGGTTCATAAGCACTTGATAAGATTTGGCTTTGCAGTGTCGATTTTACCATTTCGTTCGAACGTCGCAGTGAATTTATATTTTGTTTTTTTGCGAAGTTTAAAAAAAATGCCTTATGTGGGGTTATCGGAAGTCCAGAGAGGAAGAATTATTACTATGGCAGAACAAGGTATGTCACAAAGACAGATTGCAAGAACGGTGGGGGTTACACAAGGGGTTGTTTCAAAAACTTGTGCAAGGTTTCTGGAGTTAGGAACCCCAAAGAATAGGCCGAGAAGAAGTCGTGGAAGGGTAACTACAGAAAGGCACGATCGCTTTTTAGCCCAAACAGCAAGAAGAAATCCCGCAGTATCTCATTCAGAGCTTCAAAGGCAATTTTTGCAAGCTACAGGTGTTAGTGTTTCTGCCGAAACTATCAGAAAAAGACTTCGGGCTCGGGAATTATTCAAGAGAAGAGCGTTAAGAGTTCCAGAACTATCAAGGCAAAATAAAGTTGACCGTTTTAATCGGTGTTTAGAGCATGAAAATTGGACTATTGAAGATTGGAAAAATGTCTTATTTTCGGATGAGACCAGAATTGGCCTACGATCAGACGACCGGCGTGTTCGCATTTTGAGAGGTAGCGGGAGGCAAGCTAGGCTCCAAGCTGCAAGACCGATCCCTAAATACAAAGGAGGTACTGTAATGTTTTGGGGCGGAATTATGTTTGGTGAGAAAACTCCTTTAATTCCCATCAGAATAGATGCATAGAAATACCTGGTGAAACGACTCCTAAGTAAAAATCGTGAACAAAATTTGTAGATCAAAACAATTGAAATTTTGTGCTACTTCCGGAATAATCCGCAATATTCATCGGTCGTGGCGCGATGATCAGTATGATATAGGTTATGTTATGTTTTTAGAGAAATGATACAATGACAGTTGTCTCTGATCAAAACTTCAAAACAATTTCGAATGTCATAAATCTTTATGGAATAATAGCGCGACCTCTTTCGGGAGAAATGAAAAGCCGCACAAAGTATCACATGATCAATCGACAAGAAAGTCTTAAACAAAATCTAATCAGTTCCAACACCAGGTATTCTATGCATTTATCCATCAGACAATCTCTGACAGGGCCTAGGTATGTTGATCTAGTGCTACAACCTGTAGTGAGGCTCTGGCGAGGTGTTTTTGGAGATTATTTCCTATTTATGCAGGATAATGCACCTCCACATACCAGCAAAGTTGCAAAAAATTTTTTCGAAACAGAAGGTGTGACTGTTTTAGAGTGGTCTTCTTGTTCACCGGACCTATCCTATCGAGCACTTGTGGGATAGGATCAAAAGAAAAATTAGAGCTCGTCAAAATAATCCTGGTAACGCAGAGCAACTTATACAAGCGGCTTTAGAGGAATGGGCAAATGTTACAGAAGAAGAAATTATAACAACTCAATAGAAAGCATGCCTCGTCGAATTCAAGCTTGTATCAATGCCAGGGGTGGTAATACTGATTAGTGATTTGTTAAAATCGTTTTATTTGTTGTTGAATTCTCAGTTACATAAAAATTATTTTTAGAGAAATTTACACTTTTAATTTTCTGTTCTATTATAAAAATAATCTTTTAATAATTTATATTATTTTTGTAATAAACTTGTTTTGGGAAAACTACTCTTCACTTTTCAGCGACTTTTTTTTTAATTAAAATTCGTTTTTTCCAAACAACAGGGTGATTCCATATAAGTTTGGTTGTGTGTAATTGAAATGATTATGAAGTATTTTCGGTTCAAACCAACTTCAAATTATTTCCCTGATTTACCCTCAACCAAAGTGATTAATTAGTTAATTACCGATTATTTCGACGTTCAATAGGTACTTATAAAGAATAAAATGAACAACGATGACGCATTCCAGTTTGTCACGTTCATTACCGGCGATTGTGAATCCGAAAAAGGAATGAATTGCTCAATGAATAATTTTGCATATTACTTCCTTCATTTCAACTGGAACGCTGGTTGATAATTATCGTACATGCGAAGCGAAAATTAGTACTTCCTCATTTGCGACATTCGAACTTGAACTCGTTCCGATGATAATATACAAATTGACAAAGAAACTACAGCACCCAGAAGAAGCTGTTTCAATTTCAATTCTTTTTGGTAAAACATAGATAGTATAGCAAGGAGTATATGATTGAAATTTGGAGACAAAAAACGAAGGGTTACAATTTTTTTTATAAATTTGTTAATAATGTGTTTGTCCACCGCGATTTATATCTATTCACTTCCCAACACGTCTTGGCATTGATGCAATAAGATGGTCTATTTCTTCTTGAGGGATACTATTCCAAGCTACCTGTACTTCATGTCTCAGAGCCGCCAAAGTCCGTAGGGGCTGGGGAAAATTTCCAAGCCTTCCACCCATGATATCACAAACATGCTCTATGGGCGAAAGATCAGGGGATCTGGGCGGCAATGGCAAAAGATTCACATGGGTTAATCCAAAAAAGTTTAAACTAACTCTCGCAACATGAGGTCGAGCATTATCTTGCTGAAATATTGGATTCTATAATAAAATCACCCGAGTTCTACCGAACTACTTAAAAGGTAGATCTGCTGGCCCATACTATCTATCACCAATTTGAAGGTTCCAGATTATTAAATGGACGCACTATTCAGAAAGTTCTCAACTAATTTTCACCTTCTGATGACACGGTTTTTGAGAAAAAATAATTTACCTACAGATTATATGCCAGAGTCGTAGGGGCTAGAATATTTTCGACCTTGAATTTATTTATTTAGCGGATGTCAAGTTGATATTTTCGTTGAGAACTGGTACAAATATTAAATAAACATAACAAAACAAACAACTTTGAACTTTTCAAAATTAAAAATCATAATAAATAGATAGAAGTAGAAAGTACACGCCGGAAAGGCTAAATTACAAATAGCAATAAAAGAATATACTCGCAGCAAGAAAGAAATATTTATAGATAGTAAATAACAAATTTGTGAAAAGTTTAAAATTGCTTGTTCTGTCAAATTTATTCGATATTCATACCAGTTCTCAATAAAAATGTTTTGACAAAATGGATAAATTTATATGGTCGAAAATAATTCGGGGGTATTATCCGTTGATGAATTTTTTTTCCTCAAAAACCGTGAATTTAAGCAAGGAATTATGATCATTCCTTTCACGGTATAAAGTACACTACAGGTACCTGTATCAAGCTTCAATCAATCTTCAATCGGCACATTATTATTTTGAACTCATCAAAAGCGACATTTTTGTGTCGTCTATAAATAAACGCGGAAAACGCACAAACAATTAATCGCTGTAGTGATGTTAGTCATGCTGAATTAAAGGTTGAATCAGCTTATCCTTAATTTCACGAAGCCAATACTGAAAACAAAATTGGAACCAGATCGCTCTGACCCTCTGACTCAGAGATCTGTCCATTTCATTATTGATTCCAATATATCTTCTGTTTTAAAAATTAAAAGGATAGTGGTTTCAACAATGGTGTGTACCTAATGTTCAATAAAAGATTCTACTCTTTGTTACAACCTCTTCATCAATTCATGAGTACATCTTGAACAATTTCAAATGTTTATATGAATATGAAAAAGCATCGTTTAAAAGTTCACCTCTTGAAAAGTTCAAACTTATTTATATGTACGCTCTGTATATCATCACACTCCACTAGTTTCCATGTCGGTCATTTATTTTTTAATAGTAGTATATACGAGTATTCGTACGTAGGTCAGCGTGCAGTGAATTGATAAGGATTTGAACAAAGCACGGTAATTACACATTTCCAACGAGTGAAGTTTACCTGGGCTTTATCCTTTGTGTGTGAAACGATAGGGTATCAAAACGGATGACAATGAATTGAAGTGATTACTGCGTCTGTCTTCTTTGGGTGAAAATGAACGTGGATAAATGCAATCTCTTCGATAAAAAACTAGGTATAATGGAAAAGAGCCATCATACCTTGTCCTACTAACAGATGATGACTATTTTTACCCCAATAAAACTATGAAATCTAATTATTTTTCAAATGGTAACCAAATAATTTTGTAATTCCGATCGATTACTCGTCAAAAAGTAGTTACAGTGTGCCAAACATTTCATGTATTCAAAATCAGTAGTTTTGCCGTTATCGAATAAAATTCGAATTTTTGGACTATAGCCAGTTTTGGCTCAGTCATTGGTATATATGCTCGTCTTTTTTTAAGTACGCTATGGAAGGAATTGTCATTCCTACTTATGTTTATTGATCAAGCACTATGCAAAACATGTAATAATAATTGGGAACACTAGAATGATATATCAAGTATGTTCTTCATTTGCGGCGAATGTGATAAATAAACAAAAACAGATAATGAATGATGACTAAATAAAAAAATCTTAGTTCAAAACCATCACAACAATATCCTTAACAACGAAAAACTCTGACAGAAATTCAAAAAGAGCTATTACAAGAAATTTTCAAGATGTTGGCCCCCTTCCTACACACATTTATTAATTTTTCTAAGAACTCAATCTACTGTAGTATCTAGTTTGCAACAATGCATTATGAATGAACTGATATATTCTATAACTATCAACATAGCATACTTGAAAATTATCTCAATAAACCTATGATTAGACAAAGAAACCTGACTTTAGCATAGAAATCATAATATATATACTTAAGTAAGTATACAGGGTCTTTCACGAGGAACCTCACCCATATTTATACGGGAAACTACTGAACGTATTTTCATGAAATTCAGCACTTATAAGTATTTCACGATGCTGATGAAATTTAAAATATTTTCAAGGCATGAGCACCTCCGATTTTTCCGGAAATGACGTCAACTTCCGTTTTTCAAATTAGAACACCATTTTTTTATTGCAGAAATAGATTCCTTAGAAAATTTCAAGTTATTTTGATGTAACATTTTTCAGTTTTGGTTGGAAAATTCTCTCTGAGCGGGAAAATTCGAAAAAAAATCGAAAATAGAGCTCCGCTGAAACAAGAATAACTTCGAGGTTTTTGGATGGAAAATTTTCATTTTTGGGATTTTTCAAGATGTAAGATTGATGTATCCACTTTAAAAATCGAAATCGCGATTCATGATACAGGGGGTGAAAAAATCGCTTTCAAAGTAAGGGATGACAAAATCGTGAAAAATCAATTTTTTCAAATTAGAACCCCATTTTTTTATGGCAGATATTGAATCTACATTAAAAAATAATGTGAGTGTATGCATCACACCCTTGCCCTAAAATGGATATTTTCTGAGTTAATATCCACTTTAGGGCAAGGGTGTGATGCATACACTCACATTATTTTTTAACGTAGATTCAATATCTGCCATAAAAAATGGGGTTCTAATTTGAAAAACTTGATTTTTCACGATTTTGTCATCCCTAACTTTGAAAGCGATTTTTTCACCCCCTGTATCATGAATCGCGATTTCGATTTTTAAAGTGGATACATCAATCTTACATCTTGAAAAATCCCAAAAATGAAAATTTTCCATCCAAAAACCTCGAAGTTATTCTTGTTTCAGCGGAGCTCTATTTTCGATTTTTTTTCGAATTTTCCCGCTCAGAGAGAATTTTCCAACCAAAACTGAAAAATGTTACATCAAAATAACTTGAAATTTTCTAAGGAATCTATTTCTGCAATAAAAAAATGGTGTTCTAATTTGAAAAACGGAAGTTGACGTCATTTCCGGAAAAACCGGAGGTGCTCATGCCTTGAAAATATTTTAGATTTCATCAGCATCGTGAAATACGTCTTATAAGTGCTGAATTTCATGAAAATACGTTCAGTAGTTTCCCGTATAAATATGGGTGAGGTTCCTCGTGAAAGACCCTGTATTATGATTTCTATGGTCTTTAGTCGTGAAATTCGAATTTTATTCGATAACGGCGAAACTACTTATTTTAAAGACATGAATTGTTTGACACACTAACAAGTTTTTGACGAGCAATCGATAGAAATTGAAAAATTATTTGGTTACCATTTGAAAAAAAAAAGATTTCATAGTTTTATTGAAGCTCACTTTGAAGCCCTGTTTCAGGTAGATACCCTGTATAATATTTCCTCATAATTTATACAAGAAGCATATCAGCATACTTCCTTTTGTTCCACTGTTGCTTGCAAAAAGAAATTCTCACAATGAGGGAATTTGGAGATATAAACACTTAAGGTAGCATTCGGATCTGGGCAGTCGCGACCCGGCAGTCACGACCGTGGTCGCCTTGCACCGCTCCAATGCAATTCAATGCAACGCTTTCCGATCCAAGCGGCTCGGCGGCGCTGCCGGGAGGCGTGGCCAGAGCGCGACTTCGGCAGCGCCGCCGAACCGCTCTGGGAGCAGTATGGTCGCGCTGCCTTGATTGTTTACCGAAGAAAATGACGAGTTCCTAGTAGAACTAATTTCCCAGAATCCACCGCTTTACGATTCTCGACTCAAAACATATAAAGATAATGTTATTCGAGATAATATATGGGAGGATATTGGAAAAAAAACTCAATAGAACGCTTTCGTTTGTTTAAATTGTCAGACATAGTTAAAATTAATTAATTGAAGTTGATTCATGAAAATTTTGCTATTCAAACAGGACCGAAATGCACAATTGTTCGCACTGGTTTCTTGCTGACACTGTGGCAGTCGCCGCCGGGTCGCTGGTATCCGTAAGCTTGTGGCAGCGCCGCCCAGCAGTGGCAATGGGTCGTGGCTTCCGGGAAGCGGCTGCCGGGTCGCGACTGCCTAGATCCGAATGCTACCTTTATTTGTGACACTCTTTCCGTCAACAAATTTGACAATCAGGCTATCTAACTCAACAATCGCTCAAGTGGTTGCGCATATCATCCATCGAATCAGTGCAGACGAAGAATTCAAATAGGTATAAATACACAGGGTGTTACAAGTGAAATAACGAAGTTTACATTCGTTTTCGGTAGAACCGGAAGTAGATTCCGCTTGAAAATATTTTACAATTCAAGTTCTTGGACTCTAAAACAAAAATACAGAATCTTGAATTTGTATCAAAATTCCTTTCTCGAATACGTCTAATGAAACACTTAAAAACTACCCTCTATATTGAATTTCACTAAGAGACCAACAAAACGAGCTACATCAGTGAGTTTTTCCAGCACTGTCGAGTGAAATTATTGTAGGTCAAGATTATATCACACGAAGAACGAGTCCTTGGGGTTATCCAAGGACGATATTGATTCAAATCATATATCAGGTTGCCAAAACGCTGCATTTGTTCTGTTGTGGCCTTAACCTTGGTATAGATTTGGACCGCACTGTCAAGATAAAAAATAATTGATGCGGATATCCCGTATATACTTTCTCGCATGCTGAAATATAATTGGTTAGGTGAAACAATATTTCGTTGACACAGCATATTATTAGTCTACGTATTCCTGCTAAAATCAGAATCTTGCACTTGAAATACGATTTGGAAAAAAAATAATTCACGACAACAATGAGAAATGTTGAAACTACTCCTTAAACATATTATTAAGAGGAAATCAGTTCGTACTCCTTCAGATTTTTGTTTTCGAAAAATAAAAAAAATTCGAATGAATATACTGGTTGACATAGAAAAAAAAACAGATTAGAAAATTAGCATATTCAGAATTTGGTACTCACTAAGGGTTTTGGTGCTGACCCCAGGACTCAGGGGGTAGAAATCACCATGTAGTGGGCAGTGAAATCCTACAGTCTGCTGTTTTCTCCTGGCTCGTTTTGTCAATATACAGAGGGAGAATCCAGCAACTAACATTATAATACCTACAACTATACATCCTGGTCCTAATTTTCTAGCGTTTTCTGTGAACTGTAATCTGTCCTGGTAGTTTTCAGGAGGTTCGTCTTCTGCCGGACCTCTGTAGGCAGCAACTGCAAATATTAAAATTTGAATATGAAACAGGAAAAGCCCCCTTCCTATTTATGAAAGAAATTGTGGAACTCCGTTCGTTGACCTTGAAAGTCATGACCTGGAGTAATCTTCATGGGTGACCAAAACTTGCCCTGAGCAATACCTCCTACTTTCTAGTAGAGTTCAAGGTCAACGAAATGAGTTCCCCCGCATAGCCTTAGTGATCTATGTATCTCGTTTTACTCTCTACCAAAAGCTTACCGGTCAAAACAATCCCGACCAATGTGAACAAGAAACCAAATATTGGCAAGATGATTTGACAGTTGTTAGCGATGACTACACCGGCTACCATCAGTCCACCCTCAATTTTCTCCACCCTGAGCCTCGAGATGGGTGCCGGACAGCGTAGTTTTCCCATCTCTCCATCATGATTCAGATGGTTATTCCTGGAAAAGACGAGAGAATGTGAAAACTGTGAAGACTTTTGTTTGATTGAATTTTTTGAATGAAATGGAGAAGGTCGATCTGATACAATTTTACACCATATCCAGGCCAGCGAGGTCACCAGAGTTAACGCCACTGAGTTTTTTATGGGGGATTTGAAGACGAAAGCTTATTCGGCAGCAACTACCACGCCATCGAATGTTCATTGAAGTTTGTTTAATCGAACAAAGAAAGAATCTTATCTACTTCAAGTTTTTTAAAAATAAAGTTAATACATAGTTTCGACCCCTTGTTGAGTTGGGTCATCTTCAGGTGATCAAACAGCAGCAAAAACTCTTGCTTTCAAAACATCTCGATACACAAAAGTCGTTTGATTTTGTCTTGGAAAATTCTTGGATTTTGAACAATCCTGTATGATTAGGGATGTTGCGTCTCACTACGCAACATCTGGACAGAATTGTCCACAAGAAATGTCTATTTTAAGGGTCGTATAGATAAATTGATTTTAACCATAGGGGATCGATCACTTGTACTGCAATATCTGTTCCATTCTCGTTTTTTTTTAAATACCCTTTGGACTGATTTATGGGTCATCTATTGAAAAGGTTCTCAACCCAAGAATTTAGGTCCAGTTTGGGAGATTCATCTGGTCTTTTGAGACAATAACTACATCCTATGAACCTTCTTTCAGCTTCTAAGTATAAGCTCATGAAACTAAATAAATGGTAGAAGAAGTTGTATTAGGAAACATCCGCAAGACATCGAAATATCCCAAGTCCAAGGCTTTTCTCATTGGTCTATAAATCCAAGAAATGGGTTGTTTTCCCACTATAGTCAAATATGGCCAATGAGAGCACTTTGTTGGCTTAGCGTGGCGTTTTTCGATTCTTTCCCTCTTTTACTCAGAGGAAATGAACCTCCCTTATTTTTCAGCTTGTCTTTAAAAACCCTATGTTAAAGACACAAGCTATCAGTTGTAAATCAGAAACGTTGGTCAATAATAAGTTCCAGTTCTTCATCAGTTGTTAATCAAAATCATCAATAATTCAGAAGTTCTTAATCAAATTCGTCAGTCAGTTTTTTGTAAATCACAACTGATGATCATAATTCTTCCTTGCTATACATTTTCATATAGAAGGTAGAGTTTATAATTGTATACATAATACATTTATTATTATTTCGTGCTCGTTATCTAAGTAAAGGTAACAAGAATAGTACATTGTTTACCGGGTAGGAAAAGCGTTACATTCCTGGACGATTGTGAAAATTGCTAAGTCGAGGCGCAAGCCGAGACTTGGCAACACAGAGTCCAGGAATGTATCTTTTCCTACGAGGTGAACATTCTATTTTTCCGCAAATCGTTTAAAATTCGACAGATTCCAATTAATTTTGATGAAATCGCTAATTATTTAATTCAGAAATGAATGATGCTTCGAAATTCGTATTGAAATTGGTTACGTTACTATGGAAACGTACTCATGTTGAATTGTCAAAGTTGACGCATATAATTAATTTAATTGCTAGTGTTTTCGAATTTAAAACAGTGTAAAATGATAAGTGATGATGAATTTGCTATTTCTGGGACTCCTCCAGAGCTGGTTGATGCAGTGAAAATACTGCTTCTTTAGAATAAGCGCCGAAGGAATCATAAGAAAAGTTCCTATATGCATATGTCGAACCAAGGAAATATTCGTGTCCTTACTGTAAGGAAATGATATTTCCTTACAGTTGTCAGTGTTCTACATAAGCATAGGTATTCGTACTTTTTTCTAGATTTCTTTGGCAATAATTCTAATGAAGCAGTTTCACTGCCTCAACCAGCTCTGGAGGAGTCCCAGAAATGGAAAATTCATCACCATTTTACACTGTTTTGTCTTTGAAAAGACAATTGAATTAATATTCGTCAAGTTTGACAATTCAGCATTAATACGTGTCCATAGTAACGCAACCAATTCCATTCCGAATTTCAAAGCTCCATTTATTTATGAATGGAATAATTCGCGATTTTTTCAAAATTGAGTAAAATCTGTCGAATTTCAAACGATTTGCGGAAAAATAGTAGTATGTTTACTTCGTATAGGAAAAGCCACATTCCTGTACATCCAGGAATGTAAGGCTTGTCCTACTCGGTAAACATTGTACTATTTTGCTCCCTTGCTATACATTTTCATATAGAAGGTAAAGTTTATAATTCTTATATTATACTTGTATATATTTCGTGCTTGTTATCTAAGTTGATTTAACGAGAAAATACACTTTGTTTTTTGTTGGGAGTGCGTTCAAATTCAACCACTTCTTCGTCCTCTTCGTAGTTTTTATTTAAGTACAGATAACAACTTATTTCAGTGATCATCAAGATTACCATAGGGTGCTTACATTTAAGTATACCCCCTACATCAGTTGTGTAGTCACAACAGTCTCAATCATCGAGATTAACGAGGATCACCAGCATCCTACCAACTAGAAGCAGTCCTCGATAACTAATCAAGGAATGTATTTCATTATTCGAAAATGATACACGGGATATTGGTAATCCATACCCAAAATTTCAGCTTTTCAAGATTCCTTACAACAAAGGTATGATAATGTTTAATTGGAGCTACATTTCGTACAAAAAAATCATCAATCAGGAGGATACGGAGATTCGAAAATAGCAATAATATACAGGGTGGTCTTCATTGAATATTGTTGAACATTAATTGAATAAAGACCAATATGCATACATGTTATTTTACACTTGCAGTACACCGAATTTAGTACATCGCAGATGGCAAGCCAAGGATAAAGCTGCATCAAAGAAACATTGATTTAAAATCACCGCAATTTCCGAAAATATCCTACGGAATTTCCAGTTGTCAACATGAATTCCCTTGAATAATAATTTTAATGCTTCGCATATCTTTTCTAAAAATAGTTGAAATATAATAAATACACAAGACTTCCTCCATAAAAAATCGGACATATCCTGTATCAGCTTATCTTCAACTTGCACAGAAACCTCAAACACACAAACATAATCCAAATCTGTTCGTCATTAATGTTCAAGTTCCCAGCATTCAGTTTTCCCCAAACTACAATAACGTCGAAATAAAATTGAACACTATAAATAAGTTGGTATGATTCCCCCGACACTTGAAACTGGGAGTTTTCCACGTCAACATGCAAGAGTGTCTCCTTCGCTAAAAATACAGAGTGAGCAATGCGAACGCTTAATCGGAATTTCCTGTTTTAAAATTGAGAGAATTACACCATTTGGTAGTGCCAAATAATCTGGCGGTATTCAATGTTGTTTTTGATTATTGTCGTTTCTTCAGAATTGTTCTGCGATTTAGGTATAGGGATAAGATAAATCCTCCAAATTGAACACGCTATGCTGGATGATATTATTTTCCAAACATAAATGAAAAAAAAACTTCATTATGTAGGCTTTCAAAATAAAAAAGAATTTTTCCAATATCTTCTTCAGTATTTTATTAACAGCTCCTTCTACTTGCCGTACCCTGTATATATAATCTTAAATCCAAAAAGTGTACCTAGTAGCTTATTACGTCTTAACTGTATAAAGTGTTGGACCTTGATTCTGCAGTTCGGACTCGATATGAATATCTAATGATGTAGCTGCATGAACAAATGGGAAAATTACCTTTTTTATTAGCTATTGTTGTAGCCCCCGTTCAATTATTTAGTTACAAGCTTGTCCAATTATATTCGATCAGAAGAATTACTTCCTGTTACGTGTGATTTTTTTGGACCGATTTATTCAGTTATTATTCTAGTTTAATTGTTCTTAAAATTATATATTTTTTCTGATTTAAGGTATTTACATACTCATTTCCCATGATACATACAGGGATACAGGGTGAACCAAACCAAATAGTCCAGACGAATAGTTTCTTTAGTTTTTTTATTTTTAATTTTTGATTTTAAGAGTGAAATGCATTAAGTGCTAAGTATTGGGATTTTGAAATTGTTTACACAGGGTGTGGCCTAACGAATGGATATCATGGTACTTTATTCTCCGAAAAATATGTTTTATGTTCTGAAAAAGTCTCAGACCCATTTTCGAAAAAATTAAAGAAATTTTTACTGCCAAAAGCAAATGATGAACACTTTCAACATCCTTAGCACTTGTCCTGCATGTAACAAACCTAGAAATATGTAGGAAACTTCAATCATGAAAGATCAGAAATTTGTTTCGTATCAGTAAGATTGGGCCTAGCTTTACAGGGTTTCATGCAGATTATTGTCACCTGAGTATTAAAGAAGCATCTGATGAAGATATGTCTAGAACAAGATTAATGTTTCCAGGGAAGGCATATGTCTTGTTTTCTGGGTATTAGATTTTTCCTTCGTGTTTCTTACTTCCTAATTTAGGGTAACATGCGATTATATTATATTCCAAAAATAGAATGGTTTGATAGTGGTGAAAGCCATGAAAATGCTTCTAAATATAGCACAGAATCACATGTTGTCGGTTGAGCGATACCGATGTCACAATGACTTTCACTCCAGAAAGATTTTGGTATAATTAAACTATTTGAAAATCGCCCATGAAAATTATATCTGGTGGCCAATTTTAATTGATGTTGAAAAAACTGCAAATCGATAAAATCCTTAGTGTTGATAAATATTTCAATTCCTTTGGTCAACTTAGAAATATTGTGCCTTAGGAGAAATCATTAGATTTAATAGAAACTTCCAAAAATGGACCTGTAATAGGGCAAGAACTTTCAGAATAGTGATATTTCACAAGCCCATAATGCGTCTTACCTTAATAAGGGTTTCCAATCCCTTTGTATTCGACTGTTGATTTGAGAAAACCAAGAAAACAACATGACAACAGTATGTTAACAAATAACAATAATAGGTATAGATGATATCACCAACCACACTATAAGACTGACCGAAAATCATAGGAGCGCAAATAGAAAATTGTCTATCAACAAACAAAAGGTATGTTTGTACATACGAGCACAATTCAATAAAAAGTGCTATTATCAAAGGTATCAAAATCCACTTGGGTGAGTACGTTTTAGCTACTAGGATCAACGTAGTTGGGGATTCATTAGATTATTTAATTGATTAAGTTGTGATTGATTCATCCGTGTATATGGAAATGTTTATTTTTTGTAGATAAGATTATGTACTACATATAACTATCACCAGAAAAAAGATGAGGATGAAGTTTGAAGTTCTTATGCACCTTTTAACCCATTATGATCATGTAGAAACAAATCTATACAATTATAATTTTTCCAGATGCAAGCCAAGGAATAAAATACCATTCCTGTTATGGGTATATTGTTATCAGTCGATGATAATTCCATCATATTATATTTCCAATTTTCTATGCCTTCACAGGCTATGAAAGATTAGTGTTATCATTTAATGTGTTTTTGAATAATTGTTGTATGATTAAATCAGGATATTCAGCCATTTAAGGCTTGGATTCATTGTCTGCAAGAATGAACGTTATTTGAAACAGACAAAATGTATATACCCAGGGTGTAGTGTAGTGAGGTAACTTTAATTAAGTAGCAAGTATATAGGGTTTCACATTGAAAAGAAAATAGAGGTTTTTTCTAGGAGAAAAATCAACATTTTGAAAAATCGCTAGGCTCTGTCGATTTTGTTCTTCATGGGGATTTTTTTTAACATAAAAACCTTATATCATTCTAATTTCATGTCCTCTTTTTTCATAACTATTTGATCTCAAGGTCGACTAAGAAGACCTAAAAAAAATATTCGCTGCTAAGTTTAAATTTATGTAATAGTAGGTCCGGAATGGAAGCAATTATTGTCAATTCGAAAATTTTATTTATCTAATTATTTTCAACAAAGAATATGAATCTATTAATTTCATTTAGTAAAGAGGAAATATTGGATTGAATTGCACGTTCTATTACACGTGCTTCATATATCGATCAACTGAATTATGAGAAGCTTTTACTTCATCTGCGTAGAGTAGTTTGGGAATAAAACCAATGAATTTATAAAATCCTGTGTTTGAGGTTCTTGTGGTGAACGACCTCAAATGGGGTTGATTCAAATATTCCTATTGGCCATTTATCGATTACATAGATTGAGAACATTTTTCCATTGTTATATTTATGAAAAGTTTCCTGAGACATTATAATATGAAGCTAATATCCTGATAAACTTCATTCAATTCGTCAGGAAAGAGACTAAAGAGAGAATAAACAAAATACTATAGTTTACCATGTGAACTACCTCGATAGAACATACACTGCACAAAAAAATCAACGCACATTATGGAAATCTCAAATTTATTCTACAACTGAAGGTGTTCTCAATGATAATTATTTTTATCAGAATTATGCATGCATATGTTATCCACTTTCAACGTTTTTCTTCAATACAGATGTTTTCTCCCAGCAGGAATAAAAAAAGATTGGAGATTAACGTCTGTGAAATATTATAAGAGAAAATGATTAATCGGTATTCAGACGGATTTTTTCGAATTCGGGTTCAACTCCTGCCTGAGGTGAAAAACTTTTCCGGAATTCGAAAAAATCCGTCTGAATACCGATTAATCATTTTCTCTTATAATAAAAAAAAGATGATATCATCAGATTTTGAATGTATTGGCTCCATTCTAAAATCAGTTTTTCTCGATCAATTCTATTGATCAATAGTTTTCCTTTCGTTTGATTTTCTACACTCGATCGCTATGCAACGCGAAACACGCAATTTAACCCAAGAGAAATGTGCCCAAGCGGTAGTTTTGCGCCACTATGAACGGGAGAAGGGACTACAACTAAAAGTGGCTTCAATTCGTCCAAAGACGTTGTTCCTTTAGGTATATTTTAACTCAATGTATCGACTTAAACTTTCATTTGACAAAAGCTGATTTACTGATTATAGTTTCAGGTCAATTTGAGTTGTCAGAGTTTCAAGAGACAATGACGATCATTGTTGAAACATCCGCTGATAAGTTTATCACACCTAATGCAACTTTTCCAAACAGGTTAACCTTCAATGGAAGCATTGTGAAATTTGGTATTCAGCTTACGGTTCGAAATGCATCAAGAAATACAAAACAATAATAAGTCGAAGTGATCTTGAACTTGATACGATGTTTCAAACCTTGTGCTAAATTACTAGCTTGTTTCCGATGTTAACTTTGTTTCTAAAGACAAAAATGTTCTAAGACTCAGCAGAGACGATCCTCAATTTATAACTCTATCTTTTCAAATTTTGAGATTAAAGAGCTGTGGTTTTGCAAAACATGGTGACTTCGAACACATAATCAACCTATCTGAGACATATTTTCTGCTCGAAAAGCTCATATGTATTTCATTATTTCATTTTCAATGGGCCACACTGCGTACTTTCAACAATGTTATCGTTTCGTGTAAATTTGTTATTCAAATCATTTCGAGTCTTTGCTACATATCGTTATCGTAATGTGAAATCTTGTACATACTCCTATCGAACGAACCTGTATTTGTTCTTGTTCGATGTCAATAGACTTGAGAATTTTCGCGATTCTAGATTGACGAACTCATTAATACTTCAAGCATGAATTTCATCTCATCGCTGAGACAGGCTTCGCAGAAAAGTTACTCTAACAATGTAGTAATGTAGGTACCACAAACAGCTGGTTGATTGCACCGTTGACTAAGGTCAGAAATTATTAACCAGACTAACCGCATATTATTATAATATAGCAACAGTAATGTAAGTTATAAATAAAGAACTGAGGGGAAGAAGATGAGGAGAAAGTTGTAAATATTGCTATTTTTCACGGAATAAATGTTTTGATTATTTTAACAAGGTTCTTTCACTGATATCAAGAGAGTGTGAAAGTTCTTCATGCTATTCAGTATTTGTGCCTTTAATTGGTACAATTCATCTTTGGAGATCATAGACTACCGGTTTTCTATCTTCTCCACTTTACGAAATTTTTATTCGATTGCAAAGCTTTTATTTTTTCAATATTCAATATTCGTCTGAAATTCGTTTTCCACTACTATAATGAACTTGTTTCCGTATTCAACCATAAACTGATTAATATCCATTCTATACGATAATATTTCTTCGTTATCATTTCCACTATACTTAAAAGTGAATTAACACTAATTACTAATTATATTACTTCCTATATAGCGGTATTTGTTGAATAGGTTATTCAGCATGTTAAATATTTCACGCGAACAAGAGGAGTGGGTGTAATACAACAATAAATGTTAATAATGTTTTAGATTATGGGATGAACTGTCTTGAACAATGAAGATTATTCTGCATAATTCATATTATGATTGCTTCTATTTCTGTTTCTGCAGTACCATCTGGGATCATGGACGATTGCTTTGACAATTGATGTCAATTATTTGTGACAGCTGCTGTCAGATTTTTATGACAGCTATTGTCAAATTCGTTTTGACCGCTGCTGTCAAAAGATGTATGTCTACTAAAGATGCCCATGGACGAAAATGAAAAGAAAGTCGAATTCTTTACACCTGTATTCCATAGTTGTTCTTCCATGCACGCGAAGCTTATGGAAGTGAGCTATGGTAGATTAGGTATCTCAAGTAAAATCAAAGTGAATAATTCCATCCTACAAGGCTGCAAGGCTTCGGCCTTTGAAGTTATTGACGTAAGGAATAGGACTTATTGATCATTGTCGAAGTTCCATAAATAATTCCATTGAATTGAATTGAGAAAATAAACATGCAGGTATAAAAAGATCGATATTTATGTTGGATGACTTTGATGTGATTTTAATGATGGTTCAATAAAATTCGTTTTGAATTTCAAACGAAAATTGTGGAGATGCAGTTATGGGCTGCATTGAAGAGGGGGGTAGTGAGGGACGGCATTCCGGATAAGTTTATTGATGTTTTCATGACTTCCATGAAAATCGTATATTTTTTATTGTCTCCTAAAATCAACGATGATGATACCATATAGACTTATCGCTTAGGATAATATGTCTATGGATGATACAATATAGATGAGAATATTTGGTTTCAACAAGATGGGGCACCACCGCACTTCGGTGTCAATGTTAGTAATTTTCTCAATGATAAGTTTCTGATAGATGGCTCGATAAAAGAGGATCCATCGAGTATACTACTCGATCGTCTTATTAATCACCACTAGATTTTTATGAGGGTACATAAAAAAATGATGTTTATGCATCAAAACCCCCTACTATGGCAGAATTGGAGGTTCTAATAAGACAAGAAATATACCCTTCGAACCTCTTCAAAAACATTGATCAGTCCTAAAGTGTATGTCATTGGCCTCCAAATACGTAAAGAAAGTAACAATTCGTAACAACATGTTTAATCATTTCATTCCCTCAATAATGAAAAGGGTTGATAGAAAACTCTATCAATTATTATCAGATCATTTTCAGCAACAAAATCTCCCCAATCATGGCATAAAAAATTGAGCTATTCGAGCATTTACCAAGTATTTTTCTACAAAACATTAAATACCGAAGATAGGAATTTTGTGCGTTACATTTTTATAGCTCTGTATAAATCGTAGTACTTTATTTATACCTACAGGGTCTTTCACGAGGAACCTCACCCATATTTATACGGGAAACTACTGAACGTATTTTCATGAAATTCAGCACTTATAAGTATTTCACGATGCTGATGAAATCTAAAATATTTTCAAGGCATGAGCACTTCCGGTTTTTCCGGAAATGACGTCAACTTCCTTAGAAAATTTCAAGTTATTTTGATGTAACATTTTTCAGTTTTGGTTGGAAAATTCTCTCTGAGCGGGAAAATTCGAAAAAAAAATCGAAAATAGAGCTCCGCTGAAACAAGAATAACTTCGAGGATTTTGGATGGAAAATTTTCATTTTTGGGATTTTTCAAGATGTAAGATTGATGTATCCACTTTAAAAATCGAAATCGCGATTCATGATACAGGGGGTGAAAAAATCGCTTTCAAAGTTAGGGATGACAAAATCGTGAAAAATCAATTTTTTCAAATTAGAACCCCATTTCTTTATGGCAGATATTGAATCTACGTTAAAAAATAATGTGAGTGTATGCATCACACCCTTGCCCTAAAATGGATATTTTCTGAGTTAATATCCACTTTAGGGCAAGGGTGTGATGCATACACTCACATTATTTTTTAACGTAGATTCAATATCTGCCATAAAAAAAATGGGGTTCTAATTTGAAAAAATTGATTTTTCACGATTTTGTCATCCCTAACTTTGAAAGCGATTTTTTTTTCGAATTTTCCCGCTCAGAGAGAATTTTCCAACCAAAACTGAAAAATGTTACACCAAAATAACTTGAAATTTTCTAAGGAATCTATTTCTGCAATAAAAAAATGGTGTTCTAATTTGAAAAACGGAAGTTGACGTCATTTCCGGAAAAACAGGAGGTGCTCATGCCTTGAAAATATTTTAGATTTCATCAGCATCGTGAAATACTTATAAGTGCTGAATTTCATGAAAATACGTTCAGTAGTTTCCCGTATAAATATGGGTGAGGTTCCTCGTGAAAGACCCTGTATAGTAGGTAGATAAATAAACTCTTATTTCTTGACATCAAAAATATTGTTGTTTTCTTCGGTTCCTGTACTGTTATTTCATTATTATTTATCATCTGTCTCTTTGCCAATACATACATATTACTCCAAGCCTCTTTGGCCGATCCTATACTCTCAATATCAGGCTCCCTGTGCTCCCTTTGGCATCCTTGCGTGTTGAACGTCATTCCGAAGATTTTTTCTAAAGAGCAAAGGGACACATTCCACTGTGAACTCTGATGAAACCAGATTTGCCGATCACCAGCCGAAATCAAGTCACCATATGTGGAAAAAGAACCGCGGACGACAGCAAGCGTGAACCCGAGGAGGAAAGAGCATCGACTGAAAATCGGGACCGTGATCAGAGTGGGAGTCGGTGCAGGAGTCGGTCCGAAGAGAGAAAACCACGGAGAGGTCGTCCACCAGCTACCAGGCACCGGTAATCGGTGGGAGATGATCTTTGTTTACGTTGAGGTTGAGACAATAATAATAATAGGCCTTAATCAGTGATTCGCGGTTTTATATAAGGCGTTCTCGGAAATATGCACAACCGAAATTATATGGAATCGCCCAGTACTACAAAAAGAAAGTTTTCATCGTGAAACTGTCGTTTCATATCGAAATATACCAAATTTGTCCGAACAAAGCAGCTTAAATGAACATAAAATGGACTCTGCTCACAACTGTGTAGTAGTGTAGTACTATATCTAAGCTCGCGAAAATTGCTCTAACCTGCGGCATCAAAAATCCGAAACAGTAGGTCGTAGATGGTATAAAGTTTGCGCTGAAGTTCAATACTAGCTTACAGATGAACAAATTTCAATAAAGGCCTTCAGATTGGTTCGAACCTGTCCGGATCTGCCCATGCAGCATGCACAGGCACAAAAATTGGTAGTATCTTTTATGTGTGTGGTGCAGAGTCTTTTACAAGTAAAGGCACAAATGACAAGCTGCGTTGTGCATTCTGCGTTTGAACATCAAACATTTTACATTTTCCTAAAACTTTCGTCCTCCGTCATATTTTCACATGCCCTAAATAACTGCATATTTATTATTTCAATGGCACCGCAGTTAAATTTGAAACAATAAAATTTTCGCTTGGCAATCGTCCAGTCTCTAACTTCCTTACATAAGTGACATTTTGAACAAGGTAATTATGAGCAGCACCGTATCAGCTCATAAATGTAGCTGCATTTTCGGATTCATATTTTGAAAACCAACTGCTACCTATGCATTTATTTAGTGTAAATAATGAAGGAAATTGATTATATCAAAATTATTATTATATTCATCTTCTCCCATAGAATATCCATTATTCGACTGATTTTGATCTGTAATAGTAATGATCAGTTTGTGGCTTGAGGACAGGGCAAATAAAACGTCGACAATTCGAAAAGGATAAATTTTATTTGCCCTGTCCTCAAGCCACAAACTGATCATTACAATTTGATATAAGGACGCGAAGTTAATATGGCATCTGTAATAGTATGGGCCAGCAGATCTACCTTTTGAGTAGTTTATCCTCATCGTAGAACTCGACTGATTTTTTGGCGAAATGTCAAAGTTTGATCAATTTTCCTGGAGAAATGGGAAAATTATGGAAAATATGAATACCAAGCTATTTTGCATTGACTTTTTCTCTTTCGATCCGTATATTTACATCACGGCCAGGATATCTGTGAAAAATGTTTTATCGAGTTCAAAATGGCCCTTTTTGTCGGATTTTTTCGCGATTTTCGCTATTTTTTTAAAAATACTTCTGCTTCGCCTAGAGAATCGAAATTCCACCCACGTATGGAACGATTATTCCTCTTTCCGACCGTATAAAAATTTTTTCACCATATCGCAGCTTCGCTGCGATTTTAAGATCCTTCCAGACCCACTTTTCGACAGATTCCCTCGGGCCGGTTCGCAGAGTTACATTTTAGTATAGTATACAGGGTGTCCCAGAAGTCGCCCACCCCATTGAGGGGATCGAAAGTGAAAAATATTCTAAGCCCAAAAAATCATATTTGAAATTTTTTGATAACGTAGTTAATTAGTAATTAATTAATGTGACCAATCAGGAGCGCCCTACAGAAGAATAAGTAGGCAGTGGGGACGCGAGAGTGAGACGCCAGTCTCGGTTTACTGCGTGAAAAGCCGGCTACAGCTCTGGCGTCTCACTCTTGCGTTCCCACTGCCTACTTATTCTTGTGTAGGGCGCTCCTGATTGATCGCTTTCATTAATTAATTACTAATTAACTACGTTATCAAAAAATTTCAAACATGGATTTTTGGGCTACAAATAAAGATTAAAGAACTAATACAAATTGCTTACGAAATGGATAAAGAAGTCGGATCGATCAAGGATTCTATTTCAGACATCAAGATAACGTTTTCGCCATTCATTTCTACAAACGTGAATTTCTCGAAAACAGCTTAGTTAAAAATTCTATTATATTATATTTGATTTACCTACTCCTAAAATGTGCCCGTAGAATGTCACAACAGATTCCGAATACAAATTGAAACAAGTGAGTTATTCAGCATTATTGAAAATGACAAATTCTCAATTTTCCTTCATAACTCAAAATCTATGAATGATAGGATGCATCTGTTTTCATATTAGGATTAGTCAGGAAAAAAAGAGCTCTAGAATGTGTTATCAGTTTTCTTCTATAGCTGCTATAATTCTCGAGATCTCTTTAGTAGATAACGAATTTTGCACACCCTGTATAATTTCCACCAGTTTCTGATAAAAAACTAACTGGTATCTCAGATTCTAATCAAAATTTGAAATCTTGAAATATTTTTTTTCAATTTTCGTAAATTTGTAGACCCGATACAAAATACAAAATTGTCGCCACTCAAAGTGTAAAATACGACCCTGTCAAAACTTTCGGGCTTACATCACTACCAATACATAGCAAAAATTAGACGTTTTCAAGTTCAGTATCGATCCGTTTTTCAAAAACGACGGAACAATCATTTCCGACAAAATGTTTTCCAAATTTTCTTTTCGGTTTTTCAAAAACACAACCAACTTCGCTCCCCATAAAGTTATTCAAAACGACATGATTGCGACGATAACAGAAATGAATGAATTGCTTTGTTTGTTCGTGATGGCGACATCTATATTTAGACTAACCAAGGATTTTCAGTGAAACTGATTTAAGACTCAAAAAAGTCTGGAAGAACGAAGGGAAGGCGGTAGATACTCGTTTCATTGTTTGGAATGATCAAAAAGGTTAGTACAGATGCCATTACCTAAGTAGAAAGTACATATAGGTATGAACTTTCAATTTTTTGAAGCCAATAAAGAATCACGTTCGGTATATATAGGAAAGACGAATACAAAAAGTGCTAAGTCTGTACAAAAATATCCAACAGTTGTGTATAATTTTTTTCATTCAAATTATAATTAAATCATAAAGAAAATTATTGAAGTTCCATATCATGAATTCATTTGTGTTCATTTCAGAGTTCCAGGGGAAATGAATTTGATGGGATTATTAGGTATACATTAGGCACCTTGTAACCTAAATTATTAATCGATTATTGAGAACACAAATCAGTGGTGAGTAACTATTATTAATTACTTATTAATAGCTGTTTGTTTAGAATCAACAACTCATTGACATTCATTTGATATATTTACTTTGTCCTACTATCTATTTGTTATTTATCCGAAATATTGAGGAGGAGGCTTAATATTCAAAATTAAAAGAAGTTTTTTTTCAGAACTCAATTAAGGCGTGAATGAGATGCAGTAAGGCAGAAATTAAAAAAAAAACATTCTGTAGGTACATGTAGTACTTGGATAGCTATGAATTAATAAATAGTTTATCAATTAAACATATTTCTCATTTTCTGAACATAATTTCGTAGTTGTAATTTCTGACACGAAATAAAAAAGTACCCATCAGAGATATTCAAGTTTGCAAATGGAAGTTTTCAGCAGAAAACTGTGAAAGTTCAAGTTTTCGACCGTTAATGCAATCTTTTTATTGACTAACAAAAAAATGAACTAGTCCTATTTGAACATCCCACCGAAATCGTGAACCCAATTATGTTTAGAATTTTATTCCAAAACATATTTTTCGTATCAAGTATGCACACATACAGAGATACAGAGAGTGTAACAGCCAAATGGAATAAATTCGATAACGAATAAATGAGGGCGTGTTGGGAAAAACGCTCGGACGCGTCGATTCGTAATTTTAAATGCGCATATTTTTCAAGAAAATAATATTATATAGGGTGTTCCATGTGACCGTGGCCAATACCAACTTTCTTATTTCAAATGCAACCCCCTGTATTTTATTTATTTTTTGGATTCTTCAGAGAATTCTAAACACAATTCATGCACAATGTCCTATATGTATCTTTAACTATTTCGGAAGTATTAAGTGTTTTCAGATTCATTGCAAAATTCAACGTTTTAAATAAAAATTATTTTATTTCACAAATTCGGTACATTACACTTAAAACCTAATAAGTGATACTGATTATTTCTTAATTATTAAAAAAAAAACATTAATGTCAATGTAGGAAATGTTCAAAATGCTCGCCGCGAACGTCTTGGCAACATGCTAATCTGGTGTAGAATTGTCTTCTAACGTTACTCAACATTTCAGGCGTTTTTGCTTACTTTCTTCATATCAAGAGGTAAATGGGAGATAAGTATTGAGTGTAATGTATCGAATTTGTGTAATAAAATAATTTTCATTTAAGATGTCAATTTTTGTAAAAAATCTGAAAACACTTAATATTTCCGAAAAAGTTTAAGATAGGTATAGGACATTGTACATGAATTATGTCTAGAATTTTCTGAAGAATCCAAAAAATAAATAATATACAGGGGGTTCAATTTGAAATAAGAAAGTTGGTATTGGCCACGGTGGCATGGAACACCCTATATAATTTCATTTTCTTGAAAAATATGCGCAATTAAAATTACAAATCGACGTGTCCGAGCGTTTTTCCTAACACCCCCTCATTTATTCGTTATTGAATTTATTCCAGTTGAATGTTACACTCTGTATAATATAAAGTACCTATAGGTATAATATACACTTAGAAATACATATTTTAGTAGGTACATTCAAATAGTAGATCGAAAACTGTGACGAAAGCATACGTAAAACTTACATTTAAATTTCGTAAATCAGCAAATGGTTCAGTTTGGATGCGATGAACCTCTCTTTAGGTCACTAAACAAAAACTTCGAAAAGGTCATTGCTCAATTTTCATTTGCATAGTCCAGTCCACTAGAGCCGGTATTGAAACCGTATAAAACGTTAGTGAAGAGTGTTCATATACCTATTCCTTACACAACTTGAGCTTCATCTTAAGTGCAACACGTTGTGTTAACTTTTCATTATAGTGAGCTGATAATGATTATAAACCACACGACAGAAAAAATCGGGTTTAAGAACACCATGCGAACAATTCAAACCGATCTTTATAAATATTAAAAAGAACACTTTTGGCTTATTGCTACGCTGCACCACTCTAATGATTCATTACACTTCACAGTCCCTTGGAATTTTTTTTTCTCAAGACAAGATAATCATGTAATAGCAATGCAGAATTTTCAACAGGTATGAAAATTTTATTGCTGTTGATTCGAAGTCGATTTTTTAGCTTCGGAAAATAGATGCCAGATATTGCGGATGTTGATCAATAATTCTTGAGGCGTGTGCGCAAATTGATTCTTCGAGATGTAGGTCACTTTTATGAATTCCAATTCTCCTCTAGATGGCACTGTTCCGACTTCGAATTTGAAACAATTCGTTGATTGAAGTACTATTAGTTTTTTTCAAAATACTTCAAAGAAGGGAGTGGAGGGGCACTTCACATTGTCGCATGTGAGATTTTCGCATTGACGATTGAAAAACTACGAGAAACGCAAATTTGCGCTTACTCATGTAAAAATCTCGCATGCAACAAATATGTATGTCATCGTTTGAGAATTGCCCTCCTAGGGTGTGGACCTCTATCCAAAAATTCGAGAAAAAATAAATTGACTTCAAAAAATAACCCAATGATTCGATTTTCTCTTTAATGTTTTGTTGTGAATTACTTTTTGAACATTCTTAGAATGAATTTTGATTATTTACGAATTTTTAATTTTATTCAAGATAAAATGGAGTTCAGCCTTTTATTTTTGAGTAGATTATCGACCAATCCTCGACAAAAATTCGTAAAAGTCCGGAATTTGATGATACCATCGCATTTGAAAGGGAACAAATCCACTGATGGATCTGCATGTAAAAAAAAATATTATAAATAAATATTTTATTAGTAAAAATACAGATTTATTGCAACATCGAAGCGTTTCAGAAATTCATTTAAGGTATCAATTTATAAAAGCATCAACAAAATTTTCTCTCATCAATATTGAAGCAAAAATATTCAACATTCGAATAAATTCATAAAATGATGAAATCATACTGTGATACTAATACTGCTATTCACAAAATATCAACAAGGGTGTGTTTCTCTTTAAAAAATATCAAAAAATTAATTTATTCAGTTCAAAACCATCTGTTGCTTATATTATGACTATAATTACTGGGGAATGTTGTTTAATTTCATCAGCTATTCACTCAATGTTTATACATTAATTTCTTTCAAAAGGTCAAGAGAGTTTGATATAATATCTAACAATGAGCTTCTGCTTCCTGATTACCAAACTAAATAAATGCTATCAAATTGGGTTAGTATAAAATAATATTTATTATAAATAGGATCTGTGCCTGAAAGAATCAAGATAAACAGAAACTGTAAGCACCATTGATGTTCACAATTATATTTGAGTAGGATTTTTCCATTAGTCAAGATGGCTTGGAAGTATCATTACATTCGATGGATATTGGATAGATTCCAATTGAATAAATTCGAATCACGAAATTCTTTGGTGGTGAAATTCTAGGATTGATAAAAAATATCACATAGATGTACCAAGACTGGGATCTTTTTCAAATAAGCTCCTTGAATACTTGATATTGACACAAAAAGCAATTTTTCTCATTCTCAACAAACGAAAATCTCTCTTTGCTGGAAACCTCCATTAAAAAACCCCCAAAGATTGTAAGAAAAGTGTTCAAAACGTCTGTGTATAAAACCTACTCATATAAAAAAGAGGCATTTCTTGATTGGATTATATTCTCCACCTGGAGTATACTATTTTTGATTTTATTCATGCTGTGTTCATCAGGAAATATGTTTTCTTCTGGGGTGAAAATAATTAATAGGTAAGTGGTTGAAGGAATAAGATTGAATTTTGATGGGAATATCAAGGGAAAATGTATTAGAAAGTTTTTGTAGCTTGTTATTGATCGAGAGTAGGCCATATTGAACATCTTTCTATATGCTATTGGAACAGAAGATTGAAAATCATTATTCCTTTGGGAAGAAAATACAAAAACAGTGCCTTCTTCGAATAAAACGAAATTAATTAAAGAATTATGAATGATTATTTCCTAAATCTGAACTAATAAAAATGTATCCAATTATCTAAAATTATCGATTATAAAAATAATTCAGTAAAAATATCATTGGTAATAAAAAATCACTAGGTAGTGTACCACATTCGATTGTGTGCCTTTCTCAGCAATATCTAACTTAACCTCAATCATCACCACCAGAACAGCAAGAACTTTTGCTTCCTGTCTGTCTCTTTTTCAGATCAACTGTGTCATTGTAAGGAGTTTCATTTCTATCTGCCCTCATTTCGCATTTCAACCATTGCTGTACAGCCAGTTTGAATGCTTCTGGGACATTGCTCGCATCTTTCGCTGAAGTTTCAATAGATGCTGTGATATTGTTTTCATTACACCATGTCTCTCTTTCTGTCTGGGAGACTTCCCTCTGTGCACTCGACACATCTGACTAAAATTTTTTCAGTTTTGGCTAATTCCATTGAAAATGATTATAAATGATGCAAATAGCCTAAACTATATAAATTTTTTTATCGTCAATTTCAAGGATCAAATCAAAAAAGTATACCACAGCTTTTTGATGATGAGATACTCACTTTGTTGCCAACAACAATGAAAGGAAATTGGGAGTTTTCCCTGATATCAGCGTATTCCATAAACTCATCTCTCCACATTCCCAAATTCCGAAAGCTAGATTTATCATCTATCGAGTAAGTTAATAAACATACATCACTCCCTCTATAGAATGGAGTTCTCAAAGTTCTGAACCTTTCCTGGCCAGCCGTATCCCAGATCTAGAAATCGAACATGATTCATGTTCAGGGGATAATAAATATGGTGTACAACTATATTAATCACTAAAAAACATAACAAGAATGATCAGAATACAAACATGCATGGTTTGTGCAAAATAATACAAGAGAGAAAATATTCAGAATGTTGAAGAGCATTGTACATCTTGAGGAAGACTCAACATACTGTACACTTTGTTCTGGTATTTTTAATTGTTTTCACCTTGACAAAATTGTCAATCTGTTGTAATAAAAAATATTAATTCACCTTTCGAAAACTGAAAAAAACACACTGACAAAGACTTTGTCTTCGACACTGAGCAGTGGGTAGTTTTGATGTCTCTGTGAGAAAGTCGTTTGGGTTATCTTAAAATTTTGCTGGGGCAAACTAAATAAAATTTGAATTCATGTATTGTACAGGCTACACCTACCTGTAGAGTATAAGTATCACCATCTATGTCAATGTCCTTATTTAAAAATTCGACGCCTATTGTGTGAAAGGAGTGTTCGTCAAATTGATTAGAAACGAACCTATTCATCAAGCAACTCTTTCCTACACCCCCATCGCCCAAAATAACAACTTTCAACAGCGTATTTTTGCTGCTTGGTCTCATACTCACTCTCGCACACATTGTTTTGATTTAATATCATGTGAAAATGGATAATTAACTCATAATTTTATGTTAATGTAAACAATGCCACGAATTTCTCAATTTAATTGGCAAATCCTATAAAAACACAGTAAATTACTCAATTCTGGATTCTGGTTGTCAAATCTGACAACTAGCAATCAGCTGATTGCCATAGACATCCGTCTATGCTTTGAGCGTTTTTGCACGGTCTGCATTTTTGCGTGATTGCTTCACGGGGCAAAATGAACAAAATCAAAAATGTAATCGGGGCAAATGGCATTGACGCGCTCCTCTTTGGAAGGCACGTAGAGAAGTTCTGAATCACGCCGATATAGCGTTAAGATCTTAATTTCAGTCTCCTATAGGGACGTCATCCAAATCATTGAAAATTAAAAAAAAACGCACGAGGATGTCCCTCGGAAATTTTGTGTCAATTTCCAGGAACTGACAGTCATAAACGTCAATATTTATTTGAGAATGAAGAACAAAGTGCCAGGTTAAAGTAGGAAATATTCGGTCCTCAGAAGTAAAATTCTTCAAAAAAAGGATCTGCAGCTTTATCACTTCAAAATTAGTGATGCTTCAATCCCATTAGTTCAAATTAAATATAGATATGGCGGATTTAATTCGAATGAGCAGTGGCCATAGGGCAGTGATGAAAGAAAAATTAGGATCACCAAGCACCGGAAGTGAAGACGGAAATGATAATGATATCCAAGGAATACCTAAACCAGAAACTGAGGAACAGGATTTGGGTGATTCTGCCCACTATGCACCTTCAGAAACGCTCTGGTATCATGGTAGACTGGATCGGTTCCAAGCCGAAGAAAGGCTATGGAAAAGCAACAAGTTAGGAAGCTATTTAGTCAGGGAAAGCGATAGGAAACCTGGTTCTTACGTTCTATCTTATCTAGGAAGGACTGGAATGAATCATTTCAGGATTACTGCAGTCTGTGGTGATTTTTATATTGGAGGCAGACAGTTTGCTTCGTTGAACGATTTGGTTGGGTATTATACAGAATGTAGCGATTTGTTGAAAAGAGAAAGGCTGATTCATCCTGTAGCTCCACCCGAGCCAGTGAATGATAAGAAGGTGAATTGATTCAGATTGAGTGGTATATCACAATTCAGCATCATTTTTCTCATGGCTGTAGGCTCTTAAGTCAGTTTAGTTCTTTTCCAATCAATTCTCTATAGGATTTAGGGGTTTCTCAACAATTGATCTGGCTAAAGATCCTATTTAGAGAGTTAGAAAAAAATAGATATAACCATTGGTTTGTGAATGAGTAGCCGCTAGGTGTTCAATCATTTTTGTCATGTATAATGTTTGGCTTGTGAGTCCTCTTCTTCAAAACTGTCTCTCAATTTCAGAGAGTAGTAGCCATTCTACCATATACAAAAATGCCTGATACTGATGAACTGACGTTTAAAAAAGGGGACATATTTTTTGTCCATAATGACATGGACAATGGTTGGTTATGGGTAACTGCCCATCGTACTGGAGAACAGGGTCTGATTTTTACTGAACTGGTGGAAGATCTTGATGACAGTATAGACCCTAATACAGTTTTTCCATGGTTTCATCCTAATTGTACCAAAAACGAGGCTGTGGATCTTCTTGTAAAAGGTGAGAAGTTTGTTGGAAGAGAATGTCAATCTTTATGAGGTTATGTTCAAAATCCAGTATTTTCCAAGTATTTTAAGAAATTATCGTATAATATGCAAGATTTTAGTAAGAAATTATTAATTTAAATTTAAGTTGGATATTGCCCTTGCATGTGGTTGATATGAAGGGTGATCCAATTACTGCTTATTCAAAGTGGAATATTGGCAGCACTGTTTAATGTGACTCATAGTTTTTTGTAGGTTAGGTTATTACTATGCAATGCAACGGCCTGTCAAATATTTTTTTGAGGTTAGTGCTGGTGGTCAAGCAATGGGAATTTAGCTTTGTTCATGTAGACATCATAACCGTTTATTTGCTTGAAAAATTATTCAATGTGGTAATTTTTTCGATATTTCTAGTCAATCTTAGTCTTAGGAATATCAGACCAGTGAAAATATTCAAATTGAGTGCATTTTAATTAAATAAAAGTCCGTCAATGCGTGCCAAAGTTGGATGTGCAAGTCATTCGAATTAAGAGGATTTTCTAAAATATTTTTGAATACCCAGTGTGTATAACTGGGTGTATTAGCCAAATATAAAGCGACTCACCAGGAAACAAAAGGAAATTTGGTCAGCAGTCATTAAGACTTGTCAAACTGAAGTGAATATTTCTTTCGAGACGTTTTGAGGTTAACAGTGGTGGAGTAATCATTCTCATTTGGGTCAAGTTGTGCTAACTATAGCATCGTTATCAATAATTGTGGTGGAACAATAGTCATCTAAAAATCGAATAAACATTTTCATTTTCTCCTAGATTGTGTGACCAGATAACTCATTGGCTAAACAGTTGTTATCTGCTGTCGCACTTGAGAATATGCCTTTAACCTAACCTCGAAGAACTGTCAAATAATTTGTCAGTTAACAGTGTAGCTTCTATATTTCGCCTGTAATACCTATAGCACAATTGGATTAACCTTTAACAGAGTATCATTATTTGTCATTGTAGCTGGCCCAGGTAGTTTTTTGGTACGTCCAAGTGACAACTCTCCTGGAGATTACTCCCTATTTTTCCACATTAACAATCAGATCCAACGGTTTAGGATAGAAAAGAAAGGGGTGAGGTATTTGATGGGTGGCAGGATTTTTGAGTGTTTGGATGCTGTTATCAACAGATATAGAAAAGAACAAATTGTCGAAGGACACACCTTGCAAAATCCTGTGAGTAGAATTAAAAAACAATTATTTCATAAAAATGAAATGTTGTTCAATATTGAATTATTCAGTTCATTATTCTTTGACAATATGTAATTCGTGGATGTTGAGAGTATCTGTAGATCCGGTAATTTTCCAGTTGGTGGTAGATGGCAGCACCCAATTAGATTGGGTTTTGGACAACCCCAAAGCCAAGTCTGAAGCTGAAAAAATTTATGCCACATTGAGAGAATGTAGAGATCAGGCAGGTCTGAAAAAAATGCGAGGCATCAAACACCAGGGTTATCTCCATAGGAAGTCAGATAAGGCAGCGAAAAAATGGAAGCTTCTCTACTTCGTTCTACTAGTCGAAGGGATCGATACCTACCTTTATCTTTACGAGAACCCAAAAAGAACCAAACCAAAGGGACTCATAGATTTGTCATGCGCTTATCTCTATCAGGTTAGCGACGATGATTTTTTTCTATCGTTTTAATTTATAATATGATATAATCATTTCATACATAGGTTCATGATAGCCTGTGGGAGCGTCCCCACTGTCTTCAATTGGTCGAAAGGGCCCTGCCCTGTCTGTCGACCGTCACACACCTAGCCGCGCCCTCTACCGAGGAGTGTCAGGAATGGATAAACGCTTTGAAACCGCTGTGTGTGACTCAGCAAAGCAAGGCGACCAGCAAAGTGCCAAGGTTAAGGGAACTGCGATGTCTAACATTGCAGATTCTCGACGCTCACAGACTGCCATTTAAGTTAGTGCCACAGCCATATATCACCATACAATTCAACAACCAGGTTAGAATAGCCAAAACGAGAACGAAGTCTGCACCTGACCCAGTTTGGGACGAGGAGTACATATTCGAGTGAGTCTTGGTCGATCGTTGCTTTGTTAACTTTTGTCGGATATTAAAAATTTTGAGAAAAAGTTGGGGTCCCAGTTGGGGCAAGGAAGATTTTTTGGTTTATGTTTTTGAGGTCGTCGTTACATACGAGGATATATTGGAAAAATTTTAACCTACTATAGAACCAAACAAAATTTCAATGTCAAAATATTTTATTACTCAACATATTCTCCTCTTGATTGAATACATTTATTGCAGCGAACCTGCAACGTCTCTATACCTTTCAAAAAAATGTTTCTTCTTGCTGTGCAAACCAGTTTTTTTTTTTTTTTAATGTTGTGATTTTCACGAAAAGGAATATCCTGTAATGTTCAGAGAACATCGTGAGAACCAAGTGCAAGCAGGTAGGAATTGGTGTTCTTCTTGAATTTCTGGAGGTTATATGCCTCGGGGAACACCTCCCTAGGCAATGTGTTCCAGTCTTCCGTTACCTTCTGTTTGGAAGAAAATGTACGACCTTTTAAACTTTATTTCAGTTGAGGAAAGAGATGATAGTCAGACGGAGCCAAATCTGGTGAATAAGGGGGGTGTTCTAATAATTCTATCCCTAAATCACGAATTTTTTGCATGGCAACATGAGATTTGTGTACAGGGCGCGTTGTCCTGTATAAACAAAACACCTTCGGATAGATTACCGCGTCTTTTCTCTTTAATTTTTTCCCGTAGAGTGGTCAGTAATGTCGCATAGTAATCTCCAGTTATTGTTCTACCCTTATCCAAAAAATCAATCATGATTACTCCATGGCAATGCCAAAAAACTGAAGCAAGAACTTTTCCAGTAAATTTTTGGACACGAAACTTCTTAGGTCTTGGAGAACCAGAGTGTCGCCATTCCATCGATTGTTGCTTTGTTTCTGTCTCATCCATAGTAACAATTCGGTTTAAGAAATCTACATCGTTTTCAAATCGATCACAGATCGAACGCGATGCTTCTACCCTTGCAAGCTTTTGGTCAACATTCAAACATTTGGGGATCCATTTTACAGAAATTTTTCTTGTGTCCAAATTGACGTGAATTATATGATCAACGCGTTCGTATGAAATCTTCAGTGCTTCAGATATCCGTTTTAGCCCAATTCGAAGGTCTGATGAAATCATGTCATGAACTGCATCGATATTTTCGGGGACTGACACAGAAACTGGCCTTCCCGGTCGGACATCATCTCCAATGGAAAATTTACCTCTTTTGAAGCTCACAATCCAATTTTACACGGTCGCATACGAAGGACATTGATCACCAAAGGTATTAAGCATATCTTCGTAAATCCGCTTACCTCTTAATTCTTTGAATACAGGTACTTGATGATGGCTCGATACTCCAATTTTTCGAGTTTTACAATTTCGGTGGACATCTTTTTTTCAAATTTATTGCGTAACTCTGGTTTACTTTTTTGACGTCGAACTCTACACTGACACTTCTAATAAGTTATTGTTCGTTGATATGGTATTGCAATATTGTGTTTATGCATGGAACTGGTCTAGGCTAACTAGATATCAATACATCCTCGTATAATGGACTCTGAAATTAATTTTTGGCAGTGTGTCTCAAATTTTTATCCAAGAATATCCCAAATTTAATGTGGGTTCAATTGTTCCAGCGATGTGCCATGTGACGTTGTATCCTTTACATTAACTGTATATAACAAAGGTAAAAGGGGCAAAGACACTGAAGTGGCTGAGCTCCATGTAAATTTAGATTCCCTGGGTAATGGAGAAGAAAGAGAGGAATGGTACTCACTTTCAGGACTGACCCCCATGGGTGAATGGGGTTCCTTGCGGTTAAGAACGAGGTTTGGGACATTTGAACTATTCTCATTTTCGTGTTGACATCCTTGAATTTTCTCAGGTATTTGCATGATCTGGTGATGCCGGCTGAGGAGTATAGTCCTTTGCAGCAGTTGCTGTTGGAACCTGGTTTGACGTCTGTCAAAACCCTCGCAGAAATCTGCCATGCCGACAGGGCGCCATTGGCGACAGCGCTGCTGAGGGTTTTTAGAGCGGAGGGTAGGGAGACCGAGTTGCTGAAAGAATTGAACTCTGCAGAGGTTGGAAATGAGCTTCAGTCTATTGATTCAGAGAATGAGTGTTTTATTTGTTTCAGATTGCTAGAGAAAGTGAAACTTCCACGCTGTTCAGGGCGGCTTCTTTAGCCACAACCCTCATGGACCTTTATATGAAATCTGAATGCGGTGGTTTTCTACAAGCCGCTGTTTTAGAAATAGTGCTTAGGCTGCTTGAGAGCAAACAAAGCGCTGAGCTCAATCCAGCCAAAATGGACTCTTTAGACGACGCCTGCAATAACGCAGAATTTTTACTGCAAATCCTTGACCAAGTCAGTTCCCACGCACATTTGAACTAATAAAAAAATTTGATTTAATTTTGTTTTTAGGTTACGTTAAGTATATTCATGTCTTCAGAAGCGTGTCCCAGATCGGTTAGGTACATCTGCGGATGTCTGCAAAAAAGCGTATTGGAAAAATGGCCGGATGAGAGGTTTGTTAGGACGAGAGTGGTATCGGGCTTTATTTTCTTGAGACTTCTCTGTCCTGCCTTGTTGAATCCGAGACAGTTCGGCCTGGTTGGCGAACAACCTAATCCTTTCGCCACGAGAAGCTTGGTCATGGTCGCCAAATGTTTGCAGAATCTGGCCAACCTGGTGGAGTTTGGAGGAAAAGTAAGTGGATTGTTTTTTTTTCTGGTGAAATGTTGTCACATGATACCTCTCGCGTTATGGCTCCCTGGTGCCATCTAGGAGTTACCGTCGATACCGCTTCGCTCAGGGGTTGATTTATATTTGAGTCGGCGCAGCTCCATGATCAGTTTGTCGATGTGTCATAAATTTGTGGTTATGAGACATGTTCCTATTAGGCAATCCAAACCACGTGATTAATCCACCACTGTTAACCTCAAAACGTATCTGACAGGTCGCTGGTTTGCGAAAAATATAAGGAATTTTATTATTTTATGAGTAAACAAGTGAGTTTTTATGATTTATAATATCCAAAAATATCCTGAAGCAAGACAGAGGAAGAAAATTTCACTCAAACATATGATCACAACTTCATACTCAGTATTGGGAGTCTGCAGAGATTGTAGAGGAAGTATAGGAGAAATTTTATCATAGCACGGCAACCTGTAACATCTTTATCCTTTTATGAGATATAAAATTTTAATATTCATCAGTTTCACATTTAACATGGACTCAATACTGCTTATTTCAGTATCTACAAAGAAATATTCACTTTAGTTTCTTATCTTCGATTTTGTCAGGTCTTGATGACTGTTGACCAAATTTCCCTTCGTTCCCAGGTAATTCAAATAAACTGCTCCACATGAGTTAGGGATATTGACTTAAATTGCAAAAAATATAGTTAAAATAAGATTTTTGTGATGAAAATTCATATTAATATGATTTCAAGTTGCAAATTAATTTTAGCATGTAGGTCGAGTAAAATAACGAAATTTCATTCCCAGAGAATTCAAGCATTTTGAAACTATCGAAACAATGTATGGCCTCCACGGCCATCAATAACAGCTTGACATCTTCTTTGCATACTACACACGAGGTTGTTGAACATTTCTTGAGGAATTTGGTTCCATAAACGGGGCAGAAGCTCTCTCAGATCATTTAAGGATTCTGGGGTAGGTTGATGATTATCTAATCTTCTTTGGAGCATATCCCATGCATGTTCTATGCAATTCAAATCTGGTGTGTGCGGAGGTATTGGTAAATGTGGAATACCAAGCTCCTCG
The DNA here is from genome assembly GCA_910592335.1 of Adalia bipunctata. Taxonomy (NCBI): domain Eukaryota; kingdom Metazoa; phylum Arthropoda; class Insecta; order Coleoptera; family Coccinellidae; genus Adalia; species Adalia bipunctata. Next base: position 17,415,806 of record OU342954.1, on the reverse strand, counting down.
CGCGCATTCTCAACTCAACTATGGCTGCACGGTGCGGTCTAGCGTTATCGTCTGGAAATTGAAAAGTTTCACCAATAGCAGCGTGAAAATTTGGCACAACATTGTCAATGACATTCTGCCTATAGTGTAAGGCGGTCATATTCCCAGGACAAATGTGTAGATCTGAGCGCCCGTTGAAACATCCCGTCCCATACCATAACACTACCCCCTCGGAATGGATGGACTTCTTGGACATAGCGACGATTACGGGGTATGCGTGGGATTGTCCATACCCTTATTCTTCGAGAATCTGAAAATCGTTCATATCTGGATTCATCATTGAAAAGGACACTACGCGATTGATCGTTCCAATTGATATGTTGCCTTGCCCATTCCAGTCTTTGACGCTTATGGTCACGTGTTAATGGAACTCCTCTTAATGGACGTCTAGAACCTAGATTCACCTCTCTCAAACGTCGTCTGATGGTTTCGATGGAAACTTGGACCCCATCTGCTTTTTCAAGAGTATTCCGTAGCATTCTACACGTAGATGTAGGGTGTCTTCTCGTCGAAACGGTGATGAAACGATCCTGAGCAGGTGTTGTTTTTCGTCGCCCACCAAGCCTTGGTCTTTCCAACACGGAACCTGTCTCCCTGAACCTATTCCAAAGTCGAGATATCCCACTTTGGCTGACTTGGAGCCTTTCCGATGGAACAACATGAGTTAGGCCACCCTGTAGCATTCCGATAGCCCTATTAGCCTCAGCGTTTGTTAATTCACGTCTTGGAATTTTCAGAAAACTCGTTTCAAATCGAAGCCGTTGATAAACTGACTTCATTTCAAAATAAGAACATTCATGAAGCATATGCAAAGAACCAAACTTCAGAAAAAAGGCGATCAGATTGACGAAATGTCTGATACTGATTTTCATTGGATCGATTCAAGTTGTTATTGAGTTTTAAATGATTTTACAGCGATTTTCTCGAAGATTACATACTTTTAAAAACGATTGAATACGATATCCATAACTCTTGTGGAGCAGTATAATATGTGGATAATACACCAAGTTACACACACTGGATTTTCCAAAATATTCAAGAAAATCTTCTTAATTTGAACAACTTGCACATCCAACTTTGGCACACATTTTTGACATTTTTTTTTATCAAAAATGCACTTAATTTAAATAATTTTCACTGGTCTAATATTCCTAAGAGTAAGTTCGACTAGAAATATCAAAAAAATGTCCACATAAAACAATTTTTCAAGCAAATGAACGGTTTTAATGTCTACACGAACAAAGCTAAATTCCACTGTTTGATCACCAGCCTAACCTCTAAAAATATTTGGCAGGTCGTTGGATTGCCTAATACGTAGACAATGAGTCTTCCGAAATAGAACAAGTCCTATAAAAATCAGATTATTTTTCCGTATTTTGTATTGAAAAGCTATAAAACAGGAATTTTCTCAACACCCGCTGGTCTTCATTTCCTGCGGAATCATTAGAAAAAAATTCTTACAGGAACCATACATGGAGGTAGTAAATCCCTTCATCTTGAAAAACAAAGAACGCATGATCGTGTTCCTCGACTCTTTATCGATGGCTGCCGATCCTGGGGAGTCCAGAATCATGGCCAAGCCGGATACGGCCAAAGAACTGGCCACTCTACATCACATATGCATGTCGCACCTCAACGAATTACAAGTGGTGGCGAAGACCAACTCCAACATAAAGACCCTAGTCACCGTTACGGAAATGCTGGCCAAACACAAACAGAAATATCTGGAAATGATCAGATAGTAACTGTAAGTCTGGTACACCGAATTTTTTCGTGTTTTATTTCCTACGTATTTGTATATCACTATTTATATCTCAATCGTGTGTGTCAACGCATATTTTTATACTTTTTTATCCATTGACTTCTTTATGCAATCAGTTGTGGAGTATTGCGGAACTGAAATCATTCGAATTTTATGGGAACTGTACAGAATGTGGATATATCTCTTCATGGTACCTCAATTTGAGGTTATGGGGTTATCTATCTCGCGATTTTGGTAGCAATATGACACAGCTGAAGGGAGAAAGGGTTGGTCGCTTTTATTCTTCTTCTAGTGTTTTATTTTCAAAGGTTATTATTGATGTCGATAGATTGAAAATCGAGGAACATCATTATAAATTTTATACTTTGATATGAAGATTTTTATAGACTTCCATCGAATGGTAGCATACTGCTTTTCATTATAAGACTGTCCTGGTAAATATTCTAAGTCACAATTCGTGTGTAGAGTAGAAAGTTTATTATATTCGTTACTAACTGCGATCGAATGGCGCATCCACAAAATAAGCATCTTCGTTAGTATCTTGAGATAATAATTTCTGTGTTTCCAATTTCTTATAATTTAGAGATCGTGCACAAATTAGATTTTCATTACTAATCACCATCTGTGGAGTTCTTTTTTTGTTATACTCGGCATAAATTCTTTTTTCAAGGAACAAACTGGAGATGAAACAATAAAAACACAACCAAGTTTCAATGATTAATATTATCATCAAGCACTCATCACAGATAAATTAAAGTACATGTAACAGAAACATCAACACATAAAAACGAGACTTTCACTAATAACATTTATCACAGAAAGAAGTTACAGGTGTCTATAGTTACATGCAGCGCAACCAACCTCACATACGCGGCCTGATTTGACACCTGTCAGCCTATGATTGACATATTGTTGAAGGTTAATTTACAGTTTGTGCTCTGGGTGCGTGTGTGTGAGCTTGGCGTGACTGGCATTTTTTGTAAGCCACCTAGGATTTAATACAGTCGTTTCGGTGGACCTGTGGATGTGCAGATTTATTGATTCAGTATTCTTATGAGCTTGTAGGGATGGAAACTGACTGGAATTCGTTCGATTAGGTAGATCGATCGGATTCAACATTGTTTCTGAGAATATAAATCGTCAATTGGGTGACTAGATAGATAACAGATTTAAATATTCGTTAGATGTAGGAATAGTAGAACGATGTATAGAGAAAATTATCAACAAGGGTCTATGTACTCTGGAACTGGTCTGAAAATATTGGATGCTGCTCTTTATGATTATTTGTTATTTATCCATCAAACATAACCACTAAAATCTTCAATTGAATACTTGCATTACAAAATGTCTGGGAATTTTTTCAGAGGATAATTTTCAAAAATATTCGTCCATCAGAAAATGTTCGTAATGTTCCTTTCATAATATTCATATGTTGCAAATGTGCCAATATTTTCCAACTGGCTTAGAGGTGTATGCTTCAAAATATTGGTTCTGTGATCTAATTAACATTCTTTAGTTTGAATTTTCAGTCATTTTTTGAATCTAAACTGAACACAACATGTGAGATCTCAACTTTGGACTAATATTTATTACGAACTACATTTTTTTTAAATAATTGTGTTGCATCACAAACTTTTCTAGTCCGAAATTAATCAATGATATGAGAATTTGAGATACTTCCTAAGAAGTAAGAAAAAATATATCTGGCCAAATTTCTGAGTCATTCTTGTTTTTTGTTAGAACTGATTTGGAATGGTGTTGTACCGTCATGGTTATGCATTATTATTATATAAATGAGAATCAATAAATTTTCATACTTATTGATTATCAATGTATACTATTCTTTTAAATATTTCTATGTACTTTTATATTGAAAATTAAAGTCATTATATTAGATTTATTTATCATTTTCTCCCATATTGGTTTGTCCTATAGGTTTGGTTTGTTTGCTGTGTCTCCTTTAACTATTGAACAAGAGTGTTGATCTTATATCTCTGATACAATTTGTTGAATTTTGACACTTACGTTCCTTGCTAAAATGTTATATGAAGTTTTCATAAAAAATTTCATGAAGAAACAGCGAACAAGTCTTTTATTTATGATTGGAAAAAGTAGCGATTCTGACCAGAGTACATTAAAACTGGATACAATAGGAAACCAAAGTTAACAAAAGCCTGTTATTTGTCCGCAGTAACAATTAAAAGTTTACTATAACATTAATTTTTCACATGAATATTAATAAATGCTGATGTAACTTCAATACAGCATTGTTAATTGACGGAAATTATCTATCTTCAAGTCGTACTAAAATCTGTTTTAGACACCAAAACACCACAAGTATTCTTCACAATTTTTTTTCCATTTTGAACCACCATGGAGCTAGTTTAGTTTTCAGTTCACATTCCGTTTGTTGGGTCAGTATCTTTCGGCAAAGGCTAGTCGGAAAGGATTTTTGTTAACGTGCCTTTCTGTGCCAAAACTGCATTGTTGAGAATATTTGTAATTTTGTTTTTCGAAAACGGTTCATTTTATGGACAATAAATAAGAGTATTTTTTTTTTAGCTTAATGTTTAAGCTATCCGAATTTGTTTTTTTCGACTCCTTATCATACAGGGTGTTGAAAATGTAAGCACTAAAATGTACAACCTAGTCCGCCCCTGGTAAACTAAAAGAGCTAATTTGAATTTGAGGGCAGTATTTGGAAAGGTCCTTACTATTGTTCATCTTATCAAATTTTCTTTGAATTATATCGAGCAGTTTGAAATTTAGAGCAGGAAAATGGATTTCCAGTGACGTCATTTAGGAGGCCGTATCTCCGTAGGGAGGGCCGCTAGGAAAAAAAATGATGGGAACTTGTCATCTTATTTTTTTATGTTTTGTCTGAATCCGAGAGATTTCCCACATTTTCCGGGACACCCTGTATATTTATACCGATTTTTCCTAGTCAATATGGAAAATTCCTTTATTCAAGGCGCAATGTAATTGAGGATGGTTCAGTAATGAGAAAGAAGAAATAAGTTTTCGATAAGCCTTTGCATAAAGATATTCCATTTCAACAGCCAATACTAATAACAATATCCTAAAGTGAATCAGTCTATTCTCAGTGAAGACGGATACAAAGTTTTTCTCTCTTATTTTCACAATAAAAATAAGTTATCGCTTTATCTTCACCGGATTGAAACAAAAAAGCCAAAAATTCTAATATCGCAGAGCTCAACTCGAGAATAAAATGAAATTAGTCCAGTTTTAACAAACATTCAGCTTTGGAACATTTCTTGCAGAGCTGAGTTTCACTCTTTTCTGGATATATTTTCCAGGAGTTTAACCATTCGTTTGTTCATTATTACTGGACTAAATTTGAACCTACCGACTCAACCATCTTTAACGATTATCTTGGCCTTTTCGATCTCCGAAAGATGCGTCGCCATGTGATTTTTTAAGGTGTGCGCTTGAATGAAGCCTTTATCGCAAACCGGGCACACGTGCGGTTTCTCGTCGGTGTGCGTCATTTTGTGCGTATTGAGAGTGCTGGTTCGGTTGAAACATTTGTTGCACACCTCGCATTTGTAGGGTTTCTGGCCGGTGTGGATTATGGAATGCCTTTTGAGACAGGTTGAGGACAAAAAGGTCTTGTCACATTCACTGCAACAATATGAAAAATACACTCTAGAAAATACCGGGAAGTTATGGATCTATAGAAAACTTTTTTTGCTCAATACTTACCCACACTTGAAGGGTCGCTCTCCAGTATGGATACGCGTATGAGATACCAGGTGCGACTGCATGGTCATTGTTTTTCCACATATAGTACACTGATAGGGCTTTTCCTTCGTATGGGTGCGCATGTGGTAGTTCAAATCGGGCTGTTGTCTAGACAGATATATTTTCACATATCAAAATTTTGAGAGGTACCTATACAGTGTGTTTCACGCATTTTGACGGAAACAGACTAAGCAAGAACTACAGAATGCACTTTCCTGAGGATTTCCCCCACATTCGCCATTAAAGAAACACACTTCGAAAAATTCAAATGAAATTTTACCTGAAACCTCTTCCACAAATGGAACACAAATATGGCCTCTGTCCTGTATGGATCCTCATATGTGCAGTCAGGGTTCCACTCTGCTTATATGTTTTACCGCATATCTTGCATACATATGGTCTTTCCCCTGTATGCATCCTCTTGTGATAAAAGAAGGATCCATACATCTTGAAGCCTTTACCACAAACTTCACACTTGTATGGTCTCTTTTTCTTATGATGCCCCCTTATATGAGCTCTCAAGCTGCTACCGTTCTTATATATCCTTTCGCACATTTTACAGGCGTAGAACTAGAAGGGAAAATGTGCAGAAATATTTTTGATGAAATTCAAACTATAAAACAGCAATTCTTGCATTCATCTCCTTGATTGAGTAAATACCAATAATTCTATTCTAGAAGTGCTACAAAAACAACCATTCTCACCAAAGGGTTAACCATTTTCAAATTGTGGAGAGCCATCTACATGCAAAATTGTTAATCAATGACAACTTGTGTATTTTATCCAAATTACTAAGCAAATTCTCTTGAGGCATTAATAACTGCATAAGAATAGAATTAATTTATTTCTATTCCTGGCAATATAAGATATAACAAAAAATGCAAACATTTCATGGGCAGAATATTTGACTACCTTTTCACCAGTTGGCAAGGTTTTCTCATAACTCTTCACATTACCAATGCCTTCTTCATCACTTTCTTCACTACCTTCCTTTTCCTTACAATTTTCATCCTTGGATTCTTTCTTGTCTGATCCTGCAGCCCCAATTGTCAAATCATCATCAGTGGCAAAGAATTGATCTGGATTTAAACTTGACTCATTTTCTATCTTGTTACTGTTATTTGCCTCTTCAATGAGAGATTCCTTGATGTAATTCTCTGCTAAATCCAAATCATTCTCGTTGTACAGAAGTGATGCTTTAGACTCATCTAGTAAATCGACAGTGATATTTGAGAATTCTTCTGTTTCTTTTATTTCTACTGGGGGAGTTTCTTCGATTACAGTTTCTTTCAACATGCCGCACTGATCTAAATAGGCTTCTAAGATGAGCTGAGATCTGTTGCAGCATTTTTGAAATTTGTAAGATGTGGTTGCATTTTCTATACATTTGCCACAGATATTATCTGGTAATCCATCATTAGCTTGTATCTAGAATTGAATCCTTCATCATACTAACCCGAATAATTAACAAACTGAAAATTTCAAACCAGAAACTAACTGAACGCAAACAAAGCAATTCAAACAAAATACATTTATTTTCAAAAAAAAACTTAAACAATATGATATACAAATTATCCTCATTCATTTCTTCGTGAATACCTTCATAGAGGAAATACTACATATGATTTCATTGAGACAAGGGAGTTCAGAAGAATCTTCGTCCTCATATATTTCACTAAAAATTGAATACATTTGGGAATCTTCACATAAACATATCCTGCACACTTTGTTAAGATCTAGGGAAAATACGTAAGTTTCCATTGTGAGATTTTTAATTGATAGAAGTTGAAAATTGACTAATGTTTTGCTTATTTGATCAAATAATTTCAAGAAAAATCATGATTGTTTTTGGAAGTAGGAACTGACACTGACGTAACTTATCAAATGATCTATTGCGGATATTATCTACTAAAATTATTGTTCTGTGCACCTTTATGAAATTTCCGAATTTTAATTGATACAGGGAGGTTTTCTCATTCTAAAAACGAACTCAAAAAAATGTTTTTTGTACTCAAGCAAAAAATCCTATCAGCTAATTTTAGACTTTTTTGTTTTGAATCACAACGATTTTGAACTACTTTTTGTTTATAAAAACAAATTTCCGAAAATAGTAAAAAGTTTTTTTAAAAAGTTTCTACAGGAAAGGAATAAGTTCTTTTGTAAATGTCTCTACCCAAATATAATGTAATCCCCTGATTCTTCTACAGTACAGCACCACTTTTGGCTTCCTAGTGATTTCACAAAACCCTGGGGGTCCCTGGGGGTAATATCATAACATGGAGAATAAACCACATATTTGTCGAATTTGTGTAGAAAGCACCAAAAGCATTCAGTTAATATATGATGTGAAAATTGAATGTGAAGGTGCATTATTGCCGTTGTTGAAAGTTTTGAAATTTCTTGTAGGGTTTGAGGTATTATTTGATTCCAAAGTAATGAATGGAATTAAAAATAATTTTTCTAGGAAATAGATTGTACATCATATTATATTTGTCCTAGTTGTATAGAACATGCTACGAGTGCTTACAAATTCAAAATTTTATATGATACAGCAAATGAAAAATATGTAAAATATCTTGAATTTTGTGGAACTAAAGAGGTGGGAATTTCGGTTGAAACAAATGAATATGATATAAAAGAGGAGGAACTATGTAGCGATGACATGCCCCTATCATTTTTCACAAGTGAGAATGCACCAAGTGATAATGATATGAAAAATAGTGAAAACTTGGAAAATGATTCAGGCGAAAATAAAGATATCAAACATGAAATTATTGAAAAGAAAAGTAAGAAGAAGAGGAAAACTAAGGACAGTGAAATTTGGAAAAATCAATTTGGTATATGTAAAATTTGTAATAAATTATTTGAGAACAAATACGTCCTGATAGCACACGAGAAAAGGCATGAAAATAAAGGCAAATTCATCTGTAATGAATGTGGTAAAGGATTTGATTCCAAAGGATGTTTGAGTAGACACATCAAAGTTCATACAGGAGAAAAACAATATCAATGTGAAGAATGCCAGCGGTGCTTTTCTTCTTCAAATAATTTGAGACTTCATTCCAGAAGACATAATGGAATTAAGGTTATTCCATAGTTTCTTGCTTCATACCGTATTTGATATAATATTAAATTTTTTTTTGTAAAATTGTCACTTGCTCATTTTTAGCCTTATTTGTGTACGCAATGTGGGAAATCATTCAGTCATCCAACCGGATTGAGTTACCACTCGAGAACTCATACGAGAGAAAGGCCATACACATGTGAAGTATGTGGGAAGACTTTTTTAATAAAATGCCATCTAGATCGCCATAAAAAAATTCATACTGGTATGTACTACTACTGCTGTTCAATTTATACATATTCGGTAAAAGTTTCAAGCATTTTCAATGCATATCATCAATACTGTTTGTACTGATGTCACTAGACGGCAGACGCAATCTGTTAGATCCACCATTCCCTCCAATTTTCTGTATAGAGACTGGTGTTGTTTATTTCAGGGGAACGTCCTTATATTTGTCAACAATGTGATAGAGCTTTTATAAAAAAAATCGACCTCCAGAGACATGAACAAATACACTCCGGGGAGAAACCTCATGTCTGTAAAATTTGCAATAAATCCTTCTTGAGGGTACTTCACCTCAACTACCATATGATGGTGCATACCTCTGAAAGACCTCACAGGTGTAGGTACTGTGGGAAAGGTTTTATAAGAAGATATAATCTTACTAGTCACATCAAGAAATCTCACACTGAGGATTCAATCATGGAAACAGCTGTTTCCTGATGCTTTTGAATTTGGAGGAATAAATGTGAGTGAATAATCATTATATTTATTCTGGAAAGGGTTTGTGCCTTTTCAATATGAGTTAATTTATTTTCACTTCACGCTTTTTTCAAAAGCAATATGTTGGCTGGAAAGTCCTAAGAGAAACATGTAAATGAAAAATTAAGTTTCTTAAAATACTCTCCTGAACATATCAAAGTCATACTCATCTGATTTGAAAATAAAAACTAATAGAACAAAGTTATAAACGTTTATTAAAATATAAAATTTGAGTGAAGAACTAAGATATATATTTGTCTTCAAGATAAAATAACATCACAAATTCATGGAAGTATTATGAAAATAACTGTAACAAAATATTTGATCAATGATTCAAAGATGGTATGTAAGGCAGTGTTTTTCTCTAATATGTTATTTTTCACAGTAATAAGACAATGTTGAAATATTTTCGAATATTAATTATAATGTATTTTATTGTCATTTTATAATCTCAAATATGATATTTTTTATACAGAATAAACAAAGGACATATAACAACAGAATGTTTCATTTTGAAATTGTAGAAAAAATAACTACAAAAAATAGTTTTTGGTTGATCAAATTGAAATAATTCCATTGGATTAATTCAAGTTGATCTGAAATAATTACAGGTTGATTCCAAGTCAATACGCAGTGTTTTTCATTTCAAGAGGCAGCAACCCTCACTTAATGTGAAGGCACTGTATATGTCCACAAATAAAGTTAGAAAATTCGTTTATATTTGTGACCAATCCTCAAGTTTCATTTGAGAACTATTTCACGATTAGCTATGCACGAAAAGCACGTAGAAATCCAACAAGTGTGTGTAATGGACTTATGCATCTTTTCATTCTTGGAGATTTTTATTTAATGTTTGCAAAATTTTTCAACATACTTGGAAAAAGTTGTTCCATTCATTTCTTTCACTGATACATAATGCTTCAAAGTAGACTTTTCTTCTTTTCATTGTATCAGGGGAATACCGGTTCGATAAATATGGTGGAGAATAATAGAAAATTACAGTGTTCGATTTATAAAAGCAAGAATTCCTAACATATCGTTTGAAGTTTTCTTCTATGTTCACGGTAATCCCCCGAGAAATAATCATATTCTATGGGAATATTCAGTAGCATAGAGCAAAGACTTCCTCTTTGCATAGAGAAAGAATATGTTCCATGAGGACAGTAGGTTAATGAACCATAGAAATTCACCTAAATGTCGTAAAATATTTGGCGTTAGGGTTCTGTCATGTCGCCCTTAAATCCAGATATATGATGGAAATTGTGCCTGGCTAATTTATTAGCTAATTCGTGCAGTACATCCCGGAATATAACGGAGTCCACATTTTCGCCTAGCATATAAAAAAGAAACCAGTCCCCCATTTTGCTGCGTCTCACTATCAAGTCGATTGCGTCACTTCTGATCAGCCTGTAGCGCATCCTGAGCAAGTACACTCGCATTCTGGGCGAAAAAATTATTATAACTCTCAAAACGAGCACAAACACTGTTAAAATTGTCAGGATTATGAACCAGAACCACAGAAAAATGTATATTTTCTCGTTGACAACGTTCAGGGGGAGGATGCATAGAGAATCGTGTTTTTCGAGATCGCCGGACACACCGAACTTTCTGAATGTGCACTTGGTCATTCTGGGAAAGATTTCAACCATAGGGTCTGCTCGATCTTCGTCATCGCTGTTGAGGAACTCGATTACTCTGAGTCCGTAAGTAAGGAAGGCACCATCGAAGAATTTGTCCATAAGGAACATTTGGCCTGGAAAAGAGGGCTTTAATACCGTTTACTTAGAGTCAGAGCTGAATTTTAAGTTTTCTCTGGCTCTAAAACGTTTAGCTCACCTATAACATTCAACAACGCCAAGACTTCGCAAAAGAAGTACTTGTAAGCGTACCAATTGTTGTATCTGAGGTTCTCCCAGAGGTAATCGATCATCAACTTTTTCTTCTGTTTCTTTTCGATTTCCGAACACACCCCCACGTCTAGGTCCATCATCAGTGCGTGGATTTTTCCGCCTTCCCATGATTTCCACATCCACCTGGGCGTGTAGAAAAGGATCGCCTGAAAGATTGCTATTATTAGTTATTACGCAAATTGCATTTTTTTCCCTGCTTGTGCTCCCAAAGATCTCTAATCTTTGATTGCTCCGTTTGCTTGAGGACGTCAATTACTTTCCAGATTATTTTTTTTTTGTTATCAACTGACGGAATATTTGTTCACAAAAATCCTAGAGTCTGATTTAAAAAATTCAACATGTTTCTGAATGGTGCTTTTGTATAAAAATGTGAAAGGTTTATATTAATTTCAAGGCACCTCGATTTAATTTTTCACATAAATAGCAACTCCGCATACATCTCGATTTCAATGATCATGAAATTATAAAAACACTTCTCTTACTCATAACGCATAAATTTCGTTTCATTCCTATTTGAAAAGAGCTTTCGATAATTAAAATAAACACGTATCGATCAAACAAATAATTTCCTCTGATGATTCAGATATAAAAACAGTAATATTTACCGATGTATCTGCCTCTAAATCCGATATTTATGTCATGTTCTCTCCTCCAGTTATTATGAATAATTCTTATACGAGAAAACTAATTTTAGCCGTTCTAGGGAGAGTGAAAAGCGAGTTCCGATGCAATTCGGACGTGTTTTAAACGCTTCTCATCCTATTTTCGTTATAGCTTTTTTCTTAGGAACGGTTAAATGGACTGAGTAAGATGTTGAAGAGAAAATCGTTTGATTTCATGGAAACAGGATGTTTTGTTTGATGCGTTTTGAAATACATTCAGCGTTGAAATTTATGTGTATTTTTCTTTAATTAGGTGCTACTGTTTATCTGTCGTCAGATTTATAGGTTGAAAGTGCACTGTGGAACACATTGTTTTATTATCAAGTAATTTAATGCAGTTCATTGAACACAACTTATGATTTTTTCTTGATTGCTTAAAAGTTTGACAATTTTTCTTGGGAGCATTGCAGAATTTATGCAGCAGTACAATGTTTTTTCAGGGGAGAAAATGGATAATATTTTGAAAAGTAAAAATATTTATTATATCTTTCGAAATATCACCAAGCAAATCTCAAAATAACAATGCATAAAATATGATATATCTGTTCATTTAATTCTGTTCAATTTTGTCGTTTCGTAATACTATATGACCTGTAACCAAACTTTATTAACATGCCTTTGAAGAGGAATGTAAACCATTCAAGATTGTTTTAAAATTAATCAAAGCGTTGGCCCAATGCCTTAGTCTATAATGGAATACTTTTAAGCTCAATAGACTTTCAATATAAACTGCACACCTTAAATATTAGTACAAACATATAACTATGAACAATATGTACATTTTCACTAAACAATAGTTTATGTATCTCTCAGATCTTTTATAACATTTTTCAATACTTCTTCGGATGCATTCATTGCTTTGATGAATGCCTCTTGTTTGATCCTCACATTTTTATCAATTTGCTCAAGTTCCCCTTTTCTTTCATTCAACATTTGAAGGTAAGATTCTAGCTCTTCAACTTCATAGTCTGGTAACTCTGATAACTGTCTTCTGATCTTGATATTCTTAACTTTCATGGATTCTGCTAGATCGAGTGTTTCTCCTTCTTTACCATTTTCTTTCAAATGGTTTATAAGTTTATTACATTCTGTGTAGATACTGCAAATTTTTTCAATAGTTTTGAATTTTTTCTGGATCTCCTCCAGCCTTTTAGTCACGTCTTCATCTGATAAATTAAGCTCTCTGAGACGTCCTTCCTCAATTTCTATTTTTTCATTGATTTCTTTCAATTCTTGATGAACTTTATATTTTTCTTTCAGAGTTTTGTCAGCTTCTTTTTGGAATATTTCCATTGTCCTGCTGAATTTTTCAAGGGCTTTGTTAGTTTCATCATTAATGTCTTCTGTGCACTTCATGATGTTTTGATACGCTTTTTCATTCAACTCTTCGTTTCTGGTGGGCTTAGGTCTGCATAATAAGTCTGAAGAATATTCTCTTTTCAAATCTTCGAGTAGTACAAGTTGAGACAATTTATACATGAAATGATTGAATCTATAACCACCAGGAGCTAGTAAATGCGAAGACATCATTACAGGCAAATCAGCTTCTTCATATTTTTTATTAATCTCGTTCAGAAATTGTAATACCTCATTTCTGAATTTATTCTCTCGATTTATAACGTTACATGTGGGCCATGTCAATAACTTTTCCTTTGCCATTTCGGGATTCAAGATTGTTAGCAAATAATGAACGACATGTAAGAATGCTGTTTTGTTGATTTTGGCAAACATATCTTTCTTAAAGACAGCTTTGAATTCAGGAGATGGTTCATACACCATGTTCAAAAGGGCAATGTTCGTGAATAATTTTTCTTGGAGTTCACGGTCGTTTTTCACATTCGAACCGTTAGAGGATACCATTTTGCTACAATTCATTTTGATCAGCTGAGCAAAGAATAGATTAATCTTTGCTAGAACTTGATAGGTTTTGTTTTGTTATTGTTTTTGAATTGGAGGAGGTTATGTTTTTCTGTCAAAGAATTTGGTTATAAACATAGAATATAAAATATGATTCTTTATTCAAAGGTTATTCTTCTTCTTCTTTCTTCTCAAGCAGACTGATCTACAATCAGTATGCCCCTGACTGAAGATGTCTGAATATGGGCTCAGCCTCAATGGACTATGTACCCAATCTCTGTTGTAATGTTTTATGTCTTGATCCTGGGTCCTGGGGCATCAGGAGTCTTGGTTTTCCAATCCCAAGATTGTTTATCTGAGAAGTGTGTTAACTTTAATGTGGATTGATGTATTCTGACTACAACTCTACTCTACGAAATCTATAAGCGGTGATGTCAAGGGGAAAAAAAAAGGGTAGGGCAAGCAACATAGGTTAAAAACAAAGGCATCAAATCTAAGCTGATTAAGCATGCACACTACAACGATATTTTACACTTGCAAAGAAACTTCACCAACAGATCCATCACATCAAGTCTGTCACTGAAAATAGCATCAAATATGTTAAGTGGCAAGGGAAACCTGTGTGAGGAAAGTGCAGCGTATAATTCAGCGCTATCACCCGAATTTCTTGGGCAACCGAAAAAGATGTGGACTATGTCCCCCAACACTCCGCATTCGCAAGTGTCAGAATCTCTGAGGCCTATCCTGTGAAGGTAAGATGGCGTCAAGCAATGACCGGATTTTAGCCGCAGGATAGTGGAAATGAAACGTCGTGGGCGATTTACTTTATTAAACCACGGTGTATTGCTCAGCGCTCCAGCATCGTAGAATGAAGCATATACACGACCCTTATAGGAGCAAGTGTTGAAGAATTCAGATGACCAGCTGCGTTTAAGTTGGTTGCGGAAACAGGGCCAAAGTTCTTGTGGACCAGCGGGGATATCAGGAGGATCTCCTAGATATCTGCCCTCATTGGCCAGTAAGTCGGCTATGTCGTTGCCATGGATGTATGAATGAGAGGGTACCCAAAGACATTTAACCGAAATCCCCGCAATAGTGGCACTGTGAAAAAACTGGCAAGTCCTCACAGTGATCCAGTCTGTGCCAGAAGTGAATTTGCCGCCCTTGAGGGCCTCCAAAACACTGAGCGAATCGGAAACAATGAGGGCATTTGAAAACTTGCGCTGAAGAGCCAACTCAACAGCACTACCGATGGCGTACATTTCAGCTGTGTATATTGACCAGTGGTCAGGCAGGCGAGCTCTAATCTTATATTCAAAGGTTATAAACCGAAAACCGTTGAACCACAGAAAATCCTCAAGCTACCTTGACACAGCCGTCATTCATGGATAAATGATATATTTTTCCATATTTAAACAAATAGGTAGTATTGATTTAACTTTTTTTCACTGTGAAGTATTATTAATTTCAAATTCATAAAAAATACTCTATGTATCCCGGTTGGTCATGATATTCTGACACATTTCACCGTGTATATTTTGAAAATGTTAGGTTATGGTCATTTTCCTTTCAAAAATAAGCAACGTTGTCCTTTCTACATAGAGGTCGTAGTAATTAAGTATTTATCAAAATGTTTATGCACTTTGGGAAAATAATGAATTTGAGAAAATATTATGTGAATTCAATAATTCCAAAGTCCTGGCGAATGTTGAAGAAACTTTTTTCTCTGTAATTATTGGAAATATTTCACGTATATAAACATGGTTGGAAGATTCAGTTATGCTATTTTCTTGTACGGAAATCAAGAATCGAATGTTGAAATTTTACTGAAAAATTATGGACAGAATAGTCCGTTATTTTGTGATAGTTTATTCGAAAAAAAGAATAAAAGTACTCGAATAACCTGATAGAAAAACTCATAATTACGAACAGTGGAATTCCCCTGCACTTTTCAAAATTCTTAAGAAATAATCTTATAGATGACATTTATAACTTTTTGCACAACTTGAAATACTCCAGTATGAAAATGTAGTAGTACTACGAATCCTGTGTCACAGTTGAACCTCAAACGAACTAACTCCATTTACCAAGTTGAAAAAGAGTAAAGGTGGATTTATACAGCAACTAAAATAAAATAAGAACTAAAATAAAATAAAATAAGAAAGTTCAGTTCATGCATTTCAATGACAGCGTTCATACAGGAAATAAGCTAAAATAAGGAATAAGAATTAGAATAAGAGATGGTCAACTTTTATCTTTTTCGCTTATTTTATTTGGAAAATGATAGTGCGCATGACCCAAATCCACTCCCCAATCTTTTCCGTATTGACACTTCTGACAAGTTCTAGTTTTCTAACCTATAACTTAATGAATATTTTTTTAAATCATTGTTGATAATTATATTTAATATGGATGACCAGGAAATCATGATGGAAGCGATGTTGTTATTGATGACAAGTACCTACTGCGATTATCGCCTTGAATAAAAGGCGGAAGTATTGTCAAAAAATCTGCGATTTGATTGGTTCATTCTTATTTCTTATTTTATTCCAGTGATCTCTATAAACCTATGTTGTCTGCTCTTATTTCTTATTTTATTTTATTTTAGTTCTTATTTTATTTTAGTTGCTGTATAAATCCACCTTAAATAGAAACTGGCAACGTCTCTGAGAATGATTTGACATTTCACCAGTACCAACCTACGTCAGTTTCAAGCAGTGGCGCAGCCAGAATTTTTGTTCGGGGGGGGCCCGACGCGAATATTCAACAGAATTTTTGTTCGGGGGGGGGGGGGGGGGCCGACGCGAATATTCAACTGTATCTACTGATAGACAGGTAGAGAAGTTTGCATGCAGAAAAATCTAGGGGGGGGCCCGGGCCCCTCGGGCCCCCCCTGGCTGCGCCCCTGGTTTCAAGCAAAAAAAATGACAAACCTAAATCATGGCCAAAACCGGGATACGTTATAAAAGTGAATGTATAGTATAGATAAAATTCCCAGAAGGAACCAGAATTAATACTGAATACGTAGATAGGGTTCGAGGAAAGCAAAGGGGGGAAAACAAACACCAGCAGTACTTAAAGAACGTGAAGAGGGTTCCACGCGATATGAGGGAGCAATCGGTTAAGAACAGGGTTCGGTGCGAAATGAGGGCGCACAAGATGGTCTTAAAGAGGTTATCTTGTGAAATGAGTGACATGAATATTATGCATGTAGGTGTCTATTTGAGAAGAAAATTTGTTAACATATTATTTCAGATTCCGATATACAGAGTGTAAGTAACACTCTGTATATCGTATATTTGTGAAATAAAATAATTTTCATTTAAAATGTTAATTTTTGTAAAAAATCTGAAAACACTTAATATTTCCGAAAAAGTTGAAGATAGGTATAGGACATTGTACATGAATTATGTCTAGAATTTTCTGAAGAATCCAAAAAATAAATAATATAGAGGAGAGGGGGTTGCATTTGAAATAAGAAAGTTGGTATTGGCCACGGTCGCATGGAACACCCTATATAATTTTATTTTCTTGAAAAATATGCGCATTTAAAATTACAAATCGACGTGTCCGAGCGTTTTTCCTGATATCCCCTCATTTATTCGTTATCGAATTTATTCCATTTGGCTGTTACACTGTGTAACAGTGGATATTAACTCAGAAAATATCCATTTTAGGGCAAGGGTGTGATCACTCACATTATTTTTTAACGTAGATTCAATATCTGCCATAAAAAAATGGGGTTCTGATTTGAAAAAATTGATTTTTCACGATTTTGTCATCCCTAACTTTGAAAGCGATTTTTTCACCCCCTGTATCATGAATCACGATTTCGATTTTTAAAGTGGATACATCAATCTTACATCTTGAAAAGTCCCAAAAATGAAAATTTTCCATCCAAAAACCTCGAAGTTATTCTTGTTTCTGCGGAGCTCTATTTTCGATTTTTTTTTCGAATTTTCCCGCTCAGAGAGAATTTTCCAACCAAAACTGAAAAATGTTACATCAAAATAACTTGAAATTTTCTAAGGAATCTATTTCTGCAATAAAAAAATGGTGTTCTAATTTGAAAAACGGAAGTTGACGTCATTTCCGGAAAAACCGGAGGTGCTCATGCCTTGAAAATATTTCAGATTTCATCAGCATCGTGACTTATAAGTGCTGAATTTCATGAAAATACGTTCAGTAGTTTCCCGTATAAATATGGGTGAGGTTCCTCGTGAAAGACCCTGTATACTTAGGGGAATTCTGTGTTTTGTTTCTAAACTCATTCCCAAGTGTCTCTGGATTCTTTCGACCAATATTGAATCGTGCACATTTTATGAGTTGAAGGCACCTTGATAGCTCATTACCATATGAATTCCTCACCCCCTTTAAAAAACTTACTTTCCTTATGAAAAAACGATGAATGGCCATTGAGTCCGTAAATCTACGAATTGAAAACTATTACTGGAATATGTAAAGACCCTATCTATGCCTCTCCACTGCATAACAGGGTTTCAAGTGAATAAAATGGGGGTATTTGTTTTAAAAATTGGCTTTATGATAGCCAGTTCGACCATAACCCAAGTGCATATTTATTCCAACACTAATTTCTATGGAAATTTCATCCGAATCTAGAGCGAGGGATACACTAGAGGTTTTCCTTGCAGTTTTGCCCATAATTTTCGAATATAGGTGAATTCGTTTATATTGCAGTAGGCGTAATATAATAAAGAAATACGTTCGGCGCAAATAATGCGTCAGTCGATACGGCCTCTTTTTCAGAACGGAAATGATAACTAAGCTTCAGATGTTTCTTACGAATAGGAAACGCCAATCTTCCAGCGTCATAACATAATTTTCATCTCACCTGTCAAACGCACTGATTTTCTTGAGAAAAGCAATACGGATTACTGTCAATTTCAATCCAGGGCAATGAAATTAGGAAATATAAGAGGAGGACTATTTATAGATCTCCGAAGAAAGTGTCGCATCAAAGAAATACATTTTTCTACAGATGTTCTATTTCAATAAAAAGGACAGTGTCTAAGCAACACATTACGTTGGATACTTTTCGGTCTCGCCTCGTATTTGTGCAGAATTTTCGATGGCGTTTATGGTCTGATTGACCAATTCACAACTGACGAAATACGGTCAATTTCAGCGTCAGGTTGGCCATTAAGCATCAACTTATTCTCGAGGATACTTAAAATCTGCATTTTGTTTTAAGTGTCTTTCGGTGTCAAGGCCGCCTTTTGTTATCAGTTTGTGTGAGCTTTCTTTAGAAGAAAGTTTTACGTAATTTCGTTCTGTTTATAATAGTCCTTCTAATGTACAGTGTGTCCCAAATAAGTCCTAATCTTTCTTGTGCTACTTTTTGATGAAACCCAAAAAAACATTAAATTGATTTGTTCCAGCTGTCTTTAGTGCCACAGAATGATTTTCAAATTTTGCCATTTGCTGTTATAGTTTAAAAAAAGTATTTTTATATAAACTGCTCCACAAGAGTTAGGGATATCGTATTCAATCGTTTTTAAAAGTATGCAATCTTCGAGAAAATCGCTGTAAACTCATTTAAAACTCAATAACAACTTGAATCGATCCAATAAAAATCAGTATGAGACATTTCGTCAATCTGGTCGCCTTTTTTCCGAAGTTTGGTTCTCTGCATATGCTTCATGAATGTTCTTAATTTGAAATGAAGTCAGTTATCAACGGCTTCGATTTGAAACGAGTTTTCTGAAAATGCCAAGACGGGAATTAACAAACGCTGAGGCTTATAGGGCTATCGGAATGCTACAGGGTAACGTAACTCAGGTTGTTGTAGCGGAAAGGCTCCAAGTCAGCCAAAGTGTGATATCTCGACTTTGGAATAGGTTCAGGGGGACAGGTTACGTGTTGGAAAGACCAAGGCTTGGTGGGCGACGAAAAACAACACCTGCTCAGGATCGTTTCATCACCGTTTCGGCGAGAAGAAACCCTACATCTACGTGTAGAATGCTACGTACTCTTCAAAATGCAAATGGGGTCCAAGTTTCCATCGAAACCATCAGACGACATTAAGGGGAATTCCATTAACACGTGACCATAAGCGACAAAGACTGGAATGGGCAAGGCAACATATCATTTGGAACGATCAATGGCGTAGTGTCCTTTTCACTGATGAATCCAGATATGGACGATTTTCAGATTCTCGAAGAATAAGGGTATGGACAATCCCACGCATACCTCGTAATCGTCGCTATGTCCAAGAAGTCCATCCATTCCGAGGGGGTAGTGTTATGGCATGGGCCGGGATATGTTTCAACGAGCGCACAGATCTACACATTTGTCCTGGGAATATGACCGCCTTACACTATATTGTGCCAAATTTTCACGCTGCTATTGGTGAAACTTTTCAATTTCTAGACGATAACGCTAGACCGCAGTCGCACCGTGCAGCCATAGTTGAGAATGCGCGCGAGGAGCTTGGTATTCCACACTTACAAATACCTCCGACCTCACCAGATTTGAATTGCATAGAACATGCATGGGATATGCTCCAAAGAAGATTAGATAATCATCAACCTACCCCAGAATCCTTAAATGATCTGAGAGGGGTTCTGCCCCGTTTATGGAACCAAATTCCTCAAGAAATGTTCAACAACCTCGTGTGTAGTATGCAAAGAAGATGTCAAGCTGTTATTGATGCCTGTGGAGGCCATACATTGTATTGATAGTCTTAAAATGCTTGAATTCTCTGGGAATAAAATTTCGTTATTATACTCGATTTTTCTTAACCACCCTGTATACGCTGCAGACCTACAGGCTAAAATTAATTTGCAACTTGAAATCATATTAATATGAATTTTCATCACAAAAATCTTATTTTAACTATATTTTTTTGCAATTTAAGTCAATATCCCTAACTCATGTGGAGCAGTTTATTTCTTCATATTATTCACTAATTTTTATTTCGGGAGTCATACTTTGAAATATCGATATTCCCTTTTTCAATTAAGCCCCCTGAATGTCTAGCATGTAAATTAATTTTTTCAACTGTAGATTCTTGAAGCCAAACGAAATATTCTTTTATTCTCCATTTTTACGAATTAGGCATTGTTGAAAAGATACAGCCATTAAAAAGGACTGGGCGAGTATGTGCCTGGCATGAGATTTTGGTATGGATGTGAACACCTCAAAGTTGATAGGTATATCGTGATAAAAAAAATATTTGGAACATACTCTAATACTAACCTTATCAAAGCAAAAACTTTGAAAAATTATAATTCAGAACAATGAAAATACAGGCTTAGTCTATATGGCAGGTTTAGGCACCATAGATCATGTTTTGATATCTCATAACGTTGCCGGTTATACAATTTTATCCTGCAATACCTTGGCCACAACCGTCCTAATGAAGACGGCTCTAACGTGACCGTAGATCTATCTAAAGGTGTTTCAAATTGCGCGTTTTTTTATACTGAACTAGCGACCCGCCCCGGCTTCGCACGGATGCAATGCAATCCTTATAAACAACGGTAGTGCCGGCGCCGCACCGCTATGTCCCTGCATTTTAAATCTGTAATATCTTCGGAAATATTCATTTAAATTACATGCTGTAAAGGGCCATATTGATCTATATTGAATGGACAATGTATTTAAGGTACTTAATTGGATAAGGATTAATGCTGTATTGCTTAAAATAACTTCCTAAAAAAGCCATTTTTTCCCGTAAAATGTAAAGGATAAAAAATGGTTATTGTGGGTTATCCTTGAGAGATAGACATATACCATCGCGTACTTTTCTGTTGACCTTTTTCAGGAGAACAATACCGAGTACATTATTTTGATTTATCTCGTGGGGTTCAGTCAGCGTTTGCAATGTAAGCGCAAAAAAATGTGTTTAATTTACGACATCACATTAGAAACCTGTAAATTCATCAGTGTTTCTCTACAATATTATGCATGTATCATACATATAGACCTTCCTCTTGAATCACTTTATATATTAAAAAAATCCGTTTCAACATCCGTTGCGTAGTTTCGAAGATTTGAGCATGCATACATAGGGACGAAAGCGACTTTGCTTTATACTATGTAATGATAAAACACATAATTTGCATTAATTTACAAAAACTCTTTATTGATAATTGAAGTATCAGTTATGACATTTATGTACGAAAAATAATATCTGCCAAATGGCCTCCTCTTGCAGCTCTACAGACGTCCACTCTTTTGTTCAAATTTTCAATGACATTTTGACATAATTGAGGCTCAATCTCACTAATGACACGAATAATTTCATCCTTTAGTTCGGGAATCGATTGTAGATTATTCTTGAAGAACTGGCTTTCTACATAACCCCAAAGAAAATAGTCCAACGGTGTCAAATCACATGATCTTGGTGGCCAATTGACATCACCGTTTCAGGAGATTTTTGTCTCAATAAATCAATTGTGTCATTTGCAAAGTGAGGTGTGGCGCCATCCTGCTCAAACCAAATAGCCTATAGATCAATATTCATTAATTCAGGCCACAAAAATTCGATTATCATCCGACGGTATCGATCACCATTGACAGTTACAGCTTCACCAGCAGCATTTTCGAAGAAGTAAGGTCCAATTACACCACCTGACCATAATGCACACCAAACAGTGACTCGTTTAGGATACGTAGGTTTCTCATGAATAATTCGTAGATTTTCCTCACCGCAGATACGACAATTTTGTTCATTAACATAGCCACCAAGTTCAAAATGTGCCTCATCGAAAAACATGATTTTTTCAGAAAAATCAGCTGGTTGTTCATTGATGAAATTGACAAATGAACGACGTTTTAAATGATTTAATGGCTTTAGTTCCTGTGTTATTAACCTTATATGCCTTCAGAGCTAAATCATTGTGTAAAATACGCCATGTTGTGGACCCACTAAGTCCAACTTGTTATCAACGTCGTCTAACGGACATTTCAGGGTCTTCTGCAACACTTTCACGAACCAAATCAATAATTTCTTGTGTCTTTTTTGGTTTTCCACCGAACCGGTCTCTTGAAATTTTTTAATAATTCTACCAATAGTGCTTTCAGGTGGACGATTATGTAAACCATAAAATTCACGTAATTTTTCAAGAACGCTTTTCACAGAACGCTGATTTTCATAAGATAAATCAACAATTTTAACGCGTTTTTGTAAGAGTACGAAGCCATCTTTATAAATGTCATACATCACACTTCTTAAATGTCAAAATACCCAGACGAATTCAGTGCGGCATCTATATTTTTTTTCTTAAAAAAACCGCGCAATTAAAAACATTCTTCATTTTCTTCGAGGAAAAAAAATAGGAAAATATTTAGCCCAGTATAGCAAGCGATGGCCCTGTATTTAATCCACCATGATTTATGTAATTCCTGATGTTGGTGAAAAATGAAAAACAATATCAATTGTGAAATATACGTATTAATCATTTAATATTTGGAGAAATACGTACGTAATAATTGAGGAAACATTAAACCATAATTGAGGAAATGCAGCTTATATGTATATTTAGATCATCCATATACAGGTATATTTATAAATCTGATTAGACTGATTCATCAGAGGTTTATGTGGAACTGAAGAAATTTTAGTGGCTGCTGGAGCGCGTGATGATTAATGTTCCCAAAATATTAATTAAAAATTGAATAGAAATTATAGCAAAGGTGCAAAATATTTATAAAAGATGGGTAGTAAAGAGTTCCAAAGCCGTTTTCAAATTTCCAAATGAAGAGTTCCAAAAAAGTTAGACAGGCTTTTTTTTCAGTGATCCGGAGCAACGAGAACAAAAACACTGATCCTCAATCTAATTTCGATTTTTATTTTTCGGGCCAACGTTTCGAGGGCTATTTCCCCAATCATCAGGTCTAGAACAATAAAATTTTGATGGTGACCTTTTACAGGAAACGCTAAGAAAAATGTGATGAAAAATCTTCCTCTTACCAGTCTAAGTTTATACTCGACAGTGATGGCATTGTAGTCATTAAAAAACTATTATACAAAACAAGAAGAACAAAATATAAGACAAAATAAAAATCGAATTTAGATTGAGGTTCAGTGTTTTTGTTCCCGTTGCTCCGGATCACTGAAAAAAAAGCCTGTCTAACTTTTTTGGGACTCTTTATTTGGAGATATAAGATGGCATTCACTTGGAGTAATTAAATATTGCTATGTATACTGATATGAACTAAGACTCCATTGAAATAATCCATAGATTCAAAGAGATTCAATAATACAATAGACTTAGAAAAAAGAATACTAATTATTGATTGAACCTGAGATTAATTCGGAATAGTTTGAAACTCTTACTTATTTTAAAAACACATACAAAAGATTGAAAATTCTGAAATTCACTGCAAAAAGCTGCGAAAAAGAGATAATAAGTATCAAGAAATTGACTGATGAGTATTCGATTCAAATTTTGAGACAGCTTTTGAAACTGCAAAAAAGGACTCAAAATACCGAATAATGATTCGTGACAAGAATCACCTGGAATAAAAACAGTCTTGGAAATTGCGAAAGCACCTTAAAAATAATGATTCAATTAAAATAATGAAATAACCTTAGAAATTTCAAAAGGTGAACAGTAAATAATAATTTAGGAAATTGCAATTTATGAAGATTTTCCATACATATAGTGGTTGAATAATCAACTAGCAATTTGGAAAAATGATAATGATTATTGACTTGGATAAGTATATTCGATTGGATTAACTAAAATTGGAACTGATGGGTATTCGATTAAAATAATAGAATCCCTTTGGAAATTGTGAAAAAGGAATAAAATACCTATTGATTCATACTGGGATTCTCTTGGACTCAAGTCGTCTTAGAAATTTCAAGGAATCTCATTCATAATATTGATTCAGAATGCGATTCCCTCATAAAAGTCGAATTGAAATTATAATAAAGGTATATCAAGTATTGATTTAGATTTCCATTCACCTCAAATGAATAGAAAAGCCCTAAACATTTCAAATTCGAGATATCAATAAATGTTACGGAATAAAATCTATTTGAAATAATGAAAAAGTTTTCGGAAAATTCGAGAAATAAATACTAAATTTTAATTTGGACCGAAGTTCAATTAGAATTTAGCCTTAAAAAAGGAATACTAAATATTGCATGAGATTTTATATATCAACTGATAGCTTTTAAATTTGCAAAAAACAGCAAATATTGTTTCAAATTGCAATTCACTCGATGTAGATGGAAAAACCTTAAATATGGTAATGTTTCGATGGTTTACCGAATCTTATGTTGAATGGTCGACGAAAGAAAAGTGAAATTTTTCTGCAAGAGCAGCTAGTTGTTTATGTATGACTGATAATTGATTTTGATTTGTTGTTTGTTATGGCTTTTGATATTTCGTTTAGTTTATTGCGGCTTATGGAGACATTGAAATTGGCTTTGAATCTTGACATTTGTATCTTCCTAAACCAAACAAAAGAAGCTTCCCAACATTCACAGAATCACAGCTATTGTAAAGTTAATATCGCCTTCGTCATGTGTACATAAACGTTAAAAATAGGTGCCCTCAATACGGTTAATTCACTCGCTACTTACTTGGAAAAACAAACAGAAGCACACCCATTGGTAATATCGATACAACTTCTTCTCCTTGTCTTTGGTCGTGGTGCTAACACCGGGATAACCAGCGTACCTCGGAGTGTGAGTAGGTTCCACAAGCGTAAAGGTAGAGTGGATCCAGCAGTAGGTGTTAAGGACGTCTTCAGGTATATCTTTGGTGTGGATGCAGTCTATGGGGTTTCCGACATATTGCCTGGTTGTCACGATCAAACTGAAGGCTATCAGGATGAGGACGGTCAGAGAATAGTGTAAACGAAAAACCGGCGAATCTATGTGGATGTGGCTCACTCGAATCAAAGACTTCAGGCCACGGAAAATATCGAGCATTGTTAACCCTCGAAACTTGGTCGCATTTAAGACGAACCATGATACCCGTCACGGAAGTTCTTACATGGTCTTAGACGTCCACACGTGCGTCGGAAATCGCGGAAAGCGTCTTGACGCCTCGCGTCTCGTACTGTTTCTGGGAAGTCTCAGATTTTCCGTATTTTTCGGCAGAGGAGGCGTATGAACATCACCGCTATCCCGTTTTAGTTTATAAATAAATACGAATTCTG
Source organism: Adalia bipunctata (assembly GCA_910592335.1). Taxonomy (NCBI): domain Eukaryota; kingdom Metazoa; phylum Arthropoda; class Insecta; order Coleoptera; family Coccinellidae; genus Adalia; species Adalia bipunctata. Next base: position 17,389,847 of record OU342954.1, on the reverse strand, counting down.
AATTGTGAAGCACGCGCGTACTGGGGTTTCGTATACGTATAATTGTATGGACGAAATTGTTGCTTATTTATGATCGGTTTCGATTTCGATGGAAATGAGGTGTTTATGTAAAATTGATGTGAGGAGTGCAGAAACGTTTTGATTATTGATGGCCAAAAATGGGTTTTTTGGTTTTTAACGGCTGGTGATGAAAAATAATATGGCGGGAAAATCCGTAAGAAATCCCAATATGAGGCGTTAAAAAAAATGTTTCTTATGAGTAGAACACGGAATAAAATGGTCAAAATTTTCGAGCACAGGGATACAATAGGAATAGATTATTGAAAAAAACATTGACAGGTATACAGGGTGTAAGACAAACATGCGGCAAAAATTGAAGAGATTTCGATGTGGGCTTGATGGGTTGATAAGAAATTGAGACCAAATGGGGTTTTTGTATTTCACTCTTTCGGTATTCAAGAAACACATATTCGAATCTGATCGTGGAACTCTCTCATTTTTGCGAGATATGAATTTTTTTCATCATTTTTCATAAACAACCCCCCAAATCTCCAATTCTGGGGGCTAAGAATATATGGGGTTTTTAGTATTTCATTCTTTCGGCATTCACGAAACACATATTCGAAGCTGATCGTGGAACACTTTGATTTTTCCGAGATATGAAGTTTTTCGTCATTTTTCATAAATAACCCCCAAATCTCCAAACCTGGGGGCTAACAAACTATGGAGTTTTCAGTATTTCATTCCAACGGCATTCAAGAAACACATATTCGAATCTGATCGTGGAACACTTCCATTTTTCTGAGATATGAATTTTTTCGTCATTTTTCATAAATAACCCCCAAATCTCCAAATCTGGGGGCTAACAAACTATGGGGTTTTCAGTATTTCATTCCAACGGCATTCAAGAAACACATATTCGAATCTGATCGTGAAACACTCTCATTTTCTCGAGATATGAATTTTTTTCTTCATTTTCAATGAACAATCACCAAACCTCTAAACCTGGGGGCTAACAAACTATGGGGTCTTTTGTTTTTCATTCTTTCGGCATTCAAGAAACACATATTCGAATCTGATCGTGGAACACTCTCATTTTTCCGAGATATGAATTTTTATTATCACATCGCATAAAAGACCCCCAAATCTCCAAACCTGGGGGCTAACAAACTATGGGGTTTTTAGTATTTCATTCTTTCGGCATTCAAGAAACACATATTCGAATCTGATCGTGGAACACTTCCATTTTTCCGAGATATGAATTTTTTTCATTTTTCATAAATAACCCCCAAATCTCCAAATCTGGGGGCTAACAAACTATGGGGTTTTCAGTATTTCATTCCTTCGGCATTCAAGAAACACATATTCGAATCTGATCGTGGAACACTCTCATTTTCTCGAGATATGAATTTTTTTCCTCATTTTTAATAAATAACCCCCAAACCTCCGAACCTGGGGGCTAACAAACTATGGGGTCTTTTGTTTTTCATTCTTTCGGCATTCTTGAAACACATATTCGAATCTGATCGTGGAACACTCTCATTTTTCCGAGATATGAATTTTTATTATCACATCGCATAAAAGACCCCCAAATCTCCAAACCTGGGGGCTAACAAACTATGGGGTTTTTAGTATTTCATTCTTTCGGCATTCAAGAAACACATATTCGAATCTGATCGTGGAACACTTCCATTTTTCCGAGATATGAATTTTTTCATTTTTCATAAATAACCCCCAAATCTCCAAATCTGGGGGCTAACAAACTATGGGGTTTTCAGTATTTCATTCCTTCGGCATTCAAGAAACACATATTCGAATCTGATCGTGGAACACTCCCATTTTCTCGAGATATGAATTTTTTTCCTCATTTTTAATAAATAGCCCCCAAACCTCCGAACCTGGGGGCTAACAAACTATGGGGTCTTTTGTTTTTCATTCTTTCGGCATTCAAGAAACACATATTCGAATCTGATCGTGGAACACTCTCATTTTTCCGAGATATGAATTTTTATTATCACATCGCATAAAAGACCCCCAAATCTCCAAACCTGGGGGCTAACAAACTATGGGGTTTTTAGTATTTCATTCTTTCGGTATTCAAGAAACACATATTCGAATCTGATCGTGGAACACTTCCATTTTTCCGAGATATGAATTTTTTCATTTTTCATAAATAACCCCCAAATCTCCAAATCTGGGGGCTAACAAACTATGGGGTTTTCAGTATTTCATTCCTTCGGCATTCAAGAAACACATATTCGAATCTGATCGTGGAACACTTCCATTTTTCCGAGATATGAATTTTTTCATTTTTCATAAATAACCCCCAAATCTCCAAATCTGGGGGCTAACAAACTATGGGGTTTTCAGTATTTCATTCCTTCGGCATTCAAGAAACACATATTCGAATCTGATCGTGGAACACTCTCATTTTTCCGAGATATGAATTTTTATTATCACATCGCATAAAAGACCCCCAAATCTCCAAACCTGGGGGCTAACAAACTATGGGGTTTTTAGTATTTCATTCTTTCGGCATTCAAGAAACACATATTCGAATCTGATCGTGGAACACTTCCATTTTTCCGAGATATGAATTTTTTCATTTTTCATAAATAACCCCCAAATCTCCAAATCTGGGGGCTAACAAACTATGGGGTTTTCAGTATTTCATTCCTTCGGCATTCAAGAAACACATATTCGAATCTGATCGTGGAACACTTCCATTTTTCCGAGATATGAATTTTTTCATTTTTCATAAATAACCCCCAAATCTCCAAATCTGGGGGCTAACAAACTATGGGGTTTTCAGTATTTCATTCCTTCGGCATTCAAGAAACACATATTCGAATCTGATCGTGGAACACTTCCATTTTTCTGAGATATGAATTTTTTCGTCATTTTTCATAAATAACCCCCAAATCTCCAAATCTGGGGGCTAACAAACTATGGGGTTTTCAGTATTTCATTCCAACGGCATTCAAGAAACACATATTCGAATCTGATCGTGAAACACTCTCATTTTCTCGAGATATGAATTTTTTTCTTCATTTTCAATGAACAATCACCAAACCTCTAAACCTGGGGGCTAACAAACTATGGGGTCTTTTGTTTTTCATTCTTTCGGCATTCAAGAAACACATATTCGAATCTGATCGTGGAACACTCTCATTTTTCCGAGATATGAATTTTTATTATCACATCGCATAAAAGACCCCCAAATCTCCAAATCTGGGGGCTAACAAACTATGGGGTTTTCAGTATTTCATTCCTTCGGCATTCAAGAAACACATATTCGAATCTGATCGTGGAACACTTCCATTTTTCCGAGATATGAATTTTTTCATTTTTCATAAATAACCCCCAAATCTCCAAATCTGGGGGCTAACAAACTATGGGGTTTTCAGTATTTCATTCCTTCGGCATTCAAGAAACACATATTCGAATCTGATCGTGGAACACTCTCATTTTCTCGAGATATGAATTTTTTTCCTCATTTTTAATAAATAACCCCCAAACCTCCGAACCTGGGGGCTAACAAACTATGGGGTCTTTTGTTTTTCATTCTTTCGGCATTCAAGAAACACATATTCGAATCTGATCGTGGAACACTCTCATTTTTCCGAGATATGAATTTTTATTATCACATCGCATAAAAGACCCCCAAATCTCCAAACCTGGGGGCTAACAAACTATGGGGTTTTTAGTATTTCATTCTTTCGGCATTCAAGAAACACATATTCGAATCTGATCGTGGAACACTCTCATTTTTCCGAGATATGAATTTTTATTATCACATCGCATAAAAGACCCCCAAATCTCCAAACCTGGGGGCTAACAAACTATGGGGTTTTTAGTATTTCATTCTTTCGGCATTCAAGAAACACATATTCGAATCTGATCGTGGAACACTCTCATTTTTCCGAGATATGAATTTTTATTATCACATCGCATAAAAGACCCCCAAATCTCCAAACCTGGGGGCTAACAAACTATGGGGTTTTTAGTATTTCATTCTTTCGGCATTCAAGAAACACATATTCGAATCTGATCGTGGAACACTTCCATTTTTCCGAGATATGAATTTTTTCATTTTTCATAAATAACCCCCAAATCTCCAAATCTGGGGGCTAACAAACTATGGGGTTTTCAGTATTTCATTCCTTCGGCATTCAAGAAACACATATTCGAATCTGATCGTGGAACACTCCCATTTTCTCGAGATATGAATTTTTTTCCTCATTTTTAATAAATAGCCCCCAAACCTCCGAACCTGGGGGCTAACAAACTATGGGGTCTTTTGTTTTTCATTCTTTCGGCATTCAAGAAACACATATTCGAATCTGATCGTGGAACACTCTCATTTTTCCGAGATATGAATTTTTATTATCACATCGCATAAAAGACCCCCAAATCTCCAAACCTGGGGGCTAACAAACTATGGGGTTTTTAGTATTTCATTCTTTCGGCATTCAAGAAACACATATTCGAATCTGATCGTGGAACACTTCCATTTTTCCGAGATATGAATTTTTTCATTTTTCATAAATAACCCCCAAATCTCCAAATCTGGGGGCTAACAAACTATGGGGTTTTCAGTATTTCATTCCTTCGGCATTCAAGAAACACATATTCGAATCTGATCGTGGAACACTTCCATTTTTCCGAGATATGAATTTTTTCATTTTTCATAAATAACCCCCAAATCTCCAAATCTGGGGGCTAACAAACTATGGGGTTTTCAGTATTTCATTCCTTCGGCATTCAAGAAACACATATTCGAATCTGATCGTGGAACACTCTCATTTTCTCGAGATATGAATTTTTTTCCTCATTTTTAATAAATAACCCCCAAACCTCCGAACCTGGGGGCTAACAAACTATGGGGTCTTTTGTTTTTCATTCTTTCGGCATTCAAGAAACACATATTCGAATCTGATCGTGGAACACTCTCATTTTTCCGAGATATGAATTTTTATTATCACATCGCATAAAAGACCCCCAAATCTCCAAACCTGGGGGCTAACAAACTATGGGGTTTTTAGTATTTCATTCTTTCGGCATTCAAGAAACACATATTCGAATCTGATCGTGGAACACTTCCATTTTTCCGAGATATGAATTTTTTCATTTTTCATAAATAACCCCCAAATCTCCAAATCTGGGGGCTAACAAACTATGGGGTTTTCAGTATTTCATTCCTTCGGCATTCAAGAAACACATATTCGAATCTGATCGTGGAACACTCCCATTTTCTCGAGATATGAATTTTTTTCCTCATTTTTAATAAATAACCCCCAAACCTCCGAACCTGGGGGCTAACAAACTATGGGGTTTTTAGTATTTCATTCTTTCGGCATTCAAGAAACACATATTCGAATCTGATCGTGGAACACTTCCATTTTTCCGAGATATGAATTTTTTCATTTTTCATAAATAACCCCCAAATCTCCAAATCTGGGGGCTAACAAACTATGGAGTTTTCAGTATTTCATTCCAACGGCATTCAAGAAACACATATTCGAATCTGATCGTGGAACACTTCCATTTTTCTGAGATATGAATTTTTTCGTCATTTTTCATAAATAACCCCCAAATCTCCAAATCTGGGGGCTAACAAACTATGGGGTTTTCAGTATTTCATTCCAACGGCATTCAAGAAACACATATTCGAATCTGATCGTGAAACACTCTCATTTTCTCGAGATATGAATTTTTTTCTTCATTTTCAATGAACAATCACCAAACCTCTAAACCTGGGGGCTAACAAACTATGGGGTCTTTTGTTTTTCATTCTTTCGGCATTCAAGAAACACATATTCGAATCTGATCGTGGAACACTCTCATTTTTCCGAGATATGAATTTTTATTATCACATCGCATAAAAGACCCCCAAATCTCCAAACCTGGGGGCTAACAAACTATGGGGTTTTTAGTATTTCATTCTTTCGGCATTCAAGAAACACATATTCGAATCTGATCGTGGAACACTTCCATTTTTCCGAGATATGAATTTTTTTCATTTTTCATAAATAACCCCCAAATCTCCAAATCTGGGGGCTAACAAACTATGGGGTTTTCAGTATTTCATTCCTTCGGCATTCAAGAAACACATATTCGAATCTGATCGTGGAACACTCTCATTTTCTCGAGATATGAATTTTTTTCCTCATTTTTAATAAATAACCCCCAAACCTCCGAACCTGGGGGCTAACAAACTATGGGGTCTTTTGTTTTTCATTCTTTCGGCATTCTTGAAACACATATTCGAATCTGATCGTGGAACACTCTCATTTTTCCGAGATATGAATTTTTATTATCACATCGCATAAAAGACCCCCAAATCTCCAAACCTGGGGGCTAACAAACTATGGGGTTTTTAGTATTTCATTCTTTCGGCATTCAAGAAACACATATTCGAATCTGATCGTGGAACACTTCCATTTTTCCGAGATATGAATTTTTTCATTTTTCATAAATAACCCCCAAATCTCCAAATCTGGGGGCTAACAAACTATGGGGTTTTCAGTATTTCATTCCTTCGGCATTCAAGAAACACATATTCGAATCTGATCGTGGAACACTCCCATTTTCTCGAGATATGAATTTTTTTCCTCATTTTTAATAAATAGCCCCCAAACCTCCGAACCTGGGGGCTAACAAACTATGGGGTCTTTTGTTTTTCATTCTTTCGGCATTCAAGAAACACATATTCGAATCTGATCGTGGAACACTCTCATTTTTCCGAGATATGAATTTTTATTATCACATCGCATAAAAGACCCCCAAATCTCCAAACCTGGGGGCTAACAAACTATGGGGTTTTTAGTATTTCATTCTTTCGGTATTCAAGAAACACATATTCGAATCTGATCGTGGAACACTTCCATTTTTCCGAGATATGAATTTTTTCATTTTTCATAAATAACCCCCAAATCTCCAAATCTGGGGGCTAACAAACTATGGGGTTTTCAGTATTTCATTCCTTCGGCATTCAAGAAACACATATTCGAATCTGATCGTGGAACACTCTCATTTTTCCGAGATATGAATTTTTATTATCACATCGCATAAAAGACCCCCAAATCTCCAAACCTGGGGGCTAACAAACTATGGGGTTTTTAGTATTTCATTCTTTCGGCATTCAAGAAACACATATTCGAATCTGATCGTGGAACACTTCCATTTTTCCGAGATATGAATTTTTTCATTTTTCATAAATAACCCCCAAATCTCCAAATCTGGGGGCTAACAAACTATGGGGTTTTCAGTATTTCATTCCTTCGGCATTCAAGAAACACATATTCGAATCTGATCGTGGAACACTTCCATTTTTCCGAGATATGAATTTTTTCATTTTTCATAAATAACCCCCAAATCTCCAAATCTGGGGGCTAACAAACTATGGGGTTTTCAGTATTTCATTCCTTCGGCATTCAAGAAACACATATTCGAATCTGATCGTGGAACACTTCCATTTTTCTGAGATATGAATTTTTTCGTCATTTTTCATAAATAACCCCCAAATCTCCAAATCTGGGGGCTAACAAACTATGGGGTTTTCAGTATTTCATTCCAACGGCATTCAAGAAACACATATTCGAATCTGATCGTGAAACACTCTCATTTTCTCGAGATATGAATTTTTTTCTTCATTTTCAATGAACAATCACCAAACCTCTAAACCTGGGGGCTAACAAACTATGGGGTCTTTTGTTTTTCATTCTTTCGGCATTCAAGAAACACATATTCGAATCTGATCGTGGAACACTCTCATTTTTCCGAGATATGAATTTTTATTATCACATCGCATAAAAGACCCCCAAATCTCCAAACCTGGGGGCTAACAAACTATGGGGTTTTTAGTATTTCATTCTTTCGGCATTCAAGAAACACATATTCGAATCTGATCGTGGAACACTTCCATTTTTCCGAGATATGAATTTTTTCATTTTTCATAAATAACCCCCAAATCTCCAAATCTGGGGGCTAACAAACTATGGGGTTTTCAGTATTTCATTCCTTCGGCATTCAAGAAACACATATTCGAATCTGATCGTGGAACACTCCCATTTTCTCGAGATATGAATTTTTTTCCTCATTTTTAATAAATAACCCCCAAACCTCCGAACCTGGGGGCTAACAAACTATGGGGTCTTTTGTTTTTCATTCTTTCGGCATTCAAGAAACACATATTCGAATCTGATCGTGGAACACTCTCATTTTTCCGAGATATGAATTTTTATTATCACATCGCATAAAAGACCCCCAAATCTCCAAACCTGGGGGCTAACAAACTATGGGGTTTTTAGTATTTCATTCTTTCGGCATTCAAGAAACACATATTCGAATCTGATCGTGGAACACTTCCATTTTTCCGAGATATGAATTTTTTCATTTTTCATAAATAACCCCCAAATCTCCAAATCTGGGGGCTAACAAACTATGGGGTTTTCAGTATTTCATTCCTTCGGCATTCAAGAAACACATATTCGAATCTGATCGTGGAACACTCCCATTTTCTCGAGATATGAATTTTTTTCCTCATTTTTAATAAATAGCCCCCAAACCTCCGAACCTGGGGGCTAACAAACTATGGGGTCTTTTGTTTTTCATTCTTTCGGCATTCAAGAAACACATATTCGAATCTGATCGTGGAACACTCTCATTTTTCCGAGATATGAATTTATATTATCACATCGCATAAAAGACCCCCAAATCTCCAAACCTGGGGGCTAACAAACTATGGGGTTTTTAGTATTTCATTCTTTCGGCATTCAAGAAACACATATTCGAATCTGATCGTGGAACACTTCCATTTTTCCGAGATATGAATTTTTTCATTTTTCATAAATAACCCCCAAATCTCCAAATCTGGGGGCTAACAAACTATGGGGTTTTCAGTATTTCATTCCTTCGGCATTCAAGAAACACATATTCGAATCTGATCGTGGAACACTTCCATTTTTCCGAGATATGAATTTTTTCATTTTTCATAAATAACCCCCAAATCTCCAAATCTGGGGGCTAACAAACTATGGGGTTTTCAGTATTTCATTCCTTCGGCATTCAAGAAACACATATTCGAATCTGATCGTGGAACACTCTCATTTTCTCGAGATATGAATTTTTTTCCTCATTTTTAATAAATAACCCCCAAACCTCCGAACCTGGGGGCTAACAAACTATGGGGTCTTTTGTTTTTCATTCTTTCGGCATTCAAGAAACACATATTCGAATCTGATCGTGGAACACTCTCATTTTTCCGAGATATGAATTTTTATTATCACATCGCATAAAAGACCCCCAAATCTCCAAACCTGGGGGCTAACAAACTATGGGGTTTTTAGTATTTCATTCTTTCGGCATTCAAGAAACACATATTCGAATCTGATCGTGGAACACTTCCATTTTTCCGAGATATGAATTTTTTCATTTTTCATAAATAACCCCCAAATCTCCAAATCTGGGGGCTAAGAAACTATGGGGTTTTCAGTATTTCATTCCTTCGGCATTCAAGAAACACATATTCGAATCTGATCGTGGAACACTCCCATTTTCTCGAGATATGAATTTTTTTCCTCATTTTTAATAAATAACCCCCAAACCTCCGAACCTGGGGGCTAACAAACTATGGGGTCTTTTGTTTTTCATTCTTTCGGCATTCAAGAAACACATATTCGAATCTGATCGTGGAACACTCTCATTTTTCCGAGATATGAATTTTTATTATCACATCGCATAAAAGACCCCCAAATCTCCAAACCTGGGGGCTAACAAACTATGGGGTTTTTAGTATTTCATTCTTTCGGCATTCAAGAAACACATATTCGAATCTGATCGTGGAACACTCTCATTTTCTCGAGATATGAATTTTTTTCCTCATTTTTAATAAATAACCCCCAAACCTCCGAACCTGGGGGCTAACAAACTATGGGGTCTTTTGTTTTTCATTCTTTCGGCATTCAAGGAACACATATTCGAATCTGATCGTGGAACACTCCCATTTTCTCGAGATATGAATTTTTTTCCTCATTTTTAATAAATAACCCCCAAACCTCCGAACCTGGGGGCTAACAAACTATGGGGTCTTTTGTTTTTCATTCTTTCGACATTCAGGAAACACATATTCGAATCTGATCGTGGAACACTCTCAGTTTTTCGAGATATGAATTTTTTTCATCCTTTTTCAAAAACAACCCCCAAATCTCCAAACCTGGGGGTTAACAAACTATGAGGGTTAGATATTGCATTTCATTGTTTCGGCATTCAAGAAACACATATTCGAAGCTTATTGTGGAACACCCCCATTTCGTCGAGTTATGATTTTAGTCAGAAATCACCCTCAACAACCCCCACAACTCCCTCCCTGAGGCTTAAAAGTCTCCAAATGATTAAAAGGGATTCAATTTCTTATCAACCCACCAAGCCAACATCGAAATCTGAATGCGATACGATCTCATTTCAGTGAGTTATGAATTTACTGTCGAATAAAAAATTCCTGTAACATTTTTCGATAATATTCGAAATAAAGTGGGAAAAAAAGAAAAATCAAAATGACAGAATTTACTTTTCTTGTGATATCTCAATAACCGGCCCTGATAATCTCGATTTGTTTGAACTGCTTGACAATGCTTCTATGGATACAACTTTTTCTTCATTTGACCGACCTTCTAACTCTTATGGTTTAAAAGTTACCAATAGGTACAATGCCATTGAAAAAGTGGCCACCCTGTATACAGGGTGTTTCAGAAGAAGGGACCGTAAATTCGGGAACTTAATCCTCAGATGATTTTATGACAAAAAGTTCCTATGGACTATAGGTCCCTGACGCACTGTTTCTGAGATACGGGTGCTGAAATTTAAAAATTAACAAAAAAAAAATTGGTTTTATGAAATTATTTTCTACACCGTACACGATTTTTTTTGCGTTTTGGTAGGTCATGAGTACGCATTAAGACATATTTTTTCCTATACAAAATTATGTTCAATTTTCACCAGTGGCGTACGTACAGACTTCTGTCCGAATAAATTCGGTGGAAAAATTGGTAAGCCAATGATTTTTCTGGAATTTTAAATTATTTTCGTAATAACCACATAATTTGCAATAAGAATGGTTTCTTGAGTTTTTTACCTGCGACGAATACTTTCTGAGAAAAAAAAATAAAATGCAATTTCATCATGTGTTTGAATGCGTAGGTACTCATTTTCATAATAAGTTTCCGTAAATTCGGGGTCTTAATCTTCAGATGATTTTATGATATAAAGTTCTTACGGACTATGGCTCTCTGACGCATTGTTTCTGAGCTGTGGCGGATCCAGCTCTCGAGAAAGGGGGGGGTCACGGTCAGGTGGATTACATACCCGCCAATTGATTTTTTTTATCAAACACAAGATTTGAGGGTTCATCCAGTCCAGGGGGGGGGTCATGACCCCCATGACCCCCCCCCTGGATCCGCGCTTGTAGTTAATGCACTCGTTTTCTCACCACCCTGTGGGTAGAGTGCTCGGCTACTTGAACGAATTCCACCAAGGGAATATAAACGCGATAGTTAATGCACTCGTTTCCGCACCACCCTGTAGGTAGAGTGCTCGGCGCGTTTTGTTTTTGAGTGGTATCCCCAGCAGGCCTACTCCACTTTGGGTCGAAACGCGCCAAATTTATTTCTAATAATCTGTTAATTAACAAATTAACCAGATATTAGAGGTTCGCGGAAAGGAAAAGTTTCAATTTAGTTCTAGCCTACGATTCTTCTCAAGGTCACACGGATACGTACAGCATATGTGGGGTTAGGGGAACCATGCCATTAAAGCCCCTTATGGCCGAAAGAAAACCGGAGATCCAGAAAGAAATATCACTTTTTCTTTTTTTTTCGATTTGGCGAACTCCGACTTGAACATTGTTTATTGTCGCACTCGTTTTGCCGCATTTTTTGGGGCGCAAACCTGTTTCCGCTTTTTGGGCGCAACTTTGTTTCCGCATCTTTTGGCGCATACTTGTTTCCGCATTATCCTTTTGAACGAATTCCACCAAGGGAATATGAACGCGATAGCTAATGCACTCGTTTTCTCACCACCCTGTGGGTAGAGTGCTCGGCTACTTGAACGAATTCCACCAAGGGAATATGAACGCGACGCATTTGTTGGCGCATACTTGTTTCCGCATTATCCTTTTGAGCGAATTCCACCAAGGGAATATAAACGCGATAGTTAATGCACTCGTTTTTTCTCACCACCCTGTGGGTAGAGTGCTCGGCTACTTGAACGAATTCCACCAAGGGAATATGAACGCGACGCATATTTTTCCGCATTTGTTGGCGCATACTTGTTTCCGCATTATCCTTTTGAACGAATTCCACCAAGGGAATATGAACGCGATAGTTAATGCACTCGTTTTCGCACCACCCTGTAGGTAGAGTGCTCGGCTACTTGAACGAATTCCACCAAGGGAATATGAACGCGACGCATATTTTTCCGCATTTGTTGGCGCATACTTGTTTCCGCATTATCCTTTTGAACGAATTCCACCAAGGGAATATGAACGCGATAGTTAATGCACTCGTTTTCTCACCACCCTGTGGGTAGAGTGCTCGGCTACTTGAACGAATTCCACCGAGGAAATATGAACGCGACGCATATTTTCCGCATTTGTTGGCGCACATTTTCTCCGCATTCTTGGCGCAATCTTTTTTCCGCATTTGTTGGCGCATACTTGTTTCCGCTTTATCCTTTTGAACGAATTCCACCAAGGGAATATAAACGCGATAGTTAATGCACTCGTTTTCGCACCACCCTGTAGGTAGAGTGCTCGGCTACTTGAACGAATTCCACCAAGGGAATATGAACGCGACGCATATTTTTCCGCATTTGTTGGCGCATACTTGTTTCCGCATTATCCTTTTGAACGAATTCCACCAAGGGAATATGAACGCGATAGTTAATGCACTCGTTTTCTCACCACCCTGTGGGTAGAGTGCTCGGCTACTTGAACGAATTCCACCGAGGAAATATGAACGCGACGCATATTTTCCGCATTTGTTGGCGCACATTTTCTCCGCATTCTTGGCGCAATCTTTTTTCCGCATTTGTTGGCGCATACTTGTTTCCGCTTTATCCTTTTGAACGAATTCCACCAAGGGAATATAAACGCGATAGTTAATGCACTCGTTTTCTCACCACCCTGTGGGTAGAGTGCTCGGCTACTTGAACGAATTCCACCAAGGGAATATGAAGGCGACGCATATTTTTCCGCATTTGTTGGCGCATACTTGTTTCCGCATTATCCTTTTGAACGAATTCCACCAAGGGAATATAAACGCGATAGTTAATGCACTCGTTTTCTCACCACCCTATGGGTAGAGTGCTCGGCTACTTGAACGAATTCCACCAAGGGAATATAAACGCGATAGTTAATGCACTAGTTTTCTCACCACCCTGTGGGTAGTGTGCTCGGCTACTTGAACGATTCCACCAAGGGAATATATGAACGCGATAGTTAATGCACTCGTTTTCGCACCACCCTGTAGGTAGAGTGCTCGGCTACTTGAACGAATTCCACCAAGGGAATATGAACGCGACGCATATTTTTCCGCATTTGTTGGCGCATACTTGTTTCCGCATTATCCTTTTGAACGAATTCCACCAAGGGAATATAAACGCGATAGTTAATGCACTCGTTTTCTCACCACCCTGTGGGTAGAGTGCTCGGCTACTTGAACGAATTCCACCGAGGAAATATGAACGCGACGCATATTTTCCGCATTTGTTGGCGCACATTTTCTCCGCATTCTTGGCGCAATCTTTTTTCCGCATTTGTTGGCGCATACTTGTTTCCGCTTTATCCTTTTGAACGAATTCCACCAAGGGAATATAAACGCGATAGTTAATGCACTCGTTTTCTCACCACCCTGTGGGTAGAGTGCTCGGCTACTTGAACGAATTCCACCAAGGGAATATAAACGCGATAGTTAATGCACTCGTTTCCGCACCACCCTGTAGGTAGAGTGCTCGGCGCGTTTTGTTTTTGAGTGGTATCCCCAGAAGGCCTACTCCACTTTGGGTCGAAACGCGCCAAATTTATTTCTAATAATCTGTTAATTAACAAATTAACCAGATATTAGAGGTTCGCGGAAAGGAAAAGTTTCAATTTAGTTCTAGCCTACGATTCTTCTCAAGGTCACACGGATACGTACAGCATATGTGGGGTTAGGGGAACCATGCCATTAAAGCCCCTTATGGCCGAAAGAAAACCGGAGATCCAGAAAGAAATATCACTTTTTCTTTTTTTTTTCGATTTGGCGAACTCCGACTTGAACATTGTTTATTGTCGCACTCGTTTTGCCGCATTTTTTGGCGCAAACCTGTTTCCGCTTTTTGGGCGCAACTTTGTTTCCGCATCTTTTGGCGCATACTTGTTTCCGCATTATCCTTTTGAACGAATTCCACCAAGGGAATATGAACGCGATAGCTAATGCACTCGTTTTCTCACCACCCTGTGGGTAGAGTGCTCGGCTACTTGAACGAATTCCACCCAGGGAATATGAACGCGACGCATATTTTTCCGCATTTGTTGGCGCATACTTGTTTCCGCATTATCCTTTTGAACGAATTCCACCAAGGGAATATGAACGCGATAGTTAATGCACTCGTTTTCTCACCACCCTGTGGGTAGAGTGCTCGGCTACTTGAACGAATTCCACCAAGGGAATATAAACGCGATAGTTAATGCACTAGTTTTCTCACCACCCTGTGGGTAGTGTGCTCGGCTACTTGAACGATTCCACCAAGGGAATATATGAACGCGATAGTTAATGCACTCGTTTTCGCACCACCCTGTAGGTAGAGTGCTCGGCTACTTGAACGAATTCCACCAAGGGAATATGAACGCGACGCATATTTTTCCGCATTTGTTGGCGCATACTTGTTTCCGCATTATCCTTTTGAACGAATTCCACCAAGGGAATATAAACGCGATAGTTAATGCACTCGTTTTCTCACCACCCTGTGGGTAGAGTGCTCGGCTACTTGAACGAATTCCACCAAGGGAATATAAACGCGATAGTTAATGCACTCGTTTTCTCACCACCCTGTGGGTAGAGTGCTCGGCTACTTGAACGAATTCCACCAAGGGAATATGAACGCGACGCATATTTTTCCGCATTTGTTGGCGCATACTTGTTTCCGCATTATCCTTTTGAACGAATTCCACCAAGGGAATATAAACGCGATAGTTAATGCACTCGTTTTCTCACCATCCTGTGGGTAGAGTGCTCGGCTACTTGAACGAATTCCACCAAGGGAATATAAACGCGATAGTTAATGCACTCGTTTTCTCAACACCCTGTGGGTAGAGTGCTCGGCTACTTGAACGAATTCCACCAAGGGAATATAAACGCGATAGTTAATGCACTCGTTTTCTCAACACCCTGTGGGTAGAGTGCTCGGCTACTTGAACGAATTCCACCAAGGGAATATAAACGCGATAGTTAATGCACTCGTTTTCTCAACACCCTGTGGGTAGAGTGCTCGGCTACTTGAACGAATTCCACCAAGGGAATATGAACGCGACGCATATTTTTCCGCATTTGTTGGCGCATACTTGTTTCCGCATTATCCTTTTGAACGAATTCCACCAAGGGAATATGAACGCGATAGTTAATGCACTCGTTTTCTCAACACCCTGTGGGTAGAGTGCTCGGCTACTTGAACGAATTCCACCAAGGGAATATGAACGCGACGCATATTTTTCCGCATTTGTTGGCGCATACTTGTTTCCGCATTATCCTTTTGAACGAATTCCACCAAGGGAATATGAACGCGACGCATATTTTTCCGCATTTGTTGGCGCATACTTGTTTCCGCATTATCCTTTTGAACGAATTCCACCAAGGGAATATAAACGCGATATTTAATGCACTCGTTTTTACACCACCCTGTAGGTAGAGTGCCCGGCTTTTTGAACGAATTCCACCAAGGGAATATGAACGCGATAGTCAATGCACTCGTTTTCTCACCACCCTGTGGGTAGAGTGCTCGGCTACTTGAACGAATTCCACCAAGGGAATATAAACGCGATAGCTAATGCACTCGTTTCCGCACCACCCTGTAGGTAGAGTGCTCGGCGCGTTTTCTTTTTAAGTGGTATCCCCAGTAGACCTTATCCACTTTTCCGCATTTTGGCGCATACAGGATCTGTTTTATCCAGTTGAACGAATTCCACCAAGGGAATATAAACGCGATAGCTAATGCACTCGTTTTCTCACCACCCTGTGGGTAGAGTGCTCGGCTACTTGAACGAATTCCATCAAAGGAATACGAACGCGACGCATATTTTTCCGCATTTGTTGGCGCACATTTTCTCCGCATTCTTGGCGTAATCTGCGACATTTAAAGTTCGCCAGAACCTTTTCAACTTTATTTTCGATATACCTGAAATAAACCACCACCAAAAACCCTAAAAGTCACTCACATTGATGCTTCAAACTGTTGATTTTCCGCCCTTGGTCCATCGATGGCTGGAGTTGAGAATGGCAACCATGAAATCCCAACTCAGCCCGGAAAGGCCAAGGGTTCTCTGGGACCTACCTTCTCTTCCACCTGAAAGACCTGAATAGAAGAAACGCTACCGCTAACGCTATTTATTTGCCGCATACTTTTTACGCATTCATTGGCGCATGTGTTCTCTAAGACATTTCTCCTTCGCCAGAACCTTTCTGACATAAATATCAATATACCTGAAATTAACCACTACCAAAAACCCTAAAAGTCACTCACTTTGATGCTTAAAACTGTTCATGTTCCGCTCTCGATCCATAGATGGCTGAAGTTGGGAATGGTAACCATGACATCCCATGCAACTCAGCCCGGAAAGGCCAAGGGTTCTCTGGGACCTACCTTCTGAAAAAAAATTAAAAATCAACTTTTTCCATTTTGCAGCAAGCCATCAACTATTCCTAAGACATGTGAAAGGGATCAAATGCAGTTATAGTGATTAATGATTCGAAACTTATGGCATTTCATCGCCAACTATTTTCCTCAGAATGCCCCTAAACGAAATGAAATGCCACGTTGTCACTGAACAGCATACAGCATGAAACCAACGCGTATTTAAATTGAATCTGTTGGTTCCTGAAAGGATATTAACAGTTCGAAGCCAAAACGAAAACTGAACGACTCAACTAGATATTCTATCGAAGAAAATATGTATTCAAACAAGTCATACAAATAAAATTATAGAACAATAATGACTAGTAAGACGAATCATTCACGGATGACTAACTCAAATGGTAAAATTTCTTTTTTGTTTTCGTGTTTGCTTCAAAAGAGGAAAAATTAAGTTTTCTAATTGTTTCAAATTTGAAATAATTTTCCAACAACGTTAAAGCAATAATTGTAGAGAAATAACTCAAATTTCAGAGTACGATTTCAATTATGAATCAGAAATTTTATTTAGAGACTTTTCATGCATTAAATAATAATTTCTGTATGATAAATTATACAACTAGCTATGGAAAAGTAACAAATTGAAATAATACTCTGAAAATTCGAAGTTATTTCCTCAGTTATAATCAATTGTCCTATGAGGATCACACTGTATAACATTTGTGAAAAATTATAAAACCATCGAAACGATTAGAAATCTAATTTTTCAATGTTTGCAGCAAACTTTCAAACAATTGTGAAGAATAAATAACAAAAAGAAAAGTGAAAGTAGAAATTGTTATTGATTTGGAAATTTTCATTTTAATTTTACCATTAATGAATAGATTTTCCTAACACTTGGGCCATCAAGAATTCAGAAATAAGTTGAAAGCCAGGATTTTTCATACAATTGTGAAGAATAGTGAAAGTACAAATTATTATTGATTTATTAATTTTCATTTCAATTTCACCATTAATGAATAGATTTTCCCAACACTTGGGCCATCAAGAATTTAGAAATAAGTTAAAAGCCAGGATTATTCATGAATAATTCAAATAAGGTATAGACAAAGACTCATGCAACTCACAATTTCAAATTAATCCGTATTTAAGGCACCAACACACCGCACTGTTTTTCGCGAAAGGCCAATAAGGCCCTATTGTATAGTCACAATAAGGGGCCTAACAACATAACACGACACTTGCACTAACACGGCACTTGCCACCGCACAACATAAAACGAACGAGAATTTAGGATGTTTACAGATCGAGCCGAGAACGAAAACTGAACGATTCAACTAGAAATTCTAGTGAAAAAGAAATAAGATTATATAACAATGATGACTAGTGAGACGTTTCATTCACCGATGACTAACTCAAATGGTAAAAATTCTTCTTTGTTTTCGTGTTTTCTTTAAAAGTGGAAAAATTATGTTTTCAAATTGTTTCAAAATTGAAATAATTTTCCATCAACGTTAAAGAAATAATGGTAGCGAAATTCCTCATATTTCAGAGTACGATTTCAATTATGGATAAATCAGAAATTGTATTCAGGTAGTTCTTAAGCATTAAATAATAATTTCTATATCAGAAATTATAGAAATTATTATTATTTATTATAGAAATTATAAAACCACCGAAACAATTAAAAATCCATTTATCCATGTTTGCAGCAAACCTTCAAACAATTGTGAAGATAAATAACAAAAAGAATAGTGAAAGTAGAAATTGTTATTGATTTGGAAATTTTCATTTCAATTTCATCATTAATGCATAGATTTTCCTAACACTTGGGCCATCGAGAATTCAGAAATAAGTTGAAAAAGCGAGGATTATTCATGAATAACAAATAAAACTAAGACAAGGACTCATGCAACTCACAGTTTCAAATAAATCCGTATCAAAAGGCACAAACACACAACTGTTTTTCGCGAAAGGCCAATAAGGCCCTATTGTATAGGCACAAGGGGGCCTAACAACATAACACGACACTTGCACTAACAAGGCACTTGCCACCGCAAAACATAAAACTAACGAGAAATAAGGATGTTTACAGATCGAGCCGAGGAAGAAAACTGAACGATTCAACTAGAAATTCTAGTGAAAAAGAAATAAGATTATATAACAATGATGACTAGTGAGACGTTTCATTCACCGATGACTAACTCAAATGGTAAAAATTCTTCTTTGTTTTCGTGTTTTCTTTAAAAGTGGAAAAATTATGTTTTCAAATTATTTCAAAATTGAAATAATTTTCCATCAACGTTAAAGAATTAATGGTAGCGAAATTCCTCAAATTTCAGAGTACGATTTCAATTATGAATAAATCAGAAAATTGTATTCAGGCAACTTAAGCATTAAATAATAATTTCTGGATGATAATTCATACAATTAGCGGTGGAAAAGTAACAAATTGAAATCATACTGTGAAAATTCGAAGTAATGTCCTGAGTTATAATAAATTGTCCTATCACACTGTATATCAATTGTAAAAACACCGAGACAATAAAAAATCTAATTTTTCCATGTTTGCAGCAAACCTTCAAACAATTGTGAAGAATAGCTCAATTAGTTGTGAAAATTCTTGTATTTCACAGTATGATTGAAATGATCGAAGAAGCAGAAATTTCATTCATTTCTGCCGATATTATAAATTTCAGTTCAATTTGAATAATTGAAGGAGAAGAAATTTCATTCATACTTATTGTTTTTAATTTGGAAAAACAAAATGTTCTAATCGTTTAGAAATTAAAATGATCCACCATCAACAATAAAGCCGTAGTGGTAGTTGGAGAAGTAAATATCTTATTTATTTTTGTTGGACATATTGCTTTGAGTTAAGAAAAATGACTTTTTCTAATTGTATCGAAATTATATTGATTTTACATCAACAATGAAGCCATAGTGGTACCTAAATTAATTATGAACAGTGAAATTGCTCAAACTTCACACCAGGTTCGATTGAAATAATTGTAGAAGAAAAATTGTTATTTATTTCTGTCAAACTTATTGCTTCAAATTAAGAAAAATGATTTTTCTCAATTGTATCGAAATTATAATGATTTATTTCAATCAATTTCGCTACAAATATGGCTTCAATGTTGATGGATAACCATTCTAATTTCAATTTTATTTAGAAAAATTCATTTTTCCCCATTCAAAGCAATAAGTATGACAGAAATAAATATTATTTTTTCTTCTACAATCATTTCAATCCAATCTACTGTGAATTATTTTAAGAAATTTCAATGTTGATTATTAAACTCGCTACCACTGTAGCTTTAATGTTGATGGTAAATCATTCGAAAGGATTAGGAAATTTTATAATTCCAAATTAAAAGTACCTAATAATAAGTATGAATTATTATGAAATTAATTCTGCTTCTATTATTCCAATCGAGCTAAAATATGAGGAATTGACAGAAATAAATTTCTGCTCCTTCGATTATTTCAATCATACAGTGAAAACTAAGATTTTTCACAACTAATTGAGGTACCACTATGGCTTTATTGTTGATGGAAATTATTATAATTTTTTCTTAAAAATTTAATGTTTCTACAATAAAAGTAAATAATATGGAAACAATAGAAATTAGCATTTGTTGCATTCATCACAAAATGACTCGTCTTTGTTATCATCGTTGTTAATTGTTATATAATTTAATTTGTATGACTACTGACTAGCAAACATCCTAAAAAATTCTCGTTCGTTTCATGTTGTGCGGTGTCAAGTGCCGTGTTAGCGCAAGTGTCGTGTTATGTTGTTAGGCCCCTTATTGTGACTATACAATAGGGCCTTATTGGCCTTTGGCGAAAAACAGTTGTGTGTTTGTTCCTTTTGATACGGATTTATTCGAAATTGTGAGTTGCCTGAATCTTTGTCTTTATCGTATTTGAATTATTCGTATTATTATCGTATTTCAATTATTCAACTCATTTTTGAAATTTTGAAAGCCCAATTGTTAGGAAAAACTATTTGTTGGTGAATTAAAAAATTCGAATTCATTTATTTCTATTTTTACCATGCTATTTGTTATTTATATTTCAAAATTGTTTGGATGCTGCAAACATGGAAATATTAGATTTCTATATAATTGTTTCGGTGTGATGCTAATAGAAAATTAATTGTGCACTTAGGAAATAACTTTGAATTTTAGAGTATGATTTCAATTTCAATTTTTCTGTGACGCGTAGTTTGGGAAATAATCGACCTCGAGTCGAAAAATCGCGAAAAATGGGTCATTTTTGGAGTGCCGTATTTCCCAGAAAATTTGATTTATACAAATGCTGATTTTTTTGCATACATGCTGATCCTTTGTGATTCAAAAAAAACCTATTTTCATCCATCAGAGTCGAACAGTTTAGATTTTCTGATTTTTGATATAATTCGGATATTGATGATGAATGTTGATACAAGCCACGTATTGAATTGAAATTAATGAAAAATTGAATTGTACTTAGCACTAAATAATCTGTGGCGATTATTCTATCTAAACAACATCCTCTTGGATTTTATAAAATCGACTCTACACGGTTATTATTACAATAATTCACTGAAAGTCTTCACATAATAATCACGAGATCGAAGAAAAACACCTAAAATAATCACTTTCCCCTTCTATAACAACATGGAGCTTCCATAGCCATTTCAATGACGGAGATAAATGAAAAAATAAAGTTCTTCTTCGTCATAGAGCTCTGAATCCTACATTTTGATACCAAAACCACCCATGTAGCCCTCATAACTTCTGAGATACGGGGTGTTGAAAATTAAAAAAATGTTTTTCGAAATTATTTTCGGCACCGTACACGATTTTGGTAAGATATGAGTTCGCAATAAAACACATTTTTTGAATTTTGTGAAAAAAGGTACGCCATTGCTTTTGATAAATAAAAGTTTAACTATTCACTAATGAAAACAGAACTGCATATCTACTATCTACCACTAAAACTAATAATGCAAAATTGTTAAATTTAATTTTGTATAGGAAAAAATGTGTCTTCATGCGTACTCATGACCTACCAAAACGCAAAAAAAATCGTGTACGGTGTAGAAAATAATTTCATTAAACCAATTTTTTTTTTAATTTCAACACCCCGTATCTCAGAAACAGTGCGTCAGGGACCTATAGTCCAAGGGAACTTTATATCATAAAATAATCTGAGGATTAAGATCCCGAATTTACGGTCCCTTATTCTGAAACGCCCTGTATATTGTTACCACATCCGCGTGGGCCCTCCGGGCCACCGTAACATCCGGGCCCCCCGCGCCGCGGGGTTTCGCGGTATAGTAGAACCGCCACTGCATAGTGGCATACATAAAAAAGGTGAAATGCCAAAAAAATCGTCAATTTTTTAAACTTACCACGTCAACAATAATTTTCAAATTAAATTATATCGAAAATTGACGTGTGTTGAGATTGGATCATAGAACTTATAGTACTATAAGTTCTATGGATTGGATAGGATCCGAAGTCACAAAACGAAAAATTTAACTGAAAACCAAGCTGTAATGAGTTCATTACAGTACTGTTTTAGTACTGTAATGAACTCATTACGAAACTGAAAAGAGAAAATACTTCTACAAAATTCTTCTCACACAATTACTGGACTCATAACCTATCGATTAAATTTCTTCAATCTTTATTTATTATTATATTAATTACTAATCAAATCAAAAGTTTAATTCCATAAGGAAGGTATGATGCAAGATGCAACAAAAAAACTTATTAGTCAACCATATGTCGCTACCTAATTAATTGATTTACATACATTTGTTGACATGAATTACTGGATGCATTTCTAACATGGTAGGTCTTTCTTCTTAGATAATTGCCTGATGGAAACGAAAACAGTGTCTATTTTTGTTCAAAGCGACTTAATAAACTCATCTGCAGTTCAGCAACATTCAAACAGATGTCGGTTGAGTTCTGAATCAAGATTACCAACTAACAATGAATCAACCTAAAATAGGATCCATGTATCTTTCCGACCTAATCCACTTAATTATTTGTAATGAAAACATCGCTTTATCCCAATATTGTTAAGAGATTAATGGTTGTTGGCTAGTGTTGTTTCTTCAGATACATTACAAACTATTTACCTGAAATCGATCATTGAAAAAAACACGAATGTCGAAATTCATTTCGCCTCTAAGTTGGCTCAAAGTTCCTTCATACTCGCTCAGAGGATTTGCACTTTGCCCAAATCAATAAGGAGTGAGCTTATTCAAATCTGTTTTAAATCCACAATTTTAAATTTATCTTTTATGCCTTCTCATCTCTGCATTAATTTCATGTTAGTCCTCTAACCTAGTTACAGATGTAAGAGGCAATGCTGGAAATCTACTGCAATTCTTTACAGAATTTTTCATGTTCATACCCAGTCTTTCTCTTCAAATTTTCGAGCGCAAAAACGAAAAAGGAGTAATAATACGTTTCAGAGTATTTTCCCTGTAAATAAGGGGGAGGAATGGACTGACTCAAGATCTGAATCTCCTGAGTTCGTCTGGGGTATAATCACATTTAGAAGCTTGCTAAAGATATAACAGCGCAATGTTATGGAATAACACACAATGAGAATGTTCCGGCATAAAACAAATAATAAATAAGATAACTTAAATATACAAGGCAACTGATGACGTTATCAAATATTCATCTCTTGCAAACGAGAATTGAGTCATTTTCCTCGATTATCATTTTGGAATTGAAAAGTTGAGTTTAAGTTCCTATGAACTGTGAAAGAATGAGAAAATTTACACATCGCGCGTACAGATGATATTTGAACTGTATTTTTCTTGTGCATATTATTTTATATTGAATTGGTGGAAATGATGAAGTCTTCTAGAAGCTTAAGAAGAAATGATGGCTGTACGACGTATGGAACTGTTCAAATAGATGATGACGTAAAAGGTAAGATTGTGAAAAGTACTCATTTGTGAAAGATCCTAAATCCTGTATATATTCTTATTTCCTATTGAAATCATACTGAAATATTCTCCAGACAAATAAACCATAAAAACAGTGGTATGTGATGTGAGACCTCCGAAAGGGATAACCTGAAAGAGAATAATCCCACTTGTGTTTTATTTAAACTGTCTCAAGATTCTCAAGGGTTTGCTTATTCCTCGATAATAAGAACTTTACAGGATGATCAGTTATAGAAGAAATTTCTTTCGAAAACAGGCTTGTCGTATTTCTATTTCTGCATCTCAAGAAATTATTTTCCAATATGCAGGAGGTTCCCAAAAAAATATTTTCCAAACGGATGATTGCCCTGTAAATTTCCATGTATCTACTTTCAATAACCTTCAGCGTCTCTTTTAAAACTCAAAATATATATTGAGGGTTTCAAACGGGTGTGAAGAGGGTTCGACCCGAATTGAGGTCACAAACGGGGAAGTTCTTCAGAACTTTTTACAGAAGAAATCAACAAGATGCTGTTCGTCAAAATCACAATTTCCAAGTTATCATTTCGCACAACTCTCCCTTATTTGTATGTAGAGAGACGCTTGGTATTATTGAATTATTTCCAAAATAAAGAATGCTATCATTCATGTATAATTTCCACTTTGAATTCCTCGAAAAAATATCAAGAAGCACGAGGTTTATGAAGTAATCCTTGATTATCGCGAGATAATCTATTTGTTGAAATCATTAAAATTTTCCATTATACTTACGCATTCCTATATACAAGGACTGCTCCTTACGTTAACCTCAGGAATAAACCACTGATTTTTAAGGCTGACCTCCTTTATTATTTTAGGAATACAAAAAAGAAAGCAACTACATATTTCCAAAGATATAATATACAAATCTCTAGATATCAGATATTCAAGAAACAGGAAAATCTGAAAATTCATACCTATTTAATATTTTCCTTATAATGATCTGAAAACCATTTAACCTGGAAAGTTTGAAAGTAAGATCTTGAATGAACATTCATTTTTGTAGAGATCATCTTTGAAAAATTGAATTGAAAATCAAAGAATAAGCAGAAATTTTTCAGTGAACTGATGATCTAAAAAAACAATAATAAAAGTACGCACGAAATTCATATTTATTATGATTTTTTATCATCCCTTTCTCATAATCGAAATGAAATAAATTTTGAGTATTTTTATGTTTTCACACGAGTGATTGATATTTTTGAAGTATTATCGAAAACATGCCTTTTTCGTTCTGTAATTATTAATAAGACCTTCCGATACAAAATTCCTTCATTTGATAATAGAGCTGATAATTCCATCGAAAATAAATTCTTAAAAAAATTGCGATAAAAATATCAATTCAACCATATTTAAAAAATCTATGATTACTTAGGTTAGGTATCTTTTCGGATTCTGCAAAGTGGGACACCCTGTATAGTGGTTTGTGAAGGTTTTTTATTTGTTTCCAACGCATATACTCTCATAATTCATAATTTGTTATATCCCATTATTTAGCATAGAGTTTCAACATTTGATCCAAATATAATGAGATTAGATTCGAGATACAGATTCTCATGGATCTCTCCATGAACGTGACGAGACTAGATCCAAAACCCAAGGATTTGAGTCTATTGGCCTCAATGCGTTCAGTTTTTTATTCAGAGGCGTCGAATATAGGAAGTCGTAGGTTTTAACATCGATTTCAAATAGTAACGGAGATATTAGGATGACTGTTTCATGTGAGCCACCCTGTATGCATTTGTGCATTTGTTAAGTAGCGGATACTAATAAAAAATTCAATGGTAGTTGGACAAAATGTAGGAACTCACTGAGTGACTGAGTCTTATTGTGGTTTGTATTCTTACGTGAGGTTGAAATATACAGAGTGTAACAGCCAAATGGAATAAATTCAATAACGAATAAATGAGGGGGTGTTAGGAAAAACGCTCGGACACGTCGATTTGTGATTTTAAATGCGCATATTTTTCAAGAAAATAAAATTATATAGGGTGTTTCATGCGACCGTGGCCAATACCAACTTTTTTATTTCAAATGCAACCCCCTGTATATTATTTATTTTTTGGATTCTTCAGAAAATTCTAGACATAATTCATGTACAATGTCCTATACTTATCTTCAACTTTTTCGGAAATATTAAGTGTTTTCAGATTTTTTACAAACTATTTTATTTCACAAATTCGATACATTACACTCAATACTTATTTCCCATTTACCTCATGTACCGAATTTGTGAAATAAAATAATTTTTATTTAAAACGTTGATTTTTGCAATAAATCTGAAAACACTTAATACTTCCGAAATAGTTAGGTTTATAGATAGGTATATGACATTGTGCTTGAATTGTGTCTAGAATTCTCTGAATAATCCAAAAAATAAATAATATACAGAGGGTTGCATTTGAAATAAGAAAGTTTGTATTGGCCACGGTCACATGGAACACCCTATATAATATTATTTTCTTGAAAAATATGCGCATTTAAAATTACAAATCGACGTGTCCGAGCGTTTTTACCAACACGCCCTCATTTATTCGTTATCGAATTTATTCCATTTGGCTGTTACACTCTGTATGTTTATACCCCATTCACTTTTATAAAGTATGTACAGGGTGGGGCAGAAGAACCTATCCGATTTCAAATCCCTTTTTCTCAGAAGAGAGAGCAGGTAGAGTAGTGGGGTAAAAACCGTTAGAAAGCTGGTTTTATGCCGAGTTCAGCATTCACATGTATGTGACATACTGACACATTTCACCGTGTATATTTTGAAAATGTTAGGTTATAGTCATTTTTCTGTCAGATAATTACGACACGATGTCCTCTCTACATACAGGTCGTGGTAATTACGTATTTGTCAAAATATTTATTTACTTTGGGAAATTAATGAATTTGAGAAAATTTTATGTGAATTTAATACCTAATTCCAAAGACCTCTCGAATGCTGAAGAAACTTTTTTCTGTGTGAATACTGGAAATATTTCACGTATATAAAAATGCTTGGCAGATGTTATTTTCTTTTACGGTGATCAAGAATCGAGTGTTGAAATTTTACTGAAAAATAATGGACAGAATAGTCCGTTACTTTGTGATAGTTCATTCGAAAAAAAAAATTGAAGTACTCGAATAACCCGACAGAAAAACTTCTAAACGACCAGACGGACCTATGACATTTCCCACTTTTCAAAATTCTATAAAGAAATAAGACTGCAGAAGACATTCAAATACCTTTAGCAATCATTGGCAACGTCTCTGAGAATTATCTTGACATTGCCGATATTTCACGAGTGCCAACCTGCGTCAGGTTTAAGTAAAAAAAACCTAAATCTTGGTCAACCGGGACACTTTATAAAAGTGAATGAAGTATAGGGTTTGATGAGGAAGGCATTTCAATGACGTGCAATATTGAAATAAGAAGGCACATTCTTTTAAGTACAGTGAAAACGTAAGATGGTTTCATGAGTAAATTTTAAAACATAAAAATGAATAACTTTCTGAATTAAAAAATTCAATGTATGAACCGAGCACGGTCAAAAATTTATTGTTAATCGCTTTGGTTATTGTCAGATTGTAAGGGATGCTCAATTGGATTGTTAACGATAATTAAAGAAAAAAGTTCTGGCGTATCTATGCACGTGAAAAGATGTTTTATGTAAAGTTGAGTAGAATGACCTGAAACTTATATCGAAACAATAATTGAGATACCGGCGATTATCAGTTTTCTGACGGAAAATGATGAAAATCAGTGAATTTTCTTTGCGTTTCCCCTCGTACATAAATTATTGATGGATTTTCATCATGGATCTTTGAGTGGCATTCACTTGACTTTGGATACCGTGTCCGATCACAGGTTGATACGCGAACGAAATGCTATTTTCGCGAGATTCTCCATAGTTGTGATTTTATTTCGTGTGGGACAAATGAAGAAGGAAACTGAGGGAAATGAAACGGATACCGATGCTCCCTTGCTGACGCACACTGGTATGTTTTTAACGAAAAATTTTTTTTGGTTTTGTGATCTCGCGGCTCAATTTGATTTATCGATAAAAGTTAAGATACAATTTTGAAGTGGAAAAAACTATCCCTACAAATGTTTTCTTATTTCCATAGTAATTTTCAAATCATTTAAATTTTCTTGATAATTTTTCTGGGAAACCTCATTCCATAACCTGAATCAATAAGTTGAAAGGGCATGAAAAGTAACGCACAAAATATATATTAGATATGTATTTCTGAAATGTAAAGACTTTTGTTGCCGAGGATTATTTCGTCATTGATGGGGATTTTTGTCGATTCTCATATTATTATAGGGATGAAATGGTTAAACTCATTGTCTTTTTTCACTTATAGTGATCTACATTTTCTGTGATATAGCCCTCGTTTGGGCGGAACGAGCGCTCAAAAAGATTCCCATATCCAAGGAAATATCACAGCAAACAATCTGATCACACCAATTCCTTCACGGTTACTTTAATAAAATAAACATAATCATTGTAGTCAAGTTTCACAATTCTGATAAAGTTCAGTTATCAATTTATCAATGACAAAGTAATGCTGCTATCCACATCAGAATAAAGTGAAATTATTAACGAATTTTGAGCATACGGCTCATCCGTAATTACGGACAATACAAATCAGCGTACAATAGAGAAGGGTTGAATTAGAAGCATTTTCTCAACGACGTAAGTTAATGCCTTTGTTGCAACATGGATGGAGTCGGTCTCCAAACATTTCCGACTGTTTTAAGTCAAAAAATAACGGTCATTAAATTATAATTTTATGAGCCGAAAGATGCATGGCTTGGTTTATTGAGATTCCAGAAAGGAACGATTATTTCAGTGTGGCTATAACTGGAAACATAATTTTTACCCATTGTTGAGTGAATTTGTTGAATGTTCTAAGATTTTTTTCGAATTTCAATGAATTTTCGAGACTAATCATGCAGAAAGATGATAAATTCACTGTTTGAGCCTGATTCATAAAAAAGGGTTGGTTTGCATATGAATTAGGTCCAGGCCCGGATCTACGATTTTTTCTGAACGGGGCAAAAATTCATGATTGCGCCCCCCCTCATTTGTTTAAAATGTACATATATGAATTCATCGAAAAAACCAAAAATAAATAATACAAATGAATAATGAAAATAAAAACTAATAATAAGGAAAATATCACAAGGAAATAAATTGGACTTTTTTCTTCACATAGCATCATGCGGCGTGATTTTCTTTTCGCGAACGCATCTATCAGCTCCTCGAAATCTGTTTCGGAAGCAGTTTTGTATTCTATAGCTAAGATCGAGAGGCCATAGAGACTTTTCTGACTCATTAAGGAACGCAAATAATTTTCAATTTGCTGAAACTGCTTTAACATCTTGCAGACGTGGTAGGCAATGTGCATTGTGCACTATATTCCATATAATGTTAGATATACTGACATTACAAGGAAAGAATCTTTCAGATCTTGCCTGTGAATACTTTGTGCAGGTCTAATGAAGTCGATCTTTCACTTATTTCAGGAATCAACATTTTGAAAACCGCTAGTTTCTAGCAAAAATCAACTGCATTCAAGTCTCTTCAATATTTTTGCGCTGAAAGGGTCCCATTTTCTGCAGATCCTCTTTTTGCATGTTCAAAAGGGCATGGCCATTGAGGAATGAGAAATTCGTATGCAGACTCTCTGCGCTTTCTAATCTCTTTTTGATTTCTGACAATAATCTGTCGAAAACAACCTTAATTTCCTCGGAGAATAAACCAACTAGATCCGTTCTTGACTCATCATCGCACATTTCGTCAACCTGCTTTTTCTTCTTGGAAACACGTTTATTTCTCAGAATTGGCTCCACATTCAATTCTTCTGAGAGAAGTGTAGCTTCCGAGATCCAGTTTTCAATAAGTTTTTCTGTCATTCCTTGCAAGATCTTCATAAGACCTTGCATGAACGATAATGAACGTGAAATAACTATATCTCCTCTCTGAATTTCCACGTTGACCATATTGATCTCTCGCAGAATATTATCCCAAATTGTTAGGTTCAGTATGAATCTAAAATCCATCACAGCATGAAGCAAATGACCAGCTTCATACTTGTATTCTGCGACTAGTGAGGATTCTTTGATTTCTTCCACAGCCTTCACAACTCCCGGTAAATTATTGAGCAAGGCATTAACAGCTTGATGTTAAGTCCATCTAGTTTGGCTACTTCCTTTAAAATTTTTTTTCGTCCACTTTTTCATAATTGTCCATCCATTGAATTAACAAAATAACATACAGTTTTTGTACAACACCAAATAAATTTAATGCTTCTGAACATGATAAAGACGAATGGACACCCACAAGATTCAGAGTGTAGAATTCTGGATTGGACTCCTTTATATATATGCCAGCTTGTCAACTTCTAAGAAGTCAATAAAACGTTCCTTTATTTTTAGTTTTATAAGTCTTTGCTTTTATCTCATATCCAGACTACGTTCTCTTTAAATATCGTTCATTTGTTCTGTGAGAGACATCTGGGGTACAGTCGAACATAATAGTGAAATAGTTGGCCTCCTTGATCTTATAATAATGCTAATCCGAACTTTGGTGGCCATTAAATCGATAATTTCATTTTGCATATTTTTGGGAAGATAGGATGTTTGCCCTTTTTTTGAGCGGTCAAGATGGCACTTCAGAGTCGGGTCATATTTAATAATAATATTTTTTTCCGAGAAAATCAAAAATAAAAAAAATTTAACCTCTGGTTGTTTTTAGCGCCCCCTTAAGCTGGCGCCCAGGGCAAGCGCCCCGCTTGCCCCACCCTAGATCCGGGCCTGATTAGGTCCAACGAAGTATCAGCGTCCCTAAATAAAGTATAACTCTATCGCGCTCTGTGATCTTGTGCATTTCTATGACTCCAAACCCCAGACCAGCTCGAGTGCGAACTACTGATCCGATTTTGGAATTTTTTTCATTGTTGAAAATATATTTTATTCGTGAGTGTCTTGAGTTATGTGTGGTTATGCTAAAATCATTTTTCAGTGACTATTTCCCTCGTCTTAATTTCCATCAATCAGAAACGCGCAATTTTGAATCACAAATGGTTTCTAGATTGAAAAACTGTATGGCAGCAGCTGTCAGCAGTTTTTTCGGGCTTACCCGCGGCAAAACTTGACAGTCTGTTGTTCTAACGAAAATTAATAATACATAAATAATGCATCCAGAATAATCTGTTACTCATGAAATAGTCTTGTCAAATACCATTCGGGCATCTTATTTTTCCTGTGGAAAAAATCGAAAAAACACAATGCAAAGTAATATTTTTTTAACAAAAAGCATTCGTGTAGGTGCAAAAATCCTCATCTTCGACTCGGATTTTTGTTTCCACCAGCACTCATGCTCCTTGTTGAAATATTACTTAGCAACGTGTTTTTTCGATTTTTTTCGGAAAAATTGGATGCCCTTATGAGATTACTTACGAAATATTAGTATTTTCGTGGAAAAATTAAGTGATTTTCTGTGCTAACATGCGCTGATAAAACGATCCTATATAAATATATCAACTACAAAAAAATACGCGAAATGGACATGCGAAAAAGAGACATGGACAATCGGGGCTATTCACTAAGCAAAGTTGTTATGGATAGCAACTGTAAATCGTCGTTATCCCATGTAATAAGCATGAGATAACGACGATTTACAGTTGCTATCCATAACAACTTTGCTTAGTGAATAGCCCCGATTGTCTCTTTTTCGCATGGTACCACCAAAGAGCGGAAACTGTTTTTTGCTACCCCTGTATACTAGAGGAATGCCAATTTTAGAGTGGCAATAACCCATACTTTGTCTGATCATTACAGAACAACACAATAACTTCCAAAGGATAGCAATTCATGTTTTTTCGATATAATAGTGTGGAAATGATGTAATTGTTGATCATGCTAAGCGTTCATGTTAGAAACGATAACCGATTATTATTTAAAGGTAAACAAACACAGGTCGTCCTGGTCGTCCACTTTTATTTGTATACAAATAGTCACGAAAGTGGACATAAGAAAAAATTTGAATTATTGAATCAGATCAATATTTACTTTTTTGAACATGATCTGATTTTTTTTTCAGTATCTGCAACATTCGAAGATGCAATATCTGCAACGAGATTCGGAAAATTCAACATTATCCTCATCCTGATCTCCATACCCGGAAGATGGTCGAATTTGTTCGAAACGACGACTATGTCGTATGTCTTCCCTGCAGCTCAATGTGATTTGAACCTCAGTTTAAGCGATAAGGGTTTACTCAATGCAATAACATACTTGGGTGAGTTTATGTAGTAAGAACTGAGGGCAAATAGAAAAAGTGATCTTTTATTAAGGGGCCGTTATACTCTGGCCGACAGCTACAGCACCGATTCTCCGTTCAAAAAGAAACAGTGCCTTTCATTTTTCCAAGTTCACGCCCTCAATTTTTCACCTAAAATATTGATTTTTTTTTAATTGAAGTTAGAGGATGTTATGAGGGCACTCCAATTTCTTCTCTTTGATAAAATTATTTTTTCGCATGAAAAAATCGGCTACGGCACCGATTCTCCATTCAAAAAGTGCCTTTCATTTTTCCAAGTTCACGCCCTCAATTTTTCACCTAAAAGCTTGATTTTTTTTTAAATTGAAGTTAAACGATGTCTTGATGGCACTCCAATTTCTTCTCTTTGAAAAAATTATTTTTTCGCATGAAAAAATCGGGTTGAATTTGAGAGTCTATGAAAATTGACTCCATAATCGTTTTTCGGCGGTTGTTCATCAATTTTTTTTTAGAAAATTCATTGGAGTGCCCTCGACAAATCAATTTTCTATATTTAAAAAAAAATTCCATTTGGATAGGCGCTCAAATAATGCAAAAATTATGGGAAATTCTGGAAGTATTTTCAGAATTTTCCATGGCATGGCATGGATCAGCATAGACTATACAGGGTATACTGTACATATTCCTACCACGACTTCTCAGGTGGATTTTAAATGACCATTCAAAAGTGTCCTTTCCTCGTGACTCACCTATAAAATGCATGCAATCATAAATACTGGCGTCGTGCAAATGAGCTTCTAATAATTGTAGATCGGGAACTATTGATTATACTCAAGTCACGTTTATAAAGTAGGTATCCCGGTTGGCCAAGATTCAGGTTTATCAAGTTTTTTTCCTTAAAACTGACGCAGGTTGGTACTCGTGAAATGTCAAATAATTCTCAGAGACGTTGCCAATGCTAATTTCTATTTACCCTTTTTTAACTTTGTAAATGGAGTTAGTTCTTTTGAGGTCTAACTGTGGCACAGGTTTCGTAGTACTAGGTACTACATTTTCATATTGGAGTATTTCAAGTTGTGCAAACAGGTATTTAAATATCTTCTGTAGGCATATTTCTTGAGAATTTTGAAAAGTGAGGAATTCCATAGGCCCGTCTGTTCGTTTGGAAGTTTTTCTGTCTATTTATTCGAGTATACTTTTATTCTTTTTTCGAATGAACTATCACAAAGTAAAGGACTATTCTGTCCATTATTTTTCAGTAAAATTTCAACACTCGATTATTGATTTCCGTACAAGAAAATAGCATAACCGAATCTTCCAACCATGTTTATGTACGTGAAATATTTCCAGTATTAACAGAAAAAAAGTTTCTTCAACATTCGCCAGGTCTTTGAAATTATTGAATTAACATTATATTTTCTCGAATTCATTATTTTCCCAAAGTAAATACACATTTGATAAATACGTAATTACTACGACCTCTATGTAGACAGGACAACGTTGCTTAGTTATCTGACAGGAAAATGACTATAACCTAACATTTTCAAAATATACACGGTGAAATGTGTCGGAATGTCATGGTCAACCGGGATACATTATAAAAGTGAATGGAGTATCCTTCTAAATATGCATGAAATTTTGATTTTAGGAATGGTGTCGAGTGCCTTTATATGGGGTTACTTATGCGATTCTCTCGGAAGGAGAAAGCTCATGGTCATTGGCTTTTTTGTGGACACATTTTTCGTCCTTGTTAGTTCTTTATCGCAAACGTTTGCCCTACTTGTGGTGACAAAGTTTTTGGGAGGATTTATGTAAGTTCCCTTTTTCCTAAGACTGGGAAATCATTTGAATAATCGTGATTTTCTTTGTGGTTATAAAATGTCATAAATTATGAAATTACATTCCTTGAAGGGTTATTCATTGATCACGCCGCGCCTTGCATTACATGAAGGGTTTTATGGAATATCGAACACACTTCTTGTAAGCTTCCCGAACTCGAACAATTAATTAATTTGATAATAGGGATTTATATTAGCCAGTCTAGACTCCAGAGGTCCTAGAGGATATTAGGCGGACCATATTTATCTAAACATTATGTTAGGGCTCTGTTTTGTTATTCTCAACACATGTGATACTTGTTATAGCAAGAAAATATCGTAAATAATAACCAATAGGGTTTTATTGATGAAAAAATTATGTTCCCTCGACCTGATTAGTATTCATTGTTAGGTTTTTCCGAGATATTCAGCAATTCTTCGGATACAGGGAGGGGACCATGCCCCCTGCCCCACCTCTCGGATTTCGAAAATAACAATAGTCCTATTTATAACGTTGGTGAAAAATCTTTTCATGGCTCCCCCTGGAAAAAATCATGCCCCCCCCCTGAAGAACTGTCTGGATCCGCCAGTGAATGCTAAGTTAGCTCATTATAAGACTTTTTTTTTCAACAGTAACTGATCGTGAGATCGTAACAGTATTTTTCATGTTTTGTATCGTATCAGAAAATAGGTTTTTACATGTGGATAGAATCACAACACTGTTTGCAGATTTTGAAAAGAGTCTGTAATATACAGGGTGGCCAAGAGATTGACGTCAAAAAGACAGGTCCCTCGTGTCATGGGCTGTTCGAATCACCCCCATGTATGTTATGCGATTTTTCACGGTTTTCGAGTTATGAATTTTTTTATGAACTTTGAGAATTTTCGACTTGACCATCTTAAAGAGGATATTAAAAAAAAGTACAAGACTTCTCTGTGAAATTCTTCCGTAACTTAATCTCCATGAATTGTACTTTTATGCATGAAATAACCAAACTCGTAACTTTGATAAAAATTATGGAAATGTTGGTCTCAAGTGAAAAAGTTACGTGAATTGGATTATGATATGAATTCTCGAATCAAAATTAAAAATATAAAGAAGCTAATTCACGTTTTCTGAGTATGCTTAAAAACTGCGATCAACAGACAGCTTTTAGAATCATTGATAAAAAATGGTACTCAACACTTTACTTTTGCTAGAATTAGCCTTCAAAGTCATCGAGGTGGAAAAAATCAAAGAACTAGACATTTACTACAAAATTATTTTTTGCCATTTTGAGATTTTTCTGATCAAGTCATAATAGAAAATGCTGAAAATTAATGAAAATTAGCTTTAGATGATGGCCAAGAAAAGTTCTAGATAAAAAAAGAAAAAGTTATGGCAATAAATCACACATCATGATGTAAATAAAAAGAAATTTATTTATAAAATTCACAGTAGGTTTTCAAAGTGGCCACCTCCAGCCTCAATACACATTCTACACCTTCTTAGAAAATTTTCTTTTAATCGCATAAAACCTGCCCTGTTCTTTCTTAGGACACGTTCGGCTTCTCTTAAATTAACCAAACGAAAAAATCGATGGAATTAAGGTCTTTTCTTGACCAACATCTAGAGCTAATTTTCATTAATTTTCAGCATTTTCTAAATCTTAAAATGGCAAAAAATAATTTTGTAGTAATTGTCTTGTTCTTTGATTTTTTCCACCTCGATGACTTTGAAGGCTAATTCTAGCTAGTAGAGTGTTAGGTACCATTTTTTGTCAATGATTCTAAAAGCTGACCGTTGAGCGCAGTTTTTAAGCATACTAAGAAACAGTGAATTAGCCTTTTAACATTTTTAATTTCGATTCGAAAATTCAGATCATAATCCAATTCACGTAACTTTTTCACTTGAGACCAACATTTCCATGATTTTTATCAAAGTTACGAATCTGGTTATTTTATGTATAAAAGTACAATTCATGGAGATTAAGTTACAGAAAAATTTCACAGAAAAGTCTTGTACTTTTTTAATATATTTTTTAAGATGGTCGAGTCGAAAATTCTCAAAGTTCATAAAAAAATTCATAACTCGAAAACCGTGACAAATCGCATAACATACACGAGGGACCTGTTTTTTTCTTTCTGACGTTAATCTCTTGGCCACCCTGTATACATTTCACAGAAAATTTAATTTTCTTTTAGGTCACTAAAACTCTGAATACATTTTTTACTCATAAATAATTTTCTACTCTTTAGAATCAATGGACCCTTTGCTGCATTGACATGCTACCTCTCAGAGTTTCACAGTGCAAAATACAGAGCAAGAGTGCAAATGGTTCTTGGATTAGTTAACAGTACAGGTGCAATCTGTTTACCTTTCATAGCTGGCTTGATACTGCCAGCTGATGTGGAGTATAATGTCTTTAACCATTTGAGTGAGTTTTTACATTTTTATGAAATACGTTTATGTTTTATTTCCTTACAAACTTCAGAAAAATTGATATATAACATATCTATGTTGAGTTTATATTATTGTTATTGTTACAAGATTTGTGAAGAATACAAACAAAACATTCTGAGTCCTCGGTTGGAATAAACTCTCCTTATTTCTTATATTTTTCTAAATATTTGATCACTCATGCCGCGTAAGATAAAAAGCGTACGATAAATTCTTTGAATTTCAATTTGACCTTCAGGATTACACTCTTGGAATATTTTCCTGCTGGTGGCGGCATGTCCATCACTCCTTGCAGGATGCATATTTCTGTTTCTACCAGAAAGTCCGAAATTCTTGATGACTATAGGTAGAAACGATGAGGCTTTAGAAATAATGCGAACGGTGTATAAGATAAATTCTGGAAAACCTGGAGACACATATCCAGTAAGTAGAAATTTTAATTGAGAGGATTCAAAAACATAATTAAAAAATATATATAATACATAAATAATAAATAAATAATAAAACAACGAACAAGAAAGCCGACTTCATATAACTCATATTTATGGTTTTCACAGATAAAAAGTCTTGTAGCAGAAAGAAAGCAGGAACAGGCAGATTCAAATGGAGAATACAAAAGGAACTCGCAACAAGCCCTGAAAGAAGGGTGGAGTCAGTTAAAACCACTATTCGTTCCTCCACTTTTATCGAACATGTTGTTGGTATGTGGTTTGCAAATGTTAATTATGATGAGGTAAATTTAAGTTCATTTTTGATAAGTGAACCTTCTATATATGTCTCTGTAAACTATGGAGTGGGGTAAATTTTAATAATTTATTTTCAGTCTCAACACACTAAGGTTATGGCTACCTCAATTGTTTCAAGCAATAAATGACTACGAGTATTACAATAATGGTACATCAGCCCCCTTATGTACGATGCTGGAGGTGATAAGGCCGAAGCCTCAAAATCTGACCTCAGTCCCAGAAGAATGTGTAGTGGTGAGTTATTATTCATGTGATATCAGAATTGATAAAAAATATTATGATTTCGTCATACTTTTATGCAGTATGTATCATTATTACGATGTTCTCGAAGAGAATAAAAGAAACGATAAATTAAAAAAGAATTAGAAAAAAATAAGAGAATATACAAAAGGAAATTGCAATATTGTATCAAAGCATCTAAGGAATCATTTTATCTTGAAATTTACATTATTTGTTACATAAACTTTTTCGTTTCTTTTTTTTTTCTGAGGGTAGCTTTCGTGTTTTTTTATTTTATCACAGTGACATTGATTTTTCAAAGAATTCATAGTTGAGCAAGTTCAGCCTAGATTTCTTTGTAAATTCGATATGTATGTGAATTGATGTTAATTTCAATTCAATAAGGAAATTTTTATTGCAGATCGAAGCACTTACCTTTTATTTTTTTTCAGAATAATAATGTAGAAGTATATACGAATGTTATGATAGTTTCTACAGTAACCCTCATTGGTTATATTATAGCAGGATCTCTCATTAATATAATAGGGAAAAAAACCTTATTATGTGAGTATCAACAGTTTTCATGTTTCTAATTTCAGTACATATTGTTTTTTTTTCAGTCATACTTTCGATAACTGCTGGAATTGGCGGATTCAGTTTATATTTTGCACAAAGCACAGACGCAACATTGATTATATCTGCTCTGTATGTTGCATTAGGAAGCATTTGTGTTAATGTTATACTGAGCGTTGTTGTTGACGCATTCCCAACCACTTTGAGGTATGTGAAATAACTCGTATTGATTTTTTATTATTTGTGAAGTATTTCTTAAATTTTAAACCTCTTTTTTAATTCTTCAGGACAATGACAGTGTCCCTGACCATGATGATTGGAAGAATGGGCGCCATGACTGGTAACTTGATTTTTCCTTTTCTTCTGAAACAAGGATGTGGACCACCCTTTTTCTCCATTGGAATTGGTGTTATAAGTGAGTTTACAAGTATTATGTTTATTCTTGATTAGAATCAGAAACATCTTGAGTTCTATAGAAATTCATCGAAAATATATATTTTTTATATCTGAGATTCCTTTTTTCTCTTTTCTTTCAAAATTTGTTTGCATGAAAACTACTTTTTTTCAGGTTGTGCCTTCTTTGGACTATTTTTACCTGATACAGATATGAAAGCACTCCAATAATTAGAATTCTCTCTCACTTTGTGAATAAGTATTGTTATTGAAATGTTGCAAATAAATTTATATTTTTCTTTAAGCCTTCTTTAGTTTTACTCCACAGAAAGCTCTCATGTGTTGATTTCACCGCTTGTGGGAAATTTTTTGTTACTTTGGGAAAAATAATACCAGGTACCTAATGGTCTTCATGAATTGTGAACATTGGAATTCATATCTATAAGAAATTAAAAGCTACAAAATTTATTGAACATATTTATTTGATGATACTTCTATAAACTCTTCAAATGGTAACTGTAATAAATAATCAAGAACAATAAATGGGGTTTACATTTCATCATCTACAGAAAGATAGTTTGGGTAACTAGGGGGAAATGGTAGAAAAGGCGATATTCAGGGAAAACAAGAAGATAACAGCTTAGATAAACGAGAGTTCTTCAGGATTTCCGGATATTTAGAGCCATTATTTCAAAACATTGCATTTCAGTGTTCAACTGTTCAGATTATATGTGGCTATCAAATGTGAATATCAATTTTATCAAATTTCCGTGAAAAATCACAATTATGCGAAAATTTTTCGATTTCAGTGATCATCATACTCCTTCAAAGGACCCCGCACTTTTACTACGGGAAATGGCGTTCCGTCAAATTTTCTAAAATTTTGGTATAATGTAGTACTCGACATACTAATCAAAAGTGTCCATGGCCCTAACTCAATCCTATGACTAGTTTTTGAGATACAGGGCGTTGAAGTTGAGAATTACCCACTTTTACTACGCCCGTATCTCGGAATAGAATCGAATGAACTTCAATTTTTCTCAATAAACATTTCATTACATCCCCAAGGAGCAAGCATATAGAGGAATATGACCGAAAATCGTTACGAATACAGGGTTATCCATAATTGAATGCATGCCCGATTTTGAAGGTATAAAATATGTCAGTTCCAGAGCGAGAACGTTCGCAAAATGAACTATTACACTAGAAATGTTGTTGTTACATCAAAAAAGTCTGAAATACCCAAAATTTATACTGGGTGATCCATTATTATAGAAACTATTCTCAAGGAAGGTTAAATGGACACCCTGTATTTATGGGTTGATTCAAGGTGTTTGTTTAATGTTTTTAGAACATATCATCATGGACTTCAAAGAATACAGGGTGATTCAGTCATGAAATGAACTTTGAACCTCACGAAAATACCCAAAAACCACCTCTTTTTTTCATCACCCTCTATTTCAAGATTGAATCCGAGGAGGTGGGAGTTTTCTTTCACCACTCTACTTGATATAGAAACATCAATACGCCTGAGAGTTTTTATCCACTTCCTATGACCAGATTTTTTTTTATGTGATATGAAAATTATTTATTTATGTTATTCTATTCTTATACCAGCTAAAAATCTGGTCATAGGAAGTGGATAAAAACTCTCAGACGTATTGATGTTTTTATATCAAGTACAGTGGTGAAAGAAAACTCCCACCTCCTCGGATTTAATCTTGAAATAGAGGGTGATGAAAAAAAGAGGTGGTTTTTGGGTATTTTCGTGAGGTTCAAAGTTCATTTCATGACTGAATCACCCTGTATTCTTTGAAGTCCATGATGATATGTTCTAAAAACATTGAACAAACACCTTGAATCAACCCATAAATACAGGGTGTCCATTTAACCTTCCTTGAGAATAGTTTCTATAATAATGGATCACCCAGTATAAATTTTGGGTATTTCAGACTTTTTTGATGTAACAACAACATATCTAGTGTAATAGTTCATTTTGCGAACGTTCTCGCTCTGGAACTGACATATTTTATACTTTCAAAATCGGGCATGCATTCAATTATGGATAACCCTGTATTCGTAACGATTTTCGGTCATATTCCTCTATATGCTTGCTCCTTGGGGATGTAATGAAATGTTTCTTGAGAAAAATTGAAGTTCATTCGATTCTGTTCCGAGATACGGGCGTAGTAAAAGTGGGTAATTCTCAACTTCAACGCCCTGTATCTCAAAAACTAGTCATAGGATTGAGTTGGGGCCATGGACACTTTTGATCAGTATGTCGAGTACTACATTATACCAAAATTTTAGAAAATTTGACGGAACGCCATTTCCCGTAGTAAAAGTGCGGGGTCCTTTGGCAAGTTTTCGATTTTTATCCAGAAAAGTGGTTCAAGAACTCTTAAATAAAGGGATAAAAATAACGATTAAGTATCCCATCTTTTGTATGTACCTATCGTTATTTCAGTTTCTATTATGGTGTTTATTTTTTGCTTTTCATAAACGAAAACAATTTTCCTTCTGCTTAGATTTCCTTCACTGAATAATACTTACACACATATAGATTCGAAAGTTTTTCATAACCATATTATAACTTGAAGGATTTGTTCACTATCCTTACGTTTTTGTGGGATTCTTCATCAGTCTGAAAAGTCACATATTTTTTTATAAGAAACAGATTTTTCTTTTTTTGGAGATTACATTTGAAGCGCAATTATTTAGTCAGCAAAAGCATTTGAATTTTACGACATGAATCGTAGAGTGATAAGTGAGATTGACCGTTCACGAATTGGGGGTCTTATTGAAGGAGGCTATGCTTACACTGCTTACAGGTTCGTGGATAATTGAGTTGACGTAGACCAGCCATGGATTAATTCTCTTTGTGACAAATCACTTTATCCACTGTCAGGAGAAACCTGACTAATGGGAATAAAAGTATCGTTCTTTACAGTAGTGAGACGAATACTTGCGACAGGTTTCAGATGTTCTGAGAACTACAAGAACTGTAGGTCTGTTTTATTTTGAAACTAATCCAGTTAAGTAGTATATACTCTATATTTTGAAAAGAGCGATGCAACATTTTTGGGTCTAAGTGTATCAAAATATATTATATGAATGTTGTAATATCTTATATTATAATTATTTGTTTTCTTTATATCTTTATCCTCTTATCGATATTTCCAGTTATTCTTGTACTTTGTTGTCTTCCAATGGTGGAGACAATGATTAAATAACAATGGATAATAATATTTTTTTCATTTTCGAGCTATACTGCGGACTTCATGTAAAATCACTGAAATCGAAATTCTTTTCCTTCGTATTGCAAGTCCTAAATTATTCCTTATGGGAAATTGCGTTTCATTCCACAACACAAATGAAATATGTCAAATAATATCCACAACAACCACCTAAATTTCACTCAGAATCAAAGCTTATCGACAGAACGAATAGATATCTCTTTACAAAAGTGTTACTTGCAGGTAGGTTCGCCAATAATGCTTCAAATGTACAATTCTGCGTATTACACATCGGAATAGAGAGCATCTAGATAATCAGTATTCAAAAACGAACTGTACAGTTTTGCGTCCTTAAAAATTACCGACAGTTTTTCGGCACTTCTATCACTGAATTTCACAGAGTTTGAGCTAGTCCAAAAATCATGATTTCCATTCTTTGAACTTTCTAAGCGACACTTTCTTGAACCTGGACATCAGATCGGACTCCTTCGTGTCTTCGTCACTCAAAGTCTCACCTTCAGAATGCACTTCTCGATGACACTGAGTCTTACTCTGGGTACTACCAGTGGCGTTCGTTTCCTTCTCGGAATGCACCTTGGATCTCATGTTCTTCCGGGTGTCTTCGTTCTTGTGGTTTCTCCACTTGGAGGTGGTGGGATCACTCAGGGCCACTTGTACCGGAGCTTTTATGCTACCACTCGCAACGTTCCTGGCCACGCTGAGGCCTCTACTGATCCTATCCAAGGTCGCCAATCTCAAACTCGAGGTTATGCGGTTCTTTCTCAGAGTCGTGGGGGTAGCGTTGGCTCTTTCCTGCATTATAAATCTTCCGAGAGTCTGCCAGTGACTCTGAGCACTATACACGTTCTCTAAATCCGAAAGAGCTCGTTGCTGGATGTTTGGACTGGCCCCACCCCACTCCAATTCCTCCACTATCACGAATTTCATCGGATCCTCCATTCGTCTAGCTTTGACCAGAGCTTGCGCCAAAACGTCTTGAGCGCATGCATTCAAAGGTACCTTTAGAATAGCGTATGGTATTTCCGGAGAAACGTTGTAGATGCAAACTAGGAAAGTGTCGTTTTCTTCCCAAGCATTTTGAGGTGCTCCATCTGATTTCCTGGCCTCTCTTTCGCGATTGGCTACGCTTCTGATGGACGACAGCCAAGCTCGACTACTTGGATCATTCCCCATCCTTTTCAGTATGAATCTTCCCTCTCCTTTCCACTGAGATTGGGCTTGAAGTGGACGCTCATCCAAGTCTAAAATTCGTTGGGTGGATGGTAGGTTATGGTCTTTTTTCTCCCAACCCCTGGCCACTTCTTCTACCAGTATGTAGTCGTTGACTTTGTCTGCAGGGATATTAGCTTTCTGCAAGCAGAGAAGAAGCACATCTTGCACTGAGCTCTCCTGCGTGATTTTCAATATTGTATACGGTTCCTCGGCAACTACTCCGTAGACCATGAGGAAGAACATCCTTCTCTTGACGCACAGAGGCGTTCCTGCCAACCCCAAATAAGTACTATCAGATTTCTCAGCAGGTTTCTCAGTCTCTGTTTGACTCCTCTCCAGGACATCGCTGTTGGTATTCTCCAAACTCTCCTCCTCAGAACTCGAATAAATGAAAAGTGTCGCCATGTGGAGGTATTTGTTTTGAGGATTCCTCAACCGAAGATGTCTGTAACCCGGTCTGAGACACTTCAATGGCAAGATTCGGTGAGCCAACATGTGATTGTTCGTGGCGTCCATGACGGTGAACCGTAGGAAGGCCAAGTCTTGAAACATCACTCTGAACTGGAAGGATTCGTTCCAACTTGGATTCAAAGCGTTCTTGTGCACCACTTTGGTCTTGTGTTTGTTGCAATCCACAGGTATGCCTATAATTTCCACTTCCACGTATATGCTGAGGTTAACCGACTGACTGAGATACTGGCCGGAGACAATGTGCAAAACGATCTGAGAGGAGTGCAGACCGTCGAACTGTTTGTCCCAAGGGTTGAAGCGTCTGTACATCACATGCGAACGGTCCCACATGACATTAGGCTTGCTAGCAAACCCGCACTTGCCGTTCGATTCGAACATAGCCTGGTTGAGATGCATGGGCGTATCGTCCGTTTGGTAATTCAACGCCGCCATCTGTATCCCAAAGGACCAAAATATAACAGGATTGAAATTGGAGGAGTCTATCCTCATACCAGCCGGGTAAGTCCTCATGAGCTGCGTTTGGGTATGAGCGACGAGCTGCAGAGGCTGTTTTCTGCAAAGTTTCTTGGTGGTATTTT
This sequence comes from Adalia bipunctata, assembly GCA_910592335.1. Lineage (NCBI taxonomy): Eukaryota > Metazoa > Arthropoda > Insecta > Coleoptera > Coccinellidae > Adalia > Adalia bipunctata. Next base: position 17,346,005 of record OU342954.1, on the reverse strand, counting down.
CGTTGATGGAGGAGCACTGGTAGCAGGGGACGTTGGTGTTGGATCTGGGAGGTTTGGGCTCGACTTCGAACACTGTGGAATCGGATTCATTCAGGTTTGTCATTGTAGAGCTCACGGTGGAGGCTGTGCTGCTGCCAGTTGTCATTGAGCTGGCAGAACTGGAAAGGCAGGCCTTCTGGGGACGTTGCTTCACCGAACTGCTGGGGCTGATGGTGTTCAGTCCTCGGAATTTGATGGCCTGAGAAAATAATCCGTGTGAAATTTTGTTACAAGACCTACTAAGATGGAATAAAGGCGTTTCTGAAGGTTTTTTGAGGCATACTGAACAGAAGCAGCTTCAGCTCCGAAGAATGAAGGATTTTTTGTTCGTTTTAAAATTACCTGTATGTAGACAACTATATCAGACAACTCCTTAGATATTTGACTACCACGTTTCTTCATTTTGTCATCTGGTGCTATCCTTTTGGTAGAACTGGTCTTCGCTACAGTATGAGGTAATCCGTATGTCCTTGTTGTTTCGTTGGTTATTATGTTTGTGAGTGGTTTATCTGTAACATGAAAAGAGGTTGCTTTTGATCACCATCATCAGCTTCCTGAAAAGTTTTCTTTCAATGAGAGAAGAAAGATTTTTGACTGGTTTGAGAGTTCCGGAGGAATATTGTAATCTTTTGGAATTTTTCCAGGCGTAAGGGGCAGAGGGTCAAAGGTGATGTTAAAAAGTTGGAAACTGTTGAAATCTTCTACTCACCGTCTACATTGTCTTCATCATCATCGTCGTCGTATTCATCGTCACTGAAATCATCATTAAATGAGCTGCTACTCGTGTTACTAATTATTGAGCTCGTACGGCCAGGCACAGAATGTCGAATGCCAGAACCAGGTCTGGAATAATCATTCAAAAAATTTTCCACAATTCTGATCTTTACTAACACGGCAAAAGTTCCACTAAAGGGTGAAGCTTTGGAAGTCGCATTGTGGGCTTTGGGATAGCTAGGTGGAACTAGTTGCTCGAAAAGTCTCAGGAATAATTTCCCATTTCGTCTTGTATTTTGAGTCAGCTGACTATTATAGGTGTTCTTATATTTTTTTTATATATACGAAGAACAAGAAACGGTTTTATAGGCAAGAAGATTTAATAACAAATTCAATTTACTGCTACAAGTTTCGAGATTTTACATTATCTCTTCTTCAGGCTAAAAAAGCAAAACAGAGAAAACAAAATTAATATGAGAAAAGAAACGCCACAAAAAACTTTGCTCACCAGAACAAATTGACCGAAAACTTCTCTCCGAAATCAACATAAAACGTACTGCAAACGAAATTCTACCTCAAAACATTCATTAATTATCCAAAATTCATCAAAAATAGCCAAATCATCTAACAGCGAGAATCTAACTGACGTTTACAAAAATCAAAAATTCTCGCTGTTAGATGATTTGACTGTTTTTGATGACTTTTGGATATTTAATGAATTGATAGTGTAGCAGATTCCTTAAGATGTATGTTATATTGTTTGAGGTGGAATTTCGTTTGCAGTACGTTTTATGTTTGACTAGCTGGCCCGGCGAACTTTGTTTCGCCTAAATGATACCTATCCTTACGGTGGATTTCACAAATCGTTATCACCAGTGATCGGAGATCAACGGCTTGGTTAGATTTCTGAATTGTCAAATCGAGTTGATTCTAGATCACGCTTCGATCACCGGTGATATGCTTTGTGAAACCCACCGTTAAAGTTGTATAAACTTACCATTGCTATTTTTTCAAGGAGGAGATAAATTAGGCATAATGAAAGTTCTGTCAAATGTCATCTGTCAACTGTCAAATGTCATCTGTCAAAAATAATATGTCAATTACTAATTATGGGCAATTTCGAATTCAGTTATTTACGCAAATATATTTATTACCCAAACATAAATCAAAAACATCTCAGAAATATAGAGAAAAGATGAAAATGGACAACTCACGATTGATGCTGATCGTCACAATCCGATTTACTTGACATTCCGGTAAAAATTCACTGTTCCACCAACTTGAGATCTTTACCCGCTTTTTGATCTGATAATAGCCTTCTATGTTATTGAAAGTTTTATGCAAATTACACAATAATTGTATACATCGCCATCTAGTGGAGATAATATCAAATATAGTACCTTCACGACTACGCTACAGTGTCTAGATAAGAGCCATTAACCGTAGCCTACCCACCTAGTGGCCTTATTCAAAAGGAGGAAAAGTATTTCCTACATAAGCAAACCGTAGCGACACCTTGTGGCCTTCTTCAAAAGGAGGAAATGCATTTCCTACATAAGCAAATTTTTCGTCGAATTTTTCAGAGTTTCAATGTATTTTATAATAACCAGGCCGTAGACTAATCCATAAATGGAGTTTCATAACAAACAGTCCATCAAATCTCGAGTTATAAATGGTGTAACCAACAACTCTGTTTTATATATATAGATTTCGGAGAGAAGTTTTCGGTCAATTTGTCAATTTATTCTGGTGTGCAAAGTTTCTTCTGGCGTTTCTTTTCCCATAATAATTTTGTTTTCTCTGTTTTGCTTTTTTAGCCTAGAAATTTTCCTGGACTTTTCATAAGTAGTATTTTTCTAATCAACGAATTTCAGCAAACTAGCTTGCTTGACTTTGATCTTTGTACTGAGTTTTACCATAAATATTAAACAGTGATGGACAAATTCTTGGTAGATATGGAGTAACTGTAGTGTTAAGTTCTTCGAAAATTATTATTTGTGCGCAATTTGGTGGTGACAAGTCGTGCACTGGTCTTCTAGAGGTATTGTTTGCGGCATTCAATATTAAAATCAGCTCGGTCAATTTTCAAGAATCAATAATAACAATAAACAAAGAAACAATAAACATTTGTCGAAGAAACTCTAGTCAAATTCAATTCTGTCCGGCCTTGAACACAAATACTTTGAAGATCAGAAAATTGTTTTTAAACACTGTGTTGGGTGTTTAAAAACTTGCTTAAGAAAGTGTTCGAGCTGGTTTCGATATCGATACCTCAATCTCGTTGTGAATTGGTCAGATACTGACCTCATTGGCGTAGATGAAGCAGCCGCGAAGCTCATTGGTGCTGTAATTTCCATCGTAAGTTTTTTATTCTTGATCAGAATCCTATTTTTTAGCTGTTCTGGTGATGGTAAAGCGGGCTCGTCACTGTAGTCGGAATCGAACAGGAAATTGGTGACTAGCTTGTCACCAAAGATTCTCTGAAAAGAGTAGGATTTTTATAGTACATCATTTTTAGTAAACTAATAGCATTGAATTTGAATAACATAACATAGAGGTACATCGCCCTTGAATGAATTGAAGCCACTTTTAGTTGTAGTTCCTTCTCCCGTTCATATGTAATAGGGGAGATCATTTTGAAATGATAAAACGGATATGTCTTGAAAATGGGGACTTGAACGTTTTCTTTCCTGTAATATTTAACTCGACACCCTTTATTTTACCTCGAATATAAAGAAAAGCGTAATAATTTGACTGATCGGTGTAGACTTCTGAAATTTGATATCCTTGTGCCAGAAAATTATTGAATCGTTTATCAAGCCCACACAAGAGGTCTGGCGAGACGTTGACGATTGAAATTGTTGATTTTCGGTTCAACGCAGCATTTCCCAAACCGTTGCATGGGAAACTGCATTATCTCAAGAAGGCCCTACCTACGAGAGATAGGAAGAAGTTTTGATTTGATTGGTTTTGAAACATCGACGAAGGAAAACCTTTAATTTGATTGGTTTTTAGAGGAAACGAAGAGGGGAAATCTTCAATTTGCTCGGGAGACGAAAAAGGCAGTGACTGGTGGAACCTTAAACGGGAAGGTTGCCAGTGCTCGCGAATATGGTTCGGAAACTTTGGGTAGTACGGTTTCAGGGTAGGTACTTCAGTGATTAGAAGTACGGTCTCAAAGTGGAGGCGAAAAAAGGTTTATTCGGAAGTTGAGGAGTAACTGCAGGAGTCTTAAACGGGAAGATTCTCAGTTGACTCGTTTGATATGCTTTTGGTACGATTTTAAGGGAGGTTTAAGAATTAATTTAGTTTCGGAGTTATTCGGAAGACGGTGCTAGGGTAACTAGGTATTTTAGATCGTGTATCGCCGGTATAATCGGGAGTGAGATTAATCTACGATTCTACGAAAGCGATTGGGTGACGTGTTTTTGTGTTTCTTTTTGTCTTTTTCAGGAAAGATTGATCATCCTTAGGATTTTTGGTAGAGGAAAAAGGTCAGATACTTTTGTTGATGCTTAGCTTATTTTGAGTATTGGTAGGAAGCTGCATGCAAGCCCATATATCTTTTATAGTCCAGAGTCCTGAAATCTACCAATCGAATTTTCTTTCAAAGTGTATTATTTTCGTAATCACCCTTGAGTATTTGAGAGTTCAAGTGAATTATTTTTGAGATCTCTCTTAAGTATTTGAAAATTTATGTGGAAATTATTTTTTTTAGTTTCCCCTTGTTTATCCGAAAGTTTAATTGGAATTATTTTGAGATCTCTCTTGAGTATTTGGAATTTTAAGTGAATTGTTTTTTTTGAGATTTCTTTTGAGTGCTAGAAAGTTCAAATTGTATTATTTTGAGATCATACCATGCTTATGATTTTTGGGGTTATTTTGACAAACCCTGTAAATTAAATAACTCGATTTTACTTCTATAATTGGAATTTACACTGATGCTTGATTTGATTACAATGATTAGATTTCCTTTGGTGATTTAGAAGTTGATGTAATAATTTGATTTGGTGTGAGTAATTGCATTTGATTTAAGAAATATTTGAATATTTTCGATAATTTAAATCGTTGAAATATACGTAACGAATGTAAAATTGTTTAGTTTGCTTTGGTCCTAATATACGTCTTAAATTTAATCCAAAAAGTTTCATTTATCATTCCTCTCCCTAGAGAATATTTTTAAACACTAAGTCCCGACCCTAGTGCGTTGGGCCGATCCCACACTTTCTCCATTCTGGAGAAAGAACTTCGAAATTTTAAATAACATCTTTTCCTTTCTTTAAGTAATAACACCCTTGATTGGTGGAAAGCCGCTCTTCCGTCGAATCAAAAAGGGGGTGCTTTTTACACATAGGGGCTCAGTTGTGTTTCAGAGAATCGCATCTGGCGGTGAGTAGCTGAACTATAAAGCACTATTTAAAAATTAATTGAACTCACTTGAAATATATGAGCCATCCTCGTCTGTTGCTGCAACGAACAATGGTTTTCTATCGACAGTATCACAGGATATTTGGACATCACGAATGCGTTTCTGTCGATGCTTTCCACCACAGCACTGAAAGGGATCTTCGTGGTGAACGTGTGTCCATGGTATATCATGGGAAATCCATCTTCGCCATCCCAACAATCTAACTCTACGCATCTGCAACCAGTCAGTAAAACCTGACTATAGAGTTCCACTGAAGATTCGCCCTTCAGCTGATGCCCTAAAAAACATAGAATTAAAGAATTTAATTTTCCTGATCATTTACAAAGTTGCATCGTTTTTCGTTTGTTTCAACACTAGGAATGATCTTCTGGGTTTCAAACAAAAATGTCAAAAATGTGCATTAGCGAATATGAGACTGTTCAGAATTCGTATTTTTATTTTCATTGATACTTGATACCACAAAGTTCATACTGCGAATGGACTTCGTCGGTAACGAAGTAGATCCAGACCTCCGTGGTTTACCCACCTCTTCAACTCTGTGGTCTAAAGTTCACGAGAATGGTCTAAGGTTAAAACCTACATATTTCACTAAAGGGACCTTATATACTCCAGTCGACAGCACACATTTTCAGTTCAAAAAATCCGTTTCGTTTTTCCAAGTTCACTCTTAAATTTCCCACCCAAAGACTTAATTTTTTAGATCTGTTATCCACCTTATTCATTGGAGGTTTTTTGGTAATAAAAAAAAACTTTCGTGTCTGCTCCAAAAAGTTTTATATTAAAATAGATATATATGTTTCGTCCCTCTCAAAAATAGGGCCATCTTCAGGCATCTGCAGACAAAATACAAATATGTACGAAAACAGTCATCAAATAACAAAAGCCAACAACAGAAAAATATACGGAAAGAGAGAACACAAGTATGAAGATCAAATGAAAATCATTATACAATGACAGTTTTGTAAAAAGAATTTGAAATTTTGTAATAGGTAAGTTATTCTTTCAAATTCTATTTACAATTAACTGTTATTGTATGTCGATTGTCATTGGATCTTCATACTTGTGTTCTCTCTTTCCGTATATTTTTCTGTTGTTGTCTTTTGTTATTTGATGACTGTTTCGTACATATTTGTATTTTGTCTACTGATGCCTGAAGATGGCCCTATTTTTGGGAGGGTCGAAACATATGTCCTAGCTGTTTTACTAAAACTTTTTGGAGCAGACACGAAAGTTTCCTTTTTATTACTTAATTTTTTTTTAATGAAGTTGAAGGATGTGTTGAGGGCACTCCAATTTATTCTATCTGAACAAAATCGTTTTTTCATTTATAATACCACTAGAGATGAAATTTTGCCGGCAAAATTTCTCGATTGTAAAATGAAAGTTTGTTGCTTTCGGCAACTTCGCAAATGACATTAGTATCAAAATCACAAGCCGTCAGGCGAGTGATTTTGGAAAAATGTCATGAGCGAAATTGCCGAGAAGCAACAAACTTGAAAATTTCAAAGAGAAATTTTACCTGCTTAAATTTCATCATCAGTAATATAGAAAATTGGCTTGGAATATTAATTAATTAATTTTTCCCCTCAAATCTAAGGGATTATCCAACAGAATAATTCGTTATAAAAAATTCAAATCACCACTAGTTAAAAAAAAACCTTTAGTTCATAGTAAAACGCCTGCAGTCCAAATGTAATTAATTCAGATCAAGAAGTTATATTCTTCACTCCTCTCTTACCTGAACGATATTGACAGAAACGCAAGAAAGAATACTCGAATCGAGGTGCTGAAAAAAATAATAAACGGTTTTGGGAGAAATAAACAGTAATTCGCATATGTTGGGAAACAAGGAAGGTCGACATCCAGGCAAAGAAAAAGTTTCAAATAGGTATATCAGCCCTTGATTCTCCTAAATACATTTATTTCTTCGATTTTCGCTTTGATGAGAATTGGTGAATCACCCTTCTGGTGACGCTGCCAAAATCGACAATATGCTGTGGGGATTTTAGGTATTTTCTAGATTGTGTGTTACTCATTTATTTCTTACCTGTGAGGTAGGTATTATGGGATGACGCTATATAGTAGGTTGCCATCGATCTCATCATGTCACTCTCCTTAGGCGTCTCCTGCTCATTCACAAAAGCATAGTTGCTCTTGTCCATCAAGTACCTGGCGAATCCTTCAAAGGACAAACAGTCCAACGATCTCAACGTTGCGTCCGGTTCGTGCCTCTTGAATACAACAAATATTGTGGAAACTCCATCAGATACACGCGAAAAAGACTCACCCGTATCAACGCCTTCACTTCCGTTTCCGTGTACGTTTCCATCTGTCGGGTTTCTAGAAATTTGGCGAAGGTAGAAAGGGTTATCACTTGGGAGTTATTGGTGTCTATTCCTGCACAATTCGTGAAGATGCTTGCTGCTGCGATTGCGTCGAAGACCTTCTTCTGCGAGTTCACAACGACACCTTCTAGTTCAGCCTTTGTGTTTCGAGTTAGTAAACCTAAAATCGAAGAGGTTGATTTACATACGGATTGGGTCCAATGAATATCACCGTCTTCAAAATTAAAAGCAAAAAAACCTTCTTTAAAAAAAAGCTTTTATTCATATGCTCTAAAAAGAAGAAAATAAAATTTTCCTTTAAAATTTTAATTATCAACTTACTTATAACCTCATTATACCCAATTTATACGATCATGATAGCTAGTCTTGCGATTTACTCGTGTAAATGAACTAGTACATATTTATTTGAGTAACTTAGTCGGCTAAGTTCAATTTTTTTCAAATTTTAGTTCAATTAAATACTTATAGGTACTCACGCAAACCTCGCGACAAGCTTTTATTATCATACAGAGTGTAACAGCCAAATGAAATAAATTCGATAACGAATAAATGAGGGGGTGTTAGGAAAAACGCTCGGACACGTCGATTTGTAATTTTAAATGCGCATATTTTTCAAGAAAATAAAATTATATAGGGTGTTCCATGCGACCGTGGTCAATACCAACTTTCTTATTTCAAATGCAACCCCCTGTATATTATTTATTTTTTGGATTCTTCAGAAAATTCTAGACATAATTCATGTTCAATGTCCTATACCTATCTTCAACTTTTTCGGAAATATTAAGTGTTTTCAGATTTTTTACAAAAATTAACATTTTAAATGAAAATTATTTTATTTCACAAATTCGATACATTACACTCAATACTTATTTCCCATTTACCTCTTGATATGAAGAAAGTAAGCAAAAACCATTACTGAGAAGACATTAAAAAAAAACAAAAACAGATTTGTTTATTCTCATAGCCTTAGTGTAAGTGCTATTGTCTTTTGAATTTCGATAACTCTTCGTAATAATATTAGAAAAATGGTTCATTTAACATAAATGCACAAAATAACCATTCTTCAAATGATTGGTTATGGAGATTACACACGGACACAAATGGAAGTTTCTCGCCTCGTTTCTCGCTTATTTCACGAAAAATTTCCAAATTTGCCGCCTATATCCCAAGGAACAATTAGCAAAATAGAAAAGCAGTTTCGAGAGCTTGGTCATGTAAGACAAATAAAAAAAATTGCTGCCAATGCAGTAAGTGATGATACGAAATTGGATATTATGATTGAGTTTCAAGGAAGCCCACATAATTCTGTTCGAAAAGTAGACCCGCTGTTCACCGTCAGCCACACGTCAATATTTCGAATATTAAAGGAAAGTAAGATGCATCCCTATACAGGGTCTTTCACGAGGAACCTCACCCATATTTATACGGGAAACTACTGAACCTATTTTCATGAAATTCATCACTTATAAGTATTTCACGATGCTGATGAAATCTAAAATATTTTCAAGGCATGAGCACCTCCGGTTTTTCCGGAAATGACGTCAACTTCCGTTTTTCAAATTAGAACACCATTTTTTTATTGCAGAAATAGATTCCTTAGAAAATTTCAAGTTATTTTGATGAAACATTTTTCAGTTTTGGTTGGAAAATTCTCTCTGAGCGGGAAAATTCGAAAAAAAATCGAAAATAGAGCTCCGCTGAAACAAGAATAACTTCGAGGTTTTTGGATGGAAAATTTTCATTTTTGGGATTTTTCAAGATGTAAGATTGATGTATCCACTTTAAAAATCGAAATCGCGATTCTTGATACAGGGGGTGAAAAAATCGCTTTCAAAGTTAGGGATGACAAAATCGTGAAAAATCAATTTTTTCAAATTAGAACCCAATTTTTTTTTATGGCAGATATTGAATCTACGTTAAAAAATAATGTGAGTGTATGCATCACACCCTTGCCCTAAAGTGGATATTAACTCAGAAAATATCCATTTTAGGGTTTCCCGTATAAATATGGGTGAGGTTCCTCGTGAAAGACCCTGTAGAATGATGGCAACTCAGGAGCTCATAGAAGACGATTTCGATAGGAGAACGCATTTTTGTAAGCAAATGATGGCAATGTTAGATAACAATGTGATCCAATCAGAAAATGTTTTGTTTTCTGATGAGAGTACATTTACACTACACGGTCATGTTAATCGTCAAAATTGCCGCTATTGGTCTGATGAGAATCCTCACTGGATGAGAGAAGAACATACGCAATATCCTGAAAATGTTAATGTTTGGGCAGGAATTGTTGGAAATCATATCGTAGGTCCCTTTTTCATTGACGGCAACTTGAATGGAGAAAAATATTTAGAACCCTACTCCAAAATAATGTCGTACCAACTTTGATAAACTTATATCCTGATCCAGCAAATCCACAAGTTCCTGCCAATATAATATGGTTTCAGCAAGATGGAGCGCCGCCCCATTACCAAATCAATGTCCGGCAGTACTTGAACCAAATTTTTCCAAATCGGTGGATAGGGAGGCGCTGATCGATAGAATGGCCAGCACGATCTCCTAATCTGACACCATTAGACTTCTTTTTGTGGGGATATGTCAAAAGTATTGTATACGAAACGAAACCCTTAAACTTAGACGACCTAAAAAACCGAATCACGCTTGTGATTAGATCAGTCACGCCTGAAATGTTGAGTAACGTTAGAAGACAATTCTACACCAGATTAGCATGTTGCCAAGACGTTCGCGGCGAGCATTTTGAACATTTCCTACATTGACATTAATGTTTATTTTTCGATTTTTTTTTTAAATTAAGAAATAATCTATTACTTATTAGGTTTTGCGTGAATAAAATTATTTTTATTTAAAACGTTGATTTTTGCAATAAATCTGAAAACACTTAATACTTCCGAAATAGTTAAAGATAGGTATAGGACATTGTGCATGAATTGTGTCTAGAATTCTCTGAAGAATCCAAAAAATAAATAATATATAGGGGGTTGCATTTGAAATAAGAAAGTTGGTATTGGCCACGGTCACATGGAACACCCTATATAATATTATTTTCTTGAAAAATATGCGCATTTGAAATTACAAATCGACGTGTCCGAGCGTTTTTCCCAACACGCCCTCATTTATTCGTTATTGAATTTATTCCATTTGGCTGTTACACTCTGTATAAATTGTATATATTGAGGTTATAAGTTGAAAGTTGAAATTTCAAAGGAAAATTTTATTTTCATTCACACTTAGGTAATTGCCGCTGTCCATTGGTTTGAGTTATCCGAGGAATGTAAAAGGCAAAGTCATTGAAATTGATGGAGATCCAATCTTAATGAGACCAAATCATATGAAATGGAGATGAGTTTGTATGAATTCAGTAGGCAGAATAAACTTACCTAATTCTTGGAGTTTCCTTATTTGGTCAGCTTTTTTAACTCCGTTCACCTTCTGAGCGGATAAATTCACAGCCATGCTTCGATAAGATATTGCTAATTTTTCGAAGAGATCCCGTAGATCTTTTCGTATGAGTAAACTAGAAAAATCCATTCATAAACACATGTTTTCCAATCATTAATAACGATAGCCTACCTGAAGGAACGAAAAAGTAGAACGAAATCTACGAAATCTAATTGGGTGTCGTAGAGTATAGAACCAACTCGGGGATGTCTTCCATGCCAAAGAAGCTCTGTTGAGCCATGTCTGTCCCTAAAAATAGATGATGAGTTTGCAGAGAATTATGAGTTGGAGTTTGATGACTTGACTACAAACCTTTCGAATTTTGGTGCCGAAGAATTATAGGCCAATTGGCCTAAGCTGTGGTGTCTGGCTACATCATGCTGATGGTCAGGGAAGGTAGTGGGGGTAGACTGCCGATGATAGTGATTGTTACGCCAATAGCTGCTTTCCATGCACATAGTTGCTGGTTCAACGAATTGACTACGGAGGCTTTTGTCCTGAAAAAAAAGGTTATGCGATTAGGTTACCTAAATTTTTCATCCACACTGAGACTGGAATCAATTACGAGATTCCATATTCTTTATTTTCCTTTATATTCCTCTTCAAAAAAAAAACATCATTAGATGGGTATTCGGTAATAAGATTGGGAGAGAATATAGTTTATATATAGTTTATAGTAAAAAGGGGTTACAGTTCACTGCGACCTTAAGGTCTATTGTGCCCCCTGACAGAGCTGTTATCATCGTGCCTCCTACAGCTCGCCCTCCAGTTCCAGAGATTTGATGAAATCCAGAATCTGGGACGGCTTCAAGGAGGATAACTCCCCACTTCTACAAGTTTCTTGTCCAAAGCACTCTTTCCTTTGGCTTGCAATGGCATAGCATTCCGTAATCAGGTGAATAGGAGTTTCTTCCTCCTCCCCACAGAATCTACACTCATCAGTGTCTGATAAACCCATTCTCAACAGATGCTTTTTTTGGGAGAGAAACAACTAGATCCAAAAAAAATATTTTTTTATTTCAATTCACAAATTTTGAAAATTCGTTTTTCTTGTGGTCAAGCTAAGGGGATAAAATTTCGGAGCTACATAAATGGGGCTTTATTCCCCTTCAGAAAAAACATTATAGAATGAGCCTATGGTGCTAAGATTGTGAAAAAAAAAATGGATTCCAAAGAAAGATATTTTTTTTATTCAATTTACACAAACTAAGAAAATGCGTGATTCTTTCTGTGTTCCACCTAGATTCTAGAGCCATGAAATTTTGATGTAATATAGAGCGTTTACTCCCCTTCGTAAAATACATTATGAGATGGGTTTGCGGTTGTAAGATTGGGCGAAAAAAATTATATCTGAAGAAAACTTTGAAAATTCGTAATCCTTTCTGTGGTCAAGCTAGAGCGATGAAATTTTGGTGCAATATAGAGCGTTTATTCCTCTTCAGAAAAATATTATGAGACACGTCTGCGATCGGAAGGTTGGAAGAAAAAAAATTAAATCCACAAAAAATTTTTTTTTATTCATTTGGCAAACTTTGAATACTCGTAATTCTTTTTGTGGTCAAGCTGGAGCGAAGAAATTCTTGGTGCAATACAGAGTGGTTACTTCTCTTCAGAAAAATTATTATGAGATGGGCCTGCGTATTTTTTTTATTCAATTCACAAATTTTGAAAATTCGTCATTATTTCTGTGGTCAAGCTGGAGCGATAAAATTTTGGTGCAACATAGAGCGTTTATTTCGCTTCAGAAAAACATTATAAGATAGGCCTGTGGTGGTGAGATTGAAAGAAAAAAAATTGAATCCAATGAAAAATATTTTTTTTTTATTCAATTTACACAAACTTAGGAAATTCGTGGTTCTTTTTGTGGTCAACCTAGAGCGATGAAATTTTGATACAATATAGAGTGTTGACTCCGCTTTGGAAAAAACATTATTAGATGGGTTTGCGGTTGTAAGATATGGAGAGAAAAAATTAAATAAAAAAGATTTTTCTCTATTAAATTCGTATTGTAAATTCGTAATTCTGTCTTTGCTCAAGTTAGAGAGATGAAATTTTGTAGCAATATGAAGAGTTTATTCCTCTTCAGAAAAATCATTATGAGATAGGTCTGCAGTGGTGTGATTGGCAGAGAAAAAAATTAAATCCAATGAAAAACGTTTTTTTTATTCAATTCACGAAATTTGAAAATTCGTAATTATCATTGTGGTCAAACGATGAAATTTTGATGCCATATAGAGCGTTCATTCCCCTTCGGAAAAAACATTATAAGACGAGACTGTGGTGGTAAGATGGGGAGAGAAAAATTAAATCAAAAGAAAAGAAAAATGGTATTTAAATCACAAATTTTGAAAATTCGTTATTCTTTCTGCAGTAAAGCTAGAGCGATGAAATTTTGGTGCAATATAGAGCGTTTATTCCTCTTCAAAAAAAATATTATGAGATGGGTCTGCGGTGGTGCGATCGACAGAAAAAAAAATTAAATCCAATAAAAAAAATTTTTCATTCAATTCGCAAACTTTGAAAATTCAGAAGTTAACGGTTTTTTACAATTACCGTGTATATAAAAATTCACCCATATATTTCAACGGAACTACAGCAGACATTCTGCAGGGCCCTACATTTTTGGTATTTGGTCAGTTCGATCAACACTTAAATTTCTGTTTATGAATGCTGCAAAAACGTTAAGAAATATCTTTTAGGGTTCCTGAAAATACGAGAATTAATCCCATGGCATTCCGCTCAATATTGGATGTGGATCTGTGGGGTTGTTTCATGATTCCCAATTAGAAGATGAAATAGTGGTTTCTTTCCACCTCAATCATCATTGAGGCTGTTGATTATGGGGATGCTGCTATAGACATATTCGATTTCCTCATCATACATGGAAAACATAATTTGAAGTGGTTGAAACCGGTAGTAAAATGAAACATAGGTATTATTGAAGACTAATGTTGGATACATACTTTTCTTTAATATATCTATAATTCCATGGTGAATTTAAATGCTATCCGTTAAATAAAAGATGCGTTAAATTACATTATGGTTTTTTTTTTCAAAACTGATGGTCTATTTTATTTCAGTTCATCAAGACAACTCTTGTCATAATGAGTATAAGTTATGATATCACATGATGTAATCACCTGAATTGAATGAATATTTATTCAATCCACTTTTGTTCATAAAGCTCATATCTTGACTTCAAGTAATCAAATACAGACGATATTTGAGAAGTGATTGTACATCGCTGGTATTATTTGGATTGAAATAGCCAACCGACGCGCATTATATTCTTGAGATTATTCTCCTTACTAATTATTAGAGAGGGAGCCAGAAATAATAAACTGGTTCTGACATTGAACTTTGGAAGAATATTCAATTTTCCGCAGCTCCTAAGTTTGTCGAATATGACAATTGTTATTTACTGATTTGTTTAAATAGTGTAGTAAAACGAGGTGAGTTTATATTTAAAATTTTATCTTTTCACGATGAAGATTGAAATCGTGATAAAACGATATTATACTAGATTGATTTTGAATGAATTATTTGCTTCGATACCTTATAAGACAAGGAGGTTTTTTCAAATTTCAATGAATGAGTTCAAGTCTGATGGTTGAGGGTTACTAATTATTCATTTGTTTTTTCGTTATCTCCGATAATTAAATGTCGTTTGACTTTTATTTCTTTTTTACAGTTCTTTGGAACTTTAAGTTGGGTCTTAAGATATTTTGATTGGCAGAATTGATGATATTTCTCGTTTTTCCAATATATTTTTCCCATTCATTGTAATAATGATTGTTTCAGTACGAAAAAGTCTCTGTCTATCGAATTTTGATGGATTTTTTCATTAATTCAGTTGCAGTAAACATTGATTGTTCGAGTTAAAGCTAATTTTCTTTTCATAACCAGTATTTCAATGCTATGTTCAGAATTTATTTCCATTTTATGTTCAAAATTCTTGTTTAAAAGTGTTTTTTTTTCATAAAATATATAGGTAGACAAATCAATATAAATGATAATGTTCGATGAATTCACTAATTCTCAGAAGGATTTATGGTCTGGAGATCTTAACTGAACTTCTTTCTTCAATCAGTTTCTTAGGATTTTCTTTTTTCGAATTTTTTTTGAACTATTTTCAATCTTACATTCGAGTCTAAACTATATGTATAATCCTATTCTATGAGCTGATAATTAAGGTCTAAAATTGGAAAGCATAATGATAATACGTATTCTCCAGATATTGAAAAATTCCAACCTATGCAGTCGCAATATTTAAGAGTAGTATTATTTATTTTTCGAATTTATTACGTTATTTGAAGGCGTATTTCGAAAAGTACTTGTTACTGTGGAGATGAATCTGTATGTTTCCCTCAAGAACAAAATGGGATTTCAGTAACTTTCCAGGTAAACTTGATAGTTCTCTCTTCTGTAGTTGAATAAATTTTCTATAATTTGAAAGTTTAGGTTGTAGAGGTTCATAACCTCAGAAAAGGGAAAATGAATTGATATTATGATGAATTTTACTCATTGCAGTGAAACCATGGAACCACTTAGCACCTTCAATGTACTCTTGGTCACAGGAGCGATTCTAATTTACAGCTGGGTGAAATACAAACTCAATTACTGGCAACGACGACATATCCTTGTCTCCGACATAAGCATCATCAGCAATGCCATCAGAATCATTTTCTCCCAAACCTCATTCGCTGACAGAGGCCTCCAGTATTACCGCTATTTCAAGTCAAAAGGAGTTAAGCATGGTGGAATGTATACCATGCTCACACCCTCTTACATACCTATAGATGTGGACCTTATCAAATGTATTATGCAAGGAGATTTTCAACATTTCATGGACAGAGGTATGTTTGTAAATGAGAAAGCTGATCCTCTGAGTGCTCATTTGTTCAATTTGAGTGGCCAAAAGTGGAAACTATTGAGGCATAAATTAACCCCAACATTCACGTCTGGTAAAATGAAGATGATGTTTGAAACCCTGGTAAATTGTACGGAGGGATTATACAGTGTGATGGACCAGTCGGAGAGAGAGGAGATAGATATCAAAGAAGTTCTGGGTAGGTTTTCCAAGTGTGATATCGCAGTGTATAACTCCTTTTCTTACAGGTAGATTCACTACCGATATCATTGGAAACTGTGCATTTGGTATAGAATGCAATAGTCTCGAGGACCCCAACAGCGAATTCAGACAGATGGGAAAACAATTCTTCCAGGTTGACTTTATCAGAAAGTTAAAAATATTCCTGGCCCTCGCTATTCCCGAAGTAGTTAGAGCGTTAAACATTACTTTGACACCAAAAGAAATAAGCAATTTCTTCATGAACTTAGTCAAAGAAACTGTAGAGTATAGAGAGAAGAACAATGTAGTTCGAAAAGATTTCATGCATCTTTTGATTCAGTTGAAGAACAAGGGACAATTGGTGGATGATGAAAATATGTCTGCTGAAAAAATCACTAGAGAAGACAACAAAATATCAATTGAAGAAATTGCTGCACAAGCTTTAATCTTTTTTCAAGCTGGTTTCGAGACTTCATCTACCACCATGACGTTTTGCTTGTATGAGTTGGCGAAGAACAAGCATGTTCAGGAGAAGCTGAGGAGAGAAATTGTTGAAGTTTTGAAGAAATATGATGGGAAGATTACTTATGATGGTGTTAACGAGATGACAAATTTGGATAATACAATAAATGGTAAGTAGAATGAGCACGATGTTCTCTAAGAACCCTTAGAAACAAGCCACAAGCAGACTGATGAAGCCAGACTAAATTTTGCTAATGTTATGACTCAGCTCGAGGTACATTTTAGATCTTGAAGTACAAGGTCTAGCCCTCGAAGATTCCGTCAGAGTGTTTCTCTTTCATGTGGTGCACTTTACCATGCCCCAAAAAGTTTCTTTGTAGATAAAAAGCGTTAGTGTTTCTTTTTTTTTCTGAAAAAAATTCCTGTTACTCCTCAATCCCATTGAACACTGGAAACTTTTGAAGCAGTCTCAAAATATCTGAACATTCTTGACCTTTGTGGGGCAGCATATTCTGATTTCTATATAATATAGGGTTGCTCTCATTTCTGTTTACTCAATTAAAATAAATAATATTTTTTCAGAAACACTCCGCAAGTACCCACCTGTACCCCATCTAACCAGAATATGCACGAAAGAATACAAAGTGCCAGGAACAGATTTGGTGTTAGAGAAGGGTACTAAACTCTTGATTCCTGTCATGGGTCTACATCATGATCCAGATTATTATCCAGAACCAGACAGATTCGATCCAGATAGATTTTCCGAGGAGAACAGGAAAACCAGGCCTGCCTTCTCATTTATGCCATTTGGAGAAGGACCAAGAATTTGCATAGGTCAGTGAAAAATTTACAGCAGATATGTGAAGCTGTAATGAACTGAGATCGCTTATGTAACTACATAAGCGATTATTATACCTCGAAGTTGAGGTTGAAGTTGAACTTCTAAAGAATTAATCAAACAATTATGCACCGATAGGAAAATGAGTTTGAAATGGAAAATAAATAAACGCTTCTTATTCGTTTTCTCATTTATGATTCTTATTGTAGGGTTACGTTTTGGAATGATGCAAACTAAAGTTGGGCTGATAGCTCTGCTGACAAAATACAATTTCTCAGTGAACAAGAGAACCAAAGAACCATTGGAATTCGAGAAAAAACCGTTCATCTTGGGAGTGGAAGGAGGAGTTTGGCTAGATTTTGAAAAAATTACTGAGTGAAATGTGATGGATTAAAGAGGAAAATGTGAACTGCCAGATGTGATAATTTAAGCTTAATTTTAAACTAATGATGGAATGTTTTATGAAGGTGAAAAATAGAAACCAGAAACGATATTCAATTGTCAAAATTGTTTGAGCCTGATTCATATTAATTGGTTCACATATGAATTGGATCCAATGAATATCACCGTCCAAAATAAAGAAGAACACAATAAATCTATCGGGCTCTGTGATTTTGATGTGTTTCGATAATTTTCCCTTGAACCCATTACAATGCGGGTACCACACCGGCACAATTCCGAAAAAAACAGTAAGCACCTAGTTCAAGATTTGTGATAACAGTCACATTTAACTGAGTGCATTTCAAGTTATCCGCGGGACGGTTTTTTACTTTCGTGTTTAGTTCAAAACCTTTTTGACTGGTTCAATAGTAACTCCCATTTCCAAGAGAGCCTCATTCAAATGACAGTGAGAAACATTCTTTTGTTCCTGATTTGTGTAAACCAACCGAATTTCTTGATTGACATAGATATCTGGATTCAGCCATCCCTAACTAAATAAGAATGAAATAAGTTCGAACAGGTGTGAAAAAGGCGAATACATTTTTCTGAAAGTTGATTGGCTTACGCCACAGCCTGATATTGGACAGATATGCAGAAATACGAGATGAATCGGTAAAAACATTTCCTTGTCTGTCTCGACAGAAAAGTCAATTTTGTGAGTCTCTTGAATCTACCTTTAAGGGGGATCTTCAATAAAAAAACTCATTTTCTCCCACAGTGAAATCTTTTATTCATTCGAACATTATAAAACTCCTCAGATCAGTGATTACTAAGGTATTACATATTTCCTAAAGTCGTCGAAACCGGTATGAAATTCGAAACATATTATTATAGACTAATGTTGAAGTTGAAACAAACTTGGATACATACTTCTCCTCGATATAGCTATAACTCCATGATAGAAATAAATGCCATTCATTAAATAATAATAAATTAAATTGGGATTTTTTCCCAAACTTGTATTTCAGTTCATCAAAACAACTGTTGACATTATAGATGACTTGCGTTTCGCTCAAATAACATTATGAGGATATGATATGACATGTTGTGATCACCTGATTTAAGTTAATATTTATTTAATTCATTTTTGTTCATAAAGCTCATATCTTAACTTTAAGTACATCAAATCCAGTCGATCATTGAGAATTGTTCGCACATCGCTGGTGTTATTCGAGTTCAAATAACGAACGCTAATTATATTCTTGAGATTATTCTCCTTACTAGTTATTATATATACTGGTTTTGACATTCAACATCGAAAGAACATTCAATTATCCGCAGCTCCCAAATTTGTGGAATATGCTAATTTTTATTAACTGATTTGTTTATAGAGTGTAGTGAAACGAGGTGAGTTTATATTTCAAATTTTATTTTTTCACACTGAAGTTTATCGTGATAAAACGGTAGTATAATTAATTTGGATGATTGCTGTTGAATGGAATATTCACTTCGATATCTTGTAAAACAACGAGGAGGATTTTTAATTTTAAATGAATGAGTTTAAGTCTGATGGTTGAGGGTTAAAATAAATCATTTATTTTTTTTTGGATATTTCTGATAATCGAATGTCATTTATTGCATTTCTTATAGTTCTTTGGAAGTTCTGAGTTGGGTCTTAAGATATTGTAATTGGCAGAATTGATGATATTTCCGGTTTTTCCAATATATTATGCCTCATTTATTGTAGTAATGCCAGCAATGGTAAAAATATCAGAGTCCTTGATGGTTTTACTTTTGAGAGTTTTCAGTACGGAAAAGTCTCTATTTATTGAATTTTGATGGATTTTTTTCAATTATTTCAGTTGCAGTAAACTTCGATTGTTGAAGTTAAAGCTAAATTTGTTTCTATAAATAGTGGTCCAATGTTATGTTCAGTAGGTTTTCATTTCCATTTTATGTTCAAAATCCTTGATTGAAATAAATTTCTTCTTCATCAAATATATAGAAACATTAATATAAAATATAATATTCGATAAATTAACGAATTTTCAGACGATTGGTTGTCTGGAAATCCAAACTGAAATTTTTTCTGTTATTCTTTTTTCACTCAGTTTCTTACGATTTTTTATGCGTATTTTTTTGCATGAACTTGTATATCTATTTTCAATCTTATATTTGCGTCTCAACTACTTATATATAATATTCTACTTCCAAAAGTTCTAGTATCTGCAGAGATTAATCTACATATTTCCCTTAGGAACAAAATAGATTGTCACTACCTTTTCTGGTTTAACTTTTTAGTTCTCTCTTCTAAAGTTGAATAAATTTTCTATAATTTAAAAATAGGTTTACGTTGTAGAGGTTCATAACCTCAATAAAGGGAGGAATCAATTGATATTATAATGAATTTTTCTCATTGCAGTGAAAGCATGGAACTACTTAGCACCTTCAATGTACTTTTGGTCACAGGAGCGATTCTAATTTACAGCTGGGTAAAATACAAACTCAATTACTGGCAACGACGACATATCCTTGTCTCAGACATAAGCATCATCAGCAATGCCATCAGAATCATTTTCTCCCAAACCTCATTCGCTGAAAGAGGCCACCAGTATTACCGTTATTTCAAGTCCAAAGGGGTTAAACATGGTGGAATATATACTATGCTCACACCCTCTTATATACCTATAGATGTGGACCTAATCAAATGTATTATGCAAGGAGATTTTCAACATTTCATGGACAGAGGTGTGTTTGTAAATGAGAAAGCTGATCCTCTGAGTGCTCATTTGTTCAGCTTGAGTGGCCAAAAGTGGAAATTATTGAGGCATAAGTTGACTCCTACCTTCACGTCTGGTAAGATGAAGATGATGTTTGAAACCCTGGTAAATTGTACGGAGGGATTATACAGTGTGATGGACCAGTCAGAGGGAGAGGAGATAGATATCAAAGAAGTTCTGGGTAGGTTTTCCAAGTGTGATATCGCAGTATATAACTCTTTTTCTTACAGGTAGATTCACGACCGATATCATTGGAAACTGTGCATTTGGTATAGAATGCAATAGTCTCGAGGACCCCAACAGCGAATTCAGACAGATGGGAAAACAATTCTTCGATGTCGATTTCTTCAGAAAGTTGAAAATATTCCTGTCCCTCGCTATACCCGAAGTGGTTAAAGCGTTCAACATGACTTTTACACCTAAAGAAATAAGCGATTTCTTCATGAATGTAGTCAAGGAAACTGTTGAGTATAGAGAGAAGAACAATATAGACCGGAAAGATTTCATGCATCTTCTGATCCAGCTGAAGAACAAGGGACAATTGGTGGATGATGAAAATATGTCTACTGAAAACATCAGTAAAGAAGACAACAAAATAACAATTGAAGAAATTGCTGCTCAAGCTTTCATCTTTTTCCAAGCTGGATTCGAGACTTCATCTACCACCATGACGTTTTGCTTGTACGAGTTGGCGAAGAACAAACACGTTCAGGAGAAGCTGAGGGGAGAAATTGTTGAAGTTTTGAAGAAATATGATGGGAGGATTACTTATGATGGTGTTAACGAGATGACATATTTGGATAATACAATAAATGGTAAGTAGAATGAGCACGATGTTCTCTAAGAACCCTTAGAAACAAGCCACAAGCAGACTGATGAAGCCAGACTAAATTTTGCTTATGTTATGACTCAGCTCGAGGTACTTTTTAGATCTTGAAGTACAAGGTCCAGCCCTCGAAGATTTCGTCAGAGTGTTTCTCTTTCATGTGGTGCACTTTACCATGCCCCAAAAAGTTTCTTGGTTAATAAAAAGCGTTAGTGTTTCTTTTTTTTTCTGAAAAAAATTCCTGTTACTCCTCAATCCCAATGAACACTGGAAACTTTGGAAGCAGTCTCAAAATATCTGAACCTTTGTGGGGCAGCATATTTTGATTTCTATATAATATAGGGTTGCTCTCATTTCTGTTTACTCAATTGAAATGAAAAATATTTTTTCAGAAACTCTCCGCAAGTATCCACCTGTACCCCATCTAACCAGAATATGCACCAAAGAATACAAAGTGCCAGGAACAGATTTGGTGTTAGAGAAAGGTACTAAACTCTTGATTCCTGTCATGGGTCTACATCATGATCCAGATTATTATCCAGAACCAGACAGATTCGATCCAGATAGATTTTCCGAGGAGAACAGGAAAACCAGGCCTGCCTTCTCATTTATGCCATTTGGAGAAGGACCAAGAATTTGCATAGGTCAGTGAAAAATTTACAGCAGATATGTGAAGCTGTAATGAACTGAGAGCGTTTATGCAGTTCCAATTATTATACCTCGAAGTTGAGGTTGAAGTTGAACTTCTAAGGAATCAATCATTGGATTATTTCTCGATCATAAAATTAGTTTGAGATGGATATTAATTGAACGCTTTTTATTCGTTTTCTTATTTATAATTCTTATTTTAGGTTTACGTTTTGGAATGATGCAAACCAAAGTTGGGCTGATAGCTCTCCTAACAAAATACAATTTCTCAGTAAACAAGAGAACCAAAGAACCACTGGAATTCGAGAAAAAACCGTTCATCTTGGGAGTGGAAGGAGGAGTTTGGCTAGATTTTGAAAAAATTACTGAGTGAAATATGTGATTGATTTGAGAGGGAACTGTGAACTGACAGATGTGATAATTTAGGCTTAATTTCAAATTCATGATGGAATGTTTTATGAAGGTGAAAAATAGAAACGAGAAACGATATTCAATTATCAATGTTGTTTGAGCCTGATTCATATTGATTGGTTTACATATGAATTGGGTCCAATAAATATCACCGTCCCTGAAAAAAAAACACGATCAATCTTTTGGGCTCTGTGATTTTGACGTGTTTCGATAATTTTCTCTTGAACCCAGAACACTGCGAGTACCAGACCGGTACAATTCCCAGAAAAACAGTAACCACACAGTTTAAGATTTGTGATAACAGTCACATTCAACAAAGTGCATTTCAAGTTATCCGCGGGACGTAAAAGACACGGTTATTTTACTTTCGTGTTTAGTTCAAACCTTTGTTGACAGGTTCAATAGGGACCGTTCCATGTAACCCCCATTTCCAAGGAAGCCTGATTCAAATGACGGTAAGAGACATTCTTTTGTTCCTGATTTGTGTAGACCAACAGAATTTCTTGCTCGACATAGAGATCCGGATTCAGCCATCCCTAACTAAATGAGAATGAAATGAATTCGAACAAGTGTGAACAGTGCGAATAGATTTTTCTGAGAGTTGATTGACATTGGGCAGATATCCAGAAATAAACATTTTCTTGTCTGTCTCGAGAGAAAGTCAAGGGGGATCTTCAATAAAAAAAACTCATTTTCTTCCACAGTGAAATCTTTTATCCATTCGAACATTCTAAAACTCTTCAGATCAGTGATTACTAAGATATAACATATTTCCTAAATTCCAGCTTACAATGTTCAAAAAAGAAAAATAAGATTCATAATGTGAAAACATGTAATTACCTCTCTACCCCCCTCCCCGTAAATACGCCCTTGTTTCCATGAAAGAATCGACAGCTCTTCCTCATGCGCTATTATTTGTTCTGCACTTCTTATTTTCGAAGTTTAATTAAGATTCATCTCTTGCTTCTTGTGACAGTTGATCACAGAGTTATTTCTTCTTCTTCCCGACTATAGAAGGAGTTCAGTTGTGGTATAGCATGGAGAATGGAGTAAAGGAAGGATGGTGATTTTCTTTTTCATCTTTCAACTTCGAAATGCAAGAAAATTCACATGTTATTGTTTAGTAACGTCCAGCAACGCATATCTGCGAAGGACCTTCTCTTCCAAACGCAACTTATCTTAAGTGTTCTACGGACAGAACATGATTTCTGCTCCCTCCATTTAACATCATGACTTCGCTTTGTACGGAACTGAGCCAATTATAATGGGCTCTATGAATTTAACGATGCATCGGCCTTTCCTAAATGCACCTCGAAACTCAATAATCGATTCGAACTGGAAGTTAGTTAGCGGAGTAAGCGATACTGTGGGAAATCGACAACGCATTCCTTGGTCTACAATGGAAAACTTTCGAGGAAATGGCATTAAGAAGATTGGGGCCTCATTCGTGTTTCAAAGAGAGCCTATCGATTCTCCATCGGTTCTGCTTGAAAGAACAATGAATATGGCGGAAATGTTAAAGGAAAAATGGAAAAGTGGCTTCTCAAAGCAGTTCCACGAAGTATTCCAGGGTAATGGTTAATTGTTCTTTGGATGGTAGCCAGAGAACAGTCGGGATTTGATGGAAAACAGGGAATACTACGACGATCTTATTCCAAAAAAGATGCCGAACATTCTAGTAGTTTCAAATTTGCGAATTATCTTTATTAAATCCTCATTGAATTATTGCCGTTCTACTAAGGGCCGGTTTTATAAAGGGCACGTTCAATCCGAGGTTACTCAAACGAGGATTGGAAATCAACCCTCCGTTGAAAAACGTTCGGTATTATAAACGTCTTTGCGGCCTCGGTTGAACAACCTCGGATTGAGATCGCTTTTTTTGGGTTGGCTAACCTGAATCTTATTTCTCGAAGTATTTTGGCACGTTTTTTATACCATGTTTAGATAAATTCAATAATCGTAGTCTAATAAAGACAAAACAAGAAGCTGATTTGAATATTCCCGTGTTTTGTGACGGTCACGGCAGAGAATTTAGAGAAATCTGATTTCCTACATAAAAACAAATTATGTAATAAAAAACTTTGTAATTTATGAAATGACGACATACTTCGTACGAATTTTTTCCACTCGAAGCTATTGCCACATACGCTCTAGTCTTTATCACTTTTGTCAACTTATTTGACTCGAATGATATGAGTTTGTACTATTTTGATATTCTGAAAAGTCTTATCTCAAACTCTTATGCCAAGTAACCAAATAAAAGCTAGGACAATATAAAACATCCAATGAAATTGCATTAACATTTAGTCGTACAAGGATGTAGTTATATTTAGGATAGGAACAAATCATTCTTGATCTTGTTTGATGGAGTACATGAAATACACATTAAATTTAAAGATAGCATTCATCATTAACTATTCAGGTTGAGAGTCATGAATAGAATCAGTCTAGCAATATTATGCAGGACTCCGCAAGTCACAAAAATAATAGTTGTTTTCAAATGTAATCAGATCCCGAATAAAAGAATGGGACATGTTCTTTCTTGTGCCAGAGAGTCTTTAAATTCAATTCATAGTTCATATGTGAGCTTCATTGAATAATTGATCATCCATTGATCTGCGAGATGGGATCGGTGTCATCAGTAATTTCTTTAGAGTATATTGAAAATTTTCTATGATGAGAATTACCAAATTTATAAGCTTAGCAACTTGGAAATTTGAAGAAAAGTAATCCTTTTCACATCTGAAGTATTCAGCATTTTCACAACTCATTAAAATAAGCATGTGCTATGTAATAATAATCAAGAAATCCTTCCAGAACGGTGAGTGAGCTCCAGCAACACCGAAATTTGGTCAGTCAATACAACCTTTCCCTTGTTAGTTGCTATTCCTGTTGATTGCTTGGTATTTTGATAGAATGATAAAATAAGCACTAGAATACTTTTTGATAATGTCCAAAATTCTAGACATTTCACAACTTTCTGACTTTTTTCTGATGTTAATTTATGTAACAAAAATCTTCGAAAATGTTAACAACTCTGAAAAGATTCAGCTTATTCAGAGTAATTTCATCCACCCGATAGAAGAGTTTTTTTATTTGACCAAAATCTCTTCTTCGTGCCATCTTCGAAGTGGTCGAAAGGAAATGTGAAATCATTCGATTGGTATCTTTCTCATTCACTATCGTTACTATCTTTCGAATGCCTTGCAGTCATTTCATTATTATCATAACTAGAGTCATTTTCGATATTATATTCACACAGGAACCTGGCAGTTCTATTCCTCGAAGATAAGGCACAAAAATTCAGTTTCAATGTAGGAATATTTTTCCTAACACCAAAGATGAATTATTAATACATAACAAACCTACAGAGGACTGTGATTATTATCAGGCATTCTATCAATATAATATCATATAATATTTTCATTCCAAGCAACTTCAATGTGCCAAAACAAAATGTTCTGTTTTGTTTTTAACATAAAGTGAGGTTAGTTGTCGGCCATCTAGAAACGTCAAACGTTTCCACCCTCGGTTCAAATCTCCAACGGAGCATATTCACCGGTTGAGTCAATCCAGGGCTGAACCCGAGGTTGGATGTTTATAATACGGAAATCGAAATTCGACGGCGGATTTGGGCTCAACCGAGGATTGAAATTCTTTTATAAAACCGGCTCTCCAACCGGTGCGAACCTATTATTCATACCTAACACAAAGCTCGAGAATATGCCGGAAACATTTATTAGTCCTTCGAGCCGAATTTTCAGATTCGCTACAGATTAGTTTTTTAGCAAAATATTTGATGTTTTTCTATTCATTTATTTGATTTCTTCATGTAAAGTTAATAAAGCGATGAGAAGAAATGAAAAACTACTCTATTCTGCAATAAAAACTCACCTTGAACGTTTGATTACTCAGAAGCTGTTTCTTCTTTATCTTCATCGAGACTTCTCTCCTTAAGGCGCCAGTTTCCCCACTTTGACCAGCAAATTGGACAGCTCCTGCTAGAGACCAGTCTCTACCGCCGAAAGACTGAAAAGAAGAGACAGAAGAATTCGAGATTATCCTAATTGCAGACGTTTCGTCAATATGAAATATGTTCAATGTGCATTCCGTTGAGTGAAATCTTTATCGGAATTCATCAATCTCCCAGTCAATATTACCTGAGGAATCTGTATATGTAGATTTCCCCCTGAATTATTTGGGATTGATTATCTTCAGTTCATATCACTGTTACCCAATCTATAATATGCCATCAGCAGCTGTACAGCTATTGTCAATGCTGACGTGCTGTTGTGTTATACATTGGTAATCAATGAAATGAATGATTAGCATTGGGGATGTGCATCTGTTTGCTGCAATATGTTGGATAGTAGATACTATTCGATAATTCAATAATAAATTTCATTGAGATATTTGAATAAATATATTTGTTGAGTTTGGTTTCAATACGAAGTTTTACAGATTATTTTTCAATGTTTGAAATGATTTTATACAAAAATCTTACCCTAATGGCATCTGCAGCCAAAGGACCACAAATACATCCAGCTTCGTGGTACAGCTGCAGATATTGGTCTTTCAGCCATATGAGTCTTCTATCGCTCAGAGATAATTGACGAGATAAACCCCTTATCAACCAAGAAAGGCCGCTGAACCATATTCTGTAAAAATTGGAAATATTTCATAACACGAGAGATTTGAAAACATCATATGGGTTGAAGCATCATAAAACGCGAAATGTTATATTTTCCATCGTGTTCTACCAAAACTAGCAGTCGCGGATTTACGACTTTAGGGGCCCTACGCTTCAAAACTTTTGGGGCCCCTCTGAAACAATTTCGATTTTTTTCAAAAGAATTTTTCAATTAAAACTCACTTCTTTAAAAACAAAACATAAAGTTAATTAATAAAATACAAGGTATGTATATCAAAACAAAATATAAAAGATGAAAATAATCTTAGAAAAAGGGAAAAACATCAGCAAAATCAAATATAAAATAAAATATCTCTAGAATATCATATCTGCAAATTTTTTATTGCGGCATTGAGATTAAGGAATAAATAAAATCATCACAAAAGATACAGGTATCGTAAAGCTGTATATCTGTTACCTACAATATAAAATTCCACTTAAAAAATTGATTCTTTCTTATTTCAATATGTATCAGACTATCAGCTAATTCTTTTATTGCAGAATCATAATCGAAACTGCTCGTTATATCACTTTCGATAGAAAGTTTTCCTAAAAACTGTGGTCATATTTTCTGTCATAACAGTTCTATATTTATTTTTTATCAATGACCGTTTGGAAAATGGGCAAAAAATTCTGTCAATTTTGGATGCTTAGCTTAAGCTTTACCCTGCTCTTTACTTTCCTTGAGCTTTGGTAGCCGCTCATACGTATAACGTCTGTCAGACATGGTTTCACGTCAATAGGTATAACATATGCAACTAGCAACTGTAATGATAAGAAAATGATAAATTTTATTTTATATTCTGTAAGGACTAGCACACAAATTCATTGTCTTCGCTATATCGAAGTATGAAATCCGAACCGATGAACTAATATAATATGAAAAATTATTATCTAATTGATACAACAAAAGAATGTTAAAATATGAACATATCATTGAACACAGTGAATGAGTCTATCGGAGATGATCGGAAGTCAAGAAAAAATTGCAACAATTAAATTGATAAATATCTAAATATACATCCATTTTTTTTAAACGAAATTATTTGTTTTGTTTGTCATTTCGTCGTACAAACACGTAGGTACAGGTTGAATCAAATAATTTCTGTAAATCGTATTTTGTATTTCCTTTTCCCGGTAGGTATTGAACCAATATTATGTCGTATGCCTTCAATATTATATCAAAAATTAATTTGACTGGTCTGCCTCATCATCGCTCGA
Source organism: Adalia bipunctata (assembly GCA_910592335.1). Taxonomy (NCBI): domain Eukaryota; kingdom Metazoa; phylum Arthropoda; class Insecta; order Coleoptera; family Coccinellidae; genus Adalia; species Adalia bipunctata. The sequence goes on along the minus strand of OU342954.1, from coordinate 17,317,691 downwards.
ATCATGTTTATGCCGAATTGCCGAAAAATTGGAAGAATGTTATTTTTAGCATATGAAACTGCACTGTAAAGCTGACCTTCCATATCAATTATATTGTTCAATGAGAGTACAAGGATTTAAAAGTCCGAACACAAACAGAAATAGTTCAATTCACCAACACTTCTCAATTTTTCACAATATTTGAATCTTACACGTTACACGAAACTCGCCCGTCACTGTCAACACTTTTCGAATCTTGTGAAATGAATGTGAGAAAAAAATGTGCCGACCTGAGAACTTCTGCACAAGTATTTTTTACTTTACAACCCTAAATGAATCAACATCTGGTCTGCCGTTCTGTAGCACATTCCTAGATTTTAGAGGAAATGCCGACAAATTTATTATTTGAGTTGCCTCTGAGCTTCTTATAAAATATAGTACAGTCTGACTATTTTTTTCACACTTACAGACTGAATTTACATTCTAGAAAAAAAAATTCAATTCGATCACCGGAGCCCCTATGGACCTCGGGGCCCTACGCTGCAGCGTACTAAGCGTACCGGTTAATCCGCTACTGAAAACTAGAGTTACCAATTGTTTAAAGGGGCTACAGTGCACTGCGTCTTAAAGGTCTATTGTGCTACCCTTGAAGAAGTTCTCGCCATTACACAGTCGTAATCGAAACAACCATTAAACATAAAAACATTAAAATATTAAAAACATCAAACATAAAAACATGAATAAGATCCGTGCACATTATATGACCCAGTTGCTATCAATTAATCAACAGAGGATTTTAAGAAGACGACGGACAATTTTAAGTAGGCATTCCTTCTCTATTCCTTTTGGCGTATTTAATTCCCAAATTGTTTCATGGCTTCTAACCGAATCAGACGTGTTTGACTATTAATGATATCGCAGAGTCAGATATGGAAAATAGAACCGACAGAGTCCCCTATTCATCTAATCATATGGCTTTTTTCATTCGAGAAAATGCACAACTCCTGTTGCTACGAATCTTCACTTTTTCCCAATTTTATTTTTTCGTTTTCATCCTGAAAAGTGCTTCTGTCACCTGAAAATTCTAAGCTAACTGCTCCAGCTTGGAAGATAATGTCACTTTTTGCCGAACCAAGTATTCAAAATTAATTTTCCGCCTATTCCACCGAATTTTAGGAATACGGCTGTTAGTGGCAACGTCAATACTGAAAGGTCTATGAAATAATCACAGGAGATTATTGTTTTGAATACAAAATAGGTTGAGATATCTTGATGAATAATAAATTGAGTAAAATGGCTTTTTAATTGCAGATATAATTGGACTAAACTAGGTGTTAACAAATATCATGTTTATGAAATTTTTGTTTCAACAAGGGTAGTACTTGTGTATTAAATAAATGTATCGACTCATTTTCTATAATTTAAATTTGGAGGTCAATGAGGTCATTGCATTCATACCAGAGAATCGTATTGTTTGGCCCAATTTTTTTTAAAGGCAGAACCGAATTCGGAAAAATGGAAAATTGAAAAAAGGTTCCTTTTAGGCAGGAGAATCTACAGTTGAAATATATGTACAGGTCGAAGACATTTTTCAAAGACTTTGAAACTTCCATACCTTCACTACCTACCGATCGACAAAGCAGTCGACATGAACCAATATTCAACGCCCACCAACGGCAGTTTTCCATCCGCACTAACGCTATGAATACAAAGAGCGGCCAACTTAGTACGAAAACGCTGCAAATGAAAACGGACTGAAATATGTTATTGGTTTTTCCGATTTATAGTCAGGGCATATGTTCAATTTCCCATTCCAGCATCGTCGTTTATTGGAGTTACGATGTTCGGTATAAATTTCGCCAAGTCTTATTCAAAACGTCCGAACGTTTCGGTGGAATTGACGACCGCGAGGAACAGTCGAGAGTACCACTCTTCCAGTGTTTACTCTGTGGTATTTCTTTTCTATCTCATAGAAACATTTATTTCTGTGGTTCTCTTCAAGAGAGCGTTACGTATAATAACATTGGTCCTTCGATCCGCGATGGATATCATATTTAGAATTGATGGAATCAAAATTCTTGATTTTCATGTTAAACAGTGTTTATTCAAACTGAAATACCAGTTTTACCTCCTATATCTGTTCTCTGGCGTCCGCAAGAATCCCTCATCCTTCAACCGAAAACAATTCATGACTTGAAAACTACTCATAATGGATGATTTTTTTCTTGGATGTACAAATATAAACTTGAACCGTTTCCTCTGGACGATCCATAAAAACCCTAAACTGGAGAACAGAAGAGTGTTGAAATGATTTAGAACTTTTCGCAAGGCAATTGAGAACTGAGAGTTTAGTACCCTACATACGAAATTGTCCATCCTCAAATTCATCGATTCTCCAGTTAAAATCGTCGTTTCGAACGTTTCTCCAATCTGGAACGATATGCGGTTTTATCTTTCACCATAAAAAGAATACTACTCATTTTAGAGTGGATGAAAGGATTTTATATCGCATATAAAACGTAATGAAGGTATATCGGTTTGAAATCTTTACGACTTGGCAAAGAGGCCATATATTAAAATTGCGACCGATATGCGACAGTTTTTTTCATTTGAAAACAGTAAAACTAGGAGGGAATTGCGATTATTTGAACTGCAATGGAAGAAGTCTCTCGATGTTTCAATTGACATTGAACTTTGAATAGTGAAGAACCTAGGACAGTTTCACGAAAACTTCATTACTGTTTTCGAAGCAATTTGATGAATCCAATGAGCGAAGCTGGGATTAAACGTAAACCTCATACCGACACACAATTCATAAGTGACTTTTGACATACCTACAGACAGCAGGTGGGCAAACAATGTACAACAAGCGGTTATCACTAATGCCATTTCCATAAAGTATTGTCAGGGCACATTCGTTCCCAGGTTCATGTACCAATCCATATCTTCTTGCTATTGCAGCCAGTTCTTGGTCTTTCTCACTATCTCTTCCCCCTAGCTGCAACTCTTTCACAGAAACCAAGTCGAGGAATCTATAACGTGAAGATTAGGAAGTCTTTTTGAAACCTTTTCGAAGAATATGGTTATAATTCTGCAATATTTTGGGAAACTAACCCTTCATCCAGAGTGCTGCCGACGTTCGTCATTTGTTCTTGAGCCGCCTGCGACGCAAGTTTGGTCAGCAAACCGGATGCCAAGGTTTCTTCAGGGTTGAAAGAAAGGTTGAAGTCGGTGGTGAAAGGATCATTTTCGGATATATTCCCAGCCTTGAGGGCGCTCCAACTAGGTCTGACCCAGGTGAGAGTCGAGGAAGCTCTGTCTAGACGTAAGAAGAACATGCTGCCCCTGCTGCTGCTTTGAGGTGCCACTGGACCTTCTACGCCTTCCCACATGATAACTGTGCTGCCATGGTGAAGTATCTACAAAATAAACATTTGTACTTATTTATTTTTATATAATATATGACTTTGGTTTTCTCATTTGAATAAATATATTTCGAATATGTTTTGCCTTCTTTTAATATACTATCATCATACTAGTATGGGCCCGCAGATCAATGTATTCGGTAGATTCATGAAATAGGTAGATTCGCGTTTTATGTAGATTCGCCTTTTAGTTAGATTCGCCTTTTAGGTAGATTCACCTTTTAGGCAGATTCGCCTTTTAGGTAGATCCACTTTGTAGGTAGATTCGCCTTTTAGGTAGATAAGCCTTTTGGGAAGATCAATATTCTCGATAGATTCACATTTAAAAAATCGAAATGTGGATCAGTTTGAATCACAAGAGTTGAACATATGGAAACAATTACAATTACCTGAAAACTTTCGAAATTAATAACAATTCTGTTGTGTTCTCGTCCATGTTCCATGATGAAAAGTAGGAATCGTAGGGAATTGGACAAATCAGTCAAACTATTCTATAACGTCGTCGACGTTTCGGAATCGTTGGTTCCTTTCTCAAGATTGAGAAACTTTTATTCAAGAAACAAATGACTACATGAAAATAATCTTATTGTTATAATTAATAACAATATTGTGACTTATGAATGGTATATACCTACACACTCAAATTGAACACAAGAAGGAATTATGTTATACTCGCAAAATATACAAAAATCAGAAATGATATTTGGCATAGATTTATTCGTTTAAGAGAATGTGAACAGAAATGATAATCGAAGTTTTTCGTCTTCCTTGTTTTTAATACACATACGGGAATTCGTGGGATTGGAAGTGTTTGAAAATAGACACAAAATAGTGTGAAAATACATGGATTATGCAGAAATTGAAGAGGCAAGAATGACAGGAATTTTCATTCAAAATTGTGATAAGATATAATTTTCAATTGGGAATCGGAAACAGAATGTATAATAATATTTTCCGTCGACCATAGAATAAAAGCTCATTTTAACGCACTCGAAATCATCCATTAATGACCTATTTTAATGCATGATTTCTTATTAATGCATGATTGTCATGGCAACCGAACATAAAATATTCAGTCAGAGCACTGTCGAGCTTGGTTGGAAATCAACAACTTCTGTCACAGAAGGGTATATTGACAACTCCATTCAAAATAAAATAGACTGCAGAAGAAATTTCAGTTGAAAAAACTTGCAAAGTAAATAATACTTCAGCCTCCACTTTCTCCACACTTTCCTTATCGGATATCATAGGTAATGATTTAAATGCAAACTAAATGTAAACTATTCAGAATGTCACAACATGTCCAATATTCCCTCTATGGATTTTTCGAATTGTTCCATAGGGAGCATAAATATCAATATATCGAAATGAACATAGAAATTTACATTATGTCAAATTTGTCTATTATGCAAAATAAAAATTTATTTCAATCCAGAATTCTTATTCAATTCGTGATGAGGTCGACGGAAAAATCTTGTAATCAACTCGTTTATTAATTCAGCGAATAATGGTCTCAAACATTAATATTTCGACCATTAATCGCTGTCATTAATAAACTAGTTGATTAAATAACTATTTCAATTTACTGGAAATAAGGCCTCAGTATTAAAAAAAATTAAACAATCTATTCTATTATAATAAAATGATATAATGGTAGGTTGAATTTCTAACAGAAAATAATGACAATAAATATATTATTTTTCGTGACGTTCTTTTGTAATTTCTCCTGTGTTAAACCACCTTCATTCGTTCCTTCCGAGAACTGCGATCACATAGATCTTTTGTTATCTACCTTACTCATTTATTAAAACCCAAGGAGATCATCGATGGAGTTGATAAGACCGACAACATTCTTAGGAGCCTTGGCTGTTACCTCGTGGGTATCCAGGACCTAATTCCCCATATGGATAGTTCTTAGGCCAGTCAGCTCTGGACACTTGCACGCCATGTGTTCAGCTGACTCTACTTCTGATCCAGAGCTTACAAATCACATCTGCTGACTTTCCCATACGGTACAAATGATATTTGTACAGACGTCAGCAGACTTACCATCAACCGAAGCTCAGCTCGTGACAGCTTCAGGAGCTTACTGATAAAGGTCGTTGAAATCATCACGAATTTCTTAGACTGAGTAAGTCCAGGAGTGTTCCTCCAGACGGTTATTCTGTTGTCCAACTCCCATTGTTGGACCGCTGCCTTATATAATATGTCTTTTCCAAGCCCACAGAAAGGCTCAGATCCAGCCTTAACCTTGATGGACTTTTCGAAGCTCATCAGCTTTTTCATTTCCTTCAATACCACAGTGCCCTAGCACACATAAAATAATTTTTATAGAAGAAGAGCCCCAGCGTTCTTTAATAAGGTCTAGACTCTAGGAAGACGTCAATCATCGATATGTGGTCAATTTTTTTTTCAATATTCCATAATGCTTCGATCAGAACAGACGCGAATGAAAATGAATGCACTCCTACTTGAAATAATCTATCATTTTGTCTACCTTAAAAACCTGTTCTAATTATTTTATTACCTACCCTAACCAAAAAGCATTCAACCCAACCTAACCTAAAAACATTTCTGTCCGGTCCGAATACAAACATACTAATCCACTCCCCGAAATTATTCTCGGTTAGATTCCTGATAGAGCATACTGGCATTATTTATTATCCAATATCAATTTGTAGCTTTGACCAGCTGCGGTCCGTTCATTTTGCATAAAACATGACGCTGTTAATAACAGTTGGGTCAAAGAGCTGACTGTCAGACCGCATTACGGAGGAGCCCACAGCCAACTTCCAATCCAATTGTACATAGGTATTAGTCCATCGGCGAACAGAGGCTACCTAGAATAGGTTATGGTGTTCGAAACGATACACAAATTCAATGGAAATGATCATTGCCCGATAAAAATCTGTCTTCAATTGCTGCACCAATTGAACGTGATACTTATTAGTCTCTTTCTCTAAATGCTCAGTATGAACATACAGCACATACTATTGACCCTAATAACTATTCAAAAACGAATCTATACCTTGCTGAGACTTTACCTACCCCCCAGTATTTTCACGACATGTATGAGATTGCTTCGTATACCGGAAAGGTTTTGGTTTTAGAGTAACCAGTTTACCATTTGATGGTATTCTTTTCGAGAGCAGGTCTAAAGCCCTTTTTCCAATATTCTTTTCTACTTAGCCTCTCGATGCAAGTTTTTTCTTTATCTTGCCACTAGGAAGGTTCGCTGATGGGAAGTATTTGGTCAGGTATGACCATGCTCTCTGATTCCTGATATCATTGCCTTCCCAGGATAGTTTCAGAATGACCTCATTGGCTAATCTATCTTACATAAGAGGAATAGGTGTAAGATCTGTGAAGATCTCCAATGCTCTAGATTGAAACGTTCTCATAGCTCCAGTGATACAAGGTGCGGCACGGAGGGCGAACGTTTTTCAGATGGGCATAACTTTCCCCCACTGAGGACGAGAGAAGTGGGGAAGGTTAGACTCGTGTGTTCCTAGCATTTATTTATTGATCAACAGAAGACCAAGAGGACCTGTGCGAACAGTTCGAACGCCTGAAAATGTTGAACGCGTTCGACAAGCCATTCTTCGCAGTCCGTCGCGATCTGCTCGGAAACATGCTGCTGCACTTCGCCTCAGTGATCGTTCGGTGAGGCGAATTTTGCATATGGATCTTCGCTTTCACCCCTACAAATTGGCCATTGTGCAACAGTTACACCCCGGAGATTATGCACAACGAATGAACTTCGCACGTGAGATGGAAGCACTGATCGATCAAAATGAGAACCTCATTTTGTTCATGAGTGACGAAGCCCACTTTCACCTCAACGGCATGGTTAACCGGCAGAATTGCCGTTATTGGGCTAATGAAAATCCGCAACACTTACACGAAAGACCGCTGCACAGCCCACAGCGCCTCCAGCACTGCATCACCGATTTCGGCCACCACATGCCTGATGTGATTTTCCACACTTGACTGTCTCAAATGCTATTTCCTTGAGAATCTGATTCCGTCAATAAATGTGTTTTTGAGTAAAAATTAACGCTTTTATTATTTTTTTAAAACCATCCATCCTCCGTGCCGCACCCTGTATAACTACAGGCTTTCCTTTGTATTATATTGGGGGCTCTTAGCAATATCCCAATCTTCCTTTCAAGGATTCTTGGTTTGAGTTGCTGTGTCAATATCAATTATGGGTTAACTATCTGATGTCAAAGGATCCAGAAACACCCAGGAAGGCACACAAGGCGATCTCTGAATAACAAAGATATCGCCATGTGTGCCTTCCTAGATGTATCTGGGGCCTTTGACAACACAACACACGTGTCTGTCAGAGATGCACTTGAGAGGCGAGGAGTGAATAATACTATCTTAAAATGGATGTATGAGGGGTTAACGAAGAGAATAGCTGAGACATCGATGGGCGAGGAATCCGTCTTCGTCAAAGCTACTCGTGGAACACCTCAGGGTGGGGTGTTCGGGGCTATTCACTAAGCAAACTTGTTATTGATAGCAACTGTAAATCGTCGTTATCCCATGTAATAAGCATGGGATAACGACGATTTACAGTTGCCATCCATAACAACTTTGCTTAGTGAATAGCCCCGATTATCTCCCCTCCTATGGAGCCTGGTAATGGATGAACTTCTACACAGGCTAACGGAGCTTGGCTTCCAATGTGTAGGCTATGCTGACGACATAGTGCTAATAATTAGAGGCAAATTCGAAGGAACTCTCTGCGACCTATTGCAGAAGGGCCTTAGAATTATTGAGCAGTGGTGCTTGTCAGTGGGGCTGAACATCCACCCAACCAAGACCACATTAATTCTGTTCACTAGGGAGAGGAAACTTCCAGCCATGAAAACGTTAGCATTAAACGGAAATATCTTGGAGTGGGGGTCTGAAGTCGAATACCTAAGAATAACCCTAGATAGCAAACTTCTGTGGAAAAAGCATGTTGATAATTCTACTGGCACAGCTACAAGAGCTCTGATGGCGTGCAGGCGTCTATGCGGCAGGAATTGGGGCTGTAACGCAAAAATGCTGCGATGGATGTACGTCATGATTGTAAGACCTATAGTCACATATGGGGCAGTAGCCTGGTTTGCTAAGGCAAGTCGAGCAAGTACGAGAAAAATGCTCGACAAAGTACAAAGGCTTGCCTATGTGTGCATCACGGGAGTTATGAGAACGTGCCCAACCAGGGCGCTTGAGATCATCACAGACCTCACACCTCTACATCTAGTGATTGATAGGGTAGCCCATGAGGCCATCTTCAGAGTATCTTAAGAAGGAGCAGGCAATGAGAGAGTCAGGTTTCAAAGAGTAGGTCCTCTCTAAATGACACCTCATCTGCAAACCTTCCTAGTAATGTAATTATCAAGAAAGTAAGCACTGGGAAAAACTTCTGTACAATGCTAAGCAAAAGAGAGGATTGGGAAAGGGAATACACCAACTATAATCTCGAAGAAAATACAATAAAATGGTATGAAGACGGTTCCAAAACCGCTACACGAGCTTGCGCTGGGATTTACGGGACAAGTACCAAGTGTGCACTATCGTTAGGCTCCTGTATAAGCGTCCTTCAAACTGAAATACTTGCAATCGGAAGATGTCTAGATATAAATCTAGAAAGAAACTATCAGAAGTGCGATATAGAGCTATTCAGACAGATGGTCAAGCTGCTATTAGCGCTCTGAGCTCCTACGTCATTGACTCAAAGCTAATTTGGGAGTGCCGAAACAAACTCAATGAGGCAGGCAAGAAGAATAAGTTTAATCTGGGTTCCCGGTCATTCGGGAATCGTAGGAAACGAAGAGGCCAATACACTTGCCAGAAAGAGCACACAAACGTCACTCACTGGCCCAGAACCCTTCTGTGGTATAGGAAAATGCACCTACAAGAAGGAGTTTATGCTGAAGGAGAAAACCGGAAGAGAAAAACTCTGGCGGAATCTCCCAGGGATGGATCACTCCACAAAGTTCCTCCGGAACTCTGTGGCGGAATCTCCCAGGGATGGATCACTCCACAAAGTTCCTCCGGTACTCTGTGGCGGAATCTCCCAGGGATGGATCACTCCACAAAGTTCCTCCGGAACTCTGAGACTGCTAGATCCAAAAAATATCTGGATCTCAGTAAAAACCTTGTTGATGATCGTTTGGCTTGAGTTTTGGTGTTAACTCAACTTTATAAGCCTTAAAACCCAAATCTTTATGCAAAATACGGTGTTATGACGTTTTTGGATTGCCTAATTTCAAAGAACAACGAGGAATGGACGAACCAGGGTTTTCTGCACCTTTTTTGGCTACAGATGCAATATTCTCGGCAGTTCTTGAGCGACGTGAACAGGTTTTATTCTTCGCATCGCTAACTCGTCCCAACAATTTCACCAATTTCAGTATTGCGGTTCGACGAGGTGTTTCACGACGACCCAAAAATATTCGAGTTTTACGAACCGTCTCTGCCAAATTTTCACTATTTTTATAGTGAATTTTAATAATTCCATTGCGTTGTTGAAGCGTGTATCGTTCCATCTTTATTGGCAGCTTCAAAAGTGACATCAACACCTCCTTAACACCCTTTATAACAATTGAAATGTTATGACATGAATCCAGTTCAGAGGAATCTATGAAAGGTTAACAGTTTCTCCTTCTGTCTGTTATGCAAATCTATACAATATGTCAAAACTTAATCTTCAACAAGTCCAAGAGTTCGAGGGTCAGATGAATAAGCAATATCTATATAATTCGCCCCAACAGGAAATTAATGCCAAACCGATTCGTACAAGTTCAACACAAACTCCGAGAATTAAACAATTCACTCTCTCGGTCGTTTCAAAAGGTTGATTCTGTTCGAACTATTTTACCTTTGAATACTACTCCGACGCCACAAAGGCACCGCAATCTCGCTTTGTCTTCAAAACAATCCGGTTTAAATGTGGTTTCGTTATATCTCTTTCAGGTATTGCTTACCACTGTTTGAGTTTGCTCCAGCTATATTTTCCTTTCAGCGTTGTAATATTCTGTTACGAGTGGGAGTGCTGGGAATAGATCTTAACACGCAGAGGTTTGTTTTGTGGAAAACCCGAAACTAGGTATCGCGTACGGAACCAGTGTGATAACTTGTTCTCATTGGACGTGATAATGGTCAATTGTCGATGGTTCAGTGAATGCGAACTTAAATTTCCAACGAAACTCCTCATTAAGACAACAACCATTGTTTCGAAAGACTTTGTGGCTACTTCCAGTATCATTCCGAAAATGTATTTTTCCAAGAAAGAAATGAAAAGAATGTCCAAACGTCATATAATTAAAATAAGTAACCATAGAAACTTAAAACGTCGATAATATTCAAAACACACAGTATGGAGCGAATCAGATCGCAAGGTTTTGTTCTGATAGTCAACAATTTTTTGTGATGTTGTATACGAGGATATATTGAAAAATTCTTAGCCTACTATAGAACCAAATAAAATTTCAATGTCAAAATATTTTATTACTCAACATATTCTCATCTTAATTGAATAAATTTATTACAGCGAACCTGCAACGTCTTTAGACCTTTGAACAAAAACGATTCTTCTTGCTCTGCAAACCAGTCCTCCACAGCTTTTATCACCTCCTCGTTGGAAGAAAATTTACGACCTTCGAAAATTTTTCCAGTTGTGGAAAGAGATGATAGTCGGACGGAGCCAAATCTGTTGAATAAGGGGGGTGTTCTAGTAATTCTTACCCTAAATCACGAATTTTTTGCATGGCAACATGAGATTTGTATAATGGGGCGTTGTCCTGTAAAAACAAAACGTCTTTGGAAAGCTTTCCACGTCTTTTCTCTTTAATTTCTTCCCGTAGAGTGGTCAGTAATGTCGAATACTAATCTCCAGTTATTGTTCTACTCTTATGCAAAAAAACAATCATGATTACTCCATGGCAATCCCAAAAAACTGAAGCAAGAACTTTCCAGCAAATTTTTGGATACGAAACTTCTTAGGTCTTGCAGAACCAGAGTGTCGCCATTCCATCGATTGTTGCTTTGTTTCTGTATCGTAGAAATGTACCCAAGTCTCATCCATAGTACCAATTCGGTTTAAGAAGTCTACATCGTTTTCAAATCGAGCACAGATCGAACGCGATGCTTCTACGCTTGCACGCTTTTAGTCAACATTCATCCATTTTGCAGAAATTTTTCTCATGTCCAAATTGACGTGAACTATATGATGAACGCGTTCATATGAAATCTTCAGTGCTTCAGATATCCGTTTAAGCCCAATTCGACGGTCTGATAAATTCATGTCATGAACTGCATCGATATTTTCGGGGAGAGAAACTGGCCTTCCCGATCGGCCATCATCTTCAATGAAAAATTTACCTCTTTTGATGCTTGCAGTTCAATTTTTCACGGTCGCTTACGAAGCACATTGATTACCAAGGGTATTAAGCTTATCTTCGTAAATCTGCTTACCTCTTAACCCTTTTAAATACATGTACTTGATGATGGCTCGATACTCCAATTTTTCGATTCCAACAATTTCGGTGGACATCTTTTTTTTAAATTTATTGCGTAACTCTGGTTTACTTTTTTGACGTCGAACTCTACACTGACACTTCCAATAAATTATTGTTCGTTGATATGGTATCGCAATATTTTTTTTATGCATGGAACTGGTCTGGGCTAACTAGATATCAATACATCCTCGTATCAATGTTAATCTTTACGAATTGCCAAATATTTTTTTGAAGATCACATTGTTTGTGCGATTGACTGCCGATATACACATAAGAGTGATAAGTGAGATTGACCGTGCAAGAATTGTGGCTGTAACCTACGAATTAAATTGAAAAATACAAACCTGTATAACGTGCTGATCAATTTTTGTCAATGGCGACGAAAGACAGACGAAACTAACACCATGGTCATGTATTAAAGGTTGCACCGGATGGTATTCGTCCATGTCGCATTCATATTCTGCATCTAATTCTTCTTTTTGAGGAGGTGTTGCGAATAGGACTCTTTGTTCTGAAGGTGTAGATAATCTGAAACAAAATTGAATTTTACTATATTGAAATGATTATTGTTTATTTTTCTGGACCATCGAAGGACATAAAAAAGGGTTTTTTGCAATTTTGGTTCCTGCAATAATTATGGAAATAAATAGATAATGACGCGACCTTCCAAACTACGCTTTCCTTTTGGAAAATTGTGGTTTGTACCTTTCTTTCGACGGGGGTTGAAGATAGGGTTCGCATTTTCACCGTGAACGAGATAATGAATTCATTCCATTTGGCTTTGCCACACTGTATATTGTGTATAATGTTTTTTGATATATTATTAATTATTTATTTTATATATCGGGCGTATAGTGATAGAATTATCGTTAGGGATAACTGTGATTTGACAGGAGGTACAAGCCATGATGTTTTCAGGCGTGGATCTACGATTTTTTCTGACCGGGGCAAAAATTCATAATTGCGCCCCCCCCCCATTTGTTTGATATATACATAAATGAATTCATAGAAAAAACAAAATAAATAATACAAATGAATAATGAAAATAAAAAATAATAATAAGGAAAATATCACAAGGAAAGAAATTGGACTTTTTTCTTCACATAGCATCACGCGGCGTGATTTTCTTTCCGCGAACGCATCTATCAGCTCCTCGAAATCTGTTTCGGAAGCAGTTTTGTATTCTATAGCTAAGATCGAGAGGCCATAGAGACTTTTCTGACTCATTGAGAAACGCAAATAATTTTTTATTATTTTCAATTTGCTGAAACTGCTTTCACATCTTGCAGACGTGGTAGGCAATGTGCACTATATTCTATATAATGTTAGCTATACTGATATTATAGGGAAAGTATCTTTCAGATCTTGCCTGCGAAGAATTTGTATAGCAGGTCTAATGAAGTCGATCTTTCACATGAAGTCTCTCCAATATTTTTGCGCTAAAAGGGTCCCATTTTCTGCAGATCCTCTTTTTGCATGTTAAAAAGGGCATGGCCATTGAGGAATGAGAAATTCGTATGCAGACTCTCTGCGCTTTCTAATCTTTTTTTGATTTCTGACAATAATCTGTCGAAAACAACCTTAATTTCCTCCACATCCAATTCTTCTGAAAGAAGTGAAGCTTCCGAGATCCAGTTTTCAATACTGTCATTCCTTGCAAGATCTTCATAAGACCTTGCATGAACTATAATGAACGTGAAATAACTATATCTCCTTTCTGAATTTCCACGTTGACCATTTTGATCTCTCGCAGAATATTATCCCAAATTGTTAGGTTCAGTATGAATCTAAAATCCATCACAGCATGAAGCAAATGACCAGCTTCATACTTGTATTCTGCGACTAGTGAGGATTCTTTGATTTCTTCCACAGCCTTCACAACTCCCGGTAAATTATTGAGCAAGGCAACAGTTTGATGTTTAGTCCATCTAAATTGGCTACTTCCTTTAAAATTTGTTTTCGTCCACTTTTTCATAATTGTCCATCGTGTGGTTGAACTCACAAAAAAATACAGTTTTTGTACAACACCAAATAAATTTACTGCTTCTGAACTTATAAAAGATGAATGGACACCCACAAGATTCAGAGAGTGTAGAATTCTGGATATATAGTATAGGTACAGAAATATGTGATGAGAAGGAACTTTTTCTGTTCTGAGTGGAAATATAGGATTTCTGAAGGCAATAATCGGGATTTGAATTTCGAAATTGATAAATCAGAATAAGATTTAAAAAATAAAATTTTTAGATATTCATTTTCTATTCTTGAGATTATTCTCGGGTCGGCCGGGCCGACCCTGCCTACCCTGACGAGCCGTCACTGACAACAAGACAAAGAACTTTACGCACAGAAGAAAATATCGCTGCTGTGAGTGTTGATGAAGATCCAGATTTGTATATTTGTCGACGAATATACTCATGCAAGATCCAACTGGTACAAGAACTAAAGCCACTTGACCATGATAATCAATTTATTGAAAGAAAGATTCAGCGATAACATTATTTGGAGAAATGGTCAAATTAATTGGCCTCCAAGATCGTTCGACCTAACTCCAATGGATCATTACTTTGGGGTTATGTCAATTCATTGGTTTATGCTGATAAACCAGAAACAATAGACGCTTTGGGAGCCAATATAACTCGTGTTTTTGCCTGAATTACTCGAAAAAGTGGTCCAAAACATATATTGCCATAAACTTATCTTTCAAATAAAAAAAATCGGCTTCAATCCCGATTTTAACGTGTTTTATTTCAATTCAAAGTTCTATCACTCTTAAAAAACACTGCCCTGTTCATTTCTGTAGCTTTGTTGTTTTGTGTTTTGGGACATTTTGTACATTTACATTTATTTCCTATCCTTATAACTATGACGAGTGAAAGAAGTTCCTGAAATAATTATAAGAACTTCGATAAACTGTCTCTTTTTCTCTCGAAACCTTCATCTTTTTGAGCTCGGATGATCTTGCGCCTCTCCTAGTCTCCTCTAATCTAATCTAAAAATCTAATGGAGGGTACTATCATCTGCGAAACAGTGAACTGGACATGAAGTTGCCTCCAGCAAATCGTTGACGTGAAGCAGAATCAATGTTGGTGCCAGAATAGTTCCCTGTGGATATTTGTTTTTTTTTCGAGAGAGCTCTACAAAAGCTTCGTTGTAAAGTGTCTATTGTTCTCTATTGCTTCTAAAATTGGGTAGTCCTACAGAGTAAAATTCAGGATTGGTAAATGAATCGAATGCCGAACCAGTATTCTCTATGAGATAACGATTCGTGGGTAACTTCTTTTTCTCCGAAAGGGTTGGCGACCCCCTGAAGGCAAATCGCTATTACACAACATAATTCCAGGTGAACAATATGTAATTCGAAGCCGTATCCGTTTCCGTCGTACTATCGAACTTTCCAAACAGCAACCCCTGCCAATTATCGGAAACGCGAGTCGAGCAGAAATTAGGAAACACGCGAAAATAGGGGTAGGTGGAAAACAACTCCAATAATTATTTTTAACGAACTTATTCCGTTCGCAAATCGCGATTCCCGCTTCGAGAATTTACTAATTACGTGGTAACGTAAGATTAACCTCGTTAGACAGATTATAGGGATCATTTTTTGGGGGGAATTTAGGCGGAGAATTCCGATGCCGACCGACGATTTTTTTTGAGCGAGTTAAACAATAATGAGGTCTTTATTTCTAACAGAAATTCCGAGTGAAGGTTCACCTGGATGTGTTCTACCACTTGACTCTCGTTACGAAAACAAAAACACGTGAAGTAAAGTGAAGAAAAAGTGCAATTATATAACAGTGCAAATAGAAAAAAAGTACATGCTATTCGAAGACAATCAGAGAATCAAGTTAGCAGAAGCTGAGAAGGAAATCCATGATCTTTATTCTAATTTTTTTAATTTTTGAGCTGCTTAAATTCATGGGTAATAACAATGTTGCTGTTTTGTTGTGAAGACATGACAATAAATTTCAGATCTGTACCTCAGCTTATTGAAGAGATAAGGTGGACTTCTTCTCGAAATTATATCGTGAAAAGTACAAAGGGCGTAATAATCGAAAAGAAGCCTCATTGCGAGCCAACTCAACTCTTTAAGTCTGTGTGATACATGATAAAATTTTCTGATCTCAAAAATAAACCTTACAAAGCTAAACATTTATATTCGTTGTGTCTCACTCCGCAACATCTGGAGTCTAACTGGTTATATCCGCCCTTGATCGGGACAAGATAAATTTCATCTCCTTTGTCCACAAGAATTGAGCTGTCGCCTTTAAAAATGTTGTATGGATTTCTCAACCCAAGAATTTAGGTCGAGTTTGGGAAATACATCTGGTTTTTTGAGACAATAACCAGGTCCGGTGAACCTTTCAGTTTCTCCGTATAAGCTCACAAAATTAAATATGTGGTGACATTTTCACTGCAGTTCAAGTTTCATTATGGGAACACATGGCAGGCATCGAATACCAAATCGTCCATGGTTGCTCTCATTGGTCTGTAGATTCGAGAAATGGGTTGTTTTTTCTATAGTCGAAAATGGCAAATGAGAGCACTTTGTTGGTTTAGCGAGGCGTTTTTAGATTCTGACACCCACTCATTTGTTGATCTTTCCCACTTTCATTCAGAGGAAATGAGCCTCCATCATTTTTCCAGCTTTTCTCCAAAACCCTTTATTAAAGAGACAAGAAATCAGTAAAGTAAAGTGATCGATCAGTAATTCAAAATCGTCGGTAATTAATCAGTTTGTAATTCACAACAACACTTTGCTCCCTTGCTATACATTCTCATATAGAAGGTCCATCATAATTCTTTCTTACTATACATTTTCATATAGAAAGTAGAGTTCATAATTGTATACATAATACTTGAATAATCGTTTCTTACTTGTTACCTAAGTTGAGGTAACAAGAAACATACAGTTTATTGTTTGTTGAGAGTGCGTTCACATTTCACCACTTCTTCGTAGTTGCAATATGTCATCAGTGACACCAAGAAGAGTCTAAGACACGATTAAAAATCAGGAAAAATCTTTTCAGAGTCCTCAAGTTGAACAGCCATTATCTTTCCCATTATTTTGGATAATGCCGAAATAGTACTAATAAGGTCTAAGATAGGATTGCTCTCTGGGATTACTGGTCTTTGGACTCTTTGGAATGAGAATGTACACTTCCACGACTTGGGAAACTCAGAACTAAGCAGAACGGAGTTGAAACATCTTGTGATGTTGACTCCCTTCACTTAAAATTACAGGAAACGAGTTGAACTCAACAATAGTTTGAATGTCCTGTGAATTTTCACTTGCTCTCACTCGTTTAATACACGTTTGTGTGTTTGTTGTTTTGAAAAAGGTGTTCTGGATCAAAGAAGAGAATTCTGTCAAATCATATCTACATGAAATTACTCTATTTTTGTAAATATTAATAATCAGCCAGATTTCTGTAAATTTTGAAGAGGAACATCTCTGAACCGAGAAGAAAGTACGATTATATTTCCCATGGAAAATATCAATGTGAGAATCTTCTGCATTGAAGTTTTATCTGTTCCTGGCCATAAAAAATGAATGGCCATTTCAGGAAAAAGCCACCTCAAAAAATTGCTGCGTTCAATTTTGATTGGATTCATGTGAAGGTCCTTTCAGAAATGGATTTTTTGTGAGAGACAGGCTCGAAATAAAATCGTCCCACGCAGAAAAACCCCTTCGTCTCCTGGCAGATCCAATTCGGCAGACATCTTTCAGGAAAAACATACAGGACGCTTTTACGATGATTCGTCAGATGTTTTCCTATATTGGATTTTTCGTATTTCTATATTCCGTTAACGAGTCTGTCAGACTAAGACGGTATTTCGACAATTCTGCTTTGATTCAAGACATGACCTGAAGAATGTTGATGGTTTTCATATACTTCATTCGGCTGGGCTTTCATTAGGAAGATGAAGAACGGCAGTGAGGTTCGAAATATATATTTTCAATCAGAAAGAATTCCACACTAAGCAAATAATCGATAAAGAGGCTTTATGAATGATTACACTGTATCCCAGCCCATATTTTTGACCACTCAGTAACATCTCCAGTTCGGAGCGGTCATTCGTCGGGGTACAACCTCCGACCGGTAAACTAAAAACAACTAATGATGTCTACCGCAGTTGTAGGCGAAATTTGGAGTAAAATTCCTATTGATTTTTTTAAGTGTTTCATAAGAAGTATTCGAGGAAGGAATTTTGATAAAATTCAAGATTCTGAATTTTTGTTTAAGAGTACATGAACTTAAATTGTGAAATATTTTCGAGCCGAATCTACTTCCGGTTCTACCGAAAACGAATGTAAACGTGATTTCAGATGCAAGACCCTGTATATTTATACATATTTGATTTCTTCGCTTGATTCTGCAATGATTTGATGTATGTTATGCGCAACCACTTCGAGCGATTGTTTAGTTATAGCCTGATCTTATGGTGAAATTTGTTGACAGAAAGAGTGTCACAAATTTATGTTTATATCCAAAATCCCTCATTGCGAGAATTTCTTTTTGCAACAGTGAAACAAAGAAAAGTACGCTGGTAGTGCTTCTTGTATAAGTTATGAAGAAATATTATACAGGGCTTCAAAGTGAGCCGCAATAAACCTATGAAATCTAATTTTTTGTAAATCCGATTGATTGCTCGTCAAAAACTAGTTAGAGTGTGCGAAACCTTTCATGTCTTTCAATCAGTAGTTTTGGTGTTATTGAATAAAATTCGAATTTCATGACTTAAGCCAGGTTTCTTTGTCTAATCATAGGTTTATTAAGATAACTTTAAGTTGGCTATGTCAATAGTCAGAATACTGTCAGTTCATTATAATGCATTGTTGAGAACTACTACAGTAGTAGTAGAAGAGTTAATAAACATATGGAGCAAGAGGGTCAACATTTTCAAAATTTATTGTAATAGGTAGCTATTATTGAATTTCTGTCGAAGCTCGAAGCTTTTCGTTGTTAAGAGAATTGTTCTGAAAGTTTTAAACAACGATTTTTTTATTTAGTCATCATTCATTATCTGTTTTGTTTATTTGTCACATTCGCCGCAAATAAAGAACATACTATTGATAATCATTCTAGTGAACCTTATTATTATTACATGTTTTGAATAGTGCTCGATAAATAAAAATAAGCGAGAATGACAGTTCCTTACATGGCCTATTAAAAAAAAGATGAGCATACCAATGGATTTGACTGAGCCGAACATAACTTTAGTCGTGAAATTCGAATTTCATTCAAAAACTACCGATTTTAAAGACATGAAATATTTGGCACACTTTTAACTTTTGACGAGCAATCGATCGGAATAACACAATTATATGGTTATTACTAGTTTGGGCCCAGCGATCTACCTTTTAAGTAGATTCACCTTGTTGGTAGATCTCCCTCTGAAGATAGATTCGCATTTTCAAAAATCAAAAGCAAAAACACAACCTCCAAACGGTCATCTATGCGTCGCGTTAAACTTTGACTGCCGTTGTCAAGAACCCTAACCTATGTGTAACTTCACCCGTGACGTCTCGAAATGTCGAAAAAATCCAACCTCCAAACGGTCATCTATGCGTCGCGTCAAACGTTGACTGCCGTTGTCAAGAACCCTAACCTATATGTAACTTCACCCTTGACGTCTCGAAATGTCGAAAAAATCCAACCTTCAAACGGTCATCTGTACGTCGCGTCAAACTTTGACTGCCGTTGTCAAGAACCCTAACCTATATGTAACTTCACCCTTGACGTCTCGAAAAGTCGAAAAAATCCAACCTTCAAACGGTCATCTGTACGTCGCGTCAAACTTTGACTGCCGTTGTCTAGAACTCTAACCTATAAATGTATAGTAACGTCAATCGTGGCGTCTCGAAATGTCGAAAAAATCCAATCTCGAAACGGTAATCTGTGCGTCGCGTCAAACTTTGAATGCCGTTGTCAAGAACCCTAACCTAATTCTAACGTCGAAAGTCATCGAAATAACAAAAAATCTCTGGTTTTATCGATATTTTCTGGTCGAGTCGGAAATTTTTATCATTTTCGCGAAATGTCGAAACTTTCGAATTTATTTCGGACACCCGGAGGAACGTGTCGGAAAACGCTTTGCGTACTACGGTGAACGGGGATATGGGGATTTGTTTAAAAAAATCTCCGAACGTCCAAGTGCCTCCGGAAAAAAGCCTTATTTCCGAAAAAATTCGCTCTTTCGGGCGAATTTTACCGTTTTTCGCGAATTTTTTTAAAATACTTCCCGGGGTCCTAGAAAAAATCCGAAAACACCCACGCGTGCTCCCGTTCTTCAACTTTCCGACGCCCCCCTCCCCTCGCCCGTAGGCCGTCGCAAGCGACGGCCCTCGCGCCTTCGGCGCTCGCCTTTCGACAAAAAAATCTCTTAAATTCTATGCCTCTTAAATTTTTATTATATAGGACCATTTGAAAAAGAAGGGAATTCATAGCCAAGTTTATTGAGGCTCACTTTGAAGCCCTGTTTCAGGCACCCTGTATAATATTTTTCCATAATTTATACAAGAAGCAGTACCGGTGTACTTTCTTTTGTTCGACTGTTGCAAAAAGAAATTCTTACAATGAGAGATTTTGTAGATATAAACACTAATTTGTAACACTTTCTGTAAACAAATTTGACAATGAGGCTATGACTCAACAATCGCATATCATACATCAAATCAGTGCAGAATTGAACGAAGAATTCGAATAACGTATGGTCCTAAAGTTTTGGGAAAATTTCAAAAGCATATAACTCTGACTCAAATAATCTTATATTTTTGTCAAATTATTCAACAATTTGACCTTTCTATCCTTATTATAAATCCAAATTCAAATAACAGACAAGGGACCATTATTTTCGATTTGCCTAATAATTCCCCTGACACGTTGCTTTTCAATCAGACCAGGTGAAATTTTTCCCAAAACTTTAGGACCATACGTTATGTATAAATATAAAGGATGTTACATTTGAAATAACGAAGTTCATGCTTAAAAATATTTCACAATTTGAGTTCATGTATACTTTCAAACAAAAATACAGAATCTTGAATTTTTTCCCCGAATACGTCTAATGAAGCACTTAAAAAAATCACCCTGTATTCATTATAAAAAAGTGAAGTTTCTTCTGAATTCTTTTTTACTGTCTCGCGATGAGCTCGTAATTTCTTTGAAAGCGTAGTGTAGTGGTTAATCCGGTGGTTCAGATATCTCCTACATATGTTTCAAAAGTGCTTTGTCTATACAGCCAGACTAGACTCATTTGTTCTATTGCTCCTTATCTTGTCTCATTTTGCTGGCGCCCAGGCAGGGCAGACAACTCAATATATTAGTTTCTCTTTTCCAAGTGGCCTTGGAAGAAGACAAAAGATTTACGCTGAGTTCTTAATATGATTCGAAAGAAAAGAGAAAATTTCTCATGATTAACTCTCTCAATTTTCATATCACTCACCAACTCTACATGATTAATGAATCTTACATCTGAAACGTATATATTCCACATAGTATAAGTGGATTGGAGCGCTACTCCACTCCCTAAGCATCCAACGCGAGCCCTCGAGGGTGTATCCTTACACTCTTACAAAGATACGTTTGCGTTGAAAAAGTAATGACTGCCTAAGTATGCAGAGCACCACTCATGTTTAGGAATATCATTATTGAATTTCTCGAAAGGACCATGTTTTTTCACAGACGAACGTGCTGGGGTCCGGAATTTGTAGGTGAGAAAGGCATTCGCATCCACGTTCCATGAATAATGCAGCTGCAATATTGGGTAAAGCTGATTTGAAACACAGGTGGGACGGTGTTGCTATGAGAATTGGTATTTGGCGAAAAAGTTGGGCTTATGAAGACAAAGAGGAAATAAAGTAGGCAATTAAATGATATCGGATGTTTTTTTAGAGTGATAGAACTTTAATTTGAAATAAAACACATGAAATAGATGTTATTGTTAACATTCGAAAAATGCAGCCAAGTGACAAAGTGGTTACGTGAATTTTATGGTTTATCGTTCATCTGACAGCACTATTGGTCGAATCATTAAAACATTTCAAGAGACCGGTTCGGTCGAAGAACCAAACTGAGAAAAATGCAGTCGTAGAGGTCGTTCACAAGAAAATATTGATTTGTTTCATGAAAGTGTTGCTGAAGACCCTGAAATGTCCATAAGGCGACGTTCACAACAAGTTGGACTAAGCGGATCCACAACATGGCGTATTTCCCACAAGCATTTAGCTCTGAAGGCATATAAGGTTAAAATAATGGATACAATTTTGGACCGAAACTAAATATATTTCGGATATTACAAGTGAATGACCATTATAAATTTGAACAGAGATCTTTTACGCGTGTTGTCAATTGAAAACTTCGATATTTATGCAAATCAAGATGGCTTTCACTCATTAGGGAAAATGAACCCAAATCTGGTGTTTCCCGGAATTTAATTGTCGGAATCCTGCAAGATTCCGACCCAGATCTCTAAAACTCTGGTGTTTTCTGGAATTACCTTGCCGCAATCTCGATCATCCGAAAAATAAATTATTGAGTGGATAATAATATAAAAACAAAACAAAATAAAAAAAAAACAAAAATATTGCACTAGAGTTTCTAAGGAAAAAAGTTCTAATGTGGGAATTGCTGACTCAAATTATTGAATCATTTCTATCCAGTACCACCTACAGTCCGTTCCGAGTACGATCCTGGCAATCTTTTAGGGCGTTAAAAGGGAGCTTGGTTATGACCGTTTGACGAAAAGGAGCTATATTGTGCGCAAACCAGACGATTCTGTTTGTTTACAAAGCTCCTTTTTATATTTGAACGGACTATAATACGAAGGTAAGGGAAAAGTTGAGGCAACCGATGCCAAAACTTTTTCAAAGGAGGAAGTATTGTTATAGCTCGTATCATGTATATAATGTTTGAATACCGATGGTTGGCGAACAATGATCCTCATCTCTGGCCACCACGTTCACCCGATCTGAAGTCCTTGTATCACTTTGACTGGAGGAGGATCCGGAGAGCAACGCATGACTTTCTGAGTTCTTTGGAAAACCCCGTACTCAGATGGTCAAAAGCTAGGAATCTTACCACTGTTTTCACGTGAAAGAGCATCGCATTATGCCTCTCAACTCAACTGGTCCGCCTCCAACTTCCCCCAACCTCCTAAAATCCACTCCTTCGATACCCGAAAGAGCGGATACGGATAAAAGAAAGGGTTTGCAAAAATCCCACCCCATACAATCTCATCACAAAAAGCGCAATTATTGTCAGCATTGCCGGATGAAATGGCATCAGGGTATTTGAACTCCGATCTTCAAAGGGTATAAGAAGCAGAGATGAGGAAGGCCGAACACAAAGAACAACGTCCTGAGCAGATATTACGGTTATTTTGATGAATGGAGAGGAGCGGCAGATCAGGAAAGACGATCGGGGAGATATTGGAGTAATCGAATTATAACATCTCGGGATTCGTTTCAGGAGTGATGGCTGAATTATTAGAGCTTTGTCCTCGAAATTGCGATAGTGTGGCGAAATTTCAGCGCTTGGATAGGGGAGGGATTGCGGCGGATTTTGGGAGAACAATGGGGGGACGGATTGTATTGAGATCGAGATTTCGACTTTGTGTACAAGTGTATAATTCATCACGATTGTTCGGATTCATAAAGGAGTTCATTTCCCTGACGAAATGAAGTGAATACATAATTTGATTCGTTCCTTTCTAATCCAAAAGGAATTCTCATTATACTGTTATGTAAAATCCCGAGCAAGTCTTTGACTTTTTTATTTTTTTCAATGTTTATTCTCGAGAACACTGAGAACTGCATCAGCGATAATTTTCTAGCTGTTTGATGTACATTTTTTCAAGATATTCAGCGTACAATGCTCTGTATACACTTATACAGGGTACCCATTCTAGGAGAGCCACAGAAATAACTCCCCGGAAAGAGCCTGGATCAAAAAATGTTTCAAATGAAACTTTCTTAGTTTTCAGAGGGACATCGAATGCAAGGGTTTAGATTGACCTTGAACCTAGTAGATTTTTCGAATAGGGAATATTCTTTTGTCGTTGCAGAATATAAGTCTTCTGTCTCTGTTGTTTTACCACAAAAAAAATTTCTCTGGAGATATGAAATGTTTCATGCTTAAGAAAAATATAGTCGTAGCGGTCGTTCACAAGAAAATATTGATTTGGTTCGTGAAAGTCCATTAGATGAAGTTCACAAAGAGTGGGACTTAGTGGTTCTACAAATAGGCGTATTTTACACAAGGATTCAGCTCTGAAGTCATATAAGGTTCAAATAACACAGAAACTAAGGCCATTAGATCATTTAAAACGTCGTTCTATTGTCAATTCAATTAATGAACAACCAGCTAATTTTTCTCAAAAAAATCGTGTTTTTTGATGAGGCACATTTTGAACTCGAAAGGCTATGTTAATGAACGAAATTGTCGTATCTGGGGTGAGGAAAATCAACGAATAATTTATGAGAAACCTACGCATCCTGAACGAGTCACTGTTTGGTGTGCATTATGGTCAGGTGATGTAAATGGACCTGACTTCTTTGAAAATGCTGCTGGTGAAGCTTTAACTGTCAATGGTGATCAATACCGTCGGATGTAATCGAATTTTTATGTCCTGAATCAATGAATATTTATTTTGAGGACATTTGGTTTCAGCAGGATGGGGCTACACCTCACTCTGCAAATGACACAATTAATTTATGTTTTGATGGTGGAAACATTGAAAAATAACCAAAAATGATGGGGAATATCATTTTCATTCATTTGATACTTATAAAATATTTTTTTATTATTTTTATCTTTATACACTCAAAGATCCCTTCATCAATCAGAAAAAATAAATCGTTTCTGACTCCCTCTTTTTTAGGAATAAAGACCCTAAGCCTGTGGAGTGGCTCATTCACTACTACACTCCAAAAAAAGAGAGATATCACTCCTCCTTGAATTGTTTCACAAGTGGCTTCAACAGAGGTGGTTGGATTGCTCTCTGTGTCTCAGCTTTCCTCGTCTTCAACATCTCATACAAAAACTTATTTAGGTACGTATGAGTGGAGTGATATTGAATTGATTTATCGATTGATATTGTTTATCCTGATCACTCCTAGGTCTCCTGAGGAGACCCCTCTGGAACTATAAGCTCTGAAACTACAACATTCCTTCTTCGAGCTGGACGAAGTATCACTCTCTCCAAAATCTCCTCTTTTTGAGGTAAACCAGAGAATAATCGATCCACTGATCGACAGTAGTACGTCAGAGAATAGTTTGAATTCGCACATAACGCCTAATTCGCACGTAACAGAGCCCCATTCCCGACGTCAGGAATTTTATCCCTCAAATTTGGTCTACGAATCTTCAAAGGTATTTCAATAGGACCCTCAATCCACATCCAGGCATTCATCAGCATCAGATGGGCTGAAAAATCCAATATCCAGGAGATTTAATTCGAGCAACGAACAAGCTGTACAAAACATGCATCCGGTGGAGATCGGAAAGGGAATTACGGAAGCCGACTCGACGACACACACTAATTTAGGGATAATATGATGAAATAAGGGCGGGATCCTTGAGGATCTTCCCCCCCACCACGTGAATCAACCGGATCGCTTTTAGGTCGGACACGATTCATTATTGAAAAATCCCCGGATCGAATTGGATATTTGGGTCACTGGATCTGCCCAGAGGGGAAAAGGGAGTTGGATTAATTGCATTAGGTCCAGTTTTGTCGGCGATATGCCTAAACACTTGGATCACAATTTTTTTTCAGTGATAGGGTCATGATGTTAATCTGATATGGATATTCAAGTTTGACTGTGATTTTGAATGACTGCACTTCGAATTTTCGTTTGATGAAAATCGAAGAGGACACTGCTTATCAAATTCTTGAATACCAATAATAACAGTGACATCAACCTTCAAAGACTTGAAATGATCCACAGTTCAGTGATGCAATATTTGTTCAATATACCTTGGTTTACAATCTTCGTTCCTTGTTTGAACACCCTTTAGACAGATTTATGGGTCATTTATTGAAAGTGTTCTCAACCCAAGATGGTCAGCTCAAGTTTGGGAAATCCATCCGGTTTTTCGAGATCATAACCATTTCCTGTAAACCTTCTAAATTTCTCAGAATAGGCTTATATAATTAAAAATATGGGGACACATTTATTGCAGTACAGGTTTAAATTGGGAAACCCATGCCAGACATCAAGTGCCGAAGTCAAAGAATGCTCTCATTGGTCTGTAGACACAAGAAATGGGTCGTTTTCCCCACTTCAGTCAAAAATGACAAATGAGAGCCTTTCGTGGCTTAGCAAGGCGGTTTTTGATTCTGACACCCAATCAAGTGTTGATCTTTCCTCTTTTACTCAGAGGAAATGAACCTCCCATATTTTCTCCAGCTTGTCTTTGAAACCCTATGTTACAGAGACAAGTAGTAGGTACTCAGTTACCTAGTTGTAACTCAGTCCGTAATCGTCAGTCCATACAAACACTCAGTTCATATAAAAAAGGCATATCGTTGATCATAGAAATTGAATTTCCAAAATTATGAAAATTGAAAGAAATGAGGGAATAACTTTGGTTCGCAAAAACCATTCGATGAATGTAATTCGATTCAATCGAATTACATTCATTTAAAACTTTCATTTGTGCGAATTATTTCGAACAAAAAACTGTTACCAGTGGCGTGGTTATTTTATAATACCACAAGGATAAGTGTGCACAATTTGACATTTTAAGCAACGGTTTTTCACGTCAGCTTCATTCCATATTCGTTTGTCGAGCTCGATCAATCTTTATATTGGAATAAGATTAATCGAAAGGATCCTGTTTTGCTGATATAAGTAACGATATTTCTTCTGTTATTTTGGGTACATTTATCCTTTCATTTGTGTTGGGTTTCAATTAATTTCATATACGTATACAGTCCACTAGCCTTATTTTTATTTTCATTCAGAAGATTATATTTCGAAAAATACAACTCAAGTAATATTGAACCACACTTCAGTTGGTTTACTGAAACTCTACCCAACAAGACTAAAAGGTCGTCTCGAATATTTCGGGATACTTTCTAGGTTCTGCAAAAAAAGATATTTTCGAGTCTGGATAAATTCAATTCATCGTCTGGCAATAAAGCAGCCAACGCACGAAATGTTCACATCGGTCACCATCCGCTGAAATTCACAAATTCGCTAGCATGAACTCGGGAACGTCCAGTCAGGGTTTAATTGAATGAAAATTACCCCAACTTGCGTCGACAATCAATCAGGACCTGATGGGAATTGTTCGGGCTTACAAAGTTCGCACTCCTCGAACTGGTGTATGGGCTGAAGCGGGTTACATTTTAAATCCAGACATGGCACGTTTAGGCCATCACTTCACGAACACTCCCATTGGGTATGTGTGTGATGAGGTGGGACACATGAAGGATATGACAGATATGATGAGAGGGTGCATATCCTAAGTTTTTTTTATGGAAGAATAGTGAGTTTATGTGTCGAGATGTTTTTTTTTACCAATAAAGGTACACACATACATAGGATTTCATTCCGATCAAATGTACATAATTGTTAAATATCTCTGTCATTGTGTCATTTCTGAGTTTCGTGTGTGGAACCGGAACGCTTTATATGGTACCCAAGATAAGCGTGACACTTTTGGCGTTGCGTTTGATGATATCTATGCGTGAGCCTTCCGAGTCCCAGATGAACATTTATCTTATAATTGAAAAGAATCCATAAATGCAATATTAGATTTAGCAGTTGTACCATTTCTTAGAATAAGATAAATGGACCAATTTGAGATCTAGTGTTTTTTGGTAGCTTATCATCCATGGTGGCTCAAGGCCACCTATGATTATTTATGATGCTTGATGATATACTTGGCTCTTGCTCATTTCATTGGCTCAGGATGTACAGGAAGTGACACCTTTTTTCTCAAATGCAAATTGAGGGCGTAACCTAGAATTGACATCGAGGGCATAATTGCAGGGAGGGAATAGTAAGTCGAGAGTTGAGTACAGTGTTTCTACGGGAGTCGGTAGATAGTGAAGACGGAGGTAGTTGTTGCCATTAGAGACGGTATTAGATTTTCAAGATTGGACCATATCGGCGGTACAACATCAATTCATTTGTTGGGCGTAAAGACGTTTTCTATCTCGCGAAGTTCATTAAATGCGGATAAATTGTAAATGAAGGTGTGTTTGTCAAAAGAAATCAGTATAAGACGTATAATCTACAAATGTAGATTATTGTGTAGGGACTGTAAATAAACTGTTTATAGACAATTTGAGTTTTATTGGTTCTTGAGAGAACTGCTTCGCTGCGATTTCAAGATTCATCGGGACCCACTTTTTTTGACAGTTTCTCGGGCCGGTCCAGAGTGTTACCATTTTAGTATAGTATAGATTGAAGAAGTTTCGTACTAGTTTTGCACTGATTTCGTAATAGTTTTTCACTAGTTTTGTACAAAACTTTTACTAGTTTATTCAGTGCAGAATTCATGTTTTTTATATCTTATTATTACGACTTCTTCTGTTTAGTGCATAGGAAACAATTTCACCTCAAATATCGTTCGCGTTTCAACTATTCTCGACGTCAAAGCTCTGCACTAGTTTTGTATTAGATATGTACCTACTAGTTTCGTACTAGTTTTGCACAAGTTTTCGTACTGGTTTCGTACTAGTATCTTACTAGTTTCGTAATAATTTTGTACCAAATTTTTACTAGTTTGGTTCTATATTCAGTGCAGAAATGTATCTCTAATTATTACTTCTTCTATTTGGTGAATAGGAAACAATTTCACCTCAAATATTGTTTTCGTTTCAACCTTTATCGACGTCAAAGCTCTGTACAAGTTCTGGATTAGATATATACTAGTAGCGTACTAGTTTTGCACTGGTTTCGTACCAGTTTCTTACTAGTTCCGTACTAGTTTTGTACCAAATTTTTACTAGTTTGGTTCTATATCCAGTGCAGAAATTATGTTTTGTATCTCTTATAATTAATACTACTTCTGTTTTGTGAATATTTAACAATTTCACCTCAAAAATCGTTTGCGTTTCAACTTTTCTCGACGTCAAAGATCTGTACTAGTTTTGAATTAGATATCTACTAGTTTTTTACTAGTTTCTTACTAATTTTGTACAAACTTTGTGGTAGTTTCTTACTAGTATCGTACTAGTTCTGTACTGAAGTTTCATTAGTTTGGCTTTATATTCAGTGCACAAATGATGTTTTGTGTCTCTTATTCTTACGCATTCTTCTTTTTGGTGAATTAGAGACAAGTTCACCTCGAATAACATCGAAGTTTCGTATAGAAATATCACTTTAAGTGAAATTGCGTACTCGTTTCGTGTTTCGTGGCATCTCACTACATTAAATAGACTTTCACACCCTCATGATAATGTGATCTAACATACTTACTTGAGATATTCGATAAGACTGGTATTGGGCGATAAGCGGTTCCTCGTATGATAATGTTGATGGCAGAGGGAGATATGGTCCATGACTGCTTGGGTTCGATATATCTTTTCTAGATTTATCAAGCCGCCTGGGCCCACTTTGGTGAAATGATGATCTTCTCCGTTGTAGTCCGAAATAAACTGTAACAATATTTCTGTTTATGATCTCTGTAAGTACGAAACTTCAAATCGGAAATCAATATTAAGTTCGACAGACTTCGGAATCAAGACAGAAACATTTAATGATCCATGTTGACTGGTTTTGATCACTTTTGGGTGTGCGTGAAGAGTATTAGCGACAAGGAAACTCCTTTAAGTGGCCCGAGCTCCGAATAAACAGGGGCGTTGTACTGCCCGCAACTCGTCAGTTGCTCTACTCGCCTACAGGCGCTGCGTCGTATTATTCTGTATATAACCTAAAATCTACAAACCCATTTCTCACCTACCACTTGCCTCTGATGCTGCATTTGGTCCCTTCTCGACTCGGACTTGGGAGGTTTGTTGGAAGAAGTAGATGAATGATGGTGATGATCACCTTGATCGCCACCAGAGTGACCCATCAAAGGAGGTGCTTCCAGGATCTCCCTGAGTTCCCTCAGGAACGCCCCAAAGAACGGCACCACCGGACATTCGGCCATCGCCAAGGCCCGGCTTAAGGCACGGTCGTACTCGGCCGACATCAAGGCGGCCGACAGGAAATCCAGGACCGGAAGGGATTCTTTCTCGGTGATGGACAGCCAGAACGGTTTGAGCTTGTTGGATCTGAAAGGAGAAATAGTTTCGTGCTTACTGTTCAGCAGAAATTAAAATTGAGATTCATAGAAAGTTGAAACGACGAATGGAGATATTCTTGGCGCTTGGATATCGAAATATGGATTATTTCAACAGATTCTGTTAACTTATTAAGGTTCCAATATATGGTAGGTTGAAACCTAGTGTGACCTTAATCTTCGGTGAGAAAATTTTTCAAAGATTTACATTAAAGCTTTGACAGTCTATTGTGGGTCAATGTAAAGACACGGTTCTTACTTTCGTGCTAGGTTAACCCCCTATTGATAGGTTACATAGGGACCGTTCCACGTAACTCCCATTTCCAAGGAAGCCTACTTCAAATGACGGATAACGCAAGTTCGAATCTCGTATCTTTCTAAACGGTCGTCAAACAATTTCTGATAGCGATCAGTTACTGTGTGAAATCCCATAATTGTATTTTATAGGAACATTTTGTGCAGTAATCTCTAAAGATCGGAAACACTGTGTATAGCCATTTTTCAATATGGTATACAAAGCGTAGAAAATGTTTTATAGCGTAAAGAAGACTTAAAAGGTTTGGTAGCAGTAGAGGCACTATAAGAGTTCTGTACCAGAAGTGCAAATGTTTCGAGAGGAAGGAGTGGTTCAGGGTACTTGAACAGGAAGTGATAATGACACTTAATTGGACCATTTCTCGAAATAATGTTATCGCCAGATCTTTCTTTCAATAAATCAATTGTGACGGTAGCAGCATGAGGTGTAGCATCATCTTGTTGGAACCAAAACACTTCTGGGTCGATAACATCGAAATTTTGAAACAGATAATCATTGATCATCGATCTGTAACGAGCACCATTCATTGTAACAATAGCTTCAGCATCGTTTTTGAAAAAATATGGACTATTGATGCACCCAGCTTGTAAAGCACACCATACAGTGCATTTTTTAAGATGAACTGGAACCTGCAGAATTTCTTGATATTGTCTTCACCCCATATACCGCAATTTCGCTTGTTTACGAAGCCGTTCAACCAGAAATGAGCTTCATCACTTAACAAAATTTTTCGAAAAAAGTGGATAAACTGTCCTAGGGCCCAATCAGCAAACAAACGACGCTTATTGTGGTCAAGTGGCTTTATTTCTTGAACCAGTTTGATCTTGTATGGGTGTAGACCAAGATCTTCACGCAAAATTTTCCTTGTGGTGTATGGCACAGACTTCAACTTGTTGTGAACGTCGACGAATAGACAAATCCGAATCTTCATCAATTATATCACTTACAGCAGTGATATTTTCTTCTGTACGTACAGTTCTTTGTCTTGTTGTTGCATCTAGAGGAGAAAATGCTGTCCGAAATCTATCGATAGTTCGACGAATAAGCTGCTCTGATGGACGATTATGTAAACCATAAATTTTACGAAGTGCTTTATAAGTTTGGCGAATAGAACATTGATTTTGAAAATAAATTTCAACAACTTGTGAACGTTGTTGCGGCGTGAGTCTTTCTATGATAATTTGTCAATGCTTACAGAACATAAACGTCAGAACAACATGACTTCTTTTTCTATCAAATCACAGTTAATCCACATCGAAAATTCTATCACTCTAAAAAAACACCCGATATCTGTCAGCTGATCTGTCTGATGCTGAATTGTAGCTGTTGGCTGAGCTCAGATTCTTCTTCTTCGAGAGAGATATTGTTATTGGTTGATTAAATTGATAAAATTTCGGTTGATTTCAAAAATTAAGAATTAACTTCTGTTCCTTGTGGAAAATTTCTTGTTGTGTTTGTATGTGGGTTTTCATGAAGAAGTTCAATAATATCTCGCATTTCTTGTAATCTTTTATGAAATTGGTAATTCAGCTGCATGAGTCTTAATCCCATTGGTTCAAAATTTGTCTTCATGTTCAACAGGTCGTTTGGAGGGTTGTGTAGTTACCAGGGTGTCTCAATCAAGTTTTTCTTCTGAAAGCTGTTGTTTCTGCTATTGCAAGGCTTTTAATACGAGGATATATTGAAAAATTATCAGCCTACTAAAGAACCAAACAAAATTTCAATGTCAAAAAATTTTATTACCCAACATATTCTCCTCTTAATTGATTACATTTATCACAGCGAACATGCAACGTCTCTAGACCTTTAAAAAAAAATGTTTCACCTTGCTCTGCAAACCAGTCCTCCACAGCTTCTATT
Source organism: Adalia bipunctata (assembly GCA_910592335.1). NCBI lineage: Eukaryota > Metazoa > Arthropoda > Insecta > Coleoptera > Coccinellidae > Adalia > Adalia bipunctata. The sequence goes on along the minus strand of OU342954.1, from coordinate 17,285,344 downwards.
ACCTCCTCGTTGGAAGAAAATTTACGACCTTTTAACCTTTTTTTCAGTTGAGGAAAGAGATGATATTCAGACAGAGACAAATCTGGTGAATAAGGGGGGTGTTCTAGTAATTCTAAACCTAAATCACGAATTTTTTGCATGGCAACATGAGATTTGTGTACTGGGGCGTTGTTCCGTAAAAACAAAACACCTTTGGATAGCTTTCCGCGTCTATTCTCTTCAACTTTTTCACGAAGTGTGGTCAGTAATGTCGAATAATAATCTCCAGTTATTGTTTTACCCTTATCCAAAAAATCAATCATGATTACTTCATGGCAATCCCAAAAAACTGAAGCAAGAACTTTTCCAGTAGATTTTTGGACACGAAACTTCTTAGGACTTGGGGAACCAGAGTGTCGCCATTCCATCTATTGTTGCTTTGTTTCTTGATCGTAGAAATGTACCCAAGTCTCATCCATAGAAACAATTCGGTTTGAGAAGTCTATATTGTTTTCAAATCGACCACAGATCGAACACGATGCTTCTACCCTTGCACGCTTTTGGTCAACATTCAAACATTTGGGGATCCATTTTGCAGAAATTTTTCTCATGTCCAAATTGACGTGAACTATATGTTGAACGCGTTCGTATGAAATCTTCAGTGCTTCAGATATCCGTTTTAGCCTAATCCGACAGTCTGGTAAAATCATGTCATGAACTGCATCGATATTTTCGGGGACTGACACAGAAACTGGCCTTCCCGATCGGTCATCATCTTCAATGGAAAATTTACCTCTTTTGAAGCTTGCAGTCCAATTTTTCACGGTCGCATACGAAGGACATTGATCACCAAGGGTATTAAGCATATCTCTTAATGCTTACCTCTTAACCCTTTTAAATACAGGTACCTACATGATGATGGCTTGATACTCCAATTTTTCGATTTTCACAATTTCTTTTTTTTAAATTTATTGCGTAACTTTGGTTAACTTTTTTGACGTCGAACTCTACACTGAAGTTATTGTTCGTTGATATGGTATCGCAATATTTTGTTTATGCATGGAACTGGTCTAGGCTAACTAGATATCAATACATCCTCGTAGCTGGTTTCCTGCACTTAATTGAAATTGGGTGTGGTCTGCATATTGTCTTATACATTTTGTTGTCACTCTTGATTCTTATTATAAGTTTGGAGAAATAATTTGCACGAGTTATTATCTTCTTTTTCATTGTCTCAGAATGTTGGTTAAAGTTCAGTTCGTTTTTTATTTGTTATCTATGAGTATTTTATCGTCTGCCGGGGTCGTTTTTGTGTACCACATATACGACTCTAGATTTTCACTTCCGGTCTGGAATTCTCAGAGCATTATCCAGAATACAGAAGACGCCTTCTTACTTCATGGGAACAGAATCCAATTCCTCTCATTAATTCTACTTATCAGGACCATTTGCCTGAAGTCTACAATCTTTCTTCGAATTCGAAGAAAACACCCAACAGTCGAACAGAACAAATTGATTCGATTATCGGTCGAGGACAATTAAATTCCTCATGTGCCGAGAAGACCACTTTCATCCTTCTGTACACCAGAAACGACGTTTTCTGGAAAACAAACCCAATTCTACACGCCCAGTTCCTTCATCTCCTCCCTAACTCAACTGACCTTCCCTGCTCGTCTCCTACAAAGAAAATCTAATAAAAATCATCCGGCAGCCCTCGCTGCTCCAACAAAGGTAGGTGCGTTCCGAAAATCCGGCAATTAACCGTGAGGTATATAACGCGCAGAAACCCCCGTTAAATTCCTATCCGAGGGAGAATCCACTTCCATCTTCGAAATCATACGGGGTTGTTTCTGGAAAGTGTCCTCTAAACGCAATTTACCGGTTCCGGTTGTGCCCGGAGAGAGAGGTGGGGTGGACTGAAGTGGATGTTGGTTTGAATTGGAGCGATCTAATGAAATCCTGGGTCGGATCATATTTTGTCAAGAAATAGTTGAATCAACAAATCACTTCTTCCTTTTAGAACTTAATTCTCTGAGGAATGCATTCCACCGACACAAAAGTAAGAGCGCAAGATTTGAATTTCGCGCCATATTTGACAGTCATTATAATGTCACATGATTATGAGGTGACATATCGAAAGTTGACAGATGGGAGTTAGTAAACATGGAGCATTAGACGGTAGAACAACGCGTCCTGATTGCAAAAATGTATTATCGAATTGGTGAAAGTGTAATTGTCACTATTCGAGGCGATTGTTATACTGCTGGCAACTCGTCAATTGCTCTACTCGCCTGTAGACGCTGAATTCGTTTTGCGACACAATTACGCGTGATTCGAAATAAGAATAGTAGTATTATTCAAGATCCATAGTAGGTATACAGTGCGCGTCGAAATTATTGAACACATTCATTTTCTCACGAGAAAAATATTTGGCAACCAAATCCTGAAACAGGTCAATTTTTGTTTCGCTTTCACCAAATTTTTATGCATTTTTGAAGGATTTTTGTGGCACCCTGTGCCATTCCCGTCAACCCTCTAAATTTTTTGAATAGGGAAAGTGGGTCTTTGTATCTTCTTTACAGGCGTGCAGAAATTTTCAAGAAGAAATTTTCGAAAAATTAGTTAGTTCAAAGAGGTATCAGTATGTGCACTTTTTCATGGATTATTTACTTCGAGACGATGGTACCTGATGAAGTTTGTCACCGAATAAAGTAATTATTAAAAAAAAAAAATTTCTTGAAAATTTCCACACGTCTGTAAAAAAGATAGAGAGTACTTGCCAAAAAAAGTATCCACTTTCCCTATTCAAGAAATTTAGAGGGCTGACTGGGATGGCACAGGGTGCAAAAAAATTTCTTCAAGAATGCATAAAAATTTGGTAAAAGTTAAACAAAAATTTACCTGTTTCAGATTCTGTAGCCAAATATTTTTCTTCTGCGAAAATGAATTTGTTCCATAATTTTGACGCGCACTGTATATGTGAGTTTACATGTCAATTTCGTTTTCACCTCCATAGCCCGAACAGCTTGACGGATTTCAACACGTGAAAGTGAAATTTTCAGCATCACATTGAAAAAATTAATTGGGCTTCACATATACTCCATTCAGTTTTATAAAGTACCATGGTTGGCCATGACGTTTTGACACATTTCACAGTGTATATTTTTAAAATATTAGGTTATAGTCATTCTCCTGTCAGATAACTACGCAACGTTGTCTTCTCTACTTAGGAGTCGTAGTAATTACGAATCTATCGAAATGTTCATTTACGTTTGCAAAATGATGACTTTGAGAAAATATTATGTGAGGGCTGAAGGACTCCGGTCGATGGCCTTTGACTATGGTCAATAAAGTACTGTTATTATTATTATTATGTGAATTCAATAATTCCAAAGACCTGGCGAAAGTTGAAGAAACGTTATTCTCTGTTAATAGTGGAAATATTTGACGTAGGATGAACATGGTTGGTAGATTCAGTTATGCTCTTTTCTTGTACGGAAATCAAGTGTTGAAATTTCACTGAAAAATAATAGACAGAATAGTCCGTTACTTTCTGACAGTTCATTCGAAAATAGAATAGAAGTACTCGAATAACTGACAGAAAAACTTCTGATCGATCAGAACAGAGGGTCCTATGGAATTCCCCACTTTTCAAAATTCCCAAGAAATAAGCCTACAGAAGACATTTGAATACCTTTTTGCACAACTTGAAACACTCCAGTATACTCCATTCACAATTATAAAATCACAGCTCTGGCATTGGAAATTTGACACATTCCACTCTGTATCGAAGTTATGACGTTTTTCAAAATATTTTCATGTTCCAAGTCAACACTATGTTGCCCTTTCTACATTCTTAGCGTATTTCTCAGAATGTGAATGAATTGGAAAAGATGTGATGGACGAAAATAATTAACGTTTATATGAATTGATAGAAAGGATTCCTTTTCTAGTTATTTGCATGAAAAGTACAAGAGATCACTTTTGAAATATATTATTTTTCGCCATGGAAAAAAATTTCATTGCTTTCACATAATTTTCATATGCATGCTTGTGAAGATTTAATGTTTATTATCCTCTTGAACTGAAAGTTCAAGACTTGACGACATTTTATTTATTTGATCTTATGAACAAGGAGTAAAATATTCTGATTGTATAGTAATTTATTGGATTAAAAAAATATTCATACATTACTACCACAGTGGGTTTGTACAAATAAAATGGAATAGGTCAAACATATGCTTCACATTTATCATTCACCTGTTCTAAAATAAGACACAAATTCCTGGAATATGGAAAAAACCGATGTATTCTGGTTCAATATAGCCTTTTTCTACTTTCGGCAAAGGAATGAAAGCTCCAGTGACACATTTCAATTCTATCCGAGCCATATTTTCCGGTCGCTTCCGTTAGAAGATCGTATGAGGAAGCCTTTTTTTTCCATTTACACATTCCAAATGAATTTTGAGCACCAAAATCGATACCGAAACTAACCAAACTTCTGGGGGACCGGAATTTCGTTTGAAATCTTTCAAAACGGCCAGATACCTAAAAAAAACTTCGTTATCAAGTGTAAAAAGGTCGATTAGTACTTACTTTCGCTTTATTTATGCCTATAAATCGATTTTTGGTCCAATTCAAATTTGCCGTTCGTACTCACGCCAAAACTCGTGAAAGGAAAAAATGACACTTGCACGAAACTTCTTCTGGACGCCGAAGAACGGAAAAATAGGCGATTTCCTATCGATATTCCTCCCCAAAATCGCCGATCGATACGAACTAACAAAATGGGGAAAATCTTTGATACTTTTACTTTGATGTACCTTAACAGAAAAACTGGCATCGCCGTTTTGTCATTAACCATATTCTATGTACGCGCACAGATTTTTCATTAGGTGCACCAATTACTGAAAACGAAACCATGGCCAGAGTTGTGATTTTATAATTGTGAATGGAGTATATACTCCATAAATTATAAAATCACAACTCTGGCCATGGTTTCGTTTTCAGGAATTGGTGCACCTGATGAAAAATCTGTGCGCGTACATAGAATATGGTAAATGACAAAACGACGATGCCAGTTTTTCTGTTTACATCAAAGTAAAAGTCAAAGATTAATCTTTGGTAAAAGTATCAAAGATTTTCCCCATTTTGTTAGTTCGTATCGATCGGCGATTTTGGGGAGAAATATCGATAGGAAATCGCCTATTTTTCCGTTCTTCGGCGTCCAGAAGAAGTTTCGTGCAAGTGCCATTTTTTCCTTTCACGAGTTTTGGCGTGAGTACGAACGGCAAATTTGAATTGGACCAACAATCGATTTATAAGCATAAATAAAGCGAAAGTAAGTACTAATCGACCTTTATACACTTGATAACGAAGTTTTTTTTTGGTATCTGGCCGTTTTGAAAGATTTCAAACGAAATTTCGGTCCCCCAGAAGTTTGGTTAGTTTCGGTATCGATTTTGGTGCTCAAAATTTATTTGGAATGTGTAAATGGACAAGAAAGGCTTCCTTATACGATCTTCTAACGGAAGCGACCGGAAAATATGGTTCAGGTAGAATTGAAATGTGTCACTGGAGCTTTCATTCCTTTGCCGAAAGTAGAAAAAGGCTATATTGAACCAGAATACATCGGTTTTTTTCCATATTCCAGGAGTTTGTGTCTTATTTTAGAACAGGTGAATGATAATGTGAAGCATATGTTTAAGCTTTTCCATTTTATTTGTACAAACCTACTGTGGTAGTAATGTATGAATATTTTATAATCCAATAAATTACTATACAATCAGAATATTTTACCCCTTGTTCATAAGATCAAATAAATAAAATGTCGTCAAGTCTTGAACTTTCAGTTCGAGAGGATAATAAACATTAAATCTTCACAAGCATGCATATGAAAATTATGTGAAAGCAATGCATTTTTTTTCCATGGCGAAAAATAATATATTTCAACAGTGATCTCTTGTACTTTTCATGCAAATAACTAGAAAAGGAATCCTTTCTATCAATTCATATAAACGTTAAATATTTTCGTCCATCACATCTTTTCCAATTCATTCACATTCTGAGAAATACGCTAAGAATGTAGAAAGGGCAACATAGTGTTGACTTGGAACATGAAAATATTTTGAAAAACGTCATAACTTCGATACAGAGTGGAATGTGTCAAATTTCCAATGCCAGAGCTGTGATTTTATAATTGTGAATGGAGTATATGTATGCAGCAGTACTACGAAAGCTGCGTCACATTTGAACCTTGAAAGAACTTACTCCATTTTCAAAGTTCTTGGGAATCTATGTGACTGATACACTGAATTGGGAAGAACATATTCCTGGACTGTGATGCAGATTAGCTTCAGTCTGTTATCTTTGGGTGTAATGACTGTAATGGCAACTTTTCCGGGATACTTTATGAAGGTGGATGAAGAAATCGGGAAATATCAATTTTATATTCATTATATTCATCATTAGCTAGGCACACACGAAAGGGAAATCTGTAAGATCTGATTCGCAGTTCAGATCTGTAACAGATCTGGACTGCGGATCGGATCGCTCCCGCCTATCTGGTCTGTCGCGGATCAATTTTCGTGTGTGCCTTGCTATTATATTTGGCGATCAGTATCGGACATTCTGTGTATGGAAGATCAATTTCTTTTTCATGATGACTATGATTTTTTCAGTACCCGATAATTCGTACAGGGTGTCCCATTCGTTTTGTCCTATCCCCTTATATAGGAACTCACACATGTAATAGAAAAAAGTTTCATATAAAAGTTGTTCGTGTTAATGTAATCTTTCATTGTATAATAATTTCAAAATGGCGTCGAGCTTATACACAGGGTGGTGACATAAAGTTATACTTTTTTAAATGGAACACCCAATGTATTATTATATTTTTGAAAAGAGCTCAAGAACACGATTTCAGTCATAGATAACATCAATAGTCTAATATGTTCCGTTCCGGATTTATGGCTAGTTTTCAGTGAAAAGGGGTCCAACTTTGGACTGCAATAAAAAAGTCTCTATGAAATGGATTTGAATGAAACTTGCACTGGGAGTTTTTCAATTTAGTTGTCTTTCCTATTTAGTCACAAAAAATTTGATAGACGGCGATTAAAATCAATGCGATTGTCTTTCTTCAACCTCCAAATATCTCGAATTTTTCAAATGGAACACCCTATATTGAGTTACATCATTGGAAAGATCTCTTCAAGACGAATCTTAATATGTAGGGTAGCATAGGTCTAAAATTTATTTTGGACTTATAGACGACTCATTTATGTAATGTTGAAATTTTATAGCATAATCATTTGAATATATCGTTGTGAAGGTTACGACATATTGAAATTAGCTGCTTGGTTTAGAAATATTTAAAAGCAAATTCATTCAAAATAAAAGGAATTTATTAATCATCCAATCAAATCACAACAAATAAATTCACAGTAAATGTTCAAAATAACCACCATTTTGGGCAATACAAGAAGTAAATCGCTTTTCCAAGCTTTTGACACTATTCTCAATGAGTCATCTTGAAGAGATCTTTCAAATGATGTACCTCAATAAAGGGTGTTCCATTTGAAAAATTCGAGATATTTGGAGGTTGAAGAAAGACAATCGCATTGATTTTAATCGCTGTCTATCAAATTTTTTGTGACTAAATAGGAAAGACAACTAAATTGAAAAACTCCCAGTGCAAGTTTCATTCGAATCCATTCCATAGAGACTTTTTTATTGCAGTCCAAAGTTGGACCCCTTTTCACTGAAAACTAGTCATAAATCCGGAATGGAACATAATAGACTATTAATATTATATATGACTGAAATCGTGTTTTTGAGCTCTTTTCAAAAATATAATAATATATAGGGTGTTCCATTTAAAAAAGTATAAATTTATGCCACCACCCTGTGTATAAGCTCGACGCCATTTTGAAATTATTATACAATAAAAGATTACATTAACACGAACAACTTTTATCTGAAACTTTTTTCTATTACATGTGTGAGTTCCTATATAAGGGGATAGGACAAAACGAATGGGACACCCTGTACAACATCCTTCTTACGATTTGTTTTTGGAACCTTTTAGGTCTTTAAAAGCGGAATGCTGTGCAGTCTTCTCCGAATATGATCTGTACTATATCAGAAATATATTTCCAACATTTAAGGTGTGAAAAGAGATGGTTCATTGAAATATCCTGAAAATATACAGGGCAATCCACATAAAAAATGACTCGTTTGTTGAATATCTGTTTTTGCAAACACCCTATATATTCGAAAATATTTTCTTGAGATGCAGAAATAGAAATACAAGATTTCTAAGATGTTTGGTTAGGTAGTTATGGAAGAAGAACGCACTATTGAGGACCCTGTACTGCTACGGATGAAATACAAATTGGCGGAGGGTCCGGTGTTTTGTGTATGTTGGTATTGCAGAACCCTGTACTGTTCCGATCCAATACAAATTGGCGAAGGGTCCAGGTTTCACCCGACTGCGCCAGAATTGTATGTCTATTCCTTTTTTACTGCTCGATGGATTTCAACATATAAGGTGTCATTAGATTCGTTTAAATTGTGGGAGTGACATAGGCTACGTTTTTCTTCTGAATTTTTCTTTAATCAGTGATGAATTACAGTTTTTGTGATTCCAATCGAAAAAATTGCCGCTTTATCGGCTTCCGCTGGGCAAACGGTTCGGTATTGAAGAATGATGCACTTGCAGATGGACACTTATGATTAACTGTTATGTCTTTTGCCAGTCAAGAAAAAACACAGAGGGTGAAAAGCAAAAATTGAAGATCTATCTGGTGTTTTTTTTTGGGTGATAGAATTTCCGATAGGGATAACTGTGATTTGACAGAAGGTAGAAGCCATGTTGGTTTGACAATTCTGTTCAGTATAAGCATTGAAAAATTATTATTATCACTCACGCCGCAACAAATTGTTGAAATTTGTTTTCAAATGAGTGAAATGGACTAGTAGAGATCTAGTTTCCGAAGTACACCACCAGGTGGCACCACCACAGGCAGACAATGACTTACCGGTTTCTGGCTCATTAGCCGTCATCAGAGCCATATAGCCTTATCCTGCGGTGGATACCAACTGAAACGGCAGCACTTATATTACTCCCTGGCAGGAACTATTGAGTACAGTTTAGTACGAATGTTCCACCCAGGGGGCAAATGTCTACGCTTCATCCTGGAGGCTCTTTCAAAAACTAGATCTCTACGTACATTCATTTTTCCCAAACGGATTTCGCAACAACTCACTTTGGAGTTTTATGCAGTATACCGAGGGAAGTAGAATACGCCCGGTTCATACGGTTACGGATCCCGCAAATAATAATGAAAAAGGATGATCATAATCACGTCCCTAAGTTAGGACAAACTGAATAAATGAGTGAAATGGACTAGTGTTTTCAAAATCAGTGTTCTATTCGTCAAACTTAGAGACCACTTCGTGAAATTTATGGTTTACATAATCGTCCATCAGAGTAGCTGATTCGTCGAACTATCGATAGATTTCGGACAACATTTTCTCTACTCGGTTTAACAACAACAACAAGACAACGAACTGTACGTACCGAACAAAATATCATTCTTGTAGGTGATAGTGTTAGTGAAGATCCAGATTTGTCTATTCGTTCACAACAAGTTGGACTCTATGCATCTATCACATCCAAAATTTTGCGGAAGATTTTGGTTTACACCCACAGAAAATTCAACTGGTTCAAGAACTAGAGCCACATGACCATAATAAGCGAATTATTGAGGCAATAACATTATTTCTAAAAATGGTCCAATTAATTGGCCTCCAAGATTATACGACATCAATCCAATTAATTATTTTCTTTGGGGTTATGACAAGCATTTGGTTTATGCTGATAAACCAGAAACAATAGACGCATTTTAACTTGTGTTATTGCTGAAATAAGGGCTGAATTACTGGATAAACTGCTTCAAAATTGATCTGGTCGAATGCGGTTCCCTAGAGCTAGTCGTGGTGTACATATGCTGAAAATTATTTTCGGAACATAAATGTCATAAGATAATCACTCAAACTAAACGAAAATTTGGCATCAATCTTTCTTCACATGCCTTTCATTTCCATTTGAACTTCTATCACTAAAAAAAACCACCCGACATATGCAGAACAAATTCGCATTGATGCTTTCTCCTTCCTTATCGTTATCATAATATCAGCTACATTGATTTTGGACACAATTCTTTTCAACAGTGACATCGACAATAACAACAAGATTTCGTGGTGGGCATGTGGTGATAAAAGCGATTCGTCACACGAACGGAGTTTGTTACCCCATAATTCCTGCAGATGCAGGTACCTGCACATTGTAACAATGGCATTTCTGGACTTGACCTTCAACATTCTCTATCGTCAAAGAAATTTCCAAATTGTATCAACCAGATATCTTCAGTGAATATCGGTCTCTTTCAGGTAGAAAAGGCACTAGAAAGTTTTGGGAGGCGCAAGTCCACGGACCCATTGGGTAGGTGTATAAATAAGAAAGAAATATGTGGATCTAGGCAGTTATAACTTGAGAGTAAGGGGTAAGCTAGTTAGCAGTTATCGACAACAGTCGAAACATTCGTAATTATACTCTATTCAAATGTAAGAAGGAGTATGATATTTTTTTTTTTGTGGAATCAGCGTGATTTGAGAAGAATCAAGAAAAATCGTTATAAACGGATTTTGAATTAATTAAAAGTGTTTATCCGAGTTCAGTTCTGAATAATTTGGAGATTTCAAATTAACTCAGATTGGGGATCGAGGACTAAACTGCGGAAACACTTGTTCCAAAAAATATTTTTTTCACAAGGTGGAAAATAACCTGAGGCCGCATTACATCTTAGGCCTTTTAATTTTAACTTTGAATTCAATTTCAACATCACTTCGATTACAAACATTACTTTTATTACATCGACATTTACATTTTGGATGTATGGTATTCCTCGGATCATTTTGGACCGTACGAGCAACCTCTTGTTCCTTAACAATTTGCCGTCTCTGGAACTACTAGCTCTCCGTACCATCTTCATTCGTCGGCTTGTCAACGGTGACCTACCTAAAGAGAATACCGATTACTTCATTATTGGATACATCATACAGTACTTACTTACCTTCAAGAGGGACTCCTAGTCCCAGGGCTGAAGCTAACAATCACCATCCTCCGTTGGTCTTCATTTATTCTTGTAAACTTCACAAGAAACTTAATAACTGTAAGTACGTGTATAGACGTCTATATGGTACCTTAATTACTTGGCCAATTTATTTGAGTGCACTGTATATTTGATATTTTCTTAGATATTGATTTTGACCATCCTATTACTTCAATTTAACTGTTCTCTAGATAAATAAACCGAGATTAGAAAGAATCACCTTCACACTATTATTAATATAACTTACCCACCTCCTGAGATTTTGAATAAGAACATTCATTTGCCCCAATTCCTTTGTTTAATTAAAAAGGAATTCGAGGCGTAACAAATTCTGGCACAGAACACAACTGATTCTCCTAACTAGCACAAGCTACAAGCTTCTGAGGGGTCTCCTCGGGAGACCTAGGAGTAATCAGTATAAACATAAACATAAACATAAACATAAACATAAACAAACATATATGATATGATATATTGTTTATCCTGATTACTCCTAGGTCTCCTGTGGAGACCTCTCTGAAATTACAAGCTTTGAAGCTTGTAACTTGTGCCGAGTTCGGAGTAAGCAGTTGTGTTCTGTGTAGGCTTTGTTACTGTGTCCTTACGCCACCTTAGGCACAGCACTGTTAATTTTTGACCCAACAGTGAGAATGGTGGCCCCTACCGAGACTAGAAAATTTCTTTCCTAGCTCGGGATTGAACTTCGGACCTTTGGGTCCGAATTCCACCGCTCTACCACTGAGCCAGGGGCACTCATGTAATAACAACATGTTTGGCGCAGCGGTAGGAGAGCCTTCGTATTTTCTTTCCGTCCAGAGTCGAATCGAGGAGATTTCACACAATCGTTCAGTTTAAACTGAACTTGAACTCCATTTTCTTCAATAATTTATAGAACGTTGTTCTTTTGAAACTTGGCAAACTGGTCGTCATCATTCACATTTCTAGTACTTTAGAAATCGTTGGGATTTCATTCCGAAAAAAAAAAACTGTGGACAATTCTGCTGATGAGGTTCATATCGAAATCGTCAACCGAATCGATTATTTTTAACGACTGGGCTCTCCTCTTAGGTGGCATCAATGTTTTATTCTCCCTGAGGATTTTGAAATAATTCCTACTGAGTCTCTGTTCGATAAATCAGGATGTTTTTCCAATTCTTTTCGAAAATTTCCAGAATTATCTCTTTCTCTTCAGCAGAGAAATGCGATCTTTCGGACCTTTCTCGTGGTGGTCTCCACATATCACCCTCAGATGCAGTATCCGTTTCCGAATTTGACATTGTCCTATAAACACTATATACACTTTGTCAAAAGATTTTCCAACACAATACACTTTTCACAACGAAATCTAAAAACACTTTGAACAGCTAGACCTCCACAATAGCTCTAGGTATTTCAACTAGTCTTGTCAATTGAAAACTTCGATATTTATGCAAATCAAGATGGCTTTAACCCATTTAGGGAAAGGAACCAAATCTGGTGTTTCCCGGAATTACCTTGTCGGAATCATGAGCGGCCGACAAAGACTTCCGTACAAAATAATATAAAATTTTGGACCGAAACTAAATATATTTCGTGTATTACAAGTAAATGACCATTATAAATTTGAACAGAGATCTTTTACGAGTCTTGTCAATTGAAAACTTGGATATTTATGCAAATCAAGATGACTTTCACCCATTAGGGAAAAGGACCCGGAATTACTTTGTCGAAATCTTGCAAGATTCCGACCCAAATCTCTAAAACTCTGGTATTTCCTGGAATTACCTTACCACAATCTCGAGCATCCGAAAAAGAAATTATTTAGTAGAAGATAATATAAAAACAGAACAAAATGAAAAAAATAGGGTACGTCGGATATAAAATGTTTATGACAGTTGCAAATCATAACACAAATTCTGCATGCAAATGTGGAAATTGCTGACTCAAATGATTGAATCATTTCTATCCACTACCATTCACAGTCCGTTCCGAGTACGATCCTGGCAGTCTCTTAGGGCGTTAAAAAGGAGCGTCGTTGTGACAGTTTGACCAATATGAGCTTTATTGTGCGCAAACCAGACGAATTCTGTTTGTTAACAAAGCTGCTTCTTATATTTGAACGGACTATAGCTATAGGCACTTATTACTTGTGAGTAAGGAGTAAGCTAGTTAGCAGTTATCGACAACAGTCGGAACATTTGTGACTAGAACAGTTCTCAACTTAAATGTAGTCATTTCTTCATTTTCACAAGTGTTTGAATGTTTTTCGTGAACGCATCACCTCAGACATATTCCGGAAATCATTTTTGAAATATAAATGACATGAAATTATCTTCCAAATATTCAACTAAAAAATTTAGATACAATCTCAATTTGAATGTGTTTTATTTCAATTTAAAGATCTCTACTCTGAAAAATCACCCGATATACAAGAATGTCATTATTTACAATGGAATTGTGTTCAATGCCGACCCAATTTCTAAGACCTAGGACAGGGTGGAAGGAAATAACAATTTTTCGTTTCACTCCTTGACAAAATCCTACTTTATGATAGATACGGCTTTTGTTATCTATTCCCAGGATTATTACTCAAACATCTATTCCCATCATTCCTCCATTACACCATTTTCATGGTAGAAAAATATAATACCCTATCATCCCATATTTTTGATCCCTATATCACATTTAGTTCAAATAGAGCATGAGCCCCGTCGACAAATCGTGGAATCGGGTAAAATAAACCCCCTATTTGAATACCCCATCCTCGGAATATCGTCCCCCCATTTCGCCACCCGATGTTCGCGCGAGCGATGATGGGATACAATTTTTTTCATCCGCCCAGTCTGCTGCAGATGCTCCAGAACATTTTCATCAACAGCTTCACGGAGATTTGGGTTATAATGGATTCCATATTTCAAGCGTTCGAAAGTGGAGCGACCAATATCTCGTCGAGTGTATGATGCGATAAAAAAAACAAAGACGGGGAAACTGGGTGAATGATCTTGTCATATCTGGACCACAAACTGGGAGAGATTAATCGATCATCCGCCGGCAGTGGCGTACGATCCATTTTTACGGATGAAACTTTATACACGTTTCAATCGTTATGTGTTGAATACGATTTAATAGCAAAATATGAAACAAAAAGATAACGCGTTTTTTTTAGAGTGATAAAACTCAAAATAAATTGAAATAAAACACATTCGAATTAAGATTGATTTAATCGAGAGATAATTTCATGACATTTATGTTTTGAGAATAATTTACGGCATATGTCCACCAGTACTAGATCTGAGGAACCGCATTCGACCAGACCAATTTTGGACCACTACTTCTTCGAGTAATTCAGGCCTTATTTCAGCAATAACACGAGTTATGTTGGCTTGCAAAGCGTCTATTTGTTCTGGTTTATCAGCATAAAACAATGACTTGACATAACACCAAAGAAAAAAGCTATAAACAAAAAAATCATTTTTTAAGACAAGCTTTTATAATAACAACACTCATCCGCCATTTCGAATCCGCCATCTTGAATTCCTCAATTTTGAAAAATCGTAATTTCCGACCCAGAAAACCCCCAGATACCAATTTTGAATAGAATCGGATCATAATTACAAAACTCGTCCGCCATATTGAAGCCGCCATCTTGAATTTTTCAATTTTGACGGAAGAATCATCATTGTCGAACCCAAAAACTCCCAGATACTAATTTTGAATGGAATCGGATGATCATTACAAAACTCATCCGCCATTTTGGAGCCGCCATTTTGTTTTTTTTTATAAAAAATATTTCAGGATGCATTGTCACCAGAATTATGTACACCTGCCAAATTTCAAATCAATCGGACGATTAGAAGTGTGTCATTTCAACTTGCAAGATTTGATCAGAGACAGACAGACAGATAGACAGACAGACACCGGGACAGGTGAAACTAAATAAAAGCTTGTAAAAATCCATTGGAGTTATGTCGCATGATGATTTTGGAGGCCAATCAATTGGATAATTTCTCGAAATAATGTTATCTCCAAATTTTTCTTTAATAAATCAAACAGACGCTTATTAGGGTCAAGTGGCTTCAGTTCTTGAACCAGTTGGATCCTGTATGGGTGCAAACCAAGATCTTTACGCAAAATTTTCCATGTGGTGGATGCCCAAAGTCCAACTTGTTGCGATCGTCGACGAATAGACAAATCTGGATCTTCATTAACACTATCACTAACAGCAGCGATATTTTCTTCTGTACGCACAGTTCTTCATCTTGTTATTGTTGTTGCATCGAGTAGAGAGAATGTTGTCCGAAATCTATCGATAGTTCGACGAAAAATCTGCTCTGATGGACGATTACGTAACCCATAAATTTCACGAAGTGCTCTATAAGTTTGGCGAATAGAACACTGATTTTGAAAATAAATTTCAACAATCTGAAAACGTTGTTGCGGCGTGAGTCTTTTCATGATCATATCTCAATGCTTGCTGAACAGAAATGTCAAAACAACATGGCTTCTACCTTCTGTCAAACCACAATTTTTCCTATCGAAAATTTTATCACAACTTAAAAAAACACCCGTTATATTCGTTGATGAATTGAGTTTCATAACTTTGAGATATACTTAGTTATAGTTGTAATTAGAAGTTACAATTCAATGTGACCTTGACTAAACTTTGAGCTATGCCTGGAACGAATTTGTACCAAAGAAGTGACAACACAAAATCGCATTTTTTTAAAGAAAGGTGTTCACAGTGTTCACTGTTCTGGAAGTGCTTTGAAAGTACGTTTTTTTCAAAAAGCCAAGTTCTCTTGCCATTTACGTCTACTGAAACCATCCACCTAGAGTGCTACAACCATGTACTCACAAAATTGACTTGATGAAGATTTCCGCAGAAACTATTACATAATGCCAACTACTTTCGATTTCGGAACAGTTTTGTTAAGGGTCTACGTCCCTGAAAAAAAGGGGATCAGAAACGATTTATTTTTCCATATTGATGAAGGGATGTATGAGTGTATAAAGATAAAAATAATAATTTTTTTTTATGAGTATTGAATGAATGAAAAGGATATTCTCCATCATTTTTGGTCATTTTGTAACATTTCCACCATCAAAACGAACAAATATTTTTGTGTTTTTTCATTTAAGTATCTCATTTTTCTTTCAGAATATACTGTTTTTTTGTAAATAATATTACAACAATGTGTTGTTTTCGCGAAATTTATTTCCTTGAATTTTTCTATTCGAAATGATAAATATCCATTTTTATCAACGACAATTTATATTGAGGTTTGTTTTAGCCGTCGATTAGTGGAAATTAATTGTTTCTTACAATTGTGGATTCTAACATGGAATTGAATTTCTTTTAAATAACACGCCCCGCAGGTATCTCCTCCCAGATGACAGGTGAAGGAAAGAGAGAGTATTATACAGACAGTGTGAGATCTAGGGTAGGGTTTCTTGTTATATTCCCTGCGCCCAAACATTTGTTCTATCAAGCTGAATAATCCAATTAATAAAAATTAATGCACTGCACTGCCATCTGGCGGTATACGTTTCTTATTTTGAAGGCTAAAGACTAATTTAATATTTAGCAGAACTTCCGGTAATTCAAACAGTGCCAAAACCAGGGTTTCTATGCATCAATCTTAATCAGTTATCAATAAATTTTCGGTTATTTTCATTTTAAAAAGCATTTATAACGCGTTTCATATTGTGTACTCTCAACGAAGTTCAGGGAAGGTATACACTTCAATTCTTCTAATTCGAGCGAGTACTTTTCAAACTGCAATCAGAACTAATTTGTGCGAATGCTGGCACACCACTGGTTAGTTTTCATCGCTACTGTATAGCTCGTATCAGAATATTCGTTATTCGCACCAAATGCGGTTGAGTTTGCAGCCACTAATGGATAATCGATTGCCAACAGTACGAGTTTGGACTAATTGTTTCGAATGATTGTTAGTTCGGCAGAATCAGGGATTTGAGTACAGAATAGCTTTAGGGACGATGCATGTACTTGATTGAAGTCAAGTCAAAAATATGCGCCTACAAAATTTACACTAATTTCATTCGGAATAACTGGAATTCATCGGAAATTGCCAGTCCTGATGGAATGTTCGAGTTATTCCTAATTTTATCCGATTAAATTGGATGCAAAAATCATATATCTCAGAAATAATCTGGATGCTTCCCTGGATTCTTAATATCACCGAATCGCAAAAAAAATATTAACTCTGATCGCACTAGAAGTCAATAATGTTGTCAGAATATTTATCAACTTTGTAGAGACTGAAATATCTATGATAGGAAAACGTTCGATGTAGAGATATGTAATAATAAAATTTCACAAAAGTCGCTACAAATCAAGTATTGAATTGAAATTAATGAAATATAGAATGATACTCAGCAATAAAAAATCTGTGGCGATGTTTCTAACTGATGAATGTCTTCTGTGATAATTCGCTAACAACTACCAATTAGGGAAAAACTTCTATGTTGTCCGAAAAATCAACAAGTTGGCAACTTCTTCTCGAAAGCTCTGTGAAATCTTCATAGAAGATTATTGTTTTGATTGGTTTGAATACAAAATAGACTGATAAAGCTTGATTGATCACAAATTGAATAGAAAACCTTTCTTTTCAAGATATTTTTGGGATATCGAGAAAAATATGAACAAGTTATTAGTGTTTGAAACTTATCTTTAGGAAAATCGAAGAAGGAACTTATTTTGACAGGAGAAATATGGCTTTTCAATTCATATCATTGGACGAATTGAATCTTTTTGTTAAGATATATCGTATTTATAAAATTTTTTTTTCAATAAGGTTAGTATTTGAGTATTCCTTGAATGTATCGACTCAATTTCAATCGGGAAATATGTACTTGCATTCATACAAGAGAATGGTGTCAGACACGTATTTTTTTTAAATGGCTATATCTTTTCAACAGAGCCGAGTTCGGAAAAATGGAGAATAAAAAAAATTCCTTTTGGCCTTAAGAATCTACAGTTAAAATATATGTAGGTACAAGTCAAATACTCAACCTGTTTAAAAGAACATTAATGAATTCAAAAACGAAAATGGGTCACCTAAAGCAAAGACGTGAATTCAGGTGCTTTTGAGCGCTCATTCATTCATTTTATACAAGCAGCCCATCCCAGCTTCGCCCGGGTAGAAATTTGTTCCATTAACATTTTGCGATGAACTCGAGTAAATCTACAACATTTATTCTGTTTATAAAATCGTCGCGTGTCTGAAAGTTGATCCACGTGGCTACTCTTTTATAGATATGCATGTGCCCCTCTCACACTTCGGTGCTCTCTCCTACCCGCCTACCTAGGTCCGGTCGTGCGGTTTCATCTTCATCACTTCAAACTGCCATATCTTTTGATCTTCTCGTTGTAATTGTATGATGTGAAGGGCAATTTCGTTCTAAATTAAAAACTGGGGATAAATAACGTATTAAGTTGGATGAGAATCAATACCCTATTCAAAAAACGCACTCCCAAATAGTGCATAATTTTGGAAAACATCTGATTACCATAAACAGGTAATAGCAAGTCAATCTTGAGAAATAGATATATGCTATCCCGGACTTTTTTGTAGAACTATTTAAGAGGTAATATTAGTATAGATATAAAACAAATTTGTTGATTACACCATTTATAACTCGAGATAGGATGGACTGGTTGTTATTTTTTTTTTGATTAAATTAATTTGTCTCGACTTCTTGGGCCATTGACACGATTCGGTCTATTTATTACAATATGTGTTGGTAATGAACAAATTATAAATTTTCAAATCTGACTATACAGACTTTTTGCTATGAAACTTCATGTATGGATTCATCTACGGCCTGGTTATTATAAAATACATTAAAACTTGAGATGTTTACCCGCTTTTTGATCTGATAATAGCCTTCCATGTATTTATAAGTTCTATGCAAATTACACAGTGATTGTATACATCGCCATCTAGTGGTGATAATATCAAATATAGTACCTTCACGACTACGCTACAGTGTCTAGATAAGAGCCATTAACCGTAGCGACACCTAGTGGCCTTATTCAAAAGGAGGAAAAGAATTTCCTACATTTGCAAATTTTTCATCGAATTTTTCAGAGTTTTATAATGTATTTTATAATAACCAGGCCGTAGACGAATCCATAAATGAAGTTTCATAACAAACAGTCCATCCGATCTCGAGTTATAAATGGTGTAACCAACAACTTTGTTTTATATATATAGAAGTAGATCCATATTTTAGGTAGATTCGCATTGATGAATCCAACGGAAAATATTTCTCCTATTGCTGTAGAGTGTAGAGGATCCATGCTCTGTTTCCATGAGTGTAGAAAACATTGGCGTCTGTACCTATTTCGAGGGACATCAACATAACCCTTTGAAAATGCACCGAATTTCCATCCTCCAAAAGTTGGCAAATTCTCTTGCTACTTCTTCAGGATTTTCAGGTTTTCTGGAACTGTAAAAGACCTTGGTATCTTTGTTTGTGTATTCTTCAGTTTGATCAATATAGCACTCCCGAAATCTTTCATGTCTCTTATTTTGTTTCAATTTCATACTCCTGATCTCTAGCTGGGAAGGTTAGCAGTGAAGGAGCAAGTAGTTTCCGCCGGCCTACAGCCGTCTAAAGCCGCTGGAGGCCGAAAGAAACCCCTACTTCTAAACCACATTAAACATTCTTCTCCTTATCCTAATGTCACATCATATTGAAGCCCTAAATTATATCCCATCATGTCCAAAATGAAAGAGAAATCATCCATAATAGAGTCTGTCCCGGAAGAAATAAATTTGTTTTTAATTATTCTTAAACCACAATAAATATCTTTCAAAATAAACATAATGAATCACATCTCTCATTCTACGACGAATCCTGAATTAACCTTCGAAAACCTCGTCTGGATCCATCAGAATTCGACAGGTATTCCGCAAGTACTATTTCCGGTAACAATACGCAATCCCGAAGGATTGAATTAGCAATATTAGGGTAGGACGTAATATGTATGTTTGTCAGGCATTGATCATTCATGCAATTCCAATTCCGTACTGCGATACGAGAGGAGTGATAATTTTGACGCTGTGGGCTAGAGCTTCAGTTTCGAGAAGCCACTTCTCTATTCATAAGATAATATGTATTCAAGCCGGAGAGGCCCGCCCAATAATAATAATTTGAGGGAATCGAGGACTACAAATATTGATACTTTGGGGTGAAAAGGTTAATGATCCGACCAAGTTGGTAGAAATTCATGTTGAGAGGCGATCAATCGTAATTCATCTTCCATTATCACTTTTTCAATCACAGCAGCCAAGAAGATCGGACTACCAGGCCATACATCAACCATGAGTACCTTTGCTTCAGTAGGAATTCATTTTGTGTGGTATATTCAACACATTTTTGTTAAATTTTCGTGGTATGAAGATGTCTAACATCAGTCTATTACTCCTCTGAAAAAGAGGTAGGCGAAGTACGTACAAAATGACATAGGGTTTTATTTCAGAGGCATAACTTGTTCGTAGTGAATCACAGTACTGTCATATTCTACAACTATGATCTTTGGTCCTTTCTTCACAAAATCTAATCAACCTTTATGGATCGAAAGTATCAAAAAATAAAATATTCTCAGATAAGTTGGGATAAACGAAATTCATTTTGTCCGAATGCTATGTACAAAATGACATATCGGCAATAGGCAACTGTATTTTTCTACTTATAGTTACAAAACTATTGACAAAGTTCACCAATGAAACGCTTGGTTCTTCTAGGAACGACAGCACAAGATGCGTGAGCCCAATGCAACCAATGCGTGCATCGTAACCAGTCTTTTCCAATGCTGATCCTGGAGAAGACTGGTTTTTTCCCGATCTAAATCGGGAAAAAAGGTCATAACAATAAATAGTTGGACAATCGTCTTCATCATCTCGAAAGTTGCTATAGAAACATTTTCTTCTTCACTGTTTTCTTCAAATAATGCCCTAGGGACGTGTCTCCTTTTCTTTGGAGGAGGTATGGGCTCATTTTTTGATTTGATTGCAATCATATTAGGTGTAGAAGTTGAAACTAAGTAAACGTTTATTGTGTCTTCGGCTCACGTTTGCCTTGTCCACTCATGAATAGTCCATTAGGGATTGGAGGAACCTCCTTATAGGATCATAATGCATCTTAATCTATTGAGATGCTTTGCCTTTATAAGCCACAGATGAATATTTTGTTATGAATATGTTAAGACAAGTCCTGGCTCTTTGTTTGGTGATGGAGCCTGGGATGATGGTCTCGGTGTTGTCCGGTAGATACGGTTAATTCAGCTGAAATACCTATGTCATTTTGTCCGTTCACTGTATATGTCATTTTGTCCATAAAGCGCTATAAATCTAGAAATAACGGGTGTTTTTTTTCGAGGTATAGAACTTCAAGTTGGAATTACTGTTCAAGATGGCGACCGATTTAACAGCTGTCAAGTGATTTATTCTTAGTTTGGTTTGGCAATTCATCATGAATAGACTCACTCCTGAACAACGCTTGCAAGTAGTGCAATTTTATTTCGAAAATAATGGTTCTGTGCGGAATACGTATCGCGCACTACGTCCATTTTATCGTCGACAAAATCGTCCATCATAGCAGTTAATTCGATTAACCATGGAACGTTTTCGCACCACGTTTACTCTTATTGATCACTCGCATCCCCAGAGACGCTCTATGGGCTGGTGGAATCATTGGTCCGTCCTTCTTCAGAAACGATTATGGCCAGAACGTTACAGTCAATGGTGATCGGTATAGAGCCATGATTACTAACTTTTCCATTCCTGAATTGAACAAACATGATGTCCAGGACCTGTGGTTCCAACAAGACGGCGCAGCATGTCACACAGCTCGTGCCACAATCGATTTATTGAAACACACGTTTGGTGACCGCCTAATTTCACGTTTTGGACCTGTGAATTGGCCTCCAAATCTTGTGATTTAACACCGCTAGACTACTTTCTCTGGGGCTATGTAAAGTCATTGGTCTATGCGGATAAGCCACGAACGCTTGACCATTTGGAAGACAACATTCGCCGTGTTATTGCCGATATACGGCCACAAATGTTGGAAAAAGTCATCGAAAATTGGACGTCCAGATTGGACTACATCCGAGCCAGCCGTGGCGGTCATATGCCAGAAATCACATTTAAAATGTATTGCCACAAGATCATCTTCCGGATAAATGAAATTCATGTCAATCGAATAATCCATCGTTGTTTTATTGCAACTTAAAGTTCTATACCTCTAAAAAAAACACCCTTTATATCGAATTGATACAAAAAGTATATTTAACATAAAAAAAGCTTCGTTGATAAAATGACAAATAAGTAAAGTTTGAAATCAATGCAATATAAATGAAAAATGATGAAAACTGGCCAATTCTTCCAAAAATTTGGCGCAATAAATTTCGATATTTCGATATTTGTTCACGTGATATTTCTGTCAGCATTTTCTGCATCGTGAATACTGTTCCGACCAACTGGAGGGAATCGTATCTGTCCCTCTGGCGAAAACATCCCTGTTCAGAACATACCGAAACATCCTGCAAAGTAGAAATAGGCCGAAAGGTATCATTGTTATCTGCGAGATTGTAGTTGGCATTCAAAGTGGAGCTGCATGAAAGGTGCTAGCGTAAAGGCTATTATGACAAAACGGTGAACGACTTCAAACAATAGACCATCTACATAAACAGTTTGTTGAAGCCATTAGCTTAATCAAGGAGGACGTCCTTTGAATGCACTTCGCTCTGAAATGTACACTGCTCTTAGTCGAACACGATGCAATGGACATTTCAAGGGGAATTTGGCTTCTAGGCTGCGAGAGAAAATAAGTGGAATTATTGAATTTTAAGAGTTAAATGAGATCGATTGGCTTGTTTTCGGTGTTATTGTGTTACAGTATTTGTTTGTGACGTATATTTTCATTTGTAACATTGCTTATTTGAGAATAAACAGTTTGATATCGGGTGTTTTTTTTAGAATGATAGAATTTTCGATAAGGATAACTTTGATTTGACACGAGGTAGAAGCCTTGTTATTTTGACATTTCTGTTCAGTAAGCAGTGACAAATTACCATGGAAAGACTAACGCCGCAACAACGTTTACAAATTGTTGATATTCATTTTCAAAACCAGAATTCTATTCGCCAAACTTATACAGCACTTCGTGAAATTTATGGTTCACATGATTGTCCATCAGAGCAGCTTATTCGTGAAACTATCGATAGATTTCGGAAAAGAACTGTACGTACAGAAAAAAGAATCGCTGCTGTAAGTGAAAGTGTTAATGATGATCCAGATTTGTCTATTCGTCGACGTCCACAACAAGTTGGACTCTGTGCATCCACAACATGGAGAATTTTGCGGAAAGATCATGGTCTACACCATACAAGATCCAGTTGGATCAAGAACAGAAGCCACTTGACCATAATAAGCGTCATAAATTCATAAAAACCCATGCCGAAGAGTTATCTAATAAGAAAAAGGAGGGTTATAGTCTTCAAACTCTTCTGTATAAGTGAAACCTTTATTTTATTTATCTAGGTTTGACATGTTTGAGCTCTCGCCATTCTCAAAAACCATGAAAATCTAAAAACAGAATTCAAACAACAATAAAAACAAAAAACCAGTAAGTTGCCTGAATACTGGATAAACTATGCTGGCAAACTATCGGAAATATTGATCGTAACCAAATCAAGACATCTTTAAAAATTTGAAAAAATTTATCAAGGGTCTACGTCCCTGAAAAAAAGGGAGTCAGAAACGATTTATTTTCTTCTGAACGGAAGTTGATTTTCAACCAAGCTCGATAGTGCTCTCACTGAATATTTTATGTTCGGTTGCCATAACAATCATGCATTAGGCATTAAAATAGGTCATTAATGGATAATTTCGAGTGTTTTAAAATGAGCTTTTATTCTATGGTTGACGGAAAATAAAAATTAATTCCCTGCACTGCCATCTGGCGGTATACGTTACCTATTTTGAAGGCTAAAGACTCTTAAATAGCCCACAATGGGTAACCCAATGTGAATTCTGTTTGTTTATATGATTGTATTACAGAAGGACTTCCAAGAATTCCTGACGAGTAACGTACTGATGATGGCTTGACAGCCGAAAGCGCTTTGCAAATTCAAATAAAGAAAATTTTACAGGAAGTACAACTTTATACCTCATTATTTGAGAGAAAATTGATGACTTGGCTTCTTGATAAACTACGGTTTATCATCTTACACTGTAAAATCACACTCCACCGGTTGTTGATGACATCAACTTGATGTACTGCATTAAGTTAGTCATTATAGTTTCTTGTGGTTTCGGTTGGTCCTCTTCTTCTTATTTAATTTCTATATTGTATGATTGTTGATTTGTCTTATTGATCTGTTTGTTGTTTTCCTAATTCATTTTGTTTGATATCGATGCAATTTTGTTTTTATGGTGGAGAGAATGCCATATGAGCACAGACAAGTCTATCTTATGTGCTTGTATTCTCTCAACATATATTTTCCTTACACGTGATGCATGTATTGGAGACGAATAAATATTATCATTATCGTTTGAAACTTCAGAGCCAACCATTAGACGATATTTACCTATGCTATATTCATTAGCCGCTCATAGTATCCGTTTCTTCTGAAAACTTGGTTGACCGTTCTGTTTTAAAATGCATTGATCGAGATACGAAACATCCAAGTCGCCATATCCCTTTATATCCTCGGATTCCCCCAGAAAGCCCCGAGCCAAACGAACAAATCGGAAACTGACAATGGGCGAAACAAAACCTCGCCACCTCGGGGATTAATTTCAACGATTTCAGAAAGTCACCAAGGCCGTCGTGGCAAAAATTCTCGAACTTTCCTATCGGCGATTCGGAATTAGCTCTCTGCTCCATTCCGAGGAAAGATACAGGACTCATTACGAGGCGGCAACTTTGCGAGCGCTGAAAATCGTTTCAGGCAAAGATTGCAGCTCTTACAGCGCCGTTAAGCTTGTTATCGGGAGCGAGTAGCGATAAAGAGACGGCATTTTGCACACATTCACTCATTGTAGAGAGTGGTCGATTGAAAATGAAACGAATAGGTTTTCGGGGAGAAAATCCGAAACTTTCGAAAACCGCTCTAACAGCTCGATTAGGATCTCGAGTTGAAAACTGCAACCATATAGCTCAGATTTAATTCGAGGGTATAAGTACCTTCCACAGAACATGCATAATATTGTAATAGGGGAAATAATTTTTTAATGACAAAACAGATATGTCTTGAAATGAACATTTTCTTTCCTGTAATGTTCAATCGTTATTTTCAACATCCTTCATTTTACCCTGAATAGAAAAAAAAGCCTGATAACTTGAATGATTGGTGTAGACTTCTGAAATTTGATATCCCTGTGCCAGAAAATTATTGAATCGTTTATCAGGCCCACACGAGAGGTCTGGCGAGACGTTAACGATTGAAATTGTTGATTTTCGGTTCAAGTTTCTCCGGGGACCTAAAACGATAATAAAAGAAAATTGTCCCACGAAATCGGTTGCCTTAACTGCATACGACGGCAGAAAAAATTCAAAGCTGGGACTGTTGAGATTGCAACGCAGCATTTCCCAAACCGTTGCATGGGAAACTGCATTATCTTAAGAGGACCCTACCTACGAGAGGTAGGAAGCAGAAGAATCTCCAATTTGATTGGTTCGTAAAAACGAAGATGGAAGAAGTTTTGATTTGATTGGTTTTGAAGCATCGACGGAGGAAAAGCTTTAATTTAATTGGTCTCTGAAGAAAACGAAGAATAAGGTAGCCGGGGAAGTCTTGAACGAAAATGAGTTAGTTATTCGGAAGACGGTACTAGGGTAACTCATAGGTTTTGGTTTCATTTTGGAAAAGGTCAGTCTCAAACGGGGACAAGAGAGTGTTTAGTCGAAATTATAAGATCTCTGAAATTACTCAGAATTATTTTAGATCGTGTATCGCCGGTATAATCGGGAGTGAGATTAATCTGCGAAAGCGAGTGGGTGACGTGTTTTTGGGTGACGTATTTTTGTGTTTCTATGTCTGTTTCAGGAAAGATTCATCATCCTTAGGATTTTTGGTACAAGAAAAAGGTCAGACACTTTTGTTTATGCTTAGATTATTTTGAGTATTGGTAGGAAGCTGCATGCAAGCCCATATATCTCTCAGAGTCCAGAGTCCTGAAATCTACCACAAGTCGCATTTTCTTTTTCAAAGTGTATGAAACTGTTGAAATGAAATAAATCTCAATTAGTTAATTGAGAACTCCAATCCTTTCTGAGTTTACCCACAAAATTTCAGTTCTCAAAGTGATACCATTTTCAAATGCAACTTGAAATAAAAGAACACTACATTGAACGCCCACCTTAATGTTTCTTTGTAATGAAGCGACGAATATATTAATAACTGCCATTTCAGAAAATAAAATTTCTGCATTGCAATCAAACATAAAGCAATGTATGCAACTCATACATAATTAGGCTTATGGACCTCGCTCGCTTAGCTCGCTCTGCCATAAACTTTTGGACTCTTCCATAAAGACCTAATTTATGTACTTGTTACATAAATAGCTATCGAATTATAGTTGACTGCCATTATATCATCACTAACCCTCAATGTTCTTCCCAATCTCCCAATCTCAGATCAGCTGAACTGGTCACCCTATGCCTTAGTGATTTGATAACTGAAATTCTTCAAACTGAATTATGGTCAGATTTATAATTAATCATTCTACCATCACCATGGTACCAATCAGTTAAAAGTCTAAAACCATCTGTTTTCACTAAAACATCGACAGTTCACCTCATATTCTTCCCCACGCCAGAACCCGTTAGTTTCTTATTTCAAAAGTGAATTCGTTCCGTGACAAGGAGGACTATTCAATGAACGATACAGAAAACCTGCATATACATCTCTTCAAGTAGGACCAACCGTAAGTACCATTCCTTCAGTGTTTACTTTACTTATTCTTTCTATCTCATACATACTTTTTTCTTTGATTTTTATGGTGATAAGATTTGGTAAAGCAGTCCAATCTTCTCTCAAAGAGAGCTCTTGTATAATTAACAAGTAAATTATGAATGTCATATCGATTGAATCATTATTTCACCAAGATTCAACGTTAATCAAAATAATAGGTATCAATTAAGCGGATAAAGTGATAAATAGTAAGAGGACGGTAGTTCCAAGAACGTTCAAAATACCCTGATCTGACCTAATCAACTGTGTAAATTGCAAAACCCATTGGCCTAAAAGCATCGATAGCGATAGTTCTGTTATTGTATTCTTTGATAACATTATGGACCTCATCAATAAACCTGATTCACTTAATATTCCTCAATATGAATATCAGAACTATCCGGATAAATTATTAATTATATTATTCATCCCTAATGCATGCAATCTCGCATCCCCCATTCTATCAAACCATAATTTTATAACCTTAATAGTTGGATTCTGTGAATCCATATGGGAAATTCGCTTTATATCGGTGTACAGAGCACCAACTGGGCCATAATTCATTATGGCCCGGGCATAAAACTGTCTTTTTGCCTGCTTTCGAGTTTTATTGAGCAATGAATCATTTTGGAGAAACTATAATCCATTGGAATTTATATGTGGTACTAGGAAAAGTATTTTTCAGGGGACATTACGGCTTAACGTGAGCGGAAAAGTTTCGTTTGTCTCTGTGAAATTATTTGAAAGAGTGCTGCGCTGATAAATTTGTGGTAAATGTCCGAACATTTATGATGCTGAAGTTTGGCGCAGATCTAGCTGAGAAACGAAATGTGAAGGAAAAGGAATTATTGAGCTACTGATTTTCTGGCCAAGTTTCCTCATGAAACTAAGACGGTGTCAAAAAATCATCTCACGACCTGGGTGGCCCTTGGATGCCGACGGAAAATTCGAGGCTAAGATTGTTCGAATTGCAACTGGCCCAAGAAGCTCAGTCGATTATGATACCCTTTCGGAAGCCACCCACGGGATGGGGAAAAAGGAAATCTTTTATGGCTTTCGAAAACGGAGGTTTGAAGGAAGTAGCTGGAGAAGCCTTATACGAAAAGGTTCTCAGTTGACTCGGGTTCCGTTTTACGGAGATCTAAAAAGTACTTCAGTGTTTGGAAGTACGGTCTCAAAGCGGAGACAGAAAAAGTGCTATTCGGGTAATAGCGGGGTGAGGTGTTGAATCGAAAGCTAAAGGTTCAAAAATCAATTGGAATTGTTTAGATCACGTCCCGTCGATGAGACAGGGAGTGAAGTTGAACTGCGAACAACGGATTAGTGACGTGTTTTCGTTGTTTTTTTTTGGATATTTTCTTCATCCTTAGGATTCCCTGCCAGAAGGAGAAAGGTCAGGCAATTTTGCGTATGCTTTGCTCATTTGAGTATTGTTAGGAGGCTGCATGTAGCATGCAGCCTGCATGAAATCTGCCCAAGTTTTTAGTACTTATGGGTTGTGCTGTTTTGAAATCTGCCCAACTTTTTTTCGAATCGAGATCGGAAGAATGGAAAATAAAAAAAAAATGTTTTTTTCGGCCTCAAGAATCTACGCTTGAAAGATATGTACAAGTCATAAACTCACCCTGTATCCAACTTGGATGACAACTGGAGGCCACAGCGTCAAGACCAACTACATCATTAGAATCGTCTCTAGCCCAATAGTGGTAGTATAGTTATAGTACAGTATAGATGTTCTGTTACAAAATGACGTATAACAACAGAAACAACAAACAGTCCTGATTTGAGATAAAAAGAAACAATTACAAAGAACCGATAACAAACAAAATTAAATAAGGTAGAACATTAATTAAAGTCGGTAACTCCTTCATACATCTTCGTCCATAATAGCTATCAGCGGAGCTATGGCGAAATGTTAACCTATTCCCAATACAAGATATGCTAGCAATGGGCAATGTTCCATGTACTCTGGTGATTATCGACCTTGTCTTCATGTTGATACCCAACTTTTACGAAGAGTCAAAATAAATGCAGACATAAGTTTGTCAACATAAATCTCACATAACTTCATCAACGCAATGGAACAATTTCATGTGTAGCACATTTCATTGCTTTCCCAGTTTCAAACAAAAGACAAGACCACCTCGTTTCTACATTTCTGGTGTCTGCTTTTATGCATTAAACTTATTGTGAATACTGAAATGGAGGGTAATTGCAGTAAAACCATGTCGACACTGACACTGAGCAATTTTCTGCGAGGCAAGTTTATCCATCTTCATTTTACAGAGCTCGGCTCGACGCATAGCAGAGGATCATCTATTGTTATTTAACCTCGAGCCAAAAAGGAAAGGAAAAAGGGTGTTTCATCAATTTGTCATTATTTAGAAACCATTAGTTTCCAACAGCGCTTTAGTTTGATTAACAGAGAACAGATGGAAAGGCGTTTTTCCGTCATTTCGAGGGGAATGGATTCGCGGCAGAAATTGAAATGAGATGTAGGTACTTCGAAGAAAATAAAGGAAAGGGCCTTTAAGAAAGTTCTCCACGGTGTCTGATTCGAGTAGTGGAATAATCAGAAGGACTCTACTTTTTCTACTGGTGTGGGCTGCTGCCTACTCCACCAACTTTACTTTGATATTTCCACATTAATTCTGCTAAATGACGAGAGAAATCCATAGTAAAAATTGCATGTCGAACACTAAGTTGCATAGTATGTTATCAAGAATCTAATCCATGATAAGAAGCTCTAGTAGAAGAACTACTCCGATTTGATTGGCCATCAGGTTAAAAAGCCATGCGGTGAATTCAAGTAATCCATAAAAAATTACCTTATCATCTGGCAAATCAGAGAAAGAGGCTCACTATCTCTACGTGAAGGAAGTGTAGAGCTTACAACTCTCCGCCAAGGAGATTCCACTCGCTACGTTTGGTGATATTAAGGCCTTCAATAACCCTACACGTACTCTTAAAATGAACCTCAAAGGAGCGCATATCTTCATCACCCCGTATAGCCAGGGCATCGCTGAGGTCCCTGGAATCACACTGCCAGGGATCTCTCCTGCCCTAGGAGTGCCGTAACACCATAAAGCAACTGGCCTGAGGCAATACAGTGACTACTTTGGGTACCAGGGCTTTGTGGTGTTGAAGGAAATGAAAAAGCCGATGGGCTTGCGAAAAGTGCATCAAGGTTAACACCTGCTGGACATAAGCCTTTCTGTCGGCTTGGACAGGGACCGATATGAAGAAGCGGTTCAACAATGGGAGTTGGATAACAGAATAACCTTCTGGTGCAACACTCCTGGACTTACTCAATCTAAGAAATTCGTGATGGTTTCACCGACCTTCACCTTTTACGAGCTGAGCTCCAGGTGATGTTAGGTCTGCTACCGGGGCACTGTCGGTGCAAACATCATCTGAACCGTAAGGAAAAGTCAGCAAAGGAAATTTGTAAGATGTGGATTAGAAGTAGAAACAGCTGAAAACATGGAATGCAAGTGTTCAGAGCTGGCTGGCCTTAACACCATTCGGATGGGAAACCGGTTCTGGATACCCACGAGGTAACGGCCAAGGCTCCTATAGTTTGTAGTGAAAAGGGGTTACAGTGCATTGCGAACTTAAGGTCTATTATGCCCCCTAACAGAGCTGTTATCATCGCGCCTCCTACAGCTTGCCTTCCAGTTCCAGAGATTTGATGAAATCCAGTATCTGGTACGGCTTCAACGAGGATAAATTTCCACTTGTACAAGTTCCTTGTCCAAAGCACTATTTTCTTTGCCTTGCAATGACACAGCAGTTCGTGACCAGGTGAATAGGAATTTCTTCCTCCTCTCCACAGAATATACACTCCTCAGTGTCCGATAAACCCATTCTCAACAGATGCTTCTTTAGGCGACAATGTCCTGTGAGGAAGCCAGTGAGTAGGTGTAGTTGGTTCTCAATGAGATCCAGATTTTTTTTGGATCTAGCAGTTTCAAAGTTCCGGAAGTACTTTTTTGGAGTGATCCATCGTTAGGAGATACCGCAGAAGGGTTCTGGGCCTGTGAGTGGCGTTTTTGCGATCTTTTTGGCGTATATTGGCCACTTCGTTTCCTAATCTTCCTGAATGACCGGGAACCCAGATTAAAAAGACCTTATTCTTCTTGCCTACCTCATTGAGTTTGTTCCGGCACTCCCAAATCAGCTTTGAGTCAATGAAATAGGAGCTCAGTGCTTTAACGGCAGCTTGACTATCTGTATGAATAGCTATATTGCACTTCTGAGAGTTTCTTTCTAGATTTATATCTAGACATCTTCTGATTGCAAGTCTTTCCGTTTGAAGGACGCTTGTACAGGAGTCTAACGATAGTGCAAACTTGATAGCTGTCCCGTAAATCCCAGCGCCAGCTCCTGTAGCGGTTTTAGAACTATCTGTATACCATTTTATTGTATTTTCTTTGAAATTATAGTCGGAGAATTCCCGTTCCCAATCCTTTCTTTCCCTTAGCATTGTGCTGAAGTTTTTCTCAATGCTTACTTTCGTGATCATTACATCACTAGGAAGGTTTGCAGATGAGGTGTAGCCATTCAGAGAGGACCAAACTCTCTGATTCCTGATTCTCTCATTGCCTGTGCCTTCTTTAGATATTCTGAGGAAGGCCTCATGGGCTACCTTATCAATCACCAGATGTAAGGTGTGAGGTCTGTGATGATCTCAAGCGCCATAGTTGGGCACGTTCTCATAGCTCCCGTGATGCACACACAGGCAAGCCTTTGTATTTTGTCGAGGCGTTTTCCTCGTACTTACCTCACTTGCCTAAGCAAACCAGGCTACTGCCTCATATGTGATTATAGGTCTTACAATCATAACGTACATCCATCGCAGTATTTTTGAGTTACAACCCCAATTCCTGCCTAATGCATGCCTTCAGCGCCCTTGTAGCTCTGCGGCCAAGGCTCCTAAGGATGTTGTCGGTTTCATCAACACCATCGACGATCTCCTTGGGTTTCAATAAATGAGTAGGTTAGAGAACAAAAGATCTACATGGTGGCAATTCTCGGAAGGCTAACTGAGCCATAACGACCACGGTTCAATAATAATAATGATAACTCTACACGCTCACACTGCTGCTTATAACAGCCTACCTTGGAGAGTCTGAAGTGACTAAGTAGACTTGCAGAGGTAGAGCTTGGTCATGGAACGCCTGCTGGAAAGGCTTATCATACGAGTTAGGAGGGTGGTAGATGATCTCTTCGGGAATTAATGTAGTGAGGTATCAGAACGAAAGATCAACTTGGTAGCAGTTCTGAAGGGCTCTCTAAAAGCTGCAAAAACTTGAAAATTGACCTTCAGTATTCAAACTATTCCTCAGTTGCTGAGTTGCCGCGAGATGCACCATAAATCGACGAAACGAAAATATCAAACCGCTCCAAAAACATTATTCTGAGTATTCAATGAAGGTATCCGTCTAGGAAGTCCAATGCAATTAAACTGCTCCTGAAACCACCCGATATTCAAAACATCCAGATTTCCTATCCTCGTCCACTGAATTTGAGGTATTCAATCCGCATAGTTGCTCAACTAACCCTCGTCAGGATAACATCATTCGGAGCCTATCGAGACGAAAATTCAACTATGCCACCTCCAGGTCCCAAGCCCATCCGGCAGATTCCTACTATCATAGTTGCGAAGCTCCGGCAGGGTTTCGCGCCGAGTGTTTCGATGCAATTCTCCCGACGTGCCCGTGGGAACGGTCCCTATCTGTCCGCCAACGTAACGTGATGACCCCTGGGTACAACAAGTTACATAATGGATTTTCTATGTTCTGCCGCGCAGGAGGAGCGTTGCATCCAGAGAAAATCTGGCCGGACGCTACGTCGGCCGACTTTATTGCTCGCTCTCCAAAGTTCAATTACTGTCAATTCGTCGATTGATTTATAGGGCAGCGGTGGTGTAAGGATCTTGCGTTGGTTATTTAGGGGTGGGACAGATCTAATCAGTTTGATGCACATTTCACTGAAGGGTGCTGCACATACAGGTTTGGAAAAATAAGTTGGAAACATAGTCCAGTCAGCGTAAACGAGTAAATGAACTCTCATATCGGGTGTTCTTCAAAGTGATAGAATTTTCGATATAGATAACTGTGATTTGACAGAAGGTAGAAGCCTTGTTGTTTTGACATTGCTGTTCAGTGAGCATTGATAAATTTTCATGGGAAGACTCACGCCGCAACAACGTTCACAAATTGTTGAAAGGACCCCGCACTTTTCTTATGGCAAATGGCGTTCCGTCAAATGTTCTAATTTTTTTGGTATAATGTAATCCTCGACCTACTGATCAAAAATGTCCATGGCGCCAACTCAATTCGATGACTAGTTTTTGAGATACAGGGCGTTGAAGTTAAGAATTACCCACTTTCACTACGCGTGTATCTCGAAGCAGAATCGAATGAACTTCAATTTCTCTCAAGAAACATTTCGTTTCATCCCTAGGAAGCAACCATCTGGAGGAATATGACCGAAAATCGTTACGAATACAGGGTTATCCATAATTAAATGCATGCCCGATTTTGAAAGTATAAAATATGTCAGTTCTAGAGCGAAAACGTTCGCAAAATGAACTATTTCACTAGATATGTTGTTGTTACATCGAGAAAACCTGAAATACCCAGAATTTTTACTGGGTGATCCATTATTATAGAAACTATTCACAATGAAGGTTAAATGTATACCTTGTATTTTTGGGTTGATTCAAGGTGTTTAATTGATTTTTTCAGAACATATCATAATGGACTTTAAAGAATACAAGGTGATTTAGTCATGAACCTCACTAAAATACCCAAAAACCACTTTTTTTCATCACCCTCTATTTCAAGATTAACTCCGTTGAGGTGGGAGTTTTCTTTCACCAGTGTACTTGATATAAAAAAATCAATAACGCTGAGAGTTTTTATCCTCTTCCTATGACCAGAATTTTTGCTGGAATAAGAATAGAATAACACAAATAAATAATTTTCATATTACATAAAGAAAAAATTGGTCATAGGAAGTGGATAAAAACTCTCAGTCGTATTGATGTTTTCACGTGTTTAGATAATAGTCATTAACCGTAGCGACACCTAGTGTCCTTATGCAGAAGGAGGAAAAGCATTTCCTACATAAAAAAATTTTTCATCGAATCTTTCAGAGTTTTGATGTATTTTATAATAACCAGGACGTAGACGAATCCATAAATGAATTTTCATAACAAACAGTCCATCCGATCTCGAGTTATAAATGGTGTAACCAACAACTTTATTTTATATATATAGATAAAGTTCTTTCACTCCTTGAAATAATATCAACTAACCAGCTCAGATTTTCAGCCCAAGTTAATCCCAATGGATATTTCGATCCATTTAAACGAAATTCTTCCCTAGTCCAAATCATATTGACGAATAATTTCTCAAAATGCGCTGATTTATATGCGAAACGAGATGAAAAAATCCGATTTCAGCCCTCATTTCTTTCGGCGGGAATAATGTAGCGCAAACATCCCGTCGGTATGAAAGATGAGATGAAATGAAGCGGAGGCATCTTGATTTCGGAGATGTCAAGCCAGTTATCGCGAATGGCACGAAGGAGACGCCGGCTGTGCTCAAAGCCCGGCATATCCCGCTTCCAGGACGTTCCAGAAGGAAGAATATGGAGTAGGACTGGGAGAAGGTGTTTCATTTTGGAGTTAGTTTGAATTCGGAGAGTTTCCGAGTGTTTTACGAGTTCTGGTAGAGATATCAGAGGGAAATGTTGATTTTCGCGACTGTCTGCTAAGAGAAAGCGGCTCATTTGATATCGGGAAAACAAAGAGAAAATAATAATGAGAGATGTTGGATAATGAAACATTCCTCGACTTGGAGGTGGGGTTAGTTTGATTAATTTTAGGATTCAGAGGTTCAAAATTCCTGAAACTCGCATACAGGGCCCCATTTGCACCCAAAATTATACAGGAAACTACTGCAGTAATTTTCATGAAATTTC
Source organism: Adalia bipunctata (assembly GCA_910592335.1). Classification (NCBI taxonomy): domain Eukaryota; kingdom Metazoa; phylum Arthropoda; class Insecta; order Coleoptera; family Coccinellidae; genus Adalia; species Adalia bipunctata. The sequence goes on along the minus strand of OU342954.1, from coordinate 17,250,229 downwards.
TCACAAACCGCCCTTGGTTATCAGAAAGTCGCTCACGATCTTCGAATCCAAAATGTATTCCTTCCAATTTCTTTCAGTTGAGGAAAGATATGATAGACGGACGGAGCCAAATCTAGTGAATAAGGGGGGTGTTCTAGTAATTCTAACCCTAAATCACGAATTTTTAGCATGGCAACATGAGATTTGTGTACTGGGGCGTTGTCCTGTAAAAACAATACACCTTTGGATAGCTTTCCGCGTCTTTTCTCTTTAATTTTCTTCCGTAGAGTGGTCAGTAATGTCTAATAGTAATCTCCAGTTATTGTTCTACCCTCATCCAAAAAATCAATGATGATTACTCCATGGCAATCCCAAAATACTGAAGCAAGAACTTTTCCAGCAAATTTTTGGACACGAAACTTCTTAGGTCTTGACTCTTGGAGAACCAGAGTGTTGCCATTCCATCGATTGTTGCTTTGTTTCTGGATCGTAGAAATGTACCCAAGTCTCATCCATAGTACCAATTCGGTTTATGAAGTCTACATCGTTTTCAAATCGAGCATAGATCGAACGCGATGCTTCTACCCTTGCACGCTTTTGGTCAACATTTAAACATTTGGGGATCCATTTTGCAGAAATTTTTCTCATGTCCAAATTGACGTGAACTGTGAACTATATGATGAACGCGTTCGTATGAAATCTTCAGTGCTTCAGATATCCGTTTTAGCCCAATTCGACGGTCTGATAAAATCATGTCATGAACTGCATCGATATTTTCGGGGACTGACACAGGAACTGACCTTCCCGATCGGTCATCATCTTCAATGGAAAATTTACCTCTTTTGGAGCTTGCAGTCGCATACGAATGACATTGATCACCAAGGGTATTAAGCATATCTTTGTAAATCTGCTTACCTCTTAACCCTTTTAAATGATGATTGTTCGATACTCCAATTTTTCGATTCTTACAATTTCGGTGGACATCTTTTTTTTAATTTATTGCGTGACTCTGGTTTAATTTTTTTACGTCGAACTCTACACTGACTCTTCTGATAAGTTATTGTACGTTGATATGGTATCGCAATATTCTGTTTATTAATGAAACCGGTCTAAGCTTACTAGATATCAATACATCCTCGTAAATATAATATCTGCTTCAAGTCAATGAAATGAACTGCATCCTTCAAGAATAACATATACCCCAAATCTAGCTCTACTTTCAATCTTTGAAAATGGGAAAATAAATATGAGAGAGCATATTCACGCTTGTTTGGCTCACGTTGAGTTTACAAGAAATTGAAGAAGGTTTGACAGGATGAATACGTATGCTGTGTTCACGAATGGATGGTCGGTTAGCTGGGATGATAGGAAGAGAGTTGGGTGGTTTGTTGAGGATTACCATAATTTCTCGTTTGATGATTTTTTGCAGAACATGCAGTGAAAGGAATTAGGGGAGTTCTGTAGGGAATAGAATTCAGAATTAGCACACCTTTGTCAATTCGAAATACATCAACTGCAGGGGTCATTATCATTTTATTCAGTTTTCGTCCTCGTGAAGATTGTTATCGAATTAAATGAAGATGTGAAAACGTACATGGAAATTGATTTGTTTCATATTTATTTTTATAATCGAATGGGTGAATGAAAAGACTAGCATATAAATAGACAGGTCAACAAAATGATATAGTTTTTCGAAATGTAATCGAATTTTTTTCATTCATATTATATTCCATACTTATGTTATTTTCTCTATCCTATATCTTCATTTTGTGATAACTATATCTCAACACGTACTGGGAACAAACTTCAATTATTGATTCGTGCCATGATACTAAAACCAACATGGGTTTTAGTATCATGGGTTCGTGCTCGTTCTTGTCTTTTTGAGTACATCCAAGTGCGCAATTTGAATTTTGTAGCTCCTTTGAATTCATCAATTGATATTATATTATGCCCAGATCAACTCTGACGATCTATAGCGCAGTTTTAATGTTAGAACAATCTATGATTCTACCTGAATGAATGAAAGCATAGCCTATGTTACTTCCAGCATTCATACGAATCTATAATGACACCTCATACGAGGATGTATTGATATCTCGTTAGCCTAGACCAGATCCATGCATAAACAAAATATTGCGATACCATATTAACGAACAATAACTATCAGAAGTGTCAGTGTAGAGTTCAACAAAAAAAGTTAACCAAAGTTACGCAATGAATTGAAAAAAAGGTGTCCACCGAAATTGTAAAAATCGAAAAATTGGAGTACATTATCAAGTACCTGCATTCGAAAGTGTTAAGAAGTAAGCAGATTTACGAAGATATGCTTAATACCCTTGGTGATCAATGTCCTTAGTATGCAACCGTGAAAAATTGGACTGCAAGCTTCAATAGAGATAAATTTTCCATTCAAGATGATGACCGATCGGGATGGCCAGTTACTGTGTCAGTCCCCGAAAATATCGATGCAGTTCATGACATGATTTTATCAGACCGTCGAATTGGGATAAGACGGATATCTGAAGCACTGAAGATTTCATACAAACGCGTTCATCATATATTTCACGTCTATCTGGACATGGAAAAAATTTCTGCATGATGGATCCCCAAATGTTCGAATGTTGACCAAAAGCGTTCAAGGGTAGAAGCATCGCGTTCGATCTGTGCTCGATTTAAAAACGATGTAGACTTCTCAAACCGAAATGTTACTTTGGATGAGACTTGGGTACATTTCTACGATCCAGAAACAAAGCAACAATCGATGGAATGGCGACACTCTGGTTCTCCAAGACCTAAGAAGTTTCGTGTCCAAAAATCTGCTGGAAAAGTTCTTGCTTCAGTTTTTTGGGATTGCCATGAAGTAATCATGATATATTTTTTGGAGAAGGGTAGAACAAAAACTGGAGATTACTGTTCGACATTACTGACCACTCTACGGGGAAAAATTGAAGAGAAAAGACGCGGAAAGCTATCCAAAGGTGTTCTGTTTTTACAGGACAACGCCCCAGTATACAAATCTCATGTTGCTATGCAAAAAATTCGTGATTTAGGGTTAGAATTACTAGAACACCACCCTTATTCACCAGATTTGGCTCTGTTCGACTATCATATCTTTCCTCAACTGAAAAAAAATTTAAAGATCGTAAATTTTCTTCCAACGAGGAGGTTATAAAAGCTGTGGAGGATTGGTTCGCAGAGCAAGAAGAAATATTTTTTTTGAAAGGTCTTGAGACGTTGCAGGTTCACTGTAATAAATGTATTCAATTAAGAGGAGAATATGTTGAGTAATAAAATATTTTGACATTGAAATTTTGTTTGGTTCTAAAGTAGACTAAGAATTTTTCAATATATCCGCGTATGTTGGAATCCATCAAGCAATAAGAACTTCAGAGCGTGAAAAAGAAATAGAAACCTCTTGGCGCAATCGGATAAAAAACGGATCCTTCGCCAATTTAGGACCCATCCGTAAAAGCAGGGGGGTCCTGCAATGATGCTTTCTTCATCCATAACTGCCGAAGCAGATATCTCAGAAATTTCGTTTGACAACAGGTTTCTTGTATTTCGATTTCTGCATCTTAAGAAATAATTTTCCAATGTACAGGGTGTTTCCAAAAAGAGATATTCAACAGATCGTGAAGCATATTTCGGAAAGAATACATTTTTAATGTTCAATAGTGTTCATGCAAACTAAAATACCAGTTTTACTTTCCATTGGCATATAATATGTTCTCTGGCCGTTTCTGATTGAAAATTAACAATTTTGATTTCTTCAATTCTCAATGATAATGAATTGATATCCATCAAGGATGGTAGACAAGGTATACAAAGAGCTCTCTTATTCTTATCGAAACGAAAATTAAAGAAAATAACGAAAGTATGAGACTGAATAATTGTTCACGCCAAGTGAACGGTTCGAATTAATCATTCTAAATTTTCAAAATTCGAATTATTGAATCAATTTTTCCATACTGGGGAATTCCCATATGGATCATCCTTTTTGTATAAGAACAATTCGTCAGCTGTGGAGTGTACCATATGTCGCTTATTTGTTTCGTTTCCATATAATTCATTCACTTCATTGATTGACTTCATGAATTATTCTGCTTCCGATAATTGCTAATTTTCTGCTTCCTTTTCGTGAATTCCGGAAAACTTCAGTTTTTCCTGTGATTCGCTGTTTGTAGTGATTTCGATTCAATCGAATTACATTCTTTTAAAACTTTCACTTGTGCGAATTATTTCGAACAAAAAAAACTGTTTCCAGTGGCGTGGTTATTTTAGAATACCACAAGGATAAGTGTGCACAATTTGACTTTTTTAGCAACGGATTTTCACGACACCTTCATTCCATATTCGTTTGTCGAGCTCGATCAATCTTTACATTGGAATAGGAGCCATCGACAGGATCCTGTTTTGCTGATATAGGTATCTATATTTCTTCTGTTATTTTGGGTATATTTATCCTTTCATTTGTGTTGGGTTTCAATTAATTTCATATACATATACAGTCCACTAGCCTAATTTTTATTTTCATTCAGAAGACTATATTGCGAACAATTAAACTTAAATAATATTGAACCACACTTCAGTTGGTTAACTGAAATTCTACCCAACAATAATATATCACAAGGTGAACACAAAGAACGGTATAGCATCACAATTTTATTCAAAGAAGTCGCAGGGCTATCTCTGTGATATCTTCGAGGTGCCATGGAAACCTTTCTCCGAACAACAAATTGATATATCAGGGACAGTTTGCAAGCTCCACATGCTGCGACAAACGTTAGAGAGTTAATTCCGAGCCACCTGTATGTGACAGGTTTCTGTTTCAGGAATACGATCACAGGCAGTGGTGCACTTGCCGTCCGGTGCACTTAAAGGGGTCGTTTCGCATTTTACATCCGGGCATTTCGAGTCGGCTGCAAGAGCATCAAATCTCGATGCGAGTGTGGGAGGAACGGATCATTCGGTAGACACGGCGTTACGACTCTACCCCGGGTTTATTGGAAGCAAAATCTCATATATTGGAGTGGTCGTGAACTATAGTGCACTGTGATAATTCCGGATTGGGTTTATTTGAAGTTAGATACGGCTATTCCGTTACCGCAGGGAATATTTATGCGCATACTTATCCACTGAAACTGAAAAACATGGATGACCATTTCGAAAGATCTCCAGATCTTGCGCCCCCGGATTTTTTCTTGTGGGGTTATTTGAAATCTACAGGAGTTAGAAAATCGAATTAGAATCGAAATCAACAGAATTACTCCAGAAGTTATTCACAATGTGTCCGTAAATTGTCAAGAGACTGGTGGATGGCATTTTGATCAACATCTCATTTGAATATTGTATTTTGTTGAATATACTCGTAATTGAAGTTATTCTCTTATTGATGAAATGATAATTTTAGTTCACCCTGTACAAACAAATAAAATTATTTATCGTCATTGAATGCAGTACTGAAAGACCTTTCAGGTGAAGTATCACAAAGACATCTATTTCAATTATAAAAACAAATACCGATTTCGTCACCACGTCAAAACCAGTGATATAACCTCTTCAGAATATACATTCAGAAATCGGTATTTAAAAACAAAAATCGACTTCTGTCAGGATTTTTGTCAGAAGTATATTGCTTCAGTGGCGGCTCGTGACCTCGTGAGCTGGTGAGGCGATTATATAAAAAAAAATTTATACATAGTGGTTGACTACAACATAATTTTCATATCTAACTACTGAGGGAGCACAGTATTATTCAATGTTATTCAGCATAATAACAGTTACTTTTTTATTGAGAAATCCTCAGAGGTGTACTCAGTAGTAGATTCAATTTAAAAGAAATAAAAGGTGAAAAATGAGAATTTCGGAAATGCGCCATAATATCACTTTTTATAAATTAAATTTATCTATATAATGTCTTCAAATGTCTCATCAAATACGTCGCGATAATTCCCTGTTGATGAATTCATCAACGTAGAAGGAAACTCTGATGAAAATATGATATTTGGTCCTATCAAGTAATCCTAAAAATTTAATCTCACTCAGATTCTCGAACCTAATTTTTATTTGGTGGATGATACAATCTAAAATTTCGCAAAATAAACGTTTATATTTTTCAAATAGTTCAACTGCGTTCAAATTATATTTTTTTCGGTCAAAAGGTATTCCTGTGAGTGCCTTTGATTTTTCGAAAATCTGCTTTACAGATTTTTCATTTCGCTTTCCTTGTAACCTCTCAAGGGCAATATTTATTCGGGTTATGCATAACTCAATATTCAAACTACTCAACTGTAGGATTATCGCTCAATTACACTCTTAATTAAACCACAAAGAAAGTAATATGAGATAATTCAAAGAAATAATCGAAATATCTAACGATATGAAATGCTGTAACTCAACTGAACATGAGCAGACGATGTTGCAAGTTGCAGGTAGATTACATAAACAAATCAGCAGATGGGGAGTGGCGACATCTATGTGAACCTATCCTCGAATCCTGTAGAATCACCGAATCACGGAAAGGTCCGATCGGCGATAGTTGCGTCGCCTCAAAAACCGAATAACAGCGACAACTTCGCGCTCCTTCGCCGTCTCTCGGATTCGGTTGGCTGCTTCGAATTTGGACTGGATAGAGACGATGAGATCGTCGCCTCAAAGATCGAAAAATAGCAACACCTTCGTGTTCCTTCGGATTCCGTCGGCTGTTTCGAATTTGAACTAGATGAGACGATGTTCATCGTCGCCTCTGCGCCCTCATGGGATGTTATTGAGCAGTGGCGGCGAAGAAAATTATTGCTGATTTTGATTAGATATTATGCATATTTTAATATTTTGGTGTTCGCTCCCTGTTCTTTTATTTCTCTGAGATTGTGAGGAAAATGATAAAATGATAGGTGAGGCGCCGCCTCACTTGCCTCACCCGACGAGCCGCCACTGTATTGCTTGCTCTTCGAAAACAGTGTCCTGTATCTTGCTTTGGTTCTGGCAGTTTGAGGAATTCGGCAATAATAGATGAAATTTTCCCAGATGTATTGATACCAACTGGATTGGCAATCCATTTATTACTCATGTATTTCAGGAAAAAACGACGATGTTCGATGACAGAAAAGCGCAGTGCAAAGTACTCATGAAAATAGTCAACATACTTCCCAATAATACTGGAAGAACGACTGACTTTCGTTTTTGTGTTTGGAAGTTGTATAACCAATGATTTATTTGTTATTTCAATGTCTTTCACTGATAAATTACACATATCTTCACGCCGACAGGCCCCAAATAATCCGAAAATAGTTGCAACCTTAACCATCAAGTATTTCTCATCTGGTGCCCCATTTATAAACTTTTCAACCTGTTCACGAGTGAGAATGTTCGATTTTTTGGGAGGATATCCTTCACTTTTCCGCTTAAATATGCTATAACCTGTAGCGTAATTTCACCCTTAAGATTACTTACACAATTGCGAACGGCAGCTGTAGGCCGGTGAGCAGAAAAGGGTGGGTCTTTTATGAAAAACTATGTATTTTTTTAAGGGCGCCAATTGGTTGTTTTTTTTTTTTGATAAATAATTGTCATCAACCAATAAGTGACAATAATGTGAAGTTGAATAAACTTCTTCAAATGATGTTGTCAAAGAGAAATGAACAAATACAGCACGAATTGATTTATTTCTCATAGGTGGGTTTACTTGCACAAAAATCTTCCTGGGGATGGGCTGCCACAGACTGTTCAACTCTTCTGGGATGTGAGGTGGTGATACTGGGGTCTTGAATTTTTCCAACAAAGGAAATTTCGCAAAAGGTCCTGGGCCTTCGAATTTTGAAAACGTCGCCAACGGTAACGTCCAGATAACGTAGCGTGAAATTATGAGCGTAAATAAAAAAACCCTTCAAAAAGGGTTTTACGGTAATCCACAAATCTTCGATGTCGAAACGGCAAAAACTTTCCTTCATTCAAATGAACAGAAAAACGGTGCGATAATTAGAAGTTTCAATACAAAAAACTTTATCCCTCAACAGGCAATGTCGTCTTCTAATCAATTTCAAAATGGAAGTGGATTCTCTTTCGAAATAAGTTCCCAGTAATTAACAAATCAACGTGAATGCCATCTGGACGCAACCGGGGAGGACAATATTGTCTGCGTGTGTATAATTTAAAGAATACCTTCGCTTGATGAAAATTTCGAAATCGTAGTTGAAAAATTCAACTGCAGATGGAGGTAATAAAAATTTCAACCTGACCGAATATCGCAACTTGAGCCTTGAAACCTGTATAAAAAAACGCTACAAACCTCAAAATATTTACTAACATCCACACCATTTTCAACAAAGACTTCATCATATATGTATAATACCACAAGAGATGAAATTTTGCCGGCAAAATTTCTCGATTGTAAAATGAAAGTTTGTTGCTTTGGTTCACTGAAGTTCCCTTCTACATTTTCCAATTTACACCAGGCCAGGAAATTGTTATATGCAATATCGTACTGCTGAACAGATTTTTGAGGTAGGAGTTCCAGGTTTGCTCTTCTTGCAGACTCTTCAATACACACAGGAACAACCAAATCATCACTTTTACATATTACATAGCAGTTAAAAACCCAAGACGAAAATTGGACAGGAACGAAATTCAAATGACAGCGTCTTTTCTCATTTGTTAGTAATCATAACGTTTGCCGTTCACAACAACCTTTTGATTATTTGAATATTGAAATGCATTTTGAAGTTTATTGTCGTTGCAAATTCGCCCATTTCGTTATCAAAATAGGGCAGTTGTACAAAAAACATTGTATGGTATTTGTGTCAAAAGTGATTTTATTTTGTTCGTTCACTTACAAAATAAAACGTCACTTTTAACACTCATATCATAAATAACTATTAAATTTCTTCTGTAGGCTTATTTCTTGAGAATTCTGAAAAGTGGGGAATTCCGTAACTCTGTTCTGTTCGTTTAGAAGTTTTTCTATCGGGTTATTCGAGAACTTTTAGTCTTTTTCCTAATGAACTTTCACAAAGTAATGGAATATTCTGTCCACTATTTTGCAATAAAATTTCATCACAACATTCGTCAGGTCTTTGGAATTATGAATTCACATAATATCGTCTCGAATTCATTATTTTTCCGAAGTAAATAAACATTTTGATGAATTTGTACGTAATTACTACGATCCGTATGTAGAAACGACAACGTTCCGTATGTATCTGACAGGAAAATTACTATAACCTAACATTTTCAAGATATACTCGGTGAAATGTGTCATTCGTTCATCCCAAAAATGTTATCAACGAAGGTTATTCGATAAAGAGCCGGTGTACACATATAAACACCCCTCGTTCAATTCACCTTGAACCCATGTGCGAAACGTTTTCTTATCTAATTTGCCTAAAAATTCCTCTCGCATCTCCTGCGCACATATCGAGAAATCTTCCAATTCCTTTCGTGTTCTCGATATAAATTTCAATAACGACCAATGCCTACTCGACTCACCTGAGTCCCGCGATGATTTCCATCGCCCCGTTGAAGTTGGCGATGTTCCAGCAGGATAATGCGACACGCAGGACGCATGACAGGACTGCACGTCGAGCATCGTGCGTCGGTTGAGAGATGATGAGTTGGGTGACCCAAGAGCTCACCTAGAAAAAAAATGGAGATGTTTCAAGACTTTCCTTCGAATTCGTAAAACACGTTGAAGTTTCGAGATTCGCACTGATAGATTTCAATCTTTCGAATCATTCGGAAAAATAAAGAGAGCATATTTCGGGTCACAGAATGGCGAAGGCTACGGTCCGTCCAAAATTTTTTTCTGAAATCGTTCACGTATAAAAGAAGTTGACGTTCTGTTCGAGCTTGTTTGGTTTTATTGTGAAGTTACGCACAGCGAAAATAACATTGGGAATTTACAGAGAATAATTTTACGACTAAAATTATTCTCTGTAAATTCCCATTGTTATTTTTCGCTGTGCGTAACTTCACAATAAAACCAAATCTACTTCGAGGAATACCGACGTATTCCTTGAAGTAGATTTCCCTGAATTCTGCGGCACTTTTCAGCCATTTCTTCTGCCATAAAAACACTTTTTTTTGTATACGTCTTCACTGTATTATTTTTCTGTCCATATCTCATTACTTGTTTTGTCCAGCTCCAGTATTTTTTAATTATTTAAGATTGACTATTCCACTCATTCCATTTTTAGAGAGGAATTTTCCTTAGCAACACTTGTTTCTCATCGACTATTTCCCTCGTCTTAATTTCCACCAATCAGAAACGCGCAATTTTGAATCACAAATGGTTTCTAGATGGAAAAACTGTATGGCAGCAGCTGTCAGCAGTTTTTTCGGGTTTACCCGCGGCAAAACTTGACAGTTGTTGTGTCAACGAAAATTGATAATACATACATAGATGCATCCAGAATAATCTGTTACTCATGAAATATTCTTGCCAAATACCATTCGTGCATCTAATTTTTCCTGTGAAAAAAATCGAAAAAACACAGTGCAAAGTAATATTTTGTTAACAAAAAGCATTCGTGCAGGTGCAAAAATCCTCGTCTTCGACTCGGATTTTTGTTGCCACCTGCACTCATGCTTCTTGTTAAAATATTACTTAGCAACGTGTTTTTTCGATTTTTTTCGGAAAAATTGGATGCACTTATGATATTACTTATGATAAATCTTTATTATTCATGACGTATTTAATTTTTCCGAAACTGTAAGTGAATAGTATTTCGTGCTGGCCTTTCTCCTATCCAAACATTTCTCTGTGTGCTAGATGTATACAGGGTGAGTCTTTGATTTGTACATATATTTTAACTGTAGATTCATGAGGCCAAAAGAAACCTCCTTTTCATTTTCCATTTAGAAAAAAATTTGGCTGACTACGTATCTGAAATAATCTTCTGGAATTGATGCAAAGTTCATATTTCTCGATAGAAATTGAGTTGATACATTTATGAAATACTCAAGTACTAACCTTATTCGAATAAGAATGTTTAAACACGATATTTCTTAACAAAAACAGTTAGTTTCATCGAATTATATCTGCAACTGAAAAGCTACATTTATCCCACCAAAATAAGTTCCTTCTTCGATTTTTCTGCAGATTAGTTTGTAAACATTGATAACTTGTTCATATTTCCCTCAAAATTCCCAAACAATCTCATGAAGAAAGACTTTTCATTCAGATTTATTATCAAACAACCTAACCTAATCTTATTTGTATCGATTCTGTGAATGTTTGCAAAGAAATTTCAAGAGTATGTTGTCAGCTTGCTGATTTTCATTGAGGTTAAAGATTTTTTCAGGTAACACCGTATAAAATCAAATCAAAGACAAATATCAGGTAACTGGATATATTTGTAAGAATACTATCAAACAATTGCCGACGTTTCGGTTTATACACCGTATAAATATCTATGAATTCTGCCCTTCCATCATAAATCGACTTTGCCGCGAATTTCATCACGCATGCGTAGAGCGAAAACCGATGGATTGGTTATCTGGAGGCCAACTATAAACAAAAACAAACCAGAGTCTCTGAACAAACTGTCAACATCATGTGAAGTTCTGAATACATTCAATGGATTATTAATTGTCCTGATGGGATTATTATGTGAAGTGAATTAATATAATTTTAACCGTGTTGAGTTTATAAAATTCCAAGAGTATATTGTTTAGATAGAAACATCGCCACAGATTATCAGGTATTTTTCATTAATTTAAATTTGATAAGTAGTTATTGCGTATTAAATCCTACTTGGTGTTCAATTTTATTTGCCACATTCGTGGGATTTTATTATTGAAATATCTCAACATCAACGTTTTCCATCGTTAAGTATCGACAAAGTTGATAAATATTGTGACAACATTGTAACTCGTTTAAAGACCAGAGAAGGAATAATATTCGATGATATTTAATTCAGAGACGCATTCAGATTTTTCTTGAAATTAATGATTTTTTCGTTAAATTTCTCCGGGTAAAATTGGAAAATCCGAAAACGACGCGTTTTTTCGAAAAAAAATAGAAATACTGTTAGTTGCTCAAATGATTGATTCTTTCGAAAGTATGAACCGTTTATCTTTTTAAAGAAGTTTTATGGTGTTTAGGCGTGTATGGATGAGTCGACTACCCTGTAACTTTTATACTAGTAGAGATATTTAATAGGTTTGATTGAGAATTGAGGAATATGCACCATGGATAGAGTAATAACTCAACGAAAATTCAGTTCATTCGAAATAACGGTTCCGAAGATATAAACAGAAAAGAGTTTTTTTCATGGATTTTCGACACCCTGTATCTTCGAAACCAAACCGAATTTTGAAAAATGGTATAAGAAAAAAGTGTTTCGTTTGATGATAGGAATCTACTGTTGAAATATACAGGGTGTAACTGAATAAGTGTAAAACATTTAAGGAGGTGATTCCTCATCGAAAAAAAGATAGGATCTTTCATATAAAGAAACTTCATTGGAGCATCCCTTGTTAAGATACAGCCCCTTAAAGGGGGTACATAAAATTTGTATAACAATTTTTTTCACAAGCACTGAAAAAGTTACGATATTGAAATTAACCTGACGTTTTGTACTACCAAAAAGACACTTAGCCAGTAATTTATTTGTTTATTACCCTTTAATCGTTTAATGCAAACTACAAAATAACAATAAATCCAGTTCGCATTTATGACGATGTATCTCTGTAGTTGTTCGTAAAATAATGTTTTGCTGCTTACTGGTTTATTTTGGGCAAAAAACCCAAGAGACATTTTTTGTTTAGAATGAAACAGGCTATCGGAAATAAATTTTTAAATGGTAAACAAATAATAAGACAAAAAGTTACATTGGAAATAAATTTTAGGGGTTGCGTTTTTCACCCCTTACAACCATGGGGTAAACCAAATAAATTACTGGCTGAGTGTCTTTTTGGTAGTACAAAACGTCAGGTTAATTTCAATATTGTAACTTTTTCAGTGCTTGTGAAAAAAATTGTTATACAAATTTTATGTACCCCCTTTTAGGGGCTGTATCTTAACAAGGGATGCTCCAATGAAGTTTCTTTATATGAGAGATCCTATCTTTTTTTCGATGAGGAATCACCTCCTTAAATGTTTTACACTTATTCAGTTACACCCTGTATATATGTATATCAACTTTTTTTTAAGAAACATCGTAAATTGTTTCTTATATTCTTCCGGTTCCTATTTTCACAATTTATTGTCTCTTTTGTTTTGTTCGATTCACCATCCTCCGGTTCAGGTTTTTTGGGTTTTCTTCTTCACGATAGATCCTTCGTTTCTGAATGTTTAAATTTCAAACAAAATTCCAACAAAAGATTCTCAAATGTGTCATTTTTGTATGTTTGTGTTTTTTGTATTTCATCTCTCTCTAAATCACGGTTCTCGATTAGTTCTCTTAGTTGCTCATCCACTCATTTTTTTAAAATTATGTTTTTCCTCTTTTCCATTCGTAATTTTGTTGCCTGTTCAAATAATACGCTTAGAAGATCACTCAACATTTCGAGTACGATAGACAGAACCCTAAATATGTATTTCGAAAACGTTCTAGTTGGGGAAAATCGTGTGCCTTACCTCATAAATAGGCAAAACGAAAAAAAGGTCCTTCTAGAAGTGGGCATCCACCACCTACATATGCAGATTCACAACCTGCAGATCTAGAAGCTGCCGCGCGTTTTTTTCTTAATGAGGTAAGTGATGTTTTTTTGTAATGAATGTAAACCCTCCTTGCTACTATAAAAGAACGCCCATAACCACAAGAAACCTCCTCCACCTCCCATCGTTGCGGATATAAATGAGACGAATAATTAATATCTATATTCCCAGAGGATGCTTCCTACGGAATTAGTTGGATTCAGCTGAATTCCACCTTCTACTCCTTCCAAACTCTTCTCGTTTCATGGAACACATCTAGAATTTCCTGGAACGAACATTATTATCGCCAGTTTCAGCATAAAACTCCACTCCAAGATATAAACTTAGTTTGGCGCGGCCTTGCCTCCTTCTCTGACATTGAAAAACTAAAAGGAAAGTTAATAGAGTCGCTCAAGGTTGCTAACTCAATTTCCGCTCACTTATCGGAACAGAATTTACAGAATGCTTAGCGGGATCATCAGAAATGTATTTTGCCAGAGCGCGAGAGAATCTGGGGCTGAACAGAAAAAAAACGGGTCTGAGGAAGAAAAATCGCTAGCATTATTCAGCGGGCGCCCGATGTGCATCGCCTATATATCCCATTCCGTGGTCATCAATCATTTTGAGACTTCAATTTTCGGTTGAGATAATTTAATGGTGGTTAAATTTGGATCAGGAGAAATAGAGTATTTTGTTGACAGATGTTTTCTGGACAGGGAAAGAACGATGTCTTCATCATAATAAACAAGATCCATTAATCCAGGGTGAGACGTTGACTTGTACACATATTTCAACTGTAGATTCTTGAGGACAAAAGAAACTTTTTCGTCAATTTTCATTTTCCGAATTTGGTTCCGTCAAAAAATTAAGCCATTTGAAGAAAAATTGGGCCAAATACGCGCCTGATACAATTCTCTGGTATGAACCTGAAAGTTCATATTTCTCGATTGAAATGGAGTTAATATATTTGAGGTATACTCACAGAAATATAATAAACATTTATTATACACATTTATTATATTTCTGTGGGTATACTCAAGTACTAACCTTTTCGAAATTAAAATATTATAAACGCGATATTTCTTAACAAAAACAGTTTGCCCGATTATATCTGCAATTAAAAAGTCATATTCCTCCAATAAAAATAAGTTCCTCCTTCGATATCCCAAAAATATCTTGTAAATAAAGATTTTTCATTCAATTCGTGATTAATCCAGCTATATCAAACCATTTCGTATCTGAAACAATAATCTTCTATGGAAACTTCAAAGAGCTTTTGAGAAGACGTTGCCAGTTTGTTGATTTTTCGGGAAACATAGTATGAATATCCATGAATTCTACCATTCCTCAATCGACCCATCCCAAACGTCAGTATTTGATCTGTGATGCCCCTTCTCAATGCCGCGAAAGTTCACGACGCATGCGTTTAGCGACAACTGGCGCGAACTATAAACAAACATGGAGGAGATCTCTTCAAAAGCTGTTGTTATAAAAAGGGGAAAGTGGTTAATACAGGTGTCTTTCTTCGATCTCTTGATGATTATGTGAAGACTTTCAGTGAATTAATGTAATTCACCGTGTCGACTTTATGTGATTCACGTGTGCAGAAGTTTTTCTGCTAGTGGTAGGTGGTAGCAAATTATCACAGAGGACATTGTCTATATAGAAACATCGCCACAAATTATTTAGTGTCAAGTTTCATTTCAATTTTCATTAATTTCGATTTAATACGTAGTTTGTATCGACATTCATTATTCAATTATCTGAATTTTGGATTTCATTGACATTTATTTTCAACTAGCTGGCCCGGCGAACTTTGTTTCGCCTAAATGACACTATTAGCCTTATTCGAAAAAAGGAAAAGCATTTTCTTCATAAGAAAAATTTTCATCGAATTTTCTAGAGTTTTAATGTATTTAATAATAGCCAGACCGTAGAAGAATCCATAAATGAAGTTCCATAACAAACAGTCCATCCGATCTCGAGTTATAAATGGTGTAACCAACAACTTTGTTTTATATTATATAGATATTTCCTGAAAGATTACAATAAATTTTTAAGAAAAACCGTGCATATAAAGTATAATTTCATGCACCTTAGAATTCGATTTTAGGTATCTTACACGTTTGTGCGATTTCAATATTACATAATATCTCCACATCGAATGTTTTCAAATTTTAGTCTCAACATCGTTGATAAACATTGTGACAACACTGTTCACTTAGAGTGCGATCAGTTAATAATTTTTATGTGATTCGGTGATATGTATTTGGGATCCAAGGAAGCATCCAGATTATTCATAAAATTTATTTTTTTTTGTCAAATTTCGTCGGATAAAATAGGGAATAACTGGAAAACGATGCGTTCTCTTGAAAAAAACAACAAAAACTTTCATTTTCTAAAATAATTGATTATTTGGGATATATGAACCGCTTATCTTCTTCAAGTAGTTTTATAGTACTATTCCTCTTATTTCAGAAGAATATTGAATACTTGTTGATTGAAGAATATGCACTATGCATATACAGAGTAAACACTCAACCAATTTTCAGTCCATTTGAAAAGGATTCATGTCATATATGTAGGTAATAGGTATAGGGCCCATAAAGTGAATACGAAATATTCTGTGACTGAGATCGCAAACTCAATGGTTTCCCCTTAACCTGCCTATACCCTGGAGCCTGGACCATCCCTTTTTTCGGTTATCCAAAAAACGCGAGGTGATAACAATAGGGTGATTGCCCCTGTGCGTTGCTTGAGTTATTTGAGGGTTACAGTAAAATATAATTGATAAAGGAGTCCTAGTTTTTAGCTCTCAATGACCAAAGGGCTCCTTCAGTTAAGGTTAACTGAAAATCTTGATGCTCTAAGCACGTCTGAACGAAGTGTAATAAATATGAATTGGATTTGAAGTAATAATAGCAGTATAAGGCATTTTCGAAAGCTGGCAATCATCAAACGCCAGCGCAGATACTAGACTTGATGAAATGGTTTGCCTCTTAGAACTTTCTATTGTTTTAAGGTTATGAAATATGTTGGGGAAGGTTTCAGATCGGGATGTGAATACTTCAATATTTTCATGAGAATAGATTAGATAATTAGATGATAAAGAAATTCAGCTTGTCGTGACACGATTACTAAAAAAAACCATCTTGAAACCTACAGGATTTTGCCCATATTTAACAGTTCGACATCTACAAGCATCACTCCCTGCATACCTGTATAATCAACTCCATTATTCAATGGATAGAAACGTTATCGTTATTAAACCCATAGACTGCATAAACAACAAACATTGAAATATTGCATATTTGATCAATTCCGTGTATATTTGTTCATTGTAGCGTTTTGCAGAAGAATACAGTTCACTATGTACATTGTACATGTATCTTTCGGGCATATTCGCTCTGTTATTTGAATATTATAAATATAATAATAGAGATATGGTATCAGATATCGGAATTCAATATTATCTCATTTGTGCATCTATTTCAGTCACAGCAGATGACCTGCTTCACAATGGAAATTTCATCGAATATGTATACTCCATTCACTTTTATTTAATCACATAGAAGGTCATGGCTTAGTTTTCAGGAGTTGGTGCACCTGATGAACAGTGTGTGCGCGTACAGAAAATATCGTTAATGACCAAACGACGTTGCCAGTTTCTTGGCTTACATCAAAGTAAAAGTATCAAAGATATTCCACATTTTGTTAGTTCGAATCGATCGGCGATTTTGGGGCGAAATATCGATAGGAAATCGCCTATTTTTCCGTTCTTCGTCGTCCAGAAGGAGTTTCCCGTCGATATGAGAAATTTCGTGCAAGTGTCATTTTTTCCTTTCACGACTTTTGGCGTGAGTACGAACGGCAAATTTGAATTGGACCAAAAATCGATTTATAAGCATAAATAAGGCGAAATTAAGTACTAATCGGCCTTTTTACACTTGACAACGAAGTTTTTTACGTATCTGGCTGTTTAGAAAGATTTCAAACGAAATTCCGGTCCCCCAGAAGTTTGGTTAGTTTTGGTATCGTTTTTGGTGCTCAAAATTCATTTGGAGTGTGTAAATGGACAAAAAAGGGTTCCTTATATGATCTTCTAAAGAAAGCGACCGGAAAATATGGTTTAGGTAGGATTTTCGAAGAATTATGAGGAAAGAACTTGCAGAATGAAATTGCACGATTTTCGTAAGTAAACGGGTTCTGGATGGCCATCATCGGTCTCTAAATGATTATTGTTGATCGTTTTCACGTTTCAGAAAAAAAAACACGTCGAAAAAACTGAAAAAAGAAGAAATATCACTATAATTCATTCAACGGTAGGTGCATTCTGATTCCGATGAATTGAAATGTGTCACTGGAGCTTTCATTCCTATCAATCCTTTGCCGAAAGTAGGAATAGGCTATATTGAACCAGAATTCAACCGTTTTTTTCATATTCAAGGAGTTTGTGTCCTATTTTAGAATAGATGAATGATAAATGTGAAGCATATGTTTGACCTATTCCATTTTATTTGTACAAACCTACTGTGGTAGTAATGTGTGAATATTTTTTAAACTAATAAATTACTATACAGTCAGAATATTTTACTCCTTGTTCATAAGATCAAATATATGAAATGTATATCTATAAAGCTTTCAGGAATAATTGACATTCTTGCTTATTGATTTATAACCAAAACTCAGTTACTATTGCATTGAAATTATTAGTTTCTCTGTGAACAAATTCGTTAATTTAGTTATTATGTTTATTTTCTTTGTGATGAATGAATAAAACTGTTATTAATTTGAAATTGTTCACAATTTCCGTTGTGTTCTCCAAAATGAAATACGCTAAGAATGTAGAAAGGGCAACATAGTGTTGATTTGGAACATAAAAATATTTTGAAAAACGTCATAACTTCGATACAGAGTGGAATGTGTCAAATTTCCAAGGCCAGAGTTGTGATTTTATAATTGTGAATGGAGTATACTATTAGTGATGAAGCTCATTTCTAGTTGAACGGCTTTGTTAACATGCAAAATTGCCGCATATGAAGTGAAAACAATTCTTTCGAAGTTATGCATCCTGAAAAATGGACTGTATGGTGTGCTTAAGCTGGAGGCATCATCGGTCCATATTTATTTGATAATGATGCTGAAGCTAATGTTACAGTGAATGGTGCTCGTTACAGATCGATGATCAATGATTATTTGTTTCAGAATGGTATCGACCCAGAAGTGTTTTGGTTCCAACAATATGGTCCTACACCTCATGCTGGTACCGTAACAATTGATTCATACAAAGAAGATTCGCCGACAACATTATTTCGAGAGAGGGTCCAATTCATTGACCTCCAAGATCATGCGACATAACTCCAATGGATTATTTTTTTTGGGGTTATGTCAAGTCACTGGTATATGTTGATGAACCAGAAACAATAGACGCCTTGGAAGCCAGCATATCTCGTGTTATTGCTGAAATAAGGCCTGAATTACTCGAGAGAGTGGTCGAAAATTGGTCTGGTCGAATGCAGCTAGTCGTAATGGTCATATGCCGGAAATTACTTTCGAAACATGTCATAGAATTATCTTTCAAATATAAAAAAATGGCTTCAATCTTAACATATGTGTGTTTATTTAAATTTGAAGTTCTATCACTCAAAACAAACACCTGATTTTATGTTTTATAATCATAATTCAATGGAAATCCTGGGATGTACCGTAAAGTTGACAGCACATAAATTCGTCCAACAAATTTTCATTCTCTAATGAAATTTATACGACCATTGTTGGCGTCGAAGAGTAAATTTTGTGTTCAATTATCACATTCATCTAACAATTACCAAAACATGCCAGGGCTCAGAAAAGTCCGGAAATCCGACATCATCCAATAGGCGTATACGCTAGGCTGAAAATTAAGCACCGTATTAAAACGTCAGCGTAGATTCATGTTTACCCCGACGAAAATGAGTGCGTGGGACTTTGGCGTCGTCCCAATTTATGAATAGCAGTGACGTGACGCAAACGTCTCGCCCTGTGAGTCGTTCCTAATGAGGGTGTTGGTGAAATTTCACCCATATTTTTGGTGTCATCTTTTGAGGGTTGACTATCCGTCCACATTCACTTTTATATTCCTCCTTTTTATCCTTGAAGGAATGTGGGCGCTGAAATGAATTCTTCAACTCCGCATATCAATGCGGAGCTTTCATGCAGGGTGCGGCAACTAGTTCTCCCACATTTGAAGGAGTCGTTAAAAAAATACGAGGAGAAAGATATTGGAAAACGTTTTTTAGGTTGAAAGCCTACATGATCAAGTTTTTTTCGGTTATGTCTTTAAATCAATATTATCCAAATCTCTTCAGCATAGCGGTTTTGGTTTGGATGATTTCCTCCTTGATTGGCTCTTTCAAATCAAAAATGAAGAACCTCACGGCTCCGCCTCACACGGGAACTCATCGCGCGCGCACGGAAAAAGCTTACTTTCTGGACTGGTGTTAAAAATATTTTTAACATTAGTGTTAAAAATATTTTTAGCACTCAATTTTCTTATGATGAAATCAGATGAAGAAATTCAGCAATTGTAAATTTTTATCATCAATATTTAACAATGATTAATTATGAAACAAGAACAATTACTAACATTAATGCCCTGTGACGTAAGGGAGCTTCGCAACACATTATTAGAATCCTCAGCACCATCAGTCATCAGTCCTTGTAGAAACCGGAAGTACAATAATATTGGATGATGATGATCCAAAATCTGTTGAGGTTTGGAGAATTTTTTCAGCAATTACATTTCTATATGCAATGGAATGATCAACATAGCCCTCGGCTACCGTCGTAGACTTCCATCCACCATGTTTTTTTATATCCGTAATATTTGCTCCTGATCCTGCTAGCAATGAAGCGGGGGATCTTCGAAAACAGTGTCCTGTATATTGCGTTGGTTCTGGCAGTTTGAGGAATTCGGCAACAAAAGATGGAATTTTCCCGAATGTATTGATACTAAATGGATTGGCAGGGCATTTACTATTCATGTATTTCAGGAAAAAACGATGATGTTTGATGACAGAAGGGCGCAGTGCAAAGTACTTATGAAAATAGTCAACATACTCCCCAATAATACTGAAAGAACGACTGACTTTCGTTGTTGTGTCTGGAAGTTGTAAAACCGATGATTTATTTGTTATTTCAATGTCTTCCACTGATAAATCACACAATTCTTCACGCCGACAGGCTCCAAATAATCCGAGAATAGTTGCAACCTTAACCATCAAGTATTTCTCATCTGGTGCCTCATTTTTGAACTTTTCAACTTGTTCACGAGTGAGAATTTTTGATTTTTTGGGACGATATCCTTCACTGATCCATTTTAAATATGCTATTACCTCAAAATGTCTACTAACATCCACACCATTCTCAACGAGGGCGCTTGACTTTATCATTGAAAAGTTGATGAACTACATATTTTTGATTTTTCTTCCAAGTATGCCAGGAAAACAGATTCACTGAAAATCCCTTCTACATTTTTCAATTTACACCAGACCAGGAAATTGTTAAATGCAATATCGTACTGCTAAACAGATTTTTTAGGTAGCAGTTCCAGATTTGCTCTTCTTGCAGACTCTTCAATATCCACAGGAACAACCAAATCGTCACTTTTATTAATAATGGGACTCTCGACAAACATTTTAAGTAGTTAAAAACCCAAGACTAAAATTGGACAGGAACGAAATTCAAATGACAGCGTCTTCTCTTATTTGTTAGTAAATAGATGCATCTATTTTAGTAATTATAACGTTGGCAACGTTTGCCATTCACAACAACCTTTTGATTATTTGAATACTAAGATGCATTTTGAAGTTTATTGTCATTGCAAATTCGCTCATTTCATTATCAAAATAGGGCAGTTGTACAAAAAACATTGTATGGTATTTGTGTTAAAAGTGATTTTATTTTGTTCGTGACATTGTTCAATTCGCTCATTTCACATTTTCACTCACAAAATAAAACGTCACTTTTAACATTGATATCATAAATAACTATTGTTTTGACTATGTCTTACTGTCCTATTATTTTATCCATCTTCCATTACGTGTTTTGTCCAGGTCCAGCTCAACCATGCCATTGCCAAGGCTGTCTTCGTATTTGCTACGATTACAAAAATTGAATACCAGTTATATTTTCTTCAATATTAGAGGTATGAGCTTCCCTATGTCTTTCAAATACGATGATATCATCGTTGTTTCTAAACCTAGTGTCAGTAAGGTTCTTGCGATGTTCTAAGCGTGTGCTTAGGATGATATTTAAGATGAGAATACCAGTTTCCTGCAAACCAATCTTTATAAATTATAAAATAATGACTGTTCCTTCACTTTTCATATACCGATGTTTAGTTTATGTCAAGGATAACATAACAAAGTTTGAAATTTTAAGTGAAAGCAATCTCTACAACACGAGAAATAAATGTCTTCTGTCCTTCCCTAAGCACAGAACCTCAAAATACGAGTCCTCTCCCACCAATGTGTGAAGCTTTTTAATAGTCTTCCACAACAGATAAGATCACTTGAAATCCGAGTATTCAAGAAATTTGTAAAAGATGTGCTGCTTTCGAAGGCATATTATAGCATTAAGGAATTCATTGATGATTCAGACTTTTCTGTGCATGGTTGAGAAACATATTATAATGTATATTATGTCCATATATGTGTACATTTTTCATTATTTAATGGGTAGTACAAATGGGTTGATTGTTTTGTGTTTTTTTAGATAACTATTTGTGAATTTTTTTTGCTTTTTTTGCTATATTGACATGTCCCATACATATTTGTATGTCAAGAGGGAATAAATAAATTTGATATTTAACTTTCATTTAGAACATGGAGAAAGTTCTGGAAATCATATAGATGCACTGGAAATTCTGTACACATATCATAAGTCGTCCATTTAAATTCTCTCCCAAGTATGCAACGTTTTTAAACACAGAGCAACAACAATATTCCTAATTGCCGTACATCCTCATTCCTCAATTTCCTCCACCAAGTTCCACTTCAGAACCGTACCACACTCTCCTCCTTACATCCTCCAACAAAACTCCTCGTTGAAAAGTCGAGATAATACACTCCAGGTCAGAATTGAAAAACTTGAGCAGTGCAGCATCCCCAGGGTGTGGATCCCTGACATTGTATCAAGAGCTGAAAGTTTTCACCATTAGTCAACATGCCGAGGGTCCTCGTTGAACTCCCGAGGCTGGGAAACACAGTCCACAGTCTCGTTGTAGATTACATTATGGCCTTACTTAACAAAGGCGTACATTATATAACTCGTTTTAACATGCGGATAAACATTCGAGGAAACAACCGGGCGGAGAGTGATGAGACGCACGGGGATTGTTAGTGCCGACGCGTGAAATTTCAACATGTGGGGGGCGTATATGATTGCGTTAATTCGAATTTGCTGTGCGACCCATTTTCCCTTTTTGAACAGAAAAGGTAGGTGAGGGAATGCATAGTTTCATTTCCAAGAGTAGCAGTGTTCACTCTTTTATTGTTTCAATTTCCTTTTCAATTCACTTCCGTAGGTAATTCTGCATTGATTCCTGAACAATGGGTGTTTCAATAGGAGCGCATTGAAATATTTATTGATTTGGAAAATACGGGGTGAGTCTTCGACTTGTACATATATTTTAATTATAGATTCCTCTCATGAAACGAAACACTTTTTTCCATACCATTTTTCAAAATTCGGTTTGGTTTGGAAGATACATGGTGTCGAAAACCAATGAAAAAAACACTTTTCTGTTTATATCTTCGGAACCGTTATTTCGAATGAACTGAATTTTGGCTGACTTTTCACTCTATTCACGGTGCATATTCCTCAATCCTGATCAATATCTTTACTAGTATAAAAGTTACAAGGTAGTCGACTCATCAATACACGCTAAAACACCATAAAACCACTTTGAAAATATAAACGGTTCCCATTTTCGAAAGAATCAATCATTTAAGAAACTGAAAGTATTCCTTTTTTTAATAAAACGCGTCGTTTTCGAGTTATTTCCAATATCACCCGGACAAATTTGACGAAAAAATCATTAATTTCTAGAATAATCTGAATGCGTCTCTGAATTAAATATCATCAAATATTATCCCTTCTCTGGTCTTTAAACGAGTTTACAATGTTGTCACAATATTTATCAACTTTGTCGAGATATTAAAATCCAACAAATGTGGGAAATAAAATTGAACACCAAGGAGGATTTAACACGCACAGTTTCTATTGAAAATTCATAGTTACCGGTCCATATTGAAAATAATGACGATGAAATACAAAATTCGGATATGAATGATGAATCTCGATACAAACTACTTATCAAATTGAAATTGATGAAAAATAATACGATACCTGATAATCTGTGGCTATGTTTCTATCTAAACAATATCCTCTCGGAATTTTATAAACTCGACACGGTTGAAATTATATTAATTCACTTCACATAATAATTACATTAGAACAATAATTCACTGAATGTATTCAGAACTTCACATAATGTTTACAGTTTGTTCAGAGGCTCTAGTTTGTTATTGTTGGCCTCCAGATTACCAATCCTTCGGTTTTCGCTCTACGCATGCGTGGTAAAATTTGGCGGCAAAGTCGATTTATGATGGAAACGGCAGAATTCGAAGATATTTATGCCACGGTACACAAGTGTATTTTTACCATGTTTCGTAAAAAATCCTTAACCTCAATGAAAATATCAGCAAGCTGACAACATCTTCTTGAAATTTATGTGCAAACAATCACAGAATCGATACAAATTAGATTAGGTTAATTCATATCTTTTATTTTATTATGCCACAAAGTTTTCTACTGAAATGGGCTTTCCTGATCGGTTGCAAAGAAGAACAGGTCTATGACTCTACCCACTTCTTCTGTGGTTCACCGAAAAACCCGGAATCTTTCCTTTTTCTACCTGCTCAAGTGCTCAGTGCAAACTCACCCGCTGCCCCAGTCGCAACCGAGTTACGCTAATACTCTAGTTTTCTTCCCAAGTCGGACCTCTTTACATTCGTACCTAAAAGTGTACAAGTGAGATAAGGACTCTACGCGGTACAACACCTACGAAAGCAGACAGAAGCAGATACGTAACTTTAAATCTGAACAACCGTAAGTACCATTTCTACAGTGTTTACTTTGTGGTATTTATTTCTCTTATACATCCATATTTTATTCTTTAACTCTCGTGGTGAAAAGAATTGATATAGCAGTCCATTTCTTCTCTCCAAGAGAGCTCCTGTATTTTATTCAGTTAGGTTGTTTGAAAATTAATCTGAATGAAAAGTCTTTCTCATAAGATTGTTTGGGAATTTCGAGGAGGATATGAACAAGTTATTAGTGTTTACAAACTAATCTGCAGAAAAATCGAGGAAGAACTTATTTTGGTGGGATGAATGTGGCTTCTTAGTTGCAGATATGAACTTTGCATCGATTCCAGAAGATCCTTTCAGAGACGTAGTCAGCCCAATGTTTTTTTAAAATGGGTACCTATATCTATTTAACAGAGCCGAATTCGGAAAAATGGAAAATGAAAAAAAGGTTTCTTTTGACCTCAAGAATCTTAAGTTAAAATATATGTACAAGTCAAAGACTCACCCTGTATATTCGGAACCGTTATTTCAAATGAACTGAATTTTGATTGATTGGTTGCTCTATTCATGATGCATATTCCTCGATCAAAACCCATTCAATATTTTTCCTGCTATAAAAGTTACAGCGCAGCCAACTCATAAATCCACGCAAAAATACAATAAAACCACTCGAGAAAGATAAAAGGTTGATATTTCAGACAGAATCAATCATTTTAGAAAATGAAAGCATTCTTATGATTTATTAATGAAACACGTCGTTTTCGAGTTATTCCTAATCAAATACGTTGAAATGCGACAAAAAATTATGAATTCCAAGAATAATCTGGACGCTTCCCTGGATTGAATATCATCGAATATTTGAATCTGAACATGTTAACAATGTTGTCAGAATGTTCTTCAACTTCGTCGGGATTAAAATCACTATGATAGAAAAACGTTTGATGTAGAGATATGTGATAATAAAAACTCGCAAATGTGGGAGAAAAAATTGAATTTCAGGGATCATGAAATAATACATTCAATACGCAATACCGGTCCACATTAAGAATAAATCACAAAGAAATACAAAATTCAGGTATATGAATGATGAAAATCGATACAAACCACGTATTCAATTGAAATCAATGAAAAATAAAATGATAATTAGCACTAAATAATCTGTAGCGACGTTTCCATGCAGCAACCAACTATATGGTTGAAAAGGTTTGCACGACAAAATATCCCAATTTAAACACGTAAATTTTATAAAGTCGACACTACAAGGTTGATATTACATAATTTCACTGAATATCTCCACATAATCATCACGAGATCGGAAAAAACACCTATATAATAATCACACCCCACTTTCATAACAACATATCTCAAGAAACGATTTCCTCTATGATTGTTTACAGTTGGCAGCGCCTTCAACGGTAATTGAGATTACCAATGTCCTCCACCGGTTTTCGCTATACGCATGCGTTGTAAAATTTTGCGGCGTAGACGATGAAATTGGCAGAATTCATAGATATTTATATTGTTATCTTGGAAAATCCATCCCCTCAATGAAAATATCAACAAGATGGCAACATCTTTTTAAAAGTTCTGTGAAATATTCACAGGAGATCATTGTTTTTAATACGAAATAGTTTGATATAGCTTGATCAATCACAAATAGTATGGATATTTTTGGGATATCGAGGAGAATATGAACAAGTTTTTAGTGTTTACAAACTACTTTGAAAGAAGAAACATAATTTTGTGGAAGGCTTTTAATTGCAGATATAATCTGAAAAACCAAGTGTTCTCGTTGAAATATCGTGTTGGTAACATTTTCATCCCAATAAGGTTAGTACTTGAGTATTCTCTAAAATGTATTAACACAATTTCAATAGAGAAATATGAACATTGAGGTGTTTGCAGAAAATCATATCAGGCACGAATCAGTTCTTCCGAATTTTTAGATTATTACTTTCACAGTAGAAGTAGTAGGCCCATTATTTCGACCGAACATTGCACACACCTAACGAATGTTGGCAATTAAACTTTCACCATTTTGATTTTGATTATTGACAATCAGTTCAACCGTGTCATGCTCCCATCTGTCAACTTCCGATTTATTAGGTCATAATCATGTGACATTATAACTGTCAAACATGGCGAGCAATTCATATCTTGAGCTCTTATTGAAACACTCTTCATAAGAGTATTCTCCCAATGCATTAACTCATTTTCAATCGAGAAATGAGAACTTTGCGTCATTTCTAGTCATAGAGAACCTGATATCAGTGACCAGGCCAGTGCACAAATATTTTCTGAAAAATGAAACGAAAAAATACACATTTTGGCATCAAGAATTGTGCAAGTTCATCATGGGCGTAATTCTTGTAGAGGATGAATCTAAATGACCTACGAATGACACACAAAGAAAACAATGAAACTAAGCAGGCCTTTGAGCCGATAAATCATGAATGAAATCAAAGGAAAATCCACCCCATTCAAAATACATTAGTCAATTTTAGCAAAACCCAAAATGATCCCTTTCCTACACATCTGACACCGATGTTACAAACCGAACTTCGCCAGCAGCATTTCCTGCACAGCTTAGATTTTACGACAAAAGAGCGTTGTAAAAACACACCGGAATATATACGCAGTGTCGTAAATCAAAAGAGCGAACATGCCTATTCTCCTTCAGCCCCGAATGTTGGCTCAGATCCCAGAATGTTGTGTAACGGATGGAAAGAACACATATCTACGTATGGGTCACAATGGGGAACAATGATTGGTTACTGCGGCTGAAGAAGACATAACTATGTCTCGTGACAAAACGTTCTTATTGCTTTCCCATGTCGGCAGCCGAAAATGTGGAGCTTCGAATAATTCGAAAACTAGAAACAAGGGAAACTGGAGTTATATTCACCAGAACCAAGCTCACAGGACGAAGACGACCTGAGGTATGTGGTCAGGAAATTGAAGTAGGAATGCCGGAATGTGGGCCTTGAAGTGAACGAAATCAATGTATATGGCGGTAACAGACAAAGACGTAAGGAATAAACAGATTGAAGAGAACCAGGAAATAGAGAGAACAGACAAGTGTAAGACATTGGATTCGCATTATCTAGGAAAGAAGAGATGAAAACAGACTGGGAAAAACGAGAACATGTAAAAAAGAACTAAATAGCATGATATAGAATAATAAAAACTGATTAAATTACTGAGAAAATGATCTATCCATATGTATGAAATACTGAATAATATGTTGTTGTCAAACCAGAAGAGATAGAATAACAAACGAGGAGATTAGAGGAAGGATAAATGTGGGAACAAACCCTTACAGTACGTAGAAGAAAGAAGGTTGATATGGTATGGTCACGTTAAAAGAGCTAATGACAAATAAGGTTCCGGAATGGAGTCCAATGAAAAGATGAGAAAGGTAGGCCGAGAAGATCGTGCGAAATGGGGTTGACGAAATCCTGCAAAACAGGTGGCTTGAGGAAGAAGATTGGGAGGATTGAAGAGTCTCGTTGAAGAAAGGGAGACAACCTCAGCTGTGAAAAAACCCTCTTTGTATGTACCTACCTCATTGAATCTGTTAATTAATGTAACAACAGATGATCTCGTTGAAGAGTTGCCTGGAAGGTTATCAGTGGAAGATCCTGTATCTCCCCCCAGTTCCAGGGTCACGTGCCGAAGATAGTCGATTGGTGGGACCTGAAATCATTTGAAAAATCAGGAATCTCATTTTGACAGACCAGTCGGAAACACTCAACATTTTTGAATTGAGCTTTATTCCTGCGAAACCTGGCTGAAAGGATATTGGGATTAAAGTTGCTCACCTGGTAATAGAGTTGATATTCAGTGTCGGCCAGGCGTAGGGCAACCTCTTCGGGGAAATGGAGCAGGTCCTGCAACTCCTCCAGCTCTGCCCTGTGATTACTTTGCGCTGCGAGAGGAATCCTCTTCTCCAGCTCTGCAAAAAAAGAAAAACATGAAAATCACTCGAAGTTGCATCTCAAGAATATCATATGTGTATGGGATGGTGGTGAAAAGGCCTGGTTTACAGGAATTAAACCAGCCAACGTTTCGGAAATTATATTTCCATCATCAGGGCACTATAGCAAAAGTAATGGCATTGGTAAAACCACGAAAATCCTCGTACAGTACAGAGATACAAAATAACATTGATGGAAATTGCTGATAGAGACTTTCTTCTTTAAAAGCATTCCTTTTTTTTTTTTTGAATTGATTAACGACAATAATGAATGTGATTTACAATAAAAACGTAATGGCTCAATGAGAATAGAAATATCACGATGGGCAATTTAAAGTTGCACAGCGTTTTACATTAAATGAAGGCAAGAGCGGGAAAACACACATATTATTAAAAAATATAATCGTGGCAAAATCGCCGAAATATACAATTGAAACAAATGAAGTGCGACAAACCGGTGAAACAAACAAGGTGAAATCGCTTTTCCCAAAGTCATTAAAAACACTTACAAAATATAAAATTTCATTCAGTTCCACAACAATGATATCGTTCATCAATCGAGATAAGCAGAATGACAAATCTAGGAGCAGAGAACAGGTCAAGAATATCGTCTTTAATTCAACAAATATTGGCTTCGATCAATTTATCTTATTCTAAGAAATGGTACAACTGCTAACTCCCATATTGCACTTCTTTTCAACTATAAGATAAAGATTTCCCATGTAGGACTCGAAAGCTTATACAGAGTGTAACGGCCAAATGGAATAAATTCGATAACGAATAAATGAGGTGGGGGTTAGGAAAACGCTGGGACACGTCGATTTGTAATTTTAAATGCGCATATTTTTCAAGAAAATAAAATCATATAGGGTGTTCCATATTTCAAATGCAACCCTCTGTACATTATTCATTTTTCGGATTCTTCAGAAAATTCTAGACATAATTGATGTACAATGCCCTATACCTATCTTCAACTTTTTCGGAAATATTAAGTGTTTTCAGATTTTTTACAAAAATGAACATTCGAATGAAAATTATTTGATTTCACAAATTCGATAAATTACACTCAATACTTATTTCCCATTTACCTCTTGGTATGAAGAAAGTAAGCAAAAACGACTGAAATGTTGAGTAACGTTAGGAGACAATTCTACACCAGATTAGCATGTTGCCAAGACTTCTGCGGCGAACATTTTGAACATTTCCTACATCAACATTAATGTTTTTTTTGTTTTTTTTAATATTTGAGAAATAATCAGTATTACTTATTAGGTTTTGAGTGTAATTTAGGTACCGAATTTGTGAAATAAAATGATTTTTAATTTAAACATTGATTTTTGCAATAAATCTGAAAACACTTACTACTTCCGAAATAATTAAAGATTGGTATAGGACATTGTGCATGGATTGTGTCTAGAATTCTCTGAAGAATCGAAAAAATAAATAATGTACAGGGGATTGCATTTGAAATAAGAAAGTTGGTATTGGCCACGGTCACATGGAACACCCTATATAATATTTTTTTCTTGAAAAATATGCGCATTTCAAATTACAAATCGACGTGTCCGAGCGTTTTCCCAACACGCCCTCATTTATTCGTTATCGAATTTATTCCATTTGGCTGTTACACTCTGTATATGGAAGTCATCAAATGCAAAGTAAAAGTGTCACACTCATCTTGGGCACAATATAAAGCGTCCCACACACGAAATTCAGAAATAACAGAGAAATTCAACAACTATGTATCTACATTCAATCGGAATGAAATCTTTCATGAATATGCTCTGAAGAATGAGTGACTCAGTTGATACTTGATACCTACCTACTGCAGTCATCTGTTATCGCTACCCTAAAATTCCATTCCATAGGATTGCTGATAGTTATTTGGGGATTTACCAAATTTGAAGACAAAAATCCTATTCCTTCTTGGTGTTGGGGTTTGATATGTCATTGAGTAATAATACTATAGTGAACAAAAGAGCAGATTTTTCCAAAGCAGAATCTGGCCTCGATGTAGGTTGGATAAAATCGGGAAAGCAACATCCCAAACTTCCAGAACAAGACTTCCCCACTAACCTACATTCACCCCATCCAAATACCACTTGTGTACCCTGTCACCTCCACTCCATTCCGATCGACGGTTTCGGTTTACCTTACCCTCCTAACGCCCCACCCCCTCGCCCAAGGCCCCCCGGTTCAGAAAACCCATTTAACGTGGTCGCCTGCCCAAAATCGAAGTAGGCGCCTAGCTTACTCAATTAGAAACGAGTCTGCCATGGCAATAATTAGATTATCTCTGTAACCGGGACTTGGAGCGAACAATGTAAATTGAAGCAAAGAAGGAGGGGCGCATTAACTGCGTACGATTTCAGCTAATATCGAAGAGGAAACGAGATTATGAAAGTGGGTAATTCGATTGCCGATCTTGCCCCGGTACAGATCGAAATGACAATGCGAGGCACAAGGGGGGTAATTGGGAAAGTGCGGAATTAAGTTGGTGTCAGGTGGAGCAGCTTGGGAGAGGCTCGGAAGGGTTTGTTTACCTGCGAAGTCAGAAATTTGGGTAGTGGTGGATGTCAAGGGGTTCTCATGCTTTTCGAACTTGATTAGGTTATTGTTGAGTCAAGGGGACGGTGCCCCAGGGAATGTTACCGAACATCCACAATGTAATGTGAAAGTATACACTAAACGATGCAAAGTTAATTAGGTTTCGCTTGGATCCCGACGGATTCGTTGATTTCAAATGAAATCCTGAAGAAACAGTGGAAAGATACCTTGAACCATAGAGAGGGGAGACACAGCATTGTAATAGGGGAGATAATTTTGAAATGATAAAACAGATATGTCTTGAAAATTGGGACTTGGGACTAATATTTAACCGGTATATTCAACTTCGACTTCTGAAATTCGATATCCCTGTGCCAGAAAATTATTGGATCGTTTATCAAGCCCACACAAGAGGTCTGGCGAGACGTTAACGATTGAAATTGTTGATTTTCGTTTCAAGTTTCTAAAACGATAAGAGAAAATTGTCCCACGAAATCGGTTGCCTTAACTGCGTACGATGACAGAAATGGGATTTTTGCAACACCGCATTTCCCAAACTGTTGCATGGGAAACTGCATTATCTTAAGAAGAAGGTGGGAAGCAGAAAAATCTTCAATTTGATTGGTTCGTAAAAACGAAGATGGAAGAAGTTTTGGTTTGATAGGTTTTGAAACATCGACGAAGGAAAACCTTCAATTGATAGGTTTTTAGAGGAAACGAAGAGGGGAAATCTTCAATTCGCTCGGGAGACGAAAAAGGCAGTGGCTGGTGGAACCTTGAACGGGAAGGTTGCCAGTGCTTGCGAATATGGTTCGGATACAAGGGTAGTACGGTTTCAGGGTAGGTACTTCCGTGATTAGAAGTACGGTCTCAAAGTGGAGACGATAAAAATTAAAGTTATTCGGAAGACGGTGCTAGGGTAACTCATAGGTTTTGGTTTAATCTGGAAAAGGTCAGTCTCAAACGGGGACAGAAGAGTATTTAAGTCGAAATTATAATATCTCTGAAATTACTTAGAATTATTTTAGATCGCCAGTATATTCGGGTTCGGGAGTGAGATTAATCTGCGAAAGCGTGTGGGTGACGTGTTTTTGTGTTTTTTTTTGTCTTTTTCAGGAAATATTCATCAATCATCATCCTTAGGATTTTTGGTACAGGAAAAAGGTCAGATACTCTTGATTATGCTCAGCTAACATTGAGTATTCATAGGAAGCTGCATGTGAGCCCATATATCTTTTATAGTCCAGAGTCCTGAAATCTACCACAAGTCGTAATTTTCTTTCAAAGTGTATTTTTTTGTAATCACCCTTAAGTATTTGAAAGTATGTGTGGAAATAATTTTTGAGTTTTCCCTTGTTTATCTGAAAGTATATGTGGGAATTATTTTTGAGAATTCCCTGGTTTATCTGAAAGTTAAAGTGGAATTATTTTGAGATCTCTCTTGAGTACTTGGAATTCTAAGAGAATTGTGTTTGTGCGATATAGGAAGAGACGTCGACCAGGAGTGAAGTTAACAGCGAACAACGTGTTAGTGACGTGTTTTTCCAATCGGCCCGTGAGAATCTGTCCACAAGTGGGTCCAGAAGAATCTTAAAATCGCAGCGAAGCTGCGATACCGTGAGGAAATTTTTATACGGTCGAAAAGAGGAATAATCGATTTATACGTGGGTGAAATTTTGATTCTCTAGGCGAAGTAGAAGTATTTTAAAAAAATTCGCAAAAATCGCGAAAAAATCCGACAAAAAGGGTCATTTGAAACTCGATAAAACTTTTTCCACAGATATGCTGACCGTGATGTGAATATACAGATCGAAAGAAGAAAAGTCAGTGCAAAATAGCTTGGTATTCATTTTTTCCAAAATTTCCCCATTTCTTCAGGAAACTTGATCAAACTTTGACATTTCGCCTATAGAATCACCCGAGTTCTACCGATGAGGCTAACTACTTAAAAGGTAGATCTGCTGACCCATACTAGTATCTTCTATAACACCACAAGGTGTAAAAAAAAACATTACCTTCAACAAATCAAATTCATTAAATCTAAATTTTTCATTCTTTTATTCGATTGTACGTACCTATCCATAAACAAACCCTATAGGTACCCAAAATGAAGTCTTTCAGAGTTATGGAAAAACTCGACATAAGCGAAAACAGCTTTCTCAAACTGAGTTTATTACTCTGTTAATTAACTCCGGAAATCACAAAAAGAAAGTAGAATACGATATTTCGATGAACAATTAATACAGTAGGAATCAGTATCATAAATCCTTCTCATTTCGAAAATAGCTGGATTACAAAATTCAATTATATTTTTTTCGAATTACTCCTAAAACAGTGCATGTAGAATATGAAAACATATTTCGGATACTACAAGCAAGGGAGTTATTGAAAATGACAATTTCTCTTCCGATCAGACAATGTGTAAAGGCTGTGAAAGCAGAAAGCGTTCATCTTCCGTAACAAAATAAAAACTGATAAATGGGATATCTATATCACAACGGGCACACTATTCTCCTGGAATTTCAGACAGTTCTCTGCGAATTCACACTTTTTAGAAGTCTTTTCAATTTTCTTTCATTTTTTGCATTATTTGGGCACCTATCCAGATGGAAATTTTTTTTTATATATTTTTTTGGCCGAGGGCACTCCAATGAGTTTAAGTTCTCTACCAAAACATGATAAACAACCGCCGAAAAACGATTATGAAGTCAATTTTCAAAGACTTCCAAATTCAACCCGATTTTTTTATGTGAAAAATCGATTTTTTCAAAGAGAATAAATTGGAGTTTCCTGAAGACATCTTTTTGAGTCTGTATGTGGAAAATTTGAAGCGTGAACTGTTAGAAGGCTGCACAAAACGCCAAACCACTTCAGTTCAGAGAACTGAAATCTCCCTAAGATAAGTTGAGCAATTATTATGAAGATTTATTCTTTTGACTTGAATGATTGATGATCAGTGTGTGAAACGTTTTTTTTATTTTCAACTCGATAAACGTCTCAAAAATCTCGAAGTGTTTTATTCATCACTCTTCTTCCTGGAGAATAACGAAACACTAGGTGCTGTCCCTAGTGCGCAGAAAAACCTCAGAGGGGTACGACAAGCTCGAAATCTGCCCGCTGGAGGGGGGAAACGAAAATCTTTAATTGCTTTTTAAACCGAAGAAGTGACAAAGGATGGGGAATTCTCGTGTTCGGTTGTAGGAAGATTTAGAAAATACTTCAGAGTTGGGAAGTTAGCTCTCAAAGCGGAGACGGAAAAAGTGCTATTCAGGGAATAGCGGTGTGAAGTGTTGAAGTAGTAAAAGGTTAAGAATTAATCAAAATATTATAGAATAAGTCTCGTCGATAAACTCTCCTAAAAACCCATCAACTCCCACATCTACATCTCCCATCATATCATAACTCTTGGAACACTCAAATACCCCTCTCCTAATTGACGCTGTATCCATCCAGTAGCAGGGTGGAAAATCTCATTAGTTCCGATAAATCAGCCGGCTGGATCCTCAATTGTTAACAGAGGAGGCTGTGTCAACCGTAATAACGACACCCCCAGCGTCGTTCGTACGTCAGACGAGAGAAGACTAGAGCAAAGATCTGCCACTGAATAATCGCGAAAGCTAATGGACGGAAAGATTTAATGGTCCCTATGAATTAGTAAAGCCGTCAGTACACAGCGAGGAGACGGTGGAGTTATTATCTTGTGGTACATTCGGAATTATCACGAAGTGGATCTTTCTTGCAGTGGGAATGAGTAATTGTTAGGTGATTAGAGATGCATCGAGGAAGTCGAGGAGATGGCGTTAATGGGGTTGGATGGGGTGTTGATGGTCACCGTTTTTATTTTGATGAAGGCTTTCCAGTATGACGCTCAGAGAACTCAAAACTATATAAGGAGTATCAATGACGATAAGTCGTTTATGTCCATGCAACGGTGGTCATGGAATTATTACAATAGGACGAAATAACATTGAAAACATCGAAATATGAAAAACCGAATAATGACCCTAAGTTGTCCGAGCTCAGGCAAACTAGGGAGACATTGGAATCATCGAAATATAAAAAACTGAAGAATAAATGAATGTGAAGTGGATAACTCAATTCGGCGTTGTTGTCCCCGCCACTGGCGAATAGAACCTCTCGGGTTTTCGTAAACACGAGACTTAATTGTTGATATTACGACGTCCAAGCTCAGGCAAACTTGACTGGTGGAAGCTTCATCACTCGTTGAAGAACACAAAAAAAAGTAATAAATCGAGATATTGCGGTTAACCAATATACTCTTCTGAATTTATATTCATGGTTCCGATACCTACTATCCTGCAGACGGGTCTCAGAACGTGTGAAACAGGATGTATGCGAGAAGATGAACAATAGAGCTGTTGATTTTCGGATCAAGTTTCCTCATAAAACGCGAGCGAGAAATCGAAAATAAATTGTATATCGAGACGGGGTCAGGGATTTGCCTCAGGACCTGGGTGGCGGGATCATAGAACTTATAGTACATGGAATGCTATTACAAGATCAAAAAGTGGCTAAACATCTCCAGTTGGAGGAATACTAAAATTTCCATGTTCCCACGGATAAAACTTGTCACATAGAACAGAAACACAGAAATGTTTGCCGAAATGCCAAGTGAATCGGATCTTGACGATTAAATTCACAGTTTTTCTGTCCTGTATGACAAGTCGTATCCATGGGAACATGGAAATTTAAGTACTCCTCCAACTGGAGATGTTTATCCATTTTTTAAGCTGAGCAGCAAGGCTAATGGCATTCCATGTACTATAAGTTCTATGGGCGGGATGCTTGGGCAGCGCAAAATCGAAGGCTAGAGCACGGGAACTAACAGAAAAACCTCAGAGGGGTACGACAAGCTCGGAATCTGCCCGCGGGAGGTGGGGAACGAAAATACTTAATTTGATTTTGAGAACGAAGACGTTACAGACGCTGGAGAATTCTCGGATTCGGTTGTAGGAAGATTTAGAAATTACTTCAGTGTTAGGATGTGAGGTCTCAAAGCGGAGACGGAAAAAGTGCTATTCGGGCAATAGCGGTGTAAAGTGTTGAATCGGTATAGTTACGTCTCGTCGATAAACTCGCGAAATAAGACGGTGAGTCGCGTAAGACCGGTAGTGAAGTTAACAGCGAACAACGGGTTAATGACGTGTTTTTTTTCATTCATCATTTTTTGGACTGACCGTCAGAATGAGAAAGGTCAGATAATTTTGAGTATGCTTCGCTTAGCTATTTGAGAATTGTAAGAAGGCTACATGAAACGCCAAAAATCTCAAGTCCAGAGTCCTGAAATCTCACCAAGTTTTTTGGTAGGTACTTTGATTTCGTCTTGCTTAGAAAACTTCAGTAATAATTGTGAATATTTATTCACTTTTTATTTCTGACTGAATATACGTCTGCAGTTTAATCTCAGAGTGTTTCATTTAACACTCTTCTCCATGGAGAATAACTAAACACTACGTCATGTACCGTCTGCGAAGGGCATTTTTTTTTTCAATGATATGATATGATTTATTGTTTATCCTGATTACTCCTAGGTCTCCTGAGGAGATCCCTCTGAAACTACAAGCTTCGAAGTTTGTAACTTGTGCCGAGTTCGGAGTAAGCAATTTGTGTTCTGCGTAGGCTTTGTTACTGTGTCCTCACGCCACATTAGGCACAGCACTGTTAATTTTTGACCCAACAGTAAAATGGTGGCCCCTACCGAGACTAGAAAATTTCTTTCCTAGCTCGGTATTGAACTTGGACTTGACGGGTCCTAATCCAACGTCCTAACCACTGGACTAAGGGCACTAATAATAACAACCTTTGATTGGTGTAAAGCCGCTCTTCCATCGAATTTTCAAGGGGGTGCTTATTACGAAGTGTAAATGAGGAATGAAAGCTTTGCGGATTCATGGACTTCCAAAAATCAACAAAGACGTTGTGCCATTAAGAACTATCGTGAGCATTATCGACTCGCCAAAATATGATCTGGTGAGGGATCTTACAGCCATGTTGGAGTCTCACGAGGAGATTTCATCAAGATTCTGTTCAGTTTGTCGAAAAACTGCAGATTAGGGATTCAAAACCGAATAATCTGCTCGTAAGCTTCGATGTTGTATCTCTCTTCAAACTGAATCCTTCACAGAAATCTGCCAGCGATTTGCAAGGTTAAAACTAAATCTGTCCCAAGCAGAGAGGATAAACCGATCCAGTTACATCACAAGTTCGGAGCAGTCAATCGTCGGGTTACGAACTTGCAATCTCCGACCGATAAAACTCTGGAGAAGCGTTCCGCAGTTGTATACGAAACTTTTAGTGAATTTCCTTTCAGACCACTGCTGGAAAACTCTGAATATTATAAAATTGGTACTACAATTTTTGTCAGGTTAAGGGCCCAAAAGACTTTTTTGATTCCATCGTCTAGTACTATTTTATTTCATATTCACTCGGAAAATTCCGAGGTGAGCCGTCCTTTCCACGTTGATCCTTCAATAATTAACAGTCTACCATCACACGTCACAAGAATGAAGTTTTAATTGGCAGCGGTTCGTTGCCAGTCGTAAATCTTTCGAAAAGTTAAATCGACTGGCTTTCCTCCTCACGATTAGCATTCAAGACTCGATCGTTCAAACCGTTTTACACTTTCCATGGATCTTCGAGATGATAGGTTGAGAAATGCATGTCGCCTGGTGGAAGTGACCTAATTTGGCGGGAAATATTCCGGCAGCCTCCGCCATCTTGATTAACAACTTTCTGTTCTCGGGCCTGACAGGGTGTTAACCCAATTAGCTGCAGCTAATTAGGTTGAAGGTTCGATTACGGTTATATTTCAGGGATAGGAAGCTCTCCGGGAACATGAGATTGATAATAAACCTAAGTGAAACTGATAAGGTACGGGGTGTTTCTATCGGATCTGATATTTCGAGGGGCAGATTCCCCTCGTTGTGCAAGATGAATTCATTGAGATTGCGCTGAATTAATAAAATAAGGGAATTAACGCTATTTCCCATTTTTCTCACAAAAGATTCTGCCTGTTTTTAACTCACTTCTGCTACATGTCTAGCATCGACCACATACAGCACCACCCTCCATATCTCTTCGTTCAACACGGCCTTCAGTTCGTCACCCTATCAGATTTCATCTCATATTCTTTTCCATGCAGAAACCCGTTAGTTCCGTATCTAAAAAGTTAATTCGTTCCCAGACAAGAAAGACACTAGGCAGAAAACCAGCAGATACATCTCTCCGAATCAGACCAACCGTAAGTACCATTCCTTCAGTGTTTACTTTGTGTTTTATCTGTATCTCGTACATAAATTTTTTCTTCAATTCTAGTGGTCCCAAGAATTGGTACAGCAGTACATTATTTTCTCCGAGAGAGCTCATGTATAATCAACGATCAGTTTATACCAAACTGTGAATCCATACAAACACTTTACGTAGGTATTTTCAATACCCAACTAAGTGCAGGTCAAGTTATTCGCGGGACGTAAAAAACCCGGTTCTTTTGGTGTTCAGTTCAACCCCTATTGATTAGTTCAATAGGAACCGTTCCATGTAATTTCCACTTCCAAGGAAGCTTCCTTCAACCGATGGGATATCAGGACGATATGATCTAGCAGAAAACACAGTTGCTTAATTTGAAACTCATTTAATCGGCCTCATCGAATTGCGGTAAGTGATGTTATCTGCTCAATCCAGTAAACCAACCGAACGTTTAATTATAAGATTTTTTCGTGGAAAGCTGAGATGTCCAATGCATCCATATTGAATGCGAAGAGAAAAGAGGAATTATGATTTTTCATAAACTACTCATGGAAAATTACATTTTTTCAGGAGAAAATTTCGCAAATTGCAAGAATCTAGGTCATTTCTTTGAGAAGCTTTCGTGTATACGGACGATATAATATGATGATACAATTATAATTTCTGCCCAAATTTCACTAATTACAGACATTAGGGGACATCAAGCTCCTGTTTTCATAAAGAAGGGCCCTAAAAATATGCTGATGTCGTCAACACAATAATACGGTTCTGAATACGAGAAACGTCCATTAATCATGCCATAACATATTTACCAAATATTGTCTCCTACGCCCAAATATCGATCTCCGGTATATAATAGGGCTAATAAAATTTGCATAATACATATCTAGGGTTTATTTTCCCCCCGGACATACTAAAATGATGATTTGTAGCCAATCATCCGAATGGAGGTCTGATGAATTGACAGAAAGGTCAAACTGATTACATCGATTGACCTAGTGAGAAAAACTCAGCGTTCTGTTTGATCGGCATTCACAGAGGGCAGAGCGTTGTTTAATTCGATATAATATTCCATTCTGTTCGAAGAGAACATGGAAGTACCTACGATTGATTGAGTTCGACTGGCCTATGATTTTGGGAGAGAAAAATATTCAGAAATTCTTAATTCGACCCAAGTTCAGGGCCAAAGCAGTGAAAATACAAGAAAACCATTTTGACTTTTGAAGAATTTAGCACTGTGTTGACTTTAATCGAATTCTTCCTCAATTTTTCGAACTTTGTATTCCCTTCTCTGATCACAAAAATTCAATTATCTCTAACTTCATCGAATTGTATCAGATCCTGATATGACATCTATTGCCAATCAGTTGTCAAGGTACCTACTACTAACCAAGCACCAACTACTCCAGCAGCTTCATCAGAGATTTTGGAAATGTTGGTCGCGACAAAATGATGAACTAGACTGGCTCCAACGATGATTCTTTAGGAATCATCCAGCCAAGTGGGATTCCGGTGGTGATACGATATAAGACTTCTGAGTTCATATTAATGTATTCGAATACATACTTCTTCATTACAGACTGGTTTCAGTAGATGAAAAACAGGCTGTATGCGATAAGATGAGCAATAGAGCAAGAAATCGGAAATAAATTGTATATCGAGACGGTGTCAACTAACAGAAAAACCTCATACGGGTACGAAACCCTTCTCGGGATTTGCCATAGGGGGGTGGGAAAAAGGAGTATTAGATTCCTTTTAAATACGAAGAAGTGACAGTGGCAGCTGGAGAATTCTTAAACGGGAATGTTATTAGTTTGCTCGGGTTCGGTTGTAGGAAGATTCAGGAAGTACTTCAGAGTCAGAAAGTTAGGTCTCAAAGCGAAGACAGAAAAGTGCTATTCGGGGAATAGCGGTGTAAAGTGTTGAATTGGTAGTTAAATGTGAAGAATTGATCGTCGATAAACTCGCGATATAGAAAGGTACGTCACGAAAGAACAGGAGTGAAGTTAACATCCGAAAATGATTAAGTAACTCGTTTTTTTAAAAATACATTCTTTATCCTTTGAACTAAATGCCAGAAGGAGAAAGATGAGATAATCTTGAGTGGGTTCGCTTATTCGTGTA
The DNA here is from genome assembly GCA_910592335.1 of Adalia bipunctata. Lineage (NCBI taxonomy): Eukaryota > Metazoa > Arthropoda > Insecta > Coleoptera > Coccinellidae > Adalia > Adalia bipunctata. Next base: position 17,209,566 of record OU342954.1, on the reverse strand, counting down.
TTGTTATCATACCGCATGCAACGCCAAAAATCTTCCAGAGTCCGTAGTTTTTTTGGTACTTTGATCTTGCTTTGGTAAGATACGAGGATATGTTGAAAAATTTTCAGCCTACTATAGAACCAAACAAAATTTCAATGTCAAAATATTTTATTACTCAACATATTCACCTCTTAATTGTATACATTCATTACAGCGAACCTGCAACGTCTCTAGACCTTTCAAAAAAAATGTTTCTTCTTGTTCTGCAAACCAGTCCTCCACAACTTTTATTACCTCCTCGTTGGAAGAAAATTTACGATCTTTCAAACTTTTTTTCAGTTGAGGAAAGAGACGATAGTCAGACGGCGCCAAATCTGGTGAACAAGGGGGGTGTTCTAGTAATTCCAACCCTAGATCACGAATTTTTTGCATGGCCACATGAGATTTTGTACTGGGGCGTTGTCCTGTAAAAACAAAACAACTTTGGATACCTTTCCGCGTCTTTTCTCTTTTATTTTTTTCCGTAAAGTGATCAGTAACGTCGAATAGTAATCTCCAGTTATTGTTCTGTCCTGATCCAGAAAATCAATCATGATTACTCCATGGCAATCCCAAAAAACTGAAGCAAGAACTTTTCCAGCAGATTTTTGGACACGAAACTTCTTAGGTCTTGGAGAACCAGAGTGTCGCCATTCCATCGATTGTTGCTTTGTTTCTAGATCGTAGAAATGTACCCAAGTCTCATCCATAGTAACAATTCGGTTTAAGAAGTAAACATCGTTTTGAAATCGAGCACAGATCGAACGCGATGCTTCTACCCTTGCACGCTTTTGGTCAACATTCAAACATTTGGGGATCCATTTTGCAGAAATTTTTCTCATGTCCAAATTGACGTGAACTATATGATGAACGCGTTCGTTTGAAATCTCCAGTGCATCAGATATCCGTTTTAGCCCAATTCGACGGTCTGATCAAATCATGTCATGAACTGCATCGATATTTTCGAGGACTGACACAGAAACTGGCCTTCCCGATCGGTCATCATCTTCTATGGAAAATTTACCTCGTTTGAAGCTTGCAGTCCAATTTTTCACGGTCTCATACGAAGGACATTGATCACCAAGGGTATTAAGCATATTTTCGTTAATCTGCTTACCTCTTAACCCTTTTAAATACAGGTACTTGATGATGGCTCGATACTCCAATTTTTCGATTTTCACAATTACGGTGGACATCTTTTTTTTTTTTAATTTATTGCGTAACTCTGGTTTACTTTTTTAATGTCGAACTCTACACTGACACTTCTAATAAGTTATTGTTCGTTGATATGGTCGCAATATTTTGTTTATGCATGGAACTGGTCTAGGATGACTAGATATCAATAAATCCTCGTATATTCCTATTATTGTGAAAATTAATTTTTCTGAAGTGATTGATTCAAAGGAAGTGTGTAAAACCGTTATTTCATTTTCGACTCGATATACGTCCAAAGTTTGATCTCGAAGTGTTTCATTCAACAGAAATATTAATTTCGAACTGGGAGCTATCGAGTTTCACTGAAAAGTAGCATACCGTTTCAAGAAACTGTATCCAGTACTAACGAAGATGCAGTTTGAAAGTTTTGGAAATACCATTTTCTTTTCCAGCATATACCCGTATACCTTTTATACTTAGAGCCATTTATTCAAATATCTCTTCCGGCTTTCCATTCCAAAAACCGTTTCGAACCGTCCATCATGTCCTAAAACACAGCAGAACATGGAATAAAATTTCACATCGCGAAAACCACTGCAAGTGTTGTTTATCCGAGTGCTCTCCCATCCCAACCTCTCCCGTGCCCGCAACTCCACTTCAAACGCGAAAAGCGATCCACAAATTCGGCGAAATAGAGCCCCCAGGATCTCAGCGAAATGAAATTTCGCCGTCGACGAATCTAGCATTAAAATACGCGCGGATATCTCGCAACGGATGAATACGTTATCCTTTATGGTGTCCTGTAGTCTGGGTTTTTGGAGGGTTCCTCCCTACATAACGCGTTCGGGGTGATAAGAAGAACACAAGAGCCAATATTTGAAGACGATGGGGGATAAGTTCGGACCAGGACGTGAGGACCATGCGGAGTGACAATAATAACATGGGAAAACTGCTTCCAGGCTACTTCCGAAGCGGAACTGCTATTCTTTCAAGCATAAAGAGAAATCGGGGGTAGTTATTTTCTTTCTCCTCACATTTTGTGGAGTTGTTATAAGTTGTGTTGTTGGTCCTAATAGTGGCAATATCAGTTTGTAGTTATGTCGTTGATGATGATTCCTATTGTCCCTTAGTTTTCCGTGACTGCTGGATAGCTATTAAGTTTTCAGCGAATATCCAGAGATTCAGAATTTCAGTGATTGAAGCTTGAGAAGGAATAGAATAGTATATTCTGTAACAAGGGCAGAATGAAAATCCGATACGAGTGAATCATTCCGAGGGCGAGCCGGAGGCGAGCCTGAGGAATCACGAGTATCGGATTTTTATTCTAACCTAGTAACAGACTATACTTTCTCTACGACTGTTTAGGAGCTAGATAATTAATCTTTCAATACTAAGATGAATTATGACGTTTCGAAAACCGCAATAAATATGACAATCAGAGCGGCTGACACATAGATTTATTCTCTATGTTTTCAAAAGTGTTACGGAATTAATATTCTCACACACTGTGCGAGAATGAAATTCAGTCGAAATGCTTAAAAAACAAGGATTATACTCAAGCTCGAATTGGTTATTGGTGGTAATCTATAAAGGGCGAAAACCAAGGACCAAACTGAACAAGAACCGCGGTCATAACTGGTTATTTACTTGAAATCGATAAAAGTGTTGTAGAATGAATATTACATATCAAGTGATGGAATACTGACATTCTATGGTCAAATTCGATGTTGGAAGAACTGTATTCTGTGGCAGTCGTGGAGAATAACATGGGATCGGTCGCTTGTACTGCAATACTTGTTCCATACGTCATGGTTTACAATTTCGTTCCGTGTTTGGGCACCCTTAAGACTGAAGTATGGGTTATTTATTCAAAGTGTTCTCAACCCAAGATAGTCAGTCAAGTTAAGGAAACCTATCTGGTTTTTCGAGACCATAACCATGTCCTGTGAGCCTTCTCAGTTTCTCGAAATAGGCTTATAAAACTGAATAAATGGTGACACATTCATTACAGGACGAATTTTGAATTGGGAAACCCATGCCAGGCATCAAATACCCAAGTCCAAGGATGCTCTCATTGGTCTGTAGACACAAAAAATAGGTTGTTTCTTCCACTTGAGTCGAAAATGACAAAAAGCCACCTTTGTGGCTGAGCGTTTTTCGATCGAGTGTTGATCTTTTCCTTTTTTACTCAGAAAAAATAAACTTCCCATTCTCAAAACCCTATTTTACAGAGACAAGCAGTCAGCACTCAGCCAGTTGTCAGTTGTTCATTAATTTTTGTTAGTCAATTTATTTATTTATCACCTATTATCTAGAAGTAACAGATTAACAGGCATTGTTAGTAAATCGCTAGTAAACCATATACAGGGTGAGTCTTTGACTTGTACATATATTTTAACTGTTGATTCCTCTCATCAAATGAGACAATTTTTTCTTGTACCATTTCTCAAAATTTATAAGCTCTCTGATTATCTATACGAGTTAACAATGTTGTCAGAATGTTTATTAACTTCGTCAAGACTGAAATGGCAATGGAATACAAAATTCGGATATTAATGATCAATATCCCATACAAACCACGTATTGAATAGAAATTAATGCAAAATGAATACTTAACACTACATGATCTGTGACGATGTTTCGATCTAACCAATATCCTCTTGGAATTTCATAAACTCGACACTACACGGTTATTATCACATCAATTTACTTTCACTGAAAAACTTTTCACATCAACTGTTCGCATTCTTCTCTGTGAATGAACAAATAACAAATCGACAAATCTCCATCAAGCCTCTATACGCATGCTTTGTTCAACAACCACAGACCAACAGTTCGGTCCATGGAACAACGCTTTCTGTTGCGCACCGTTATAGGCGACTGAAATTAAGTTCGTAGCGCTCTATCGGCGAGGATCAGAACTACTCCTTCGGCATTTCCAGAGACTAGACGTCATCAGCCAAAATTAAACAAAACTAGTCCCTCTGCGTTTGTTCATCCGTTAATGATAGAGGACGTACTGCTTCCTTTTTTAAACAGAAAAACAACACAATCTGGCATCGTCTTCTCAAACGTTCTATGATAGCTCTATTATAGAATATGCTTAGATGGGTTAGGTTAGGGCATTGACCTCAAATCCTATGACCTAGGTTAATGGAGTTATGTCCGATTAGTGTAAAAACAATTTTTTTTTAATAGTTTTCGGAGATAGAGAAAAATATGAACAAATTATAAGTGCTCGCAAACTAATCTGGAATAAATATGGCTTTTCAATTGCAGAAATGATCGGACAAAACTGAGTGTTTTTATTATGAAATATCGTATTTTTAACATTCTCATTCGAATAAGGTTAGTACTTGAGTATTCCCTAGATGTATCAACTCAATTTCAATCGAGAAATATGAACTTTGCATCAATTCCAGAGAATCATATCAGAGGCGTTATTAGCCAAATTTTTTTTCGAATAGCTATATATTTTTAACAGAGCCTACCCAATTAGGAAAAATGGAAAATGAAAAAAAGGTTGATCTCAAGAATCTTCAGTGAAGATATATATTCATAATTCACAACTGATCATTTTGCTTCTTTGCTATACATTTTCCTATAGAAGGTACATTTCATGATTGTATACAATATGGAACTTGTATAATTATTTCATGCTTGTTATTTGAGTATATTGAGGTAACGAGAAGATTAAACTTGTTGTTTGTTGAGAGTGCATCCAAATTTCATCACTTCCTCAACCTCTTCGCAGTAGTTATCTAGATACAGATAACAACTTATCCTAGTGACCATCAGGATAGGATGCTCACATATATACCGATACATCGGTTCTGCAGTCACAACAGTCTTAATTATCGAGATTTACAGGAATCTCCAGCATCTTACAAAAAAGAAGCAGTTCAAGAAGACCATTATCCTGATTCAACAAACATGGTACAAAAATAAAACCAGAACATCTTGGTAAACTAAGCAAGGTACAAAACAGACATAACTTTTTCGATATTAGATTTACTAAGCAAAGTTTCCAGTGAACTCAAATATCGTTCAATTTTACACCAAAAATGTAGTCTAGGTAAAGTCGATACTGTGAAATGTTTTCGGAATATTTTGATGAAAATTGATTAAAATTAAAAGAAAGCTAATAACTTGAAATAGAATTCAATTGGGGTAGGTGTTGAAAATGTCCTTCGTTTCCAAGAATACACAAGTCTATCCTTTTTTCTAAAGGATCCTAATGACCTATTGAGTTTAAATTCTTTTCAATCTCTTCAGGAATATGTTATTTTGAACCTATCTCATCATTTCCATTCCGAAAAAAATTAGAATGATTGCTTTTATTTCTATCAACTTTTATCGTTTGAAATCCTCGACATTTGATACTCTTATCCTACTTAAAAAATCACCAATCGCAAACGAAGAGGAAGTTCCGAAAAAAATTATCGGTTAACTCAATCTACAAAGTCCCAATCGAATTCCTCCCTCTTCCATCTTCAAGAGGCCAAATTCACGAAGAGCCAACTTAATTTACCCCGAATAAAATTTCGCAGGGGCGCCAATACAGAAACGAACGGAGTCTATCGGAATCGATGTAAATTTCGAAAGTACCGCGTTCAATAATTCAATAAGGACCCTCAACCCTTGGGGCATGAGGCTGTTCTAAATTATGAACATATCCGAAGCTGAACATGTTCCAAGGGGACTGGTGGGGACGACCTGAAAGTGACATTTCCAGGTAAGGTGAATACTGCTACTCTTGGAATTGTTGAAAACCTTTGTGTTCTGTGCACCTGAAGGGTGTCTGAAAGGAAAGCGCTTAATAATTGGTTTCGACTGGACAGATTTCATAATGGCTGTAGGGAAACTGTAGAAACGTTTATTGTTCTCATAAAACAGAGTGTTCACAAATTGAAAGAACAAACGATGAGGGAAAATTCCTTGCATAATTTGAAAAACAAGTCATGACTACAAACGTTTCATTTTCGAGATACAGGGTGCAAAAGTTTGAATTTATTTTGAGTTTTTTTTCTCATGAAGTGCTTTCATTAGGAGGGTTTATTTCTTAGCCTAAGGTTCATTTAGACTATTTTTCTCATTTCAAAAACTGACCAAACAAAGTCCAAAGACACCTAGTATAATCGCGAAAAAACTGTCTCTTACAACTTTGGTATTTCCAACTATTGAACCACAGACTAATCTGTGAATTCGGCTCTGTTAAAAAGATGTAGCCATTTGAAAAAAAAATTGGGCTAGTTACGTTCCTGATACAATTCTCTGGAATTGATTCAAAGTTCATTCAAACAGTTAGTTTCATCCGATTGCATCTGCAACTAAAAAGCCATATCTCTCCCACTAAAATAAGTTCCTTCTTCGATTTTCCTGCAGATCAGTTTGTAAACGCTGATAACTTGTTCATATTCTCCTCGAAATCCCCAAAAAATCTCATGAAGAAAGGCTTTTCATTCAGATCATCAGAATTTATTGGTAAACAACCCAACCTAATCTATTTTGTATTCATTCTGTGAATATTTGCACAGAAATTTTAAGGAGATGTTGTCCGCTTGCTGATATTTTCATTGAGGTTAAGAATTTTTTACGTAACATAGTATGAATATCTATGAATTCTGCCATTTCCATCAGAGATCGACTCCGCCGCGAAATTTCACGACGCATGCGTATAGCGAAAACCATTGGAGGCGCTGCCAACTATAAACAAAGTGTAAACATCATGTGAAGTAGTAAATACATTCAGTGAATTATTGTAATAATGTGATTATTATGTGAAGTGAATTAATATAATATTAACCGTGTAGTGTCGAGTTTATAAAATTCCAAGAGGATATTGTTCAGATAGAAACATGGCCACAGATTATCAGGAACCATATAATTTTTCATTAATTCCAATTGAGTAGGTGGTTTGTATCAACATTCATCATTCATATCCGAATTTTGTATTTCATCGACATTTAACTTCAATATGGACCGGTAACAATAAATTTTCGATAGAAACTGTGCTTATTAAATGCTCCTTGGTTGTCAATTTTATCTCCCACATTCGTGTGATTTTATTATTAAATATCTCTACATCAACATTTTCCATCATTTGAATTTAAGTCTCGACGAAGTTGATGAATATTGTGACAGCATTGTTAACTCGTTTAAAGACCAGAGGAGGAATAATATTCGATAATATCCAATTCAGAGAAGCATTCAGATTATTATTGAAATTAATGATTTTTTCGTCAAATTTTTCCGGGTAAAATTGGAAATAACTCGAAAACGACGCGTTTTATTGAAAAAACATAAAAAAACTTTTAGTTTCTTAAATGATTGATTCTTTCGAAAATATAAACCGTTTATCTTTTCAAGGTGGTTTTATGCTGTTTTAGCCTGTATTGATGAGTCGACTACCCTGTAACTTTTATACCAGGAGAGATATTGAATAAGTTTCAATTGGGGAATATTCACCATGAATAGAGTAACCAATGAACCAAAAATCAGTTCATTTGAAATAACGGTTACGAAAAAAAAAACAAAAAAAAAACATTAATGTCAATGTAGGAAATGTTCAAAATGCTCGCCGCGAACGTCTTGGCAACATGCTAATCTGGTGTAGAATTGTCTTCTTACGTTACTCAAAATTTCAGGCGTTTTTGCTTACTTTCTTCATATCAAGAGGTAAATGGGAAATAAGTATTGAGTGTAATGTATCGAATTTGTGAAATAAAATAATTTTCATTTAAAATGTTAATTTTTGTAAAAAATCTGGAATCACTTAATATTTCCGAAAAAGTTGAAGATAGGACATGAATTATGTCTAGAATTTTCTGAAGAATCCAAAAAATGAATAATATGCAGGGGGTTGCATTTGAAATAAGAAAGTTGGTATTGGTTACGGTCGCATGGAACACCCTATATAATTTTATTTTCTTGAAAAATATGCGCATTTAAAATTACAAATCGACTTGTCCGAGCGTTTTTCCTAACACCCCCTCATTTATTCTTTATCAAATTTATTCCATTTGGATGTTACACTCTGTATATGTTGGATGAGATAAATACAAAAAATTAAAAATCCGATCATTTATCTAAAAAAATTGCATTTTTCTCTGAATGCCAAAATAACACCTCTCATTGGAAAACCATTTAGTATCTGTAATTGCCGATTTCGATTGCAAATCTACATGGTGATATTTCTTCTGAAACATTGTCCCCTCTTTTTCGGCGAGCCACTGCTAGTTCGAAAAATTGTTTTTATACTAGAATTTATGTTGATTTAAATCATGCCTGGAATCTCCCCTCTTCGTTTGAACCTCCAAATAAGAAACACCCTGTATATACCGAAGCTGCGAGCTATCGTTACCCCAAGCATCACTACTCACTTTATGTCAAGAACCTCGAGTGAGCAATATATAAGCCAGGAAATCCATCAAACTGAATATGCTTCTTGCGATGCTTCCCAATTACTAGAAACCGCTCAATATATCATGTCAAAACGAACAGGTACCTTGAGGTGATCATCTATTCTCGCGATATAACCGAGTGGGATCTGAACCAGATCATTTATTTCACGTAATTTTCTCTAATCCAGCCTCTGTATCTGTCATGTATGGAACATCGAACAAGTAAACTAATCAGCCAAACTCCTGCTGCATTCTCTAATCTATTCCGGTAATATAAATGCAAACAGTTGGTATTACCTAATCTCTGAAGCCACTGATCCATTTGTTAAAATTGTTTCACTGATGGATGGCTATTTCTATATCAATTGTGTAAGGTTTTTAAGAACTTCAGAACTTTTCTCAGTTCGCCCTGTCCAATTTATCTTGATTGCCCATTCGTTTGTGATCAAATTGCAAACAATGCTTCTACACGTCTCATTATCGTCATTGCGTCCAATATATTGGAGCCATTTTAAACATTTTTCCGAATTCGGCTCTTTTGAAAAAATATAGCTTTTTGGAAAAGTCAATAGGCCAAATCAGTTCTTGATACGATCTGCAATTTAAAGCCATATTTCATTCTTCAAATTACCTTCCTTCTTACATTCTCCTGAAGATTATGAAAATGTAAGGTTATTGTCATGAATTAGCAACTTTGTTCTTTTTACATAGAGGTCGTAGTAATTACGTATTGATCGAAATTTTCATTTACTTTGGTAAAATATTGAACTTGAAAAAATATTATGTGAATTCAGTGAGTCCAAAGAACTGGCGAATATTGAATAAACTATATTTTCTCTATTAATACTGGAAATATACCACAAGAGTTAGGGATATCGTATTCATTCGTTTTTGAAAGCATGTAATCTTCGAAAAAATCGCTGTAAAATCAATTGAAACTCATTAACAACTTGAATCGATCCAATAAAAATCAGAGACATTTCGTCAATCTGATCGCCTTTTTTCTGAAGTTTGGTTCTTTGCATATGCTTCATGAATGTTCTTATTTTGAAATGAAGTCAGTTTATCAACGGCTTCGATTTGAAACGAGTTTTCTGATAATGCCAAGACGTAAATTAACAAACGCTGAGGCTAATAGGGCTATCGGAATGCTACAGGGTGGCCTAACTCAGGTTGTTGTAGCGGAAAGGCTCCAAGTCAGCCAAAGTGTGATATCTCGATTTTGGAATTGGTTCAGGGAGACAAGTTCCGTGTTGGAAAGACCAAGGCTTGGTGGGCGACGAAAAACAACACCTGCTCAGGATCGTTTCATCACCGTGTCGGCGAGAAGAAACCCTACATTTACGTGTAGAATGCTACGGAATACTCTTCAAAATGCATATGTGGTACAAGTTTCCATCGAAACCATCAGGCGACCTTTGAGAGAGGTGAATCTAGGTTCTAAACGTCCATTAAGAGCAGGGCCGGCGCTAGTAAGTTTGGCGCCTGAAGCAAGGAATTTTCGGGCGCCCCTAGCCCTACCATCAGAAAGTCAGCTGGCGAAAAATGCCGCCCCCAGAAAGCTGGCGCCCTGAAACATTTGCTTCAATGTTTCACCCCTAGCGCCGGCCCTGATTAAGAGGAGTTCCATTAACACGTGACCATAAGCGTCAAAGACTGGAATCAGCAAGGCAACATATCAATTGGAACGATCAATGGCGTAGTGTCCTTTTCACTGATGAGTCCAGTATTTATGGACAATCCCACGCATACCCCGTAATCGTCGCTATGTCCAAGAAGTCCATCCCTTCCGAGGGAGAAGTGTTATGGTATGGGCCGGGATATGTTTCAACGGGCGCACAGATCTACACATTTGTCCTGGCCCCTGGGAATATAACCGCCTTACACTATAGGGAGCATGTCATTGACGATGTTGTGCTAAATTTTCACGCTGCTATTGGTGAAACTTTTCAATTCCTAGACGATGACGCTAGACCGCGTCATAGTTGAGAATGCGCGCGAGGAGCTTGGTATTCCTCAATTGCCAATACCTCCGCACTCACCAGATTCGAATTGCATAGAACATGCATGGGATAAGCTCCAAAGAAGATTAGATAATCATCAACCTACCCCAGAATCCTTAAATGATCTGAGAGAGCTTCTGTCCCGTTTATGGAACCAAATTCCTCAAGAAATGTTCAACAACCTCGTGTGTAGTATGCAAAGAAGATGTCAAGCTGTTTTTGATGCCCGTGGAGGCCATACATTGTATTGATAGTCTTGAAATGCTTGAATTCTCTGGGACTAAAATTTCGTTATTTTACTCGATTTTTCTCAACCACCCTGTATACGCTGCAGACCTACGGGCTAAAAATAAATTTCAACTTGAAATCATATTGATATGAATTTTCATCACAAACATCTTTTAACTATAAAAAATAAAATAAACAATATCAGGAATTGGACAATTTAATTCTCCTTAGCGAATTTCTTCAGGCCAACGTTTCGGAACAAGGCTGTTCCTTTTTCAAGGCTCTCGAAATTTCCGTATCACGGAGATATTTTAAAATTAATTAAGCGTTTGCTAGAGCACATCTCATTCAATAAAATGGGAAGCAATAAAGACATATCATCTTTTAACTATATTTCTGCAATTCAGGTCAATATCCCTAACTCATGTGGAGCAGTTTATTTCACGTATGTTAACATGGTTGAAAGATTCAGTTATGCTATTTTCTTGTACGAAAATCAAGAATCGAGTGTTGAAATTTTACTGAAAAATAATGGGCCGAATGGTCCGTTAATTTGTGATAGTTTATTAAAAAAAAAGTACTGGAATAACCCGACATAAAAACTAATAAACGAACTTCCGAAAATTCCCATATCTTTTTGTGAGTTCTGACTGCCATTAATGCAGCAAACACAAGTTTTGTTTTTTGAGTGTAGGCAGAGTTGCATATCGATCGAATTGAAAGCATGGTTAGAGAGAGTCAAGGGAACGAGGGAGATAGAAACAGATAGAGCCGGAGTAGGTACGCAAATTTGATAGGATAATTGATCATGAATTCAAGTAATTAACGTTTATTATTAATATGAACAACAGGTCTTCGTCAATCGTTCCCGGTTGTTTAATAGGGCGTTGGAAGAGGACAATGCCATCAAGCTCGATTGGATTATCTGAGATTGATAGCGGTTTTGATTTGGCTGGAAGGAGATTGTTCTGACAGCGATAGGCGGTAATTTGTTTTGGATTACAGGACTTGTTTTGAAAAGGATTGTAGGATGGAGCTTATTGACCGCGTTTACGACCAGGCGTATTAATGTGACGAGACAAAACTTGGTGACGCTTTGTGGCATGTTCATTTATTTATTATTATGCCCAGATGAGCCTCTGTGCTTCGTGCACTATCAATAACTTCAGGATAACTTTCCAAAGATAATAAAGGTGTGGTACTCCCTATACTCCATTCACAATTATGAAATCACAACTCTGGCCTTGGAAATTTGACACATTCCACTCTGTATCGAAGTTATGACGTTTTTCAAAATATTTACATGTTCCAAGTCAACACTATATTGCCCTTTCTACATTCTTAGCATATTTCTCAGAATGTATACTTCATTTTGGAGAACACAACAGGAAATTGTGAACAATATTCTACAGGAGTTTTTGGATTTATGATTGTAAAGATTTATCGATGTGCTTTGTTTTCATCATGATATTGTATGTGATATTTTTGTGAGGGTGCATTACATTTCTATTTCTGATATTTCTTCATTTCAAATGAATAACAGTTTTATTCATTCATCACAAAGAAAATAAACATAATGACTAAATTAACGAATTTGTTTACAGAGAAACTAATAATTTCAATGCAATATTAACTGAGTTTTGGTTATAAATTGATAAGCAAGAATGTCAATTCCTGAAAGCTTTATAGATATACATTTCATTTATTTGATCTTATGAACAAGGAGTAAAATATTCTGACTGTATTGTAATTTATTAGTTTGAAAAATATTCATACATTACTACCACAGTAGGTTTGTACAAATAAAATGGAATAGGTCATAAATATGCTTCACATTTATCATTCACCTGTTCTAAAATAAGACACAAACTCCTGGAATATGGAAAAAACCGATGTATCCTGGTTCAATATAGCCTATTTCTACTTTCGGCAAAGGATTGATAGGAATGAAAGCTACAGTGACACATTTCAATTCATAGGAATCTGAATTCACCTACCGTTGAATGCAATATAGTCATATTTCTTCTTTTTTTTAGCTTTTTCGACGTGTTTTTTTCTGAAACGTGAAAACGATCAACAATTATCATTTAGAGTCCGATGATGGCCATCCAGAACCCGTTTACTTACGAAAATCGTACAATTTCATTCTGCAAGTTCTTTCCTCATAATTCCTCGAAAATCCTACCTGAACCATATTTTCCGGTCGCTTTCGTTAGAAGATCGTATAAGGAAGCCTTTTTTGTCCATTTACACATTCCAAATAAATTTTGAGCACCAAAAACGATACCGAAACTAACCAAACTTCTGGGGGACCGGAATTTCGTTTGAAATCTTTCTAAACGGCCAGATACCAAAAAAAAACTTCGTTATCAACTGTAAAAAGGTCGATTACCACCTACCTTCGCTTTATTTATGCTTATAAATCGATTTTTGGTCCAATTCAAATTTGCCGTTCGTACTCACGCCAAAAGTCGTGAAAGGAAAAAATGACACTTGCACGAAATTTCTCATATCGACGGGAAACTTCTTCTGGACGACGAAGAACGGAAAAATAGGCGATTTCCTAACGATATTTCGCCCCAAAATCGCCGATCGATTCGAACTAACAAAATGTGGAATATCCTTGATACTTTTACTTTGATGTAAACAAAGAAACTGGCAACGTCGTTTTGTCATTAACGATATTTTCTGTACGCGCACATACTTTTCATCAGGTGCACCAACTCCTGAAAACGAAACCATGACCTCCTATATGTGACGAAATAAAAGGGAATGGAGTAAATGATCTTTACGGCTCAACCTCAAATGTTGACTCTATGAGAGACTCAATCATTATTAGTTACTCCTTTGACTCGAGACGTGCTGCCATCATAGGAGAGTAGTGACAGACCGGTTTCTGGCTAGCTATGCCGTCATCAGTGGCACATAACCCAACCCACGATAGCAACCACATGAAACGGCAGAATATTGCACGCCAGCAGGAACACAATGTGATGTAATGCTATCGTGGGTTGGTTAATGTGGCACTGATGACGACATAACAAGCCAGAAACCGGTCTGTCACTACTCTCCTATGATGGTTACACGATCCAGCTTTTTACTGTCAAATAAGACCTTCAATTCTCTCATTTATTTTGTTGTTCCTGTAATTGACGTTATCCCTTGTTGATTTTTGTTATAATGTTTATCAGCCTGAACTCTTCGGAAGGGTAATGTGTCTAGTTGCCCGCCGGCGAGGTGCAAAATGAATTCAGCCAATTCCTCATATCGCTACGGAATGAGAACCTATTTCCTATCCAACATCGATGGCAGGCGTAGAATAATCGCGGTTATAGATCATGATTTCGCTTTGCTCTGGAATGGCCAACGTAGGATCGATGTAATTTATGTCGGTACTGTGCTACCCGAATACAGCTGCGATCAATGAATGAGCTACATCGGAATAGAATCGATGTTGTGGGAGGGGTGTGTGTACCTACCAAAATAGATATAGACATAATGGGTATGTTCATAAGATTGTTTCACACAGTAAACCCAGAAGTAGCTGTTTGAATTTTGAATTTTTTTTGGTGAAACATAGCAAGAAGTAAATGATTAAAATTTGGGGAAAGAATCGTGAAGGTTTTTTCATGTAAACAATTTTTGTTACTTGAATATTGTAGTCGTTTTTTGCGATCTTTGGCTGATGAGTGGTTAGGAGAACAAGGCCATCCTGTAACTGTCCAAAAGGTTCATCGCCGAATAAGGTCTTTTGGACTGCTGCATTATCGACCCCATCTTGTGTTACCTCTGACGGCTGAGCATCGCCGGCAACGATCACAGTGGTGCAGAGAACAACCACATCGGAATGTTGAATGGCATCAGGTCGTCTTTTCTGATGAATCTCGATTCTTCTTGGGATTCTTCTTGGGTGCACATGATGGCCGGAGAAGGGTTAGACGACGTCGAAGAGAAAGACGTGAACCTCAGTTTGATGTCATGTACACCGGACAGTAGGCGTTATGGTATAGGGTGCTATTGCACATGGAAGTAGATGACCTTTAGTCTTTATTCGAGATAAAAGGACAGCGCTGCTTTACCTTCAAGAAATAGTGGAGCCATATGTTCTCCTTTATCCTAACCGGCTCGGGAATCCAATATTTCAGCGAGATAAAGCTCGACCTTATGTTGCCAGAGTTAGTTTAAACTTTTTTGAAGCGACCCATGTGAATCTTTTGCCATGGCCGCCCAAATCCCCCGAACTTTCGCCCATAGAGCATATTTGGGACATCATGGGTAGAAGGCTTAGAAATTAACCCCAGGCCCCACTGACTTTTACGGCTATGAGACATGGAGTACAGATATCTTCGGATAGTTTTCCTCAAAAAAAATAGAACATCTCATTGCATCAATGCCAAATAAATTAACAAATTTATTAAAAATAATTGAAAGTCTTCGTTTTTTCCTCCTAATTTTAATCATTTACTTCTTGCTATGTTTTACAAAAAAAAAATTCAAACAGCTCCTTCTGGGTGTTGCAGTTTCTTTATCAGTTAGTTTATATTGTTGCTTCCTTGATGAGACCTTATTTGTTGAATTTTGTGAAGTTAATTTAGAAACCTGAAATCAATCAAACGTTCGATATACGTATATAATAAAACTTTTTAATTCAGCTATTGTGAATTGAACTAGAAGAATTACAAATTCTTATTCAAACGAAAATTGAAAAAATGAATGTATGTATGATATTGAATAATGTACAACAAAGTGAGCAGTGGAATAATGTTACTCACGCTTGATGCTGGAGTGAGAGATATGTCTGCTTGTCCGTTGGCCTCATAACGTGTTATACGAATTCAAGACCTCTTTCTCACGGAACGAATTCACTTTATGGATATAGGTGGATTTCAACTAGATTTTCAGGCGTCAGAACTGTTGTTGCATAAAAGTATTTTCTATATTTCAACTTTTTGAACCAATTCTTATGAATATCAAAAGCAAACGCATAGATGTTGCTTATTTTGAAATTGAGTCCTCTGTACTTGACTATTATTTTGTGGGATGTTAATGGGAGAAATGAAGTCTCATATTGGGGATGAGATATCCAATATAGATTCTGCATAATATTTCCCAGAGCTCAGACAATGGACAAGCCGACAAAAATGAGATAAAAATGCGAATGATCCTTGGTGAAAGTTTTATGAATTCGGATCGGTTTATCTCATCCGAACCCATGTTTTTAATCTCTTTGTGGAACACACATATCGCCACTCGATACAGACAGCCTTCATATAGGAGCGAAACATGTCACTTTTGCACCGACTGTCAAACGCTCGAAAGCGAGCAAATATTGGTCTCCGCCGAAAAGGGATTATCGGAATGCATAATCGGATCCTATGGGTCCAAAGTCCGTTCTGTGTTATGCAAATATTTTCACCATCGGAAACCAGCCTACGCCTACACTGCCGATCGTAATAAAACTGTCGTTTCCCCGTTTTTTGACGCGTCGGCAAAAGATGTTACGTTTCTTTTGGAGACTTTGCAGATATTGGGGGAAGAGCTGAGAGCTACAAGTGGAGAAATGGGGATTTCCAGTACCTCAAAATATGCACTTTACTTCCCATGACATAATGAAGGGCAGTTCATAACACATTTGTTATCATTTATTCCCTCTGAATTTCGAAGAATTGATTAATTATTCGATATTGAAAATGTGATTTCAACACGTGTGAATTCAAACGTCTCTCTGCTGTGAGGTCAGTGGCTCAATTTGTAATATGATCGGTTGAAGTTTGTGATAGAGGAGACAAAGCCCAGAGTAACTGAGAGTCACGCCGCTGTTGTCGAGTCTTTGTAAGATCTCTGAATTTATTCATACCTAAATATATTCAGTTATCGTATTATATTCGATGTGATCACTATAATGTTTTTGAAACATCGTCATATAACCACTTAATTTCCATTGAAGTTGATTAATACTCATTCTCTGAAAATACCAATACTGATGTGACAACCACGCCTACAAATTATAAATAAAAACATGACCTTCTTATTTGTCATTATTCGAAATTCGACGTCTTCTCTGTGTACTATAGAATGGCGTTTCTTACAGTTAAGTCTAGGAGTATTCTATACTCTTTATTCTTTACTCCTAGGTACACAGTTGCCGAATCAATAATTATTCTTACCACTAACTCGCACTTCTCAAAATGAAAATATTTATTAATGCTTCCTAAATTAGAAGACCGGCCCTATATATACAAATTCTTACCTGTGTAGACTAGAGATAATTATTTTTTATTGAATTTCTCACCTATCTGCTTACTTGAACCCTCTTTATCTTCAATTAGGAGGTCGTAAATTGAATGATGTAATGAAGCTTTATGGAGTAGGGGAGCGAGGGGCTTGTTGTAACAGGGGCAAGTAGTAACAGGCACTTTTCACTAGGATCTTAAAGTTTATTAGCGTATTTCTTTGACCCGATTTAACCTATAAACCGTGCCGCATAATTATGCCATAGCTACTATCCCGCCAGCCTGCGCAGTGAGTGGAATTGTGCTCGTGCTTCATTTTTGCCAGGTAATATAAAATTGTACTGTCGTAAAATTTTGTTTTGCGTAAATATTATCGACTAATTTCAAACTTTCTGTTTCTTATTTACATTCAAATTTATCTATCTCTGATAATGTGTAACAGTTTTCAAGATTGCTAAATTATTTGAATAATTATCTTGATAAATGTTAAAAATCATACCATGGGGTTAGTTGTAACAAAAGCCCGGGGCTTGTTGTAACATGCTACCAAGTTATGATGTAGATACCTAAATATTTTTTTTCCAGAATGAGGGTGTATAAAAAAGTCAGAGCGGGCAATACAAAGCCAAAAAGTGATTTAAAAGTGCCATGATGATTAAAAGTAGTGTTAACTGAATAAAACTGGTAATTACTTAATTTTTAGGTGTTGATTGCTTAATAAGTGTATTTAAGTTGATTTTCGATAATGATTAAATAATACCTACTTCAGAAAGATGTTAATTCTGTTAAAAATAAACAAAGAATAAATGATCAGAGGTATTATTGTTGTCTTTTTTTGTCGTTACAACTTGCCCCAAGCACGAGGTAAGTTGTAACACCGCACTTTTTCTAGAAAATAATTGATTGTGAAATAATGACCAATAGTAATGGTATTATTTTCACTTGATTTGGTAGAGCAAGAGTTACAGCATCCATTAATATTCATTCGGTAGCAATTCAATCAATGGATCTCAAGATTTATTACTTTTCATGAAAACTGTTACAACAAGCCCCTCGCTCCCCTACGAAAGAAAATGTCATGATGATAAAATAAAAACATCCAAAATGGATATTATATTATGCTATTATTAGGAAAGTGAAAGCAAGGGCTTTTTCAGGCTAATTGTGTTTTGTGATTAGGCAATGCTGTCATATTTATATCAGCAGCACGTCATGACGAGTACAACCAATCAAAAATTTCTCTAGCCACCGACGTCACACGATTTCCCGTTTTTTCTGATCGTTTAAATTCGGTTGATTATTTTTGAGTTTTCAATATTTTTTAAGGGGATAAATTGATGAAGAAAAAATTCGAAAAGAATCACGAATTACGTGCGAATCCAATATGTCAAAATATATTTTTTCAGAAAATGACTGGAAATGCCCATTCCTTTGCCCCTAAACCTCGTTGGGAAGAACACTCGTTGAATATAATCGAAGAAGAATAAAAAAAAATAAATGATCAAATTATTCAAGAAAACGATAGGAATGTTTTAATTAACTTTTCATTAACTACTTCTATGACAAGGCGAAAATAAACACAATGTTCCAGACTGGCTTGAAATAAATGGATCTAACCTCACATATCTCCAGTATTTCAATGAAATTCCAAAGGTCATCCAAACCATAAACATCTTTCATATCAATGTTGAAACAATTTCTGATAGAAAAAGAACCCTACAGCATTCAGGAGTTCCTCTCATCTCAGATCTGAGCGCTCCTTATTTACTTTTAGGTTAGGATTTTGTATTTTGCTTCATTTGACGTTATCTCTTCACATAATGTTTATGTTTATGAGAATGACTAAAATCTATATATCTATAGCAAACAGAAAATATTCCAGGGTAATTTTAATCTTGAACAATTGATTTCTCACACTCGCAACTGCGAATCTACCAACAAGGTGGATCTTCCTGCAAGATGAATATTCCCTATTCAAATTTCTCTTTTCCGATGGCGGCACGATACAGCCGTTTGCTTTGAATCAGATCTCCACTAGTCCAATTCTCTCAGATGTTATGATAGTTTCAATGCGAAAAAATGCCATCCGTATGTTGATAAGGTACACAAGCTCAGTCCTAGATTCGAATGTGAATAGAGCCTACTTGACCAAGTTTTTCTAACCCTGATACACTGACAAGCAACTCCGCTGCGCTCTTAAAAAGGCAGCTCATGAAAAACGGAATTTAATGAACGAAAGAAACTATATTCTCTCCCACGGGAAGCGACAGAATAAAAACTGGGTCAGTGTCGGTTGATAAGAAAGAAAGAGGGATGAAAGGGATCCGAAATCTACACCCTTGGCACGCGCCCCGACATTATTCAGATAGAGACGTGGTCTGCAGAAAAGTCCTTTGTTCGCGTTTGATTTTGTTTTTGTAGCCAATAAAGGCATCACCGTTGGGAAATTGCTAGGCCCCAATTTTCCAAGAAGAAACAAAAGTTAGCGGCTGAGCGTTCTAACAAAATAATAATGCGGATATTCAGGGCAATAAATAGCACTTGACGCTCAACAACAATAATTCGCCAAAATTTCTTTTTGAAGACATACAGTGTGATACAGAGTATATTCATGAAATATCCTGAAGATCCAAGATCAGGCGACAAAGTCCAATGAATTTTTTTTAGAGGTTATGTCAAGTCATTGGTTTATGCTGATAAGCCAGAACCAATAGACGCTTTGGAAACTCGTGTTAAAGTTGAAATAAGTCCTGAATTACTCGAAAAAGTGGTCCAAAGTTGATCTGGTTGAATGCGGTTCCTCAGAGCTAGTCGTGGTGGGCATATACCGGAAATTATTTTTAGAACATAAATGTCATAAAATTATCTTCCAAATGAAAAAAATGGCTTCAATCTTAATATGAATGTATTTGATTTCAATTTGAAGTTTTATTACCCTAAATCCTAGTTATTTGTGAACGTCGACGAATAGACAAATCTGGATCTTCATTAACATTTACAGCAGCCATATTTTCTTCTGTACATACAGTACGTACGAGTAGAGAAAATGTTGTTCGAAATCTATCGATAGTTTGACAAATAAGATGTTTTGATGGATGATTACGTAAAACATAAATTTCACGAAGTGCTCTATAAGTTTGGTTAATAGAACACTGATTTTGAAAATAAATTTCAACAATTTGTGAACTTTGTTGCCGCGTGATAATTTGTCAATGCTTACTGAACAGAAATGTCAACACAACATGGCTTCTACATTCTGTCAAATCACAGTTAACCCTATCGAAAATTCTATCTTCTATTTTATCTAAAAATTTTACATATGATTGGTTTCGGAGATATCACCCGAACACAAAAAGAGTAAGTCGCTTTTTTCATGAAATTTTCCGCAGTACGAGATTGACAGCATCTATCGAGGAAATCGTCTATGGTTGCTATCAGTTGAAAAAATATTTGGAATTTTTATTCACATGACTATACTCCATTCACTTTTGTTTGATCACATAGGAGGTCATGGTTTCGTTTTCAGGAGTTGGTGCACCTGATGAAAAGTCTGTGCGCGTACAGGGAATATCGTTAATGACAAAACGACGTTGCCAGTTCCTTTGTTGACATCAAAGTGAAAGTATCAAAGTTATTTTGGCATGGGTACAAACGGCAAATTTGAATTGGACCAAAAATCGATTTATAAGCATGAATTAAGCAAAAGTAAATACTAATCGCCTTTTTTACACTTGATAACGAAGTTTTTTTCGGTCTCTAAATGATTATTGTTGATCGTTTTCACGTTTCAGGAAAAAAACACGTCGAAAAAGCTGAAAAAAGGAGAAATATGACTTTATTGCATTAAACGGTAGATGAATTCAGATTCCGATGAATTGAAATGTGTCACTGGAGCTTTCATTCCTATCAATCCTTTGCCGAAAGTAGAAATGGGCTATATTGAACCAGAATACGTCGGTTTTTTCCATATTCCAGGAGTTTGTGTCTTATTTTAGAATAGGTGAATGATTAATGTGAAGCATATGTTTGACCTATTCCATTTTATTTGTACAAACCTACTGTGGTAGTAATGTATGAATATTTTTTAAACTAATAAATTACTATACAGTCAGAATATCTTACTCCTTGTTCAGAAGATCGAATAAATGAAATGTATATCCATAAAGCTTTCAGGAATTGACATTCTTGCTTATTAATTTATAACCAAAACTCAGTTACTATTGCATTGAAATCATAAGTTTCTCTGTGAACAAATTCGTTAATTTAGTTATTATGTTTATTTTCTTTGTGATGAATTAATAAAACTGTTATTTATTTGAAATAAAGGAATATTAGGAAAAGAAATGTTATGCACCCTCACAATCATATCACCTACAATATCATGATGAAAACAAAGCACATCGATAAATCTTTACAATCATAAATCCAAAAACTCCTTCATATGTGGAATATCGTTCACAATTTTCTGTTGTGTTCTCCAAAATGTAATATACATTCTGAGAAATACGCTAAGAATGTAGAAAGGGCAACATAGTTTTGACTTGGAACATAAAAATATTTCGAAAAACGTCATTACTTCGATACAGAGTGGAATGTGTCAAATTTCCAAGGCCAGAGCTGTGATTTTAAAATTGTGAATGGAGTATAGAATCTAATATTCATGTAGTTTTCTATTGAAATGCAAAATTTTATCTGGCTTTAATCAGTAGTTTCGAAATTGTCTGAAAAACTGAATTTCAGATTACCTGAATATTGACGATAATATAAAGTTACTTCGAGAAAAGTTGTATAGCTCATATAGTGTGGGCGTATGAAGCGAGTATAGGGAGGGAGTTTGTACTCCTATAATGATAATACGAAATACATTCTCGAAATAATATACTGAGTAAATACGGACAGGCTCCATTTCTGGAGGCATACTTAGGGCTTATTAAACGAAATTGAAATCTCATTATGTAGAATCAACTTTGCCGATATTTCCTGTTCGCTTGAGCACAAGATTACTCCGACAATATTATCTTTAATTACGAATACAAATTACCTTTCGAAGCGAAACTATAGGGAAAATATGAACATGGATGCTTCCCTAAAGGTAGTATGAAATTTTCAACCACTAAAGCTTCTTAAATCAATCACTTTAGGTAATTCAACTTAATATTTGGAAAAAACACTTTTCCGTTTATATCTTCGTAACTGCTATCTCAAATGAACTCAATTTTGACTGTTTGTTTGACTTGTTTACTTTATTCATGGTGCATATTCCTCAGTCAAAACTTATTCAATATTTCTCGATTCATATTTTCGAAAGAAGCAATCATTTTGAAAAATAAAAGTATACTTATGTTTTTTCAATAAAATGCGTCGTTTTCGAGTTATTTCCAATTTTACCCGATAAAATTTGATGAAAAAATCATAAATCATAAGAATAATCCGGATGCTTCCCTCTATTGATAATATCACAGAATGGCTGAGATTAGATTGCTTCGACAATTGTATTATCTTCAATTACGAATACAAATTACCTTCTGAAGCTCACCCCTAGGGAAAATACGAAAATGGATACTTCCCTAGAGGAAGTATGAAATTTGTAATCACTATAGCTTCTTAAATCGATCACTTTAGGTAATTCAACTCAATATTTTAAACATTTGTTGCATTAGTTATCTTCTTCGCAAAATTTGAAAATATTGAGATTCCTTATAAACTTGGGTGATCAGCAAGGTTGTAAATCTCCTGATGTGGAATAGATGACTCAACGAACTGTCTTGGGATGTAGTTCCAACTTTGACAAATTCATATAGAGATCAAGGAACTCCTCAAATTCCAAAGAATACGATATGGTTTCAACAGGATGAAGCTCCACTCCATTACAAACATTAAACCGATCGATTTGACTGACCTAAAGGCTCGAATAACGATAATTGCGATAAGGTCGGGGTTGAAGAAAAGCTTCGCATTTTTTCAAAGTAGAATGACAATTTGAAATTAGAATCAGACATATTTCGGGATTTTCCATAAATATGTACAGTAACCAAGAAAATGAACTTATTCCAATTGGTGTAGATTTCAACCTGCTATTCGAAAAAAAATTTGGGTAGAAAACGAGCAAACGATACGACAATAATGAAACATCGTTTTATAAATTATACTTTCAGGAATAAATGCAATTACAACTCAGGCTTTCCAATTAAACAAAATTACTTCCTTTGTACTTTGACATCGATATTTTCCTTGATGGAATGACATTATGATCGCGTGATGTCATTACCATATTCACTGGAAATATTAAATTAAAATCAATATTGAAACGGGTAGGAATGTATAATATGCGTTGGTTTCAAAGCCCAACCCAAAGTAATCGAGTTATATGAATCGAGTATGTTTTAATTTTTAAGCACGCCCCTGAAATAATCAAATTCAATTAAGGAACGACCTGGAAAATGGAAAAAGAGAATAATGGGGTTTTATGAGTGTTCTTTCAGCATTGATTGCGGTAAATTTCATTAGGAGAATTGTCGATTTAACCACTATACATGGGGTATTGATATTTCTTATCTGGGCGATCTATATGGGTTACAATAATTTGTATAGATGAAGAGCCCCAGTGGTTTTGTATGGCACTATGGAAAGAGGAGAAACAGCATCACATGCATTAATAAATTCGAGAATTGGTGAAGTCAAAATTTAGTCAGTGGAACGAAGATAGCATAAAGAATAGCAATACTGCAGTGGCAACATTGCAGAATCTAACTTAGAACTACTTCTCGGAACTCGTACAAGTTACAAGCTTCGAAACTTTTAGTTTCAGAGGGGTCTCCTCGAGAGATCTAGGAGTAATCAGCATAATCGATATCAATATTTGCATTTTAACGCAAAATTGAAAGTAGGTACTGAATAGGAAAAAGTTAATTAATTAGTGTCTAAGTCTTTAACTTGTACATATATTCCAACTGTAGGTTCCTCTCATCGAACGAAACACCTTTTTTCGTAATATTTTGCAAAATTCGGTTTCGTTTGAAAGAAATATGAACTTTGCATCAATTCCAGAGAATCGTATCAGGCACGTATTTGACCCAAATTTTTTTAAATGGCTTTATCTTTTCAACAAAGCCGGATTCCAAAAAATCGAAAATAAAAAAGGTTTCTTTTGACCTCAAGAATCTATAGTTGAAATATATGGGGAAGTCAAAGACTCACCCTGTATATTTTATTAGTCGTTATTGTGAACGACAAGAAATTTCCACTGAAATACCTCTGTTGCCATGGTGATTTATCAAAATAACTTATTTCGGTTGGTACAAAATTACAGGTGTGGAATTTTCATAATAATCAAAATCATCATAACCACCAGGACTGGCACATTACAAAGGATTTCGAACAAAGGTGAAACAATTCCATCATAAAACATTCAAGATGAATTCCTGAGGTGACTCAGTCCTTTGCCAAGCTAAAAAGACGCTCAGAACAAATCTTCGACAAAATTCCTTCGCCCTTCTAGAAACTTAATTAGTCGCATAACTTCCAAGTCCAGAATTAGTTCAACAACTTCGAACCCCAGCACCTTACGATCTTATAATTCGAGGGATAAAAAGAAAAACTTTGGTCCTCTCAGCCCCATATATATCCCGAATTAGGGTCCCGACTGAACAGCCTACTGAACTTCTGGCCCTATTCCCGGAAATCGATAAGTGAGATGGGTATTCTAGTCGTAAAACCAAACAAGAAATGGAAGGAGCATCGATGGGAACGCTCATCCATAATGAATGGGACGTTTTGGGATGATGAATTTTTTAAGGGGGCTTCGCCGGTTCGTGGAAAATGGAAATATTATCATAGCACTTTTTTGCTCAACACGTGACCCGATATCTTCGAGAATTATTTACATTTCTGGTCTTTCGCGCACGTAAAACTTATAAAACTGAAATTTGTTGGCTTTTCATTTCGTAGTTATTGATAATAAAAATACGAGGTGATTTGTTTATAACTTTCGTCGCAGTCCTCTTCATTTCCAAGTAGTCGCAGAGGTATAAACAGCGATCTCAAAACAAAAATGGAGGACATCTTTCCTAGAGCTTTGTTGTTATAAAAGAGGAGAGCGATTATTTTAGGTGTTTTTCTTCGATCTCGTGATGATTATGTGAAGACATCCAGGAATGAATGTAATATTCACCGTGTAGAGTCGAGTTCGTAAAATTCTAATCGTGTTTATAAAATTCTAAGAGTATATTGTTTAGACAGGAACATCGCCTCAGATTATTTAGTGCTAGGCATCATTTTATTCTTCATTAATTTCAATTGAATACGTGGTTTGTATCGACATTCATCGGAATTTCGTATTCATTGACATTTATCTTCAATAGGGACCAGTAACAATAAATTCTCAATAAACACTGTACGTAATGAATGCATAATTTCATGATCCTGTGTGTTCTATTTCATCTCCCTCATTTGTGGGATTTTATTATTACATATCTCTACATAAAACGTTTTTCCCTCATAGAGATTTTAGTCTTGATGAAGTTGATGAACATTCTGACAACATTGTTAATTTTTATAGAGATCAGCTTATAAATTACAGCCATTCTGTGATATTATAAATCCAGGAAAGTTTTCAAATTATTCTTATGATTTTTGATTTTTTCGTAAAATTTTATCCGGTAAAATTAGGAATCATTCGAAAACAACGCGTTTTATTCAAAAAACATGAAAATACTTCCATTTTAAAAATGATACTTCCTTTCGAAAATATGAACCGTTTATTTTTTTCAAGTGGTTTTATAGTATTTTTGCGTGGATTTATGAGTCGTCTGCGTTGTAACTTTTATATCAGTAGAAATATGGAATAAGTTTGGATTGAGGAATATGCACCATGAATGGAGTAAACAATCAACCAAAATTAAGTTCATTTGTTGAAATAGCGATTACGAAGATATGAACAGAAAAATGTTTTTTTCATTGATTTTCGACACCCTGTATCTTTCAAACGAAACCGAATTTGGCAAAATGTTATGAAAAAAAGTGTTTCGTTTGATGAGAGGAATCTACAGTTGGAATATATGTACAAGTCAAAGACTTAGACACTAATTTATCAACTTTTTTCCATTCAGTACTTTCAATCTTGCGTTTAGATGCAAGATGTTTAGATTGATATTGATTATGCTGATTAATCCTAGGTCTCTCGAGGAGAACCCTCTGAAACTACAAGCTTCGAAGCTTGTAACTTGTACGAGTTCGGAGAAGTAGTTCTAAGTTAGATTTTGCAATGTTGCCACCGCAGTATCGCTATTCTTTATGCTATCCTCGTTCCACTGACTAAATTTCGACTTCTTGAATTCTCGAATTCATTAATGTGATGCTGTATCTCCTCTTTTATATGGTCTGAGGGAGATTCAGTGCCATACAAAAGAACAAAACCACTGGGCTCTTCATCTATACAAATTATTGTAACCCATATAGATCGCCTAGATAAGAAATATTAATACCCCATGTATGGTGGTTAAATCGATAATTCTCCTAATGATATTAACCGCAATCAATGCTGAAAGAATACTAATAAAACCCCATTATTCTCTTTTTCCATTTTCCAGGTCGTTCCTTAATTGAATTTGATTATTTCAGGGGCGTGTTCAAAAATTAAAACATACTCGATTCATATAACTCGATTACTTTGGGTTGGGCTTTGAAACCAACGCATATTATACATTCCTACCCGTTTCAATATTGATTTTAATGTAATATTTCCAGTGAACATCGAACGTTTTTCCATCATTCAGATTTTAGTCTCGACAAAGTTGATGAACATTCTGACAACACTGTTAACTTGTTTGAAGATCAGAAAAGTATTAATATTCGATGATATGCAATCTAAGAAAGCATCCAGATTATTGTTTAAATTCATGATTTTTTTCCTCAAATTTTATCGTATACATTTGGGAATAACTCGAAAACGACGCGTTTTATTGAGAAAACATGGAAAAACTTTTATTTTCTGAAATGATTGCTCCTTTCGTGAATATGAACCTTTTATCTTTTCCTTTAAGTGGTTTTATGGTATTTTTGCGTGGATGTATGAGTCGGCTCCGATGTAACTTTTATTCCAGGAGGAATATCGAATAAGTTTCGATTGAGGAATATGCACCATGAAGAGAGTAAACAATCAACCAAAACTCAGTTCATTTGAAATAACGGTTCCGAAGATATATACAGAAAAGTGTTTTTTTTCATGGATTTTCGAACGAAACCGAATTTCGAAAAATGGTACAGGAAATAAGTATTTGATGAGAGGAATCTACAGTTAAAATATATGTACGAGTCAAAGACTCACCCTGTATATACTGGTTGTTCTTTCTACTATCTCACTAATATGTATACAGGGTGATTTATTTAAGTGTTTCATTAGAAATTTTCGAGGAAGAAATTGCGATACAAATTCAAAATTTTGTATTTTTGTTTTAGAGTACATGAACTCAATTTGTAAAATATTTTCAAGCCGAATCTACTTCCGGTTCTACCGGAAATGGATGTGAACTTCGTTATTTCGAATGTAACACCCTGTATATTTATACATATTTAAATTCTTCGTTTCATTCTGCAATGATTTGATGTATTATATGCGCAACCACATCAAGCGATTGTTGAGTTATTGCCTGATTCTCAAATTTTTTGACAGAAAGATTGTCACAAATAAGTGTTCATATCTTCAAAATACATCATTGTAAGAAATTTTTTTTGTAACAGTGAAACAGAGGGAAGTACGCTGATACTGCTTCTTGTATAAATTATGGGGAAATATTATACAGGGTGTCTGAAACAGGGCTTCAAAGTGAACCTCAATAGAACTATGAAATCTCATTTTTCTCAAATGGGAACCATATAATTTTATAATTCCGATCGATTGCTCGTCAAAAACTAGTTAGAGTGTGCTAAACATTTCATGTCTTTCAAATGAGTAGTTTCGCCGTTATCGAATAAAATTCGAATTTCACGACTAAAGCCAGGTTTCTTCGTCTAAACATCAGGTTTATCAACATAACTTTCAAGAACGCTATGTCAATAGTCAGAATATGACAGTTTTAAACTAAAATTTCTGTATTTAGTCATCATCAATTATTTGCTCTGTTTATTTGTCACATTCGCCGCAAATAAAGAACAGACTTTTGATATATCATTTTAGTGTACCTTTTTATTATTGCTTGTTTTGCACAGTGCTTGATCAATGAAAATAAGTTAGAATGACAATTCCCAACATTGCCTACTTTGAAATAGACGAGCATGCCACTGCATTCGACAGAATTTAACAAATAAAGCCAGGTTTATCCCATCAGTCAAATTCAGTGGTATGCTCGTCTATTTCAAAGTAGGCTATGACACTTCCTAACAAGGCAGTGTCATTCTTACCTATTTTCATTGATCAAGCACTATGCAAAACAAGCAATAATAATAATAAGGTACACTAGAATGATAGTCTGTTCTTTATTTGCGGCGAATGTGACTAATAAACAGAGCAGATCATGGATGATGACCAAATGAAGAATTTCAGTTTAAAACTGACATATGCTTACAATTGACATAGGCTATCTGAAAATTATCTTGATAAACCTGATGTTTAGACAAAGAAACCTGGCATTAGTCGTGAAATTCGAATTTTATTCGATAACGGCGAAACTACTAATTTTAAAGACATAAAATGTTTGGCACATTCTAACTGGTTTTTGACGAGCAATCGATCGGAATTATAAAATTATATGGTTCCCGTTTGAAAAAAATGAGATTGCATGGTTTTATTGGGGCTCACTTTGAAGCCCTGTTTCAGACACCCTGTATAATATTTCCCCATAATTTATACAAGAAGCAGTATCAGCGTACTTCCCTTTGTTTCACTGTTGCAAAAAAAAATTCTTACAATGAGGTATTTTGAAGATATAAACACTAATTTGTGACAATCTTTCTGTCAAAAAATTTGAGAATCAGGCTATAACTCAACAATCGCTTGATGTGTTTGCACATGTCATACATCAAATCATTGGAGAATCAAACGAAGAATTCAAATATGTATAAATATACAGGGTGTTATATTTGAAATAACGAAAATCACATCCGTTTCCGGTAGAACCGGAAGTAGATTCGGCTCGAAAATATTTTACAAATTGAGTTTATGTACTCTAAAACAAAAATACAAAATTTTGAATTTGTATCGCAATTCCTTCCTCGAAAACTTCTAATGAAACACTGTATAGTCATCGATAATAAGACTTACCGTGTGTTTCGAGCAACCGGTGCACATGTAGAATAGGCTGTACGTTTTCGCTGAGTTTGAGGAGGCGGTCCTGGCCTCCTAACTCTCGCATTGCCCACCGACGGACGCTACTGGTCCGCACGGCTTGAGCGGCGACGCACAGGCCCACATTACACGAGGGCGAGAAAGGTTGACGTTAATACCGTTGGTACTGATAGGAGCATGCGCAGTGGAACCTCGGTCGATTAGTGCTGAAACAAAATATCGAATTAGGCAACTGAAAATCTGATCAAAAGTTGCAACATATTTCAAGGGGTTTCAGTCAGAGGCGACTAGAACCTAGAACCGCAATGCTGAAAATTCGTTGTTCTCCAGTATGTCGGCACCTTCCGAGCGTCTAATCCTTTCAGGAAATGCGAGAATGTAAATGGAAATGATGACACGCCAAGGGTTTGCGGCTGGAAGAATGCCAATCGGAGTGAGTTGTGGGCGAGTGCGAGAGGAAACCGCACAATATTGGATAAATCCCTTTTACAAGTCCTGCGGGAACTACGGACCTGAGCACCTCGGATTGATCGCTATCCCATGTCGAATCAGAATTCCATAAATGTCGATTCTCATCGGAATTCCTCTGGGGATCTGGCGGCATGTGCTGGTGGATTGTTTGCATGTGTGTGCCGGGACAGTCTTCGTTATTCAAGTCGTGGAGTGATTGCGAAGCTGGAGAATCGTCCAAAACGACAATTGACAAGTGGCAGTAGGATTATTAACTCGAAAAATTCATTCCCTATTTTCCGTGTTCACAATTCATATTTTCATATTTCAGATAATACCACGAAGTGAAAGGACTTCATTGGAAAAAAGAAGAAACGCTCCTTGGTCTACATTTTTGGACAAGCGAGTTGAACCAGAATCGACCAAGTCCAATTAGTCCAATTAGTGCTGCAAGAAGTTAAGCAACAATTGGAAAATACTCGAATATCAGTAGATGAATTCCGTCAGTTTTTCAATTAATGGGCTGACTATTTCACTCATTCCATTTTGAGTAAGTAAGTTTTTTCAGCAACTCTCGTTTCTCATCGATAAAACATGCATGCCGGCAAAACTAACAAGTTGGTTTTCGAGCAATCATTTTTTTCTCAAAATCTTAGAAAGTTTCGGAAATGAATACTGTAGACTATTTCCCTCGTCTTAATTTCCACCAATGAGAAACGCGCAATTTTTAATCACAAATGGTTTCTAGATGGAAAAACTGTATGGCAGCAGCTGTCAGTAGTTTTTTCGGGTTCGCCCGCGGCAAAACTTGACAGTTGTTGTCAACGTAAATTAATAATACATACATAATGCATCCAGAATAATCTGTTCCTCATGAAATAGTCTCGTCAAATACCATTCGGACATCTAATTTTACTAGTGAAAAAAATCGAAAAAACACAATGCAAAGTAATATTTCTTTAACAAAAAGCATTCGTGCATGTGCTAAAATCCTCGTCTTCGCCTTGGATTTTTGTTGCCACCAGCACTAATGCTTCTTGTTGAAATAATACGTCTTTTCGATTTTTTTCGGAAAAATTGGATGCCCTTATAATATTACTTACGAGAAAACAAACAACGTTTAGTTAACCTATGATGAAAACTTATTTGTCAAATAGTGCAATGTGCCAATATTACTGTTGGACACATTTTCTCGTTGAATGGTCATGTAAAATACCACTCGAGATGAAATTTGAGAAGGTAAAATGAAATTTTTTCCAAAATCAAATATGGAAATGTCATTCGCGAAAATGCCGAAAAGCAACAAACTTTCATAATACAATCGAGAAATTTTGCCGGCAAAATTTCATCTCTAGTGGTATCATACCTCTTGGTTTGAGATGAAGTATGGAACCAAGTAAATATCTTTCAAACGAAAAGAACGATAGTCATGAAAATTTGGAGGTAGATACCTAAGTGCAATGGAACAAAACGCATCTGATGTACATTTTTTTGTTAATAAAAAAATTTTGAAAAATTTTGAAGCACATACCCAGCATCCACAGAAAATAAATATTTGAATGGGAATTGTCGAAACTAGGCTTATAGGCCCATTTTTTATCCACGGAAACTTGAATGGTGACAAGAGTTTGGATCTACACTGAATAACGAAATTATTCCTGCACTTCAACAGAATGGACAATTCCCACAAAATGTTCGGTTTCAACAAGATAGAGCACCTACCCAGTATGATAGACGATTTGGAAAATTCGCATCCAAAAATACCCTAGCCCGTCTTTTATAGTGGGGAGGTTCTCCGTTCGAAAAGCCTTCGATTTTTCCAAGTTTACGCCCTCAATTTTTCACCTAAAGGCTTGATTTTTTTTCAAGTTGAAGGATGTCTTGAGGGCACTCCAATTTCTTCTCTTTGAAAATAGTACATTTTTTACCGGTAGGAAAAGCCTCATATTCCTGGACGATTGCGATGATTGCTATGTCGAGGCGTTAGCCGAGACTTAGCAACACAGAATCCAGAAATGTTGCTTTTCCCACAAGATGAACATACTATTTTTCCGCAAATCGTTTGAAATTCGACAGATTCCACTCAATTTGAAAAAAATCGCGAATTTTTCCATTCATATATAGGGTGGCCCACCCCAGACGCGGTTCTCATTTTGAGGTAGTAAATGAAGACATTTTGAAAAATTTCTTTTTCGTGAAATATAAAGGGCAATCAGATGAATAATTTGAAATTGTTTTCACATATACAGAGTGTTCGATAACAAAGATATAGACCATAGTTACACCTTTTTCAATATAATAGCCTTTATGTATATGAATTCAAAAATTGAATGGCAAGCTCAAATAATGATGAGTTTATATATTTTATGCTTTAGGAGAACCATTTAAGAGAAAATGGCGAAAAAAAACGAAAAAAAGGAGTATTTTTGATTTGCAATTAATGAATAAACCCTTCAAGCCAACGAGACAAACAATAGTTTTTCGTGTAGACATATTGGCTACCCCTATGCAGAAGAAATTCAACTTTTGGATATACTGAGGGATCATAATTAATATTCAAACATCAACTACAAATAATGTTCAAAAACATTCTTATTTCAAATGGCACACCCAGTATTTCTGTACCTTGTTGAACGTGAAAATTAATATCGAAACTATCTTCAATGGGTTTCCCTATACCTAAACCTTATAGTTTTCCAGTAATTTTCGATTTTTAATTCAACTAGTTAACCTACTATTATGATTAGCGATATTCATAGAAATATTTGGAAATATTTGTGGGGAAATGATCACAATATTATTTGAAATCTGAAAAACTCATATGAAGATCTCAATAATAGTGTTGCGGTCACGCAAGATTTATTATTCCTTTATGATTTTGTACTGTTTTTCTCATTATCAATTCTTTTTTCAATTATTTTCAAATTAACTTCGCCTAGAAGGTGTAAACTGTCATTATCATTCAATCTTTCACGGTACATGCCCTTAAATTTTTCTTTATTCTGATCATTTTGAAGTTAAGCCATACGTTCAAAGAATCATGTAACAAACGATTCATTTGAAAAAATATTTGCTCAGGCGATGAACCTGTGCTCCAGTCCAACATTTTTTCTATTCTTCACATTTCATTCATAAAGGAATAATAAATCTTGCGTGACCGCAACACCATTGTTGAGATCTTCATATGAGTTTTCCAGATTTCAAATAATATAATTTCAAATAATCAAATTGTCAAACTTGACGAATATTAATTTAATTGCTGGTCTTTTCGAAGACAAAACAGTGTAAAATGATGAGTGATGATGACTTTTCCATTTCTGGGACTCCTCCAGAGCTGGTTGAGGCAGTGAATACTGCTTCATTAGAATTATTGCCAAAGAAATCTAGAGAAAAGTACGAATATGCTGATGTAGAACACTGACAGCTGTGGGGAAATATCATTTCCTTACAGTAAGGAAATGATATTTCCCCACAGTATTCACAATATTTCCTAACAGTTGGGAAATCTAGACTTTTCCCATGACAAATTTTGTGAGGAATGTCAAAATTTCCTAGCGATTTTCAGAAAAAATATTTTTTCGCGTGAAAAAATCGGCTACGGCACCGATTCTCCATTCAAGAAGTGCCTTTTATTTTTTCAAGTTTACACCCTCAATTTTTCACCTTAAAGCTTGATTTTTTTTCAAATTGAAGTTGAAGGAAGTCTTGAGGGCACATCAATTTCTTCCCTTCGAAAAAATTATTTTTTGGCATAAAAAAATC
Organism: Adalia bipunctata; assembly: GCA_910592335.1. NCBI lineage: Eukaryota > Metazoa > Arthropoda > Insecta > Coleoptera > Coccinellidae > Adalia > Adalia bipunctata. The sequence continues at coordinate 17,176,034 of OU342954.1, read as the reverse complement.
GGGTTGAATTTGAGAGTCTATGAAAATTGACTCCATAATAGTTTTTCAGCGGTTGTTCATCAATTTTTTCAGAAAATTCATTGGAGTGCTCTTGACAAATCAATTTTCTATATTTGAAAAAATAATTTATTTGAAAAGGCGATTAAATAATGCAAAAAATGATGGAAATACTGAAAAGACTTCCAGAAAGTGTGAAATCGCAGAGAACTGTCTGAAATTCCTGGAGAATTTGAAAAAAAAATCGAGCTTTCAGATGAAAAATTGAGAGCATGAACTTGGAAAAATGAAAGGCATTTTTTGAATGGGGAATCGGTGCCGTCGGACAGAGTATAACGGCCCCTTAAGAGTTGATAGGGGGGACCAAAGACTTTTGACGTGTCTATGTGAACATTTTTCAGTTTTCCCGATTAAAATACCCCCCGAACAATCTTCATGACGGAATAACGATCTTTCGGTTCGAATCGACAAGAAATCCATTACCCCCACCTCGTGGACCTCTCAATTTCGAAGTTGTTTTTTACGTTTCAACTCCGGCACCCGTGAATATTTCAAGGCGTCGAACCTCACGCTATTCGTATTCAGGCGAGGCGGGGAAAATTCCATTTGGCAGGATACCGACAAAACAGGAACATGCACGTAACCCACTTTTTTCATTCCCTCGTCGATAGACGCTGAACTTTTCCAATTACTGCCAGTCGGCTTTGATTCTAATTTTTTCCGTGTGTTTCTTTTTGATTGGATTTTTTACGCAATTTGGCCGGTCGGAATGATGTTCACCTCAGAGTTCGTGCCGTCGGAGGTGGCTGTGGTTACGTTTATTCAATAATGATTTAGTTCATTCTGCTACGGGTTTCGATGTGCCATCATTTTTTCTGCTCGGATTCGAAGTCGATGCGAACTGTTGCTCCCTCTCTACGAAAATATGTCATTATAGACCAGGGTCGTTAATTTTTGAAACAAAAAAAAATTACAGTAGGATGAAACTCATTAAAAAAGGAGGGGAATATGATCAAAATGAAAGGAAAAATAAATTACGGTCGATCCGAGTCCGGGAAGTGGGAGGGGGTGAGTTTTTAAGGATAAAAAATGGTTTTCCTTGATTTCCGGCAAAACTACAAGTCCTATGGAAAAAGGTTAAAGGGCAAAGTTGTAGGTAATAAAAAGATCTACAACTTTTGTATTTACAATTTTTTCACATAACCTCAAAATTTATATGAAAATTTCAAAAAACCAAGTTATAGGTTTTTTATTTATATCTTTTTCAAAAAAATTTTTTTTTCTACGAAATTTGGTGAAAACTTACCTTATTATATCCCGAATACACTGTAATTTATTTGATTTAAAATATTTATGTTTTCGTCTTATTTTGACTTAATATCAAAAAAGCACCCTGATTTTCAATCGAAAATTCTGACGTCAAAATATCAGCTTTTTTCAAAAAGTTTGGGGGCTTTTTGTTCGTTGAAATATCTACTCTCTGATGGTGTGAAAAAAATATACATTACTATATAAGGAGTGTTATCAGAAAATGCAAAAAATTGAAAAAACTCAAATTCGAAATTTTCAATCACTATGTACAATTTCATCAAAAAAATGTGATTGCTGCATTTTTTTTTAGGATAAAGAGTTTTTTTATTTAATTCGAATTACATTTATGTCATAGAAAATCTTATACAATATAAATATACAGGTAAATCGTACTATTGAATTTAGATACTTCAAAGCGCAATGTTTCTTTATATGAGGAACACAAACAAATTTTAATTTTTTAGGTTAAGTTACGTTAAACATACTATTTATGAAAGAAAATATTTCTATTTTTATTTAAAGTTGATTAATATAGATTAAAATACAGATAGTATTTACCTTGCTATGTAGATTCCAAACAATTCTTTGAATAAAGTAAATTTCTCACAACTCACTGAATCAAGCAATTGTATGCTAAAAATTTCGAAAATTAGAAATCCTATTGGTTGATTTGACAATTTCGTCGAATAATTCTGTGATTTGTTCAATCAACGATTTTTGAAACCCACCATTAGAGTAACTCAGTCCCCACTTCTCTATGAAATAACTTACAATGGGTTAAAAATTAACCAAAGGTCACTCAGGTATATGAATTATCTTAAAACAGCAATAAATAGTCATCTAAAAATATTATTTAAACAAGATTCTACAACTTTTTCAAAATATTGTAGATGTCTTATTAAATATTAACTTTATTAACTCATTTTTTTGTTAATTATAGAAGTATATTTCATTTTGCAATTTTTTCGTTTATAAATGAAACAGGAAATCTAACGTTTTTTGAGTAATTAAAGAGTAAATTTTTATAAATACCTCAAAATTGTACATAATGATTAAAAAAAATTCGAATTTGAGTTTTTTCAATTTTTTGCATTTTCTGAGAACATTTCCTATGGTAATGTATATTTTTTTCTACACCATCAGAAAGTAGATATTTCAATGAAGAAAAAGCCCCTAAACTTTTTGAAAAAAGCTGATATTTTGACGTCAGAATTTTCGATTGAAAATTAGGGTGCTTTTTTGATATTAAGTTAAAATAAGGCGAAAACATAAATATTTTGAATCTAATAAATTACAGTGTATTTGGGACATAATAAGGTAAGTTTTCACAAAATTTCGTAGAAAAAAAATTTTTTTTTAAAAAGATATAAATAAAAAACCAAAAACTTGGTTTTTTTAATTTTTCACCTAGATTTTGAGGTTATGTGAAAAAATTGCGAACACAAAAGTTGTAGATCTTTTCATTACCTACATTTTTGCCATTTAACTTTTTTCCATAGGACTTGTAGTTTTGCCGGAAATCAAGGAAAACCATTTTTCACCCTTAAAAACTCACCCCTCCCACTTCCCGAACTCGGATCGACCGTAATTTATTTTTCCTTTCATTTTGATCATATTCCCCACCTTTTCAAATGGGTTTCATCCTACTGTAATTTTTTTTCATTTTTTACCATTTTTGAAGGTTTCGGCCCTGGTCTATTATGAAGGATGTTTCAATCAAATTTGAATTGCGTGCCATATTTGACGAGTTTTCTAACGCATGAGTATTGCAATTGCATTCTGCAACGAGTATTAGACGTTATTTTCTCTATTTCAGTCAAATTTCGTTGAAATTCAATGAAAATTCAGATTATACAACCTTTAGTGACTTTTGTGTTGTGTCTTGACAGTTGGTGACTGTTACGAAATTGACATTTCCAAATTGACGTGTGTTGAAAATTGATAGGATCGGAAGTCAGTGCTGACAACCACGAAACGAAAAATATAACGAAAAACAATGCTGTAATGAGTTCATCACAGCACTGTTTTTAGTACTGTAATGAACTCATTACAATACTGAAATAGAGAAAATTATTTTTTCGCATGAAAAAATCGTCTACGGCACCGAAAACACTTTAAAAAGTGACTTTAATTTTTCCAAGTTTACGCCCTCAATTTTTCACCTAAACCTAAATAACTGTGGTGAGCACATCGTTTGTTTTTTCTCAATGGGGGTGAGAGAGAAATAACTGTTCTTTATTGTCCTAGATGAGAGCCATCGACCTTGGTGCTACAGCTCTCTCTATGGTCTATGAATATCTGAAGATGTTATGAAACCTTTCATAACTGGCGCATACGCCATTTTGCACTACCAATGAAACCCTGAGGATTTCCATCAAATCAATGAAAATGAAGTGGATGCTGTATAATTTGGGATCATAAATTACGTCAGCATAATTTTGTCGTGAGTAATATCATAGGAGCATCCAATTTTTCCGAAGAAAATCGAAAAAACAGGTTGCTAAGTAATATTTTAACAAGAAGCATGAGTGCTGGTAGCAACAAAAATCCGAGTCGAAGACGAGGATTTGTGCACCTGCACGAATGCTTTTTGTTAAAAAATATTACTTTCTCTATTTCAGTATCTTAATGAGTCCATGCCGCAAAGGTACGAAATCTTGTGCCTTTGTTAACGGTTTTTATAATCGAGGCATGTATCCTATTCATCATATTATAGGTATTTGATATTTTTGTATTTCATTTGTAATTTAAACATGTTGAATAAATGAATTTGAATTGAATTGAATTGAATCACAGTACTAAAAACAGTGCTGTAATGAACTCATTACAGTAATGAACTCATTACAGCACTGTTTTCAGTTATATTTTTCGTTTCGTGGTTGTCAGCACGTGCTTCCGATCCTATCAATTTTCAACTCACGTCAATTTGGAAATGTCAATTTCGTAACAGTCACCAACTGCTAAGATACAATACAAAAGTCACTAGGATGTATAATCTGAATTTTTCATTGAATTTCAACAGTATTTCACGAAATTTGACTGAAATAAAGAAAATATCGTCTAATACTCGTTGTAAAATGTAATTCCAACACTCATGCGTTCGAAAACTCGCTCCTTTTCCGCTCGTTTTCGAATTTCGCATTCGTATTGGAATAGGAGCCCATTCTGCAACTATAGTTGTAGAATTTACTGTTGCATTGTGTTTTTTAGATTTTTTTTCACAGGAAAAATCAGATGCCCGAATGGTATTTGAATCGAAAAAACACGTTGCTAAGTAATATTTTAACTAGAAGCATGAGTGCTGGTGGCAACAAAAATCCGAGTCGAAGACGAGGATTTCTGCACCTGCACGAATGCTTTGCACCGAAAAAACTGCTGACAGCTGCTGCCATACAGTTTTTCCATCTAGAAACCATTTGTGATTCAAATTTGTGCGTTTCTGATTGGTGGGAAATAGTCATCTAGAAACCATTTGTGATTCAAAATTGCGCCTTTCTGATTGGTGGAAATTAGGACAAGGGAAATAGTCGAATTTATAGAATAAGTAATGAGAAGACCAACTCGTAATATTACGAATTAGTTTGAAATTTTCGTGAAATAATAGCTGAGTACCATGTAATGATCGTTTTTCGATATCCGATACAAAGTAATTGTACCGGAATGGAACAGTAAATCTAATTGCTGCAAACAAAAAGCAACCGTGCATGTTCCATGGAGTCTATTTGTTTTGAGTTTATAATTTCATCAACGTTCGACCATTTCTGAAATATGCATCCAGAACGGACCATGAAAAACGAATTGAATTAATGATTCATAATGATTGTTGCGAAATTCGAAGCTCACTAACGCATATGACGTAGAGTGGGTGTATTTACGGTTTGAAATTTTCGAGCTATGTATGTGCAATGGGGCAAAGTGAAGCATAAAACAATAATGAATAAATGGTATGAAATAATAGTATATTCTAAAACTAGTTGCAGAATGGGATCCTATTCCAATACGAATGCGAAATTCGAAAACGAGCGACGAAGGAGCGAGTTTTCGAACGCATGAGTGTTGGAATTGCATTCTGCAACGAGTATTAGACGATATTTTCTCTATTTCACTCAAATTTCGTGAAATACTGTTGAAATTCAATGAAAAATTCAGATTATACATCCTAGCGACTTTTGTGTTGTATCTTGGCAGTTGGTGACCGTTAAAGAATTGACATTTCCGAATTGTCGTGTGTTGAAAATTGATAGGATCGGAAGTCATTGTTGACAACCACGAAAAGAAAAATATAACTGAAAACAATGCTGTAATGAGGTTATTACAGCACTGTTTTTAGTTCTGTAATGAAGTCTCTATGATACTGAACAGGAGAAAAGAATATTTTTATCTTCTCCCATAGAATCATGTGTCCATTATTCTACTGATTTTGAGCTGTAATAGCATCTGTAAACCAAGCCCGATAGTTATAATAACTCACGCCTATAACTAATACAAATAGGAAAAACAGCTCACCAAATGAATAGAAAAAAGTCGGATCGATCAGGAATTCTATTTCATACATCAAGGTAATGTTCTCGCCATACATTTCTACATTTCTTTTGGTCCGAATATCCAAAAATTGCAATTTGAAAACGTGAATTTTTGACGTTTGCTACGCGATTCGATTCTCGACCACAGTCACAGAGATCACTTTTGACAACTGTTATCAATTGTGGAAATGCAGATTAATTCGAATTTTACTGAAGAAGTCGAAGATAAAGTATAGTATTCTATTTGCGGTAATGGTCATAAAAAACTTGATGAATCACACCACTCGCCTGACGGCTCGTAGTGCAGAATTCATCTGCGTGTGTTATGACCTACATTACCGCTCTTTGAATAATATACTATTATATACCGTTGCTACGTTGAATAGACGTGACTCGTAGAATTTTGTAACTTTGCTTTAGAAACAGAAATTCAACCAGGCGTATATATGTACGTTGGTATAATATATGTACACACATCGTTAAAACTCGCCCCCCCCCCAGGTTTCTCAAGAAATAAACAATGTATGTTCTGAAATGATATGAATATTTTCCTTCGTTTCAATTGCAATAAACATATTTGATGAAAAATCTTTGTTTATAACTCTTTGCTGAATGCAGGACGAGGAAAAATAAAATTCACTTTTTTTAGTATTTTTTCAGGAAAGAGATGATAGTCGGACGGAGCCATATCTGGTGAAAAATGGGGGTTTTCTAGTAATTCTTAACCTAAATCACTAATTTTTTGCATGACAACATGAGATTTGTGTACTGGGGCGTTGTCCTGTGAAAACAAAACGCCTTTGAATAGCTTTCCGCGTCTTTTATTTTTATTTTTTTCCCGTAGAGTGGTCAGTTGTCAGTGAAGTCTAATAATAATCTCCCTTATCCAAAAAATCCATTATGATTACTCCATGGCAATCCCGAAAAACTGAAGCAAGAACTTTTCCACCAGATTTTTGGACACGAAACTTCTTAGGTCTTGGAGAACCAGAGTGTCGCCATTCCATCGATTGTTGCTTTATTTCTGGATCGTAGAATTCTGTTCAAGAAGTCTACATCGTTCTCAAATCGAGGACAGATCGAACGCGATGCTTCTACCCTTGCATGCTTTTGGTCAACATTCAAACATTTGGGGATCCAGTTTGCAGAATTTTTCTCATGTCCAAATTGACGTGAACGATAGGATGAACGCGTTCGTATGAAATCTTCAGTGCTTCAAATATCCGTTTTAGCCCAATTCGACTGACACAGAAACTGGCCTTCCCGATCGGTCATCATCTTCAATGAAACATTTACCTCTTTTGAAGCTTGCAGTCCAATTTTTCACGGTCACATACGAAGGACATGGACCACCAAGGGTTTTAAGCATATCTGCTTACCTCTTAACTTAATTATTCGATTTTTACAATTTGGGTGGACATCTTTTTTTTAAATTTATTGCGTAACTTTGGTTTACTTTTTTAACGTCGAACTCTACTATGACACTTCTAATAAGTTATTGTTCGTTGATATGGTATTGCAATATTTTGTTTATGTATGGAACTGGTCTAGGCTAACTAGATATCAATACATCCTCGTAAGAAAAAACAAGTCTATCAACGATATCATTAATGTCCTAATCGAAATGTATGGTTCGACAAAGCTTCTTGATGTAAGGTTACTATTCTTGCCCGCTCAAACATAGAAATTGGATGTCCTGGCATTTCAACGGAATATTCCCAATGTTACAATTATCGAATCTACTAATCTTTCCGGATTTCGATCTTAGTGTTACCGCGCAGACAATGATTTTTGCACGGTGTGAAGTAATTTAATGAATGACAGGGAACGCATTCAGTCTCATTGACCTTGCCGCAGAAGTATAAAGACTGAACGGATAATTGAAGTCCTTAATCGTATCGAATGGAGAAGTTAGAGGAAGTTTGCGCTACGACAGTCGATTACAGAAATCGAGTAGATGTAGCCATGAAAGCTTTGTCCTCCAAGTTCAAAGTTGAAGGTTGACTGAACACGAGCACAGGGTGGAAAGATATAAACAGTGCTTTGACCTGGAAAGCACTCTATACTCACTAGCCGCGGAAGGAAATCGTACATATCCTGGTATGAGATGGGTGCGCCGAACTTAGACGGGTCACATCCAAACGTAAGGTCTTCTGGTAGACTCATCTAGCGTGATAATGAAGAGGGGTTTATACCGTTCGACGTTCAGTTCAAAACGCGATTCGGGATTTCTCACGATAGAGACCACCGATTTATATGGAGTTTTCACGATTATTCAATTGGAAAAGTTCTTCAAGTGGGAAAGTTCATAACTTTTTTTTTCGTCGAAAAAAAAACATTAATTTTTTTTCACTCGAAGAAAAAAAAAATTTATGAACTTTCCCATTTGAAGAACTTTTCAAATTGAATAATAGTGAAACTCTCATATAAATCGGTGGTCTCTATCGTGAGAAATCCCGAATCGCGTTTTGAACTGAACGTCGAACGGTATAGACCCCTCTTAAGGTTAAAAGAGGTAGTGGAGTCAGAGACTCCAGATATCTAAATAAATTTTGATACTCGAAGATCCTGAAGGATTTCATTTTTCCTAAGGCGTCGTACAAATTTCTCAAATCCAAAAACATCCTACTGATTTTCCTTCCAAGAGCTTCCTCCTTCAGAATTTAAATTTACGAGCTTGCAATCGCACAACTCAGGACTAATTCCATTAGCCACCCTCGATGAGTTCCCGTATAAATTCAAGAATTAGCCTCAGAGAAACAGCTAATCCATTTGGATTCAGCGGGTTCGGGTTTCTATCTTCCAAGATCAGCCAGGATTCGACCAGTTCTTGGCGGTTTGTTCGTCTCAAGATTTAGTTGAATAACAACCCTTTGAATTGGGGTAGGGCTATAATGCATCAATAGTTTTAATTAATCTGACTGGTTAAGTGAAATATGTGATGAGATTTTTGAGTTCAAATATTCAGTATTCAGTTGAATAATTTTTTACTGACTTTTTCGAAAAAATTGGGAATTCCTCGTGAGGTTCAGGAAAATATTCTTGAATAAAACATTTGAACTGTTATTTGAAGGCTTAAACTTCATTTGGGCTGACAAAACCAGCTATCTTTCATTCTTCAAAGATATTTTAGGCCTCTGCTTAGCCCCAGTTTAATCAATGAACGTACTGAGCCCCTGATGATATCGGGTGTTTTTTTAGAGTGATAGAATTTTCGATAGGGATAATTGTGATATGACAGAAGGGAGAAGCCATATTGTTTAGACATTGTTGTTCAGTAAGCATTGACAAATTATCATGAAAAGACTCCCATGCAACAACGTTCATAAATTGTTGAAATTTATTTTCAGTGTTTTATTCGCCAAACTTATACAGCACTTCGTGAAATTTATGGTTTACGTAATCGTCCATCAGAGCAGCTTATTCGTCGAACTATCGATAGATTTCGGACAACATTTTCTCTACTCAATGCAACAACAACAACAAGACAAAGAATTGTAGGTACTGAAGAAAATATCCCTGCTGTCAGTGATAATTGTAGTATGTTGAACACACTGTATATTTCGTACGTGATATAATAAGATTAGTGCGACCTCCCTTTAAGACCTACAGCGGCACGTAAAGCCAGAGCTCTAGGTCTCATTATTGCCAGTTATGTTTATCAAATATAATGTTATTAAAACAAGTAAACATTTATAAAATATATATAACAATTGGCTAGGGAGAGTCATTCAGTGATTCATTCAGAAGCGTATACGTATTGACCGCTTGTTAGTCAACAGCAAGAATCTGTAGTAAACATATATATTCAATGTAAGTTCAGTGAATTGAATCCCTTTGATGAGTCTGCCAGGTATTATTCTTCACCATCCTTAACTGCATAACGATTGGTCGAACGAACCCTAGCTGGGTACATCACATGGCGATCCTGCCAGTTCTATGCAGTTAAAGGTCCAGGGTCCAGAAGGTTTTCATAAGGATTTGGATATGATATGTGACTTCATCAAAAATTCGTAGTTCAACCAACAAGCAAGATGGGATTAGGCCAGTCCAAGCAAGACGAGATCATCATTGGCCAGAGATCCAAGAAGCTATGAAGCCGACTGTACAACTCGAGGCAAGGTCGCAAGGAGAAGCCACCAGGAGGATGTAGTGTAAGAACTATTTCTTTTCCCCTGTTATGTCATGTCGTGAAGTGAAAAGTGATGAACTAATTGCTGACTTAATTGATGTGAAAACATCAAAAATGAGCCGCGAGAACATAGTGAACGGGCCGATAGTGTAAATAATGAATTAATCAAGATTTTGAATTTAACAAATTATGTAAATTGTCAAGTCGGAACCAAATTTTCTCAAAGCATCGCAATGTTTTTTTATCAGAAAGGAAATTCGTTTCATTCAAATCGAGGTCGTGACCGCAAGGAAAATCCTAGCGGACAAAATTTTATGTCAGCGAAGAAGATTTCGGACAAGGTCAATGTCGCCAGTTCACCTATCGTTCCGAAAACAATAACACCTCGGAATTAATTGTTCAATATGATTATCGACCAAATTCCGTTTGATTTTAGAAGAGTATAGCTTCACGGTTCATCATGTAAAAGTTTCAGAAAATTTTTTCAGCACATGCCTTATCGCGTATTAAAAATAAAGTAGAGACGAATACCTCCGATGGCAAGGACTGATCACCTTGTTGTTGTGGAAGTTTTAAAACGTCCAGTAAATTGAGTAAAGACCACTTTCAGAAAAAGAATTTCATAATTTGAAAAATCAACATTCAGAGGATTACAATGAAAATTTAATATATAATGTGAATTCACAAATTATTTTCAATAACCAGGACATCCGATCGGCGTAAGACTTAGGTACATCGTTGAGGAAACTGGAAAATTTATGCGCAGAAAATAATATATTAGAATTGTTCCTCATAAAGCTAGCTAGCAATATAAAATTTTTGAATATGTTGTCAAATTATAAGAATGAAATTCTAGGAAGATACTGAAAAATTAATGTAATACGAGATGTAACGCGTATAAAAGATCAAGGCAAATCATTCTGAACGATGTTCACATGCTTCCAACCGGTAGACATCCAGACATGTTTAGTTTAATTTTCAGAAACCTAGTAGATTATTTCCTCCAAATTTAAAAAGCCGTGTAGATCCAGTTTACAATTTTGACAACTCTTGGATATATAGGTTGCAAACGGCATAGAAAGATGCTAGAGAAAACTTGGTGAAGGTAAAAATTGAAATGAAAAGAATTGTAACTCTCATAACAAGTGAATAGAATTATTCAGAGACCGATGTAAACATTAGTTCAGGTAAATATCGTATTAAACTTTGTAGATGTAAGACCCATATTGAGACTGATATTAAAGATATAGATATTAAGCTATAGATAAGTCAAAAAAAAAATATTTTTACATTTGTATAGAAAAATTTTTTTTCTCTCAAAGAGGAAAGGTGTAGTATGTTGAACACACTGTATATTTCGTACGTGATATAATAAGATTAGTGCGACCTCCCTTTAAGACCTACAGCGGCACGTAAAGCCAGAGCTCTAGGTCTCATCATTGCCAGTTATGTTTATCAAATATAATGTTATTAAAACAAGTAAACATTTATAAAATATATATAACAATTGGCTAGGGAGAGTCATTCAGTGATTCATTCAGAAGCGTATACGTATTGACCGCTTGTTAATCAACAGCGAGAATCTGTAGTAAACATATACAGGGTCTTTCACGAGGAACCTCACCCATATTTATACGGGAAACTACTGAACGTATTTTCATGAAATTCAGCACTTCAGCAGTATTTCACGATGCTGATGAAATCTAAAATATTTTCAAGGCATGAGCACCTCCGGTTTTTCCGGAAATGACGTCAACTTCCGTTTTTCAAATTAGAACACCATGTGGATATTAACTCAGAAAATATCCATTTTAGGGCAAGGGTGTGATGCATACACTCACATTATTTTTCAACGTAGATTCAATATCTGCCATAAAAAAATGGGGTTCTAATTTGAAAAAATTGATTTTTCACGATTTTGTCATCCCTAACTTTGAAAGCGATTTTTTCACCCCCTGTATCATGAATCGCGATTTCGATTTTTAAAGTGGATACATAAATCTTACATCTTGAAAAATCCCAAAAATGAAAATTTTCCATCCAAAAACCTCGAAGTTATTCTTGTTTCAGCGGAGCTCTATTTTCGATTTTTTTTCTCTTTTTTTTTCGCTCAGAGAGAACTTTCCAACCAAAACTGAAAAATGTTACATCGAAACAACTTGAAATTTTCTAAGGAATCTATTTCTGCAATAAGAAAATGGTGTTCTAATTTGAAAAACGGAAGTTGACGTCATTTCCGGAAAAACCGGAGGTGCTCATGCCTTGAAAATATTTCAGATTTCATCAGCATCGTGAAATACTTATAAGTGCTGAATTTCATGAAAATACGTTCAGTAGTTTCCCGTATAAATATGGGTGAGGTTCCTCGTGAAAGACCCTGTATATTCAATGTAAGTTCAGTGAATTAAATCCCCTTGATGAGTCTGCCAGGTATTATTCTTCACCATCCTTAACTGCATAACGATTGGTCGAACCTATCCTAGCTGGGTACATCACATAATGTTAATGAAGATCCAGATTTCTCTATTTGTCGACGTTCACGACGAGTTGGGCTCTGTGCATCCACCACATGGAAAATTTTGCGAAAAGATTTTGATCTACACCTATACAAGATCTTGTTAATAGTGAATCACAGTAATGTCATATTCTACACGCATGATCTTTGGTCCTTTCTTTATAAAATCTAATCAAACTTTATGAAATGAAAGTAACAAAAAATAAAATATTCTTAGATAAATTGGGATAAACGAGATTCATTTTGTCCGCATGCTATGGACAAAATGACAAACCGGCAACAGGCAACTGTAGTTTTCTACTTAAAGTTAAAAACTACTGACAAAGTTCACCAATGAAACGCTTGGTTCTTCTAAGAACATCAGCACAAGATGCGTGAGCCCAATGCAATCAATGCATGCATCATAACCAGTCTTTTCCAAAGCTAATTCTGGGGAAGACTGTTTTTTTCCCGATCCAAATCGGGGAAAAACGTCTTAACAATAGACAGATGGACAATCGTCTTCATCATCTCGAAAGTTGCTAGGAACATTTTCTTCTTCATCGTCTTCTTTAAATAATGCCCTAGGGACTTGTCTCCTGCTCTTCTTTGGAGGAGGTATAGGCTCATTTTTTGATTCGATTGCAATCATATCAGGTGTAGAAGTTGAAACTGAGTACGTTTATCGAGTCTTTGGCTCACGTTTGCCTTGTCCAGTTATGAATCGTCCTTTAGGGGATTGGAGGAACCTCCTTATAGGATTAGCAATGGTAGGTTGAGATGCATTGCCTTTATCAGCCGCAGATGAATATTTTGTTATGAATATGTTAAGACAAGTCCTGGCTTTTTATTTGCTGATGGAGTCTGGGATGAATGGTCTCGGTGTTGTCCGGTAGATACGGTTAATTCTGCTGAAATACCTATGTCATTTTGTCCGTTCACTGTAGGTATATGCCATTTTGTCCAAAAAGCGTTATAAAACTAGAAATTTATCGAATAAATACAAAAAGTATATTTAACATAAAAGGAGCTTCGTGAATACAATGACTATTGAGTAAAGTTCAAAATGAATGCATAAATGAAAAAAAATGGTGAAAACTGGCCATTTCTTATAAAAATTTGGCTCAATGAGACAAACTCGTGACCTATTGATTTCAATTATCACACATAACGACCAAATGAACTAGAGTTGCACTCGGGTCGTGTGATATGGAAGGCAGTTCCGCATTTGATACCTCCAAACTCAAGTTATGATATATCAGAAAGAAAAGCATGTCTCCAAAGGGAATCGTTGTAAACACATCAAGAGTTTATCAGATACAACGCATTCATTGAAATAAATTCGTCCAGGTGAGTTCGAGAGGGAATTGGTGGTCTGATTCTTTACTAGATGTCGCCTTGACGTACACTGTTCCTCAAGACTTTGTCTAGTTTTGTTTAAGAGGACCTCTGTTCCACTCCAATTTTCATCGTTGTAGGGTTATGTTATACTGAAGAGATCAGAACAAGATCGGAACCTAAGTAGATTTCTACCCACTTCGATGAGGTTAGAACTTTCGCAGTTCCCTGGTTGAAGATAATGGCAAGTTCGTGTCGGATCCATGGCGGTTGTTGATATTTATATCAATGAACGCGATGTATCTGATAAACTCTTGATGTGCTCAAGTTATGATGCCTATACTCCATTCACTTTTATTTAATCACATAGGTCATGGTTTCGTTTTCAAGAGTTGGTGCACCTGATGAAAAGTCTATGCGCGTACAGAAAATATCGTTAATGACAAAACGACGTTGCCAGTTTCTTTGTTTACATCAAACTAAAAGTATCAAAGAGATGCCACATTTTGTTGGTTCGAATCGATCGGCGATTTTGGGGCGAAATATCGATAGGAAATCGCCTATTTTTCCGTTCTTCGTCGTCCAGAAGAAGTTTCCCGTCGATATGAGAAATTTCGTGCAAGTGTCATTTTTTCCTTTCACGACTTTTGGCATGAGTACGAACGGCAAATTTGAATTGGACCAAAAATCGATTTATAAGCATAAATAAAGCGAAAGTAAGTACTTATCGACCTGTTTAGTGTTTACACTTGATAACGACGTTTTTGTAGATATCTGACCGTTTAGAAAGATTTCAAACGAAATTCCGGTCCCCCAGAAGTTTGGTTAGTTTCGGTATCGTTTTTGGTGCTCAAAATTTATTTGGAATGTGAAAATGGACAAAAAAGGCTTCCTTATACGATCTTCTAACGAAAGCGACCGGAAAATATGGTTCAGGTAGGATTTTCGAGAAATTATTAGGAAAGAACTTGCAGAATGAAATTGCACGATTTTCGTAAGTAAACGGGTTCTGGATGGCCATCATCGGTCTCTAAATGATTATTGTTGATCGTTTTCACGTTTCAGAAAAAAAACACCTCGAAAAAGCTAAAAACAAAAGAAGAAATATGACTATATTGCATTCAACGGTAGGTGAATTCAGATTCCGATGAATTGAAATGTCTCACTGGAGCTTTCATTCCTATCAATCCTTTGCCGAAAGTAGAAGTAGGCTATATTGAACCAGAATACATAGGTTTTTTCCATATTCCAGGAGTTTGTGTCTCATTTTAGAACAGGTGAATGATAAATGTGAAGCATATGTTTGACCTATTCCATTTTATTTTTACAAACCTACTGTGGTAGTAATGTATGAATATTTTTAAAACTAATAAATTACTATACAGTCAGAATATTTTACTCATTGTTCATAAGATCAAATAAATGAAATGTATATCTATAAAGCTTTCAGGAATTGACATTCTTGCTTATTAATTTATAACCAAAACTCAGTTACTATTGCATTGAAATCATTAGTTTCCTTGTGAACAAATTCGTTAATTTAGTTATTATGTTTATTCTCTTTGTGATGAATGAATAAAACTGTTATTTATTCGAAATAAAGAAATATTAGAAATAAAAATATTATACACCCTCACAATCATATCACATACAATATCATGATGAAAACAAAGCACATCGATAAATCTTTACAATCATTAATCCAAAAACTCCTTTACCTATATGAAGAATATTGTTCACCATTTTCTGTTGTGTTCTCCAAAATGAAATATACATTCTGAGAAATACGCTAAGAATGTAGAAAGGCCAACATAGTGTTGACTTGGAACATAAAAATATTTTGAGAAACGTCATAACTTCGATACATTGTGGAATGTGTCAAATTTCCAAGGCCAGAGTCGTGATTTTATAATTGTGAATGAAGTATATGTCATTTTGTATACATATAATTATGTCGTTTTGTATGTATTTCCTCCTTATCATTGTTATAAATGAACTGCATCAGAGTTTCCTCATTTTTGGGTCTGGTCGACTCATTCAGGAAGCTTGAGCCTGTCCCAACTAAGTCTTCAGTTCGACGTCCCAGAACAACTCATCGGTGATCCAAGACCATTCGTGACGTCGTCAATGTCGAAATCGTCTAGACTCCACAAATATCCTTCAATAATGCCCCAATATACGTCCCGCACGTGTTCAATTCTCCTTAACATCTTGTGAAATCAACTGGCGGAGCATAGGCCATTAAGTCCTTCGACATACATCATAGACCGAGTATGCCGTGCCCTCTGATACGGGCCAGAACACATATCGGATCAGGCCCGATGTAATTCACCGCAACACGGTAGCATCCAGCTTGATTAGGTCGCCTAATGAGCCTTTCTCATCAGGAGACCAATGACGAGCCGGTAATGTTATTGGGACGAATGTACAGGGTTGCTGGCTTCGCATATAAAGCAAGGGTTAATGACGTATGAAAGACAATGGGGAGGATCTAGCACTTCGGTGAGAAGTCTGACGGTATTAGTCTGCAGCTGATTTAACGTTAGAGTATGCGCACAAGGTTTTGTTTTTGATGATCAAGTTTCCAGATGAGATAAATCGAAAATTCAATCGTTGATGTGAATGGGCATTTCCAGCCATTTTCAGAAAAAAATATATTTTGACATATTGGATTCTCACGTAATTCGTATTTTCTGAGTTAATATCCACTTTAGGGCAAGGGTGTGATGCATACACTCACATTATTTTTTAACGTAGATTCAATATCTGCCATAAAAAAATTGGGTTTTAATTTGAAAAAATTGATTTTTCACGATTTTGTCATCCCTAACTTTGAAAGCGATTTTTTCACCCCCTGTATCATGAATCGCGATTTCGATTTTTGAAGTGGATGATACATCAATCTTACATCTTGAAAAATCCCAAAAATGAAAATTTTCCATCCAAAAACCTCGAAGTGATTCTTGTTTCAGCGGAGCTCTATTTTCGATTTTTTTTAGAATTTTCCCGCTCAGAGAGAATTTTCCAACCAAAACTGAAAAATGTTACATCAAAATAACTTGAAATTTTCTAAGGAATCTATTTCTGCAATAAAAAAATGGTGTTCTAATTTGAGAAACGGAAGTTGACGTCATTTCCGGAAAAACCGGAGGTGCTCATGCCTTGAAAATATTTTAGATTTCATCAGCATCGTGAAATACTTATAAGTGCTGAATTTCATGAAAATGCGTTCAGTAGTTTCCCGTATAAGTATGGGTGAGGTTCCTCGTGAAAGACCCTGTATTGATATATTGTTTATCCTGATTACTCCTAGGTCTCCTGTGTAGACCCCTCTGAAATTACAAGCTTTGAAGCTTGTAACTTGTGCCGAGTTCGGAATGAGCAGTTGTGTTCTGCGTAGGCTTTGTTACTGTGTCCTTACGCCACCTTAGGCACAGCACTGTTAATTTTTGACCCAACAGTGAGAATGGTGGCCCCTACCGAGACTAGAAAATTTCTTTCCTAGCTCGGGATTGAACTTGAATAAGTTCCGATTAAGGAATATGCACCATGAATAGAATACCCAATGAACCGAAATTCAGTTCATTCGAAGGAACAGTTCCGAAGATATAAACAGAGAAGTGTTTTTTTCAAGGATTTTCGACACCCCGCATCTTACAGACGAAATTTTGAAAAATGGTATAAGAAAAAAGTGTTTCGTTTGATGATAGGAACAGGACAGCTCAATTTCTATGACTTTTATCTTGTCCAGATGTTGCCGTAGTAGGTAAGACACAAGACACAACAGATTCGAAGAAAGTGGGAAAATCATAGAGCTCGGGGTATTCTTTGTTGCCGACAAAGTATCAAAGTATAAAAAAATGAAAGTAAGTATTAAAAAATGAAAATATGAATTATAGAAATCGGTATAAATTGTGGTAGAAAAAGGGCGGTAACGAAAGAGAACAAATGCTGAAAATCCAACTTTCTATCCGACTCGTTTGTAGAATCCGACCAACTACAATGTTTCACGTAACTTTCGCCATAAACTATATGCATTATTCATCATATTCCTCACAGGGCGAAACCGAGAAAATTCATTCCGCTAAAGCAAGACCAGACTAGAAGATGAATAATAACACTGCTTCATTAGAAATTTTCTACTCATTACGGGAGACTTTTCGCAAGACCTCTCACAAACTGAAGGATCTGTTTGTTTTAATGAATTTCGTTGGGACCTGTAACGCGAATTGCGTCTAGAGGTTTCTTGTTTTCCAGACGAGGAAAAACGTCAAAATAACCGGGAGATAATTCAGTTTCAGTACCTTGAGGTATTTGTACGTGTCTTTCGGTTTCCTTTTTCACGGAGGAAAAGGAACAGTGAGTGTTGTTCCTGAATTTCTCCCGGAATGCGTTTTATTGGAAGGAAAGATTCGTTTCGTGAAAGGTGAGGATCTTTTGTTTTTGATCTTTCCGCTGGAGGAAAGGTTTATTGCGAAAAAAGTAGGTGTAAATAGAGTGCGTTCTCAAAAGTAGGACCTAACTAAACAAGGAGACGTAGACTTCTCTGCGAGATCTCAGAGAGGTTAAAATGTGACTCCTATTGCGAGATCCCAGAGATTGCTCTATGCTCGTACTGAACGATATTCTTAATTAATTCTTTTGCGAGAACACAAATATAAAAATGGAAATTCTCTTGCGAGCTCTCAAAGATGTCACGAATGTAATCAAAACGAGAAATTCTTAATCCAAAGACATCTCGAATGCAACCAGAATAAGAACACAAAACAATAATGTGATCTTACTTCGCTTAAAGGTTTTCTTAATCCTTTTTTTCGGGTTAATCGCCTTCGAGAATGTTTATCAATATACAGGATGAGTCTTTGACTTGTATGCATATTTCAACTGTAGATTCCTCTCATCAAACGAAACACTTTCTTCTCATGCCATTTTCCAATATTCGGTTTCATTTGAAAGACACAGGGTGTTGAAAATCCATGAAAAAAACACTTTTCTTTGCATATCTTCGGAACCGTTATTTCGAATGAACTGAATTCTGGTTGATTGTTCACTCTTTTCATGGTGCATATTCTGAATCAAAACTTATTCCATATTTCTCACCGCGTAGTCGACTCATAAATTCATTAAAAATAATATAAAACTACTTGAAAAAGATAAACAGTTCACACTTTACCGGTCCATCCGGAAAATATGAAAAATAAGCTCAATGAAACACAAAATTCAGATAAATGAATGATGAAAATCGATACAATCTAATCCTATGAGTAGGAGTGAAAAAACAATGCTTTATGAGATATTTTAGAGATATCGTGGCAAATATGAACAAATTATTGGTGTTCACAATAAAATATCCAGGAAGATCGAAGAAGGAACCTATTTTGGTGGGAGAGATAATATGGCTTTTTGGATATATTTGGGCAAAAATGAGTGTTTTTGTTAAGAAATATCGTGTTTTTAACAATATTATTCGAATGAGGTTAGTACTTGAGTATTCCCTAAATGTATTAACACAATTTCAATCGAGAAATATGGAATTTGGGGTCTTAGAAGAGAATCGTAGCAGGCACGTATTTGGTTCAATTTTTTTTTCAAATGGCTATATCTTTTCAACAGAGCCTAATTCGGGAAAATGGAAAAGGAAAGATGGTTTTTTTGACGTCAAAAATCAACATTTGTAATATATTTAGGTACAAGTCAAAGAATATTTTCTGAGGGGCGTTTCAATATAAGCGCAAGATTTCAATTGCGATGTTTAACAATCATAATGTCACATCATTACTCGGTGAAACAACGCGTCCTAATTGCCAAAATTATTCAGCAACGGTGAATGGCGAACGGTATCGTGCTTTGATAACACAGTTTCTTGTGCCTCATTTGGAAGTTATTGATCTTGACGACATGTGGTTCCAGCAAGACGGTGTCATATGTCATACCGCCGGTGAAACATTTGCGGTCTGGCGCGAGTTTGATCGTGGTCGTGTCATTTTTCGATTTCGTGACCAGAATTTGCCTCTACAGTCTTGTGGTTTAACGTCTTTAGACTCCTGACCGTAGGGTTATCTGAAGTCACAGGTTTGTGCCAATATGCCTGCAACCATCCAAGCATTGGGAGCCGAAATTAGAAGCTTTATCAATGAAATACCACCACATGTGTTCAATAAAATTATTCAACTGAGCCCCTGGCTAAGTGGTAGAGCGTTTGAATTAGGACCCAAAGGTCCGAAGTTCAATCCTGAGCTAGGGAAGAAATTTTCTAGTCTTGGTAAGGGCCACCATTCTCACTGTTGGGTCAAAAATTAACAGTGCTGTGCCTAAGGTGGCGTAATGACACAGCAACAAAGCCAACACAGAACACAACTGCCTACTCCGAACTCGGCACAAGTTACAAGCTACGAAGCTTGTAATTTCAGAGGGGTCTCCACAGGAGAACTAGGAGTAATCAGGATAAACAAAATATCATTCATAATAGACCTTAGGCACTTCATTTATGAAGTCTAGACAGAAGATGTCACTTGACTTCGTCCTGTAAATATTTTCTTTTTCTACTTTCAGCACTTTAGCTTCCAAAGTATTTTTTCATTTGATGATAGCTAGATAAAACTAAGGACAAGAAAGTTTCGTTCG
This sequence comes from Adalia bipunctata, assembly GCA_910592335.1. NCBI lineage: Eukaryota > Metazoa > Arthropoda > Insecta > Coleoptera > Coccinellidae > Adalia > Adalia bipunctata. Next base: position 17,155,615 of record OU342954.1, on the reverse strand, counting down.
ATTATGTCTGCCATTAAAAATGACTATTCCCTCCTCCAGCATACATATGTTCTCCGAAGTCCGAGCCAACTCTATGAACATAAATACCACGTTCAAATCATCAGAAGTAACGCAACATACACAATGGGAAACCATTTTTCTATGAAACACAATACCAACATAGCCATTACTCATCAAGTCGAAAGTAAGCCTTGCAGAATAACCAGAATTCTTTTGATCCATTAATAAATGTCGATACAAGAGAGAAGCCTCTATTATTAACGACTCTGGAAAACAGGTCTGAAATTTCATATAGGTGGATATCCTTTCATTTCTGGAGAGCCGCTACCTGATACATTCAGGCTGGACCTATACGAACGGGAGTTGCACTTTCCTATCGATTCTGGCGGGAACAAGGCATGATTAAATCAGTTGGACTGGAAATTCTATATCTACTTTCACTGCTCTGCTACGAGTTTTTGCTCCCTCTCTGAGGTTGAACGATTTTTATACTCGTATCCCTGGAATATGAACGAAATGCGAAAGCGATTTTTTGCTTCCCCATTAGAGAGCATTGAATGCGATGTTTTTTGGAAAAAAACAACTGACGTAACAAAAAATCGTGATGAGGTCGCACCTTTCTACACATTTCTTAAAAATGGCTATATCTCCTTCAAAAAACGCAAAACAAAATAAGGAATCTGCAGTCAGTAAACAAATTATTAAAGAGAAAACAAAAATCCTCGTCACCCTGATGTAGGAGGAAGGAGAAGATGCTTCTTTCGCTTCCTCAATTTCTCCTCCCCAGAATGCCTCCGAAGACCCATATCCCCATAATCCATTTCAATCATCGGCCAATTACAACCCCGAACTGTTTTTATGAACTCCGTTATCAATTTTCAGAACTTCCCTTGTTCTTGATTGCCAATAATGCGAAGGTTTTCAAGCCCCATCGTTGTTCTTAATTGGAACGGAAGACCCATATTTCCATTTATAGGGTTGGGAAGTGAAGTACATTTTGACGCCACTTCATCACCTAAAATTTAATTTATGCGTTCTTCATGCATCATGCTAGAATATGCTCTGGCATTGTTGTTGGAAGTGTTGTTTCGATCGTTAGCTATGCGTATAGAGCTTTAGTTTGTGGTCATCCATAATTCTATGAATTATAACGGGGTATGTTTACGGTTTGGAGCACATTCGGTACGTCAGAGAGAATAACTTTGGGTAGAAATTCCTTGCTTATCCTCTTAGTTCTTGAGTTTTAATTTTTTTGTACTAATATGAAGGGTGTTTCAAACTGCGCGGTTGTTTCAAGAATGAATGAAATATAGAGGGCGCACTGAATTCGTCTGGGTATTTTGACATTTAGGAAGTGTGATGTATGACATTTATAAAAATGGCTTCGTACACGATACAACAACGAGTTCAAATTGTTGAAACATTTTATGAAAATCAGCGTTCTGGGAAGTGTTTTCAGAAATTTACTTGAATTTTATGGTTAACATAATCGTCCATCGCACTATTGGTCGAGTTTTTGAAAAATGTTGGGAGACCAGTTCGGTGAGAGGCAAAAAAATTGAAAAATACAGTCGTAGCGGTCGAAAATATTATTTTGTCCGTGAAAGCGATGCTGAAGACCCTGAAATGTCCATAAGACGATGTTCAAAACAAGTGGGTCCACAACATGGCATATTTTACACAAGGATTCATTCCTGAAGGCAAATAACACAGGAATTAAAGCCATTAGAATCATTAGATAATTTGATACCTCGTTCATTGGTCAATTTCATCAATAAACAACCAGCCAATTGTCGTATCGGTGAGGAAAATCCACGAATTATTTATGAGAAACCTACGCATCCTAAACGAGTCACGGTTTGGTGTACATTATGGTTAAGTAGTGTATTTGGACCTTACTTCTTTGAAAATGCTGCTGGTGAAGCTGAAACTGTCAATGGTGATCGATACTACCGGATGGTTATCGAATTTTTGTGGCCTGAATTAATGAAAATTGATCTAGAAGACATTCGGTTTCAGCAGGATGGCGCCACACCTCACTTTGCAAATGACACAATTGATTTATTGAGACAAAAATTTCCTGGACGAATATTCTCCAGAAACGGTGATGCCAATTGGCCACCCAGATCATGTGATTCGACACCGTTAGACTGTTTTATTTGGGGTTATGTGAGAAGCCAGGTCTATAAGAATAATTCACAATCGATTCCTGAACTAAAGGATGAATTTATTCGTGCATTAGTGAGATAGAGCCTCAGTAATGATGTCAAAATGTCATTGAAAATTGTAACAAAAAAGTGGACGTCTATAGAGCTGCAAATGGAGGCTATTTGGCAGAGATTATTTTTCATAAGTAATATCATAAGTGCATCAAATTTTTCCGAAAAAAATCGAAAAAACACGTTGCTAAGTAATATTTTAACAAGAAGCATGAGTGCAGGTGGCAACAAAAATCCGAGTCGAAGACGAGGATTTTTGCACCTGCACGAATGCTTTTTGTTAACAAAATATTACTTTGCACTGTGTTTTTTCGATTTTTTTCACAGGAAAAATTAGATGCACGAATGGTATTTGGCAAGAATATTTCATGAGTAACAGATTATTCTGGATGCATCTATGTATGTATTATCAATTTTCGTTGACAACAACTGTCAAGTTTTGCCGCGGGTAAACCCGAAAAAACTGCTGACAGCTGCTGCCATACAGTTTTTCCATCTAGAAACCATTTGTGATTCAAAATTGCGCGTTTCTGATTGGTGGAAATTAAGACGAGGGAAATAGTCGCAGATAAAAATGTCATAACTGATACTTCAATTACCAATAGAAAGTTTTTGAAAATGATTGCGAATTATGTGTTTTACTCATTAAAAAAAAACTGCGCAATTTGAAACAACCTTCAGATGTTATTAATAATCGAATTAATGGCAATAGGGTAAGAAAGTTTTTCATCAATTTGGAGTTTTGAAATAGTCCTAAACATACTGCTCCACAAAAGTTGAGGAATTTCTGATATTTTGAGACTGCTTCCATTTTTTTAAACGTTTCAAAAGTTTTGTACTTCAAGAGTTTCTGCTAGATGTCTAGCTTTTTTCTCTATGTTTGTTTGAATTCACTTAACGATCGTCAATAGTCTTATATGTAATTACAGGTTACTGTGTTTATAGGAGTAAATAAATAAATAATTCTAAATGTTTACTTGCTTTTCTAATTCATTCTTTTGCCCATTTCTTCATAAAATTCACAGTTTCAGGAAAGGATTTATTTTAAGTATTTGTAGTGCAAACTCAGCACTTTTGAAAAATTTTTGAAATATAGTTCGGAGACCAATATTGTGCAATAGTGTTATTTCTTGGGCGTCCGCTTTCAGGTCTTCCGGCCACGTTTCAGGTTTCTCGATATCGATAGAAGTGTCGAGAAACTACGCTATCACTAAATTCAGAGAAATTCGCAACATTTCTCTGATTACGTCCCGCCCAGACTATACCGAGAGCCCTTTTGGCTTCAAAAGCATTGACCTTGCGTGTAGGCATTATTGAGGAACAAATTTTGTTGCAAGGTTGTAAGGAGGTAGAATGAAACCTGATCCAAAGTTCTTAGAAACACAAACGAAAATACCTTGCCTGAAACTGAAAAATTTACGAAACGAGAAGCAAAAAACAATTAGATATAAAAGGGTAAACATGGTGTAAAATAAATGAGCATTTGGTGAACAAGAATCGATTGCTTTTGAAACGATCACAAAATTTCGAAACATCCTCAGCTTCCGTGGAGCCATATATTCGAAACAAAAGGAACCATTTCCAAGATTAGAAGCAATTATACAGTGATTGGAAGAGAAGTATGGACCAGAACTAAGGATCTTTTAAGCCCTAGGAAGTGAACCCTGTATTTTACAGACCCAGATACAGGCTGTCCACGTATGCGCCCAGGATTGTATCAAAATGAACCTCAAAGGGGTGCATATCTAAATCATCACGGACAGCCAGGCAACGATGAGGTTCCTGGAATCACACTGCCAGGGATCTCTGCTGACCTGCCGTAACACCACGAAGCAACTGGCCAGAGGCAATAAAGTGACTCTACCATGAGTGCCAGGACATTGTGGTGTTGAAGGAAATGAAGCTTGCCAAGTGCATCAAAGTTAGTATCTGCTCTACCTTAGCCTCTCTTTGAGCTTAGAAAAGAATATGAGGCAGCGATTCACCAATGAGAGTTGGGTATCAGAATAACTCTCTGGAGAAACACTCCTGGACTTACTCAGTCTAAGAAATTCGTGATGATTTCACCGACCTATACCAGAAAGCTCCTGAGGCTGTCACGAGCCGAGTATCATATGGAAAGTCAGCAAATGAGATCTGTAGGCTCTGTGCATCAGAAGCAGATACAGCTGAACACATGGTATGCAAGTGTCCAGAGCTGGCTGGACTAACAACCATTTATATGGGGCAACCGATCCTGGATACCCACGAGTAACGCCCAAGGCTCCTGAGTCCTAAGGTGTTGTCGGTTTTATCGACACCATCGACGACCTCCTTGGGTTTCAATGAATGAGTATGGTAGAGAACAAAAGATCCATACATGGTCGCAGTCCCCGAAAGGCTAACCGAGCTATCACGACCCTGGTTCGAACTATTCAATTGGTGAGTCTCTATCAAGATTAGAATGAATTTTGGAACAAGTCAAATTAATCAGTAGTTCTCTGATTCTCTATTCATCAGCTAAATGGAGATATTTCTTGAACTTCATACTCTAAATTAATTCAATTTGACACTCATACTTCCAAATGCCCGGAAAAATTCCTTCATAAACATACGAATAAGCCATTTCATGCCTCGAAATTGGCAGCGTCATTTTCTTCCTTCTCGCATTCCCGCCTCATTCAGCCTCACTCAAAATTGACGATCTCTCTACTCTCGGAAGTTCCGAAATTCCCTAATACGCCGTAAAGAATAATCCAAGTTATCCATTATGCGTTCCGTTTCCACAGGGTTTGACGCTTTCATTCGCCGGAATAATAAAACGAAAGAGTCAAGTTTTTACGAGGCAAATTGCCTTGTCGTTTCAATTCTAACCCGATGGGGAGGAAGGGTTCGTTTCACCCATCGGTGGGTTCATCGCCTCTATAACGTGGTATTTGTGTGGATTTACCAGCTTTTGGATGAGGAGTTAATCGAGTATGATACGAAATATGACTTTTTCTTCTTGATCCTTTTTTTAGGTTCATCACCGTCCCACTACCTAAATCACCATAACAAGGGGTTATCACATCTCTGATTACCGAATCCGATGAAACTTTAAAAGACGATTTCAAAATTCTTGAGGATTCCTTAAAAGTGCTTTCGAGGATTCAGTCGTTCTTTCTGATCGGAGCTTTCGTGTACGAGTTGGGGATGCCCTATGATCTTCTAGGGTGGTACAGAATGGGGTTCCGCAGGAATCCGTGTTGGGTCCTATATTATTCCTACTCTTTACGTCAGAGTCTTTGGTGAGCCTACTTCTAACCATCTTCACTACGTCGATCTCGATTAGTATCTAGACTTCTGAGGCCATAGAATTTTCGATAGGGAAAACTGTGATTTGACAGAAGGAAGGAGCCGTGTCGTTTTGACATTTCTGTTCTGTGAGCATTGAACAATTATTATGGAAAGACTCACGCCGCAACAACGTTCACAAATAGTTGGAATTCATTTTCAAAATCAGTGTTTTATTCGCCACACTTTTGAAGCTCTTCGTGGAATTTATGGTTTACATAATCTTCAATCATAGTAGCTTATTCGTCGAACTATCGATATATTTCGGACAACATTTTCTCTACTCGATGCAACAACAACAACAAGAAGACGAAGAACTATATGTACAGAAAAAAATATCGCTGCTGTAAGTGATAGTGTTAATGAAGATCCGCATTTGTCTATTCATCGACGTTCACAACAAGTTGGACTTTGTGCGTCCACCACATGGAAAATTTTGCGTAAAGATCTTGCTCCAATGGATTATTTTCTTTAGGTTTAAGTCAAGTCATTGGTTTATGCTGATAAACCAGAAACAATAGACGCATTGGCAGCCAACATTACTCGTGTATTTGCTGAAATAAGGCCAGAAAAGGGGGTCCAAAATTGGTCTGGTCGAATGCGAATTCCTGAAAGTTTTGTGTATGATACTATGACATAGTTGAACCTAACTTTCTGGCCTTTTTGAGCGCTTATGGTAGTCTACTCCGGCCATTATGGGCTGGCAGAAATTTTCGAGTAGATATTGAACGAATAAATTTTGGTTTATTATTTTCGAAACATGTCCTAAAATAATCTTTCAATTAAAAAAAATGGCTTCAATCTTGATTCAAAAGCGTTTTATTTCAATTCAAAGTGACACAAAGTAACGGACTAGTCTGTCCATTATTTTTCAATAAAATTTCAACACTCGGTTCTTAATTTCCTCACAAGAAAATAGCATAACTGAAATTTCCAATCATGATTAATATACGTGAAATGTTTCTAGTATTAACAGAGAAAAAAGTTTCTTCAGCATTCAACAGGTCTTTCAATTATTGATTTCACATAAAATTCTCTCAAATTCATTAATTTCCCAAAGTAAATAAACACGGTGAAATGTGTCAGAATGTCATGGCCAAACGGGATACTTCATAAAAGTGAATGGAGTATATAAAAATGGGATAAAAAAAACAAACCGTATTTTGTCATGCTGAAAACCATAATTCGACTGAACCAAAGCGTAAAAAAGGATTTCACTGAATCCAATTCATATAGTGAAGAAGTCAACAAAGCTGTAGAAATAGAGCCAACGAACCTTTTCTCACGGTTACGATTTCGACTGCAGCGGTAAAAGTTATTTCCGAACCGGTAGCATGTTGATTTCCATTTGGAAAATAGCCAGATATATTGTCTTGCTCTTGATTCAGGGCCTGCCAATGGAAAAGAGATTCAGATCTTACGAAATTGAATGCATGAGTCGAATCCAACTAATTAATAATCGGTGTTTTGATATTAGAAAGTTTGAAGAGAGTTAGATCGGAATTATTGAAAATGAATAAAGATCTCACCAAAAAATTTCGTTATTTGAAATGTATTTCATTCCTTGGAATATTTTATTCCTTCAGTCGATAATCCGAAATAAGTATATTTTAAAATGCAAGATCGACTCGAAGTTTTTGCAGGATCTTAACTTCGTGAAACTCGTAAAACTCGAGAAACTTCCCGAACATTTCTATTACTTCTTATCGAAGTATTGAGAGATTCGATCTCAATATTCAACCAGTTCTGGTTTGGAAGAAGAGGGCTCCAAAATCTCATTCACAAGAGAATCTGAGTCGATTGATTCGTATTAAGGAAAATTTGCAGCTGAGGTGAAGACCGTAGTTCGAGGATCTTGAAGTTTGCTCATTTTTGAGGACTTTCCAGATGCGGCCAAGCTTGTTCCTCAATTCAGGAAGGAATTATGATCGATAACTCTCGACTTTAATGAGGGATTTAATATGCCTGTCTTTCATGAAAGGGAATGAATGAATTCAAATCAATTGTAAGCGAAATCACCTCAGTTCATCACCATAGCTTACTGCAGGCCTGTGGTTATACGTTTGCAGGCAGGTAAGCGCTATAACAATACGCCTCGGACTATTTGGTTGAGCTACTGGCCATAAGAGAGAATTTCCTTCTTGCCAATAGTTATGCCGCGCACAAAATTGTTCAAAGCCAATCAACAAATGTATGGAATCTGGAAAGTGAGTTTTGTCGATGACAGCATTCTTTGACTTTTCTGTGGAATACATTTTCAATCAACTTTAGACCAATGCCCATATCGAATTACCTGAAATGTGAATATTTTTTGGAGGTGGATATAATGGTCAGTGTTCACGCCAAGTGAACGGTTCAAAATAATTATTCTGAATTTTCAAAATTCGAATTATTAAATTAATTTCTCCATACTGGGGAATTCCCATATGGATTATCCTTTATGTACAAGAAGAACTTGTCAGCTGTGGAGCGCAGCACATGTCGCATATTTGTTTCATTTTCATAATTCATTCGGTTCACTGATTGACTTCGTGAATAATTCTGCTTCCGATAATTGCTCATTTTCTGCTTCCTTTCGTGAATTCGGAAAATTTCAGTTTTTTCTGTGATTCTCAGTTTGTAGTGATTTCGATTCGGTCGAATTACATTCATTTAAAACTTTTATTTGTGCGAATTATTTCGAACAAAAAAACTGTTACCAGTGGCGTGGTCATTTTATAATACCACAAGGATAAGTGTGCACAATTTGATGTTTTTAGCAACGGATTTTCACGTCAGCTTCATTCCATATTCGTTTGTCGAGCTCGATCAATAGGAATAGGAGTTATCGACAGGACCCTGTTTTGCTGATATAGGTCACTATATTTCTTCTGTTATTTTGGGTACATTTATCCTTCCATTTGTGTTGGGTTTCAATTAATTTCATATACGTATACACATACAGTCCACTAGCCCTATTTTTATTTTCACTCGGAAGATTATATTTCGAAAAATTGAACTTAAATAATTGAACCACACTTCAGTTGGTTAACTGAAACTCTTTCCAACAGTCAGTATCATTGATCGAATTCTTTTGGCAGTTTCTACAATTCTTGGTACTACTTCGACAGTTTTTTCTTATTTGGTAATTGAATCGAAAAATGCGAGTCTACCTACAAGTTGGATCTAAAGGGTGTTCCAAATTGCGCGGTTTTTTTAGAATAAGAAGAAAGTAGATGGCGTACTGAATTCGTATGGGTATTGGGTATTTTGACATTTGAGAAGTGTGACGTATGACATCTTTAAAAATGGCTCTATACACGATACAACAATGCGTTCAAATTGTTGAATTATTTTATGAAAATCAGCGTTCAGTGAAAAGTGTTTTTAGAAACTACGTGAAATTCATGGTTTACATAATCGTCCACCTGTAACCACCATTGGTCGAATTATTAAAAAATTTCATGAGACCGGTTCGGTGGAAGACCAAAAAAGTGAAAAATACAGTTGTAGCGGTCGTTCACAAGAAAATATTGATTTGGTTCGTGTAAGTGTTGCTGAAGACCGTGAAATGTCCATTAGACGACGTTCACAACAAGTTGGACTTAGTGAGTCCACAACATGGCGTATTTTACGCAAGGATTCAGCTCTGAAGGCATAAAAGGTTCAGATAACACAAGAACAAAAGCCATTAGATCATTAAAACGTCATTTCTTTGTCAATTTTATCAGCATTTTCCATCATAACTTGATCAGAAAAATCTTAAAATGGCAAAAAATAATTTTGTAGTAAATGTCTAGTTCTTTGATTTTTTCTTCCTCGATGACTTTGAAGGCTAATTCTAGCAAAAGTAGAGTGTTGAGTACCATTTTTTATCAATGATTCTAAAAGCTGACTGTTGAGCGCAGTTTTTAAGCATACTAAGAAACCGTGAATTAGCCTTTTTACATTTTTAATTTTGATTCGAAAATTCAGATCATAATCCAATTCAAGTAACTTTTTCACTTGGGACCAACATTTCCATATTTTTTATCAAAGTTACGAATCTGGATATTTTATGTACAGGGTGCGGCACGGAGGATGGATGGTTTTAAAAAAATAATAAAAACGTTAATTTTTACTCAAAAACACATTTATTGACGGAATCAGATTCTCAAGGAAATAGCATTTGAGACAGTCAAGTGTGGAAAATCACATCAGGCATGTGGTGGCCGAAATCGGTGATGCAGTGCTGGAGGCGCTCTTGGAAGTTCGCGTAGACTCTCTCCAACATCGCTCTCTCAACTTGGGCAACTTCCACGCGAATAGCCCTTTTCAATTCGTCCAGAGTTCGGGGCTTGGTCTCGTATACTCTAGCCTTGAGGTGTCCCCATAAGAAAAAATCGCAGCATGTTTCCGAGCAGATCGCGACGGACTGCGAAGAATGGCTTGTCGAACGCGTTCATCATTTTCAGGCGTTCGAACTGTTCGCACAGGTCCTCTTGGTCTTCTGTTGATCAGTTCACCACGTCTGCGAAGTGATTCAACCCAACGAAGGATGGTGTTTCGAGAGGGAATAGCTCTATTCCGATGAATGTGGAAATGGCGACGAAACTCACACTGCACGACCGTGACTGACTCATTATTTCGGACGAAACTATCATAGGCGAAAACACGATGCTCCACCGTCCAAGGCTCCATGACGACAACTGGTAAATAAATGCTAGGAACACACGAGTCTAACGGCACCTTCCCCACTTCTCTCGTCCTCAGCGGGGGAAAGTTATGCCCATCTGAAAAACGTCCGCCCTCCGTGCCGCACCTTGTATAAAAGTACAATTCATGGAGATTAAGTTACAAAAAAAAATTCACAAAAAGGTCATGTACTTTTTTCTAATATCTTTTTTAAGATGGTCAAGTCGAAAATTCACAAAGTTCATAAAAAAATTCATAACTCGAAAACCGTGAAAAATCGAATAACATACATGGGGGTGATTCGAATAGCCCATGACACGAGGGACCTGTTTTTTTTTCGACGTCAATCTCTTGGCCACCCTGTATTTAAACCAACCTTTTTTATATGTCCCACAATTATAGTGAGAATTGATTTCAGGTCATCAGAAACAACGAAAACTTTTCTCATTTGATGCTTTTGTGTGATTCATTGAAAAATCGCACATTCACCAGAGTATTTCCATGGCTTCTAGTATTGATCCTTTACACAGTTTGGCAATCCTACCAGCACGGTACAGTTGGCACTCCTGATTGCGATTGGTTCAGAAAAATAAATGAAAATTGGCGAGCCACCATAGTTTCCACTATCGATTTTTCTCTTTCTCCGAATCCTTCCACTATCACGAATCAAAATCGATATAAAGTTTGGATTAAAAAGTGACGAAAATGGATTACTCCAATCTATTCGTATCATTCCAGAGCATTTCAACTTTAGCAATTCAAGTCCACCCTATAAACGGGGAAACAAGAAATATGGGTTCTCAGAGCTACTGAATTGTTATAATGTCTTCTCACTAAGATGGAGTAATTGTAACTTATATCAAATATTTATTCTCATTCATTATTCTATTATTTTACTAGGCAACACCGTCATTTTGAAGAGTCATCATGTGGCTTTAGTTTTTAGTATCTGTCACTTCGCAGAAAACAATATATTTATTTTCTGTTTGCTCTGTGAATGTCAACTTTTGTACCGAATAATGTATTTTTGTGCGGAGTTTTACTTTAATACTTGAATATGAAGAAAAAGGCTACCGAGAGTCATCGTATTCTGGTGGAAGTTTGGAGTGGCGATGCCGTGTCAGAAGTGGTATGTCGATTCAAGGGTGGCAATTTTGAAGACGAAGAACGAACCGGGGCGCCACCAAAAATTATGTATGAAGAATAAGAGGCAAGCCTCGATGAAGATTCATCACAAACGCTAGCGGGAAACGCAAAAACACTTGGAGACACCCAACCAGCCATTTGCCATCGTTTAAAAGCAATGGGAATGATTCGAAAGGAAGGAAAGTGGATGCCGATTGAATTTTGATTCATTTCTGGATATTATTATGTTGGAAAATGGTTCGTATATGTCTTGTTTGTGGTGAATTGGACTATTTGAATCCTGATTTGAGTTTACACATGTCTGTTCTACTCTTATCATTTCTGAGTAACAATGGCGTAGATTATTGAATTTTTTTAATTTCACTTTTCAGATTTCCTTCTGGTATTGAGAGGAGGAAAATCAATTCGATATTTTGCTGACTCATTGAAAATTGACGGAATTCACGAATTTATGATGAAATACTGTGTCTTCTCTTCCTATGTTCTAAGGCTGTTACAATCGAACGAAAGGATACACAGGAGAGATCTACCGACGACAATTGATGCGTTCGAGCCAAGCGGCTGCAATACGTGACCGACACGACACATTTTATTTGCATCATGATAATGCTCGGCCACATGAAAACATAGAAACGCTCAAATTCCACCAGCCGTACTGGTTAAGAGTTTGCTCCTCAGGATTGACGCAATATGGCCTGGCTTACCAGCTAAACTTCGCAGTCCTATCTATAGTCCGTTCAAATATGAGAAGAAGCTTTTGTAAGCAAACAGAATCGTCTGGTTTGCGCACAATGAAGCTGCTATTTTTTATTTTGTTTTGTTCTAATATTATTATCTACTGAATAATTTATTTTTCGGATGCTCGAGATTGCGGCAAGGTAATTTCAGAAAACACCAGAGTTTTAGAGATTTGGGTCGGAATCTTGCAAGATTCCGACAAAGTATTTCCGGGAAACACCAGATTTGGGTCGTTTTCCCTAATGGGTGAAAGCCATCTTGATTTGCATAAATATCGAAGTTTTCAATTGACAAGACTCGAAAAAGATCTCTGTTCAAATTTATAATGGTCATTTACTTGTGATATCCGAAATATATTTAGTTTTGTTCCATAATTTTATATTATTTCGTACGAAACTCTTTGTCGGCTGCTGAAGATTCCGCCAAGATAATTCCGGGAAACACCAGGTTTGGGTCCTTTCCCTTAATGGATTAAAGCCATCTTGGTTTGCATAAATATCGAAGTTTTCAATTGACAAGACCAGTTAAAATACCTATAAAGCTACTGTGAAGGTCTAGCAGTTCAAAGTGTTTATAGATTTTGTTGTGAAAAGTGTATTGTGTTGGAAAATCAATGGTGACAAAGTGTATATATGTTTAGTGTTTATAGAACAATATCGAATTCGGAAATTGATACTGCATCTGAGGGTGATATTTGGGGACCACCACGAAAAAGGTCCAAAAGGTCGAATTTCTCTGCTGAAGAGAAAGAGATAATTTTGAACATTTTTCGAGAAGAATTGGAAGAATATTGAATACAATACAGGAGCTCTCTTGGAGAGAAGAATGGACTGCTTGTACCAATCTTATCACCACGAGAATTAAAGATATAAAAAATGGATGTAAAAGAGAAATAAATACCACAAAGTTAACACTGTAGAAAATGGTACTTACGGTTGTTCAGATTTAAAGTTACGTATCTGCTTCTGTCTGCTTTCGTAGGTGTTGTACCGCCTAAAGTCCTTATCTCACTTGTACACTTGGTGCTTTCGTAGGTGTTGTACCGCGTAGAGTACTTATCTCACTTGTACACTTTTAGGTACGAATGTAAAGAGGTCCGACTTGGGAAGAAAGCTATAGTATTGGCGTAACTCGGTTGCGACTGGGGCAGCGGGTGAGTTTGCACTGAACACTTGAGCAGGTAGAAAAAGGGAAGATTCCGGGTTTTTCGGTGAACCACAGAAGAAGTGGGTAGAGTCATAGACCTGTTCTTCTTTGCAACCGACCGGGAAAGCCCATTCCAGTAGAAAACTTTGTGGTATAATAAAATAAAAGATATGAATTTTGAACAAACATGCTGATTCATCGAAAAGAGACTTAGTAGGAATTGTTTCAAAATCTTCAGGGGTGAGTGATTCAGCTGTATGCAGAATTCTTAGAGAATATGAAGAGAATAAAACATTGACGCCACCTAAGAGGAGAGCCCAGTCGTTAAAATTAATCGATTCGGTTGACGATTTCGAAATGAACCTTATCAGGTTTTTTTTCCGGAATGAGATCCCAACGATTTCTAAAGTACTAGAAATCGTGAATGAAGACGACAGTTTGCCAAATTTCAAAAGAACAACGTTCTATGAATTATTGAAAAAAATGGAAATCAAGTTCAGTTAAAACTGAACAATTGTGTGAAATCTCCTCGATTCGACCCTTGACGGAAAAAAACTTCACGAAGGCCCTCCTACCGCTGCGCCAAACATGTTATTATTGCTCCTCCTTACATTTGAGTATAGTAAATTAGAATGGCTCGGTTTGCCAATGCATCTGCAGCAAGTGCGCTAGCTTGTTCAAATACTCTGAATACGAGCACAATGGTGGCTGTTTAATTGAATTAGGCCTAGCCTAGGAGGTGGTCGCTTGATCCTGAAGTTGAAAGTGAAACTAATTCGCAGAGAACAGCAGATTAAACCTTTCGAGCCGTTCGTTGGCCTTCAGCTCGGTCGTAGAAAGCACATTACCGCCCCGGCCCCCCGCGACTCCCGCCTTTCAGAGCGTAAATCAAGAGAACAACAGCCGACAAAAGTTGATTCAATTTCGCCAACTGACTTACACAGCTGCGACGGTCCAACGGTTCGCCATTCGGATTAAAAAATCGCCTCGCAATGATTTAGCAGACGGAAGTTTGTCGGGCACGCCAGTTCGAGATTCGAGCGATGACATGTATCGATTTATGGAGTTATATGAACAGGAATTCTGCGGGATTTTCGACTGCGAACTTCCGGAAACTGGAGAATTTGACGTTACATCCTGATGGAATTTTTATTGGGTTAATATTTTTCAGAGGATTGCAAGATATGGATTTATACGGAAGCAATATATAGTTTATTTCACCCGTTGCTCAAGATTCGTATTTTTTATTTTTCAATACCGGCATGAATCGAAATATTGCGGTCAACCAATATAGACTTCTGAAATTCATATTCATGGCTCCGAAAATTACCAAGTTGCTCATCGAAATTGCACAGGATATAGGCGAGATGATAACGATGCAAATTTTTGATTCTCGGGTCAAGTTTCCTCATGAAACTCAGCCGGTGTCAGAAAATCGTCTCACGATCTGGGTGGCCGCTAAGTGCTGACGACAGTGGAAAATTTCAGGACTAGATCTTGGCACTTGCAACATTGCAAATAACCAAAAATTTCATATGAATTACATAACGCTCTTGGATTTCGGAGGCGGCAAAAAGACAAATCGAGAATTGCGATTGAAAACGAAGAAGTGGGAGTAGCTGGAGAAGTCTTAGACAGGAATGTTCTCAGTCGACTTCTGGTGCTATTCGGGGAATAGCGGGCTAAAGTGTTGAATCGGATTTTGAGATATTGAATCTACGTTAAAAAATAATGTGAGTGTATGCATCACACCCTTGCCCTAAAGTGGATATTAACTCAGAAAATATCCATTTTAGGGCAAGGGTGTGATGCATACACTCACATTATTTTTTAACGTAGATTCAATATCTGCCATAAAAAAATGGGGTTCTAATTTGAAAAAATTGATTTTCCACGATTTTGTCATCCCTTACTTTGAAAGCGATTTTTTCACCCCCTGTATCATGAATCGCCATTTCGATTTTTAAAGTGGATACATCGATCTTACATTTTGAAAAATCTCAAAAATGAAAATTTTCCATCCGAAAACCTCGAAGTTATTTTTGTTTCAGCGGAGCTCTATTTTCGATTTTTTTTTTCGAATTTTCTCGCTCAGAGAGAATTTTCCAACCAAAACTGAAAAATGTTACATCAAAATAACTTGAAATTTTCTACGGAATCTATTTCTGCAATAAAAAAATGGTGTTCTGATTTGAAAAACGGAAGTTGACGTCATTTCCGGAAAAACCGGAGGTGCTCATGCCTTGAAAATATTTTAGATTTCATCAGCATCGTGAAATACTTATAAGTGCTGAATTTCATGAAAATACCTTCAGTAGTTTCCCGTATATTTATACGGGTGAGGTTCCTCGTGAAAGACCCTGTATATCCAGTACCATTCCTTCAGCGTTTGATTTGTCGTATTGTTTCTTTCTCATACATACATTCTTTTTTTATTCTCGTGGTGATAAGAGCTGGTAAAGTAGTCAATTCTTCTCTCCAGGAGAGGTCTTGTAAAATTTAACACACATGTTCATGTTTCTTGATTGTCGCTTTTTTGAAAAAACATTCAGCCTAGGTAGACGTCCCAGTGTGCCGAGCAAGTACGGTAGAGGAGCTATGAGAGTTCCAGAACGCAAGTGAAGATCTTTAGACGTTCAGAAGAATTGATCATCAAGGAGAAACCACAGTAGCGAAATTAACAACTCAAATAATCTGACATTTTGAATTGCGGTAAGTGATTTTTTTTATCAATCCATTAAATCAACCGTATTGAATTCGAATGTCAGCGACCTACTTGGATTACTATAATATCTATATATATATAAAACAGAGTTGTTGGTTACACCATTTATAACTCGAGATCGGATGGATTGTTTGTTATGAAACTTCATTTATGGATTCGTCTACGGCCTGGCTATTATAAAATACATTAAAACTTTGAAAAAGTCGATGAAAAATTTGTTTTTGTAGGAAATGCTTTTCCTCCTTTCGAATAAGGCCACTAGGTGTCGCAACGGTTAATGGCTCTTATCAAGACACTGTAGCGTAGTTGTGAAGGTCCAAATTTTGATATTTCCGACACTAGATGGCGGTGGTAATTACAATTTGTGAAATCCACCGTAAGTAGGTATCATTTAGGCGAAACAAAGTTCACCGGGCCAGCTAATTTATAAATAAACTGCCCCAATGTCCCCTTACTTTGGGTCTGGTCGTCTCATTCAAAATTAATATTTCAACGCATCCGAGAGCCCTATTTTCATCGACTCTGTTCTCCCGAGCGCCTGCCGCCTCCAGAAGCAGCCACCAAAGCAGTAAATTCGACCGGAGAAACTTCCCAACCGTTTCCAGGATGATCTCCGCATTCGGTTGATATTAAAATGTACCGAGAGCGCCATTATTTTCCATTTTTATCGCCTGTCTGACCGCGGTTATTAGAAGGCGTTCGGGGGGAGCAAAAGCTGGAAAACCGACGCCAATTTACGGTATACATTTCGGGGTGTAGATGAGGATGACTTCCAGGGATTCCGTCCGGCTTTTTCGAGTCGACATCTGGAGATCCGGGAATAATTCCACTTGCACAGCGTGTCATGGGGATCACAATTTTCATTAATCGCGGTCAAATATTGTGGCACCTGGTACAGCGAAGGAAGAAGAATGATGATAATTATTATTTAAATATTATTGATCTCCTTTTTTTGCAATTCTAAGGCAAATGAAAGGTGATGAATAATGTACTTCTAAGAAAATAATCGAAGTATTGCGGTTAATCAATATAGACTTCTAAACTTATATTCATGGCTTCGAATATTAATTAATTTCGTAAGGATATCAGTACGTAAGAAACAGGATGCATGCGAGGAGATAAGCAATAGAGCTGTTAATTTTCGGGTCAAATTTCCTCATGAATCGTAAGCGAGAAATCGAAAATAAATTGTATATCGAGACGGTGTCAGAAAATTATCTCACGACATGGGTGGTCGGAAGAGATCAATGCTCGGGGTGTCTCTTAGAGATCATATGAGAAACGCCGGAGAATACGTTTTGCTGAGGTTATCCAGCGCATCGCCTGACTAAAATGGAATTGGGCTGGACATATGGCCAGAATGACAGATAAGAAATGAACTAAGAAACTTTTAGAATGGAGACCCCGAGCTGACAAGAGAAACAGAGGAAGACCTCCGACTCGTAGGACTGATGACAAAAAGAGGCTTGCTGGTAATTGGACTGAGACAGATCAGGACAAAAGAGAATGGGCAAGATTAGGGTAGGTTTATATTCAGCAGTGGAAGCAAGGGCTGGGTGATGATGGGTGGTAGGGATGCAAAGGCAGCGTAAAATTCAGGGCTAGGAATTGCATCATTGCAACTAACCGAAAATTTCATACAAATTACGACACCCGTCTCGATTACGGAGGTGGGAAAAGAAAATCTTGAATTGCCTTTGAAAACGAAGGAGTGACAGTAGCTGGAAGGTTCTAAGTTGACTCGGGTTCGGATATAGGAAGATTCAGGAAGTACTTCAGAGTTAGATAGTAAGGTGTCATAGCGAAGACGGAAAAAGTTCTATTCAGGGAATAGCAGAGTAAAGTGTTGAATCGGAAGTTGAAGGTTAAAAAATTAATGAAAATAATTTAGATTACGTCTCGTCGATAAAACCCGCGATATGGGAAGTTGGGTCGCAAAACACCGGAAGTGAAGTGAACTGCGAACAGTTTGTATAGTTGTTTTGGTGACAGATGTTTCGTCTTGACTATCCGTTGTATATTTTTGTAAGTTTTTCTATACTACTTGTAATTGTGGTCAAATGAAATAAAGTGATCTATCTATCTATCTGTTTCGACAGAACGGTGCTACGTGTCACAGTAGATATTCCGCGAGAGCGATTTGAGGGCATGATCATTTCATATGTTCATTCTGAATTCTTCGAGGCTGTAATGTAGCCTTCGAATAACTCTAGCAAGAGATTCCTTTCGAAAAGAACTGCATTCCAACCAAATGAAAAATAGCAGCATTACCCCTAGAAATATCGCAACAAATCAAACTAGCAGCGTTTCTTCCGTACAATTCCAATTGAATGCGACTGCTGCGATCGTAAAATAGCTTAAAACTACGAATTATCTGAGATTATAACCTAAATGGCGGTTTAAATCTCGATCCGAGAGCGTGAATCGAATATGGTTTTCCCTAATTACATTTCCGGTCTGGAACCTTTCTCGTTTCGAAATTCCTGGAGGCAATCACAGCACCCACTTAACCTACTTTCACGGGAATTAGGGATAGTGTTTAGTGGTGGTTGTTTTCTTACCATATTTTCACAGCTTGCAAATTTCAGTAGGAATATTGCCAAGATCTCACACCTAGACAAGTACTTTTTCATGTTTGATAAAGTGTTGCGTCTCACTTCGCAACATCTGGACAAAATAAATTCCATATCCTACGTCCTGTAGGTAGTGGGGACGCGAGAGTCAGACGCCAGTTGGTTCACTGCGTGAAAAGCCGGCAGCAGCTCTGGCGTCTCACTCTTGCGTCACCACTGCCTACCTATTCTTCTGTAGGGCGCTCCTGATTGGTCACTTTCATTTATTAGATACTAATTAACTACTTTATCAAAAAATTTCAAACATGGATTTGTGGGCTTAGAATATTTTTCAATCTCGAACCCCTCAATGGGGTGCGTGACTTCTGGGACACCCTGTTGATAAATTGATTTCAACCATAAGGAGATCGATAACTTGTACAGCAATATCTGTTTATTCTCGTTCTTCGTTTGAAAATATCCATTGACTCATTTATGTGTCATCTAATTGAAAAGTTCCTTAACCCAAGAATCAGAGTCAAGCTTGGGCAATCATCTGGTTTTTTGAGTCAATAACCAGGTTCGGTGAACCTTCGTTCAGTTCTCAGTATAAAATGATAAAATCAAATATGGTGAAATTTCAATTTGCAGAACAAGTTGCATTAGGGACACATGCCAAATATCGAATACCGCATGTCCAAATATTTTCTCATTGGCCTGTAGATTCAAGAAATGGGTTGCTCTTCCCACTATAGTCAAAAACGTCCAAAGAGAGAACTTTGTTGGCTCAGCGAGGCACTTTTCAATTCTGACAACCAATCAATTGTTGATCTTTTCCACTTTTACTCAGAGGAAATGAACGTTCCTTATTTTCCAGCTTGACTTTAAAACCCTATGTTACAGAGACAAGCAATCATTAAAGTAAACAATCAGTAATCCAACAGTTATGATTCAGTTGTAATTCAAAATCGTCGGTAATAAATCAGTTGTAAATCACACTTTGCTCCCTTGCTATACATTCTCATATAGAAGGTTCATTTCATAATTCTTCCTTGCTATACATTTTCATATAGAAGGTAGAGTTTATAATTGTATACATATTCTGGATTAATCAAGAGACCTTTTGAAAGTTCTTTTAACTCAAATGAGTATTTCCATCAACTGCTTTCATAAAATGCATTTTCAAACCATAACCACTTCCCACTCGATCGAAATACCACTGGCTAACAGTCGAAAACGAAAATCACATACTCCAAATATTTATTTCCATCATATTCATAATGTTCCTGGACAGAGCCAATTCGTACAACGATGGATTTCATCACAGTTGAACATGAATATGTTGAAATCTATTAATTTACTTCGGACCCCTGTGTCTACCAATTATACATAAACATGTTGTGGTAACGCAGTATAGTTGCGTAATTGAAAACCGATAGGAGTGGTTCATTTAACCCAATTTCTGCTTGTTGTGGCTGCCGGAAAAATGCGATATAGAGGTGTAGCTCGGAATTTTGAAGTTGATTCGCTGGAAATGGAGTTAAATGCATAATTTTTGTCAATGTCAATGATCGGTATTCATCCTCCATCGGTAATTCCTTAGATTTTCATTATTGAGGAGAGACATTTGGATTGATCTGCGAGGTTGTAATCTCATGATGTATGAGATGAATTACTTGATTCCTGATATCCCAAATGGTTTCTGAAATCTGTTAGAAGTTTTGTAAGGGTAGTTGTTACGTCCAACCTAATGATAGGTTCAATGATGTATTAACCGAACATGAAACTAATGGACCATGCCTTTTAGGTTCCGCATATAACTTAAGCAAAGCACAGGGGAAATTACTTGATTGTGACATCGCTTTTATAGCGATAACCGAAAAAAAGGGCTAAGCAAGAACTAGATCACCTATCTGATGCACCGAGAGTGCAAGTAATGGCTGATCTGACTATTGGCCGAAACCATCGAATATGCGGTTGTAGTCACAGAATATTATGCTAAATTTACGTGCATTGCCTCATGGCAGAAAAATCGGATTTAACACGCATTGATGTCATTTTGCGGAAGTCGGACCAGGCTGAAAAATGTCAATTCATGTAGAATGTAGATTAATTTCACACGGCGTCGGAACACGCGATATCTAGCTGTTGCCACTGTTCCGCTTGTCACTTAATGGATGTTCGAGAGTGTTTTAGACCCAGTTTATGCAAATTGGTGGGTATATTATTTTCCTGAGCCTTGAAGCTTAATAGGATCTTAGGATTCAGGCCAGTTTGGATAGGAAAGTTCACGGTAACTTCCGATCTGAAGTTCTTTTATAATCTATAACAAGGGTTCTCCCCTATTTTCCCGAAGGAAGCATTCACAAATCAAACTAATCTAAAAGCATAAGAATGGTCTGGATACTTCCTGGATTAAATATCATCGAATATTCTAACTTTTCTGGTATCTAAACAAATTGAAAATGTTGTCAGAATGTTTATCAACTTTGTCGAGACTAAAATCTCTATGATAGAAAAACGTTTGATGTGAAGATATGTAATAATAAAATCCCACAAATGTTGAATTGAATTCTAAGAAGCATTTCATACGCACACTTCCTGTTAAAAATTTTTTGCTACTGGTCCATATTAAAAATAAATGTCAATGAAATACAAAAATCGGATATTAATGATGAATATCAATACAAAACACGTATTGAATTGAAATTAATGAAAAATGAAATGATACTTAGCGATTATATGTGGCGATGTTTCTATCTACCCAATATCCACTTGGAATTTTATAAAGTCGACACTACACGGTTATTATTAAATTAATTCATTGCAAGTCTTTACATAATCATCACCTCTGTTGATAAATAAATCGTTACTACATCACGGCGGTTATCGCTATACGCATGCGTTGGCTTCGTTCATGGGAAGACGTTGGAGTGTTGGAGACACAGATGACAGAACAACGGTTGGACTTGCGCTCCGGCTGCGAAGTAGCGAGAATCAGAATTACTAATTGAACATTTCCAAAGAGGAATGCCTAGACGCCATTAACGAAAAGTAAACGAAACTAGTGCCCTTGCGTTAGTTAATCCGTTAACAATAGGGGACGTACTGCTTCCTTGGTTTCGCCGTTACTATTGTTTAAAGAGAAAATCAACACAAACTGGCATCATCTTTTCAAAAGCTATGTGAAATATCATAGAAGTTGGTTGGGTTAGGTCCCTGACATCGAATCCTATGACCTTGGTTCATGGAGTTAGGTTAGGTTAGTGTTGAAACTATTTTTTGTGAGATAGTGTAGGGATATCGAGGAAATCATGAACAAATTATTAGTGTTTATAAACTAATCTTCAGGAAAATCGAAAAAAAACTTATTTTGGTGAGAGAAATATGGCTTTTCAATTGCAAAAATCATAAGACGAAACTAAGTGTTTTAGTTAGGAAATATCGTGTTTGTAATATTTTTATTCCAATAAGATTGGTGTTTGAGTATTTCCTAAACGTATCAACTCAATTTAAATCGAGAAATATGAACTTTGCATCAATTCCAATCGTATCAGGCACGTATTTGGCCCAATTTTTTTCAAATGACCATATATCTTTTAAACATGGAAAATAAAAAATGGTTTTTTTTTGGCCTCAAGAATCTACAGTTAAAATGAATGTACAAGTAAACAAAGACTCACGTTATATTGTTGTAGACCTAAACTTAAGTCCATAACTCTATTCATTCGTTTTCCCAGCTGTTTCATTCAAATTAATAGAAACCCTTGTAATGAACAACATCCCCCTCACAGAATGTAGACAAAATTCTGAGCACACCAATTTATATACTCAACATACCTTCGTAATGGGACGATAATATACCATGCGTTTAATTCTTGTTGACTTGGTAATCCCCATAGAATTCATTTATTACGGAACTCAGCCCGTTTTCCACAGCGGTAATTGGTTTGGAGTGTTTTTATCTCCCAGAATGTTTACCAGGTTTCCTGTTCAAACATAATGGCTTCGGCAATATGTGAGAATTTATGCGTCGATAAATACGGCTTGACTGCGGGGGTTCGACGTATTCCTTTTCAAGTTCACATAGTATGTCGTGTGTGAGGGAATTTTAGAACTATGCTACGGTAGACTAGGGGTAGATTTGAAAACTATGAAAGCTGGAAAAAAGCTCAGAAAAAAGATATTTCTTCTTATGAGTGAATTTCAAGAGCTATGAAAATTTTATCGAAAAAAATACATACAATTCAGAGGAATGCACGATATCTCTACATATTCGAATATACAGGGTAATCAAACGAACCACTTTTGAATGAACTGAATTTCAGTTGATTGTTTACTCCATTCATGGTGCATATATATACATACCTCAATCAAAACGTATTCAATATTTCTCCTGCTTTGAAATTAAAAGCGTAACCCACCCATAAATACACGCAAAAATACCAAGAAACCACTCGAAAAAAAAACGGTTCGAAAGTATTAATGATTTTAGAAAAAAAAGTATTCTTATGATTTCTTAATGAAACGCCTCGTTTTTGAATTATTCCTAATATTATAAGATGAAATTTGACGAAAAAATGATGAACTGGATGCTTCCCTGGATTACATATCATCGAATATTTTTACTTTTCTGGTCTCTGAACAAGTTAATAATGTTGCCAGAATGTTTATCAATTTTGTCAAGACTAAAATCTGAATGATGGAAAAACTTTTGATATAAAGATATGTAATCATAAAATCCAACAAACGTGGGAGATAAAATTGAACACCAAAGAACATGAGATTAAACATTTAATACTCACATTTTTTATTGAAAATTTATAGTAATCGGTCCATATTGAGAATAAATGTCGATGAAATACGAAATTCAGATATATGAAATTGAAATTAATGAAAAATAAAATGATACTCAGCAATAATAATCTGTGGCGGTGTTTTTATCTGAACAACATCCTCTTGGAATCTTATAAACTCGACACTACACGGTTAATATAACATTGATTCGCTGAAAGTTTCCACATAATCTTCACGAGATCAGAGAAAAACCTAAAATAATCACTTTCTCCTCTCATAACAACATAGCTCTAGTTCCTCTATTTTTGTTTGGAGATCGCTATACGCATGCGTCGTTCACAGATGTTATATTACGTACAAAGACTATCTCTGTAATCTTTGATTACGTAGGCTATGGAAAGTCGATTCAGAGTTTCAGGAATAGTGGTGAAGTTAGAACATACACATAAAACTTTCTGTGAAATATTTACAGAATGGGTTGGGTTAGGTTTTGATAATAAACTCTGATAAATTGATTGAAAGACCTTCTTTATGAGACAATTTTGGGATATCGAGGAGAATATAAACAAATGATTAATGTTTACAAACTAATCTTTAGATAAATCGAAGAAGGAACTTTTTTTAATGGAAGCAATATAGCTTTTTAATTACAGATAAACTCGGACAAAACTGAGCGTTCTTGTTGAGAAATATCGTGTTTTCAACATTCTCATTCAAATAAGGTTAGTACTTGAGTATTCCCTAGATGTATCATTTCTTTGAGGTTTTTGCAGAGAATCGTATCACGCACGTATTTGGCCCAATTTATTTTTAAAATTTAACAGAGGCGAATTCCAAAAAATTTTGAAAGGGAAAAAAGGTTCCTTTTGGCCTCAAGAATCTACAGTTAAAATATATGTACAAGTCTAAGACTCACCCTTTGTAATACATATATGATTTTAAGTATAGTGTTCAATACTGTGAATACTGGTTCACACATGAAAGCCTTCGGACACTTTCACTCTAATTAATGGCAGTGCTCATCCAACAGCTCCATTGGAAGTCAAAATTATCAACCTTCAAAGCTTTATCATCCGAACAAATCCTTATTTCCATATAAATTACTCGCAGAACGAAATTCCCAACGTAATAAAGTTTGAAGTTGCTCAAAATCGGACGGAAGCAAATTTTCTCTGCTAGCCCGAAATCAACGTGAGAGTAACGGCATAATGGATGTTTCGTAGAAATATGATCCTGAATTGTGCCGTAGGCGAACCTATTGTTCACGAAAAATTCAGCTCTTTCAGGAATTGTATCGAATGCATGGAAGTCATCATTGCTCAAAGCCTCTGCTTATTTTTATATCATCAATTTCGAGATATATTGAAGGAATATCCTGATTAGGGAATATTGCAGTTGTTCGTATTGCGATTTCGAGAGGCTTCGAATTGCTGAATGCAATGAAAAATATTTCAGAAGTGAGCGATCTTGAGAATAGCGCTCATATTATTTCGAATTCAATTTTTCTGCTGGCTTACCTGGATGTATGTATCAGATTGTTTCAGAAATTGAATATGCTCACCTGCAAAAAAATACAATATAAGATCATTTTCGTCAACGTATATCCGTTGAGTATTATGAAAAAGTATATATAGTTATTCATGTAATACTAATCATAAAGACGATCATTATGGTACAAGTCGTGATTGCTATAGGGCGAAGCGTGGCCGAGTCCGATAACACGACGTGTGCCGGCTTGAGTTCTTGTGTTGAATGTCTTAGTTTAAGAGCTTTTGAGAACCAAATCTTAAGGCAAAATACGTTGTTACATGAAACTGATATTCGGTGTTTTATTAAGAATATCAATAATATCAATCATAAAGATGTATTGTTGATTTACTATTTTTTTTACGTTTTTCGAACGTAACAGGAGCCAACGTAAAAAATGGTAAGGTGGAAACTGTACTATCACGTTTTATTCCAGTGAAATTACCGTTATGATAACATTACAACGGATAAATAATAACGTTACTTGGAAATCATAATTGAATTATTACCATATTCTGTCGACCATATACGCTTCAACAACGCATCATTTAAATTGTTCAAAATTCAGTACAAAATGGCGCCACGTCATTCGAAGCACTGTGTTTAAAATCGATCACTTTCAAGCTGCTTCGGAAAGCGGAATTAAATATTCAAATTCTCAATTCCACGATGGAAAAGTTCACAGAAAATTGAATTATTCACGTAGTTTGAAAACTGAAATGGGACTTTCCTGTACATCCTGAATCTTTCAGAGCTATACAGTGTGACGGGTGTCATAACCTTCAAGTTGAGAAGGGTTACTATACACAGTGATCGTATAAACAAAATTCGGAAGTTGAAACTTAGAGTTTTTAAATTTGCAGGATATCTTTGAGGTTTAGATGCGCTGGTTGAACTCGTAAATAAGCGAAATATACCTGATGGTTTCGAATATACATATTACCATCTGAATTTTTTGGTCGAAATAAATTGAAGACTAATGCAAAATTTTGCGAGATCGTATCACTTGAAAAATAAAAGATTATGGAATCCTAGCATGAGGGACTGCTCTAGGTACGAATTTGACCAAGCTTGTTAGATGTGTTCACATTATTACATTGCCCATGCTTGGAAAAATGCATTATTCTTTCAATAAAAATAATTATAATCAACTGATTTTTGTGTATTTGAAATACTAAATGGCGAAGGCGCCAGTCTGTGATCAGACCACTTTTATAAGCAAATAATGCAAAAGGTCCCACTCGCCACTTGCTTGGCTGTTGAAATCATCTTCAGAACGTGTTGCACGTTCTTCCAATGTCAATCAGTAATTTTTTTTGTAAGAACAGACGATTTTTATTATTATTATTATTATTATTACAAATTGTTTTGAATCGAGGACAAGGTCCTATATGATCCAATATAAAAACACATTATAATGATGCGAACAGATATAAAAAAACCCAGTAAAAATGAACAATCAACTCCAAGAAAAAAAAAAACATATTGAGTCAATAGCTGCTCCTACTACTAATCTCTACCAATTCACCAATTAAAAAAAAAAAAAAAAAAAAAATGTTTAAATCAAATCGTATCGATTCTTAAAAGTGTTCACTGTGGGGGAGGTCACAACACTAGGGGGCAAAGAGTTCCACTGTCCAAAAACTCGATTTGGCAAAAAATTTCTTCTCACCACCGCGCTAAAATTTTGTTGTCTCAATTTGAAACAATGTCCACGGAGTCGAGTGTCACTGTTCAGCGCGAAAAGGTGTGACAGGTCACAACCAACGAAGCCGTTCAACGCTCTGAAAGTCCAAATAAGGTCACCACGGAGTCTCCTTCGTTCAAAGGTTGTCAGACGAGACATTACAAGCCGTTCTTCGTAGGATGGTCTCAGCCGGCCGAAAGACATGCGTGTAGAGGCACGTTGCACCGTCTCCAGTAGATCACGATCCCGCACAAAATCGACACTCCAAACCGGTCCAGCGAACTCCAAAATCGGCCTGATATATGTTGTGTAAAGCTTGATTGAAGTGGAGAAACTCATTTTGGAGAAAGATTTACGCAGCAAGTATATGGAAGTGTTGGCTCGTTTGCAGATGGAGGCAATATGTTTGGACCAACTCAAGTCGCTCGTTACCAGCACGCCCAGGTCTGAATGGGAGTCAACTCCCGAAAGAGCAACCCCATCGACGAAGTATTGCTGTTGAGGATTTTTCTTGCCAATGTGCAGCACGACGCATTTAGAGATGTTTAGGGGAAGCAGCCAGTTTTGGCCCCACTGGTGGATGCTGTCCAGATCTTGCTGAAGCTGCTGACATTCCGTCAAGGGATCGGCATATATTTTAATATCGTCCGCAAAAAGGGAGCAATGTGACTTCACTGCGAGGGGAATGTCTGAAACGTAAACAACAAAGAGAAGGGGCCCAATTACCGAGCCCTGGTGCACCCCGCTGTTAACTGGTCGGCTCAGGGAGAGAACACCACCGACACGCACACGAAACGAGCGTCCCGACAAAAACGCGGATATCCACCGAAGTAGGTCTCCTCTAACACCCGAATGTTCAAGTATGTGCAGCAGTCTCCGTCGTGGCACGCGATCGAATGCCTTGGAAAAGTCTAGGTACAGTACGTCCACGCACTTTTTAACGTCGACTGCCGCAGACCAATCGCCAACGCACTGTAGGAGGTTTGTGATCACCGAACGACCCGAGACGAAACCATGCTGCTCCTGAGGTATCACGCCCTGTGTAGTCAGAAAATCCATCATTCTCTGGCTGATAATAGTTTCCATAACCTTGGCTACAATTGGAACCAGACTAATGGGGCGGTAGTTATCTGGGTCCAGCTTATTACCCTTTTTAAATATTGGGGTGACACTCGCGACCTGCCAGGCATCAGGTAGCCTACCTAGTCTCATAGATGAATTCATGATTCTGCTCAAGGGAGCACTGATAGTATGACAACAGTTTTTTAAAAATTGAGCAGTGATTCCATCCAAACCTGGAGAGGTGGAAGTATCAAGCTTGCCGATCGCAGTTTCAATTGAGGGCTGATCGAATGTTATACATTGCAGGGAATCATTTACTCTATTCGTTATCACGACAGGAAGGTCCCCGTCGTCAGATTCCGTAGTGAAAGCACCAGCAAAACAATCACCCAGCAATTCGCCCACCTCCCCGCCATTGGTGCAAAAAGTGCCGTCAGATCTTTGAAGCAAAGGCACGCCTACCTTGGAATTAAGAGCATTTCTTACGTGTCTGTACAACTGTTTTCTATTGCCACCATCTACTATAGATTCCTCATATCGCTGCCGGGCCCTCTTCAAATCGGAATGCAGAGAATTCGAAAATTGTCTGTGAGCTCGATAATCCTCCTGTGTCTGGGTACGACGAAACCTCCTCCACAGTGTTTTCTTGTGCTTCAGGAGTCGCAAAAGCTGACCATTAATCCAAGGTTTACCATTGTTTTGAAACTTGGTTCTGGTAGTTGTGTGTTCGATTATACAATTGGAAACTGTTTCATGGAATGTGTTCCACATAGCATTTGGTTCATCCGAGAGAAAAAGTAAATTCCAATCTACATCGACGAGATCAGTGGATACATCTTGGAAATTCGTTATCTTATAAGTTTTTCTCCTAAGAGTGGCCGGGTTGATAGAGAACTGAATATGTGCTGTAATCACTATGTGGTCAGATTTACCGACAGGTGAGTGGTACGAAGGGGCGGTCAAGAGATGCTCATCATTAGTGAAAATCAAGTCTAGTGTTGATGGGGTCTGGTCTTGCCTAAATCGAGTTGGCTCCGTTACAAGTTGTGTCAACGTTGAGTTAGCAACCATGTGGGAAAAAAATGTTTCGGAATTATGCGGAACTACATTATCAATTATCGGCCATTTAATCTGGGGAAAGTTGAAGTCTCCAGTCAAAATAAAGTTCCTCTCCGCAGCAGACAACACAGAGACCCTCTCGAACATAATGACATCATCCCCAAAAGTGGAACTTGGTGGTCTATATACACAGGCGATGGTAGAAGAAAAAGACGAGGATCTGATCCTCAGTGCCAGCGTCTCAACGTTTGGACAGTCAAAAGCAATTAGTGAGACAGAAAAACAATCACAAATATCCTCACGGAGGTAAACGCAGACTCCTCCACCAGGACGGCCGACCCGATCGCAACGGTAAACCACGTAGCCGGCGACATCAATCAAGGAGTCCGGAATCTTCTCGCTGAGCCAGGTCTCAGATACGCAAATGATAGAGGGCTCCAGCTCCCGAACAGTCAGTACGAATTCATCAAATTTAGCCAAAAGGGAAGCAATGTTCGTATAAAGAAGACGCCAGTTGAAAAAACCCTTGACTAATTTTTTGCCGTTGGGACCTTTACTATTTCAGGCGAACCGTGTACATACTTTATGGTTATATCGGCCTCGCCGCGCTCCATACGGCTCTTTAACTCATCTCTGAGTTTACCGAGGTAATCCATTTGTTGGGGTGTTTTATCGTCTGATATTCGGACATTACGTAGTTCTTGATTCTGCATTATATTATTTCTGCGTCTGAGAATGAACTTCGCATCGGCCTCGTCAGCAAAAACCACCTTAATTGGTGGAGGATATCGTTCAGCATCACCGCGTCCCAGGCGAACTATGAGGCGCGGCGTAGACGTCGATCCCACGACACGCAACACAGCGGCAACCGCGTCCGAATCGGACCCCCTGCGCTCCGCCGGTGATCCCTCGGGGACCGAAATACCGCGTATTATAATATTTTTGGAGCGTCTTATCCGCTCCACAGCCTCGACGACGGTGGCCTCTGTCCTCCTTGAGGAGTCGACCTCACCGAAATCGACCATCTTCTTGTTGACCTCCCTAATCTCATTCTCCAGAGAGCTAACCTTCGCTGCAAGATCTATTTTCAACGATTCAATGAGCGTTTTGATATCAGATAGCTGATCAAACTGCGAGCTACATATATTGCATACGATTTTAATGTTCTTCATTTTGTTGCGGGTAACGCGATCATCGGCCGGCAGATCGGTGCATGATAAGTGCAGCTGCTTCTTGCAGCAGTCGCACTGAACCCGTCTCTGATCGCCGGAGTTGAATTGCTTCGAACAATTAGCGCACATGCTCATAATGTACTCCCTTATCTCAGTGATACTGGCCGTAACAAAAAAGGGAAAGTATTGTTTGTTATTAATATTAGGAACTAAACTCACTGAACTTTTGTGTGTAGAAATACACTTTTGCTCCAATCAGCGAACAATTTCCGGCAAATAACACTCCAGACAATTCCAGGCAAGGACTTGAAAAATTTCGATAGTTAGTAGTCGCAAATTTAAGAAATCACTCGGAGAGATATCGCACACAGTCTGTTACTTGGTCTTTGGTAAATTGCTGCGAAGTCCTAAAATTAGTATTCGAAATTATCAAAAATTATTTCAATTGAATCTCAGTTTTCTTAGATTCTATGGTGTTTTAGCGAATTCAAAACTGGTTTGCTCGCCGATTTGGTAAATATGTTTAGCTTATCGCAACATCCTGTTCATTCGTATCGAAATATGTATGTCACATGAATTTCCTCGATTCGATTAAACACATTTGGAATGATGAATGTCTATTTTCAAATAGTGTTCGAATTGTATTTCTCTTGTTTTCGATGAACCATCATTTATCTTCACATGTTTTTTTCACGGGATTATTCGATTCGTGAATTACATGCAATTTCTACTCTCGTATATATGTTCATTTCAGAAAGCTAAAATGTACCGATTTAAACGGTCATGAATATCAGTTTTATTACGGATGTATCTCTATAGACTTAATCAATATTCTCCTGGTATAAAAGTTACAGCGTGGCCGACTCATAAATCCCTGAAAAATACTATGAAACCACTTGAAAAAGATTAATATTTACGAAAAATCAATCATTTTAGAAAACAAAATTATTCCCATGTTTTTTCAATAAAACGCATCGTTTTCGAGTTATTCCCAATTTTACCCTATGAAATTCGACGAAAAAAAAAATATGAATAATCCGGATGCTTCCCTGGATTTTCAATATCACAGAATGGCTGAAATTTACAAACTCTCTGATTTCTAGACAAGTTGACAATGTTGTCAGAATTTCGATCAACTTTGTCAAGACTAAAATCTCTATGATGGAAAAACCTTCGATGTTATAATAAAATCCCACGAATGTGGGAGATAAAATTGAATTATGAGAAGCATGATTATACATTTTATACGCACAGTTTTTTTCAAGAATTCATTGTTACCGGTCCATATTGAAAAAAAATGTCGATGAAATACAATGATTATGATGAATGTCGACACTAACCATGTATTAAAATGAAAAATAAAATGATATTTAGCACTAATAATCTAAGGCGATGTTTTTATCTGAACAATATACTCTTGGAATTTAATAAACTCAACACTACACGGTTATTATTGCATTAATTCACTAAAAGTCTTCACATAATGATCACGAGGTAGCTCTTGAAATGATTTGACCATTTTACGACATTTACCTAACATTGTTTTAGATGTTTGTACACCTGTTTGCATTCTTCTTTGTAAATGAATGAATTATTCGTAGTCCATCGACCATCAGTCATCACGTCAGTTATCGCTATACGCATGCGTCGTTCATGGGACGGGCGCTCGAGACACAGAAACAAAGAGGACCTGCACATAACAAAGATCAACGGTTTGTCTTGCGCGCCGGCTACCTCGCATTAGGTAGGATAACCGTTATACCATTGTTTGAATAGAAAAACAACAAGCTGGCTCAGTCTTCTCAAAAGCTCTGTGAAATATCATAGAGATGGGTTAGGTTAGATCACTGACCTACAATCCTATGACCTAGGATGATGGAGATAGGTAAGTTAAGTGGAAAAACAATTTTTTATGAGATCTTTTTGGGATATCGAGGAAAATATGAACAATTCATAAGCAATATTCGCCGTTTTCTTTGGGACGGTTTGTAACTATTGTTAATCAAATTTTTTTCAATCGTACATGTCGCGATGCAATTTCCACTTGTGTCAATAGCTCTTGACACGCAGTCGCAATTTGTCTTGTTTTCTCCAGGTTCAACAAAATGGAGATTTATTGTTGTTGATCTATCATTGATAGTTGATACTTTGCTTTTATAATGATCCTCTTTATCTTCACTGTATGGGGATTTGGGTGTCCTTAACATCCTAAATTTTACTTCATCTGTTTTTACATTGTATTGCTTGGCTCGGCAATTTGTTTGTCCCATCGGAGATTGTAACGTGTTTTCCTGCTACTTTGATTTTATTTCCCAGTCCTTCACTGATTCACTGAAGATGAACCCTACAGGGTTCGAGACATGTCTTACCGTTTGAAATAAACTTTTTCATCGTACCTATTTGTGGAGATGACTTAGAGGCCCTTTTTTGCTGTGAGAAATGTGGCTTCTCAGTTGCAGATAAAATCCGATGAAACTAACTGTTTTTGTTAGGAAATATCGTAGTTGTAATATTTTTATTCCAATAAGGTTGGTGTTTGAGTATTTCCCAAATGAAGCAACTCAATTACAATCGAGAAATACGAACTTTTCATCAATTCCAGAGAATCGCATCAGGCACGTATTTGGCCCAATTTTTTTAAATGGCCATATCTTTTGAACAGAGCTGAATTCGGAAAAATGGAAAATAAGAAATAGGTTTCTTTTGACCTCAAGAATCTACAGTTGCAATATATGGACAATTCGAAGACTCACCCGGAATATGAACTTATAATTCAAAATCTAGGATAAATAACTGGCGCATAATTCTATCCAAAAAACACACGTATCGTACCAAAACGATATAGCGGACATAAATCAAAAATTCCACCAACCTACTCGGCTTCCTCACGCCCCCGGCGCATACTTCGAAAACTCCGACTCAGTCCCGGAAATTACGCGCGTTTCATGAAATATAGTCCGGAGTCCGACAGCGACACCGATTCCATTATTTCCCAAACACACCTAAAGACCCCGTTCCTCTTTTATTACCCGATTTGTAGACGTAGATGGAATTTCGAACGGAAGCCAGTGCGCCGGCGAAAATTGGATGAAAGGGCACAATCGGATGAGTGCGGCGGCGATCGAGGCGATCGGCCTAGGGGCAATGGTTCGGAAGGGCGGAAAAATGGAGGTAACGACGTATGGGACGGTAGCTAATTATTCTTGCCCGATTCTTTGGATTGAACGGGCTGGTTTTCGGGAGTATCGGGAGCGATCCGTTCCGGTTTATGTGATTGAAAGAGGTTTATACGCTATTTCGATCTGTATCGAGTGGCTTAATGGTTGGTTTGTTGGAGATGGAGGTACGATTGGATAGTTGATAGAAGGATATCCTGAGATTGATACTAAAATTATTATCCTTCCTCTTCAGCAACCCCTAACTATCCACTCCTGAACATAAGCTTCTCCCAAGTAGCTCCCATCCGCCAATCTGAACAGTTCGGAGCAGTTAATCGACGGGTTACAACCTCCGAACGACATACCTCTGAGGATTTCTAAAGGCAGTTGTGCAGATGTGCCCCCGAACTAACACCTGTCCTCTGCAAATTGTTCAACCACTCTTACAAATTGGGTGTTTTTCCATTCAACTGGAAAACCGCAAGAGTACAACCAGTACCTAAAAAAGGCAAAAAGACCCTTCCTAGCAACTACAGACCTATCGCTCTGTTATCTATTATTTCAAAGGTAATGGAAAAAGCCATCAACTTCGAGCTCATGAAACATCTGGAACACTCAGGAATTATCAACGATAGACAATATGGTTTCCGTCATCAGAGATCCACTGGTGACTTGCTCGCTTACGTCTCACATATATGGCAGCTATCTATCGAGAAATATGGTGAAACCCTAGCCGTAGCACTGGATATCTCCAAGGCATTCGATCGAGTCTTGCATCAGGGACTCCTCGCCAAGCTTCCATCTTATGATGGTTCTCTGCTCTCTGCTAGCTAGTTTTCTCTCAAACAGATCTCTCCATGTAGTGGTCGATGGAGTTTCATCTGACTCTCTACCCATAAATGCTGGTGTTCTCAATTCTGGCTCCAACACTATTTCTACTTCCATCAACGATTTGCTGGAAGCAACTTCGTGTCCAGTGCACAGCTTCGTGGATGATAGTACCCTCCATACCGCCTTTTCTTCTAGGGCTCCAATACCAGCCTGCCAAATCAAAAACGAACGAGGAAGAAATGTTAACAACATAAATATGGACTTGGCAACAATTCTTGAATGGGGATCTAATAACTTGGTAGAATTCAACGCAAACAAAACACAAGCATGTCTTTTCTCTAGAAAAGCCGATCTTACTGTGCCCAGCATAAAATTGTCGGGAGTGACCATATACCATTGAAGTCATCCATTTCGATGCTTGGCATTACTGTCGACAGTAACCTTTCCTGGAAGAATCACGTGGGATCCATTGCTAAAAGTGCATCCCAAAAACTTGGTTTTCTGTTTCGTGCCAGGAGCTATTTCACCTCAGGTCAGCTGCTTATGATCTATAAGGCACAGATTCGACCTGTCCTGGAATACTGTTCCCATATTTGGAGTGCTGCACCTAAACACACCCTAAAACTCTTGGATTCCGTACAAAAAAGGGCAATTCGTCTCGTCGGTGATGCATCGCTTACAAGCTCGCTCACTTCTCTGGAACACCGTATAAAATTGGGCGATCTGTCTCTATTTTATAGATATTTCCATGGGCGATGCTCTTCTGAATTATCAGCAATCGTTCCCCTCTGGCAGTCTCTTCCAGACTAACCCGTCAAGTTAAGTCTTCACACCCCTTCGTGGTAACTTTGGAGTCCTGCAGAACATCTCTCTTCAAAGACTCGTTCATCCAACGAACAGCGAGGCTTTGGAATACATTGCCTAGGGAGGTGTTCCCCGAGGCATAACCTCCAGAAATTCAAGAAGAACACCAATTCCTACCTGCTTGCCCTTGGTTCTCACGATGTTCTCTGAACATTACAGGATATTCCTTTTCGTGAAAACCACAACATAAAAAAAACTTACTCCCATCTGTCAACTTCTATTCTGTCACGTCATAATCATGTGACATGGCGCGCTATTCAGATCTTGCGCTCTTTTTGGAACACCCTTTACTAGTAGATATCTAGAAGAAAATACGGAAGGATATGCCATAATATTCCACTATACAGGGTGAGTCTTTGACTTGTACATATATTTTAACTGTAGATTCCTCTCATCAAACGAAACACTTTTTTCCTATACCATTTTTCGAAATTCGGTTTGGTTTCGAAGATACAGGGTGTCGAAAATCCATGAAAAAAACACTTTTCTGTTTATATCTTCGGAACCGTTATTTCGAATGAACTAAATTTTGGTTGAGTTTTTACTCTATTCATGGTGCATATTCCTCAATCAAAACCTATTCAATATCTCTACTAGTATAAAAGTTACAGGGTGGTCGACCCATCAATACACGCTAAAACACCATAAAACCACTTTAAAAAGATAAACGGTTAATATTTTCGAAAGAAACAATCATTTAAGAAACTAAAAGTATTCTTATTTTTTTTCAATAAAACGCGTCGTTTTCGAGTTATTTCCAATTTTACCCGGAGAAATTTGACGAAAAAATCATTAATTTCAAGAATAATCTGAATGCGTCTCTGAAATAAATATCATCGAATATTATTCCTTCTCTGGTCTTTCAACGAGTTTACAATGTTGTCACAATATTTATCAACTTTGTCGAGATATTTTAATAATAAAATTCCACAACTGAGAGATAAAATTTTACACCAAGGCGACCAAGGAGGATTTAACACGCA
The DNA here is from genome assembly GCA_910592335.1 of Adalia bipunctata. Taxonomy (NCBI): domain Eukaryota; kingdom Metazoa; phylum Arthropoda; class Insecta; order Coleoptera; family Coccinellidae; genus Adalia; species Adalia bipunctata. The sequence goes on along the minus strand of OU342954.1, from coordinate 17,119,984 downwards.
CAGTTTCTATTGAAAATTCATAGTTACCGGTCCATATTGAAGTTAAATTCGGATATGAATGATGAATCTCGATACAAACTACTTATTAAATTGAAATTAATGAAAAATAAAATGATACCTTTACCTTATAATCTGTGTCGATGTTTATATCTAAGCAATATCCTCTTGGAATTTTATAAACTCGACACGGTTAAGATTATATTAATTCACTGCACAAAACAATCACATTAGAACAATAATTCACTGAATGTATTCAGAACTTCACATAATGTTTGCAGTTTGTTCATCAGAGACTCTGGTTTGTTATTGTTTATGTTTATAGCTGGCGTCCACATAAACATAACCAATCATTCGCTCTACGCATGCGTGCTAAAACTTGGCGCGAAGTCGATTGGAAACGGCAGAATTCATAGATATTTATACCACGGTACACAAGTGTATCGTGATTTATACTATGTTTCGTAAAAAATCCTTAACCTCAATGAAAATTTCAACAAGCTGACAACATTTTCTTGAAATTTCTGTGCTAACATTCACAGAATCGATACAAATTATATTAGGTTAGGTTGTTTGATAATTGTTTAATAATAAATCTGAATGAAAAGTTTTTCTTCATGGTATTGTTTGGGAATTTCGAGGAGAATATGAAGAAGTGTTAGTGTTTACAAACTAATCTGCAGAAAAATCGAAGAAGGAACTTATTTTGGTGGGATGAATGTGTCTTTTCAGTTGCAGATATAATCCGATGAAACTAACTGTTTTTGTTGAAATTATCGTGTTTGCAACATTTTTATTCGAATAAGGTTAGTACTTCAGTATTTCCTAAATGTATAAACTCAATTTCTATCGAGAAATATGAACTTTGCATCAATTCCAGAAGACCATTTCAGAGGCGTAGTCAGCCCAATTTTTTTTTTCAAATGGCTATATCTTTTTAACAGAGCCGAATTCGGAAAAATGGAAAATGAAAAAAAGGTTTCTTTTGGCCTCAAGAATCTTTAGTTAAAATATATGTACAAGTCAAAGACTCACCCTGTATCACGTTCCTCCCGCAAAAACTAAACCCTGAAATCTCACATCCGTAAGTTCCACAAAATAGCCCTAAGGAAGTAAGATCAGCCATCTTAAGGAATTTTATTAGACCACTCTCTTAGTTTTATGTGTATCAACTGGGGGAAAACGTTATTACATCGGACGAGTAAATGGATGTTTGTTTCCGAGTTTCATGAACATCCCAGTCCACGCTTTATTTATATTTCAGTAAGTAATATACCTTTTCACTCCGAAGCTTTCCCATACCGGACGGAAAACAGCTGAGCATCGCCTTTCCGGTAAAAGCCCCTGCGGTATAAATATTTCCTTGTGTTCTTCTCCGAGGGATTTCGATTCTAGGAGGAATTTCCGGGGTGATTTTTCTATTTTTTCCGGACGATACCGAAGGATTTGGTAAGAATATATGATATGCAATGAATGCAGGATGTGAGATGGTTCTATTTCATAACTTTCGGAGGTGAATTTCCGAACCAGTGCGAAGCAAAAAGCTTCAAAACGATAATAGTTATTTTCTGAAAAAAATCAGTCGGAGTTTCAGGTAAAGATTGATCGAACTTTGTTTTTATACTTATACAATTATTTCCCTAAACTACAGGGTGTTCATGAAGGTGAGGCTTTTCTTTTGACAGATGCTATAACTCATCAGAATAAGTCATTTTACTAAAAAAATTTTAATGAATTATGCCCTTGTTTCCAGAAATGAAACTATACCTTTTCAACTTCGAATTGAAAACTATCAAAATCAAATTGGGAACTAACATATTCAAATTGGGAATAATCAAAATCAAATCGGGAATGATCAATTTCATATTGGAATGACAACCATGTGAATCAGATCTTTGAATTACTCGATATGTAATTAACTCTCAAATTTGACCAAATTAAGTAACGAACGATAAGTCTACAATTTCTTTTTCATAATCATGCCTCATACAGAGAAGAAAGCTGCAGATTCAATAGAAAAGCAGGTAATTTTGGTATGCAATGGAAACATAACACAGACAGAATTTCGTCTTCAAATAACGGAAAATTTTATAAGAAGAAATATATCAACCATGAACCATTACAGTTAGTACCTGTACAAGATATGTGTCTTATATCCAGAGGTTCATACCTGATGTTTTGACCTTTTTTTATATGAGAGTTTGAACATAAATATGAAATTTGTGTACTTCTTACACTTCTTGAATGTTTGAAAAGTTCAAATATATATTTATAGTTTTTTCTTCATATTTCATCAATATAAAGATCTTCTGATCATGTCTGATCTTGATATACATAGCCACGAATGCCGTTTCAATTTAAAATTGATTATTCCCAATTTGAATGTGTTTATTCCCAATTTGATTTTGATAGATCCCAATTTAAAGTTGAAAAGGTATAGAATATTTTCCAGTTTCTGGGTGAATCTGAAAATTTCTCAGTCCGAACCTGCTCCCTCGCCTCATAGATATCAACATCTCTTGTTTCTTGTCTTCTTATCATACAACACTCAGAATATTGATTGTGATCAGTGTATCTTCGATCGTGTTACGGCGACGTTCATGTTTCGAAAATGCCGCAGGTTTATTCAAATACTGAACTTGTTGATATGCTTTCAATTTATGGTGAATCAAAACAAAATGCCAGTTCAGCGTATAAGTTGTACAAAAAAAGATTAAGAAATCACCCAACTACGCGGATATTCATAAATGTGATGCAGAGATGTAGGGAGATGCAGGCCAGAGTAGTAAGTAGAGGTATTGATGCCCAAAATTCTGCATAATTTTTTTCAATTGAACATTTCATATAAGAAATTTTCGGTAAAATGACTTATTTTGATGAGTTTCATCACCTGTCAACAGAAAAGCCTCACCTTAGAATATATCCAACCTGTTTCATTTGATTGCTATCGCGGGTTGGGTTATGTGGCACTGATGAGGGCATAACAAGCCAGAAACGGCACTAATGTTCTCCGATAGCAGCACGAACCTAGCGGCTCACTTCAGAGTTAGATCTGCACTAGACCATTCTCTTTCAATGAGTACAGGGTGATTATTTGACTTGTACATATATTTTAACTGTAGATTCCTCTCATCAAACGAAACACTTTTTTCCTATAACATTTTTCAAAATTCGGTTGGGTTTCGAAGATACAGGGTGTCGAAAAACCATGAAAAAAACACTTTTCTGTTTATATCTTCGGAACCGTTATTTCGAATGAACTAACTGAATTTTGGTTGAGTTTTTACTCTATTTCATTCATCGTGCATATTCCTCAATCAAAACCTATTCAATATCTCTACTAGCATAAAAGTTACAGGGAAGTCGACTAATCAATACACGCTAAAACCCCATAAAACCACTTTCAAAAGATAAACAAATCATATTTTCGAAAGAATCAATAATTCAAGAAACTGAAAGTATTCCTATTTTCTTCAATAAAATGCGTCGTTTTGAAGTTATTCCCAATTTTACCCGGAGAAATTTGACGAAAAAAACATTAATTTCAAGATTAATCTGTATGCGTCTATGAATAAAATATCATCGAATATTATTCCCTCTCTGGCATTCAAACGAGTTCACAATGTTGTCACAATATTTATCAACTTTTGATAATGAAATCTCACAAATGTGGGAGATAAAATTGAACACCAAAGAGGATTTAACACGCAGTTTCTATTGAAAATTCATAGTTACCGGTCCATATTGAAGTTAAATGTCGATGAAATACAAAATTCGGATATGAATGATGAATCTCGATACAAACTACTTATTAATTTGATATTAATGAAATATAAAATGATACCTTATAATCTGTGTCGATGTTTCTATATAAACAATATCCTCTTGGAATTTTATAAACTCGACACGGTTAAGATTATATTAATTCATTTCACATAATGATCACATTAGAACAATAATTCACTGAATGTAAACTTCACATAATGTTTATAGTTTGTTCAGAGACTCTGGTTTGTTATTGTTTATAGTTGGCCACCAGATAACCAATCTTTCGGTTTTCGCTCTACGCATGCGTGGTAGAATTTGGCGGCAATGTCGATTTATGATGGAAACGCCAGAATTCATAGATATTTATACCACGGTACATAAGTGTATCGTGATTTATACTTTGTTTCGTAACAAATCCTTAACCTCAATGAAAATATCAGCAAGCTGACATCTTCTTGAAATTTCTGTGCAAACATTCACAGAATCGAAACAAAATAGATGAGGTCAGGTTGTTCAATAATAAATTCTGATGATATGAATGAAGAGTCTTTCTTCATGATATTGTTTGGGAATTTCGAGGGAAATATGAACAAGTTATTAGTGTTCACAAACTAATCTGCAGAAAAATCGAAGAAGGAACTTATTTTGGTGGGATAAATGTGGCTTTCTAGTTGCAGATATAATCCGATGAAACTAACTGTTTTTGTTGAAATTATCGTGTTTGCAACATTTTGATTTCAATAAGGTTAGTACTTGAGTATTCCCTAAACGTATAAACTCAATTTCTATCGAGAAATATAACTTTGCATCAATTCCAGAAGATCAATTCAGAGCCGTAGTCTGCCCAATTTTTTTTCGAATGGCTATATCTTTTTAACAGAGCCGAATTCGGAAAAATGTAAAATGAAAAAAAGGTTTCTTCTGACCTCAAGAATCTTCAGTTAAAATATATGTACAAGTCAAAGACTCACCCTGTATATTTTTCTAACGGAAGTTAACCTCTTTATAAAAACTCACCTTTTACTCAGTTCGCGATGCAGAGCTCCGATCGACCTATAACAAACAAAAACATAATAAGCATTTTTCCGACTGGTCGCCGGTAAGGGAAAACAAATTTATGGAAATTAACTCCAGCATCGAATTCAACATTCCAATGCATGTATATACACAGTTCGGCACTAAAAGACGTTTTCAAAGGATATTCCGCTTTGTTTATCTTATTTTTCGATTTCAGGTGGATGGGGTGGCTAAAAAACGTCCGAAATTCAGAGGTGTTCTACCCCGTGACCCTATTCGGATGGATAGAGGGTGAGGGTAGCTATCTTAAGATGAAAAATGAAGTGGGAGTGTCGAAAATCAATCGTAATAAGATTGTGAAAGTGACGGCTGGAAAAGGGGATTTTGAAACGGGGATGAATGGGGGGAAAATTCAATGAGTGCATGTCGAATGCCACTTCAGCTTATCGGTTGTCAGATTCAAGCGTTTTTTCAAAAAGGCTACTTCCAATACCTCCGAAGAAGAACTTTATTCGATTTTGTCCAAGTTCAGAGTGATCCCACCAGTCACAAAACCCTAATTTAATTTGAACCTTGCCTGGAAATTGACATCCAAGGAAGGGGTATCAGGTTTTTTCCAACTTTGAGTTATTGAAACAAGAAAAAAATCTTGTCATTAGTTACCAGGTTGGAGGAAAAAGAATTAGGCGTAACCATATAGAGCCTCTCAACAGGACAATTCTGGAAACAGAAAAATTTCAAGGAGTTTTTCGTTATCGAGGTAAGTTAGCTCGTCGCATGCTTAGATTCGCATAACATCGATGGCATTGCATCCTTTTAGATAAATTTAAACGGGATCTATTTTGAAGTTTTCTGAAATAAGTTGAAGTTGATGAACGTATGGGAATTCAATAAAATTTCACAGGGCTCAATCAATAGAAGAGGGGACTTGAAATCTTAAGGCAATCTTTCATTTTAGATTAAATCGATATCTGATTGAATTCGTTAGTTTCTCTGGTGCGGTAGGATTTCACGAAAATTTTGTTACACGAATCTTTTTATAGTATTGTAGAATTTCATTCCGATCAAATGTATATAGTTGTTAAATTTCTCTCTCATTTCTGACTTTCGTGCGTGAAACGCTTTATGTCGTGCCCAAGATTAGCGTGGCACTTTTGATTTGCATTTGATGACTTCTATGTCTATTCTTTCGAGTCCTGAATGTGAAACCTCCATCTTATAGTTGAAAGGAAGTGTGATATGAGATTTAGCAGTTTCACCATTCCGTGGAATGAGCCTAATAGTGGATGAACTTCTACACAGGCCAACGAAGCTTGGCTTCGAATGTGTAGGCTATGCTGACGACATAGTACTAATAATTAGAGGCAAATTCGAAGGCACTCTCTGCGACCTATTGCAGAAGGGCCCTAGAATTATTGAGCAGTGGTGCTTGTCAGTGGGGCTGAACATCAACCCAACCAAGATCACAATAATTCCTTGTACTCGGAAGAGGAAACTTCCAGCCATGAAAACGTTAGCTTCAAACGGAAATATCTTGGAGTGGGGGTCTGAAGTCAAATACCTAGGAATAACCCTAGATAGCAAACTTCTATGGAAAAAGCATGTTGATAATGCTACAGGCAGAGCTACAAGAGCTCTGGGCCCTATTCTTGAAAACCAGGGGGTAGAACAGTCGAGAGAACTGTGACGTGGCTTATAGATTATCAGTAGGGCCACGTTACCGTTCTCTCGACTGTTCTACTCCCTGGTTTTCAAGAATAGAGGCCCTGGTGGCGTGCAGGCGTCTATGCGGCTGGAATTAGAGCTGTAACACAAAAATACTGCGATGGATGTACGTCATGATTGTAAGACCTATAGTCACATATGGGACAGTAGCCTGGTTTGCTAAGGCAGGTCAGGCAAGTACGAGGAAAATGCTCGACAAAGTACAAAGGCTTGCCTGTGTGTGCATCACGGGAGCTATGAGAACGTGCCCAACCAGGGCACTTGAGATCATCACAGACCTCACACCTCTACATCTAGTGATTGATAGGGTAGCCCATGAGGCCATCCTCAGAGTATCTAGAGAAGGAGCATGCAATGAGAGAGTCAGGTTTCAGAGAGCTTGGTCCTCTCTGCCTCATCTGCCTCTCTGCCTCATCTGCCTCTCTGCCTCATCTGCAAACCTTCCTAGTGATGTAATGATCAGGAAAGTAAGCACTGAGAAAAACTTCAGTACATTGCTAAGCAAATGAGAATTGGGAAAGGGAATACACCAACTATAATCTCAAAGAAAATACAATAAAATGGTATACAGATGGTTCCAAAACCGCTACAGGAGCTGGCGCTGGGATTTACGGGTAAAGTAGCAAGTGTGCACTATCGTTAGGCTTCTGTACAAACGTCCTTCAAACAGAAATACTTGCAATTGGAAGATGTCTAGATATAAATCTAGAAAGAAACTATCAGAAGTGCGATATAGCTATTCATACAGATAGTCAAGCTGCTATTAAAGCACTGAGCTCCTACATCATTGACTCAAATCTGATTTGGGAGTGCCGAAACAAACTCAATGAGGTAGGCTAGAAGAAAATTAGTTGTTAGTTGAGTACGGATTAGAATCATGTCGCCTGCATAGCATATACATTCGAAGCCAAGCTCAGTTAGCTTGTGGAGTAACTCATCCACTTCTGAGCCCCATAGGAAAGGGGGGTATTGCAAACGGCTTTGACAGAGGTAGTTTCATGGCCCACTGAACAGCAGAAGGGCGGAAACAAATACAACTAAAGAGAAGCAGAAAAAAATTTTTGAAATGCCTTTACTTGGTAGAATATTCACCTGAAATGTGATTTTCAATTGTTTCATCAAAATTGAGAACCAATAAAAACAAAATTGCAACCACTTTTGATGAAAGTTGGTAGAGGAAAGTCACCAGATATGAAATCGTATCCTAATATGAAATACCTTCATTTCTCCAAGACTGTAAGTAATAACCGAAACATTCGACCATCTTCTGTTTCATTCGGTCTACTAACTATTGCACTCACACCATCGAGTCAGTTGCGCGTGTGGCAGGCGTGTTTTGTTGTCGTGAAGAAAATTTCAAAAGGTAAGTAGTAAATGAGTATTACCAGCTGTTATGTTTGTATACATATGTGTTATACTATTTAGTATAACGGTATTATGTTTATTCCACCATTATGTGATCTTTTGTCATTGAAATATTGTGACTTAAAAAAATATTTAGAAGAGTTTGAACTAGTTTAAAAATCCAAATATGGACAGTCGTCGGTGCCTTATTATGGAATATGCTTGATGTGTGCGCTCTGGGCACATTATGATCGTGCTGGTCCAGAGTTTGATACTTGGATCTGTGACTTTGGCAAGGAATTATGTAACTTCTTTCATTTATCACAATATGTTATATTCATTTAATTGATCTCAAAGATATTGACGACCATTATTGTTATTGCTATGTTGATTTAAGCTTATATTCCATATATGGGTTCCTTTTCCATATTTGGTTACTCATTTGTGATTTTGTTTTTTGTGTTAGATTTTAATTAGATAACTAATATATTTGATTAGAGGATGTTAATTACTACATATAACTGTATGACTGATTTAATTAATATGAAGTTTTTTCTTTATATCCCAAAAACAAAATGGTATTCCATATTTGGTGACTTTCCTCTATATATAGGCCACGGGTTCATGAGGAATTTCATCTGAGCTTTAGCCAAACGTTGACCTATTTCATTTACTCCTACAGTAAGAAATTTGTTCTTTTATACATCGAGACAGTTGGCTGCCCTCCCCATATTAGTCCGATCGGCTTTGCATTTGAATAACTCCAATCTCATAGAATCCATACAAAGTAGGCTAATACCACTTCCTAAACGTCCCCTATTTTGCCACTCAATCCCATAAATCTCAAACTTGAGCGGTCTCTCCAAGATTTTCCCTCTCTCCTAAGTGACCTATTTTTTCTGAGAATACGCCAGTGAGCCATCCAAGGAAAGGCGTGTGGAAAGTAGGAGCGTATGTTGTTCTCCTATATGGTTTTCTCGTGTCATTGAAGCTTTATGGAGTAGGATCTCATGAATATTGCGAAATGGGGTGAGAAAATTGGACGAGGTCGGAGAATGTATAATCCGACATTGAGAGGGGAGGCATAAGGGAATTTAATTACGTTGAAAAAATGGAAGGGATTATGGTGATTCGGTGTATTATATACGTGGATTTGTGTGTTGAGATATAGATTTAATTGTTTGGTGAGAAGGTAAATAAATTGTATTTTGATTGTTCTTGGGGATTATTTTCCAGCCCTTTATGGTTGCCAGCAGAAAAATTTTCTCGTTCGTGGGCGAAATTCTTATCAATACTTCATATATGTACTTTATTCACTTTTATAAAGTATCCCGGTTGGGGGTTGGCCAAGATTTAGGTTTATCAGGTTTTTTTATTTAAAACTGACGCAGGTTGGCAGTCGCGCGTGAAATATCGGCAATGTCAAAATAATTCTCAGAGAAGTTGCCAATGCTTATATATCATGAAGAAAGACTTTTCATTCAAATCATCAGAATTTATTAGTGAACCAATTGAAAAACCTAACCTGATCTAATTTGTATCGATTCTGCGAATGTTTGCACAGAAATTTCAAGAAGATGCTGATATTTTCATTGAGGTTGAGGATTTGTTACGAAACACAGTATAAATCACGATACACTTGTGTACCGTGGTATGAATATCTATGAATTCTGTCGTTTCCATCATAAATCGACTTTGCCGCCAAATTTTACCACGCATTCGTAGAGCGAAAACCGAAAGATTGGTTATCTGGAGGCCAACTATAAACAATAACGAACCAGAGTCTCTGAACAAACTGTAAACATTATGTGAAGTTTACGTTCAGTGAATTGTTCTTATGTGATTATTATGTGAAGTGAATTAATATAATCTCAACCGTGTCGAGTTTATAGAATTCCATGAGGATATTGTTTAGATAGAAACATCGACACAAATTATAAGATATCATTTGATTTTTCAATAATTTCAGGTTAATGAGTAGTTTGTATCGATATTCATCATTAATATCCGAATTTGGTATTTCATCGACATTTAACTTCAATATGGACCGGTAACAATGAATTTTTTTATAGTAACTGTGCGTATTAAATGCTCCTTGGTGTTCAATTTTATCTCCCACATTTGTGGGATTTTATTATTAAATATCTCTACATCAACGTTTTTCATCATTTGAATTTAATGCTCGACAAAGTTGATAACAACATTGTGAACTCGTTTGAAGACCAGAGAAGGAATAATATTCGATGATATTTAATTCAGAGACGCATTCATATTATTCTTGAAATTAATGATTTTTTCGTCAAATTTCTCCAGGTATAATTGGAAATTACTCGAAAACGACGCATTTTATTAAAAAAAACATAGGAATACTTTTAGTTTCTTAAATGATTGATTTTTTCAAAAATATGGACCGTTTATCTTTTTAAAGTGGTTTTATGGTGTTTTTGCGTGTATTGATGAGTCGACTACCCTGTAACTTTTATACCAGGAGAGATATTGAATGAGTTTCAATTGAGGAATATGCACCAAGAATAGAGTAATAACTTCACCAAAATTCAGTTCATTCGAAATAACGGTTCCGAAGATATAAACAGAAGAGTGTTTTTTTCATGGATGAAGTATTTTCAGTATTAACAAAAAAAAATCTTTTCAACATTCGCCAGGTCTTTTGAATTATTCACATGATATTTTTCCAAATTCATTATTATCCCAAAGTAAATAAACATTTTGATAAAAATGTAAATACTACGACCTCAATGTATAGAGCACAACGTTGCTTAGTTATCTGACAGTAAAATGACCATAACCTTGAACTTTCAAAATATACACGGTGAAACGTGTCAGAATGTCATGGCCAACCGGGATACTATAAAAGTGAATAGAGTATACTTCACCGAGTTTACACATGCGAGTATGAGCTTTATAAGATTATGTTTTCAGAACATCTACAGATTTTCCATGAGAGATACTGATCCGCAATAGTTCAACATCCTTTTTATCGAGCCGAACATCTGAGACACTCAACCAAAATGATCCTTTGCCGATCCAGAATTCTTCAGTTCGCTGAAAAATACTTCGTTTTAACGTTCGAACGAATAGCAAAATACTACAATTCGGATAGAGAGAATTGGAGAGAATCACCTCGATGAAACTCTTTCTATCTAAGCCGAACCTTTCTTTGGAATGGAGATGAAGTTGATATTCCCCGCTGTTTCCCGAACGTGACAGAGAAATTCGTCCTTTTATCTTGTATCTTTATTGTTCGCCGTGAAAATATGCGAGGATGAATACTTCCACAAGTAATCGAAATAGAGAGAAAAAGAAAATGTGGCTTTTTTGAAACTTGTCCAAGTTCTGATCATTCTGTTCCTTTACTTATTTAATTCACCGAATAATTAACGTATCAATGAAATGGTCGTTGATTTTTATAATTGGGATTTTTATTCCAGATAAAACATCAATTAGTACCCTACTAAATGGAGAGAGTGCCTTTGCTCTATGAAATTCAGCCTGCTTGCTACATCGCCATCTTTAGGGTGGAATCCTGAATCATTAATACATAGAGCATGTATAATATAATCATAATCCAAGACTATACATTGCAATATATTCATGAACATTGCATAAAACTCTTTTATGTTCGACTGCTTCATAAATACTCGATTCATGAATCCGTTTAGCGTCCATAAATGACTACTTTATTGGACTCAACTGTCACAGTCTTCTCTCGATTTTGTAATTGTCTTCTTCACACACCACTTCTTATAGACCGCAAACAATTTTCAAAAGCACTTTTAGTGGGTAAGAGTGATTCTTTCTCGCTTGCGGCTGAATTTTCTACGCTTTCCTCTCCCGAACTATCTATTTTTTTGATTATTATGACGTTTGTCACAGAATTAACGAAGTAAACAACTTTGTTCCGTGAGGTTGCTAAGGTCGCTGATGGTTACTAAGGTAAGAAAAGCAAAAGCACACTCAAGGTTTTCTTGAAATGAAACGACGGATATATTAATTGCCATTTCAGAAAATAAAATTTCTGCAATGCAGTCAAACATAAAGTTCTGTATGCAACTCGTACCTAATTAGGCTTATGGACATAAAGACCTAATTTATGTACTTGTTACATAAGTAGCTATATTAGTAAGCAATATATTTATCATTTTCTTGTGACAATCCAGAATTTTAGACCAGTGGATTAATTATACTCGTATATCAATAAGTAAAGCAAAGTACTTGTGCTGAAAAGAACTGTTTGCAATTGTAACTGTTCTGATTTCAATTGCTCTCCAAGGAAAAGTAAACACGTTTTCATAAATTTCCTGAAAAACATAATATATCACTAATGTCTTCGTCACATATATTGGAAAAATTAGACTGAAACTAAAGATGGAGAAACCTTGGTACAAGAATTTTGTTGAGAGTTTCTCCAACAACTGGGAAGAATGATTTGAGTTTTAAGTGAATGAATTGAATATATTTAGCGAATATTTTCAAAGATTGTATTCAGTGGCCAAGTTCTGAGGTTGAATTGATGAATTTATCTTCTTATTTCAAGAATATTCAAGATGTACCTGAAAGATACTGGCTAATAATGAAATACGAGTACCTACAAGGATCTTTATGTTTGTTATGCCGCATCAGAACTTATTGATATTCATATCATAGTTTATGGCAATTTTATAATTTTCATTGAATTCCTCGTAAAATGTCGATCAAATAAAAAAAGGAAAAAGCCAATTTACATACAGGGTGAGTATTTGACTTGTACATATATTTCAACTGGTGATTCCTGTCATCAAACGAAACACTTCTTATATATACCATTTTTCAAAATTCGGTTTGTTTTGGAAGATACAAAGTATCGAAAATCCATGAAAAAAACACTTTTCTCTTCATATATTCGGAACCGTTATTTCGAATGAACTGAATTTTGGTTGAGTTTTTACTCTATTTATGGTGCATATTCCTCAATCGAAACCTATTCAATACTTCTTCTCTACTAGTATAAAAGTTACAGGATAGGCGACTCATCAATACACGCTAAAACACCATAAAACCACTTTGAAAAGATAAACGGTTCATATTTTCGAAAAAATCAATCATTTAAGAAACTAGAAGTATTCTTATTTTTTTTCAATAAAACGCGTCGTTTTCGATTTATTTCCAATTTTACCCGGAGAAATTTGACGAAAAAATCATTAATTTCAAGAATAATCTGAATGCGTCTCTGAATTAAATATCATCGAATATTATTCCTTCTCTGGTCTTCAAACGAGTTCACAATGTTGTCACAATATTTATCAACTTTGTCGAGATATTTTAATAATAAAATCCCACAAATGTGGAAAATAAAATTGAATACCAAAGAGGATTTAACACGCACAGTTTCTATTGAAAATTCATAGTTAGCGGTCCATATTGAAGTTGAATGTTGATGGAATACAAAATTCGGATATGAATGATGAATCTCGATACGAACTACTTATTAAATTGAAATTGATGAAAAATAATATACGATACCTGATAATCTGTGGCGATGTTTCTATCTAAACCTAAACAATATCCTCTTGGAATTTCATAAACTCGACACGGTTGAAATCATATTAATTCACTCCACATAATAATCACATTAGAACAATAATTCACTGAATGTCGTATTCAGAACTTCACATAATGTTTACATTCACAGAATCGATACAAATCAGATTAGGTTAGGTTGTTTAATAATAAATCTGAATAAAACTTCTTTCTTCATGATATTGTTTGGGAATTTCGAGGAAAATATGAACAAGTTATTAGTGTTTACAAAGTAATCTGCAGAAAAATCGAAGAAGGAACTTATTTTGGTGTGAGAAAACAGGATTTTTAATTGCAGATATAATACGATGAAACTAATTGTTTTTGTTGAAATTATCGTGTTTGAAACATTTTGATTCCAATGAGGTTAGTACTTGAGTATTCCCTAAATGTATAAACTCAATGTATATCGAGAAATATGAACTTTGCATCAATTCCAGAGGCGCAGTCAGCCCATTTTTTTTAAATGGCTATATCTCTTCAACAGAGCCGAATTCGGAAAATGGAAAATGAAAGAAAGGTGTCTTTTGACCTCAAGAATCTTTATTTAAAATATATGTACAAGTCAAAGACTCACCCTGTACCTAAGTTTTCTTCTTTGGTGAACACTTCGAACACCTTCTTCATTGATATTCATAATTTTCTGCTACATTTTGTATTACATTTCGATCATATTGTACAAAATTTCGCTACTTTATTATTTTTTCTATATTGATTTTTGCAATAAACATTCCTGAATAGAGAATGATGCTACGTTTCACGATGTATCACAAGCCCAAACTTCCTATTGGAAAAATTTCATTCTATATCCCATTTCGGTTCAGGGTTGGATTATCCCTTTTCTATTCCTTCTTCAAACTCAACTCCGCTGCTTGTTTCCGCACTCCATTGGATAACAAATGTTTCACTAACACTAAATCACTCCTTTTCGAGACCCTTTTTTCGGATTCAAACCTCCCCCAACGACTTTTTAGCATTAATTGGACTAAGCACTCCATCGATCTCAATGGAAACTTCCATCCAGATGTTCCGACCAGAATTAATGATAAGTCTCGACCCACGCCCACGGTTCGATGAATTAAAATTATAATTAGGACATTCAAACTTTGTGAACTCCTCGATTGGAAGAAAATGATTTTGTTTAATGCTACAGACGGGACGAAGCTGAGGTTCATAACTTATACAGGATTTCGTATCCTGAAGTTCGAAGTGACTCTGTTTCGGAAGTTCAGAGTTTCTGTATTCGATTTTAAAATTCCGAGGTTAATGCCTGCCTAGATTATGAATGAGAGCGGGTCGAAAGGGGTCGGGAATGCTTCTAGGGTTGTCGGATAGAAATTTAAAATATTGGATGCTAGATTCCTAGTACATGTATTTCCTGTTTCATTGTAGAATAGTTCATTATTCTCTTAGAGTGTTTTACATAGTGGATTTCGAAAATAAATGAATAATGCAAATTAACCCTCTTAATGGTACGTCCACGAGTGACTTCAACTTTTTCAACTCTGACTTCGGTTATGCCACCTTTTTTTAATTCAAAAAATTTCGATATACACAGAAGAACAAAAAGCACTTTTTCAGGAATGTCTGTTCAATCAGAAATTTTATGAAACAGGTAGTCGTTGGCATCGGAATGGGTGATTTTTTGAGAGCTATAGGACATTTTTACAAGAAAAACACATAATATTCAGAAAAAAAATTCAATGTTCGAAGATTATTTCATGCAAATTTTGACACATATTTCCCGAATAAATGCTTCAATGTTGTCTTCTAAAGCTAAGCGTCCACATGTCCGCATCGGACGCATCGGATCAAACGGATTTCGGTATTCTTTGTATAGAAACTCGTGCAAGCCCATCCACAGACCCGCACCGGACGCATCGGAGCATCGGCATTTCTGCAATGGAGATCCGTCCGATGCGTACGATGCGGACATGTGGACGCTTAGCTTAATACGTCAATCGAAGCGGCTTGTCAGTATAGACAGGAGAATCAACATAGCCTCACAAAAAAAGGCGTCTAAAGGTGTCAAATCGCACGATCTAGGCGGCCAATTGACCGGTTGCAAACGTTCCATTTTGGGCAGAAAAGTTTGATGTCATTTCACGTTAGGAGCCGAATCGATAACTGATAATCGTCACGCACACTGGCCGATACACAGGGACGGGCCGAAGCCAAATTTTTGGGGGGGGATAGCTTCGAAAATTTTCCAACTGTGCATTAAAGGATTAGAAAACCAACGGTTGAAGGGGGGGAGTGGTATTTTGGATTGCGTGTCAATGTTTTTTTTCCCGAGAGCATTAAAAATATTTAGAAAATTTTGTAGTGTAGTTTTTTAATTCCTTATTACTAGATTAACACACTCCACACTCTACAGGATTATACAGCATCTGTTATCATTATTTTGTATGTTTCAATTTTTAAGTTCAATTCCGAAGAAAAATAAATGATTTATTCAAGTGAACTGAAAAAAATCCACATACTACACACTTCACTTTGAATCTTTTTCGGTCCATTTTTGCATAGGGGCCGTTATACTTCGGCCGACGGCTACGGCACCGATTCTCCATTCAAAAAGTGCCTTTCATTTTTCCAAGTTCACGCCATCAATTTTTCACCAAAAAGCTTGATTTTTTTTAAATTGAAGATGAAGGATGTCTTGAGGGCACTCCAATTTCTTCTCTTTGATAAAATTATTTTTTCGCATGAAGAAATCGGCTACGGCACCGATTCTCAATTCAAAAAGTGCCTTTCATTCTTCCAAGTTCACGGCCTCAATTTTTCACCTAAAAGCTTGATTTTTTTCTTTAAATTGAAGTTAAAGGATGTCTTGAGGGCACTCCGATTTCTTCTCTTTGAGAAAATCATTTTTTCGCATGAAAAAATCGGGTTGAATTTGAGAGTCTATGAAAATTAACTTCATAATCGTTTTTCGGCGGTTGTTCATCCATTTTTTTTAGAAAATTCATTGGAGTGCCCTCGACAAATCAATTTTCTATATTAAAAAAAAATCCATTTGGATATACGCTTAATTAATGCAAAAAATTATGGAAATACTTTGAAATCGCAGAGAACTGTCTGGAGTTCCAGGAGAATTAAAAAAAAATCAAGCTTTCAGGTGGAGATTTCAGGACGTGAAAAATGAAAATAGAAAAATGAAAGGCACTTTTTGAATGGAGAATCGGTGCCGTCGGCCAAAGTATAACGGCCCCTTAACAGATTTACGTGTTGAACGGAGATTTGATAGAATAATTAAGAATGAGAAAAAAATACTGCCTACTGCCCTACCGAGAGAAATAGCGCAAATTGGTACCAGATGGACACAGTCGATGCGGCCAAACTGAGAAATTCACAACTACCTGCTGAGGGATAACGTAAAAGATGAAAAATTGTTCATCTTTTCAAACACTTGGTAGCAATTCGGAATAAATACCATTTATTGCTGGTTATACACATTGCACATTGGGCCAAATCTGCCAAATACTCTAAATATACTAAATATACAAACAAGAATTTGTACAATTGACGCTATTCTCTGCATGCTTTTGAAATCTCTCCAACTGCTTCAAAATTTTCCCAACTGCTTCGGAATTTTCCCAACTTCTTCGAAACTTTTCCAACTGCTTCGAAAATTTTTCAACAGCTTCGAAAATATTCCAACTGCTTTTAAAATTTGCCAACTCTGTTCAACATTGGGGACTCTTGTAGAAATATGTATTCCAACTCAATTGAAATCTTTCCAACTGCTTCAAAATTTTCCCAACTGCTTCGGAATTTTCCCAACTTCTTCGAAACTTTTCCAACTGCTTCGAAAATTTTTCAACAGCTTCGAAAATACTCCAACTGCTTTTAAAATTCGCCAACTCTGTTCAACATTGGGGACTTTTGTAGAAATATGTATTCCAACTCAATTGTAATCTTTCCAACTGCTTCAAAATTTTCCCAACTGCTTCGAAATTTTCCCAACTTCTTCGAAACTTTTCCAACTGCTTCGAAATTTTTCCAACCGCTTCGAAAATATTCCAACTGCTTTTAAAATTTGCCAACTCTGTTCAACATTGGGGGGGGATCGTCCCCCCCCATCCCCCCCCTTAGGCCCGTCCCTGCCGATACAGCTGCGATATTTCCTACAGTTGGCACTGTACGTCAGCGTGTTGAAGATTTAATGTCTAACAATATAAAATTGGTGCGAAATTTAGTCACAATAGCCCGAACAGAAATGGAAGAAGCATGCGAGATATTTGACAGTGACAAAAAACGAAACGTGCGTGAGCTGTCAAAATCAGTGTTGCCAAAAAGAAAGTCACCGGTTATAACTGATTTTATAAAATACAACGGACCTCATCATGCTGTTTTATGCTTCGGCTAAACACCATCTGATGAAAAATTTCTAACAAGAAAGACCCAGTAGGTTGCCTGATTTGGGAGTATATTATTTGTTCGATGCAAAAAATCGAAAATGGACAATAAACAAGTCGAACGTCTGTGAATGAAGTTTACAAATCCGATTTTGTTGCACATATTATTATGTTTCCACCTCCAATTGAATGGAGCACTACAAATAGGTAAGTCAAAAAATGATGATACCCCAGATGAAACAAATACAGTTGAAACCAATAATTGTTGGCACATTGATGGTGTATAATATACAGGGTGAGCCTTTGACTGGTACAGCGGTACATATATTCTAACTGAAGATTCCTGAGGTCAAAAGAAACTTTTTTTTATTTTCCATTTTTCCGAATTCGGCTCTGTTAAAAAGATATAGCCATCTGAAGAAAAAATTTGGCCGAATACGTCCCTGAAACGATACTCTGGAATTGATGCAAAGTTCATATTTTTCGATTGAAATTTGGTTGATACATTTAGGAAATACTCCTCCAGTACTAACCTTATTGAAATAAAAATGTTACTAGTTTGGGCCCACAGATCAATATATTAGGTAGATTCATGTAATAGGTAGATTCGCCTTATAGGTAGATTCGCCTCATAGGTAGATTCGCCTAATAGGTAGATTCGCCTCTCTTGACAGATCCTCCTTTGAATTTAGATTCGCATTCAACTGTAAAAGAACCCAACAGTAAGGCAAGGAGATGAATTTTTTGAAAAATGTCAAACTCTATCGAGTAACCTTGACAGCCATAACCTAAAATAATGATGGTCTCGAAAAATTGCATTCGATGAAAATGTCAAAAATTTCTGTGCACGCATAGTCTGAATTTAGAGTTGAAAAATATCGATCCAAGGAATCCTTGGACCGATCTTTTTCAACTGTGACTATTACCTGGAACGAGATTCTTCTAATAAAAACACTTAGTTTTGTCCGACTATTGCTGCAATTCAAAAGCCATATATCTCCCACCAGAATAGGTTCCTTTTTCGATTTTCCTGAGGATTAGTTCGTAAACATTTTATAACTTTTTCATATTTTCCTCGACATCTCAAAACTATCTCATGAAAAATTGTTTTTTCACTAAACTGAATTAACTACATTAACCTAGGCGAGGGCGTCCCCAGCCTTTGAGCTTGAGGGAGCAATTGAGCTAGGGGGTGGGCAAAAAAATCGAATTAGAAAGAATGAAGTGATTTTCGTAGATTATGTTATTATTTCATGAGTTTTCAAGGGATTTATAAAGCTATTGATAAACAATTCGACTCGGAAGAAATCACAACATTGGATCGTAATGGCCATATTCTTAGTGATGGTAGCGTCCTGAAAGCAATTTAAAGCAATGAGGTTAGCAGGGCTCCAAAAACAAACAAAAATATCAGCAACTACCAGTCAAAGATTCACCCTATATATAATTTTTACCTCCCACATATTCCACCTAATATCCGCTAGGGACATTCGCATCGCTAGGTGTTAAAACGGTGTACTTTCCACCATCTGAAGTAGTAACCGTAAGAGAACGTTATAGCTACTATCTATCATTCTTGACGCCATAAAAGCTTTTAATCCTCTCAACCCTGTTTTCTGCCGTGGAAAGAGAGAGAAGCAGCTTGCCATCACCTCGACTTTTATTGCATCTCCTCTCTACTTTTTTGCCAGATATGGGGGAAAATGAGAAATATTGCCGAAACTTTTCGCTATTTTTTCATTTTGTTGAAATCCTTCCGAGAATCTTGGTGCGGATGTTATGAAATAATATTTTCGTGGAGCGGTGTAATCCTTTTTGTTTGCTCAAACATTGATCTTGATTATGAAAACAAGCAGAGCGTTCTGTTGTGCTTTTACACATTTTCCTGAGAAGAGCGGTGATACTTTATTCACCGAAAGGTAGTTACGTCCTGATTGTTTCGAGAATAAAGGGTGTTACAATAAGAAGTGTTATTCTGAATAACCCGCTAAATCATCCGGAGGGATAAGGCCCGTTTGCACCTCGGTGGCTTCTTCAACAAGCAAAATGGTCGCATCTGGAGAAAACCCGGAAGTTATTGTCGAGAAGCCTCTCTATTCTCAACGTTGACTGTTTGGTGCGGTGTATGGTCCGGCAGGCTCATTGGACCCTACTTTTTCTAGAATAAGGCTGGAGCAACAGTTACGGTGAATGGATTGCGCTATCGAGAGATGATTTATGTTTTTTTATGGCCGGAATTGGATGGTATTGATCTGGACAACGTTTATTTTCCACAAGATGGCGCTACGTCCCACACAAGCGACGAAACCATTGATCTTTTACGGGAAGAGTTTCCTAACCGTATTATCTCTCGAAAAGGTGATCTTGTGATTTAACACCTTGCGATTTCTTTCTTTGAGAAAGAAGAAGGTCTACACCAAGAGCCCAGAGTCGATTCAAGACCTCAAAGATGAAATTCGAGAGGCCATCGAGGACATAGACTTTGAGATTTGGTGAATTTCATGAAAAAGATATGGTCCTGTAGTGCTGGTCATTTGTCTGATGTTATTCTCCATCACTACATTAATGCCTCCTATAATATTGCTCATGACGAACTTGTCCGAAAATCTAATTGTAAGGACCTAGGTATTCAATTTAAGAGTGATCTTAAATTTAATGTTCATTATGAACATATTGTAAATAAAGCTTATCGATTACTCGGCTTTGTTATGAGAAATACAAGGTTCTTTAGGGACATTGATAGTATTAAAAAATTGTATAATGCTCTTGTAAGACCCCATCTTGAGTATGCTTCTGTTGTATGGTCACCACAAGCAGAAACCAACATAAATCAAATAGAAAAGGTACAAAAAAGATTTCTTAGGTAGGAACTGTTATGATTCCCAATATGTCAATATGTGAGCTTTATATAATACGATTTGAATGAATTTGGAATCAAACAAATCATTGAGAAATTATAAATATTGTATGTCCGGTATACTCTCTCAATTGAGGGTGCAAAATGAAAAATTTAGATTTATATAAACTTTTATTCTAATATCAACTTCCTAAAATATTCTTTTTCAGTTAAAAATAAACAACCTATTCCAATTCTATAAGATAAAACTACTCTTACTTATTATATATACAGGGTGTTTCACCATAATATGGACAAACATATATAGCCGTATAGACGACATCGGGAAAGTCGTTTTTGCCTTATGACATATACCCCGTTTTCGACGCATAAGCGAGATACAGGGTGTTTAATGTCAACTTTGAGCAATACTGTGATAACTGTTGTGAGTTACGCGTGATATTTGAAATAACGGTTTCTAGTCAAATCTTAGTATTTTTGAGGGCTCAATTGAATTGTGGTGTGGAATTTTGCGAAAAAAAATTCAATATGGCGGAAAACCTGCAAAGTTGGAATTTTTTTTTCTCGGTTGCTAATTTGGAAAGCATAATCTCAACCTACTCGACTTTCTAAGATTTTCCGTAAAAAAATTTTTTCAAAATTCGAACTCAACTTTTTTTTTACATGTCTTCAGTGAAAAAAAAATTTTGGCCAAAATTTTTGGAATTTTTCATGGTTGAACTCCCTTCAATTCTGAATACTTGGGTGAAAACAGAATGAAAAAATATCAATTGGTTTTCTTTTTGTAGCCTTCCGAAGATTACACTCGGTGTACTTTCTTAATTTTTATTTGAGAAACTGGAGGCCGTACGGAGGTCAAAATTGTGCTGATGGGATGCCAGAATGATCTGGATAAAAATATGAAATTATAAACAAAAAAAATTTTTTTTCAAAAAATTTTGGTAGGAATCGAACTCTACGAGTATGAATTGGATCAATTCTAATCCTATAAATCTCCGTTACCAAAGCAACACTAGTTAATCGAGAGTGTAGAGTTCGAACCTTACCAAAGTTTTTTGGAAAAAATAAAAAAAAAATTGTTTTTTTTTTTCAATTTTTTTTTTATTTTTTCGAAAAAATTTTTTTTTGGTTATAATTTCATATTTCTATCTGGGTCATTCTGGCAGCCCAGCAGCACAATTTTTACCCACGTACGGCCTCCAGTTTCTCAAATAAAAATTAAGAAAGTACACCTAGCGTAATCTTTGGAAGGCTACAAAAAGAAAACCAATTGATATTTTTTCATTCTGTCTCCACCCAAGTATTCAGAATTAAAGATAGTTCAACCATGGAAAATTCCAAAAATTTTGGGTGAAATTTTTTTTTCACTGAAGACATGTAAAAAAAAAGTTGAGTTCGAAATTTGAAAAATTTTTTTCACGGAAAATCTTAGAAAATCGAGTACGTTGAGATTATGCTTTCCAAATTGGCAACCGAGAAAAAAAAATTCCGACTTTGAAGGTTTTCCGCCATTTTGAATTTTTTTTTGCAAAATTCTACACCACAATTTAATTGATCTCTCAAAAATACTAAGATGTGATCAGGAACCGTTATTTAAAATATCACGCATAACTTACCACAGTTCACAGAATATTGCTCAAAGTTGACATTAAGCACCCTGTATCTCGATTATGCGTCGAAAACGGGGTATATGTCATAAGGCAAAAATGACTTTCTCGGTGTCAACTACACGGCTATATATGTTTGTCCAGTTTATGGTGAAACACCCTGTATATATAATTGTCCGTACAATATATTCCTGTTTTCACCAAACTAACATTCTCTTTATATTTCTTCTGTCTTCTTATGGCTTCAATAATAATATTTGGCATTCAGGATCACGTCAATTCCCATTATTTCTTATATTTTCAATTATTTTTTCTTATTATTCTCTTTATATTTCTTCTGTCTTCTTATAACTTCATTAATAATATTTGGCATTCAGGATCACGTCAATTCCAATTATTTTTTATATTTTCAATTACTTCATTTCATTTTCCCTTCATTTTTCCCAATTTATTTTCTGACTTCTCTTGATTTTCAATTCATTTCATCTCCCTGGTTTCCATACTTCAAAACATCTTCTACCTTCTTGATTTTCTTAATCTAATCCTAACTATTCACAGATTCTATTTTCTATGTACAAACTTCAAATAATTTATCTGAATCTTTCATTGTAATTTGGCCTCAATAAATCGGAATCAACTTTGAATTTTGAAAATATATTTCGAACCATAAGAGTTCCTATACTTCAGAAAGTATTAAGTGTACCCATTTATGATTTCATACAGAAGCATGCTCGAAGATTTCAATATTGTGTCCTTACAAAGCCGCAGATCATTACAAAGTGTACTCTTTGTATACTTTATAGTCAATGACTTGAAATACAGGGGTCTACACTTAATAAGCTATATTAAGATATCAGTTCCAGTTGCGGATTCTAAACAATAATATATTTCACATTGATTATGCTGACTGCTCTCCATTTAGAAAAATGATGGAGCAGAAGCAATCTATTTTTGCAAGTATGTAGTATCAACCTGCACCTGTTTGTTGTCAATAATGCCAAAGAAATCGAAAAAACTCACTTCCTCCTACAGCAGTGAACTATTTTCTATCCAGTTTTATGTTCAGTTTGTTAATCATATAATATTTGTATATTTCTTTTTCTTTGTCACTTTCCTATAATTACAGTTCATAATTGTATTGGTTTGAGAATAAATAAATTATTAACGGCATACCTCTTCCTCTTCATAACGAAATAAATGTCCGATCATTTATCTGGAATAACGACATTTTTCTTCGAATGTCAAAATAACACCTCTTATTGGAAAACCTTTTATTAAGAAAAAACTGAAAAAAGAAGAAATATAACTTTCATTTTATATTTGCTCTAACTGTCTTTCGAAGGACTTGAAGGTAGGGTTCGCATTTTTACGAAGAAAAATGACAATTTAATATTCGAATTTGACGTATTTTGGGATTTTCCATCAATATGTACAGTAACCAAGATAAAGCCTTCATTCCATTTGGGTTTTGCACACTTTGTCACTTTATAATGATTAATCTTATTTAATTACAAAAACATCTTGAGCTTAAGAAGCCTCCGAACAAAATATCAGGATACCATTGTTCACCAAACTATTGTTTCTGCTTAATCTATACCGGCAACAGTATTTCTCACCAAAGCCAGTCTGATTCCTCGTCGGTTCGAACGTAAACAAAAACAGCCGATGCAAACACACCCGAGTCCTACAGGAAATTGCCTTATTCCTGGAAATAACAACAGACGATCCACGTATTTCGGTTTGCCGCGGTGAATTGGAAATGATTTTAATGCAATTGGGCAATTGGTGATCTCGGCTTCCTTCTATTCCGGTTAATTGTTGTTCAGTTCAGTCAGCTCTACAGTTCGGTTTATTCGTTTCCTAGGCACGTTCGTATCCAGTATGCGTTTGCGAAAATACGGTTGCATATTGATGATTCGTCGCGAAACTCGCATCTGAATGTGATAACCAATGACAGCAAACAATCTTAAAATTGATTGTTTACGTGGAAGCGTGTTGAAAATATTTTTAACATTAGTGTTAAAAATACTTTCAGCACTCCATTTTCTTATGATGAAATCAGATGAAAAAAATTCAGCAATTGCAAATTTTCATTATCAATATTTAACAATCATTACTTATGAACATTAATATTAATCGTAAAACTAGAACAATTACTAACATTAATGCCCTGTGATGTTAGGGAGCTTCGCAACACATTATTAGAATCCTCAGCACCATCAGTACTTGTAGAAACCGGAAGTACAATATTGGATGATAATGATCCAAAATCTGTTGAGGTTGGGTGAATTTTTTCAGCAATGACATTTCTATATGCAATATGGAATGATCAACATAGCCCTCGGCTACTGTCGTAGACTTCCATCCACCATGTTTTTTTATATCCGTAATATTGGCTCCTGATTCTGCTAGCAATGAAGCGGAGGATCTTCGAAAACAGTGTCCTGTATATTGCTTTGGTTCTGGCAGTTTGAGGAATTCGGCAACAACAGATGGAATTTTCCCAAATGTATTGATACCACCTGGATTCGCCAGTGCATTTATTATTCATGTATTTCAGGAAAAAACGACGATGTTTGATGACAGAAGGGCGCAGTGCAAAGTACTTATGAAAATAGTCAACATACATCCCAATAATACTGAAAGAACGACTGACTTCCGTTTTTGTGTTAGGAAGTTGTATAACCAATAATTTATTTGTTATTTCGATGTCTTCCACTGATAAATTACACAATTCTTCACGCCGCGCCGACAGGCTCCAAATAATCCGAAAATAGTTGCAACCTTAACCATCAAGTATTTCTCATCTGGTGCCTCATTTATAAACTTTTCAACTTGTTCACGAGTGAGAATTTTCGATTTTTTGGGACGATATCCTCCACTTTTCCGTTTAAAATATGCTATAACCTTAAAATATTTACTAACATCCACACCATTTTTAACAAGGGCGCTTGACTTTATCATTGAAAATTTGGTCTACAAAGTTGATGAACTCCACAATTATTCGATAAAGAAGTGGATCAACTTCAAGCTGTTCTAGGGCCCAATCAGCTGAAAAACGACGCTTAGTATGGTCAAGTTGGTTTAGTTCTTGAAACAGTTGTACCTTGTATGGGTGTAGACCAAGATCTTTACTCAAAATTTTCCATGTGGTGGATGCACAGTGTCCAACTTGTTGTGAACGTCGACGAATAGACAAATCTGGATCTTCGTTTACACTATCACTTTCAGAAGCGATATTTTCTTCTGTCCGTACAGTTCTTTGTCTTGTTGTTGCATCGAGTAGAGAATGTTGTCCGGAATCTATCGATGTTTGGATGAATACGCTGCTCTGATGGACGATTATGTAAACCATAAATTTCACGAAGTGCTCTATAAGTTTGGCGAATGGAACACTGATTTTGAAAATGAATTTCAACAATTTGTTAACGTTGTTGCGGCGTGAGTTTTTTCATGATAGTTTGTCAGTGCTTTCTGAACAGAAATGTCAAAACAACATGGCTTCTACCTTCTGTTAAATCACAGTTATCCCTATCGAAAATTCTGTCACTCAAAAAAAACATGCGATACTTTGATTTCAAGTTTGTTCTGTAGACTTCGATTTGGAATTTTGAATTCATAATTTGCCATCTGTAATACCATCATTGTGAATATAGAGGAAATATTCGTTCCAAATGTTCAACTTCATGTTGAGTCCTACATTTCAATAGAAAGCAAGGATTAACGAGAATTTTCTTCGTTTTCTCCTTTTCTCGTTACAGTCAGGATAAATAAACCCACTACATCAGATGCAGAATACTCGCATGCTCCAAGCCAAGCAACATCCAACTTTTCCACTGAAAAACTCCAGCGAGCACTTTGTCCACGAAACCAACGATAGATAACGCCACAATCGAAGGCTTTTTCCATTTCCCCAATGGTCCCCACCCTCTGGCTATTAATCAAGACTCCCAGCTCATTTTTCACATACTCGACCAAGAGCTCCGCCGAGATTTCCTTCTCTACCGCTCGCACAGCGTCGATAGCATTTCCCATTACACATCCACTCGTGTACCTAGCCCGGAAATAAATTCGGATACGGCGGTAGCTCATCTCGAGACAAAAGAAAATTTCAAAGGGAGCGAGAGGCCTAATACACAATTTCGTATTCGGGCAAGATGAAGATCTGAGGCAGATTCAAATTTGACGGGCTGGCAGGGTCTAAATGGGATTCCGGGATACAGGTCCGTAGTAATGTATTCAAGCTGAGGGAGTGGGTGCGGTACCGTCTTCAGGGCATCTTAAATAATGCTGGACACAACAGGAATCTTTTTTTGGGTGCACGGTTGAAATGAGGGAATCTGAGCAGACATTATTTACGTACGAAGTTCAAAGGTAAGATAACGAACTGACTTTTATTGGACACGTGGCAATTTTTCGAGACATTTGTGAACTCCCGTAGGAATAACTCCCAGCTTGGCTGCTTCATAGAGAATGTCTTGAAAAATATTCTGTTTGAATTTCAAAACATATATCTGTAGAATTGTGTGGGTTGTTTCATTTCGTTCAAAAGAAATATGTCGTTTTCACATCTTGATGATTGAAGCTGAACGGTTTCTTCCATACGGCTGATAAAAACCAAGATATTTCAATTACCTACATTTGGGTCCAATGAATATCACCATCCCTGAATGAAGAAGAACACAACAACTCTAGTTCGAAGTTAGTACGTGAACGGTCTAGACAGTTAATTCAAGAAATGCCAGGGTCATTTTGTAACAACATTCCCACTCAACTAAATGTCCCGGTACATTGGATGAGTCATCTACGAGAAGTAAACGTCAGGGGTCGTGTTCAGTTTATCCTTTTTTATGATGGGATCCGTCAATTGCCAAAAAGATTGAATATCTAGCGCCAGGCAATACTTTGAATATTGTATGGGAGTTTTTCGCAATAGATCTTCAATTTTCAAAAGGGAGAACCGCATGAATTGATTCATTCTGCAATAGAAGTGCCTGTAGCCCAGTGGGATGGCGATTGACTCTGACGCAGAAAGTCGCGAGTTCAATCCCGAGGCTAGGAAAAAAAATTTCTAGTCTCGGTAGGAGCCACCATTCCACTGTTGGGTCAAAAATTAACACGACTGCTCCGAACTCGGCACAAGTTACAAGCTTTGATGCTTTTAGTTTCAGAGGGGTCTCCTCAGGAGACCTAGAGGTAACCAGTAACCAGAATATCAATACAGGGTGAGTCTTCGACTTGTACATATATTTCAATTGTAGATTCTTGAGGCCAAAAGAAACCTTTTTTTTATTTTCCATTTTTCCGAAATCGGCTCTGTTAGAAAAATATAGTCATTTGAAAAAAATTAGGCCAAATACGATTCTCTAGAATTTATGCAAAATTCATATTTCTCGATTGAGAATGAAATAATATATTCAGGGAATACTCAAGTACTTACTAACTTTATTGGAATGAAAATATTGAAAACACGATATTTCTTAACAAAAACACTTGTAGTTACTTCTGCAATTAACCAGCTATATTTCTTCCATCAAAATAAGTTCCTTCTTCGATTTCCCTGATGATCAATTTGTAAACTCTAACAACTTGTTCATAATATACTCCTCGATATCCCAAAAAGATCCTGTGAAAAAAGGTTTTCCATCCAATTTATGATCAATCTAAGTGACCTTACCCATTTTGCGTACAAAACAAAAATCTCCTATAAAACAGCTATCACAGAGCTTTTGAGAATACGATGCCAGTTTCCCACACAGCACATGTACGTACAATGGACGAACAATGGATGTTTATTATGGATGTTCGAAACATCCATTGGATGTCCAGAATTGGTACATAGTACATCCAAAGGACGTTCATGGGACGTCCAGGACACCACTTTGGACGTACAATTCAAGTCCAGATAACGTCCAATGGATGTACATTGTGCCTATCTTGGACATCCATTGCATGTCATATGTACGTACATTGTATGAACAATGTTTATTATTATTGTTCATAATATAAAGAAATATTCAAAGCAATTTAAATCCAGTTAATTATTTAGTAACACTGAAATTAATCAGATACGGCGTTACTAGATAATATCTAGTGTTAAAGGTATATCTAGTAGTTAGTAGAGGTAGATATACCTATAACCTATAACATCATCAGTCATCACACGCCTTGGGATCTGACTCGTTCTAAACATCTTGCCACAATGCCACACATCATCATCCAGGAACCTAGCGAATGTTCCAACAACATCATTTCATGATCTTGTACGGATCAACGGATCTATGCAGCGGAACGAAGGTCCTCTTAAAACAAAACGGAAGATCGTTCTGGGGAAAGACTACCGCATGGCGACATCTAGTTATGAATTAGACAAACAATTCGCTCTCGAAGTTACGCGGTCGAAGATAGATGGCATATCTCTCATTTTCTCCTTCCAGTGACTACATGGTAATATAGTCACTGTATCTCCTCAGCAAGCAAGAATGTGAGTTTTCACATAAGAAACATGAAAGCGGGAGCGTGAGAATCGTACATAGTTATCGGTATGTCCGAAAATAATAATTATCCAACGAAAGTTTATTCTAGAAGGAATTATTCCAAAAGGAAAAATTAATCAGTAAAACTGAGATTAATCAGATATCAGTTGTTGATATTTATATCAATGCACGCGGTATCTGATTTATCTCAGTTTTACTGATTTATTTTCTTTTTGGAATAATTTCTTCTGGAATTAACTTTCGTTTCGGTCTGAAACATGGCCGATATGGCGCTCATCTGCGAATCGTCTATAATGTATCTGAATTGGACGTACAATGAATGTTCACTGTTGGATTTACAATGGACGTCCAGAAATGTACATTAACTGGACGAACAAAATATGCACCATTAATAATGTATCTGAATTGGACGTACAATGAATGTTCACTGTTGGATGTACAATGGACGTCCAGAAATGTACATTAACTGGACGAACAAAATGCACCATTGAACAAATTTTATTTGAAGATTGTGTTTGGAAATACTATTGATTTTCATTTGGAACAGGGAAAATAGATGAGATTCAAACAGAAAATTCATATATATTTTTGGACATTATATGTATGTACAATTGACGTACGTTCGTAACAACCAATGGACGTCAACAATTGTAAGTACAATGGACATCCATTCAACGTCCATGGACGTTTGGACTTGATATGGTCGTAAAATGGACGTCCAATGGATGTCGTGTGCTGTATGGGTTGTTGATTTCTTTTTCGAACAATGATCTTGCGAGGTATCGGGCGCGCAAGACACACCTCAAGATCTTATAATCTCAGACCTTATATTGATGTTCTATGCAGGGGCGGATTAATCATGTGGGAGGCCCCTAGGCAGTTCAATTTATGGGGCCTCGTTTCAATTCAATTTTTTTCGTGCACGGGGCACGCAGGGCACGCGGGGCCCCTAACTGATGCGGGGCCCCTAGGCAGTCGCCTACTCTGCCTAATGGCTAATCCGCCCCTGGTTCTATGTCTCCAACGTCAGTGTCTGTGAACGACGCATGCGTAAAGCGGCAACCAGCGCGATCTCTAAGTGTGAACATACCTATATGGAGGAAATTTTTTCCACAGCTTTGTTGTTATGAAATGGGAAATTGATTATTTAAGGTGGTTTTCTTCGATCTCGTGATGATTATGTAAAAGACTTTCAGTGAATTAATGTAATAATGAACGTGTAGTGTAGGTTCAGATTGAAATATCGCCACTGATTATTTAGTGCTAAGTATCTTTTTATTTTTCATTAATTTCAATTTAATATGTGGTTTGTATCGATATTCATCATTCACATATCTGAATTTTGTATTACATTGACATTTAACTTTGATATGGACCAGTAACAATGAAGTTTCAATAGAAACTGTGCGTTTTGAATGTATAATTTCATGCTCTTTGGTGTTTTCAATTTCATCTTCCACATTTGTGGGATTTTATTATTACATATCTCTACATAAAACGTTTTCCATAATTCAAATTTTGGTCTTGACAAAGTTGATAAATATTCTGACAACATTGTTGTCTCATAGTCTGATTAATTTTTTTACATTTCGATGATATTTAGAATTCAGGAAGGCAACCAGATAATTCTTGAGATTCGTGATCATTTCGTCAAATTTCATCCGATAAATTTGGGAATAACTCGAGAACGACGCGTTTTATTGAAAAAACATAAGATTACTATTATCTTCCAAAATGATTGGTTCTTTCGGAAATATAAAACCGTCTTTTTCAAGTGGTTTTATAGTATTTTTGCGTAGATTCATGAGTCGGCTGCGCTGTAACTTTTATACCAGGGAAAATATTGAATAAGTTTTGATTGAAGAATATGCACCATGAATAGAATAAACAATCAACCGAAATTCGGTTCATTTGAGATGAAAGTATGAGAAAAAGTGGTTTTTTCATCGATTTTCGACACCCTGCATCTTTCAACGAAACCAAATTTTGAAAAGTGGTATAGATGAAAAGTGTGTCAAGTGATGAGAGGAATCTACAGTTAAAATATATGTAGAAGTCAAAGACTGACCCTGTACCTATATACATAGATGGTTTTTTGAAAAGTTGAAAGGTTTTCAATTGGAAAAAAATCTGCACACTCAGTAGGACAATGTTGAGGCATCAAAATGAATGGTAGGAGAAAGAGCTTAAGGAACGTGTGTTTTTTTCGTTCCATAAAAAAGAGCCATTTCACAAATATGTGTCGAACAAGATTTTTGTTTGTAACACAAGTAGATTTAAATCATTTAATTCCTCCATCAAAAAGGGTAAAGCGAAACGAGTAGATACCAAACGCAAGAGAACAATAACAGGTATATAAATGAGAATTCAGTGCAACCAGATTATGAACAAAGCGTATTGAATTAGAATTCCGAGAATTTCTTAATCCGATCGAGCAGATTCGACGTAAATATTTATTTACCGTCTGCCACCATTTGATCGCGCCTCAATAGCTGTTTGATGGTCGGTTCGGCGGCATCTGAATTCCTTTGGGAATATTCACTAGTTGAGAATATGATCGGTCTCGAATTTCCCAGAATACTACACAAGATGTCGAAATCGCCAATAGTATTATATCTGGGGAGTTAGTCGGCAAGCACTAACAACCATAATTATATATAGCAGTAATAAGTTTGTGTCCTCTTCAATTGAAGGACACGAAGGAGAGAATTATGGCATAATTATATATTATACAGGGTCAGTCTTTGATTTGTTCCCGATTTTTCACTATAAATTAAGGCCCCCTCTAACTCTACGAATTGGACTATATACAGGGTGAACAACATATTGAATGCAACTACATTTTTCCAAATGGGACACCCAGTATATTCTTCCATATTTTAATTGTTTATTTTTTCCTGATATCGAATATATATGCGTAATGTGGATCTGTCTTTTTATTTTCAGAATTTCAGAAGTTTTGAAATGAAACTACGAAATAAAAAATACATAAGTATGTGAAATCATTCCGAAATTCTTTATATTCAAACAATCTACTGAAAAGCAATATTTTTCATTGAATACCTAACAATATCCAGTAGAAAATAAAAAAAAATAAACTATGGTAGTATGGAATAAATAATATAAACTAAAGAAATAGGTTCTTAAATTTTGAAACTCTGTGGTACTCAGAATAAGAGAGATAGACCAAATATTTTGTGAAATAATTTTGAAAAACATTAGTCGATTTCGTGAAACTTTCGGGAAAAACTTTTATTTGAGGCCGAAAGAAACCTTTTTTTCATTTTCTATTTTTCCGAATTCGGCTCTGTTGAAAAGATATAGCCATTTGAAAAAAATTAGGCTCATTACGTCTCTGATATCATTCTCTGGAATTCATGCAAAGCCATATTCATTCCACCAAAATAAGTTCCTCCTTCGATTTTCATCAAAATTAGTTTGTGAGCACTTATAACTTTTTCATATTTTCCTCTATCTCCCAAAACTTTCTCGAAAAGAATTGTTTTTACACTAATAGAACATAACTCCATTGACCTTTATCATAGGATTCGAGATCAATGACCTAACCTAACCCATCGTCCCATCTTCTGTGAAAGAGCTTTCATAGAGCTTTTGGGAAGACGATGCCAGATTGTGTTGATTTTCTCTTTAAACGAGGAAGCAGTACGTCCGCTATCATTTACGGATGAACTAACGCAGAGGCACTAGTTTTGTTTACTTTTGGCTGATGACGTCTAGTCTCTGAAAATGCCGAAGTAGTAGTTCTGATTCTCACCGATAGAGCACTACGATCCTAATTTCAGTCGCCTATAACGGTGCGCAAGACAAACCGTTGTTCCATAGACCGAACAGTTGGTCTGTGGTTGTTGAACAAAGCATGCGTATAGCGGCTTGATGGAGATTTGTCGATTCGTTATTTGTTTATTCACAGAGAAAAATGCGAACAGTTGATGTGAAAAGATTTTGTGAAAGTGAATTAATGTGATAATAACCGTGTAGTGTCGAGTTTATAAAATTCCAAGAGGATATTGTTCAGATAGA
This sequence comes from Adalia bipunctata, assembly GCA_910592335.1. Taxonomy (NCBI): domain Eukaryota; kingdom Metazoa; phylum Arthropoda; class Insecta; order Coleoptera; family Coccinellidae; genus Adalia; species Adalia bipunctata. Next base: position 17,087,196 of record OU342954.1, on the reverse strand, counting down.
AACCTCGTCACAGATTATGTAATGCTAAGTATGATTCCATTTTGCATTAATTTCAATTCAATACGTGGTTTGTATGAGACATTCATCATTAATTCAATATCCGAATTTTGTATCCCATTGACATTTTAGTCTTCACAAAGTTATTAAACATTCTGACAACATTGTTAGTTTGTAAAGATAATCAAAGAGTTTATGAATTTCAGCCATTATAAATCCAGCGAAGCATCCGGATTATTCTTATGATCTTTTATTTTTTCGTCAAATTTCATCGGGTAAAATTATGAATAACTCAAAAACGACGCATTTTATTGAAGAAAACATAGAATCACTTTCATTTGTTTCGCCTAAATGATACCTATTCTCACAGTGGATTCCACAAATCGTTATCACCAGTGATCGGAGATCTACGGCTTGGTTAGATTTTTGAACTGTCAAATCGAGTTGATTCTTAATCAAGCTCCGATAACCGGTGATATGCTTTGTGAAACCCATCGTTAAAGTTGTATAAACTTACTATTGCTATTTTTTCAAGCAGGAGATAAATGAGGCATACCTGATAAAAGTTTTGTCAAATGTCATCTGTCAAATGTCATCTGTCAAATGTCATCTGTCAAATGTCATCTGTCAAATGTCATCTGTCAAATTTCGTCTGTCAAAAGTCATCTGTCAACTGTCTTTTTTTCCATGGATATGAGCTGTCACACAAAACAGAAATACAAAAATAATATGTCAATTACTAATTATGGGCAATTTCGAATTCAGATATTTCAGATATTATAACCCAAACATAAATCAAAACTATTTCAGAAATATAGAGGAAAGATGGAAATGGACAACTCACGATTGATGCTGATCGTCACAATCCGATTTACTTGACATTCCGGTAAAAATTCACTGTTTCAACAACTCGGGATGTTTACCCGCTTTTTGATCTGATAATAGCCTTCCATGTTATTATAAGTTCTATGCAAATTACACAATAATTGTAGACATCGCCATCTAGTGGCGATAATATCAAATATGTTACCTTCACGACTACGCTACAGTATCTAGATGAGAGCCATTACCCGTAGCGACACCTAGTGGCCTTATTCAGAAGGAGGAAAAGCATTTTCTACACAAGGAAATTTTTCATCGAATTTTCCAGAGTTTCAATGTATTTTATAATAATTAGGCCGTGGACGAATCCATAAATGGAGTTTTATAACAAACAGTCCATCCGATCTCGAGTTATAAATGGTGTAACCAACAACTCTGTTTTATATATATATAGATGATGTTGTTATTTTTGCTAGTGTTGTCAATTCAAGAATAATACAAAACAAATTGGAAAACCTCAATACACCGACGTCAGTGAATAGAAAAGTTTAAATAACTCTGACTAAGAGAGGCAAAATTGGAAATGTATGCAGTGGAAACTTCTACATGTTGTAGACATAAGTGCTTCATTGGTACATTGTTCAATCTCAAAGTGGGTGATCTTCATAATTATAAACTTCTGATTTACCAAATATCCATCGGTGAAATCCGAACCCAGACACCTTCAAATAAACATGTTCGCAATGTTTTCATACAATTACACAGGGAATTCTCCACGCTCATCCGATTGACGTCTGGCCCGTACCTGTCCAACTTTTCGCTCTTCCACCTTTTTAAGTGAGCGGACGAAAAGCAATCACCGCCATGTTTATCCGAACAAAGTTCGTTATACCGTGCATCCATAAATATTCCAAGCATTCTCCGTCCTTCTTCCGGAACCCGAAATTCTCGAGCTGATGCGTCGAACGCAGAATTAACGGATACACACAGCCCACGCGATATGCAAATATTTAAATTGGTTAAGTTCCTTTGGAACTGGCTATTTTATTTCCAGTTCCCGCGATTCCCGAAAATTTCTCGGCGGCGCGATTCGAACAGAATCTGGAATTATGGGGGTGTGAATATCGCTTCAGAGAGTTTCGTGCTCCGAATGGCTGAGAGACATAGAATTTTATGCTTGAAAGGATGCCGGAGTTAGCTGTTTATTCTTGCTTTGTCAGCCGAGGTTTGTAGGCTGATCGATTCCTACACAGCCTCATACATGCTGCTCCAGAAGAGGAATAGATTCAAAGTTGGTGAACCAAAAGAAAGGTGCATCAATGAGAGCGCAAGATTGGATTCGCGCGCCATCTGTAACAGTCATAATGTCACATGATTATGGACGTGACAGATCGATAGTTGACAGATGGGAGTTAGTGAACGTGGACCATTATACGGTAGATATTGGACCGTTTTTCTTGTGCCTCATTTGAAAGCTATTGATCTTGACGACATGTAGTTTCAGCAGGACGGTGCCACATGTCATACAACCGTGGAAAATGGACGATCTTGCTCGATTTTGCTCCTGGTCGGTTCATTGCCCGATTTGGTGATCAGAAATGATCTCCATCTTCTTGCTATTCAACGCCTTTAGACCTGGATGTGGTATTAACTGAAGTACCAGGTTTATGCCAAGAAACCTTCAACCATTGAAGCATTGAAAGCCGGAATTAGACGCTGATGATTATCTAATCTTCTTTGGAGCATGTCCCATGCATGTTCTATCAGTGTTTTCCAAACTTTTTCATGATGCGACCCCCCTGGTATGAGAAAATGTTTCGCGACCCCCGAACCCTATTCTATTTTATCATATATGGTTGTGTATGTTAATGTTATAGTGTTAAAAATATTCATTCCATACATCGATGAGAAGTTGGCCACATCCACACACTCACTTAAAGACAAAAAATGGCTAATGGAAAAAAATTCATAACTCAGTGAAATGAGATGGTATTGCAATCAGATTTAGATGTGAGCTTGATGGGTGTATGAGAAATTTAATTTGGAGACTTTCAAGACTTAGGGAGGGAGTTATGGGGGTTGTTGGAGGTGGTTTCTGACAGAAATCATAACTCGACGAAATAGGAGTGTTTCTCGATTGGTTTCGAATATGTGTTTCTTGAAAGCCGAAAGAATAAAATGCAATAACCCTCATAGTTTGTTAGCCCCCAGGTTTGGAGATTTGGGGAGTTGTTTTATGGAAAATGACGAAGAAAAAATTCATATCTCGGTGAACTGAGATTCTTCCACGATCAGATTCGAATATATGTTTCTTCAATGCCGAAAGAATGAAATACAAAAGACCTCATAGTTTGTTAGCCCACAGGTTTGGAGATTTGGAGGGTTGTTTATGAAAAATGGTAAAGAAAAGTCATATCTCAAAAAAATGAGAGTATTCCACGATCTGATTCGAATATGTGTTTCTTGAATGCCGAAGGAATGAAATACAATAAATCCCATAGTTTGTAAGCCCCCAGGTTTGGAGATTTGGAGGGTTGTTTTTGCAAAATGATGAAAAAAATTAATACCTCGACGAAATGAAAGTGTTCCACAATCATATTCGAATATGTGTTTCTTGAATGTCGAAAGAATGAAATACAATAAACCCCATCGTTTTTTAGCCACCCGGTTTGGATAATTAGGGGGTTGTTCATGAAAAATTACGAAAAAAATTCATATCTCGACGAAATGAGAGTGTTCCATCGATCAGATTCGAATATGTGATTCTTGAATGCCGAAAGAATTAAATATAGAAGACCCCATAGTTTGTTAGCCCCTAGGTTTGGAGATTTGGGGGGTTGTTTATGAAAAATGATGAAAAAAATTCATATCTCGGAGAAATGAGAGTGTTCCATGAAAGAAGAATTGTATCATTTAATTAATCCGAAACAAGCACAACCTTCTATTACTAAAGCTCTCCCGACTTCTGGCGACCCCCCTACAGAAGCGACCCCCCAGGGGGTCGCGACCCACAGTTTGAAAAACACTATCTATGCAATTCAAATCTGGTGAGTATGGAGGTATTGGTGAATGTTGAAAACCAAGTTCCTCGCGCGCATCTCAACTATTTCTGCACGGTACGGTCTAGCGTTATCGTCTATAAATTGGAAAGGTTCACCAATAGCAGCGTGAAAATTTGGCACAACATTGTCAATGACATGCTCCCTACAGTGTAAGGCGGGCATATTCCCAGGTCAAATGTGCGGATCTGTGCGCCCGTTGAAACATATCCCGGCCCATACCATAACACTACCCCCTCGGAATGGATGGACTTCTTGGACATAGCGACGATTACGGGGTATGCGTCCGATTGCCCATACCCTTATTCTTCGAGAATCTGAAAATCGTCCATATCTGGATTCATCAGTGAAAAGGACACTACGCCATTGATCATCCAATTGATATGTTGCCTTGACCATTCCAGTCTTTGATGCTTATGGCACGTGTTAATGGAACTCCTCTCAATGGACGTCTAGAACCTAGATTCACCTCTCTCAAACGTCGTTTGATGGTTTCGATGGAAACTCGGACCCCATCTGCATTTTGAAAAGTATTCCGTAGCATTCTTCACGTAGATGTAGGGTTTCTTCTCGCCGAAACGGTGATGAAACGATCCTGAGCAGGTGTTGTTTTTCATCGCCCACCAAGCCTTGGTCTTTCCAACACGGAACCTGTCTCCCTGAACCTATTCCAAAGTCGAGATATCACACTTTGGCTGACTTGGAGCCTTTCCGCTACAACAACCTGAGTTAGGCCACCCTGTAGCATTCCGATAGCCCTATTAGCCTCAGCGTTTGTTGATTTACGTCTTGGCATTTTCAGAAAACTCGTTTCAAATCGGAGCCGTTGATAAACTGACTTCATTTCAAAATAAGAACATTCATGAAGCATATGCAAAGAACCAAACTTCAGAAAAAAGGCGACCAGATTGACGAAATGTCTCATACTGATTTTTATTGGATCGATTCAAGAGTTTTAATATTTACAGCGATTTTCTCGAAGATTACATACTTTTGAAAACGACTGAATTCGATATCCCTAACTCTTGTGGAGCAGTATATTTGAATACTTGCCACAGAAAACCATGTGTTATTGAACACTGAAATCTTGCTCTTTTATTGAAACATCTTTCAGTTGGCACATTTTCGAGATTTCTGTAGTTTTCACGATATTCGATCTGAAAATTAACATACTACCATGGCCTCTTGGCGTGGAAGAGGGTGAGGATTGAATAAATTTGTTCGACGAAATCGGGAGACACATCTGTGTCTCAGGGCCTGAAACAGACCCTTGGGGAACACCCGTAGCCGTCGGCCAAAGTATATCGTCCCCTTAATGTTCAAAAACATTTCGAAACGACAAAATCTGATTGATTCTGCATAAATCCTCTGATATCTTTAGATTTGCTGTATATCACTCACTCTGCAATGGATGCAGGTTGATATTTCATGGTTTTCATTCCCACCTGTTGTATTCATGGGATATTTTCATATCCATTCACTCTTTTGGTTTTATTGATATACCTTCATACAGTTTGATCACTGATTTCCTCTCAATTACACAACAAGTCAAGTCAAACAAAATTAATTTTAAAGCTCTGGTGATACATCAAACAAGGTTAAACATGTCCTTCACAGCGATGATAAATTATTATCGTTTCCTGAATTGCACGAAAAGATAAATAACACCGCAGAAAATAATTATATGTGAGCGGTAGGTATATTCACCTTTGCTTTATGCCTATGGATATTTTAGATTAGATTAGATTAGATTAGAGGAGGGGCGGAAGATCATATGAACTCGCAAGCACCTTGACCTAAAGATCTATTGTGCATCCCCGCGCTGTTTACCAGTCAGGCAATAGTGTCTCCATGAACTCCTATGGATATTACATGACAACGTAAATATTTGACTGAATAAATCCACAGCTTTAAAAGGTTGAATGAATTGAAGAACTAATCGCCACATTAATTTTTATTGTCGATCAGAAATCCTATTGCTAGAGAATTATTGAATTATCTTGAGAAGACTTGTACAGCTTCAGTAAGAATGTCGACTTCCCTTCTTGGGTAATCAGAATCTAATTGAAGTCTCGATTTTGAATGGCCTCAAAATCTTTTGGAAATATACAAGCTGACAAAGAAACTGCAACACCCAGAAAGAGCTGTTAGAATTTAATTCTTTTTTGGTGAAACATAGAGTGTAGCAAGGAGTAAATGATAAAAATTTGGAGAAAAAAAACATTTTTTTTAATGCATTTGATAATAATGTGTTTTTCCATCGCGATAATCTATACACATCCTTCCTTCACACGTCTTGGCATTGATGCAAAAAAATGGTCTATTTCTTATCGAGGGATACTATCCCCAAGCTACCTGTACTTCATGTCTCAGAGCCGCCAAAGTCCGGGGGGCTGGGTTAAATTTCCAAGGCATCTACCCATGATGTCCCAAACATGCTCTATGGGCGAAAGATGCCATTCCACATTCCAATGTTGTCGTTCTCTGCATCACTGTAATCGTTGCCGGCGATGCTCAAACGTCAGAGGTAACACAAGAAGGGGTCGATAATGCTGTAGTTCAAAAGACCTTATCCGGCGGTAAACCGTTCGGATAGTTACAGGATGGCCTTTTTCTCCTATTCACTGATCAGCCAAATATCGGGTTGTCGCAAATCGATCTCTGATGCCCATAAATCTCAGATATCGATCTCTTACTTTATCTGCGCCTCTTCGACTTCCGGTGCCCACTCTTATTCGAGAACATCTCATAATAGAGTAAGATCCCAGACCAATCAGACATAACTTAATTTCACACGGATGAAACCTGAAGTTTTCAGTAGTGTCTCGTGTGCCTTGAATACCTACGCGCTTTGTGGAACTTGCCGAGTGACACCTGGGCAGGTACCAGGTGAAGAAGGTAACTGAAAATAAGAATTATTTTACTTAAATTCACATGGCTGTTTTTCATATATGTCATGTAGAATATTATTTTTAAGTAATATCAAAAGTGTCAGACACTTGATGGACCAGAGCTTTCGTCAGACGCTTTTAAGCTAACCAAAAAATAAATAAACTTTACTTATTTTTTAATATGTTATTGACGTATTTATTTAAAAGTTATGTTCAATCAGTCAGACAAATTAGAGTGACCAAACATCCCCTAAGACAAAAATTATTCAGCCAGTAGTATGAGGGCGAGAGCACTACGCATGCGCTTCAGAGTGAGTGAGACGTCCATAATAACTCGGTTCCCCTTGTCAAACTCACAATCTGTTTCAATCTACTGTGTATATTATGTTGTTTGCGTGTAATATAGTTTATAGTATACAGTATAGTTCGAGCCGGCGAAATCACATGTTTTTGTTGTTTACATCAGGTTATTTGTGAGTGTTTTATTAGGTTGGAAGAAGAGAAATTGAAATATACATTTTGTAAAAAATCTCATGATAAACTTATTTCATTCTCCGAAGAAATATTGAAGAATTTGAGGTTATGGATTATTCGCTGTGTTAAAATGTTTTTGCACTTTTTCAATATTTCTTCTGAGAATAATAAAAGTTTATCATGAGATTTTTTACAAAATGTACATTTCAATTTCTCTTCTTCCATGATTATCACTATAACAAACAACTTAATAAAACACTCACAAATAGCCTGATGTGAACAACAAAAACATGTGCTCTCGCCGGCTCGAACTATACTGTATACTATAAGTTATATTACACGCAAACAGCATATACACAGTAGATTGAAAAATATTGTGAGTTTGAGAAGGGGGACCGAGTAATTATGGACGTCTCACTCACTCTGAAGCGCATTCGTAGTGCTCTCGCCCTCATACTAGCTGAATAATTTTTGTCTTAGGGGATGTTTGGTCACTCTAATTTGTCTGACTGATTGAACATAACTTTTAAATAAATACGTCAATAACATATTAAAAAATCAGACATGTAAAAATAAGTAAAGTTCATTTATTTTTTGGATAGCTTAAAAGCGTCTGACAAAAGCTCTGGTCCATCAAAAGTGTCTGACACTCATGATATTACTCAAAAATAATATTCTACATGACATATATGAAAATCAGCCATGTGAATTTAAGTAAAATAATTCTTATTTTCAGTTACCTTTCTCACCTGGTACATGCCCAGGTGTCACTCGGCAAATCCCACAAAGCGCGTAGGTATTTAAGGCACACGAGACGCTACTGAAAACTTCAGGTTTCATCCGTGTGAAAATAAGTTATGTCTGATTGCTCTGGGATCTTGGACTATAACCGTAGTTAGATTTCTGTTCTTCTGGGATCTGGGTATTGCAGTTAGTATTTCAACTTGGTATATTTCATTCTCGCTTGATTGAATCGATGTTTCGGCATTAAGTACAACAACCCTAAGGAAGTCTTCTTCAAGCCAGGGATATCAGAAGTCAGGCCATTCATACAGATTTGAGATTCTACAACTTTGCAGATCCAGTTACTCTCGTGTCTACTGTTAATATGGTGAGTGATGTTCTTTCGAGCATAACTGTGTCAACCCACCGAACGTTCATTAATCTTATTAAATCCTTTATCCAAGCGACCCTCATGGATTACAGTTAAATCTAATTAATGGAAGAGTCCCTGCTCCCTCATAATGGCCAAAGGCTCTTTCAGATATTACAAATATTCTATTGCACAAGAAACGACTTCAACGTCAAAGTACTCGAATGCAAAGCCAAACTTCAATTGAGAAGATTTCCGGCATCACTAATCATCCCATTCCATTCTTATTCCCGTCTTTATTATTCTTAAAGGGCCCTCCACCAGATGTTTCCGCCATGGAGATTCCAAGAAATTAGTAAAATTCCCATCTACTTCTCATGAATCAGCCATACTAGTTGGTTTTCGTTGTTCTTGTCACATCGGTGGGTTGAAGTAAGTAACTAATTTTCGAGAGATGAGTCGAACGAAATTGGTGTAGTTTCATCTCGCAAGCCGGCCAAACAATTTGGGGAAAGTCTTAATTGAAGGGCACTTCAAGTTTTCGTGTTATTATTGCGAAACCAATTAGGGAGAAGATTGGCTGAGGTCCGGAAAAGAAATGATTAATTTTTCGACGTTTCTGTCTTCTCTTCCGACTGAAAAAGCGCCAAAGGGTTTTGTGGCGCGCCTGGATTAGCTTTCACAGAAAAGAGTTATAAAGCACTTGTTCGATGGATGGTCTAATGAAAATTCCTGTCCGAGAAGAAGGTGCGGAGTTTGGTGTGAACTCTCAAATATTCATAAGAGCTCCACCAAAGAGACGTATTGTTATGTTATAACGCTCCACTTGCCTGAAAACGCTGGCTCTGGACGAATCGATATATACTGACAGAGAAACTGCATTTAAAATTTTTTTTGGTAAAACATAGATAGTATAGTAAATGATTGAAATTGAGTAAAAATATCATGAAGGTTCTTTCATGTGAACATTTTCTGATAATTTGATATTGTAGTCTTGATTTGCAAGCTGTTCGAGGCGATCCAAAGTCGATGTTGAGTTGTTGTTGAAATGCCCAGAGCACACTCAGTGAATTTGAAAGACGTCGAATTATTGGTATGTGGGAGGCGGGGTTTTTCGCCTAGACCAGTTCCATGCATGAACAAAATATTGCGATACCATATCAACGAACAATAACTTTTTAGAAGTGTCAGTTTAGAGTTCGACGTCAAAAAAGTGAACCAGAGTTACGCAATAAATTGAAAAAAAAAAGATGTCCACCGAAATTGTTAAAATCGAAAAATTGGAGTATCGAGCTATCATCAAGTACCTGTATTCAAAAGGGTTAAGAGGTAAGCAGATTTTCGAAGATATGCTTAATACCCTTGGTGATCAATTTCCTTCGTATGCGACCGTGAAAAATTGGACTGCAAGCTTCAAAAGAGGTAAATTTTCCATTGAAGATGATGACCGATCGGGAAGGCCAATTTCGGTGTCAGTCCCCGAAAATATCGATGCAGTTCTTGACATGATTTTATCAGACCATCGAATTGGGCTAAAAAGGATATCTGAAGTGCTGAAGTTTTCATACGAATGCTTTCATCATATAGTTCACGTCAGTTTGGACATGAGACAAATTTCTGCAAAATGGATCCCCAAATGTTTGAATGTTAACCAAAAACGTGCAAGGGTAGAAGCATCGCGTTCGATCTGTGCTCGATTTGAAAACGATGTGGACTTCTTGAACCGAATTGGTACTATGGATGAGACTTGGTTACATTTCTACGATCCAGAAACAAAGCAGCAATCGATGGAATGGCGACACTCTAGTTCTCCAAGACCTAAGAAGTTTCGTATCCAAAAATCTGCTGGAAAAGTTCTTGCTTGTTTTTTGGGATTGCCATGGGGTAATCATGATTGATTTTTTGGATGAGGGTAGAACAATAACTGTAGAATACTATTCGACATTACTGACCACTCTATGGAAAAAATTAAAGAGAAAACGCGGAAAGCTATCCAAAGGTGTTTTGTTTATACAGGACAACACCTCAGTAGTCAAATCTCATGTTGCCATGCAAAAAATTCGTGATTTAGGGTTAGAATTACCAAAACACCCCCCTTATTCACCAGATTTGGCTCCGTCCGACTATCATCTCTTTCCTCAACTGAAAAAAGTTTTAAAGATCGTGAATTTTTTTCCAACGAGGAGTTAATAGAAGCTATGGAGGTTAATAGGAGCTATGGAGCCAGAAGAAACATTTTTTTTGAAAGGTCTAGAGACGTTGCAGGTTCGCTGTAATAAATGTATTCTATTGAGAGGAGAATATGTTGAGTAAAAAAATATTTTGAAATTGAAATTGTGTTCGGTTCTATAGAAGGCTAAGAATTTTTCAATATATCCTCGTATTTTAAGGTCGCCGTTTGAAGCGCGTAGGAAAGCTCATCCGATAGAGGCGCCACCGTGCATTTTATGGAATATCTCCATAGAACTTACATTATCTCTATAGGTTTTATGAATATCTCTCTAATTATGAATGAATGTGGGTAAAGCAGAAACTTTTTCCCGCTAAAATTTGAATTTGGCCATTCTCTGCCAATTCCGTATTTCAAATTGTTTTTCTGAATGAAATTATCTGTAGATTCGCTTTTAATCGGAAGTTGAACTATTTTCATGGGTCTTTCGTTTGAAATAAAACAGAAGCATGAGTTGGCTCATTTTCTTCTATTTTTGAAAGAAAAAAAATTAACTGTTGAAATGAAATAAATCTCAATTATTTCATTGAGAACTCCAATCCTTTCTGAGTTTACCCACAAAATTTCAGTTCTCAAAGTGAAAACATTTTGAAATGCAACTCGAAATGAACACACACTACATTGAACGCCCACCTTAATGTTGGCTCTTATCTTATGTAGGTCGGATTATCACGCTTCTTTGGTGAGTTTGATTATACTTGAAGATCTATGAATTTGAATATATATCTGTTGTTTTGAATAATTTGTAGGCCTGAGGAAGCAGAAGGCAACTTTTGCGAAACGTCGCCACGGTTGAAGTAAAGAAACCATAACACATTTTCTTTTTATTTTGTCCTATTCCCCGAGAAGAAGATTCTGATTGTTCTATTATGGGGGACGCAATTTCCAGTATTCATATTATTAACAAATTCATATAAAAAATTGTAAGCCTTCGTTTTTTGCTCCAAATTTGAATAATTTACTCCTTGCTATACTATCTATGTTTTACCAAAAAAAAATCAATCCTCCTGGGTGTTTGTCAGTTAGTATACAGGGTCTTTCACGAGGAAACTCACCCATATTTATACGGGAAACTACTAAACGTATTTTCATGAAATTCAGCACTTATAAGTATTTCACGATGCTGATGAAATCTTAAATATTTTCAAGGCATGAGCAGTGAGCACCTCCGGTTTTTCCGGAAATGACGTCAACTTCCGTTTTTCAAATTGGAACACCATTTTTTTATTGCAGAAATAGATTCCTTAGAAAATTTCAAGTTATTTTGATGTAACATTTTTCAGTTTTGGTTGGAAAATTCTCTCTGAGCGGGAAAATTCGAAAAACAAATCGAAAATTGAGCTCCGCTGAAACAAGAATAACTTCGAGGTTTTTAGATGGAAAATTTTCATTTTTGGGATTTTTCAAGATGTAAGATTAATGTATCCACTTTAAAAATCGAAATCGCGATTCATGATACAGGGGGTGAAAAAATCGCTTTCAAAGTTAGGGATGACAAAATCGTGAAAAATCAATTTTTTCAAATTAGAACCCCATATATTGAATCTACGTTAAAAAATAATGTGAGTGTATGCATCACACCCTTGCCCTAAAGTGGATATTAACTCAGAAAATATCCATTTTAGGGCAAGGGTGTGATGCATACACTCACATTATTTTTTGACGTAGATTCACTATCTGCCATAAAAAAATGGGGTTCTAATTTGAAAAAATTGATTTTTCACGATTTTGTCATCCCTAACTTTGAAAGCGATTTTTTCACACCCTGTATCATGAATCGCGATTTCAATTTTCAAAGTGGATACATCAATCTTACATCTTGAAAAATCCCAAAAATGAAAATTTTCCATTCAAAAACCTCGAAGTTATTCTTGTTTCAGCGGAGTTCTATTTTCGATTTTTTTTTCGAATTTTCCCGCTCAGAGAGAATTTTCCAACCAAAACTGAAAAATGTTACATCAAAATAACTTGAAATTTTCTAAGGAATCTATTTCTGCAATAAAAAAAATGGTGTTCTAATTTGAAAAACGGAAGTTGACGTCATTTCCGGAAAAACCGGAGGTGCTCATGCCTTGAAAATACATATTTTAGATTTCATCAGCATCGTGAAATACTTATAAGTGCTGAATTTCATGAAAATACGTTCAGTAGTTTCCCGTATAAATATGGGTGAGGTTCCTCGTGAAAGACCCTGTATTTCGATTTGCTCAGTTGTTAATCATTGACATGAATTTTTCAACACGAAATTTCTGGATTCTACATACAAATTCCAGTATAAACTGATTTCCATCCACTTTTTCACAGCAACCGCGAAGGTACGGAGGGAAAATTTGTACGGGGCGAAATTTATCACTTTGATCTCTTATGAAAACGTGGAGGGAAGGAAGAAATATACACCGGAATATAAATAAAACGGGAGCTTCGGAACGTTTCATGTAGATTTATTAGAATTCCGGCAGTGTAGATAGACGAGATGGAGGTTCGCCATTTAAATTTATACCTTGAGATCCAAATAAAGCGCTACGAGCCTTGTAGAGGTCGGGAGTCAGGGCAAGGGGAACAGTGCTGTTAATTCTGCGTGATTAATTAATTGGTATTGGATTCGGGACGTGACAAAGACGGAGCATGCATTGGGACGACGTTTGGATTTTGGTTTATCGAGTTTCGTAACCGTTCGAATATACACACATCGTAAAAAGTCTTTCCTCCCCCTCATCTACTCACAACTCGTTGAATGTAACTTGACAATTTGTGGAATGTGTGGAATCATTACTACATATATCATTTTGTTTCTCCTGCATAAAGCAAAGAGTAAAAAACAAAGATTTTCTTTCCAATACATTGCAGTTGAAATAACGGAAAATATTCATCTCATTTCCAGAAAGTTGATAGTTAACGAGAATGTATTGATACATAGTTAGCCTAGACCAGTTTCATGCATGAACAAAATATTGCGATACCATATCAACGAACAATAACTATTAGAAGTGTCAATGTAGAGTTCGACGTCAAAGAAGTAAACCAGAGTTAACCAATAAATGAAAAAAGATGTCCACCGAAATAATAAAAATCGAAAAATTGGAGTATTGAGCCATCATCAAGTACCTGTATTTAAAAGGGTTAACAGGTAAGCAGATTTGCGAAGATATGCTTAATACCCTTGGTGATCAATGTCCTTCGTTTGCGACCGTGAAAAATTGGACTGCAAGTTTGAAAAGAGGTAAATTTTCCATTGAAGATGATGACCGATCGAAAAGGCCAGTTTCTGTGTCAGTCCACGAAAATATCGATGCAGTTCATGACATGATTTTATCAGACCGTCGAATTGGGCTTGAACGGATATCTGAAGCACTGAAGATTTCATACGAACGCGTTCATCATATAGTTCACGTCAATTTGGACATAAGAAAAATTTCTGCAAAATGGATCCCCAAATGTTTGAATGTTGACCAAAAGCGTGCAGGGGTAGAAGCATCGCGTTCGATCTGTGCTCGATTTGAAAACGATGTAGACTTCTTAAACCGAATTGTAACTATGGATGAAACTTGGGTACATTTCTACGATCCAGAAACAAAGCAAGAATCGATGCAATGGCGACACTCTGGTTCTCCAAGACCTAAGAAGTTTCGTGTCCAAAAATCTGCTGGAAAAGTTCTTGCTTCAGTTTTTCGGTATTGCCATGGAGTAGGTAATCATGATTGATTTTTTGGATAAGGGTAGAACAACAACTGGAGATTACTGTTCGACATTACTGACCACTCGACTGGAAAAAATCAAAGAGAATAGTCGCGGAAAGCTCTTCAAAGGTGTTTTGTTATCACAGGACAACGCCCCAGTACACAAATCTAATGTTGCCATGCAAAAAATTCGTTATTTCGGTTAAGAACGACTAGAACACCCTCTTCATTCACCAGATTTGGCTCCGCCCGACTATCATCTCTTTCCTCAACTGAAAAACAGTTTTAGAGGTCGTAAATTTTCTTCCAACGAGGAGGTAATAAAAGCTGTGGAGGACTGGTTTGCAGAGCAAAAAGAAACATTTTTTTCGAAAGGTCTAGAGACGTTGCAGGTTCGCTGTAATAAATGTATTCAATTGAGAGGAGAATATGTTGAGTAATAATAATGGATGTTAGAAAACTCTTTTTTTCGGTTTTAGCAGTTCATCAGAGAAAGAATATTCAAGATGCCAACGTAAACGATCATTCCTGTAATACTAGAATAAGAGGTGTTCGTCTTATACCACCTAGAACTAATAAAACTATCGGACAAAGATCCCATTCTTTTCTAGCACCTCGTGTATATAACGCCATACCTCAGATGATTAAAGACAGTGGCCGATTAAAAGAATTTAAATACAAGCTAAAACTCTGGGTAATAAATCAAGATAAGAAATTAATAACTGATTTGATAGACATAAAGAATTCATTCGTTTATACTTGAAAGTGGACATGTGACTCTGCAGAGCAGATAGATTTCGAGAAGGTTTTGTTTGTTTACTATTAGGTTTTTTGACGATAATTGTAGCCAGAACACATGATGTATGTCTTTATTTATGGAATTTTGAATATTAGTTCTGATTCGCAGAATAACCCTCACACATGACATGACCAGGTTACCTTGGTTTTTGTCATCGAGGTATTTCGTATATTTGTTTAGTGTTGTGATTATCTCCTAAGTTGTTCTTTATGTGACGTAGGGTGATTTGTATTGTGCACAATATGGGAATTGTAAATTTTGTTCCAACTAAATAAATAAATAAATAAATAAATAAATAAATAAATAAATAAATAAAATATTTTGACATTGAAATTTTGTTTGGTTCTATAGCAGGCTAACAATTTTTCAATATATCCTCGTACATGCACAGCAAAGATACATGAGACATGTCTTGGGAAGAACACTTATTAGAGGTTCGAGATATCTGCCACTAGGGGTGCCTCAACTAAAACCTGAACATAGAGCTCAGAGAAAGATTTTCCCTTTCTTGTTCTTTCTCCTTTGTCTTTCTGAATGGAGATGGAGATTTATATTCATGTTGATACCATCCCAAATTAATGGAAAGTAATGATTTTGAACCGAAAGTTATGGCAAAGTCTAGAAAGTTCAGCCCTTCACACAAACCCTGACGAATTATGGAGTGGAAAAATTGAAGCATTCCCCAGTAAAAATTCTTTCCAACACTACATACCCATGGATGCGAATTTATTAATCGCAGTTTTTATCAATTAGGTTCCACTATTACTTTCTTGGTTCTGTATTCGTAGAGTGCAGCTCCGTTCTCAATGAGTAACTCGATAACCTCGAGTTGATTTGAACAAAGCAAACACATGAAATAGATATCAGATCACGATTCCAATCTTAAATAGGAATCAATTGAACTTCTCATTTGATTTGTACGTTGGATGTGAGTTATCGGTTTTTATTAGTTTTGACGAATTTTGCGACTTGATTGAGCTCTCCAATATACAATTTTTTAATTAATCATTTCTCTAGAATGTGTATTACTCGCTTTCTTGTTATTCTTCGTATATTAGTAAAAAACCTGGTGAGCTGTGATTTCATGAAAATCTGGATGAAAGATCTTATAACCCATGATATCTCTGTCAATTTTCGTGATGAATGTATCCAATTTTCAGTTCACATGCAAAATAATATTTTTCAGAATGTGTATTGATCAGTTTTTCTGTTTATTGCCCCCTCAATTTTTAAATGAATCATAAAGTAGGAACTTTATTGGTCATATTTTCAACCAGGTTTTTTTTCCTAATATACGCAGAAAAGGGGAAAAGCGAATAATATACATTCTGCAAAATATTATTCCGCATGTATACTGAAAATCTCATATATTTATTCCGAAAATTGACGGAGATATCATGGAAATAGAATCGTTTGTTCAGATTTTCATGAAATTGCAGCTCACCAGGTTTTTTTCCTAATAAACTAAGAAAAACAGAAAAGCGAATAATACACATTCTAGAGAAATGATTAAGCTTCAATTAAAAAAAAAAATTGTTGGTCTACGCCGCATACGAACTAAGATATCATGGAAATAAAAAGCCCAATTTTTGAAGGCAGCTCGCGGACGTGTACCAGTTCCCCTTAAGAATATGAGCTGTAGAAATGAGATTAAACGAATCGTTTCATCCACTTCGGCAAAAGCTAATAAAGCTAGCAATAAACGGGAATGAACCTCTTGAACCAACCAAGTGGTAAGCCACAATCCCTTGAAGCCTCCGTGGATAGAACTCTGAACTGAAGGACCATACAATCTACCCCCAGAATTAGCTTGGCTCATTTCCAAATGAATCGAGTGAATTTATATCAGCGTCGATGCTATGAGTCTCAGAACGTTGATCCGGCAAAAAAATCATTAATCAGTCGAATGAAAACATTCAAATTTCCGTTGTTTGCATACCCATCTGCCTATAATGTGATTGATGGGAGGCAGTCGAGGATGAGCATATTTTTGGCGGAATTTTCACTTCCGGGCATCGTTTCAACAGTCAGCAGTGGCATCATTCGGAAATTATGGGATTCGATGTAGAAATGCTGACCTACTCTTGCCATTCCTCTTGTCCGAACTGATAAAAAAACAAATATGAAGAACTTCTGAACATAGGAGGCTTCTTTAGGGAAAATAATAGGTACTGTTATGGTTCAAAATGTTCTTTTCCAAATTCAAAATTAATTTCGATTTATTGAGGACAAATTATAGATGAAAAATCGAGAAAAGTCAGAAGATAAATTGGGGAAAATAAAGGGAAAATAGAATTAAAGGGAGATGATTTGAATTGAAAATCAGGAAAAGTCATAAGATGAATTGGGAAGAATAAAGGAAAAATAGAATTAAATGAGATGAATTGAATAGAAGAAGAGAAATCAAGAAAGAAAATGGGAAAAAATATACCGATTCCGATAAATGGACTGAAATGATTAAAAATTGAGGAACGAATCAGAATGGATGTGATCATAAATAACGAATTGAGAAATAAAAAAATTGATACTTGGAGAAAGGAAGATATATAAATCGAACGAAGAGACTGATTTGGTTGTGAAGTTGCATGTATTGAACGCAACCTTGATTATAGGATCATTTACGGACAATAATAATAGATCAGTAGGAGTAGTTTCATAATATAGAAGTAGAATAAGTTGTTTATTGTTGAATTTGAATTAGAAGTAGAATTGATATTAAATATTGATATATGTATCTACTCGTATATCTAAATTTTCCATTTTGAGTTGGACCCTCAATTGAGAGAATAGAGTTTACCGCGCAAAGCAAAATTTAATTTTTTTTATTCATTTGTTAGATTCCAAAATTTATTTTTATCCGTTATATAAAGGCCCATATTGGAAATCATTACAATTTGGCGCCCAACGTGGGTCTGAAAATTTTTTATTATTCGAAATTCAATAGTATTGAACAGTTTAAACATATTTCATTATATATTCCGGAGCATAAAGAAAAAAATGGCCAACCATAAAAGGGAACCAAGAAATGAAGAAAATAATGAAACTCTAACTGATGAGGAAGGAACAACCAGAGGGCAGATACGGGAGAGACAAATGGACAAAATTATAAAATTACTAGAGAAAATGAATACAAAATATGATTAAATGGTACAGATATAGAGGACACAATAAAAATGAAAAAGACCAAATGCTCACAAAAATAACGAAAATAGAAAATAATGAAGATAAAATCAATGAAACAAATAATGAAGTGGAAACAAAAATGTATATTGCTGAAGATGAAATGAAAAGAGATGGACAAGATTTTGCGGAAGAACTAACAGAACAATTCGAACAATATCAACAAACAACAAAAATAAGAAGAAAAAAATCAGTAAATTCAAACGAAACAAAAGGGAAAAATATAATTTCAATATGGAAGATTTATAAAAATAGAAATAGAAATGCAGATACCGAAGAATGCCTGATATTGATAATAAAAAATGAGCTAGCTGAAAGGAATTGAGAATTTGAAAACAACAGACAAGAAATTTTGAATGAAGTCAGTAGAAAAGTAGAAATAAATACAACAAAATATTTGAACATAATGGAGATAAGAAGGAAAAAGAAGCGAAGGGAGGAAATGACGATAAGGAAGAGAGAGAAGAAGGGGACGAAGAAAAGGAAGTAATGTAAGAAGAGGAAGAAAAATAAAACGAAATTCAAAGAAGAAATATATAATATGGAAAGTATTTCGAGTTTAAAGAACTATGAATCAAGAAATTTGATGAAATTAGTTTCAATTTGCCTAATTTTTCAAATTATTCAAAAATAAACAAATTTTAGGGGATTTGTTATGGTCCAAAATGTTCTTTTCCAAATTAAAAATTAATTTCGATATATTGAGGCCGAATTAGAAATGAAAAATCAAGAAAAGTCAGAAGATAAATTGGAGAAAATACAGGGGAAATAGAATTGAAGGGAGATGATTCGAATTGAAAATCAAGAAAAGTCAGAAGAATTGGGAAAAATAAAGGGAAAATAGAATACATGAAGAGATAACTTCGGACTTCATCAGTTTTTTGGTTGGTTATTCATAAACATTGGTCATTTCTAACTATGTGAAACATTGAATTAATTGGTAATTTCAAGTCAGTAAGGTAGTTTATTTTCTAACTATGATCAAATTGTAAACATATCTGTATGGATGTATCACTCCTCCTAAATTTATTAACCCCCATAAAATTAGCAGAGCCGCTTGCGAGGGAGTCCATAAATAAAGGACTGCAAACATCTTGTTTTCGAGATACAGGGTGAAGCAATTTTGTTTTTTTTCCTAAGTTTCACAAGATATTCATTAGAAATTTGGCATAGGTCCTATTACAATTTAAAGTTAACACCATGTGACATGCCAATTTAGATTGTAAATCTACAGAGTGATATTTTTTCTGGAACAATGTCCCTTGTTTTCCTTCAGTTTCTTTTTTTTTGGTGAGCCACTGTTTGAAAAAATATAAAAAGGAGCTTTGTTGTTATACTCAACTTTATGGAGTCATGTATTTTTCTCGTAATTGCTACCGATTTCGAGAAAAAAAAATAGAACGATTATCAATCCACATGAATATCCAGTAAGTATTGGAATGATTTATAATTACCCCGTCCAATTCACCTGTGTTTATAATTTTCGTCAAAGTACTCTCTAGTGTCTAGTACACCCTGTATCCTGAAAACAAAACATTTGCGGACACATGTGTAAAGAGACTTTCTTCCTTAAAATTTTGCAAAGAATCTCCCCTCTTTGTTTTTACCTTGAATTTAGGAACGCCATGTATAGTATGAGGAATGGATCGTTGGTTTTTTACTTCATAAGGACTTCGATTATTATTGTTATGTTTATTGGGCTTCACTAACTCAATATTGGCATTTCCACTGAATTGAACATTTCAATTCCCGTTAACCGATATAGGTATTTTATGGTTCTCAAATTCTATAAAAAAACGTAATGCTTCTGTATTACACAATGTCGACGAAAGTGTGTCACAGCGGGCGCCAAATTTGCGTAACGCAATTACCAGAAAATAGAATATTGCGTGAGGTATTAAGGTCTTATTCCTCAGATTAAAATGCCTTTTTCTACAGTGTCTCGAGCATATCTATGTCAGAGCACTAGTATGTACCTAATTTACACTCATCCATTTTTCTAACGTGAATTGCATCAGATAAATAAAAGAATTGGTCGCCTCGAGCACTGACGTAAAGTCAGGGCGCTCATTTATTCATTCTGTAGGTAGATTCGCATAAATGAATCCAACGGAAAAAATTGACACTGCCAAAACAAAATCGATAGCAGGTGTGATCCTTCATGTTTCGTCTCCTTCACAAATCTTTTTTGAAGAACGATCTTCATGAGCCCCCACCCTGTATAATGAATTGTTGGCTCATCATAAAATTCAGAAAGAAACAGCCACGTCAAACTTTCCGTTCCCTTCTCGCAGGAATATTCCGGGCCAAACAAAATTAAGATTAACCGTTCATTCCAGGTAGGTAAGCTCTCCCAAAACCTCCCCCTCTAAGCGGATTCCCCCTCGCACTAACGAACTTCATCCTCATCCCCAAAATCCATACCTCAATCAAATGAGCTTTTTTTTCTACTTCATTTCGCGTCCGTCTAACCCAGTGCGGAAAATAGGTCAAGTTACCAACTTGTACAAGCCGGTTTCAAACCAGAATTAATTCCCGTATTCCGTACCACATATGATAAAGCCTCGCCAGTGGCGACTCGTCGTCATTCGACATGAGGAGACTAGCTCAGCAATGCAATGCAGATGGGAATACAATCAATTTATCTTCTCAAATATTTAAGAAGCAATTAAAGGTTTTTTTTTCTCGATATACAAATGAATTTCGTTTTTTTGCTTGGGTTTTATGAGGAAACTGCTTAATTGCTTATCTTCTCGCATACATCCTGTTTCTCACGTACTGAGACCCGTCGTAATTCAGACTGTCTAATACAGGGTCTTTCACGAGGAACCTCACGCATATTTATACGAGAAACTACTGAACGTATTTTCATGAAATTCAGCAATTATAAGTTTTTCACGATGCTGATGAAATCTAAAATATTTTCAAGGCATGAGCACCTCCGGTTTTTCCGGAAATGACGTCAACTTCCGTTTTTCAAATTAGAACACCATTTTTTTATTACAGACATAGATTCCTTAGAAAATTTCAAGTTATTTTGATGTAACATTTTTCAGTTTTGGTTGGAAAATTCTCTCTGAGCGGGAAAATTCGAAAAAAAAATCGAAAATAGAGCTCCGCTGAAACAAGAATAACTTCGAGGTTTTTGGATGGAAAATTTTCATTTTTGGGATTTTTCAAGATGTAAGATTGATGTATCCACTTTAAAAATCGAAATCGCGATTCATGATACAGGGGGTGAAAAAATCGCTTAGTTAGGGATGACAAAATCGTGAAAAATCAATTTTTTCAAACTAGAACCCCATTTTTTTATGGCAGATATTGAATCTACGTTAAAAAATAATGTGAGTGTATGCATCACACCCTTGCCCTAAAGTGGATATTAACTCAGAAAATATCCATTTTAGGGCAAGGGTGTGATGCAGCGGAGCTCTATTTTCGATTTTTTTTTCGAATTTTCCCGCTCAGAGAGAATTTTCCAACCAAAACTGAAAAATAACTTGAAATTTTCTAAGGAATCTATTTCTGTAATAAAAAAATGGTGTTCTAATTTGAAAAACGGAAGTTGACGTCATTTCCGGAAAAACCGGAGGTGCTCATGCCTTGAAAATATTTTAGATTTCATCAGCATCGTAAAATACTTATGATTGCTGAATTTCATGAAAATACGTTCAGTAGTTTCCCGTATAAAAATGGGTGAGGTTCCTCGTGAAAGACCCTGTATATCGATTTGTTACAATACTCCCCCCAACCCATTATTGATCCGCCTTGAAAGGGCACAACTTCCTGGGCGACATTGAGTCGCTCTAGTCTGCCTGGACCTCTAGTCAACTATCACTTTGTCAACCGAATCGTGACTCGTCCGAAAAAAGTACGTTGAGCCATTATGGTAAAAGACAGTCTTGCCGAGGGGTAGGTCTCTGTCAAGGGGATAGCCGAGGTACTCTTAGAGGTCTTCTTGCCCTTGAATTTGAGAAATGGAACCATCTTGTGATTAAGTAGAGCAGAGAGGAATCCTGTATCAGTAATCCAACCTGGACTTCGCTATTTTTTCACAATCATTGTGAAATAAGTTTAAATAAGGATGTAAACTAATCGACATTGTGGAAAATAAAATTATAATTATTATCATTATCTCCTTATCGTACTGGTTGAGACTACCCGTCTTCAGGTCGTCAAAAAATGACTTCGAAGAATTGGTATAGCAAGAAGGAATTATTAAATGTACCTTCTATATGAAAATATATAGCAAGGTAGCAAGATGTTGTGTGATTTACAACTGATTGATTACCGACGATTTTGAACCTTTCTGATTATTGACTTCATTTTACCGACTGCTTGTTACATAGGTTTTTGAAGACTGGAAGATAAGGGAGGTTCATTTCCTCTGAATAAAAGTGGGTGCAAAAATCGAACACCGCCTCGCTAAGCAAAAAAAAATGCTTTTATTTGCCATTTTTGACTATAGTGGGAAAAACAACCCATTTCTTGAATCTACAGACCAATGAGAGAAATCTTGGACGATTTGATTATGGATCCTGACATGTGTTCCCCAATAAATGCAATAATAAATATATTCAATTTTATGAGCTTCTACTGAGAAACTGAAGAAGGATCACTGGACCTGGTTATTGTCTCAAACAACCAAATGAATTTCCCAAACTTGACCTAAATTCTTGGGTTGAGAAATCTTTCAATAGCTGAACAATAAATCACTACAAAGGGCTATTTATAAAAAAACAAGAATGGTAACTTAGAG
The DNA here is from genome assembly GCA_910592335.1 of Adalia bipunctata. Lineage (NCBI taxonomy): Eukaryota > Metazoa > Arthropoda > Insecta > Coleoptera > Coccinellidae > Adalia > Adalia bipunctata. The sequence goes on along the minus strand of OU342954.1, from coordinate 17,064,215 downwards.
CATATGGAACAATATTGCAGTTCAAAGGTTCGATCTCATATGCTTTCACCAATAAAAATGGTTCTCAACCCTAGATTGAAAATTCATCATTCAATGAATTCCTCCCTTTTCAATATTTTCGAGTTGAAAAAATCGGAATTTCAAAACACTTGGTTCGATATGAAATCGTGTCAGAAGGCTGTTAAGGAAGTACCTGATTGGGTAACCGCTCTGGCTACGACTATAAACAATCGTGCGGAAGCTGCTCACTTCGGGTTATTGCTTTTAAATTTGGTTGATGAAAATAAGGTCAAAACTGTTTTTTTTTCGAATATTTTGATAGAAAAGATTTTAGGGAAGGCTTAGTCTGTCTCGCCTCATCTGATGAGCCGAAACTGAGTCCCGCCTCCATTTTTACCGCAGTTTCCATTAGGTTGTCGAGATAGCTCCGAACTTGCGATGTTCAGAGGCAAGCCTGCTTCTCTGTTGGGATTATCGGCTTACAGATGTCTTAGAGCTTGTAGAATAAAGCTTTCGTTCCAGACAAAATGGCTCGTGCGGGATCTTTTCCGTGTTTTGAGCTAATTCCAAAGGCGCTTCAGTTCCGATGTAAGGGTGTAATTGCAAACGAAGAAATTGCTCATAAATTCAAAAGGCTCATTGAGGGTATCTGTATGTAATATCGTTGTTTCTCGTCTATTTGAAATTTAGGATGTATCCAATACCAGAACAAGCGAAATGTTCGTTGGTTAAAATATAATCATGGCAAAAATACATTAGCTACATTTAAACCAATCGCTCACACTATTCCTCTGGGTCTCAACCCACTATAGATCAATAATGTGATGGAGGGGTATTCTCAGACTATAAAGAGACCCGTTTCTTCACATTAAAATGTGTCGCATCTGAAACTTAGAGCTGGTCGAGTGTACCTTATACTGGTCCACTGAAATCGTTTGCTATATTTTCATGTTGCCAAACTGAGCAGGTTGTAGGTTTCTCTGATGACCTATCATTATACGAAAAAACTCATTCTCTCATTTACAATGCTGAATTGATATAACATCTCGTAATTTTTGATTGAAACAGTCTTTTCGGATATAGCATTAAGAGTCATCAGCCTCCAAAATGAGAAACGTATACCGCCAGATGGCTGTGCAGTGCATCAATTTGTATTTATTGAATTATTCATCTTGATAGAACAAATGTTGGGGCGCAGGGAATATAACAAGAAACCCTACCCTGAACTAGATCTCACACTGGCTGTATAATACTCTCTATTTCCTTCACCAGTCATCTGGGAGGAGATACCTGCGGGGCGTGTTATTCAAAAGAAATTCAATTCCATGTTAGAATCCACAATTGTAAGAAACAATTAATTTTCACTAATCGACGGCTAAACCTTAATAAGTTGTCGTTGATAAAAATGGAATAAAAAATTTCAAAGCAATGAATTTCGCGAAAACAAACATTGTTGTAATATTATTTACAAAAAACGGTAAATTCTAAAAGGAAAATGAGATAGACGTTTGATTAACTGAATGATAGACTTCAAAATTGAAATGGAAAAACACGAAAATATTTGTTAGTTTTGATGATGAAAATGTTAAAAATATAAAGAATAATGAGGAATATCCTTTTTATTCATTTGATGCTAATGAAATATTTTTTTTATTGTTTTTATCTTTATACACTCATACATCCCTTTATCGATCAGAAAAAATAAATCGTTTCTGATTCCTTTTTTTTGAATGATGGGATGGAGACCCTTAATGAGTTAACCAAATAATAGCGTTGATTCTGCTATTTTATGCTAGAGGCTATTCAGGTTGGATTTCTGATTATGATTTGTGACAACACCGCTTTTATCCCTACTTCAGTTCGCAGAGAGATGATCGACCCTTTGCACAACACGTGGTTCTAGAAGAAACACGTTGCCAGAAGGAATCCGTTAAAAGTAGTTGTATTTAAGGAAAAAATTAGTGTATTGCTACAACTAAAGCAGCTGTTTATGATTCAGGCCCTGTTACAACAAACATTTTAATCTAGTTTAAGGAGATAACTGAAATAACCGATTGATTTTGACTTGAAAACCACAGAAAATTATAGTTCAATGCCTTAAACGAGATTAAAATCGTATAAAACTATAATTAAGGAAGTTTCAACTTGTATTTGTTCAGGTACAAATTCATATCACAGTCAGAATTGTTTGTTGTTTTGTATCAATGTAGACAGTCTTTGCTACATTTATTGTCAGTTTGTTTTTACATAATTTTTCTCATATGATGAGTAACACAATATTTTCAATAATTCAACTGCATTCAAAATATTGAATTGATACAATCTTCACTTAATGGAAATCCATTTTAGTAGGAATTAAAAGTTATTCTTTTTTCAATTTTTAATTATTCGAATAAAAAATGGTTTCGCCACATAGTAGCTTCTCAGATTGCACACTTTTGAATAAGTTATTATCGAATTGAAGTTATTCAAAAATGTGAAATCTGAAGAAGCTACTGAGTAGCGAAACAATGGTTATTTAAAGAATTCAAAGTGGAAATAGAATGACTGTCATTTAATTCCTATCAGAATACATTTTTTTCAGCTCTTTCAAGGTGAAAATATATAAAATGGAAAAGGTATGTGAATATGCAGTAAAGTGCCCACATTTTCTTCAAGTCAATGCAGAGCAAATGATTCTTACTCAGTAGAGCAAAAAACGCTTTTCGGTTTTATGCATTGCAGATAAATTTTTCACTACCACAAATTGTAGTTACTGAAAAACAGGGCCTTCTTTTGTCAAAGAGCGGGAATGCCTGCAGAAATTGGGACGTGTGGTCACTTCGAGTTTCCATTCAAATCAAATATTTTATTCTATTTCCATTTTTAATTATTTATTTTAACAATTGTTCCGCTGTCATTTGATTCCTATTAAAATGAATTTCCATCAAATGAAAACCGAGTCAATCCAGTATTGGTAAATATTTTTTTAGAGTTGAAACCAGTTATTTTCAAAGCTTCAGAGTAATGAAGACTGAAATAGTACATTGTTTTCCGAGTAGGAAAAGCCTTACATTCCTGGACGATTGTGAAAATTGCTAAGTCGAGGCGCAAGCCGAGACTTGGCAACACAGAGTCCAGGAATGTGTCTTTTCCTACGAGGTGAACATACTATTTTTCCTCAAATCGTTTAAAATTCGACAGATTCCAATTAATTTTGATGGAATCGCGAATTATTCAATTCATAAATGAATGATGCTTCGAAATTCGTATTGAATTTGATTACGTTACTATGTAAACGTACTCATGTTGAATTGTCAAAGTTGACGCATATAATTAATTTAATTGCTAGTGTTTTCGAATTTAAAACAGTGTAAAATGATAAGTGATGATGAATTTGCTATTTCTGGGACTCATCCAGAGCTGGTTGATGCAGTGAAAATACTGCTTTAGAATAAGTGCCGGAGGAATCATGAGAAAAGTTCGTATATGCATATGTCGAACCAACTGTAAGGAAATATCATTTCCTCACAGTAAGGAAATGAATATTTCCCAACAGTTAGGAAATCTTGACTTTTTCTATGACCAATTTTGACTGGAATGTCAAAATTTCCTAGCGATTCGCGGAAAAATTCATTATTCTTCACATTTGCGAAATATTTCGAATGAAATTATATTGAAAGGAAGATTCATTCTGAATAACAATAAATGTCGCGGAAAAGTGATTTAAAATTGCACACCGTTTCATCCAAAGCAAAGACTTCATGCAGTGTTGCCACATAAGAGGGCTGAACAAAGAGATCCGATCTTTCATCTTTGTTCCACTCAATGTGGGAGCCAAAACAAATCATCAATTGACAAGGGACTGCTCTGTCTATCGGGTATAGTCTTAGGGGGGTATTGAAATGAATCGAAATATTGCGAATAATCAATATGTGTATCAGACTTCTAAATTTATATTCATGGTTCTGTTACCTACTTTGTTGCAGTTTGGTCTCAGTACGTGAGAAACTGGATGTATGCGAGAAGAAAATCAAGATTCCTCATAAAACGCAGGCAAGAAATCGAAAATAATTTGTATATTGAGACGGTGTACTAGAAACCTAGGAGCGCCAAGTCTTTGGACGATGTGTGAATTCTATTATCTATATCTACTATTCAATGAAATGAAGCAGACATTCCTTTTAATATTGAAACGAACTTGCGAACACCTGAATCAGTATAAAGATTTATTTCTCTCGAAATGCCTGCACACAGAAGCCAATATCAACCTAATCCTCACTTATTGGCACCGTTGAAAACGCTCCTGGAATGCGCGACCTGCAGTACAACAAGTCCAGACGTTTATGAGGCATCTAAAGGAGCGTTCCTGCCGAAACTGAACCGAGGCATCAAGCAGATGTTTCGCTCGCCTTGAGCTTTCCAAATATGTCAACTTGATAGCTAGCACGGGCAGTGTAATACGCTCGAACTCACCAGACCGGTGGAACGTGGAAAATGGGTCAAGTTCATGAAGATTTGAACGTGAAAATTGCACCGAGATATTGATGCGCCCAGTGTAATGAGCGGTTGGAGGATCTTCTGGAATTAGAGGAGGAAAATGGCGTCGAAAGGAGTACGTGAGTAATTTTAAGAGCAAGGCATTGATGACCTTTTCCACATTAGATTAAAATTTAAAAAACACTGTGAATTTGAATTTTGAGCAATTAAATGAAAAAATAGAGCAAAATAACAATAATAACGAAAAATAATACTTTTCCCAGTCAACGTTTCGGAGACTTAAATTGTATCTATTTTCAAAACAGATTAACTTTGGGACAGATGCCGTAAGAATCTGTCATAGAAATCTTTCATGGTTTGAATCTTAGACAGTAACAAGTTATAATAAAAAAAAACATTTTCAAAGACAAGCTTTTATAATAACAACACTCATCCGCCATTTTGAAGCCGCCATCTTGAATTCTTCAATTTTGAAGAATCGTGATTTCCGACCCAGAAAACCCCCAGATACCAATTTTGAATAGAATCGGATCATAATTACAAAACTCGTCTGCCATATTGTAGCTGCCATCTTGAATGTTCCAATTTTGACAGAAAAATCATTATTGTCAAACCCGAAAACCCCCAGACACTAAAACTCATCCGCCATTTTGGAGCTGCCATTCAGTTTGTTTTTATAACAAATATTTCATGATGCATTGTCGCCAGAATTATGTACACCTGCCAAATTTCAAATCGAACGGACGATCAGAAGTGTGTCATATTTAACTTGCAAGATTTGATTATAGACAGACAGACAGACACCGGGACAGGTGAAACCAAATAAAAGCCGAGATAAAACCTTGTAAAAAAGAGGAGTAACAGCTACTCATTCATGAATTCTAGAATTGGTGAAGCCAAAATTTAGTCAGTATTCAGTATATACATGTATTTGTTCATTTATGTTGGAGAAGAATTAGGAAAACTTTTTATACCTTCACCTACAAACAATACATAGGTACCTACATGTGAAGAAATCATCTTCTAGAAATCAGTTTATCATTAGATTCACTGAAATAGGAATATATCCTTCTTCATCAACTTTCTTGACTCACAGAACTGAGAAGATGAGCTAGGGAAGATTCCCTTCAATTAAGAACGTAGATTAGATGCTACGTTACTTGGGCAATGAAGTGCCTTCGAGAACTAGGTCAACAACCACATTCGATAATCCAAACATTTGTCCGAATTGAAAAAAGGAGTTTTTTTATTCGAAGAAGTTTGATTCAAACAGAATTTCAGCTTGTTTTGTGTAGATGTACCCGAAAGAAAAATTTGAACTTTGTGCTTCAAAATTGTACCATAAATTGTCAGACCTATCGAAAAGTGTTTATTTTCCTTCGCCATTGAAAAAATTACACGACATTTCGAAGTGTAATTCAAAACCATTTCAGATGAGTCAATTTTATTTTAGAAACCGTGAATTGTTATTCAGATTAGTCCCATTGATTTCAAAAATCATCAAGTGTAATTCGGATTAATTCCTATGTAGATCTGAAACCGTCATTTGTGATTCAGAAAGAAGGATTCTGAAACCGTCAATTGCAGTTCGGATTACCATCATTGATTTCAGAAATCATCAATTGTAATTCGAATTAAATCATATCATTATGTATTTCAGTAACCGTCATTTGTAATTCAGAAGGAAGGAATCTGAAACTCTCAATTATTACAGTTTGGATTAGCAACATCGATATCAGAAATCATCAACTGTAATTCGAATTCAATCATTTTTATTTCAGAAACCGTCATTTGCAATTCAGAAAGGAGGGTTTTTAAACCGTCAATTACAATTCAGATCAGGAACATTGATTTCAGAACTCATCAATTGTGATTCTGATGAATTCATAAGAAGTTCTGAAACCTTCATTTGATATTCAGAAAGGGGGGTTCTTGAACCTTCAATTACAATTCAGATTAGTTACATTTATTTCATAAATTATCAATCGTTATTATGATCGAATCATATAATTATGTATTTCAGAAACCGTCATTTGTAATTCAGAAAGTAGGATTCTGAAACCGTCAATTACAGTTTCGATGAGCAACATTGATTTCAGAAATCATCAATTGTAATTCTGATTAAATCATATGTATTTCAGAAGCCGTCATTTGTAATTCAGAAAAGAGGATTCTGAAACCATCAAGAACAATTCAGATTAGAAACATTGATTTCAGAAATCATCAATAGATAAGTAATTCTGATTAAATCATAGACATTGAGTAACTGTCATTTGTAATGCAGAAACGAGTGTTTCACAAGAAAATGAAGTCCATGAGTTACAACTGATTTCGTTATAAATTATTAATATTATCTGAAATTAATTAACTGAATTTCAAATGACCATTTCTGAAATGAAATTAACATAAAATACATTTGATGTGTTTTGAAATAAAATTGACTGTTTCCGACATCAATTTCACCTAACTTAATTACAAATGATAATTTTTTAAATCGAATTGATTGATATAAAAAACATTCGATGTTTTCTGGAATAAAAGTGAATACTTTGAATGTTGATAGTCGGTTTCAGAAATTAATGTTCAAATGAGTTTTTCTGAAATTAAATGGACCAATATGAATAAAATTCGATATTTTCTGAAATTAACTTGACCATACTGAAATAGGTACAAGTGCTGTTTTCCAAATTTAACCTGACCGTTCTTTTTCCTTTCTTGCTTTTGTAATTGCTTTTTATTTTCAATTGTAGTTTATACTTTTTTTTGTCTAGCTATGTGCACTTGTTTTTATTTTTAATTTTCTTTGAGTTTATAGAATTTTTCTAAACTCTTGTCAAATATATAATAATAATAATAATTCTGAATATGAGTTGGTTGAGTGGTCATCGAAATAAGAGTTTGAAAGTGAATAAGTATTGGGACAGTGTCAGGAATGCCAAAGCCAAATAAGATTTGACGAAAAAGAAATTTCCAGATTTCTTGCAATTTCAACATCTCTTCTTCAAACCAAAAAACGATTGATTTTAAAAACCTTAAAATTCAAAAATGCTCATATTTTCATCATCAACAAGTTCCACAGCTTCGAAAATGTGTAAAAAATCCATAGATACATTTTTCAATGAAAAGAAGTAAGAAGAAATTGAGGAGCGAGTCTATTATGTATTCGGAAGTAAATATAAGAAATATTTCGAAAACATAAACAATCGCGATTCTCGTGAAAGAATTGGAGTAAATTTATTTCGAGTTTTTTTTTAATAAATCGATAAAAAACAAATTCACATGGAAACCAAAAAAAAATGATTTAATATCATTCAGGATGGCAAAAAGCCCATTTTGTCCATAGATCGAATAAAAAAAAATTTTGACGATAAAAAAAATAATTTGAAGAGAAGTACGACAAAATCGTAAGAACTAACAATTAAAAAATCATAGAAACCATTTACCGTGAACAAAAAATCCAGGGGGCCGGAAGCAAGTCCAACACTAACAATTAAAACAGGTGGGGAAACGTCAAACTTACAATTCCAAAACCCCTAAAACCGGAACAGTGCGGACACAGAATATACGCACATGACGCGCTTCGGGAGCAGAGAGCAGACGTCTCACTTGTTCGCGATCACAGAGTAGCGCGAGAACTGTCCGAAACTGACAACTGGACGCACTTCACATACGTTCCCCCACCACTCGGCGCTCCTTCGACCCCTCGTTGCTAAGGGCGACGTCGACGTCGGCGCCGCGACGCTCCTTTGAAGAACTCTGGCCAAGTTGGTGAGAACACGTTTCGTTTTATACCCAATTACACATGCCACACTCCGGAAAATAGGCTCGTTGGATGATTATTCATTCGAGGGAAAATGAGAGTAAATCTACCTCTTTGTGGTCGTTCAGACGAACAATGTGTAATGAGTTGTGGATAATTGATGATCATTGGGTATCCTGCTCAAAATCTATTATTGGAAGAAATCCGGAAAAATACTGAGTTGTTAATCAACCATCGATATACTTCATTACTTTTTATGAAGTATCCCGGTTGGCCGTGGCCCATGACATTCTGACACATTTCACCGTGTATATTTTGAAACCAACTATCTAGAATTAAAAGAAAAATTCGAATTTCTGAAAGAAATCTGTAGAAAAACCAATATGTTTGAAATATTCTTCTTTTTATGTAAACGGTTGAGAAATTATGGAGGGGTTCCACTTCCTGAACTCACCCTGTATAAAAATGTTTTGACAGGAAAGTATACTCCATTCACAATTATAAAATCACAACTCTGGCCTTGGAAATTTGACACATTTCACTGTGTATCGATGTTATGACGTTTTTCAAAATATTTTTATGTTCCAAGTCAACACTATGTTGCCCTTTCTACATTCTTAGCGTATTTCTCAGAATGTATATTTCATTTTGGAGAACACAACAGAAAATTGTTAACAATATTCTGCATATAAAGGAGTTTTTGGATTTATGATTGTAAAGATTTATCGATGTGCTTTGTTTTCATCATGATATTGTACGTGATATGATTGTGAGGGTGCATAACATTTCTATTTCTAATATTTCTTTATTTCAAATAAATTACAGTTTTATTCATTCATCACAAAGAAGATAAACATTATAACTAAATTAACGAATTTGTTTACAGAGGAACTAATAATTTCAATGCAATAGTAGGTAACTGAGTTTTTGTTATAAATTAATTAGCAAGAATGTCAATTCCTGAAAGCTTTATAGAGATACATTTCATTTATTCGATTTTATGAACAAGGAGTGAAATATTCTGACTGTATAGTAATTTATTAGTTTAAAAAATATTCATACATTACTACCACAGTAGGTTTGTACAAATAAAATGGAATAGGTCAAACATATGCTTCACATTTATCATTCACCTGTTCTAAAATAAGACACAAACTCCTGGAATATGGAAAAAACCGATATATTATTCTGGTTCAATATAGCCTATTTCTACTTTCGGCAAAGGATTGATAGGAATGAAAGCTCCAGTGACACATTTCAATTCATCGGAATCTTAATTCACCTACCGTTGAATGCAATATAGTCATATTTCTTCTTTTTTTTTAGCTTTTTCGACGTGTTTTTTTCTGAAACGTGAAGACGATCAACAATTATCATTTAGAGACCGATGATGGCCATCCAGAACCCGTTTACTTACGAAAATCGTGCAATTTCATTCTGCAAGTTCTTTCCTCAAAATTCCTCGAAAATCCTACCTGAACCATATTTTCCGGTCGCTTTCGTTAGAAGATCGTTGAGCACCAAAAACGATACCGACACTAACCAAACCTCTTGATGGGGGACCGGAATTTCGTTTGAAATCTTTCTAAACGGCCAGATACCTAAAAAAACTTCGTTATCAAGTGTAAAAAGGTCGATTAGTATTTACTTTCGCTTTATTTATGCTTATGAATCAATTTTTGGTCCAATTCAAATTTGCCGTTCGTACTCACGCCAAAAGTCGTGAAAGGAAAAAAATGACACTTGCACGAAATTTCTTATATTGACGGGAAACTTCTTCTCGACGACGAAGAACGGAAAATAGGCTATTTGCTATCGATATTTCGCCCCAAAATCACCGATCGATTCGAACTAACAAAATGTGGAATATCTTTGATACTTTTACTTTGATGTAAACAAAGGAACTGGCAACGTCGTTTTGTAACTAACGATATTTTCTGTACGCGCACAGGTTTTTCATCTGGTGCACCAACTCCTGAAAACGAAACCATGACATCCTATGTGATTAAATAAAAATGAATGGAGTATACTTACGAACACAAATTTTCAGTGAACTTTCCCGAGTAGTTTCCTGTATACCTGCCAAAAGTGCCAAATAAAATAGCCGGTAATGAAGGGCCCTGTACAGCATCGTTAATTTTATCGACACTCAAAGTCGGCGAATATTTTCCTCTAATCATCGAAATTTTGGCTGTTAATTAAGCGTCCCAACAAATTTTACTCTTTTTCCATTAATATTTAAATATCTTCCATGCATACCTAAGTTGCTCAGGGCCTTCAGCTCATCACCAGAAGGAGGCAAAACTTGATACGCCTCTTGTATTATGAATGGCCAACCAGCACACCTAACTCATTCAGAAGTTCAACTCCCGAACCAGCTGGCGAACTGTGTCTGCCGTGAACTTGGCTTCATGAGAATTCGAAATTTACATTTTTATTGAAAAACAAAAATTCGCAACACAAAGGAGTTCCCCACTGAAGTTTTATTGATGAAATAGTGTATCTTTGAACGGGATGACATTCCACTTTGATCGTTCATAGAAAATTATTGATGAAGTAGATGAATTGAGAGGCCTTTGTACCGTAGAGAATGGCAATTTTTGAATATTCAAATTCGGAGTATTCAGTTTCGCCTACGATTGCGGTAGGCATCTCCAGAGATTTCAAGGTCAGGAGGAATAACCCGACGAATGACTGCTCCGAAATGTTAATCGATTTATCGCTGTATTTGGACTTTGAAGCCGCAGCGCCATTGACGGCGTGGCCGGTCGGTTTATCCCCTACGCTTCGGACAGGCTTAGATTAAGCATTGCAGATCACTGGCAACCAATCACTGCAAACAATGGGAGTCTCCTCTTTCCTATTCATATTGTTCTTGTGCTCACAGATTTTGATAGCCTCTATTTTCATTTTAATGTTGGATGTTGGAAATTACCCCTGTTTTAGCGCAAACAGAATGTTTATGTCCATCTATCAAAGCATGGTCGAAATAGTTGACAACACCCTTCGTGTTCTTTGATCTGGGTATGAATGCTCATTCCAGTTGTCCTGATGTAAACTTTTCCGCGGTCGCAAGTGATTCTATAATCACCAGCTTAAGAGAGTGTATCAATTTGGTCTTTGGCTCTCCTTAGGACTAATTCACTTAGGGGAAATACGTACAAAATTACATATACATATGGACAAAATGACACAGGCATCATAATTAGAGTTTGGAGGTATCTAATGCGGAACTGCCTACAACATCACCCGACCCGAGGGGCTTCTATTAACCTCTGAAAATTAGCAAGCGCTACTCTAGTTCATTCGGTCGTTATGAGTGATAAAAGAAATCAGTAGGTCACGAGTTTTTTTTCATTGCACCAAATTTTCAGAAGAAATGGCCAGTTATCACCATTTTTCCATTTATATTGCATTCATTTCGAACTTTACATATTTATCATGGTATTCACGAAGCTTTTCTTATGTTGAATAAACTTTTTGTTGTAATGCGATATATTACTAGTTCTATAACGCTATATGGACAAAATGATATACAGGGTGTCCCACGGTCGAGTGCCTATTAGACGTTTCTGGAGAACTGGCCTTATTTGAAATCTGAAAATTAGGATTATGATATTGTCGGAAATTCTCTACAGACCTAAAATATTTTTGGAGCCTGAGCACTTCCGGTTATACCAGGAGTGGAAATAAATTTGTTCAAAAAATATTTTTTTCGATATTTTCATTTCTGATATGATTGAGTATTCAATGCTGAATACATTTCTGTTCAAACCATTGTATTCATTCGAATAGTTTTCAAAATATCGAAAAAAAAACTGAAAAAATGTCGAATATTCATGGTCAGTGTTATGTCCATTCTTCTTATTCTGAACATCCCGAGTGTAAACCGTTCTCACAACGTCAAAGTAGAAGAATGTAGAAAGGTCAAACATCTTTTGAATTTCATAAATATCATCACAGGGTGTTTCAAATTTCGTGTCGAAAACTGTGATCGAAAATTGGCCATAACTTCTGTTTTTCAAATTAGAACCCTATTTTTTTATGATTGCGTTGGATTCTGCAAAGAAAAATAATGATAGCACTCTCAGATGCTCTTGCTCCTAAATTCAGTAATTTCCGAGTTATTTGAGCTTTTCTGGATTTATGATGTACGTAGAGTCAAATTCATCGAATCTGAAGTGATTTGATGAATATTCCTATAAAACCATAGTTACAACTAATAATTAGACCTGTCACTTGTGAATTATTAATGGGATCATTTACTTCTATGGTCACAGAATATTCTCATGCCAACAGATTCGATGACTATTCTTATGAAACCATATAGTAAGCATTGAAATAAAATCGAGAAGTAAGGTTAATGCCTAAAATTAGAGCTGTCACTTGTGAAATATTAATGGGATAATTTATCTTCTATGGTCACAGAATATTCTCATACGAAAGATAAGATGAATTTGACTCTACGTACAACATGAATCCAGAAAAGCTCAAATATCTCGGGGATTACTCGATTTAGGAGCAAGAACATCTGAGAGTGCTATCACTATTTTTCTTCGCAGAATCCAACGCAATCATAAAAAAATAGGGTTCTAATTTGAAAAACAGAAGTTATGGCCAATTTTCGATCACAGTTTTCGACACAAAATTTGAAACACCCTGAGATGATACTTATGAAATTCAAAAGATGCATGACCTTTCTACATTCTTCTACTTTGACATTGTCAGAACGGTTTACACTCGGGATGTTCAGAATAAGAATAATGGACATAACACTGACTATGAATATTTGACATTTTTTCAGGTTTTTTTTCGATATTTCGAGAACTAATCGAATGAATACAATGGTTTCAACAGAAATGTATTCAGCATTGAATACTCAATCATATCAGAAATGAAAATATCGAAAAAAATATTTTTTGAACAAATTTATTTCCACTCCTGGTATAACCGGAAGTGCTCAGGCTCCAAAAATATTTTCGGTCCGTAGAGAATTCCGAACAATATCATAATCCCAATTTTCAGATTTCAAATATGTCGAGTTCTCCAGAAACGTCTAATAGGCACTCGACCGTGGGACACCCTGTATACAGTGAACGGATACAATGACATAGGTATTTCAGCTTAATTAACCGTACCTACCGGATAACACCAAGATAATCCATCCCAGGCTCCATCAGCAAACAAAGAACCAGGACTTGTCTTAACATATTCATAACAAAATATTCATCTGCGGCTAATGAAGGCAATGCGTCCTAACCTCGGTCCTAACCCACTCTTACTGATCCTATGAGGATTTATCTGAGAATATTTTATTTTTTATACTTTTATTTCATAAAAATTCAGGGCCCCCGCTACCATGTGTGCAAAGTGTGCATTGCACACGGGCGCCAACCTTTTAGGGGCGCCAAAATCCTGGGTCAAGAATCGCAAAAATATTTGCAAAAAAAAATGAACAAAAATTAATGCTAAAATAAAAAATGCTTGTATTTGATGCTTCTCTGTAAACGTTCTTCAACGCACAGGTACGCTTTCCTCAGACTGGACGTCGAACGGGCATCCACGCCGTCAATCTCGTTTCTACAAATTTATCCAACCATTAACCAATGTAGTTGTTCTCATTACCTGATGATACTGACCCATTAAGTATTTTACAATATATATTTGAAAACAATTTAATCTCGACCCTTCCAAACCTAAGCATTTCACTAAGAATTCTTCTGACATTGCCTGTATCTGTAGCTTCTGGCGAGCGATCTTTCTCAAAGTTGAAATCATTAAAAATTATTTGAGATCAACAATGCTTCAAGAAAGATTGTCTGGACTAGCAATATTAGCAATTGAACAAGAACTTCTTGATGGTATCAATTTTTGCGATGTAATTGATGAATTTGCAACAGCCAAGTCTAGGAAAATATCGCTACTATAATAGCTATTTTTATTTTTCTACTGTACCTAGCTTTCATTTTTGATTTTATGAGGAAGTAAACTAGGTATTTCTTAAAGAAGTACCTACCTGCATATTTTTTGAATATGAATATACAGAGTGTAACAGCCAAATGGAATGAATTCGATAATGAATAAATGAGGGGGTGTTAGAAAAAACGCTCGGACACGTCGATTTGTAATTTTAAATGCGCATATTTGTCAAGAAAATAATATTATATAGGGTATTCCATGTGACTGGTGCCAATACCAACTTTCTTATTTCAAATGCAACCACCTGTATATTGTTTATTTTTTGGATTCTTCAGAGAATTCTAGACACAATTCATGCACAATGTCCTATACCTATCTTTAACTATTTCGGAAGTATTAAGGGTTTTCAGATTTTTTGCAAAAATCAACGTTTTAAATAGAAATTATTTTATTTCACAAATTCGGTACATTACACTTAAAACCTAATAAGTAATACTGATTATTTCTTAATTATTAAAAAAAAAAACGAAAGGAAACATTAATGTCAATGTAGGAAATGTTCAAAATGCTCGCCGCGAACGTCTTGGCAACATGCTAATCTGGTGTAGAATTGTCTTCTAACGTTACTCAACATTTCAGGCGTGACTGATCTAATCGCAAGCGTGATCCGGTTTTTTAGGTCGTCTAAGTTTGAGGGTTTTGTTTCGTATAATAAGTATTGAGTGTAATGTATCGAATTTGTGAAATAAAATAATTTTCATTTGAAATGTTGATTTTTGTAAAAAATCTGAAAACAGATAGGTATAGGACATCGTCCATGAACCATGAATTATGTCTAGAATTTTCTGAAGAATCCAAAAAATAAATAATATACAGCGGGTTGCATTTGAAATAAGAAAGTTGGTATTGGCCACGGTCGCATGGAACACCCTATATAATTTTATTCTCTTGAAAAATATGCTCACTTAAAATTACAAATCGACGTGTCCGAGCGTTTTTCCTAAGACCCCCTCATTTATTCGTTATCGAATTTATTCCATTCGGCTGTTACACTCTGTATATATGTATGTAGGTTGGGTGGAAATCATCTCTGGCCAGTTGATAACAAGATTTGATAGTTAATTGGGATTATCAGAGATAAAAAGGTCCTCTATTTAGTGTACCAATTATTGTAAAATTGTTGAGCTTTCGCTGTATATCAACTGCTTCATCAGAACATCTAAAAAGATACAAACGTCAAGAATCTCACAAGTATACAACAGTCAATATTCGAAATCAGATCAAGTTAAAAACCAACAAACAGTAAGAAAGATCTCATTCTTAAACCTTTCCTAGGTCAATTTTGACTTGTAATTGTAATGTCTTTTGTATTTCTGTTTGTTGGTTTTTAACTTGATCTGATTTCGAATATTGACTGTTGTATACTTGTGAGATTCTTGACGTTTGTATCTTTTTAGATGTTCTGATGAAGCAGTTGATATACAGCGAAAGCTCAACAATTTTACAATAAATGGTACACTAAATAGAGGACCTTTTTATCTGTGATAATCCCAATTAACTATCAAATCTTATGTATGTAGGTATACATTAGCCAATATTTCTGTTTTTTGTTCCTAAAAAAGATGTGTTTTTTAGTTTTGGGTTATTTTATAATATTTATCAACAGAGTGTCTGTACCCTACTAGTCAAGGAAATACTTCAAAGTGGTTGTGAACAAGTCGAATTTATTTTAAGTTATTTATTTCGTTATGATTTTATTCTGTTTGTTTGTTCTGTTGTGTTTTGTTTTCTTTATATTTTAGTCTGAAAAGAAATATCTAGCTTTTGACTTCTGAAGTTCAGTTTTTCGATTTATTTCAAGCAACTAGCTACCTACCCACCTAATGAATAAAAAAATCCAAAATGCTTCTAGGGGCGCCAAAATTCTTTTTTGCACACAGGCGCCAGTAACCCTTACGGGGGCCCTGTAAAAATTGATTAGATTTTGTGAAGAAAGGACCAAAGATCGTAGTTGTAGAATATGACATTACTGTGATCACTACTAACAAGTTATGCCCCTGAAATAAAACCCTATGTCATTTTGTATGTAGTTCCCCTACCTTCTATATGAAAATGTATAGCAAAATGATCAGTTATCCTAAGAGTTGACTGACGAAAATGGATTAAAGACTGACTTACAACTTACAACTGACTGAGTAACAACTAACAGAATGGAATAAAATCGACGATATTTGCGGCTGCAATATTCAGAACTCTCCCTAGCATTCACACAAAATTGAAAATGTACAGTTACCCCATCCAACTGATAAATAGGCTAAATTACCGCATTGTGAGAATCCGCTCATGCCGATTTGTCTCGTTTGCTGGACAATTCTACCGAATAAGAATAATCCCATGCAATTAGCGACGTATATTCAAATTTAACACACGTGTCTATTGTTGTAACCGCCACATCCCCGCTTTATTCCTGGACAACAAAACAAGCTTTGAAGTTCCCTCATTTGTAACTGGAACTGTGAAATTTTGTTGTGTGTAATCTGGGAAATTGAAGGTATGAATGAAACAGTTTGGAAGCTGGGTGATGACGAGTGTATCAATTCGATAAAGAAAATCATCCATAGACAAATTGGTTGGTTTCTGGACTGTATTTATACTCTATTCACTTTTATAATGTATCCCGGTTGGCCATGAAATTCTGACACATTTCACCGTGTGTATTTCGAAAAAGTTAGGTTATAGTCTTATAAGATGGTCTATTTCTTCTTTGGCGATATCATCCCAAGCTACCTGTACTTCATGTCTCAGTACGACTGAGGGTTTTTATCCACTTTCTATGACCAGATTTTTTTTATGTAATATAAAAATTATTAATTTATGTTATTCTATTCTCATTCCAGCAAAAAATCTGGGCATAGAAAGAGGATGGAAACTCTCAGCCGTATTGATGTTTTTATATCAAGTACAGTGGTGAAAGAAAACTCCCACCTCAACGGAGTTAATCTTGAAAAAGTGGGTGATGAAAAAAAAAGATGGTTTTTTGGTATTCGCGAGAGGTTCACAGTTTATTTCATCACTGAATCACCCTGTATTCTTTGAAGTCCATAATGATATGTTCTTAGAAAATAAAACACCCACCTCAAATCAAAATCTGGGCATAGAAAGAGGATGGAAACTCTCAGCCGTATTGATGTTTTTATATCAAGTACAGTGGTGAAAGAAAACTCCCACCTCAACGGAGTTAATCTTGAAAAAGTGGGTGATGAAAAAAAAAGATGGTTTTTTGGTATTCGCGAGAGGTTCACAGTTTATTTCATCACTGAATCACCCTGTATTCTTTGAAGTCCATAATGATATGTTCTTAGAAAATAAAACACCCACCTCAAATCAACCCAAAAATACAGGGTGTCCAATCAACCTCCATTGAGAATAATTTCTATAATAATGGATCACCCAGTATGAATTCTGGGTATTTCAGGTTTTTTCGATGTAACAACAACATATCTAGTGTAATAGTTCATTTTGCGAACTTTCTCGCTCTGGAACTGACATATTTCATACTTTCGAAATCGAAATCAATTATGGATAATCCTGTATTCGTAACGATTTTCGGTCATATTCCTCCATATGGTGGCTCCCTGGGGATGGAATGAAATGTTTCTTGAGAAAAATTGAAGTTCATTCGATTCTGTTTCGAGATACGCGCGTAGTAAAAGAGAGTAGTTCTCAACTTCAACGCCCTGTATCTCAGAAACTAGTCATAGGATTGAGTTGGGGCTATTAACACTTTTGATCAGTAGGTTGAGTACTACATTATACCAAAAAATCAGAACATTTGATGGAACGCCATTTGCCATAAGAAAAGTGCGGGGTCCTACAGATATTATTCGTTATCCCTCATAGCGAATAAATAACTTAGTGCAGCTGACTCAAATAATCAGACTGCACTGTTGCCTTAGCGCCAGTCAAGGCGATTTAATGGCAACATTTCTTGAGGTGAGGAAGGACTACAGATTAACGATCTGAGGATCGGATGCAACCTCATAATTTCGTGAAAAATGTCCAAGATTCGTATTAACCAGTCTTGATTGGGGTTGTTATATCGTGTGAAAATTTTTGAAGGAACTGAAATGTTTTCCACAAGTCCAAGAACACAAATTGAACAGATGATGAGGCACCTTGATAAATAAGGTTCGATACCCAAAAGCTTCAAGATTTTATTCAGGAAGTGAAAAATCAGAAATAAATTCCTATAATATATCAAATTCGAACACCAGAACCCCTGTTTCAATTCAACATTTTCCCTGCTAAATATGGACTCACCTTACATGCAGGAGGATCATATTGAACTCGATTATCTGTCCCAGATGCAAATTCCATATCGCGCACTACGAAGCGGAACTCCATGATTTCGAATTGGTCCAATTCCCCCAAGAAAAGCTTAATAATCCACGTTTTCATCACTTAATTGAATTCCTTCTTGGAGGATTTTCCACGTTCGAGAATCCAAGTCTTTCCTTTTGAAGGGAATATGTTACCAATATTGAAATAACGATTGAGTAGCTCCGATAAAAGACGTATGATGTGGGAGGTAGGAATTTATGTTAGAGCAGAAGTCGTTTTGAGTTAGAATATTGATTTTCAAGTTCAAACTGACATATTGAAGGGTTTTTCAAAAAGAGGTGTTATTTTGGCATGCAAAGAAAATAGTATATATTACCGCGAATTGAATACTATACTTTATCTTCGACTTCTTCAATAAAATTCGAATTATGTACTTTGCATTTTCAAAATTGAGAACATTCGTCAAAAGCTGTGGTGGAGAACCGAATCGCGTAGAAAAAGTCAGAAATTCACGTTTTCCAATAGTATATTCTAAAACTAGTTGCAGAATGGGCTCTTATTCCAATACGAATGCGAAATTCGAAAACGAGCGACGAAGGAGAGAGTTTTCGAACGCATGAGTGTTGGAATTGCATTCTGCAACGAGTATTAGACGATATTTTCTCTATTTCAGTCAAATTTCGTGAAATACTGTTGAAATTCAATGAAAAATTCAGATTATACATCCTAGTGACTTTTGTGTTGTATCTTGGCAGTTGGTGATTGTCACGAAATTGACATTTCCAAATTGACGTGTGTTGAAAATGGATAGGATCGGCAGTCATTGTTGACAACCACGAAACGAAAAATATAACTAAAAACAGTGCTGTAATGAGTTCATTACAGCACTGTTTTTAGTACTGTAATGAACTCATTACGATACTGAAATAGAGAAAAGAATTTTTTGTATATGCAGACTGAAAGAATTGTAGAAACGAATGGCGAGAAAATCACCTTGATGTCTGAAATTCATTTCGTAAGCATTTCATTTTTCCTATTTGTATTAGAGTGAGTTATTATAATTCACGCTAGTGGTTTATAGATACTAGATACTATTACAGATCAAAATCAGAATAATGGATAATGGACTTGTGATCAAACCAATCTCTCACTTTATCAACCTCTTTCTCCACCTTCAATTTCAGATTCTCCCATCTATCTGACGAAACAGTTATGCTGTGTCATTGTCAAAACTGAATATTGATTGATCCATGGTCAGTAAATCGTTGACGAACAAGGAAGAAAGCAATAGTCCAATCACCGTCCCCTGAGGTATTCCGCAAATAACTTTCGCTTCTGAACTATACAGGATAAGTCTTTGACTTGTACATATACACTGCGCAAAAAAATTAACGCACATTCTGAAAATCTCAAATTTAATGAAAGTTAACTCTTCATTGACTTTTTATCATATATTATATGTTCTCTCGGGAAGGTTTTGAACGAAACAAGACGCATCAAATGGAAGAAAAATTCAGGATTTCACCGAATCTTATGTGGAAGAAGAGAAATGAACAATTTTCAAAATACTGAAATGCTGATAAGTGATTTAATACTTGGTATTTCCACCCCTTGCGTTAATTACAGCTCGGCAACGACGGTTCATACTCAAAATGAGTGATCTTAAAATGTTCTGATCTTATCCTTCCCAGATTTCTCCGAATTGGATTCCTAAGTCATTAAGAGTAGCTGGATGATTTTCTGAACTTCTCAGCCTTCTATTGAGGTTGTCCCAAACCTGCTCAATCGGATTGAGATCTGGACTTCTTGCTGGCCATTCCATTCGAGAGACTTCAACCTCTTCAAGGTACTCCTGAACGATGCGCGCACGATGGGGTCTGGCATTATCGTCCATAAAAATGAAATTTTCACCAATGTATGGGGCAAATGGCACTACATGCTCTTCAAGAGTGTTCCTTATATACTTATCAGCATTCATAGCTCCATTATCAACGACCACTAGGTCTGTGCGAGCAGTCAAAGATATTCCACCCCATACCATAATCGATCCTCCCCCGAAACCAGTAGTATTCAGGAAATTGCACTGAGCATATCTTTCATGTGGACGTCTGTATACAAGGCAAAGTCGATCACAATGGTAGAGGCAGAATCTAGACTCATCTGTGAAGAGAACTCTTTCCCAATCTGCCTCTTCCCAATGGATATGCTCTCTCGCAAAATCCAAACGCGCCCTTCGATGGGCTGAGGTAAGAGCTGGGCCTCTTGCCGCGACACGAGGCCTTAAATCATATTCTCTGAGGCGGTTTCTTATTGTCCTAGTGCTAATTTGCACCTCAAGCTGATTTTAAAGGCGAGCGGTTGCAAACCGTTGTCTCAACGAAGAAACTCAAGTAACGTTCTTGAATGGCAGTTGTTACCCGTGTTCTACCCTGTCCTGGTCTTCGGACATTCATACCTGTCTCCCTGAATCGCTGCAACATTCTGGAAACACTTGTATGGGAAACTCCAAACCTTTCTGCAATTCTTGTGTAGGTATGTCCACCCTTCTTCTCGCAAAACTACCGCTTGGGCACATTCCTCTTGGGTCAAATTGCGTGTTTCGCGTTGCACAGCGATCGATTGTAGAAAATCAAACGAAAGAAAAACTATTGATCACTAGAATTGATCGAGAACAACTGATTTAGGAATGGAGCCAATACATTCAAAATCTGATAATATCATCTTTTTTAATTCCTGCTGGGAGAAAACATCTGTATTGAAGAAAAACTTTGAAAGTGGATAACATATGCATGCTTAATTCTGATAAAAATAATCATCATTGAGAACATCTTCAGTTGTAGAATGAATTTGAGATTTCCATAAGGTGCGTTAATTTTTTTGCGCAGTGTATTTCAACTGAAGATTCTCGAGGTCAAGAGAAACCTTCTTTCATTTTCCATTTTCCCGAATTCGGCTCTGTTCAGAAGATATAGCCATTCAAAAAAAATTGGGCTAGAAACGTCCCTGAAACGATCTTCTGGAATTGATGCAAAGCATAGTTCTCGATTGAAATTGAGTTGATACTCCAGTTCTAGCCTTATTGGAATGAAAGTGGTACAGACACGATATTGCCTCAAAAAAACACTTAGTATAGTTCGATTATATTGGCAATTGAAAAGCCATATTTATCCCACCAAAATAAGTTCCTCCTTCTATTTTCATTAAGGTTAGTTCGTGAGTTCTTATACCTTCTTCATATTTTCCTCTATCTCCCGAAACTATCTGAAAAAGAATTGTTTTTACACTAATCGAACATAACTCCATTAACCTAGGTCATAGGATTCGAGGTCAATGACCTAACCCATAGAATTATAAATATAGAATTTGAGCGTAGTGGCTAATAAGTATACAAAAGTGTGGCAATCGTTCCCCTTAAATCCAGGGTCAGTAGTCGCTTTACGCATGCGTTGGGAGAAGAGAAAGGGACATGTCATTATGTATCCCTGGATACCATATGTAGCTCAATACAAACAGATCGTTGTCAATTGCTGATCGCCATGATGCCCCTACTTTCCCATTCTCCGTTATCGCACATGCGCAATAGTTTCACTGACCCTAGGCAGAGCCCTCTAGAATCTAGATACTTCACTTTTAATTTCAAGTATCAAATTATAGGTATAGAATTATGTGACCTAACCTAACCCATCTTCTATGACAGAGCTATCATAGAGCTTTTGAGAGGGCGAAGCCAGATTGTGTTGTTCCACAGACCGAACAGTGAGTCTGTGGTTGTTGAACGAAGCATGCGTATAGCGACGTGATGGACTAAGATTTGTCGATTTCTTAGACTTTAGTCAAAGATCGATTCGTTTATTTACAGAGAAAAATGCAAATGGTGAAAGTGAATTAATGTGATAATAACCGTGTAGTGTCGAGTCTATGGAATTCCAAGAGGATATTGTTTAGATAGAAACATCGCCACAGATCATGTAGTGTTAAATATCATTTTATTCTGCATTAATTTCAATTCAATACGTGGTTTGTAAGGGAGATTCATCATAAAAATCCGAATTTTGTATTCTTTTGACATTTTAGTCTTGACGAAGTTAACCCTTTGCGGACGGATTAATTTTTTTTATTCCTTTTGATTGATATTGATGATTTGAGATCTAAGGGATTCAAAAAAGTGAAAAAATTAAAAAAAAAAAATTTATTGGCAGGTACTGTCAAAATAAAAGGTGGTCCTCTTATGGAACCACCAGAAACCTATTGAACAAAAAATATAAAATTTTATTTTTTATGAAAATTATAAAAACAGTTGGTTTTTTCGGTCAAACAAAGACCTATGTTGCAAGTTGAACAATGCCATCTAGTACGATGTGGCTTGACACGTGTACTGCAATAACAACAACGCACTTTGCTACCAGAGTTCAGAAAAATATGATTTTGTTGACCACATCGTGCTCTCCAGTACCTTCACTGCCTTGTATTGTGATAAAGGTATATTATCACTCTCAGAATCAGAATCAGAGGCACTGTTTTTTGGTTTTAGCGCACTATGAACCGATTGAGCACTCTCCACCCCTCCATCAAAATCTACAATGTCCAGTTCATCTTCGGAAGGCGCTCCGGATGTGAACGAACCACTATCCGAGGGAATCTCGTCCAAAAGAGTGTAAGCGTCATCAGAAGATAACTGATTGAAGTTCAGAAATCTTCGCCCTAAAACAAAAATATGTCCGACTGAAAACTGGGACACGACCTAGTGGTACCAAACGGGACCACTTACAAATTTCACAAAAAAAAGATGAACCGATAATGAATTTTGTCGAACCGTCACATGAATGTACTAAGTGGTTCATTCAGAAGTAATAAACCATTACAAACTTACCTGCCATACTGTTTTTCAGCCTTTCCAACAAAAGAAAATCACAAAATGCGTAACCGTTTTTATGCACCACAAAATTTGCCTGTAAACACGATCGAACACGTACTGAAACGAATATGATTCAAGCGCGCAATCTCGATAAGGTGGGGGTATAGAAAGGCTATGTTTCTAGGGTATGTGGTTCCAGGCATCGCTTACTAGGCTCTTGCAGCAAAAATATTTGTAAGGTGGTTCCAATGTGAGACCACCAGTCCCGAAAGGGTTAATAAACATTCTGACAACATTGTTAATTTGTATAGATAATCAGAGAGTTTATAAAGTTCAGCCATTCTGTGATATTATGAATCCAGGGAAGCATCCAGATTATTCTTATGATTTTTGTTTTTTCGTAAAATTTTATCGGGTAGAATTGGAAATCACTCGAAAACGACGCGTTTCATTTAAAAAACACAAAATTAATTTTATTTTCTAAAATGATTGATTCTTTCGAGAATATTATGATGATATGATGATTATATACAGGGTGACCATTTGAAAACGAAACAGACGAAATAAATTTTTTCGATAGAAATGCTCGGACAGGTCGATTTCTGTTTCGAGGGGGACAACTTAAGATGTAGGTTACGGACGCATAGCGCTTCAACCCTTGCTACTACAACCCTCACCCCCAATTTTTGAATAGGGAAGATGGGGTGAGTGATACCTCATTTGAAAGGTATTTTTATACTGATTTCAGCACAGTAATTGTTTTTCCATTTTATGCATTAGTTCTTGAAATATTCTTAACTAAGTATTTGAAAATGAAGTGGTGTTTTCATGGCACTTGTAGTGTTTTTTTGTGAAAAATCGACATTTCGATTTAAGATTTCTATGTCAGTGGATTGAAGGAAGGAAGCCACAGTCATGGTTGTTTTGAAGCTCAAAATGTCGATTTTTCACAAAAAAACACTACAAGTGCCATGAAAACACCACTTCATTTTCAAATACTTAGTTGAGAATATTTCGAGATCTAATGCATAAAATGAAAAAACAATTACTGTGCTGAAATCAGTATAAAAATACCTTCCAAATGAGGTATCACTCACCCCATCTTCCCTGTTCAAAAATTGGGGGTGAGGGTTGTAGTAGCAAGGGTTGAAGCGCTATGCGTCCGTTACCTACATCTTGAGTTGTCCCCCTCGAAACAGAAATCGACCTGTCCGAGCATTTCTATCGAAAAAATTTATTTCGTCTGTAATCTCGTCTGTTTCGTTTTCAAATAGCCACCCTGTATATTGTTTATCCTGATTACTCCTAGGTCTCCTCAGGAATTAACTATCAACTTCGTTGTTTCGAATGGCAATCACAATAAATAATCACATTTTTGTGATAACACTAAAAACAGATTCTTTCAGTTCAGACATTCGATCCTCAATATTTCCTATCTTCCTTTTTACCTTATCCAATGAACTCAAGGGTCCATCAAGAACAATCTTCGATTTCGACGTGTCATTGGCACTTGACTCGGAAAAGCGACATTGCACCTTCATCCGAAAGTCTCAAGTTCATGGCGAATCGCTATTTAATCACCCTTAATGATGAGGCAATACACTTTCTTATATCCCACTTCTGATCGAACGAGGCTATTGACGTGAAAATAACGTCTGGGGATTCGATGCTCTTCGCTGATTTTTCCATTAATATTCAACAGTTCGAAAAATTTTAAACTACGGTGATAAACTTCATCTCTATGATAAAACCTATAATAATCCATGAGAAAAGATCTCGGTATGTTCATGGCCATAGGTCTATAGTTGATTGAGATTGTGCCAAAGGGAAGTCCGAGAATCCAATCGTCAACAAAACTAAAATAATTCACTTTACGTTTGATGACTATTTTGCTCGTGCGTTATGAGTATTATCGAGGGGAGAACTCCATCTAGTGGCTGGTAGCTTCGCATAGTTCGAGGAGTATTGTTTTACTCGTAATTCGTCAGTTGCTCTACTCGCTTGCAGACGTAAGCTTTGAATTGTTCCGAAAATACGTATGTTTCGAAAATAGAATAGCAGTTATTACTTAACTTTTATTTAGGACTCGAAGATGTTCGAAAAATTCTGTACTCATAATACAGGGTGAGTCTTTGACTGGTCATATATTTTAACTGAAGATTCTTGAGGTTAAAAGAAACCTTTGTTTCATTTTCTATTTTTTCGAATTCGGCTCTGTTGAAAGGATATAGCCATTTGAAAAAAAAATGGACTAAATACGTGCCTGATGATTCTCTGGAATTGACGCAAAGTTGATATTTCTCGATTGAAATTGAGTTGATACATTCAGGAAACACTCAAGCACTAACCTTGATTGGAATAAGAATATTGCAAACACAATATTTCCTAACAAAAAACTTTTGTTAGATTATTTCTGCAATTGGAAAGCCATATTTCACCCACCAAAATAAGTTTCCTCTTCGATTTTCCTGAAGATTGGTTTGTAAACAGAATTGACTTGTTCATATTTTCTCCGATATCTAGAAATTATCTCATACAAAACTGTTTTTTACTAACCTAACGTAACTCCATCAACCTAGGTCAAAGGATTCGAGGTCAATGACCTCACCTTACCCGTCTTCTATGATACAAATTTCTTTTGAGAAGACAATGGCAGATTGTGTAGATTTTCTCTTCAAACAAGGAAGCAGTACGTCTCCTATCGTTAACGAATGAACTAACGTTACTATCGCAAGTGCACTAGTTTTGATTACTTTTCGCTAATGGCGTCTAGTCGTTCCTGTTTGGAAATGATGAACGAGTAGTTTTGATTTTCGCCGATATACCGCTACGATATTAATTTCAGTCGCCTTTAACGGTGCGCGACTTCGCAATGCGAGGGAGCGAGCGCGCAAGACAAACCGTTGTTCCACAGACCAAACAGTCTGTGGTTGTTGAACGATGCATGAGTATAACGAAAACCGGCGTGATGGACTGAGATTTGTCGATTTGTTCATTTACAGAGAAGAATGCAAACCTGTGATGTGAAGACTTTCAGTTAAAGTGAAATAATGTGATAATAACCGTGAAGTATCGAGTATATAAAATTCCAAGAGGATATTGTTTAGATAGAAACATCGTCACAGATCATGTAGTGCTAAGTATCTTTTCATTAATTTCAATTCAATACGTGTTTTTTATGGGACATTCATCATACATATCCGAATTTTGTAATCCATTGGCATTTTGTTTAATATGGACCGGTAACAATAAATTTTTAATAGAAACTGTGCGTATTAAATGTATAATTTTATGCATCTCAACATTCAATTTTATCCCCCACATTTGTGGGAATTTATTATTACATATCTCTACATCCAACGTTTTTCCATCATAGGGATTTCAGTCTTGACAAAGCTGAACATTCTGACAACATCGGTAATTTGTATAGATAATCAGAGAGTTTATAAAGTTCAGCAATTCTGTGATATTATGAATCCAAGGAAGCATCCAGATTATTCTTATGATTTTTAATTTTTTCGTCAAATTTTATCGGATATAATTCGGAATGACTCGAAAACGACGCTCTTCATCGAAAAAGCATAATAATACTTTCATTTTTTAAAATGAATATGTACCATAAATAGAGTAAACAATCAACTGGAATTCAGTTCATTTGAAATAACGGTTCCGAAGATATCAACAGGAGAGTGCTTTTTTATCACACGAAACCGAATTTTGAAAAACGGTATAGAAAAAGAGTGTTTCGTTTGATGAAGAGGACAGCAATCTGCAGTTGAAATATGTATATGACTCATCCTGTAGTCATAATAGATATTTAAATGAATGGTCCAATAGGTGCTATTGGACCATGGCTAGAAAACCCAGAATAATTTTGTTCGAATTCCTTCTTTTTTTTTCACCCTTGATACCACAAAGTTCATACTACGAATGGAATTCGTCGGCAACAAAGAAGACCTTGAGCTCAGTGTTTAATCCACTCTCTTCGCGTCTGTGCTCTGAAGTTCTAAGGGGAGGTACCCAGTACCCCACCAAGAATTCTTCCTTATTTACTACTCGCCTTGCGCTAGCCCCCGGTCATATAGCCAGAAAACCAGCAGATACATCTCTCCAGCCAGTTTCATCCGTTAGCACTATTCTTCTAGTGTTTACTTTGTGGTATAATACTGAGTTACCATTTGGAACGATCGTCACAGGAAAGTAGAGAAAATAAAACTAAATATAATTTATTCTTCATTCATCAATATAAGGTATTTTTTTCAAGTTCAGATATACTGCATCCTTTGACTCCAAGGTTATATGATTTCCAACACCAAATTCAAAAGGAATTTTCGTTCTTGCACTAAGTGACATCTCATACTTTTTCAGTATCATTATCAGCAGAATCTTGACCTGGATAGTTCCAAAGCGAGGAGCTGAAAACAACAATTAGTTACACTTTACTCAGAACTAATCTCATTTACTGACTACTTTTTTTATTTTTTAAATTTTCCTTGAGGATAGTATAGAAGATTTTCAATTTGAACCAAAAACTTTGAAATATTTTCAAATTGAGGATAAAAACGCTAAAACCTGCTCTGAACAAAAATTTTCTTTCGCACTAAAGGGAATCATATACATTATCTTCTTTGGCCTGGCTTGTGATCGTCTTTGAATTTGTAGTAAGTAGATAATCTATATGTTCTCAGTAATTCAGCTTCGGGAAGGGAAATAATGGGTAGGAAAAAGATGAATAAAACACTTGATTTAGACACAACGGACGATAGCTTTAGTGTTCCTGGAACGAGTAGTTTCAAAGCCACTTCGGGCCTCAAAAAACCCACAGCCAAGCAGAGCTGTGCCAAAGCATTGTGCTTTGTGCTCGTGAGAGTACTCGTAGCCCTTTTGTGCCCCCGAGCACTGCGCGCCCAAGCACTATCAAAAGCAGTGCTTCGGACAAAAGCTTAGTGCTTAGTAATCCCAAAAGTGCTCCTCCCAAAAGTGCTCCCGAGCACTTTTGCGGATTACTAAGCACTAAAGCCCGCAACGGACGGCGAGCGATAATATAATATATATTATAGCTTTGCATTGACATATGTCATTTTAGTATGGAAAAATATATTTATATTTTCATCCAAGCGATATATTACGATATTTTTCCATACTAAAATGACATATGTCAATGCAAAGCTATAATATATATTATATTATCGCTCGCCGTCCGTTGCGGGCTTTAGCCCTGAGCCAATGTTGTACGAATTCATTTTTACATGTATAAAATCTTGAATCAACATTTCCTTACATGACAGTAACATCCAAAAACTGTTCGGATTGCAATTACAGAGAGATGATAATGAGGAAACGTGATAATTATGAAATTTTGTTAAATGGTAATTTGTGCATTGACAACTTAATATCAAAAGAAAAAGCAAAAGCCACGATTCTGATTTTTTTTACGTTTCCATCTGACCAAAGAGTCTTATATAGACAACATCAAAACGTTACACAGTTCATTGAGTTCTAATTTTGATACTTCTTCGTTATTTGTTACGCAACAATGTTTTGCAACTGGTTTGCTCCTGACAAATCAGTGCAAGAATTGACAGAGGAACATTTCCATTTTTCCTTCAAGGACTGGTAGTTTTCAGGAAAAAAAAGTAAACTCGGAAAATTCCGTATATTCATGAATATTATCAAATAGAGAGATCCAGGAGCGAATAGCATTTTTCTCTTCCATTACCAATAAGAATTTATTATACATTATATTGAATCGAATTCAAAATTTTCAATATCACATGCCTATGCCAACTTACAATGTCTTTTCCGATTAAAATAACCTCACTCTCAATATTTCCTAAAAAAAGTGCTTAGGGCTTCGTGCTCGAAATGTCGAATTACTTTCACAAAGTGCTTAGTATTTGAGAGCCTTTTGTGAAAATAAGTGCTTTGTGCTCGAGACTCGGAACCTTTTTTTTTCAAGTGCTTAGTGCTTTGTGATCGAAGCACTTTTCTTCAGTGCTCGTCACAGCTCTGCGAGCCAAGTAATTGCTATGCGATTGTGAAGCTTTTCATCGGTAAAGGCTACAACACCTTGGCTCTTGGTTTCAAAGCCGAGACAAGTGATGGGAGAAAGTTGATAAAGTTCATTGAGACACTATTGCCTGACTGGTAGTCAGGTCAAGGTGCATGCGAGATCGAATGATCTTTCGCCCCTTCTTCAAACTAATCTAATGATGTTTTTGCGAAATATTGAAAGGTTTGTTTTCACATGTACTCACCTAGACAATATTTGGGTCCTAGACCAAAGGGTAAAAATTCTGCTGGATGTCTTTCCCTCGAATTCTCAGCAGAAAATCTTTCAGGGTCAAACTTTTCAGGGTCGGGGTAATACTCTTCATCATAATGTATACCCATAACAGGAATGAATACTTTTTGCCCCTTTTTTAAAGTCAAACCAGTACCTGGAACCTTGTAATCTTCTGTGCATCTCCTGTATAGGTGATGTACTGGTGGGTACATCCTCATTGATTCTTGAAAGTTAAAAAGAATGAAAACAATGTGATAGAAGAATTCTGAGAAAACCAAACTCACCATTAATAATCATGTCCAAGTAGATGAAATCAGACAACGACTCGTATGTCAGTTTTTTATTATATCTATCCATCACTCTCTTCACTTCTTCTCTTGCTTTCTCTTGGACATCCCCATGTACAGATAAAAGATATAGAATGAAATAAATTGTATTGGACGTCGTTTCAAAACTAACAAGAAATAGCGAATAAGCAAGGCCAGCTATTTTTTCAAAAGGCAATGAATTTTCGCTAGTAACATCTTCATCAACATTTTGTTTCTCTCCTTTGCTTCTGAGATTCATCAGAATGTCCAAGCAGTCGTTTTTGGTGATGTTGTTTTTCTCTCTGTACTCCATGGTCTGCTTTGTGAATAGTGTGAAAAACTCGGTAACACTTGGTTTTGTTATGCAGGTGTGGAGTTTTTTCATCAGATCTGGTGCGATTTCTGTCATTTGGATCTTGATGTTTTCCAGGAGAGACCTTTGGAAGAAGGCCCTTCCTTGAAATGAAATATTGGAGTTTGAATGCTTGCCCTCATGATGGTGATTCAGAAAGAAGCTTCTGATAGATCTTTCAACAGAATTGTACCGATACATTATTTCTGATGAATTCTTTCATCGAGAGTTTTGCAATAAGAGGTGTTATTTTAAAATTCGAAGAAGAATGCCTTTTTTAAGATAAAAGATAAGATGTTTATTTCATTATAAAGAGGGAGGTATGCCTTTAATCGACCTTTTTACACTTGGTAACGAAGTTTTTTTAAGGTATCTGGCCGTTTAGAAAGATTTCAAACGAAATTCCGGTCCCCCAGAAGTTTGGTTAGTTTCGGTATCGTTTTTGGTGCTCAAAATTTATTTGGAATGTGTAAATGAACAAAAAAGGCTTCCTTATACGATCTTCTAACGAAAGCGACCGGAAAATATGGTTCAGGTAGGATTTTCGAGGAATTATCAGGAAAGAACTTGAATAATTAAATTGCACGATTTTCGTAAGTAAGAGGGTTCTGGATGGCCATCATCGGTCTCTAAATGATTATTGTTGATCGTTTTAACGTTTCAGAAAAAAACACGTCGAAAAAGCTAAAAAAAAAGAAGAAATATTACTATACTGCATTCAACGGTAGGTGAATTCTGATCCCGATGAATTGAAATGTGTCACTGGAGCTTTCATTCCTATCAATCCTTTGCCGAAAGTAGAAATAGGCTAGATTGAAGCAGAATACATCGGTTTTCTCCATATTCCAGGAGTTTGTGTCTTATTTTAGAACAGGTGAATGATAAAAGCATATATTTGACCTATTCCATTTCATTTGTACAAACCTACTGTGGTAGTAATGTATAAATATTTTTTTAACTAATAAATTACTATACAGTCAGAATATTTCATCCCTTGTTCATAAGATCAAATAAATGAAATGTTTATATCTATAAAGCTTTCAGGAATTGACATTCTTGCTTATTAATTTATAACCAAAACTCAGTTACTATTGCATTGAAATTATCAGTTTCTCTGTAAACAAATTCTTTAATTTAATTATTACGTTTATTTTCTTTGTGATGAATGAAAAAACTGTTTTTTATTTGAAATAAAGAAATATTAGAAATAGAAATGTTATGCACCCACACAATCATATCACATACAATATCATGATGAAAACAAAGCACTCCTTTATATGTAGAATATTGTTCACAATTTTCTGTTGTGTTCTCCAGAATGAAATATACATTCTGAGAAATACGCTAAGAATGTAGAAAGGGTTACATAGTGTTGACTTGAAACATAAAAATATTTTTAAAAACGTCATATCTTCGATACAGAGTGGAAAGTGTCAAATTTCCAAGGCCAGAGTTGTGATTTCATAATTGTGAATGGAGTATAGATACTCACCATACTTCAAAAAATCACCATTCGGTTCCTTTAAAGCGTTACAATTAACACCAAAAGCGCATTCTCCAATAATATTCATTGTATATCCATCGATTATCCTTTTAATATCCATATCCTTTATATCTTCATCTCCAAGAGCATCAGAAAAATCTTCGCCGCACTTAACAATGGCGTCGCACATAACCTTCAATTTCGCAGGACTAAAAGCTGCAGTAAACTTGGGTCTGATCAATTTCCATTGATCCCCACTCATTGAAAAGATCGTGAAACTCATAGGATCATCATCTTCGTTCATGTAAAAGCCACGTTCAGAAAAATGGTCAAAATCAGTCAGAAGAATTGATTTGATAATGTCCAAATCTACAGGCATGTAAGCAGGAAATATGTAGCTGTATATACCGCCGTGCTTGACTTTTCGGGACTTGAAGAATTTGTAACAGTCACGTAAAGCCTCAGCAAAGCTGATTTTTTTAAGTATTGGTTGTTTCAAATGGCCCCAGCCGATATTGAATGGGGGAGTCAAAATATTTTGCTCTTTCCAGAAAGAGTATTTTCGTTTTACCCAAGCTGCGATCAGTACTATTGTCACAAGGACTATCGATATTGTTGTTGTGATAAACATAGTATTTCGGCGCAGGGTGATCTGAAAACAATTCGATTGGTTTATTATACGGGGTTATTCCGGTAAAATTGTGTGTTTTGACGGAAGAAGGATGCTGGATTTTTTCATTCTGCGACATTGTCTTCAATATAGACCAAGCTCTCTGTTTATTTAGTCCTATAGTCTGTTGGCAAATTTAGAAGCGTCGAATTAAATCAAGAACTGTGCATTTCAGTCTACAGGGTGTTAGGTGAACATGAGGCAGAAATTCGAGAAGTTATTTCTTGGACTATTTTAAGGATGTTTTATCCGGTGGATTATTTTTTAAAAAGGGCTTTTCCGCAAATCGCTAAGAAATTTTGACATTCCTAACAGAATTCGTCATAGAAAAAGTCAAGATTTCCCAACTATTAGGAAATATTCATTTCCTTACTGTAAGGAAATGATATATTCATACAGTTGTCAGTGTTCTACATAAGCATATTTGTACTTTTCTCTAGATTTCTTCGGCAATAATTCTAATGAAGCAGTATTCACTGCTTCAACCAGCTCTGAAGGAGTCCCAGAAATGGAAAATTCATCATCACTTATCATTTTACACAGTTTTGTCGAAAAGACCAGCAATTAAATTAATATTCGTCAAGTTTGACAATTCAGCATTAATACGTGTCCATAGTAACGCAACCAATTCCATTTCGAATTTCAAAGCTCCATTTATTTATGAATGGAATAATTCGCGATTTTTTCAAAATTCATTAAAATCTGTCGAATTTCAAACGATTTGCGGAAAAAAAGTATCTTCACCTCGTAGGAAAAGCCACATTCCTGGACTCTGTGTTGCAATCTTCACAATGGTCCAGGAATGTAAGTCTTTTCCTACCCGGTAAACAATGTACTTTTGTTGTGAAGGTATAAACGACGCCTCTGAGGTAGATAGTTCTTTACGCCATTATTCTATTTTGTGCGTAAGTGTTAACATCGTTGACTTGAATGAATTCTTGATTTTTTTCTTGAAAACCATTTTCCTCATAAGTTTCGCGTTATAAAATTGCAAGAGACAAGAAAGCTTTCCAATTGAATTGGCTTTTTTACTTAACTGATTTCATGACAAAAACAATACCTTTATTTTCGATTTCAAAATACTCCAATTACTCTCCAGTTATTTTTCATTCTCAGAACGCCATCTTTGCACTTTTTAAGCGCATGTTCCTATGGACAAAAGCGTTCTCATTTCGCCCATTAGTCTAAAATTGTAGAATATTTTTCGACAAAAATCCTTTCAGATCTAAATGCCTTGGTTAAGTTAGTGAATGTACCAAATTGGTACGATGGTTTATTAGTAATTTTTTTGTTATTCAACTGTATCAATATTTCAGAATGAAATATCTGATTGATAATGAGCTGTTGGAGTGACTTCTGATTATACAAACAAAAACCAAACCCCAATATCCCCGAAACTAATTATACAGGGTGATTCCGAAGGAGACCATCAGATTTTAGGGGAAGTTTACGCTAGTCAAGACAGTGATTGTTCTACACTGAAAATCAATATTGATCAAGTCATACCAAAGTAATGAATAAAAAAAAATCGGTCGAATCGAACAAATCACCCTGTAAACTCTCAATAAAGGCCCCCAACCATAAACTAAACATTGTTTCGAAACTGCCTTGACTAGTGTAAACGTCTCCTAAAATCTGACGGTCTCCTCCGGAATCACCCTGTATAATTTGACGCGAATTTTTCATAAAAATCAGTGATAAAGATCGAATCAGTTAACCAAAACTGCCTTTCGAAGATCATGGAATTGTTTCCTCAGGGAACCAAGCAGTGGTGGGCGGATTAAAATATCATTGCATATTTACATAATTACATATTTCGTAGGAGATTTGGAGTCAGTTTTTTCAGATATTAACGCGAAAGAAATCGATAGAACATACTTACATTGTACAATCAATCCAACCAATTCTTTTCACAGCTAACCAAGAACATAACCTTCTGAGAATATGTTTGAAAGGCATCAGAAGACATAATGTTTTGATACATAAAGTCGAACGTAACAAGAAAAGGCGCTATTAGCATAACCAGTTCAGTATCGACAAACCTCATCACGGATTCTTTTCTGGGTCAATATTATTGAATTAAAAGTGTTTTTCTCCATTGATCTCCATCCTTCACGAATGTGTAAATGATGTATTTCAACAACTACTACCTATTTTAAATTGCAACTATGGCCTGCGGTTTTTATTCGATTTATTCATACTTCATATAATTCAATCCATTTTTAATTATCGAAATATTCTATGCATGACTTCGCTTGTGAAATATACTGCTCCACAAGACCAAGAGTTAGGGATATCGTATTCAATCGTTTTTAAAAGTATGTAATCTTCGAGAAAATCGCTGTAAAATCATTCAAAACTCAATAACAACTTGAAACGATCCAATAAAAAGCAGTATGAGACATTTCGTCAATCTGGTCGCATTTTTCTGAAGTTTGGTTCTTTGCATATGCTTCATGAATGTTCTTATTTTGAAATGAAGTCAGTTTATCAACGGCTCCGATTTGAAACGAGTTTTCTGAGAATGCCAAGACGTAAATTAGCAAACGCTGAGGCTAATAGGGCTATCGGAATGCTACAGGCTGGCCTAACTCAGGTTGTTGTAGCGGAAAGGCTCCAAGTCAGCCAAAGTGTGATATCTCGACTTTGGAATAGGTTCAGGGAGACAGGTTCCGTGTTGGAAAGACCAAGGCTTGGTGGGCGACGACAAACAACACCTGCTCAGGATCGTTTCATTACCGTTTCGGCGAGAAGAAACCCTACATCTACGTGTAGGCTACGGAATACTCTTCAAAATGCAGATGGGGTTCAAGTTCCCATCGGAACCATCAGACGACGTTTGAGAGAGGCGAATCTAGGTTCTAGACGTCCATTAAGAGGAGTTCCATTAACACGTGACCATAAGCGTCAAAGACGGGAATGGGCAAGGCAACATATCAATCGGAACGATCAATGGCGTAGTGTCCTTTTCACTGATGAATCCAGATATGGACGATTTTTCAGATTCTCGAAAAATGCTTACTCCGAACTCGGCACAAGTTACAAGCTTCGAAGCTTGTAGTTTCGAAGGGGTTCAGAAAAAACTGCCAAAGCTCCGGAAACTTGTAGATTTCCATCTCATCTCAGCGATAAGATGAAGATTTCACGCCGCTAGAATCTGCCACATAAAAAGAGCTTTGAATTTCAATCTCAAAGATCATTTATTGTTTTCAATCAACATGTACGTGAATGATGCGTAGACATAAACCTGAAAAAAAACTATCAAGGGTGTGCCAAAGTGATCCATTCTGATGGTCAAGCTGATGCTACCAAAGCCTTGAACTGCTCTGTCATCGAATCCAAGCTGAAATGTAAGTGCCGAAGGAAACTTGATGAAATAGACAAGAACAACAAAGTCTCTTCAGTCTGGGTTCCTGGTCACTCTCATCGGGGATCAAAGGAAACGGAGGGGCCAACACACTAGCCAGAAAGAGAGCACAAACGCCCCTTACTGGCCCAGAACCTTCCTGTGGTATTGGCAAATGCAGAAGCTCTTTGGAGGAATTTTCCAGGAATGAGCTTGTAGAAAACTGTCAGATTCTATGAGGAAGACCAGGAATGTCCCTCTCACCTTGTTCCTACATTATATTTCATATCGTGTCTAATTTTGTGCCATTTGAATAAGTCTAACGTTGATATTCATCAATTCTGATTCAGGATTTTAAACAAGGAATATAAACAAAATTCTCTAACTTTATTCAGTTACATAATGTTACATCAACAATTCAACTTCATTTCTTAATTTTTTTCAAATTCAACCAAATTCCTTTGGGGCAGAGAGTAAGTGGATGTCCTGCATCAAATTCCAAGGGATGTTTCGTCTTTTCGTTGAGTGATATTTCGTAGTTTTTAATAAGTGTTATGACAGCTGTTTTCACTTGCACCATTCCAAAGCGAAGGCCTTTCAAAAAATAAAGGAATTAGAATAATTGGAAGAAATCTTCCTCTGATTTATGAATTGAAACTCATTATGCAAATAGCCTAGGCCAAGTATGTAAAGCAATGAGAGCATAAATCATCCAATTACATACATAGTTTTTATATTACGACAAAAAAAAATTGATTCATTTTCATCTCGCAAATCATGAATATAGGGAAATATCAAATGGAGTTTTTGAAAAGAAAAAATGGTTATTTTTGTATTGGGTGCGTAAAATGCGTGTTTTTTTTTTCATGGCACCGCAGGTCGAGGCCAAAAATTTACTCACATCTTTCATGTTTATTGTGTGAATTATTCTTCTCCTCTTTTTCAATGTTAAAAAAAGACTTTCTTTCACGGTGAAAAATAGTAATTTTTTACGCATTCATAGTGATGGAGAAAAGTGAAGTTTTTTAGACAGTTGTGCAAAAAAAGCTCCATTGTAAACAATAGTTGAGGTTTTTTTTTCAAATTAAATCCGATAATTCTAGAGCTTTTCAGATGTGGCGCAATGCATTTCGATTTCTTATGACTTAAAAGAAAAGTATTTTTCACCTATGCAATTTTTTGGCCCATATCCGAATGGCAAGAATGTCGCAGGATTTCTTCTTCTGGAACTTTCATCAGAAAACCTCTCAGGGTCGAAAGTTTCAGGATCAGGATAATGTTCTGGGTCTCTATGGATACCCAAAACTGGAATACATATTTTTTGACCCTTTTTCAGCAGCAAATCTGTGCCAGGAACAGTGTAGTCCTTCGTGCATATTCTATTCAGAACATGTACCGGTGGGTAGAACCTCATGCTTTCTGGAAAAAGAATCAAAGATATTCCCAAGTATTTCACAAGAAGTGAAAATAATGAGAATTGAGACGCGCATAAATTTGTCGTTCGGGAATCAATTTTTCCCAGTACTTTTCCGCAAGAACTCACCATTTATGATGCTCTCCAGATAGTTCAGCTCCGAAACAGCCTCATACGTTAACTTTCCGTCATGTTTCTTCATCACATCAAAAATTTCTTTCCTACACTTTTCCTGTATCTCTTTATGCACCGCTAAAGCATAAAGAGTAAAGCATGTAGTATTGGATGGTGATTCATAGCCCGCTATGAAAAAAATAAAAGCTTGCCCCACTAGGACATCGAACGATATTTCATTAACGTTAGCGTTTCTTCTAATATTCCCAACATCTTCAGTGTCAATCAATTTTCCACTGTTCTTCAGCTGTATCAATAAATGCATGAAATCTTTCCTGATGATGTTATTCTTTTCTCTGTATTCCATTGTTTCATGCGTCAAGCGCTTGAAGAACTTGATAGGACCTTGTCTACTAACGCAAACGTGTAGCTTCTTCATTAGATTTGGGGCAACTTCTGTCAAATAGAGCTTCATGTTCTCGAGAGTTGTTCTCTGAAAGAAAGCTGATCCTGTAAAAACCATCATTTCGTCAGAAAAATGCTCAATAGTCTGCCATTTTATCCCAATAAATACACGAACGTTGAAAAAACGTTTCCCAATTAGGGACACTCTTATAACTCGTGGATAAAAGGGGAAAATGTCGTTACGAAAACGTTCTTACCGGTTTTCAAGTAACGTTGCCTCTTCACGTGGATTCAAGGATATTTATACGTTGTTGACATCGCTATTGCAAGTGAAATTCTGAAGTTTACATGATACAACCCAAAATTCAGTAAGTAAATAATACCTACCATTGAATGCTATCAGGGCTGAGAATCATGAACGAATGATTTGAATTTTTGAATATTCACTGAATAGACGAAGACAGTCTTAGACAAGATAATTTTAGGAGGAACGAGGGAGGATTCAGCCTCCTTGAAGCCATCTCAGATATTGGAGTTCCTTGGAGCTCTTGAGCTGGAAGGCGAGCTGTACATAGGTACGAAAATAGCTGTGATGGGGCCACAATAGACCTTGAGGTCGCAGTAGAATGTAACCCCCTTAACAAACCTAACCGAAACATTATGAACAGTAACTTAGAACTTACCATTTGTACGAAATTCGTTGTTGGGCTCCTTCAAACAATTACACTCCAGTCCGAATGCGCAGCTTCCAATAACGTTTATGGTGAACCTTCCCATAAATTCTTTAACATCGAGACTTTTACCGTCGAAGTCACCAAGAGCCTCTTCCAAATCTTCAGTGCACTTGAACAGAGTCTCGTACATCATTTTCAGCTTGGCAGTACTGAAAGCTGGGGTGAACTTTGACCGTAAAGGCCTCCATTTGTGTTCTTCGAGTGTGAAGAGATTAGCAGTCAAAGGATCATCTTCTTGGTTTACGTAGAAACCTCTATCCACAAAATGGTCGAAATCGTTTTGAAGGATATTTTTAACTATGTTTATGTCTATCGGCATGTAAACTGGAGAAGCGAAGCTGTAGAGGCCTCCATGGGGAACACCCTTGTGTTTGAAGTAATCGTAGAATTCATGTAGGACTTGGCTGAAGCTTTTTTTCTGTAGGATGGCTTCTCGATAGTTGCCCCATACTATTTCGATTGGTGGTGATATCACTCCTCTGACTTTCCAGAAGGAATACTTGGATTTTAACCAGACGGAGAATAGGTATATGGCTGCAAATACCAATGTCAAAGCTGTTATTATTGGCAGCATGATTCTCAGGACGATGTATCTGGAATTCTGAAGGTCCAACCAGTTCTGGAGTTTTCTAAGGAAATTAACTTATTATTATTCATTTTATTATTTCCTTTTAAATAAATAAAAGGAAATAATGAGTTAATTTGGCCATCGCTTCTCCTCAAGTATATTTTGTGTGGAATCTTCAAAGCTACAACGATAGGATTGATTAAAAAGGGAATAGTAAGTTAATTAGGCAATGGATTTGACTCAAGTAAAATGTGTGAAGCCTCCAAAGCTCCAATAGAAGTTAATTTCTTATCATCTTTCAATTTATTGAATAACGTAAAAGTGTTCGCCTCAAATTGAATTTGTTTAGTGTTTACTATATCAGAGTGAATAATGATCTCATGATTCTCTCGTGGGAAATAATGAGTGCCATTGATTATTCACTTGTGATTTTTCGGGACGATCCGTTCAGTAACGGTCCAAAGCTGGTTTTGGGTGGAGATTTTATGCTAATTATGTACCAAATGGGGGGCAATACATGCGGGGGATCTTGGACTACAATACGTAGGTAAGGTATACAGGGTCTTTCACGAGGAACCTCACCCATATTTATACGGGAAACTACTGAACGTATTTTCATGAAATTCAGCACTTATAAGTATTTCACGATGCTGATGAAATCTAAAATATTTTCAGGGCATGAGCACCTCCGGTTTTTCCGGAAATGACGTCAACCTCCGTTTTTCAAATAAGAACACCATTTTTTTATTGCAGAAATAGATTCCTTAGAAAATTTCAAGTTATTTTGTTGTAACATTTTTCAGTTTTGGTTGGAAAATTCTCTCTGAGCGGGAAAATTCGAAAAAAAAATCGAAAATAGAGCTCCGCTAAAACAAGAATAACTTCGAGGTTTTTGGATGGAAAATTTTCATTTTTGGGATTTTTCAAGATGTAAGATTGATGTATCCACTTTAAAAATCGAAATCGCGATTCATGATACAGGGGGTGAAAAAATCGCTTTCAAAGTTAGGGATGACAAAATCGTGAAAAATCAATTTTTTCAAATTAGAACCCCATTTTTTTATGGCAGATATTGAATCTACCCTTGCCCTAAAGTGGATATTAACTCAGAAAATATCCATTTTAGGGCAAGGGTGTGATGCATACACTCACATTATTTTTTAACGTAGATTTGTTTTGAATCAGCATTTGCCATTCTGTGACATGCGAAAACGTTTACAGGTTGTTTCACGAATAATTGTACAAGAGATTTTAAGGGGTCTGAATCGTTGTGCGAAATATGCCCTAACTATGTTCATTTAAGCACCGGTATCAAGGGCGGATTTACGGGGGGGTAC
The DNA here is from genome assembly GCA_910592335.1 of Adalia bipunctata. Lineage (NCBI taxonomy): Eukaryota > Metazoa > Arthropoda > Insecta > Coleoptera > Coccinellidae > Adalia > Adalia bipunctata. The sequence goes on along the minus strand of OU342954.1, from coordinate 17,023,844 downwards.
TTGGGGTAACTACCCCCCCTATGAGTATCGAAGGGCACAATAGACCTTAAGGTCGCAGTGAACTGTAACCCCTTTTTACTATGAGTATCGAAGACCTGAGAAAAAGGTGGTGCACGTGAAATATTTCATACACTGTGTACCTGCTTTAATGATCTTTCTTGCACTATGGACATGCATAGCCAAATAAGTTACAGGTAGTGGATAAATTTGACGAACGGTTAGACATAAGATACTTGAATATACCGGCCCCCTAACAAATATTGTTGGGACATATTTGGTACTGATTCAGACTGCCTAAAACGTCCTGTATCTGCACTGAAAGCCTGTAGGTAGATATTCTTTGAAGCTGCTTTATTCCCAAGTTCACTTGATTGATCAATTTTTCAGAGAAAAAGTGATGAAATCTATGGTGAATTATCTCCAGACAGATTTGATACAAATGTGGTGTCATCTTTATGTCAACGATCTTGATATAAAATATTGATAAAACCTTTATAGGTTCATTTGAACTGTAATTATTAATGAACTCGTTTTCATGGACAATAATGTTTTTCAAGTACAAAAAATGCATATTTGGATAAATTGAAACTACAGTCGAAATTGTTTCTTTTAAAAATCAAATAGTACCGTTTTGAGAAATATGCTGGTACCCAAGTACTTACCTTTGTTATCATTTCATATTACGTTCAAATAACAAGAGAAAAATGTGGTCTCCTAATTAGATCCTCATAATGCGTATTTTTTGCCCTAGTTGAAAAAGTTAAACTTTGGATACATCCAAATAGTGCAGAAATTTTTAAGTTTCAGCAAGACACAATTGTGCATTTTAAATTCAAGGGAATTTTGAATTCACACCGCCAAGAACATCATGGGTAAGTGCAATAAATTAATATCCTATTCTTCAGAATGTTGTTCAAATCGAATCATCAAATAGCACAAATATTGACTGAGTTTTTGAAACACAATTTTCACCGTAACTTCTTGAAATATTGATATCTATTTTGAGCATGCACCTATTCGGCGAATGAAGAATAATTTCCGTAGTTTTCTGAGTATTTGTTCCAAAAACAATATCAATCAGAGAAACGATTATTCCTATTAACAGTCTTTAAAAAACGTTCACCAACAAATGGCAAGGCAGTGCATTAATTTTTATTTATTGGATTATTCAGCTTAATAGAACAAATGTTGGGGCTCATAGAAGATGAAAAGAAATCCTACCCTGAACTAGATCTCATACTGGGTGTATAACTGTATAATACTCTCTCTTTCCTTCACCAGTCATCTGGGAGGAGATATACCTGCGGGGCGTGTCATTTAAAAGAAATTCAAGTCCGTGTTATAATCCACAATTGTAAGAAACAATTAATTTTTACTAATCGACGGCTAAAACAAACCTTTATAAATTGTCGTCGATAAAAATGGATATTAATCATTTCGAATAGAAAAATTCAAGGACATAAATTTCGAGAAAACAAGACATTGTTGTAATATTATTTACAAGAAAACGGTTAATTCTGAAAGAAAAATAAGATGGACGTTTGATTAACTCAATGACGACTTCAATACTGAAATGAAAAAACATAAAAATATTGGTTCGTTTTAATGGTGGAAATGTTACAAAATAACCAAAAATGATGGGGAATATGCTTTTCATTCATTCAATACTCATAAAATATTTTGTTTATTATTTTTATCTCAATACACTCATACATCCCTTCATCAGTCAGAAAAAAATAAATCGTTTCTGACTCCCTTTTTTTCATGGACGAAGACTCTCAAACTATCACATATACCAAATTTGGGTCATCATAATTCGTCTCACCTAACAGAAACACAGCAGAATCATCATTTAACACTAACAAATATTAATTCTGTAAGATGGATTGGCGGATACGTGGGTTAATTAATAACAACTCACAGATTATATATAGGTAGTTATAACAATCTTATCGTAAGTATGTAATTGCACAAGTGCATCAAAATTACCGATAATTTTTTTATGACAGTTTAGTGACAGTAGTAATATCCCAAGGACATTGATTATTGTTCAAAAAAATTTAATGACAGATTTCGAAAGCTCGTTGCTTGGAAACAGACCGACGCCGTAGGCGGAGGTATGTTGCCTACAAGCAATAAGCTTGAGAAAGTTGTCATAAAATTTTTGAGCATTTATCAATGTTCGGGGGTTATTCGGATAAAAAAATATTTTGCTTATTATAGAAAAAATACAGAGCTGAAACCTGAAACAATTTATTTAAAGGTGCAATTGACAAAGAACAATTAGAAAAGTTATATGTAGATCCAGACGTGTTGGTTTCTATAATAATGAAGATGTATTTCCACTATGCATGCTGTTGATAACTTGATTATGATGTTCTTCGTCTATATTCAAGTAGGATTTTATTGAGTTGGCATTCTTGTGACCCGTACTTTTAATAAGCTGTTGTTCTTATACACCACTTTTGGCCAATCGACTAACCGCGGTCGATCTATTGGAATGATTAGTAATTTTTTTTTCCTTTGTATTCAATCCAATCGCTTCGGCAGACGATCTTGTCCAATTTTGAATCGTATTTTTTCCAATGGGCATATTATCATACCAGTGATCATTTTCGGATTTCCATTGATGATTTGGTCTGACGAATAATCTGTTGGTTTTAATATTTGGGCCCTTTTCCACATCAATTTTTTGAATGATCGGGCTGTCGTTGTTTTCTATTACAACCTTGCTTCCATACAAATTTCTTACTGTAAACGGTGTTTTGGGTATGTGGAATAACTATAGTTATTAAAAAATAAATATAATCGATGAATTTGGATTTCTTCTAATTTTTCCTATTTTGACTCACTCTGCATAAAACAAAGATTAACAGACAAAGTTCTTTTTTGAAATATATTGCAGTTGGAATAGATGAGAATATTCATCTGATTTCCAGAACATGAACGTTTATTTCTTGAGAAACCTGGGGGCAAGAATTGTTGTATTTGTTGATATCGATTGTGGCGGGCATCAAGAAAACATTACGAACTATGTACCTATACAACTTAATATTCATCAATTCTGGTTCAGTAATTCAAACAAGGAATGTAATCAAAATTCCCTTACTTTATTGAGTTACATAATGTTACATCAACAATACACTCTCATTTCTTAATTTTTTTCAAATTCAACCAAATTCCTCCTTTGGGGCAGAGAGTAAGTGGATTTCCTGCATCAAATTCCAAGGGATGTTTCGTCTTTTCGTTGAGTGATATTTCGTAGTTTTTAATGAGTGTTATGACTGCTGTTTTCACTTGAACCATTCCAAAGCGAATGCCTTTCAAAAAATAAAGCAATTAGAATAATTGGACAAAATTTAAAGAATCTTCCTCTGATTTATCAATACTATGCAAATAGCCTAGGCCAATTATATAAAGCACTGACAGCATTAATCATCCAATTACATATTTTTTATGAAACGACAAAAAAAAATTAATTCATTTTCATCTCGCAAATGATGAATATAATAAAGGTAAATATCAAACGGAGGTTTTGAGGAGAAAAAAGGTATGAAATAGTAATTTTTTTATTGAGTGCGTAAAATGAGTGTATTTTTTTCATGGCACCGCAGGTCGAGCCCAAAAATTCACTCACATCTTTCATGTTTATTGTGTGAAATTATTCTTCTCCTCTTTTTCACCGTTAAAAAATCTTTTACGCATCCATAGTGATGAAAAAAAGTCAAGTTTTTCTGACAGTTGGCATATAAAATAGTATTTTTCACCTATGCAATTTTTGGGCCCATATCCGAATGGCAAGAATGTCGCAGGGTTTCTTCTTCTGGAATTTTCATCAGAAAACCTCTCAGGGTCGAAAGTTTCAGGATCAGGATAATGTTCTGGGTCTCTATGGATACCCAAAACTGGAATACATATTTTTTGACCCTTTTTCAGCAGCAAATCTGTGCCAGGAACAGTGTAGTCCTTCGTGCATATTCTATTCAGAACGTGTACCGGTGGGTAGAACCTCATGCTTTCTGGAAAAAGAATCAAAGATATTCCCAAGTATTTCACAAGAAGTCAAAACAATGAGAATTGAGACGCGCATAAATTCGTCGTTCGGGAATCAATTTTTCCCAGTACTTTTCCGAAATTTCAAGAACTCACCATTTATAATGCTCTCCAGATAGTTCAGCTCCGAAACAGCCTCATACGTTAACTTTCCGTCATGTTTCCTCATCACATCAAAAATTTCTTTCCTACACTTTTCTTGAATCTCTTTATACACCGCTAAAGCATAAAGAGTAAAGCATATAGTATTGGATGGTGTCTCATAGCCCGCTATGAAAAAAACATAAGCTTGCCCTACTAGATCGTCGAAAGATATCTCATCAACGTTTTCATTTTTGTTCATATTCCCAACTTCTTCAGTATCTATCAATTTTCCACTGTTCTTCAGCTGTATCAATAAATGCATGAAATCTTTCCTGATGATGTTATTCTTTTCTCTGTATTCCATTGTTTCCTGCGTCAAGCGCTTGAAGAACTCGATACAACTTTGTCTACTAACGCAAACGTGTAGCTTTTTCATTAGATTTGGGGCAACTTCTGTCAAGTAGAGCTTCATGTTCTCGAGAGTTGTTCTCTGGAAGAAAGCTGATCCTGTAAAAACCATCATTTTGTCAGAAAAATGTTCGATGGTTTGCCATTTTATCCCAATAAATAGGTACACGAACGTTGAAAAAACGTTTCCCAAGTAGGGATACTCATAACTCGTGGATAAAAGGGGAAAATGTCGTTATCAAAACGTTCTTTTCGATTTTCAAGTAACGTTGCCTTTCCAAGTTTAACGTGATACTATGCAAAAAGGAATAATAAAGAAGTGAATACACTACCCAAAATTTCAAAGTAAATACCATTAAATGGTATTAGAGCTCGGAATCATGAATGAATGATTTGAATATTCATTGAAGAGAAAAGACAAAGTCAGTCTTGGACAAGATAGTTTCAGGAGGAACGAGGACTCAGCCTCCTGGATGCCTTCTCTGGAGTTCATTGGAACTCTTGAGCTGATGGAGGGCGAGCTGTACATAGCACAGTTACGAAAATATCTGTGTTGGGGGTTTGGGGGCACAATAGGCCTTGAAGTCGCAGTAGAATGCAACCCCCTTAACGACTCTAACCGAAACCGAACTGAAATTCTAAATTTACTAGAATATTACGCTGTGGTTCGATCGTAAAGTAACCCTTGTGTTACAATTCTTTAACGTTTTTTATCCATTTACATTCCAACAGATTCAAACGTAGAAATCGAATATTTAGGTAATTTGATATTCTTGGTTGAATCAATGTTGATTAAAGATTAAATATTACGTTATATGGATGTATTTACAAAATAATATACGTTAATGTGACGTTTCTTCAATTGGAGAGGAGGAAGAAGACTTTGCTACGTTTGTGGCACAAAAAAGTGAATACAATACCCTTCTCCTCAATAATTTCGATTACTTGTAATTTGACGAAACATTCTGTATAGTAACTTACCATGTGTACGAAATTCGTTGTTGGGCTCCTTCAGACAATTGCACTCCAGTCCAAATGCGCAGCTTCCAATAACGTTTATCGTGAACCTTCCAATGAATTCTTTAATATCGAGGCTCTTACCGTCGAAGTCACCAAGAGCCTCTTCCAAATCTTCAGTGCACTTGAACAGAGTCTCGTACATCATTCTCAGCTTGGCAGTACTGAAAGCTGGGGTGAACTTTGATCGCAAAGGCCTCCATTTGTGTTCTTCGAGTGTGAAGAGATTGGCACTCAAAGGATCATCTTCTTGGTTTACGTAGAAACCCCTATCCACAAAATGGTCGAAATCATTTTGAAGAATATTTTTAACTATGTTTATGTCTATTGGCATGTAAACTGGAGACGCGAAACTGTAGAGGCCTCCATGGGGAACACCCTTGTGTTTGAAGTAATCGTAGAATTCATGTAGGACTTGGCTGAAGCTTTTTTTCTGTAGGATGGCTTCTTGATAGTTGCCCCATACTGTTTCGATTGGTGGTGATATCACTCCTCTGTCTTTCCAGAAGGAATACTTGGATTTTAACCATACGGAGAATAGGTATATGGCTGCAAATACCAATACCAAAGCTGTTAATACTGGCAGCATGATTCTCAGGACGACGTATCTGGAATTCTGAAGGTCCAACCAGTTTTGATGTTTTCTGAGGATTAATTCAAAAGGAAATAGTAAGTTAATTTGGCGATGGATTTGACTCAAGTAAAATGTGTGAAGCCTCCAAAGCTCCAATTGGAATTAATTTCTCATCATCTTTCAATATATTGAATAACGTAAAAGTCTTTGCCTCAAATTCAATTTGTTTAGTGTTTACAAGATCAGAGTGAATAATGATGTCATGATTAACTCGTGGGAAATGACTGCCATTATTCACTTGTGATTTTTCGGGACGATTCGCTCAGTAACGGTCCAAAGCTGGTTGTGGGTAGAGATTTTATGCTAATAATGTACCAGATGGAAAGAATACATGCAGTGGGATCTTTGACTACAATACGTATATTCAAAAAGATGAGCGAATGATAGATACGATACGAGTAGCCAAGCAGGCATTTATTTTCCCACAATTATTTTTTTGATCATTATGATTCAAATATCGAGCGAAAATTTGTTTTGAATCAATATTTGCCATTCTGTGAACAGACGGAAACGTTTACAGGGTATTTCACGAATCATTCTACAGGATGTACAAATTTGAATCATTGTTCTAAATATGTCCAAACGATGTTCACTTAAAAACCGGTATACCTACTAATGTCAAACTGTCAAATAGCTATGTTGGCAGCAAAGTGATTCGTAAACGTTTTTTCATCTCTCAATAAGAGAGAGTGTTTGGTAAATTTGTCTTAGCAAATGGATAAATCTAGAGACCCGTTGGAGTTATGAGTTAGTCCTTATTTGACAGATAGTAAATTCAATGTGTTTATTATTTGGAAATATACAATATAGACTACAGGCCCGTGTCGAAAATTGATGGGTCATTTGAACCAGAAGATGACCTATTTAGAACGATAGAAGGACATAAAATAATAAGATTCAGCACTATGCCGTCACTTGTAAGCTGTCCAACTGAGTACAGGTGGCAATTCAAAAAGACAGGTAGACTGGGTACATTTGGGTCATATGACTTTTGACGGCATTCTTACCATCGATAGCTCCATGGAAAATAATAGGGAAACGGGCAGTGCCATACAAAAATGATGCGCCATATATTCGGAAAAATTTTTTGATTTTCCGAAAATTTCCATGGTAAAATAGGTCATTTGACTTTGTACGGCATCAGTTTTATACGGTTGCCATACATCTTCTAATCCATTATTCAGCAACGCCGTACAAAAATCATGCGACTAGGGGAAAAAATCGAGGGTTGCAACCCCCTCTCTTGCCGTGCTCCAGGGGGTCATTTGAAAAAGTACGGCTTCGGTTCCAAAACATTATCCAGTACTCAAAATTACTATTAAAAATAAAGTCGTCAAAAAAAAATTGTTCATTTTGATGTTATATCAATAATTATCTTAATTTCATCTTATGCTTGACCCATAAAGCTCTAAAGTCATTTGACCCAGTACGGCAACTTATTTTTTTACATGATACTTTAAGATACAATTCTTATATTATATTGCCGTTCAAAAGAAACTGTTCTAAAAAAAATTACAGAGAAATACAAAAAGTGAAATTTTTCATATTATTGTAAAAGTTTGGAACTCATAGATTAATGATATATAACAATTTTCTACATTTTATCCCTTGTTTTGAATAGTATTAAGGTAAATAAATTAGGAACAAATGATGCCGTACATTTTTATCCAGACCATATCATTTAGGATGATGAAAATTGCGCTACCACTTTAAAGGATACTCTATGGTCATTTGATACTGTACGGCATCAACATGTTTCAGAAAATGATAAAGAAGATCATTCGGAAGCTGTTGAAGACGTTGATTCTGATAACAACTCAGAGGCTGATTCGGATAGCGAATAATTTAAGTTATTAAATTTGTGTTATTATCACCATTGATAGTTATAAATATATAAAATTTTTCTAGAGAATAGTTGGTTTATTCATTCACATTATTACAGTGAACAATTATATATGTAGGTATCAATAATGTTTCAAGTATACCTTTTTTAAACCAAAAAGTATACAAAACTGTCGATACTTGGATTGACGGTTTCACTTGTTGGGTATGATATAGACACTTCAGACGGTATAATGATTTTGTCATTTTTTCAATTTTTCTCTTCAGAAATATGTTGATGCCGTACAGTATCAAATGACCATAGAGTATCCTTTAAAGTGGTAGCGCAATTTTCATCATCCTAAATGATATGGTCTGGATTAAAATGTACGGCATCATTTGTTCCTAAATTATTTACCTTAATACTATTCAAAACAAGGAATAAAATGTAGAAAATTGTTGTATATCATTAATCTATGAGTTCCAAACTTTTACAATAATATGAAAAATTTCACTTTTTGTATTTTTTGTAATTTTTTTTAGAACAGTTTCTTTTGAACGGCAATATAATATAAAATATAAGAATTGTATCGTGAAGTATCATGTAAAAAAATAAGTTGCCGTACTGGGTCAAATGACTTTAGAGCTTTATGGGTCAAGCATAAGATGAAATTAAGATAATTATTGATATAACATCAAAATGAACAATTTTTTTTTGACGGCCTTATTTTTAATAGTACCTAATTTTGAGTGCTGAATAATGTTTTGGAACCGAAGCCGTACTTTTTCAAATGACCCCCTGGAGCACGGCAAGAGAGGGGGTTGCAACCCTCGATTTTTTCCCTTTGTCGCATGATTTTTGTACGGCGTTGCTGAATAATGGATTAGAAGATGTATGGCAACCGTATAAAACTGATGCCGTACAAAGTCAAATGACCTATTTTACCATGGAAATTTTCGGAAAATCAAAAAAATTTTCCGAATATATGGCGCATCATTTTTGTATGGCACTGCCCGTTTTCCTATTATTTTCCATGGAGCTATCGATGGTAAGAATGCCGTCAAAAGTCATATGACCCAAATGTACCCAGTCTACCTGTCTTTTTGAATTGCCACCTGTACCTACTCAGTTGGACAGCTTACAAGTGACGGCATAGTGCTGAATCTTATTATTTTATGTCCTTCTATCGTTCTAGATAGGTCATCTTCTGGTTCAAATGACCCATCAATTTTCGACACGGGCCTGTAGTCTAATATGCATCAAGTGAGAATTTGTCAAGGTTGCCACTTGCGATTGAGGAAGATTGTCAGAAAAATATTCCTCAACGAAGAGGATCTCTCTGAGAATTTTCTAGTTTAATCAAATTAATTGAGATCTTTCTTCCTTCAATTGTGGCCAATTCGTCATCATAGCCTGTCACGGTCGCCAAATGTGGATAATCTGAGAATTCTCACTGATAAAGTATGTTTCTGAAAGAATTCTCCGATTCTCAGGTCTACTTCATACAACCAAATATATACTACGAATAGGTTAATCCGTGCTTGTCATATGATGTCACAGATTCGGTTTTCACAGAATAATAAAAGACTTCTTCGAATCTTTCAACACTCTGAGGTTTTCGCCTGAGCTTTACTGAACTTCTCTTTCTTGCACTATGGACTTGCATTACGCCAAATCAGTTACAGGAAGTGGCTAAATTTAACGAACCGTTATAGTCATTAGAAACTTCAAAGACAGGGTGAATATACCGACCCTTAAACGAATATTGTTAGAACATATTTCGTACTGATTCAGACTGCCCAAAATGTCATGTATCTGCACTGAAAGCCTGAAGATATTGATATTGATTGAATTTGCTTCATTCCCAAGTTCAACTGATTGATCAATTTTTCAGAGAGAATCTGATGAAATCTGTGGTGAATTATCTCCAGACAGATTTCATACAAATGTGGTGTCATCTTTATATCGACGGTCTTGATATAAACTATTGATAAAACATTTACTTAAAAGTTCATTATTTTGAACTGTATGAAAATTATATTCCTAGGTTATCATATATTATGAAATTAGCATTGTTACAAACTAACAATTGATAAATAAAAATCCAAAACACCCAATATCTATTTTACTATATGAGAATTATTAATGAACTCGTTTTCATGGTCAATAATGTATTTCAAGTACAAAAGATGCATTTTTGTTGCACATGAAGCTCACAGAAATATTATTCTGGCACATATGCAGCACGTCAATTTATTCAACGATAGAAAAAAATGGCCGGTAATTTTTTTCACCATCCGAAACCGCAATTTTTTACAAGTTCCCAGAAATATATTAAAATTCAAAACACTATCAGATGAAATATATAACTAAGAATATATTTACTAACAAGATTTGGATTAATTGAAACTGGAGCCAAAATTGTTTTTTTCAAAAATCAAATAGTACCGTTTCGAGAAAAATATGTTGTTTCCCAAGTACCTAAGTTATCATTTCATATGTACATTCACATAACAAGACAAGAATATGATCTTCAAATTAGATTCTCATAAAGAGTATTTTTTGGCCCACTTGAAAAAGTAAAACTTTGGATGAACTAAATAGTGATAAATTTGTAACTTTCAGCGGGATAAAATTGTGCATTTTAAATTCTAGGAAATTTTTAATTCACACCACCAAGAACATTCTGGGTAAGTGCAATAAATCAATATCCTATTCTTCAGAATGTTCAAATCGAATCATCTAATAGCACAAATATTGACTGAATTTTTGAAACACAATCTTCGCCGTTATTTCTTGACACATTGATATATTTTGAGTATGCCTCTATTTGGAAAATTAAGAATGAAATCCTTACTTTCCTGAGTGTTTGTTGCAAAAAAAATTCAATCTGAGAATCGATTATTCCTATCGAACTAACGAATACCAAATTTGGGTCAAATTATCATAATTCGTCTCACCTAACACAAACACAGCACAATCATAATTTAACACTAACAAATATTCATTCCAAACTTGAAACTTTCCTACAATGATTCAAGATCCGCCTCAAAATTCTGAGAGTAAATAATAACAGCCAAAAAAATCCGAACTTGACAACCCGTTTGATATGCCACCATACAAGTATTTCTTTTTATTGATGCCGAATAATTTCACAAACCTTGAGGTAAAGGTAACGAGAGAATGCTATTCAAAAGAAGATCATGATTGCACCTTTTGATCTACCTACCGTAAAATGATTGAGTACCTTGAAAATTGGGTATGCGTGCATGTTAAACGAAATCATATTTTCAAGATGTTTCTACATTCAATTATTTTAATAGGTACACTACCCAGCAATCGAAGTAAATATCACATGTCATTTTCGGTCCCAATTATTAAAATGAATGAAGAGCAGATATACAGGATGAGTCACGAAGAACTGTGCATATTTCAACTCGTGTAGAGTTTGTCTCGTCCTCATATATATTATACTGGGTGATTTTCGCTTTCAACCGAAAATTTCGATCCGTCATAACCTTTGAACGATTTTCTCGAATCAATTGAAATTTTGAGGAGATCTTGAAGTTCCTACAGAAAACAAAACATTCAGAATTCTGAAAATTCAGGTCCAATTTGACAATTTTGGTTGTTTTCCGCAAAAATTTCCTACTGTGTGGTACCATAACAAGTTACCTTAATTATGCTATATAGCTTTATGGAATCACTCCTACTTTTTCGTTACCGTAATAGCCATAGAAAATGCCTAATCTAAACTTCGCTTCATGATTGTATTTCATAGAATGCAAAATTTATTATTATTATCATTATTTTAAATGAAAGATAAATTAATAAAACAATTTTCTTCCCTTTTGGATTCAAATGAAACTCAAATTAAATTGGAAGCATTTTTATAACGAAAGTTGTAATATTGAAAATATTCCCTGAAAAATGCAGGGCAATTATTGACAATCAGCCCGTCCCAACTTCGCCCGGGTAGAAATTTGTTTCATTAACATTTTGCGATGAACTTAGAGTAAATCTACAGCAAATATATATTATAAAATCGTCGCTTGTCTGAAAGTTGATCCACGCGGCTACTCTTCTATAGATATGCATGTCCCCCTCTCACACTCGCCTTCCTAGCACGGAGACGCATTTAGGTCCGGTCGTGCGGTTTCATCTTCATCACATATCTTTTGATGTACTCGTTGTAATTGTGTGATGTAAAGGACAATTTCGTTCTAAATTAAATACTGGAGATGAATTACGTATTGAGTTAGATGAGGATCAATACCCTATTTTAAAAACGCACTCCCAAATAGTGCATAATTTTGGAAAACATCTGATTACCATAAACAGGTAATAGCAGGTCAATCTTGAGAGATAGATATATGCTATAGCGGACTTTTTTGTAGAACTATTTGAGAGGTCATTTCCGTCATACATTGTATCCACGTAAGTCTTACGGTTTTTGCAGCGCACGAGAAAATAGCTGATTAGATAGATAGATAGATAAAATAAATAAAAATATTTCCCCCTTATAATAAAATTGACAAGTGTTGCCTTTGAATATTTAAGAGTGAAAAGGTTCGGTATATAGGCAAAAACAAAAGAATTCAATCCAAACGATTTATTCCGCTACGGTTTCGAATCAATTCGATTCTTCTTCAGGCTGAACAACAATTAATACAACAATTAAAACAAACCTAACAAGCAAAAAGACAACCTACCGAAACACATCAAAAACAGAACAGCCTCAAGAGGCATTAAATAAATTTAGAAAGATGATACAATATAAAACTGAATTTCGTCAATATCGCAAATTCTCAAACGTCCAATCGATAAAAATGACAATGGGTTCAAAAATTAAAACGTCAAACATTTAGGAAAACTAAACTAAACAAGAAAACGAAAAACGTCAACAGCACAAACTCGGTGTCCGAAGGCTGCAACCACAAAATCTCGAAAACGACATCCGACCTAACCTCAAATCTTACATTTATTAATTATGTTATTGTAATAATTAATGACATAATTAATAATCCGACCTAACCTCAAATCTTACATTTATTAATTATGTTATTGTAATAATTAATGACATAATTAATAAATGTAAGATTTGAGGTTAGGTCGGATGTCGTTTTCGAGATTTTGTGGTTGCAGCCTTCGGACACCGAGTTTGTGCTGTTGACGTTTTTCGTTTTCTTGTTTAGTTTAGTTTTCCTAAATGTTTGACGTTTTCATTTTTGAACCCATTGTCATTTTTATCGATTGGACGTTTGAGAATTTGCGATATTGACGAAATTCAGTTTTATATTGTATCATCTTTCTAAATTTATTTAATGCCTCTTGAGGCTGTTCTGTTTTTGATGTGTTTCGGTAGGTTGTCTTTTTGCTTGTTAGGTTTGTTTTAATTGTTGTATTAATTGTTTTTCAGCCTGAAGAAGAATCGAATTGATTCGAAACCGTAGCGGAATGAATCGTTTGGATTGAATTCTTTTGTTTTTGCCTATATACCGAACCTTTTCACCCCTTTTATAATATTAGTGTAGATCTGATGAGGTGACCATACGGACTATTGAATTTGGATTCAGTTGTGTAATAATCAGAATTAATCGTGAGTAATATCATAAGGGCATCCAATTTTCCCGAAAAAAATCGAAAATACACGTTACTAAGTATTATTTTAACAAGAAGCATGAGTGCTGTTGTCAGCAAAAATCGAGTCGAAGACGAGTTTTTCCATCTAGAAACCATTTGTGATTCAAAATTGCGCGTTTCTGTTGGTGGAAATTGACGAGGGAAATAGTCAAAAATAAATAATTCATAAATTTAGAAATTTTCTTATTTTTCCTATTTCGTCCTGGACTTTCGACGATGTGTGTATATTTGTTGATTTCAATTGTAAAAGGCATCAAGAAACTTTACGAACTATGTAGGTACACTACTCTTTCGGATATGAAATCCTTCATTATATTTCAGAAAATTCAATTTCACGTCTTACCTTTAATTGAATCGATTGAATGACACTGAAATTTCCATTTATTAAAAACTTATTTTTTTGAACAACAAAACACTGATAACTAAAATAACATGATCTCGCATAACCAATAATACTTCATTACAATTTCATCTGATCCTCTGCAGTTCCAGCCACATTTCTTCTTTAGGAGAGAGGACCAGTGGATGTCCTATTCCGAATTCCACAGGATATTTCGTCGTTTGACTACGTGATATTTCGTAATTGTTTATGATAGTTGTGACAGCTAGTTTCATTTCCATCATTGCAAAGCGCTGCCCTATTAGAAAATATGTGAATTAGAATACGTTAAGTTGAATTTTACTAAATAGAAGACCGTCCAAAATTCAACTCAATATTAATTAATTTATATTCTATGAGAGCATGAATCATTCAATCTGTTAATATTTGAAAAAAAAATTGAAGAATTCTGATCTCGCAACCGCTAACCGTTGAGTAAATATAGGAAAATATCAAGAGAAGAAATCATAAAATACTCAAATGGTCTATAGCTATGTTTCTAGCAGACAGGCCCGGATCTAGGGTGGGGCAAGCAGGGCGCTTACCCTGGGCGCCAGCTTAAGGAGGCGCTTAAAACATCCAAAGGTAAAATTTTTTTTTTCTCGGAAAAAAAAATTTTTATTATTAAATATGACCCGACTCTGAAGTTCCATCTTGATCACTCAAAAAAAAGAAAAACATCATATCTTCCCAAAAATATCCAAAATGAAATTATCGATTTAATGGCAACCAAAGTTCGGAATGGCATTATTAATGAGATCAAGAAGGCCAACTATTTCACTATTATGTTCGACTGTACCCCAGATGTATCTCTCACAGAACAAATGAACCAGATTATACGATATTCAAAGAGAACGTAGTCTGGATATGAGATGAAGGCAAAGAATTATAATAATAAAAATAAAGGAAAGTTTTATTGACTTCTTAGAAGTTGACAAGCTGGCATACATACATATAAAAGAGTCCAATCCAGAATTCTACACTCTCTGAATCTTGTGGGTGTCCATTCGTCTTTATCATGTTCTGAAGGAGTAAATGTATTTGGTGTTGTACAAAAACTGTATTGTTTTTTTGTTAGTTCAACCATACGATGGACAATTATGAAAAAGTGGACGAAAACAAATTTTAAAGGAAGTAGCCAAACTAGATGGACTAAACATCAAGCTGTTAATGCCTTACTCAATAATTTACCGGGAGTTGTGAAGGCTGTGGAAGAAATCAAAGAATCCTCACTATTCGCAGCTAATACAAGTATGAAAGTGCTCATTTGCTTCATGCTGTGATGGGTTTTAGGTTCATACTGAACCTAGCAATTTGGGATAATATTCTGCGAGAGATCGATATGGTCAACGTTGAAATTCAGAAAGGAGATATAGTTATTTCACGTTCATTATCGTTCATGCAAGGTCTTATGAAGATCTTGCAAGGAATGACAGAAAAACTGGATCTTGGAAGCTACACTTCTTTCAGAAGGATTGGATGTGGAGTCAATTCTTAGAAATAAACGTGTATCCAGAAAGAAAAAGCAGGTTGACGAAATGTGCGACGATGAGTCAAGAACGGATCTAGTTGGTTTATTCTCCGAGTTTGTTTTCGACAGATTATTGTCAGAAATCAAAAAATTATTAAAAAGCGCGGAGAGTCTGCATACGAATTTCTCATTCCTCAATGGCCATTAAACATGCCTTTTAAACATGCAAAAAGAGGATCTGCAGAAAATGGGACACTTTTAGCGCAAAGATATTGAAGAGACATGAATGCAGTTGATTTTCGTTAGGAACTAGCGGTTTTCAAAATGTTGGTTCCTGAAATAAGTGAAAGATCGACTTAATTACACCTGCTACAAATTCTTCACAGGCAAGATCTGAAAGATGCTTTCCCTATAATGTCAGTACAGCTGACATTATATAGAATAAAGTGCACATTGCCTACCACGTCTGCAAGATGTGAAAGCAGTTTCAGCAAATTGAAAATAATAAAAAATTATTTGCGTTCCTTAATGAGTCAGAAAAGTCTCTATAGCCCCTCGATCTTAGCTATAGAATACAAAACTGCTTCCGAAACAGATTTCGAGGAGCTGATAGATGCGTTCGCGGAAAGAAAATCACGCCGCGTGATGCTATGTGAAGAAAAAAGTCCAATTTCTTTCCTTGTGATATTTTCCTCATTATTAGTTTTTATTTTCATTATTCATTTGTTTTATTTATTTTTGTGTTTTCTATGAATTCATATGTGCACATATTAAACAAATGGGAGGGGGCGCAATCATGAATTTTTGCCCCGGTCAGAAAAAATCGTAGATCCGGGCCTGCTAGCAGAAGCTGCATCGTGTGTGATATTTGTTCAAATTAATTCAGATGCTCCTGGAGCTTCTCAGATCAAGTAATGCAATGCATTTGGATTGCTTTTCAGAAAAATTTTCACCTATGCAACTTTTCGGACCCAATCCAAATGGCATGAAGTGGGCAGGGTATTTTATTTTAGAGTTTCTACCAGAAAACCTCAGAGGCTTGAAAGTGTCAGGATCAGTAAAATATTTTTTGTCTCTATGGATCCCCAAAATTGGAATCAATATTTTCTGGCCTTTTCTCAGCACTAAACTGGTGCCAGGAACATGGTAGTCCTTCGTACATATCCTATGGAGAGCATGAAATGGTGGGTACATCCTCATGGTTTCTGGAAAAAGAATCAGATATGCACAAAACTAAAAAAGAAGCAAAATAAATCTGCATTGATGATTTTCGCCTTATTTATCGTTTCCATAATACCAGCTACATTGATTTTGGACCGACAACAAGAGATTTTCACGATCAAAGACAAACATTGACGGATCTAAACTCTCTTTAAATCGTACGCAATATATTAAAAGTTACGCAATAAATTAAAAGAAAAATATGTACACCGAAACTGTAAAAATCGAAAAATTGGAGTATCGAGGCATCATCGAGTACCTGTTTTTAAATGGGTGAAGAAGTAAGCAGATTTACGAAGATATGCTTAATACCCTTGGAGATCAATGTCCTTCGTATGCGACCGTGAAAAATTGGACTGCAAGCTTCAAAAGAGGTAAATTTTCTATTGAAGATGATGACCGATCGGGAAGGCCAGTTTCTGTGTCAGTCCCCGAAAATATCGATGCTAAACGGATATCTGAAGCACTGAAGTTTTCATACGAACGCGTTCATCATATAGTGCACGTCAATTTGGACACGAGGAAAATTTCTGCAAAATGGATCCCCAAATTATTGAATGTTGACCAAAAGCGTGCAAGGGTAGAAGCATCGCGTTCGATCTGTGCTCGATTTGAAAACGATGTAGACTTCTTAAACCGAATTGTTACTATGGATGAGACTTGGGTACATTTCTACGATCCAGAAACAGAGCAACAATCGATGGAATCGCGACACTCTGATGGTTCTCCAAGACCTAAGAAGTTTCGTGACCAAAAATCTGTTGGAAAAGTTCTTGCTTCAGTTTTCTGAGATTGCCATGGAGTAATCATGATTGATTTTTTGGATGAGGGTGGAACAATACCTGGAGACTACTATTCGACATTACTGACCACTCTACGGGAAAAAATTGAAGAGAAAAGTCGCGGAAAGCTATCCAAAGGTATTTTGTTTTTACAGAACAACGCCCCAGTACACAAATCTCATGTTGCCATGAAAAAAATTCGTGATTTAGGGTTAAAATTACTAGAACACCCCCCTTATTCACCAGATTTGGCTCCGTCCAACTATCATCTCTTTCCTCAACTGAAAAAAAGTTTGAAAGGTCGTAGATTTTCTTCCAACAAGGAGGTAATAAAAGCTGTGGAGGACTGGTTCGCAGAGCAAGAAGTAATATTTTTTTTTAAAGGTCTAGAGACGTTGCAGGTTTGCTGTAATAAATGTATTCAATTAAGAGGAGAATATGTTGGGTAATAAAATATTTTGACATTGAAATTTTGTTTGATTCTATTCTAAGTAGGCTGAAAATTTTTCAATATATCCTAGTAAATTAAGTATTTTGCTTCTTTCAGGCATTTGTAAGATATACTCATATGTTGTGTGTCTTCTCCTAAGTTAACTGTATTTCTTCTGTCTTCATGTGTACAATTTCACTTATAATTCTTCTGCTGTAATGCTCTTCCATATTTAATATTGTTTGCTTTCAAAATTATATTTGTGTTTTCGTTTAAAGTGTGGAAGATGAGAGCTGTGTTCTCAATAATGTTATTTTTTTTATTGAATACTGAGTGAAATGTTGAACACGAAAACAGAAAACGCAGAGAAGACACACATCAACTGAGCACAACAATGACCTAATAGACCACATAAAGTAAATTCACTATTTATGCGAACATTTTAATCCATCCATTTTTATCTTTGATCTTACAAAATTTAAAATGTTTTGTTTTTTCGTCGGTATCATTTTTTGACAATAATCGCACCGTGTCCAATATCATTAAACCTATGATTTGGACATCAAGAACCTTCAAAAAAAAAGAAGGAATCAATCACAATTAACAATTATTGTTGAAGTTATTATAACTTCAACGTGCTGCTTAACGAGAGATATTTTTGTGAATCATTTGATAGCAGAAATTAAAAAAAAAGTGATATGGTTGTCCCAGACATTCTGTGCGTTTATAACATTAGCTTCAAGAGCATTTGTATGAGATCCTAATAACTAAGTATTCGAAAACATTGGCACATGCTCAAACTTGGATGAGCCCAGAACTGTTTTGCAGTATTTTATATTCTACACCTGCTTCTGGAAATCTTGGATATGAGTGAATGTTGTCCTTGATGCAAGGATAGATTTCAAAAAGAAGGAGAAGTCTAGGAATACAATAAAAAGTATATTTTCTCAGATGAATTCCACCTTTGTAACTTTGTGTAAAAAAAATGTGAGTTGGTGAAGAAGACATGTTGTTGTTTGTCCATCAATTTCGAAAAAAATATCACATACTCACCATTTATAACGCACTCCAAATAGTGCAGTTCCGAAAGAGCCTCATACGTCAACTTGCCTTCATGTTTCTCCATCACATCAGAAATTTCTCTCCTACACCTTACTTGCATCTCTCGGTGCACTGCTAATTCGCAAAGTGCAAAGCATATAGTGTTGCATGGTGTATGAGTGCCCCCCTTGTAAAAACTAAAAGCTTGCCCAACTAAATCATCGAAAGATATTTCATCAACGTTAGCGGTTTTCTTGATATCCCCAACGTCTTCAGTGTCAATCAATTTTCCACTGTTCTTCAGCTGTATGAGTAAGTGCATGAAATCTTTCCTGATAATGTTATACCTTTCCCTGTATTCCATTTTTTCTTTTGTCAATTCTCTGTAAAACTTTACTGCTATTGGGTTAAACGCGGAAAGATTTAGCTTCTTCGATAGATTTGGGAAAAATTCGGTCAGATACATTTTCATCTTCTCGAAAGTTGTTGCCTCAGGGTAAGCCGATCCTATAAAAGTCATCATTTTGTCAGATTACAACACCTATACTCCATTCACAATTATAAAATCACAACTCTGGCCTTGGAAATTTGACACATTCCACTCTTTATCGTAGTTTTTCAAAATATTTTTATGTTCCAAGTCAACACTATGTTGCCCTTTCTACATTCTTAGCATATTTCCCAGAATGTAAATTTCATTTTGGGGAACACAACAGAAAATTGTGAACAATAATCTACATATAAAGGAGTTTTTGGATTATGATTGTAAAGATTTATCGATGTGCTTTGTTTTCATCATGATATTGTATGTGATATGATTGTGAGGGTGCATAACATTTCTATTTCTAATATTTCTTTATTTCAAATAAATAACAGTTTTATTCATTCATCACAAAGAAAATAAATATAATAACTAAATTAACGAATTTGTTCACAGAGAAACTAATAATTTCAATGCAATAGTAACTGAGTTTTGGTTATAAATTGATAAGCAAGAATGTCGATTCCTGAAAGCTTTATAGATATACATTTCATTTATTTGATCTTATGAACAAGCAGTAAAATATTCTGACTGTATAGTAATTCATTAGTTTGAAAAATATTCATACATTACTACCACAGTAGGTTTGTACAAATAAAATGGAATAGGTCAAACATATGCTTCACATTTATCATCCACCTGTTCTAAAATAAGACACAAACTCCTGGAATATGGAAAAAACCGATGTATTCTGGTTCAATATGGCCTATTTCTACTTTCGGCAAAGGATTGATAGGAATGAAAGCTCCAGTGACACATTTCAATTCATCGGAATCTGAATTCACCTACCGTTGAATGCAATATAGTCATATTTCTTCTTTTTTTTTCTAGCTTTTCCGACGTGGTTTCTCTCTGAAACGTGGAAACGATCAACAATAATCTTTTAGAGACCGATGATGGCCATCCAGAATCCGTTTACTTACAAAAATCGTGTAATTTCATTCTGCAAGTTCTTTCCTCATAATTCCTCGAAAATCCTACCTGAACGATATTTTCCGGTCGCTTTCGTTAGAAGATCGTATAAGGAAGCCTTTTTTGTCCATTTACACATTCCAAATAAATTTTGAGCACCAAAAACGACACCGAAACTAACCAAACTTCTGGGGGACCGGAATTCCGTTTGAAATCTTTCTAAACGGCCAGTAACCTAAAAAAAACTTCGTTATCAGGTGTAAAAAGGTCGATTACTACCTACTTCCGCTTCATTTATGCTTATAAATCGGTTTTTGGTCCAATTCAAATTTGCCGTTCGTACTCACGCCATAAGTCGTGAAAGGAAAAAATGACACTTGCACGAAATTTCTCATATCGACGGTAAACTTCTTCTGGACGACGAAGAACGGAAAAATAGGTGATTCCCTATCGATATTTCGTCCCAAAATCGCCGATCGATTCGAACTAACAAAATGTGGAATATCTTTGATACTTTACTTTGATGTAAACAAAGAAACTGGCCAGGTCGTTTTGTCATTAGCGATATTTTCTGTACGCGCACAGACTTTTCATCAGGTGTACCAACTCCTGAAAACGAAACCATGACCTCCTATGTGATTAAATATAAGTGAATGGAGTATATGTTCACAATTCGAGAAGTTATTTCAAATACCACATTATTTCTAGTTTTCAAATAAACCTATACACTCCCAAAGAATTTCTTCTTCTTGGTTGTTTCTATCAAGCATAGGCAATAGAGACCTATCCATGTAAGCTGGATAAGCCTCTTTGTGTGAAACAGAGAGAACACTACAAACTTAAAAGTTCACTCTAAAAAACATCCGATATAAAAAACGAGAGGCCCTTGGAACACCACATAACATACATCATTTTCGCTGGGAAACACTGTTTGATAACTTACCAAATGTACCGTAATAAAATCCTTCATCGGGCTCCTCAAAACCACTATACTCCACTCCATACACACAGCTAGCAATAACCTTCAACGTGAACTTCCTCATAAGTTCTAGAACATCAACATTTTTACCGACATAGTCATCAAGCGCCTCTTCCAGAGTATCAGTGCACTTGAACAAGGTCTCATACATCATTTTCAGCTTGGCAGGACCGAACATTGGAGTAAATTTGGGTCGCAAATGTCTCCATTTATGTTCGTCGTGTGTGAAAAGATGAGCACTCAAAGGATCTTCTTCTTGGTTCACGTAAAAACCTCTATCCGCAAAATGGTCGAAATCGGTTCGAAGGATTCTTTTAATTATGGCAGGGTCTACTGGAACGTAAACTGGAGAGAGGAAGATGTAGACTCCTCCATGGGGAACCGGCATGAATTTGAAGAACTTGTAGAATTCATGAAGAGTGTCGCTGTAACTTCTTTTCTTCTGGATGGCTTCTCGATAATTGCCCCATATTATATGGATTTTTGGTGTTACTAGTCCTCTGTTTTTCCAGAAGGAAAATTTGTGTAGTATCCAGCCGGCGAAGATAAGGCATAAGGTCACAAAAAGCAATGGCAAAGCTGTTAATATTGGCTGCAGCATTCTAAGGCTATGTATCTGAAATTCTGAAGGTCAATTATCCCTCTAAGAAATAATGACAGCCCTTCTAAGCTTCGTTAGGAATAAATTTTCCAGCAACTATCAATTCATTTAAATGAAGATAAGAATAAGTTAGGATTAAAATAGGAAAGAAAATTAGAGCAAAAACAAATCGGTTCATACAGATGATTTGGATTGAAACGATAATTGATTTATTTATTCCACTGGTTACATAATAGTAATTTAATCAACTAGTTTATTAATCGCTGGATTGATAAACGAGTTGATCACAAGATTTTTCCGTCGACCTCATCACGAATTGAATATAAATTCTGGATTGAAATAAATTTTCATTTTGAAAGATTGACAAATTTGACATATTGTAAATTCCTATGTTCAATTCAATCGAGGTTGACGTAGACAACCCCTAACACTTTTGTTAACTGAATTTGAAGAAAAAATTATTCAACGACTTGGATAGAATTGAATTCGAATAGCCTGGTTCGGTTAGAAACTTTTCCATCTCTTCTCTTGTATTTTTCTCGTAAAATGTACCGTTTTGAAACGTTTAGAACTACATACATACATTACATAGGTAATGATTTACATTTTATTTTCTCATTTCAAAACGGTATATTTCACGAGAAAAATACAGGAGACGAAAAAGTTTCCAACTGAATAAGGCTATCCCAATTTGATTCTATTCCAGTTGTTGAGTAAGTTTTTCCTTAAATTTCATTTTTCCGCCATCTTTGAACCGCAATATCTCCCTTACGTTTGACTTTCAACCCAACGTTTATATAACAAACTACCCTTCATTTTGAACAAGGAAAAACCCCCAAATTTTCCGGTCTTGTTTTGAAACACCCTGTTTGTTTATAGATTCAATTTTTGAATTGAGAAAGAGCTCGTACTCTGAACGTTTTTATAGATATGACAGTGAATTAAATTAATTTAGAATTCCAAATTTATCACCTTTCCTAATAAATTATTTTCATTTTTGAAATGAGTGTGCATACCGCACGAAAATTATCGCATAATAAAATAAATTGAAGATTTTGATCCAAGGCTTCAATTCAAACAGATCCAACAGTGTTACACAGAAAAAAATTTAGCGAACAACATGAAAAACTCAAAAAAAAGCCAATTGATAAAAACGGTTCAGTCGAAAATTGTTGAGGATATGCAATTGAATTCCTAAGGAAAAATCTTTCTATAACAACAGTGTTACACAGAAAAAAAATTTAGCGAACAACATGAAAAACTCAAAAAAAGCCAATTGATAAAAATAGTTCATTCGAAAATTGTTGAGGATATGCAATTAAATTCCTAAGGAAAAATCTTTCTGTAAGTATTCACATTACAACTTTTTCATAACTTTCACCACTAGATAGATCTTGTGAAAAATTCAGTAGTGTTCAAGTGAAGAAATCTTGCAATTAATTACGAAAAAACAAATATTGACCAAATTTTAATGGTACGGAAACTCCGCTTTCATTTCCTAGCTTTATTAAAAAAAATATTAGATGAAGATGTCACATTCTAATTATGATTAATGAGATTAATGAAGTTTGGCATTTCAAATTACCTTTTTTTTCGGTAAGATAAATCTCATATCATGATCAATATAATGTTTATCACTAAACTCACTTTGGTGAGAACAAAAAGAAACATTGTGAAGGGGTCATTTTCTCATGGAATAAATAATACCTACATCCAACTTCTCTTAGTTAACTAATTGAAATTTCCAGAAGATTCTTTAGTGGTATTCTGTTCTGAAGAATAGCTTGTATCTTACATGTATGATACGACACAGAATAAACATTCATTCAGATTCAGTGTGTCTCAAGAACCATATTAAACAGGAAATAAAAAATTAATTTATGGTTTTTTTCATACCAAATTATGGGCTAAGAAATCAGAAGCCAAAATAAAACTTTTTCACTTACAGAATTAATATTCAGCCAATCAACACCACCAAATTTTCTGCAATGTTTTAACAAGGAACTCAAGATTGAGGCTCAATTCGAAGTGTAAATATTCATACCGAAAAATATCTGATCTGCCATGAAATGATTGAATACAACGAAAATTAGAAATGTGTGTTTTGATCGAAATCATATCTATCATTTTCCAGCTGTTTCCCTGTTTAATTATTTATACACTAACCAACAATTTGAATGGATATGAATTTTGAAATTTTCTGCCGCAATATTTGAATTATTTAAAAATATATTTTCGAGTGTGAGTTGATGTTTATTCATTTATTTAATTGCTAAGTATCGTTAGTAATCTCAAGCCACATTCCTACACATCATGTTTTTAAAGAATCAACAACACCAAGAAAGCAAAACGCAAAAAATTGTCGCTTTGAGTGAGTTTTTATTCCAATATGAAATGGTGTTATTTCAGAAAAATTTTTTATGCAAAGGACCCCGCACTTTTACTACGAGAAATGGCGTTCCGTCAAATTTTTTAAAATTTTGGTATAATGTAGTACTCGACATACTGATCAAAAGTGTCCATGGCCCCAACTCCATCTTATGACTAGTTTTTGAGATACAGGGCGTTGAAGTTGAGAATTACCCACTTTTTCTACGCCCGTATCTCGGAACAGAATCGAATGAACTTCAATTTTTCTCAAGAAACATTTCATTACATCCCCAAGTAGCAAGCAATTAGAGGAACATGACCGAAAATCGTTACGAATACAGGGTTATCCATAATTGAATGCATGTCCGATTTTGAAAGTATGAAATATCTCAATTCCAGAGCGAAAACGTTCGCAAAATGAACGATTACACTAGATATGTTGTTGTTACATCGAAAAAGTCTGAAATACCCAGAATTTATACTGGGTGATCCATTATTATAGAAACTATTCTCAAGGAAGGTTAAATGGACACGCTGTATTTATGGGTTGATTCAAGGTGTTTGTTTAATTTTTTTAGAACATATCATCATGGACTTCAAAGAATACAGGGTGATTCAGTCATGAAATGAACTTTGAACCTCACGAAAATACCCAAAAACCACCTCTTTTTTTCATCATCCTCTATTCCAAGATTAAATCCGATAAGGTGGGACTTTTCTTTCACCATTGTACTTGATATAAAAACATCAATACGGATGAGAGTTTTTATCCTCTTCCTATGACCAGATTTTTTTTTATGTAATATGAAAATTATTTATTCATGTTATTCTATTCGTATTCCAGCTGAAAATCTGGTCATAGGAATTGGATGAAAACTCTCAGCCGTATTGATGTTTTCATATCAAGTACAGTGGTGAAAGAAAACTCCCACCTCGTCGGATTCAATCTTGAAATAGAAGGTGATGAAAAAAAAAAAGGGTTTTTGGGTATTTTCGTGAGGTTCAAAGTTCATTTCATGACTGAATCACCCTGTATTCTTTGAAGTCCATGATGATATGTTCTAAAAAAATTAAACAAACACCTTGAATCAACCCATAAATACAGGGTGTCCATTTAACCTTCCTTGAGAATAGTTTCTATAATAATGGATCACCCAGTATGAATTCTGGGTATTTCAGACTTTTTCGATGTTACAACAACACATCTAGTGTAATAGTTCATTTTGCGAACGTTTTCGCTCTGGAATTGACATATTTTATATTTTCAAAATCGGGCGTGCATTCAATTATGGATAACCCTGTATTCGTAACGATTTTCGGTCATATTCCTCTATATGCTTGCTCCTTGGGGATGTCATGAAATGTTTCTTGAGAAAAATTGAAGTTCATTCGATTCTGTTCCGAGATACGGGCGTAGTAAAAGTGGGTAATTCTCAACTTCAACGCCCTGTATCTCAAAAACTAGTCATAGGATTGAGTTAGGGCCATGGACACTTTTGATCAGTATGTCGAGTACTACATTATACCAAAATTTTAGAAAATTTGACGGAACGCCATTTCCCGTAGTAAAAGTGCGGGGTCCTTTCCAGGTAAATACCAATTCGTCTGCTGAGCAGTGTATATATGAGATAACATCTGAAAATTAATGATTATAAAAACTATACTCTGAAAATATACAATCATCTGTAGAAAGATGCATTTGATCATGTTTCCACAGTCCTTGAATAAATAACTATATTATTGAAGAAAAAAATTATTTTTCGGTCTGAAATGTTGAAATCATTACAATAACAAAGTTCGTTAAAATTGATTTGTTCATTGAAGAAATGCTACCATCTGCTTCGAACAAATTTTTTCGATTGGTTACTGAGTCCTTACGCCACTTTAGATACAAAAATGTTACTTTTCGACCCAACAGTTAATGATGGGCACTACCACTTACAGAACCTCGTTGTCCGAGATCAACACTCTAACCACTGAGCTAGCGACTATACAGGGTCTTTCACGAGGAACCTCACCCATATTTATACGGGAAACTACTGAACGTATTTTCATGAAATTCAGCACTTATAAGTATTTCACGATGCTGATGAAATCTAAAATATTTTCAAGGCATGAGCACCTCCGGTTTTTCCGGAAATGACGTCAACTTCCGTTTTTCAAATTAGAACACCATTTTTTTATTGCAGAAATAGATTCCTTAGAAAATTTCAAGTTATTTTGATGTAACATTTTTCAGTTTTGGTTGGAAAATTCTCTCTGAGCGGGAAAATTCGAAAAAAAAATCGAAAATAGAGCTCCGCTGAAACAAGAATAACTTCGAGGTTTTTGGATGGAAAATTTTCATTTTTGGGATTTTTCAAGATGTAAGATTGATGTATATGTATATGTATATTTTCTGAGTTAATATCCACTTTAGGGCAAGGGTGTGATGCATACACTCACATTATTTTTTAACGTAGATTCAATATCTGCCATAAAAAAATGGGGTTCTAATTTGAAAAAATTGATTTTTCACGATTTTGTCATCCCTAAATTTGAAAGCGATTTTTTCACCCCCTGTATCATGAATCGCGATTTCGATTTTTAAAGTGGATACATCAATCTTACATCTTGAAAAATCCCAAAAATGAAAATTTCCCATACAAAAACCTCGAAGTTATTCTTGTTTCAGCGGAGCTCTATTTTCGATTTTTTTTTCGAATTTTCCCGCTCAGAGAGAATTTTCCTACCAAAACTGAAAAATGTTACATCAAAATAACTTGAAATTTTCTAAGGAATCTATTTCTGCAATAAAAAAATGGTGTTCTAATTTGAAAAACGGAAGTTGACGTCATTTCCGGAAAAACCGGAGGTGCTCATGCCTTGAAAATATTTTAGATTTCATCAGCATCGTGAAATACTTATAAGTGCTGAATTTCATGAAAATACGTTCAGTAGTTTCCCGTATAAATATGGGTGAGGTTCCTCGTGAAAGACCCTGTATAGGTACAGGGTAATTCTTTCTTAATCTTATCCAATAAAGTACGGAGAACTGCTCAAAATAACTTCATGAAATTAATTTTCAGTGTGTTATGA
This sequence comes from Adalia bipunctata, assembly GCA_910592335.1. Classification (NCBI taxonomy): domain Eukaryota; kingdom Metazoa; phylum Arthropoda; class Insecta; order Coleoptera; family Coccinellidae; genus Adalia; species Adalia bipunctata. The sequence goes on along the minus strand of OU342954.1, from coordinate 16,996,378 downwards.
AGGATGTCGAGAAAATCTTCAAGATTTTCAATATAATTTTGAGCTACTTTCTGTAGAGTGTGGTACTTTGCATAGGTTCTATATAAATCTTTATTAAAAATTATTATCAACATGTTTTTTGTTCAAGTAAATTATGATTTCAATTGACGTCTCCATGACCCTATTTACAAATGAATAATTTACGATTTGGGAGATGAATATTATTTAAATTGAAATAAATAATCGTATTTTTCAGTCATTTATCCATAACATGCCTAATTCGCTTATGTCTCAACCGTAGTTTTCCTTTTGCTGAGATCGTGAAACTTTCTGGATCTAATTTGAGTGGCACTGGTGTTTTCTCGCACAATGAAAATTCGAAATTCCGTAGCAGAGAGATGAGCCCAACTTTTGTCTGTAGCTTTCCAAATCGCAGACCTAAAAACAAAAAATTATTTCTTTCCAATCTCGAATTTCTGTGTGATATTATAAATGTTAGGAGAAATTTTTTTATTACCAATACAAACTCTCGGGCCAAAACCGAAAGGTAAAAATGTACAATCCAAACTGGATCTCCTTTTTTCTGGGGAAAATCTATCAGGATCGAAAATTTCTGGATCAGGGTAATACTCTGGATCGTGATGTATACCGAAAGTTGGAATAAGAACTCTGGTACCCTTCTCCAGCACTGTATCTGTATTTGGTAATCTGTATTCTTTAGTACAGATTCGAAATAAACTGGATAGTGGTGGGTACTTCCGCAAAGTTTCTGGAAAAAAAAATTTCATTATGCCAAAATGATGATGCCTATTTAAAATTTAAAAATAAATACTATTTTGATTTTAGGATTTATCTGATTTTTTCTTAAAAAGGCCTCTTCTACAGGGTGTGGCATAATAAATAAATAATAAGGTTCCTGCTAATAAAGTGCTTTGAGGCGGTTCAAAAATAAGAGTTATGTTCATTGAAAGTCTCACGATTTTCAAGATCACTGTCTTTGGTGGCATGACTAGGATGTTCAAAAGTGGTATCTAAAAAATAAGAAGTGACATTCAAAGGAAAATACCATTTTTTCAGATGAATTATCGGATGTTCTTTTCATTATGAAGAGGAAGATATGCCATTAATAATGGAAAATAACATCAGTGAAATGACTACAGGACCATATCCTCTTCATGAAATTTTCCATGACCTCATCGCAAAGTGGCTGCCATTTTTAATAATAGCGTAGTTTCTACTTGCCAAATGTCAAAAAATTACAGGTTTGAAAGTGAAATCTAACGAGTAACATGGCCTACACCTTCCATAGAATGAATTTCAGTTAAAAACGGGTCTCATCATTGAACAAAATTCTTGAGCGGATCTTCTTTGAGCTGTCTCGAAGCCCACCTACTGAAATCTTGCTTCATAGACCGCTGATTTGAGTAAAACAATTTGGAGTCTCGTTAAACACCTAAATTTGATATTTTGAAACTGTTATTTTTCTCTCGTTTTCTGTCATTATTGAATTCCTCAGTTATAAAATCAATATTTTCGAGCTTATTCCGAGTAATGAAATAAATTTAAGCATATTTGTAATTGAAAAAAGCTCTCGACTGATTGTAATAGACATTTATTTTCTATTTAATGCAAGAAATACAGTGAGTTATACCATTTCGGAATCTCAATGTACCCAAAATTCATCTTTTTATTCTTTAATACCAAAAAGTTCATACTGCGGATGGACTTCGTCGGTAACAAAGATGACCCAGCTCTATGATTCACCCAGTTCGAATCTGTAGTCTCAAGGAATAACCCAGAACTCCATGAAAGATTCACCAGTTCACCACCCTAAAACAGTTCACCTCATATTCTTCCCTACGCCGGAACCCGTTAGTTTCGTATCAACAAAGTGAATTCGTTTCGTGAGATCTTTCCAAGGCGGACCAACCATAAGTACCATTCCTTCAGTGTTAACTTCGTGGTATCGTTTCTTTCTCAAACGTACATACATTATTTCTTCAATTCTCGTGGTGATGAGAATTGGGACAGCAGTGCATTCTTCTCTCCAAGGGAGCTCTTGTACAATTTACACAAAGGAACATGCATATTTTTTTTTCATTGTGGCAATCTTGGGATAATATTTTTCGAACTTAAAACAATAATAATCAAAACATTACAAAAAACTATGCATGTGCCCCAAGAATCATAGTTCATATTCGCATCTATCCAGGAATAATATCCAAAAAAAAAGAAATAGAGAAGCAATGAAAAATGTTACCGCAAACATCCATAAATGCATAAGAAGAAGACACCACATCCTGTATAGAATAATTCCTCAAATCCCCAGTTAATATAATTCAGTTGGTAGTAAATCCACTCACCACATAACACCTGATCCAAATATTTCATCTCTTCAACAGCATCGTAAGTCAAGAGACCCTCATATTTGTCCAAAACCTGGAAAATCTCATTCCTCACCCTCTTCTGAACATGCAAATTTAAGGCGAGCTCGTAAAGGCAGAATGACATGGTGTTTGAAGAACTTTCGTATCCTGCCTCGAAAAAAATGAATGCCTGCGCCGCCACTTCCTCAATGGTTATGGAATTATTCGTTGTTTGTTCCCCCAATTTTTCGGGCCCATCATTCATCAACCTGTTTCCATTTTTCAACTGGATGAGAAGGTGCATGAAGTCTCTCCTGTATATATCGTTTTTTTCTCTGAAATCCACAGTGTCTTTTATGACATTCATGAAGAAATCACTCGCTTCCGGATTGATGATCTTGATGTTCAAGGATTGCATTAATTCTGGAAAGGCGTACAGGACTCCGTGCTTCATGGCGGAAGTGAAATCTGTGCGGAACACAGTTTTAGCCTTTTCTCGAAACTCGCATTTTGGATTGTCTAAACTGTTGCATTTCACTCCGAAAGCTACACTTCCTATGACATCTGTTGTGAATCTTGCTGAAAAACAAACATTTTTAAATACAGGCTTTTATATTAACACCACTTATCCGCCGTTCCGCAGCCGCCATCTTGAGTTCCTCAATTTTCAATAATCGTAAAATCCGACCCAGAAAACACCCCGGATACCCATTTTAGAATCGGATCATACTTTCAAAACTCGACCTCCATATTGTAGCCGTCATCTTGAATTTTCCAATTTTGACAGAATAAGAATCATCATTGTCGAACTCAAAAACCCTCAGATACTAATTTTGAAATGAATCGGTTCATAATTACAGAATTCATCCGCCATTTTGTTTGTTTCTAAAAGAAATATTTCATGATGCATTGTCACTTCACGAATTTCAAATCAATCGGACGATTGTCATATTAACTTGCAAGATTTGATTATAAACAGACAGAAAGACAGACACCGGGACAGATGAAACTAAATAAAATCTTTAAAAAAAAATCTTGAATAGGCGCTTTACTGGAGGAATAGAAGAAAGAATGACAGATATAGAGCAAATTGCTATTGAGGACTGAACGAGAATAAATTCGCTATCACAAAAACGCTTATATCTTTTGAACCACTAGACCGATTTCGAAAATCAAACTCATTTTCGAATCATCTTCTATTTCTTATGAAAACTGTTTTTACAATGAAAAAACCAAAACTATTTTTTCACAAAATTCATGGATTTTTTCTGGAATTCTTTCCATCATGCTCCTTATAGTGTTCTCAGTCACTTTCTGGGATGCTGTCTTCCACTCTTGCTTGAATTCCGCTAATGTTTTCGTTGATTCTTCAGTCTCCTTCAATTCTCTTTTCACCAGGGCCTAATATCTTTCGATTGGCCTGAGTTCTGGGCAATTTGATGGATTGGCCTCTTTGGGGACAAAAACCACCTCATTAGCTTCGTACCATTTCTTGGTGGCTTTGCTGTAGTGGCATGAAGCTAAATCTGGCCAAAAGATTGTTGACACATCGTGCTCACGTAAAATGGTAAAAGTCGCTTCTTCAAGCATTCCTCGATGTATTTCTCCGAGTCAACAGAGCCTTGGCCAACGAAAAAATTGCTCCTTTTTCCACAAGTGCAAATTGCTTGCCAAACCAGGAATTTTTTAGGAAACTTTGCTTGTTTCTTACGCGAAATTGTTCGTCAACATTTCCACGAGAATCTGCAGTATAAAATTCCTGACCAGGACGTTGCGAGAAATCAGCCAAGACATAGGTTTCGTCGTCCATCACGCAACAGGAAAAATTTTTCTAGAAATCTTTTTTCAATTTCTTTGCTCTCGATTTCGCTTCTTGATTCTTCACAGCGTTCCTGTCTGGCACTTTCTGCACTTTGTATGTTCTAAGCCCACAACTCGACTTGATTTTCTGAACGGTTCACTGCGAACAACCCACTATTTGGGCCACCTTCCGTCCTGAAAGGTTAGGATTCTTTTGAAAAAGGCTGATGGCTTTCTTTACTTTTTTTGGGCCATGAAACCCCTTTTTCCTCCCGGTTCCTTCCCTGCGGTTAATTGTAAGATCTTCGTTGGATCGCTTAACAACTCTTGATACTGTTTCCGGATGAACGCGAGCCTCTTTAGCGATTTTTTGAAGCTCCCAGCACTTCCCAGTTCAAAAGAGGATAGGGAATAAAGAGATATTCGATAGATAAGTCATCCATCAAGAGCTTCAAAAGTTATCAGCTCTTGAGATCGAATTCTTTTAATTTCCAATCACAATCTACTCACCCATCACATCTTTGACGTCCACCTCCGAATTGATTTGATCAGCCATAACTTTGCGGAGATCAACTGTGCAGTCTTGGATAGTTTGGAACATCATCCTCATCTTACCGGAAGTAAAAGTAGGAGTCAGCTTCTTCCTCAAAATCCTCCATTTTTCTCCCCCCAAACTGAACAAATGAGCGCTCAGTGGATCTCCCTTTTCATTGACATACAGTCCTCGATCGGTGAAGTATTGATGATCGACTTGTACAATATGTTTTATGATTTTTAGATCTAGAGGAATGTACACTGGGAGATGATAGAAATAGGTCCCACCATGTAAAAAATTGTTTGTTTTGAAATATCTGTAGAATAATAAATCCCTGTCTGCAAAAGAATTCTGTTGCAGAATTCCCATCTTGAAGTGTTTGAAAAAAAGCTCAAGGGGAGGTGTTGGAACTCTTCTTTTATTCCAGTAGGTGAATTTATGTCTTAGCCATCCTAATAGAAGGATTATACTTATTGCAACGAGGAAAATTGCTTGCTTATTCATTTTGAGCCTGAAAAATTTATGTCATAGTATATTATTTCATAAGAAGGAGAAGTGCCACTTTTCATGGCGAGCTTGAGTTTACCCGCCTCACTGCGTTCGGCGGGTAATTGAAAGCGAGCCATGAAAAGTTACTTCTCCTTCGAATTAAATATGTTATTTCATGTTCAAACATTTTTTAATACATGGAAATCTGAATATCAACTTTTGGATTGACATTTACGATCATTATAATTGGGTGAAAATGGAACATTTGCCTAGTTTCGGTCATCTTTTGCATAACAACACTTTTCCTGCCGCCGGAGGAGAAAGTAAGCCAACGCAACTATTTCTCCTCCTAGGCGGAGAAATAAAACATTTCGATGATCCTGTAAGTCGAAAAATGACGTTGTTATCGTACGTTTGGAAATAATAATATATTATTTCATGAGGAGGAGAAGTGTCACTTTCATGACGAGCTTTAGTTTGCCCGCCGAACGTAGTGAGGCGGGTAATTGAAAGCGAGCCATGAAAAGTCACTTCTCCTTCGAAAGAAATATGTTATTTTATTTGAACATTTCATATAAGAAATTTTTGCTAAAATGACTGATGAATTTTGATGAGTTCTATCACCTGTCAAAAGAAAACCCTCACCTTAAAATACACCCTGTATATTCGAGATCAGGGGAAAATCACCAATTGGAGTATGGAAGAATAAACAGGGTGTCCAATTGAAAAAATGTAGTTGCATTCAATATGTTGTTCACTCTGTATATATTTCAAATGACGTAATCATTCTAAAAAAAATTATTTCGTACTATTTTTGTATGATATATTTTTATGTATCTGTTTTTGTAACAGAGTCAGAGGGGGGGGTCAATTTATAGTGAAGAACCCGATATAACTGATTTAAAAAATTCACATAATTATTCGATTCAAAGAACATGAAAGTTTCTGCCATTCCTAATTTGATTAGAAGCACATATAAGTCGAAGTCAATTTTTCTGCAACATGAATAATGGACCCAATGAGCGATCATTCAAGAATGAAAACCCAATTCTGGCTCATAATTTGAGAAATACAGAATCGAATTTCAAAAATAAGTGATCATGAAGCGAAAGTTCATTCAACCAGAAGTCTAACTTTGAAATAGTAGAAAGATGTTCACATACATAATGAAATATGCCATACTGATTTCATTCGGTGTAATTCAACACTATCCTTTCTCTATATTGTTCGTGAAAGAAATCGAAAATGACGAAATAGCACTGTACTATCTCTGCTGTACCCAAAATATTTATTTTGGTAACTCAAGAGAAAGGTACAATATTCGTTCCCATTTCAAAAACATCTTCAATTCATTTTGAAAAATGATCGAAATAAATTAAAGTAAAGAATAAAAAAATAAGTGAAGAACAAAAAAAAAATTTATAGGACTCACCCGCTATCAACATTTTTCAAATGTTTTAATCGAAATTCATGAGGTCCCGATTGAATAAACTATAATTCTGCATCTTCGATTAGGATTGTTGGATGAATGAAATAGTTGTGGATATTTATTGATAACGATTTATGTTATGCACAAATGAATAAGGGGCATGAAATTTCCCAGTTCTCGGAACTATACAAATGGTCTTTATCGTATCATTGAAGATTAAGTCATTTTTATACACAATCATCATTAACAATTAATCACATTATAATACTTTAGTTACGATACCATAATACGTTAGACACCAAATAATATGTGAAACAATGTTTTGACCGTCTCCAATTTGTGTATACACCTTTGCCTTTAGCATCCATGATCACAAGTATATCCCCTGGAACATTGGTGGTAAATTTTTACTAATACTATCTGTAAAAAAATATCTATTATTCTTTGGATATAAATCATACGATCAATTAGAACATCTCTGTTTCATTTAGTTTTATCGGTACCATAATTCCATAAAAAACATCCTGTAACTTTGTGAATATTCACTTATAAGAACACGAACTGCAGGTTATACAAATTCGAATCCATGCATACATTTGAGATACAAAACTACCCACTTTCCCTATTCAAATTCCTAATGGGGTACAACCCTCTACCGGGGGTTGCTAGTAGAAATAAGACTCGTATCCCAGATCATGTCCCCCTGTAATCAAACATCGACCTCTGTGAGTTTCTTCACGAATTCTGATTCGTTTATGAGTCATTGAGAGTGGACACTTTTTAATGAGACACCCTGTATATATATATATATAGGTTCTTTCAGAATTAAGCGGACGATATACTTTGGCCGACGGCTACGGCACCGATTCTCCATTCAAAAAGTGCCTCTCATTTTTCCAAGTTCACGCCCTCATTTTTTCACCTAAAAGCTTTTTTTTCTTTAATTGAAGTCAAAGAATATCTTGAGGGCACTCTGATTTCTTCTTTTCGAAAAAACTATCTGTTTGCATGAAAAAATCCGCTACGGCACCGATTCTCCATTCAAAAAGTGCCTTTCATTTTCCCAAATTCACGCCCTCAATTTTTCACCTCAAAGCTTGATTTCTTTTTTAATTGAAGTTGAAGGATATCTTGGGGGCACTCCAATTTTTTCTCTTTGAAAAAATTATTACATTAGTCCTCGACTTATAAAAATCGCATGATAATTTTGTTACATTGAAAGCTGTTAATGAGCAGGGGAATTGTGAAATTGCCTTTCTTCAAATGCAAGGATCCTTAGTATCATCAAAATATAAAGATTGAATTGATAGTGTTGTCCTAAACAATTATAAATCACAAAATAATCTTGCAACATTAACAGCTATAAATTGTTGCGGTTATCGAGAAATTGCCTGGATTCAGTATTTTTTTTATATTTGCTGTAATCTCTACAAATTCGCGATCATCACAATTCTTCGGAAAATACATTAGGTACCACATCGAATGCATTTTGAACATTCTCAAAATAAAGAGATAACCGTATTATTCCGATTTTTTATCACTCGGATTGAGCTATCAATAATGTTACCAACACCATTCCGATTGAAACTTTTTCCTCAGTGGTAAAATTTTTATTGTTTTCTCAATAGAACTAAATCTATTGATTTCTTAAATTATTTTTTTTTGTTAGGGTGTAAAGTTTAACCTGTATATTTCTATGTTGAAAGACATATATTGAAATCTTATCTCCCCGATGCCTACGGTGTGGGAATTCAATGAAATGTTATAAATAAATCTTCTGCAGATTATCCGTTGTTTTCGAGTGGTTTCCGAGAACAACGTGTTTTTTTCTATTTATAGATTACTTATGAATTTCAGTGGTACTGTAATTTGGAAATTTTTCGATAGATCTAATTATGTATATGTTTCGAGGAATTTATTAGGTTATGACGTTGCAATGTAACGAATTGAAAACAACTAAGTACTAAAGCAACTTAAGGCATGAAAACAGGTTTTTTGAAGCTCAACATCAAGCTGGAAGCGTTTAATAGGCCAGGTCATTTTTATCACCATAATTTCAATTATTTCAAGATCTCAACTATTGAAGTTATCTGCTTGATGTTGTATTATGGGACACCCTATGGAATGGGTTGAATAAACTTTGTGTGGGATACCATTGGCGTATTATGTAGAAAAATTGATGATTAGCATCGCTCAAACAATAGGGATGTTGACACATGTTACAAATTCATATAAATTGAGGTTTTCAACATTGAAGGTAGTTTTTGAAATACAAAAAAAATATTTTGGTGATCTAATTACTCTCATTAAATTAAATAAAATCGATTTGAAATGTGTAATCTATTACCGTTTATCACGTGACTGCAAACACGAATGAGAATACGTGACGTCACTGTTCTGTAAACATGCTAACCTATAACCTTACTGTCATCACGAGTATACGAACTTACGAAGAGAGTAAAACGTATGACCAGCGAACTATTTCACGATTTTTTGTTATTACGCAAACGACGTCATCATAATCACTTCGTTTCAGCGGGAATTTCGGAAACTATGTTTATTTACGCATTTTTTATTGGTATTTGCTATATTTTTTCCATGAAAATATTTTTTTCGTGTTTGTATAGGGCTTATCTACAAATTAAAATCATTTTCAAAAAATAGTCAACATCCCTATTGGAGCAAATTGGCTTGCGCAATCCAGTTCACGTAAAGTGGTTTGCGCAAAACAGTTCCCCTATTTATGAATTCATTAATTAATAATTTTCTCGTTTAAATTTTGCACAAAAGAGCTTCAAGCATGGGCATCCGCAGGAGGGGGCCAGGGGGGGCCATGGCCTCGCCTGATATTTTGATGGCCTTATCGTTTTTCAGCACAACACCCCCATGAGAAAAAGTTCCAAGTTTATTTGGTATCTAACGGATTATGGTATCGTAACTGAAACTAATGTATTGTGATCTTAATTGTTAATAAAAATTTCATACGAAAATGACTCAATCTTCAATGATACGATAAACAAAGTCTCATTATTGGGATAGGTCTTGAACCAAGTTATCGGAATCCAGGCCTATTCGAGATATTCATGATCAGTGGCGGCTTCATAGTGTGGCGAGAGGGGCAATTTCCAAGGCCTCATTCCAGCAGAAACCGAGCTCAAAAACCCGAAAAAAACAATTTTTTTCGAAATTTTCATTCTATTTTCATTACAATTGGTGTGATTATAAGAATTGGAGAAATAGGAATGAGATCGCTGGGGTAAAAAAATATTTCTCTCAGATGATACCACGGGGGGTGTTAAAGTTTGTCCTTTTTTCTTCAAAACACTTGTTTCTTGAGTGCTGATGCAATCGTTTCATCCTCCCATCTTAAATTACTCAGTACTCCTATATTTATTACACAATGATTTTTTAGGAACCAAATGGAAATCAGCTATTTGTTCAGTCTATAATAAAGCTTCAGCCATTTTATTGAATTTATGTGTTTTATTTCAGATTATTGTCAAGAACCCAACATATATATTTCATCTAGTAATTTTTCTTGCACTGATTCTTAGTTTATATTCAATTTGCAATTTTTTATCATAGTTATTGATAGATTTTACGAGTTTAATTGTACCTACCTGCTTTGTGCTATTCACCTATTCAATAAGAATCTCCTCATTCTTCGACTCCTGAGTAGGAGTTACCCAGTGTGACTGGCGCCCGACTAAGGGCTGGTTTTATAGAAGGCGAACCGACAGTTGAACCTTGCGCCAACTACCAGATAGTGAGGAATTTGGTTGTTGACGCAACGGTTGAATCCTCGGTTGCCCTATATAAAACCGGCCCTCAGAGAAATATAACAGGTAAAGGCAAGGGAGAAGAGAAACACTTCGAACCTAATACTTTTTATTGGGTTTTAAATGAGCATGAAATGTTAAATAGGTAAATAAAATGTTATACATATATATTCATCACTATTTCACAACATTAATTCAACATCACCACATATAGTTACCAATATTAATAATAGCTTATACTCGTGAAAGTCTGAAAACACAATGAAAATTCGTGATCGGCTGATCACAAATCAATTTCGGCAATCTTCCGATACGTCAACCACATGCCACCATGCGTCGCTAAAATGAAGGACTTCGGATCGAACTCTATGGGTTCTTTTGTGTTATCGCCCACCTCAAAGTCGTAGTTCAGCAGAAGGGCTGCCAACCCTACCTTTGTTTGCATCATTCCGAAACGAGCACCTGAAAAATCACAACCAACGTAATCAATTCCGGAAAAAAATTGATGGAGCGAGCAGAAAATGGAATTATAGGTAATAATTGAATGGCATTGAGGACGGAAGACAATAATTCGTTTTCGCAGCAGAAAAAATTGGTCTAGAAACCGAATTCAGTACTAAAAACTAAAATGGAAGCTCAAGAGAGACTCCTTGATGAACTGTAAATTTGAAAGGATATATTATAGACAATGTGGCAACTCACTATCCACAGCGTCCCAAGAGCTTCAAAGGCTTCAAGACGAGCCTCGTCTTTTAACCCGTTACCCTTGTTCGCTTCGAGCAACGTCTTTGGTAGACTCCGCTAATAATAGCCAATCTGATGCAGAGCTGAAATGATACGTTAACCCATTCCCAATACACAATCTACAACAACATGCAATAACTGTAATTGATATATAATTGGGACTGTCAAGAACGAAACATTGTCAACAGAGGCAAAATGTCACATGGCATCACATCTAGCCTGACTCTATGGAATTAATATTATATGCCTGCATCCCCTGGTCATTGACATCAGGGCAGAGGCAACATTTCGATTCAGTAAGCTAGCTTGTACTGGCTAAAATAATAAGGGAAGTGACTGAATGCTGAAAAAGATAAGCCATTACACTCTGCTCACAATTCATCTAGATTGGAGTTGATCAAACTCTAAAAGATGGTGAACTTTTCTGGTATGAAGACGATTCCGAAACAGTCAGAGTTTCGGAAAAGAGTAGAAGAGAAATGGGAGCAAGGAAATCAGTAGGTATATGCCATGAGAGTCACTTGGCATTGAGAGCAATTGCCTGTTTTGAACACAGATCTGTTGAGACCTAAAGGTTTTTCCTTAGTTTTCCTTAGTTAATCACTTGTGTGAGTATCAGACACAGCAGAATTCTTGGCAACTCTCAACTAACAACAAACCTACCAACTAACCTCAACTTAGATAACAACAACGAAATAATTAAACTAGGAATATGTATACAATTATGAAATTTTCCTTCTATATGAAAATGTATAGCAAGGGAGCAGAGTGATCAGTTGTAATCTATGAATTTGTATGGTTTACTAGCGATTCACTAACAAATTGACTAACGAAAATTGATAAATAACTGACAAGTACTGACTAAGAATTGTCTGCTTATCTCTGTGACATAGGATTTTAAAGCCAAGCTGGAGACAAATGGGAGGTTCCTCTGAGTGAAAGAGGAAAAGATCAACACTTGATTGGGTGTCAGAATCGAAAAAACGCCTTGATAAGCCACAAAAGTGCTCTCATTTGTCATTTTTGACTATAGTGGAAGAATCAACCCATTTCTTGTGTCTACAGACCGATGAAAGAATAATTGGACTCGGGCATTTGATGCCTGGCATGGGTTTCCCACTTTGAACTTGTCCTGAAATACCATGTCACCATATATTTAGTTCTATAATCCTATTCTGAGAAACACAGGACATGGTTATGGTCTCGAGAAACCAGATGGATTTTCCAAACTTGACCTGACTATCTTTGGTTGAGAACACTATCAATAACTGGCTCATAAATCAGTCTGAAGGGTGTTTGAACAAAGAACTAAGATTGTAAAGCGAGATATATCGAACAAATATTGCAGTACAAACGATCGATCCTAAGTTTTTAAAAATCTATTCATCTATACAACCTACTTCGAAGAAGACAGCTCAATTCTTAGTGCCAAATAAATTTTATCATGTCCAGATGTTGACGTAGTGAAACGCAACACAAACTTTGAAAGGTCCAGTGGCGTGGTGTTACCGGTATTGAAGAAGAGAAATAAAATAAGACGAATTAACTCTTTTTGACGAATTCGCACAATGATCCGAACATTGAAACAGGTTCTAAGTAAGGTGAACAGAGTCAGCAAAATTCAGAATTGGTGACCAAATGTTCCTCCTCTAAATATCAGAAGGGAATCTGAAAAGTGATATTCTAAAAATCGGAGAATAATAATAAACGCGACTGAAAATGATAAGAGTAGAACAAATCTACCAGTGTAAACTCAAATCGGGTACAAATAGTCCAATTTACTACAAACCAGACTCATACGAACCATTTTTTCAGCGTATCTTGTTGATAATATTCAGAAAAAAATTCAAATCTCACTTTTCATACGAAATGAATGTTGTATTTACTCACCAATACAAACACGAGGACCATCACCGAAAGGTAGAAACGTGTAAGGTTTGATCTCTCCCTTCTTCTCGTCCGAAAATCTTTCTGGATCAAATTTGTCTGGATCTGGATAATATTCCGGATCCCTTTGGATACCTATCACAGGAATTAAAACCCCTACTCCTTTTTCCAGGACTGTATTTGTACCTGGCACTCTGTAATCCTTCGTGCAAATACGGTTCAGTACTGGTAATGGCGGATATTTCCTGAGAGTCTCTGTAAAAATCAACTTTTTCTAAACATGATGTATTTAAAGCTAAAAGATATGAGGCTCTTCAATGCATGACAAAACCGATATTTAGTTTGATATAAATTTTTGATATATAAACTGTAAACGTAAAAAATGAAATGTAACTGTCCCGTAGTGTTAATGATCTGCGAAATCGAAGCACACTAAATTTTAAATAAAAAAAACCGATCTTAGTCAACGTGAAAATTGAATATACAGAGTGTAACAGCCAAATGGAATAAATTCGATAACGAATAAATGAGGGGGTGTTAGGAAAAACGCTCGGACACGTCGATTTGTAATTTTAAATGCGCATATTCTTCAAGAAAATAAAATTATATAGGGTGTTCCATGCGACCGTGACGAATACCAACTTTCTTATTTAAAATGCAACCCCCTGTATATTATTTATTTTTTGGATTTTTCAGATAATTCTAGACATAATTCATGTACAATGTCCTATACCTATCTTCAACTTTTTCGGAAATATTTAGTGTTTTCAGATTTTTTACAAAAATTAACGTTAAATAAAAATTATTCTATTTCACAAATTTGGTACATTACACTTAAAACCTGATAAGTAATACTGATTATTTCTTAATTATTAAGAAAAAACCAGAAAAAACATTAATATCAATGCAGGAAATGTTCAGAATGCTCGCCGCGAACGTCTTGGCAACATGCTAATCTGGTGTAGAATTGTCTTCTAACGTTTTTTTTAATTTCTTCTCAGTAATGGTTTTTGCTTACTTTCTCCATACCAAGCGGTAAATGGGAAATAAGTATTGAGTGTAATGTATCGAATTTGTGAAATAAAATAATTTTCATTTGAAATGTTAATTTTTGTAAAAAATCTGAAAACACTTAATATTTCCGAAAAAGTTGAAGATAGGTATAAGACATTGTACGTGAATTATGTCTAGAATTTTTTGGTGAATCCAAAAAATAAATAATATACAGGGGGTTGCATTTGAAATAAGAAAGTTGGTATTGGCCACGGTCGCATGGAACACCCTATATAATTTTATTTTCTTGAAAAATATGCGCATTTAAAATTACAAATCGACGTGTCCGAGCGTTTTTTCTAACACCCCTTCATTTAGTCGTTATCGAATTTATTCAATTTGGCTGTTACACTCTGTAGGTATGTAGTATCCAATTCGTGGTAATGGTCATAACACACATAACTCGCCTGACGGCTCATGCTGCAAAATTCATCTGTGTGTTATGACTTACATTACTGCTAGTTGAATGATATATTATTATTATTCTGCTGTCATACCATAATTCATTCTGTAGAACTTATATTACTCCCTAGCAGGAACACTTGAGTACAGTTAATGTACAGTATAATTCATGTACTGTATAATTCATTCTGTATAAAAAGGTGACTTTTTGAGGGAGACGAGAATTTAAAAAGCTCACCATTTATTACTTGCTCAACATACTGCATCTCCATTGTTGCATCATATGTGAGCTTTCCTTGATGCTTTCCCAGAACGCTCTTGATTTCTTTTCTAGCTTTCTCTTGAACATCTTTATTCTTAGCCAGCTCGTATAGAGTGAAAGTCATAGTTGTAGACGAAGTTTCAAAACCAGCCAAAAAGAAAACAAAAGCCTGGGCTGAAATCTCTTCCAACGTTATCGTATTTGCATCTTCGGTTATCTGTTCGGCTTCCATCTTCTCGTCGTCTACCAGCTTTCCTTTGTTTTTCAAATCGATTAGTAATTGCATAAAATCTTTTCTGGTGATATTATTCTTCTCCCTGTATTCTACAGTATCTTTAACTACACTTAGGAAAAATTCGCTGATATAATCTGGTGTAATTTTCAAATTCAATCTCCGCATGAGATTTGGTGCAATGAAGAGGATGGATTCCTTGACGTTTTCCCAGAACTTCTTTTCAAATATAGCTTTTCCTTTTTCCCGAAACTCGCTTTTAGGGTTCTCCAAGCTATTGCAGTTTAGCCCAAAGGCGCAGCTGCCAATTACGTCTGTTGTGTATCTTCCTGCAAAGAAGAATGGCCCAAATTGAAATTAATTCTGAAGGGTTTTCTAATAAGAGGTATCAGTTTGAATAGCCCGCTAGTTCCGTAGATGTCACTATCGAAGCTTTGATTTTTTGAAATTTTACACAAAAAAACTATGCCATTAATAAAACTGAAACGATACACGATTCAACAACCCTTTTGAAATCAACTGCTCCACATGAGTTAGGGATATTGACTTAAATTGCAAAAAAATATAGTTAAAATAAGATTTTTGTGATGAAAATTCATATTAATATGTTTTCAAGTTGCAAATTAATTTTAGACTGTAGGTCTGCATCGTATACAGGGTGATTAAGAAAATCGAGTAAAATAACGAAATTTTATTCCCAGAGAATTCAAGCATTTTAAGACTATCAATACAATGTATGGCCTCCACGGGCATCAATAATAGCTCGACATCTTCTTTGCATACTACACACGAGGTTGTTGACCATTTCTCGAGTAATTTGGTTCCATAAACGAGGCAGAAGCTCTCTCAGATGATTTAAGGATTCTGGGGTAGGTTGATAATTATCTTATCTTCTTTGGAGCATATCCCATGCATGTTCTATGCAATTCAAATTCTGGTGAGTGCGGAGGTATTGGTGAATAAGGAATACCAAGCTCCTCACGCGCATTCTCAACTATGGCTGCACGGTGCGGTCTAGCGTTATCGTCTAGAAATTGAGAAGTTTCACCAATAGCAGCGTGAAAATTTGGCACAACATTGTCAATGACATTCTGCCTATAGTTTAAGGCGGTCATATTCCCAGAACAAATGTGTAGATCTGTGCGCCCGTTGAAACATATCCCAACCCATACCATAACACTACCCCCTCGGAATGGATGGACTTCTTGGACATAGCGACGATTACGGGGTATGCGTGGAATTGTCCATACTCTTATTCTTCAAGAATCTGAAAATCGTCCATATCTGGATTCATCAGTGAAAAGGACACTACGCCATTGATCGTTCCAATTGATATGTTGCCTTGCCCATTCCAGTTTTTGACGCTTATGGTCACGTGTTAATGGAACTCCTCTTAATGGACGTCTAGAACCTAGATTCACCTCTCTCAAACGTCGTCTGATGGTTTCGATGGAAACTTGGACCCCATCTGCATTTTGAAGAGTATTCCGTAGCATTCTACACGTAGATTTAGGGTTTCTTCTCGCCGAAACGGTGATGAAACTATCCTGAGCAGGTGTTGTTTTTCGTCGCCCACCAAGCCTTGGTCTTTCAAACACGGAACCTGTCTCCCTGAATCTATTCCAAAGTCGAGATATCACACTTTGGCTGACTTGGAGCCTTTACGCTACAACAACCTGAGTTAGGCCACCCTGTAGCATTCCGATAGCCCTATTAGCCTCAGAAAACTCGTTTCAAATCGAAACCGTTGATAAACTGACTTCATTTCAAAATAAGAACATTCATGAAGCATATGCAAAGAACCAAACTTCAGAAAAAAGGCGACCAGATTGCTGATTTTTATTGGATCGATTCAAGTTGTTATTAAGTTTTAAATGATTTCACAGCGATTTTCTCGAAGATTACATACTTTTAAAAACGATTTAATACGATATCCCTAACTCTTGTGGAGCAGTATATTTCCTAATGGTCTCATGAGGAATAGTAGTTATGGAATATGACATAGAAGAATACCATCCTTCTGTCGAGGCAGAAAAAGTAACATACCAATTAATCCAATAAACATAGATTCGGAAGTTTTGTAGCACCCTTTAACTCCAAAATCATTTTTTGTTTGCGCTTCATGACCACTTCCTTGGCAATAGCGAATCTGATCATTGTCATGGCGATATTTAGAGGAGAATCAGATTTAACAGTTTCCTTTTGAGCTCACTCTCGCTTCCAGCTAGTTTGTTCATGTGTCCATCGTATTCTGGCATGCTGGAAAGGCAAAATAGGACGTATGTTTTCTACGTCCTCCAGGTGAGAAAACTGCCGAATCCGATACTCCTCTAGGTATCGCCATGTAATTTCTACTACTTGACTAGTGCTAGTGCTCTTTAAAGATATCGAAACAAATTTGTGTCAAAACAAAAACTATTCTCACCCAATATATCCTTGATATCCACTTGGCTCCCCAAATCCTCATCCATAACTTTTCGTAAGCCTTTAGTACAATCAACCAATGTCCCAAACATCATCTTCATCTTCCCAGATGTAAAAGTGGGAGTTAATTTCTGCCTCAAAAGCTTCCATTTCTGGCCTTCCAAGCTGAACAAGTGTGCGCTCAGAGGATCGTCTTTTTCATTGACATAGACGCCTCTGTCGACAAAATGCTGAAAATCTACCTGCATAATCGATTTTATGGTGTCTAAGTCGATTGGCATATACGTGGGGACCCACAAGAAGAACAAACCGACGTGTTTGAGGCCTTCGGCTTTGTATTTTCGATACAAATTGAGGCTAGTATTGCAGAAGCTTTCTTTTTGTAACAAAGTATCTTTCATACTGCCCCAGATGTATTCGTAATGGCCTGTTTCCACGTGTCGTCTCTGCCAGAAGCTGTAGTTGCTCTTCAGCCAAAGCCATATCAGAAGGAAAATTGTGGCTATTAGTAGGGTGAAGGTGCTGAGGAGTTCCATTTTGCTGTGAATTGATATTTTTCATTAAACCAAATACCCATTGTTATTTCTTAAACTGAAACAGTTGCATAATCTGATAAGGTTTTGGGTAGAAATGGGAATTCTCAGTTTTTGTTAATTTTGTTCTATTCTGTCTACTGAATATTAATATCTACATATTTTATCAATAGAAACAAAGCAGGGTGTTCAAAATTTTTTATTCTTGTTTTTTCTGTTTTTGATACCACAAAGTTTATACTGCGAATGGACTTTGAAGGAAACAAAGACCTAGAGCTCTATGATATTTACCCACTTTCTCTGTGGATCTAAGAGGACCCACCAAGAATCCCCAAAAGATTCTACCTGTTTTATCATTCACACTTCTGCTACTTGTCTAGCAACAGTCTTACAATGGCGTTCAGTTCGCCACCCTATCAAAGTTCACCTCATATTCTTCCCCACGCCGGAACCCGTAAGATTCCAATACATAAAAGTGAATTCTTTCCGTGACAAGAAATTCTATTCAATAAACGAGGCAGAAAACCAGCAGATCTCTTCAATTCAGACCAACCGTAAGTGCTATTCCTTCATTGTCTACTCTGTGTTATTGTTTCTATTTCATACATACATTTTTGTCTTTAATCCTCGTGGTGATAAAAATTAGTACAGCAGTCCATTCTTATCCCAAAGAGAGCTCTTGATTGATTAACAAAGGGTAATCAGGATAAGAAAAGCACCCAGAATAGTGGCCTGTGGAATAACCCAAACATTTTTTTTTATGAAACTTTAAGGGGGCGTTATACGTTGGCCGACGGTTACGGCACCGATTGTCCATTTAAAAAATGCCTTTCATTTTTCCAAGTTTACGCCCTCAATTTCACCTTAAAGCCTGATTTTTTGTTAAATTGAAGTTGAAGGATGTCTTGAGAGCACTCCAATATCTTCTCTTCAATTAAAATTATTTTTTCGTAAGTAATATCATAAGGGCATCCAATTTTTCCGAAAAAAATCAAAAAAAATACGTTGCTAAGTAATATTTCAACAAGAAGCATGTGTGCTGGTGGCAACAAAAATCCGAGTCGAAGACGAGGATTTTTGCACCTGCACGAATGCTTTTTGTTGAAAAAATATTACTCTGCATTGTGTTTTTTCAATTTTTTTCACAGGAAAAATTAGATGCTCGAATGGTATTTGACATTTTGACAAGAATATTTCATGCGTAACAGAATATTCTGGATGCATTATGTACTAATCGCCTTTTTTACACTTGACAACGAAGTTTTTCAGGTATCTGGCCGTTTGGAAAGATTTCAAACGAAATTCCGGTCCCCCAGAAGTTTGGTTAGTTTCGGTATCGTTTCTGGTGCTCAAAATTTATTTGGGATGTGTAAATGGAAAAAAAGGCTTCCTTATACGATCTTCTAACGAAAGCGACCGGAAAATATGGTTCAGGTAGGATTTTCGAGGAATTATGAGGAAAGAACTTGCAGAATGAAATTGCACGATTTTCGTAAATAAACGGGTTCTGGATGGCCATCATTGGTCTCTAAATGATTATTGTTGATCGTTTTCACGTTTCAGAAAAAAACACGTCGAAGAAGCTAAAAAAAAGAAGAAATATGACTATATTGCATTCAACGATTCAGATTCCGATGAATTGAAATATGTGTCATTGGAGCTTTCATTCCTATCAATCCTTTGCCGAAAGTAGAAATAGGCTATATTGAACCAGAATACATCGGTTCTTTCCATATTCCAGGAGTTTGAGTCTTATTTTAGAACAGATGAATGATGAATGTGAAGCATATGTTTGACTTTTTCCATTTCATTTGTACAAACCTACTGTGGTAGTAATGTATGAATCTTTTTTAAACTAACAAATACTATACAGTCAGAATATTTTACTCCTTGTTCATAAGATCAAATAAATGAAATGTATATCTATAAAGCTTTCAGGCTTATTAATTTATATTGCATTGAAATTATTAGTTCCTCTGTAAACAAATTCGTTAATTTAGTTATTATGTTTATTTTCTTTGTGATGAATGAATAAAACTGTTATCTATTTGAAATAAAGAAATACCTATTAGAAATAGAAATGTTATGCACCCTCACAATCATATCACATTTTCGGATTCCAGTAGAGGGATATGATGTTCCATTATTCTTGATTCTTGTAATTACCCATCAATTCATCTTATATCTTTGGGTTGATTTTTTTTAATGAATTCTTGATTAGAATCAACAATTGATATCGTCAAGTCTTGAACTTTCAGTTCAAGAGGATAATAAACATCAAATCTTCACAAGCATGCATATGAAAATTATGTGAAAGCAATGCAATTTTCTTCCATGGCGAAAAATAATATATTTCAACAGTGATCTCTCATCTCTTGTACTTTTCATGCGAATAACTAGAAAAGGAATCCTTTCTATCAATTCATATAAACGTTAATTATTTTCGTCCGTCACATATTTTCCAATTCATTCACATTCTGAGAAATACGCTAAGAATGTAGAAAGGGCAACATAGTGTTGACTTGGAACATAAAAATATTTCGAAAAACGTCATAACTTCGATACAGAGTGGAATGTGTCAAATTTCCAAGGCCAGAGTTGTGATTTTATAATTGTGAATGGAGTATAATTATGTATTATTAATTTTCGTTGACAACATCTGTCAAGTTTTGCCGCGGGTGAACCCGAAAAAACTGCTGACAGCTGCTGCCATACAGTTTTTGCATCTAGAAACCATTTGTGATTCAAAATTGTGCGTTTCTGATTGGTGGAAATCAAGACGAGGAAAATAGTCGCTTGAAAAAATCGGCTACGGCACCGATTCTCCATTCAAAAAGTGCCTTTCATTTTTCCAAGTTTGAGCCTTCAATTTTTCACCTGAAAGCTTGATTCTTTCTTTATATTGAATTTAAAGGATGTCTTGAGAGCACTTCAATTATTTCTTTCCTTTTTTGCATGAAAAAATCAGGTTGAATTTGAGAGCCTATGAAAATTGACTTCAAACATATTAAGCAGTTAAAAACCCAAGACGAAATTCAAATGACAGCGTCTCTTCTCATTTGTTATTAATCATAACGTTGGCAACGTTTGCCATTCACAACAACCCTTTGATTATTCGAATATTAAAATGCCTTTTCGTTGCTCATCCAAACAAAATTCATCGATAAATCTAACAATCAATATAATATATTGATCGTAGGGTCAACACAGAAAATATTACGAAGGTAGTTGAATTCTCTTTTAGATTGAAAAATGAACAGTTTGTTCAACTTACCTGATAAAACCTTGATCGTTGAATCAACTGTCACTTGTGAAACATAATTGATGTGATATCTCAAAATCAATAATCGCGTGATAAAAAGAGTATCCAAACGGAAATATCAGAAATGTATCTGAAGATTTGCTTTATGCAATCTGATCTAGATTTTATTCAACTCAGGAAAAGCATAATGCAATCAATAGGCGAACAAAATACACTATCATGTTTTTAAAAGGTAATCCTATATGACCAGAACTCAAAACTGCCTGTTTGATGTAATGGAAAGAGATCCCATTTTTTTTATTGTTGGAGTTTACTGTAGGTAGATTAGACACCGACATAATGAATCTATTCAATGCAATTGGTACTCATTATTTATCTGCCCTTGACAGAAATGCTATTTCATCTCGTATTACAATTAGATTAGAAGATAGTCTGGCAACTAGCTTCCGTTTATTTGGATTCAGTCATTTCACAAAAACTGAACATTACTACATGTGAATTTTCAATTAACAATTGTTTTATGTGGGCCACCTGTATCATGAGGGCTTTAGATTTGATTTTGAAAATGACCTAAAAAAATGTTCGTATCAATTTAAGAAAGGTCTGAGTGTCGTTTATAATACTTCATTTTAATTTATTGTCTCAATAAATGTTATTTGTCTTCTCTTTTTTCTCTTCAAGTTTGTATTTTGTAGTAGTTCAATGGAAAGTCCACAGGTGTGTGAAAATCCCTTCAACTTTTGTTAAAAAACGTTTACTCACTTCAGATCTTCTCTCACTCAAAATAGAACTTATCTTTTTGAATGAAAAAGATTTATCCTTAATCTTTTACATTCTTCCAGTCGAACTGAAAAAAGTTTGAGGGGTATAAAATAGAAAAAAATTGGATGGATAGATATTTATTCAATGACAAGTCACAGAAATGATGAATTAACAAATATGTCTTTCACAAAAGTTATTACACTAAAACAGAATAATATGACAGTCATTTATTCAGTCTCATTACATAAAATTATGAATAAAATATTATAAAATCCCCATCATACTATAATCAACAATTGGAGTTCATTCCTAGAATTGAATTAGTTTACTCATTTATAAAAACCATCAATAATTTGCATTCAGTCAAAATCACATTCATGAAATAAAACCAAACAGTTTAACTTTAACGGCATCAATAACATAAGTTTATTCATTTCTGAAGGATAATACTTTCTATTGCCATATATTCAAATTCTTGAAAATAACAACCTTTTCTTGAAACGACTGAAAGAGAGTGATATGCGTAACTTTACCCTAATAATAAAAAAAAATAAAATTACAAATTCATAAATAATATGTAACATAGGAGAATTCAAGTTCTTCGAAAAATTTCTCAAGTTTTCGACTGCGGCAAACCTATACACGGATCAAAGAAAATGGTCATACTAAATTAAAAATTTTTGTCTTGATTTCAACATCACCAAGAATAATCAACAACACTTATAGTTCGTATAAATAAAAGACACACAATTTTTGGCTCCTCATGTAACATCACAACAACGTAAATTCAAATACAATCAATCACAAATCAATTTTGTCGATTCTGCGATACGTCAACCATATTCCACCTTTGGCCAATAAAACGAAAGACTTTGGATCAAACTCTAAGGGTTCTCTTGTGATATCGCCTACCTCGAAGTCGTAGTTCAACAGCAGGGCTGCCAATCCCACCTTTGTTTGCATCATTCCAAAACGAGTACCTGAAAAATCACAACAAACGTAATTAATTCCGGGAAAAAATTGATGAATAGGGCAGAAAATGGAATTATAGTGTTTCCCTCTTCATTTATGACTAGTCGGGAACCCAGACTAAGCAGACTGAGATATGAGAGCTCAGCTCTTCAATTTTTTTTCCTTCTTAGCATCGTAGTGAAGGTTTTTTTTAATCCTAGTTTTCTTTATTATCCCGTCACTTGGGAGGTTTATTGATGTGATGTATTTGGTAAGATATGCCCAGGCTCTCATTGTCAGTACCTTCCCCGGATAGTCTCAGAAGGACTTCATCGGTTAATCAATCCATCACAAGATGAAGAGGTGTGAGATCTGTTATGAGCTCCAATGCCCTATTTGGGCATGTTTTCATAGCTCCAGTGATGCAAACACAGGCTAACCTTCGTATTCTGTCAAGGTCTCTTCTCGTCCTGTTTCGACTTGCCTTGGCAAACCAGACTACTGCTCCATGAGCCATAATTGCTCACATAATCATGGCGTTCATCCATCGCAGTATTTTTGGGCTATATCCCTAAGTCTTACCAGCCAGGCTTCTGTACACTATCGAGACCGTTGAGGCGTTGAAGCTTATTCTACACAAGGTTGTTATCCCAGAAATCTGCCTTCAGAATTCCACATCATGATGTCCCCATTCAGAGAAAGGGATTACATATCCAGGAGTTTCCTTTTCCTGGTAGATGAGATTTTTTTGGCCTTGCTTGGGTTAATGTTCACGTTTTTCGATAATTCTGAGGTCCTCTTGCATTAAATTGCATTAGGTGTTCTCGATTTTTCCCATAACTATTAGGACATTATACATTCGAAGCAAAGCTCCGTAAGCCTTGGTAGTAGAGCATCTACTATTATGTTCCATAGAAGGGGAGATATTACTCCTCTTTGGGATGTTCCACGAGTGGCTTTAACCTAGATGGTTTGGTAACCAACCTGTCTATCAGCTTCTCTTGTCTGCAACATCTCATATATCCAATTTATTATGGTTGGGCCTAGCTACTCACATGAGTTTGTGTTCCATCAATAGGACGAAATTTATTCTATAAGTTGAAAATTCTACATTCCTTAATAATAATCCAAGTTCAATTGGCAACCCAGTCTAAATTTCCCCGATAATAAAATACATTCATGCTTCAGACTCTGTTTCGACCAAACTATTCGAGTTACTCACCAATACAAGCTCGAGGACCATCACCAAAAGGTAGGAACGTGTAAGGTTCGATCTCGTCCTTCTTCTCTTCCGAAAATCTTTCTGGGTCAAATTTGTCAGGATCTGGATAATATTCCGGGTCTCTCTGGATACACATCACAGGAATCATGAGCCTGACCCCCTTTTCCAGGACCGTATTTGTTCCTGGCACTCTATATTCTTTCGTGCAGATGCGGTTCAATATCGGTAAGGGCGGATATTTCCTAAGAGTCTCTGTAAAAAAGCCTTCATATGATGATTGCTTAAGGAAAAAAGGATTCAAGCTTAATGCTTGATGAACACAAGACCAATTCGGTGCTCTTGCACCTATCTATCGTGAAAATAGTCAGAATGAAAAATAAATCTGGAATAGTTAAAACTGTAAATGGTTTGTCTCTGACTACTATCATTGACTGTTTATAAAGAATATGTTTTGTGAGTTTCTAAAGAGAATGAGAAGATGTAAATCTCACCATTAATTACTTGCTCAACATATTGCAGCTCCATAGTTGCATCATAAGTGAGCTTTCCTTGGTGCTTCTCCAAAACACTTTTGATTTCTTTTCTAGTCTTCTCTTGAATCTCTCTATTCCTTGCCAGCTCGTACAGGAGGAATGTCAAAGTTGTTGACGATGTTTCAAAACCAGCCAAAAAGAAACCAAAAGCCTGTGCTGTAATTTCTTCCAGCGTTATCGAATTTCTATCCTCAGTAATCTGTTCGGCTTCCATCTTTTCGTCGTCCACTAGTTTTCCTCTGTTTTTCAATTCGATGAGCAGTTGCATGAAATCTTTTCTAGTGATATTGTTCTTCTCCCTGTATTCGACGGTATCCTTGACTACCCCTGAGAAAAACTCAGTCACTACATCCGGAGTAATTTTCACATTCAATTTCCTCATGAGGTTTGGCGTGAGGAAGGCGAAGACGTTCTTGATGTTTTCCCAGAATGACATTTCCAACAGGAATTTTCCTTTTTCCCGGAACTCGCTCTTGGGATTCTCCAAGCTATTGCAGTCGAGTCCGAAGGCACAGCTGCCTATTACGTCAGTTGTATATCTTCCTGCAAAAGAGATCTGTACAAATTTTTCCGCATCAATGATTTTTTTCCATTATTTTCAATGGAGGATGCTTATGAGGATGCAGGCGTCTATGCGGCAGGAATTGGGGCTGTAACCCAAAAATACTGCGATGGATGTACGTCATGATTGTAAGACCTATAGTCACATATGGGGCAGTAGCCTGGTTTGCTAAGGCAAGTCAGGCAAGTACGAGGAAAATGCTCGACAAAGTACAAAGGCTTCTGCGTGTGTATCACGGGAGCTATGAGAACGTGCCCAACCAGGGCACTTGAGATCATCACAGACCTCACACCTCTACATCTAGTGATTGATAGGGTAGCCCATGAGGCCATCCTCAGAGTATCTAGAGAAGGAGCAGGCAATGAGAGAGTCAGGTTTCAGAGAGCTTGGTCCTCTCTAAATGACTACACCTCATCTGCTAACCTTCCTAGTGATGTAATGATCAAGAAAGTAAGCACTGAGAAAAACTTCAGTACATTGCTAAGCAAAAGAGAGGATTGGGAAAGGGAATACACCAACTATAATCTCAAAGGAAATACAATAAAATGGTATACAGATGGATCCAAAACCGCTACAGGAGCTGGCGCTGGGATTTACGGGTCAAGTACCAAGTGTGCACTATCGTTAGGCTCCTGTACAAGCGTCCTTCAAACGGAAATACTCGCAATCGGAAGATGTCTAGATATAAATCTAGATAGAAACTATCAGAAGTGCGATATAGCTATTCATACAAATAGTCAAGCTGCTATTAAAGCACTGAGCTCTTACGTCATTGACTCAAAGCTGATTTGGGAGTGCCGAAACAAACTCAATGAGGTAGGCAAGAAGAATAAGGTCTTTTTAATCTGGGTTCCCGGTCATTTGGGAATCGTAGGAAACGAAGAGGCCAATACACTGGCCATAAAGAGCGCACAAACGCCACTCACTGGCCCAGAACCCTTCTGTGGTATAGGAAAATGCACCTGTAAGAAGGAGTTTATGCTGAAGGAAAAAACCGAAAGAGAAAAACTCTGGCGGAATCTCCCAGGGATGGATCACTCCAAAAAGTTCCTCCGGGACTTTGGAACTGCTAGATCCAAAAAATATCTGGATCTCAGTAAAAACCAACTTCACTTACTCACTGGCTTTCTCACAGGACATTGTCGCCTAAAGAAGCATCTGTTGAGAATGAGTTTATCGGACACTGATGAGTGTAGATTCTGTGGGGAGGAGGAAGAAACTCCTATTCACCTGGTTACGGAATGCTATGCCGTTGCAAGCCAAAGGAAAGAGTGCTTTGGACAAGAAACTTGTAGAAGTGGGGAGTTATCCTCCTTGAAGCCGTCCCAGATAATGGATTTCATCAAATCTCTGGAACTGGAGGGCGAGCTGTAGGAGGCGCGATGATAACAGCTCTGATAGGGGGCACAATAGACCTTGAGGTCGCAGTGAACTGTAACCCCTTTTCACTATAACTATATACATGAGGATGCTGAATGAAATAGACTCGAAACTGCTGGTGAAACCCTTTGAGGTAACTACTTTTGATTTCGAAACACCCTTCGCATGGGACAGGCAAAGTGCAGTTTTTTACTTTGAATCGAGATAGTCATATTAGTCATATTTAAAAATTGGTGTAACAAAATGGAAAACTTTAGAAACAGCCTCGAAATTTTCTAACTTTTGTGAAGCAGTGAATTCATCAAAACGAAAGCCATTCTCACCTAATATATCCTTGATATCTACTTGGTTTCCCATATCTGCATCCATCACTTTTCGTAAGCTTTTAGTACAATCGACCAATGTCTCAAACATCATCTTCATCTTCCCAGATGTAAAAGTAGGAGTTAATTTCTGCCTTAAAAGCTTCCATTTCTGGCCTTCCAAACTGAACAAGTGGGCGCTCAGGGGATCATTTTTTTCATTGACATACATACCCCTGTCGACGAAATGCTGAAAATCAACTTGCATAATTGATTTAATAAGGTCAATGTCCATCGGCATATAGATTGGGACCCACAGAAAGAATAAGCCGACTTGTTTAAGACCTTTAGCTCTATATCGCTTATAAATCTTCATGCAAGCGCCGGAAAATGTGTCATTCTGGAAAAAAACGTCTTTCATGCTACCCAAGAAGTATTGGTAATAGGATGTTTCCACGTTTTGTCTCTGCCAGTAGCTGTAGTTGCTCTTCAGCCAAAGCCATATCAGAAGGAAGATTGTTGCTATGAGAAGGGTGAAGGTGCTGATGACTTCCATTTTGCTGCAAATTGATATTCTTTATTATCTACACCAAATACAGTACAACCAGTATTTCTTTGAATTAAGTAATTGCATATTCTCTTCTGGACACTTTCCATTTTTTGGAATGTAAACTAATTTATTTATGATGGCTTTATCGGCCGGATTCAATTACAAATCTGTAACAGCCGTTCAAATTCATTTTTGAGTTCCTACTTTATAATTCATTCAGAAATTGAGGGGGGCAATAAACAAAAAAACGGATCAATACACATTCTGGAAAATATTATTTCGCATGTATACTGAAAATTTCATACATTTATCCCGAAAATTGACGGAAATATCATGGAAATAGAAAAGTTTGTCCAGATTTTCATGAAATCAGCTCACCAGGTTTTTTTCCTGATATACGAAAAAAATCAGAAAAGCAAGTAAAACACATTCTAGAGAAATGATTAAGCTTTAATTTAGAAAAAAAAATTGTTGGTCTACGCCGCATAAGAACTGAGATATCATGGAAATAAAAAGCCCAATTTTTAAAGGGAGCTCGCGAGCTCGGACGTGTACCAGGTCCCCTTAAGGAATCTCCCCTTTTCGTTTCTACGTTCAATTCAGGTCATTTAGGAGGACCCTGTATACTGCAGTTGAAATAGAGGAAAATACTCATCTCTTTTCAGAACATAGATTGTTTATTTCTTGAGAAACCTAGGAGGGCCAAGACTTTCGACGATGTGTGTAGCTCTCGTTTAAGTGGAACGAGCGTTCAAAAATGGTGACCTGGGACGTCAATTGCTTGACGAAGGAAATATTCAGATTAAAATCGGAAATAAATAACTTGTCATGTCGATAAATTCTTTTTCGGTCCATTGTTAATCCAATATTGATCACTCAATGGATGATGAAACTCTTAATAGAAACCCAAGGTCATGATAGAAGATAGAAATTCTATCTTCTTTCTGTATTCTATCATAGAATACAGAAAGAAGGTGATTCTGCAATCATAACAAACTATAATAAAAAAACAAGTTCCCCAACTCACCTGAAATAATTTCGATCGTTAAAATAACTCTCACTTGTAAAACATAATAAACGCGATATCGCTAAATAACTTATGGTAAGAAAGTATGCAAATAAAAGAATACCACAAATTTAATGGCCTCTTTCCTCAATGAAATCTGATTTTCTAGATTTCATTCGATTAATAAAAAGCACAATGCAATTGGAAGAAATTCATCCAGGAGGTCAAGTGTAAATTATGCCCAGAACATAAAATATCTCAAGTTTGAACTAACTACCTGCCCGCAACATGATGTAATAGAAAGTCCAACAAAACTAATTGAATCTAGTAGTTGCTTATGAGCAGTTGGATTTCATTATTTGTTTGTCCTTGGCGGAGATTCTATTTCTACGCATATTGCAATTATATGGAGTGGATAGATTAATTAAATAATAGACTAATGGATTGCTGGATAATTGGTGCATCGATTGTAAAGTATACAGTATAGGTATGAAATTGATTTAAAACATAGGAGTGAATTCGGACACTCATATTTTGGCTGAGAATCAAATAATAGCATTTGAGTCTATTAAATAAATAATTCGCACATCTTCAAATTAATATATTATGAGAAAACACAATATTTTCAAAATATTCGATAATCAATTAAGGGACGGGCCTAAGGAGAGGATGGGGGGGGACGATCCTCCCAATGTTGAACAGAGTTGGCAAATTTTAAAAGCAGTTGGAATATTTTCGAAGCTGTTGAAAAATTTTCGAAGCAGTTGGAAAAATTCTAATTGAGTTGGAAATTGTACCAATTCTTGTTAGAGTATATTCAGGGTATTTGGCAGATTTGGTCCAATGTGCAATGTGTATAACCATCAATAAATGGTATTTATCACGATATTGCTACCAAGTGTTTGAAAAAATGAAAAATTTTTTACGTTATCTAATTATTTTCTGATTGTTCAAAATTCATATTTTTTGTTTTATTATACCACAAAGTTTCCTACTGGAATGGGCTTTCCGGGTCGGTTACAAAGAAGAACCGATCTATGATTTTACCCACTTTTTTTCTGTGGTTCATCGAGAATCCCGGAAACATCCTTTTTCTACCTGATCAGTGCAAATTCACCCGCTGCCACGTCGCAACCTCGATAGGCCAAAGTTCGAATATACTCTAGTTTTCTTCCCAAAGTTGGACCTCGTTACATTCGTACCTAAAAGTGTATTCGTCAAGTGAGATAAGGACTCAAGTGAGATAAGGTACAACACCTACGAAAGCAGACAGAAGCAGATACGTAACTTTTAAATCTGAACAACCGTAAGTACCATTTCCTACAGTGTTTACTTTGTGGTATTTATTTCTCTTTTATACATCCATTTTTTAATTCTCGTGGCGACAAGAACTGGCACGCCAGTCCATTTCTTCTCTCCAAGAGAGCTCCTGTATTTTATTCACTAATAATCATTCAAATTTCGACAGAGTGACTCGAGGAAAAGCGTTAGCTCTCTACAAAAGTACCTATGTTAAACTTCGATTTTATTTGTTGTCTTTTTTTGTGGAGTCAATTTTTTTCAAGCTCATAACAGTTACCAAATCACTAGAGAATCCTGATTTCAATATAATAGATGCAATAGCGAAAATAAATGGGACTAAGGAAAAAATCTTGAATCAAATTCGATCTGGCAATGAAATTGATTGAAGCGCAAAAATTTTCTCAAAAAAATTAGTTTTGAATCCTGATCCATACATACATATAAGTAAAATGCTATTTCTGTGGGAAATCCCAAGAGAGGATCCACAATTATCTTTTTTTGTGTAAATATATAGGTACCTATTAGTGATGTAACGAATGTCATTTTTTAAACATTCGCGAATGCGAATGCGAAGGCAAATGTCTGCTACTGACATTCGCGAATGCGATTGCGAATGCGAATGTAGAATTTGGCGCGCGTTCCGTTTGTATTTTGTTCCGAGAATTGGCGAGTTGATACGAACTCATCCGACTGAAGTCTCATTCCGCTCGCGCCGGTCTTTTCGTAAACAAAACAAGTGAAATTTGAGGTTGAAGTTTGAATAGTTATTTATTTATCAACATGAATAAATCAACTGTTAGTGAAATATGGACATTTTTTTCTCATATTCAAATTCGCAAAACATTCGCAGTAATTTTGCGGATGCGAATGCGAATACGAATATCCAAACATATGCGAATATCCGCGAATACGAATGCGAATGCGAATATTCGTTACAACTCTAGTACCTATACTCTAAACTATGTATAGATATATAATATTTTACCTTAGTACCTTTTTTTGGGTGGTAGAAGTTGAAAATGTGTATTGTTTTTGAAGACCCAAACAAAAATTTTAATTGCACCTGATTAATTATAAGTATAAGCCTTATTTGTCTTATTGTGATACATCTTCCATTTTCACGTAAGTATTTTTTTCAGTACACTTGAATAAATCATTTATTTTTCTTCGGAATTGAACTTAAAAATCGAAACATACAAATGATAACAGATGCTGTGTAATCCTGTAGAGTGTGGAGTGTGTTAATCTGGTAATGCAGAATTAAAAAACTACACTACTTGCACCATTGGTAGAGGAAAGTCACCAAATATGAAAAAGTATCCTAATATGGAATACCTTCATTTCTCCAAGAATAAATAATAATAAATAAAATAGAAAGAAATAAGACACAAATCATTTCCCATTATAAATAATGAAAAATGAAATGTGAATACGAACTAGGTCTCCGATTCTCTCCGATTCACATTTCATTTTTCATTATTTATAATGGGAAATGATTTGTGTCTTATTTCTTTCAATTGTATGGGTAGCTGCCTTCTCAGCTCGATGATTTTATTTCATCTTTTTCCTTTAATAAATAAAATAAATGATAATAATAAACGGAATATTCGACCATCTTCTGTTTCATTCGGTCTACTAACTATCGCACTCACACCATCGAGTCAGTTGTGCAAACGCTTAACGTGTGGCAGCACAAGAAACTGAGTAATCATATAGCAGAATAACTTTCGCCATTCACCGTTACTGCATAACCTTCTTTGTTTTCGAAGAAAAACGGTCCAATTTTTTCTCTAGACCATAGTGCACACCATTACTCCCATCTGTCAACTTTCGATCGGTCACTTCGTAATCGTATGACATTAGGATTTTTCAAAAATCTAGATTTTTCTACCAGAAAAGACCTCTGTTTCACTCTCAGTATAACGCCCAGTATAAAAGAATCAATAAATAAGAAAGATAGTAGATCATCGCATCTTATCTTCGAGTCTCACCTCTGACCTGTCCAGCTTGCCAAGAAATTCGTAAATATTTGATAAGACACAATTTTGCAGCCCATGAATTTGATTAAGTCTTCCGAATTGAATCTTTCAAAGCCTTCACAATGTTCGTGGCACGTTTCGTGAAAAAAAGGTTGTCCAGAACTCATTTGAGACAATTTCAACGAAGAAATTTAGTGAACAATATCGCCAGCGACTTTGTGGTCAATTCTGGTCAACCGGATCTTCAAATACCGGATGTAACTCTCCCAGAATTTCTGACGGGTTATCAGAATAAATTCGAGAATTTCGTAGCAATAGTGAGTATTCATATCATCATCTTACTTTAGCCAAAATGATTTCGAGAGAAATTTCTACTAGCACTCAAACATCAATTGTTGTTCATTAGGTAGAATGTTCACTTTTTCATAGATCGTTACTTGATAACTTTGTTCTATTCAAAGATCATAGATTTCGATAGTTTTCGATGACCTTTTACTTTTGATCTCGGTAATTACTTCTTTTTTAGCAAACAAAATCTTGTGTCCATTCATCAAGGCATGTTTAGCGACTGTAAACTTCTCTCCTTGATACCGTCCTTTTAGTAGTCCCAATGTACACTACACTTTCCCACAGTCGCAAGGTATTCTGCGAATATCAGCTTGAGAAAGTGGATCAATTAGATCTTTGGCAAAACTTATGAGAACGTCATATAAAAAAATATGTCTTCAAGACTTCTCAATCAATTGTTTTACAGGAATGTGCGGAAACAAAAAGGAAGTACACCTTCGGAGAGCTGAGGAACAAGAGTTCTTCATTCAGCAAGTCGTTGAGGAAACATTTGAAACTCAAAGATGGCGATATAATTGCTGTAGTCCTAAGAAATGTTCCAGAATATCCGATAGTAAATCTGGGAATTATGAAGGCTCATCTTATCGTTACTCCTGTCAGTCCAGCATTCACACCAGGTGATGAAAAAAAGATCTGATAACAGATCTTGTTCGAACATTCCATTCTTCTCATGAATGATAAACTGGCCTTTTCTCATTATTTAACACAATGCTCATTTTAATAGATATCGGTTTCACTAAGATTTCAACATTTAAAGAAAATAAAAATAAACCTTTGGATTCCAGATGAAATAGCAAGACAGATTATAGATTCTGGAGCTAAAGTTGTAGTTACAGAAGTAGCGATTCATCCGAATGTCAAGAAAGCCCTTGAAATAGCAAGGAAAAACCTACCAACGATTGTGGTCAAGACTGAGGTGAGGGCTTATTATTGAACTTCTATTCGAGGTACAATCGACTCATCAATTCAGCACTTGCCTTACCCATTTGCAGAGGGATCAACACATTCCAGAAAACACGATCAACTTCCACGAATTTGTGGATACTGAAGTAGATTACCCAGAGGTAATCTTAGGCAAACCTAATGAAGTAGTTCTCATGCCTTACTCGAGTGGAACCACCGGCCTACCCAAAGGTGTTGAACTTACACATAAAAACATCATATCGAATGTCTTGCAAACTTACTTCTGTGATAGTGATTACCAAAAAGAAGCATCAGGTACGTGAATGCAACAATAGTTTTCAATGGCGTTTAAGCATTTTTATTCATTTCTTTACCACTGGGTTAAATTAAGGCTTACATTATCCAATACCTTTTCATTTTTTCTCACAGAAACCTACCAAGAGACACTACCCAACATTCTTCCCTACTACCATATTTTCGGACAAGCTATCATCCATGGACTGAGTTTGGTCGGAGGCAAAATAATAACGATGCCAAACTTCTCACCAGAATTGTTCATTAAGACTCTGGCAGTTAATAAGAGCACAGTATTGTATATAGTTCCTCCTCTAGGTGAGTGCAATCATATCTTCAAGTTCTATTCTAAGAAACTGATTACGTTAATTTTCTTCATAGTGCTGATGTTAACATACCACGAGGCAGTGAAGAAAGAATATCTGCAATATGTGAACGCCATCTTGAGTGGAGGGGCTCCATTTGCTGCTTCAGATGAGAAAGCCTTCATAAAGAAATTCGGAGATAAAATTTACTTCTTGCAAGGTGGGTTAAAATGCAGAGCAGGGTTACAGTGTGTTGCAACCTTGAAGTCTATGTTGTCTCCCCTCAGAACTGTCTTCACAGTTATACCATTTACAGCTCGCCCTCCAGTTCCTCCAGTAACTCTTATCCAAAGCATTGTTCTTGAGTTTCTTCCTTCTTCTCGAACAATCTGCACTTGTTGGTTTCCGCTAGAACCATGTGCTTCCTGAGGTGCCCTAGCAGGTGTAGCATATTTTCGAAGATTCAGATACTTTTTATATCTCGTTTGAAATGATCCAGCCCTGGAAATTTCTGCCAGGGGGTTTCTCTTTCGGTTTCCTCCTTCTGTAGGTGCATATTTAGATACCACAAAAAGGTTCTGGGTCAGTGAAATGAGTTCGTGCTCCATTTTTGGCAAGAGTAATGATCTCCTCGTTTCCTTGGGTTCCTGATTGACCATAATACAAACTAAAACGATACTGTTTTTCTTAGCACTCTCATATTTTCTGCGAACTCATCACATTAAGATCTCAGTGCTTTGAAAGCAGCATGTCTGTCTGATGGATAGCTATATAAAATCCCTGATAGTTTGTTCCTAGATTCATCTTCATGCATCTTTTAATTGCAATGTTTTAAGACTATCCCTTGTAATCTTCATCAGATGAGGAAGAGTCTCCTCTTTTTCCTTCTGCAGGAGTAGGTACTGGAATCATTCTATCTATTCCTATTGCCTGAAAGGTGTTTATGGTCAATTGTAGTCGTTGCTAAGTCAAAGTTCTAGTAATATTCTAATCGTCTTCAAAAGCGGCCTTGAATCCTACTGGCAAATTACGTGGTATTCAGCGAAATGATATTTCATGAATCTTAGCAAGCATTATCATGTTAATTCCCATTCTGACTATTATACAGGTTACGGCATGACAGAGTCTGCATGTGCAGCTACTAATTTATACCCCAGCATAATGGAAAAAGTTGAATCCTACAGAGGCTCCATAGGAAGACCAGTACCAAACTCTTTCATGAAAATTATCGATCCAGAGGACCCCAACCGCAAGCCTCTTGGTCCAAATACCACAGGAGAAATCCTTATCAAAGGTCCACAAGTTATGAAGTCATATCACAATTTACCTGAAGAAACCAAAAACACGATAACAGAAGACGGTTGGTTGAAATCAGGAGATTTGGGATACTACAACAATGATGGCTTCTTTTTCGTCACTGATAGGTTGAAGGAACTGATAAAAGTTAAAGGGAACCAAGTTGCTCCAGCTGAATTAGAAGGTGTTATCCGGTCTTATCCTGGAGTTGAAGATGCTGCAGTTATAGGTATTCCCCACGAGACCTCTGGTGAAGTTCCTAGAGCTTATGTTGTGGCAGATCAAGGGTTGAATGTGGATGAACTGAACAAGTTCATAAACGAAAAAGTGGCGAGGTATAAACAATTGAAAGGGGGAATTGCATTGGTGAAATCTATTCCAAAGAATCCTTCTGGAAAAATTTTAAGGAAAGAACTTAAAGAAGCATACTTGAAAGAAACTGCATAAGTGAAGATTGTTGTTTATTTACGAACTGTCATTAAAACGAAAAATCACTATATCTGGATCTTATTTCTCAAAAATATCTATCCTTTTGTCTGGGGAAAAACAAATGATTTTAGATTTCTTTTGACTTCTCTTTGCACACACAAATTTTGCGAAGTTTGTAAATGTAATCCTTCTGTCAAGTCCCTATTATCCTGAAAACAGTTCGAGGCAAATCACATCTATTTTCAATGATGAAATCAAGACATCAGATCGATTATTTCCAAACGTATGATAACAATGTAATTTTTCGACTGACAGGATCATCGAAAAGTTCTATTTCTCCATCTAGGAGGAGAAATAGCTGCGATGGCTCACTTTTCCCGGAAAAGTGTTGTTCTGCAAAAGATGAATTTTGCAAGACTACCGTAACTAGGCAAATGTTCAATTTTTCACTCAATTATAACGATCGTGAAGGTCTATCCAAATGTCTTCCTCTAAACTCATGCTCGCCGCATGAAAAGTGACACTCCTTATGGAACAACATATACATGTAGGATTTCATTCCCATCGATTGTATATAGTTGTTAACTTTCTCTCATGTTTCTGAATTTCTTGTGTGGGACGCTTTATATTGTCCCAAAGATAAGCGTGACACTTTTGGATTTGCGTTTGATGATGTCCATACGTAAGCTTTTCGAGTCCCGGATGTGAAACATTTATCTTATAATTGAAAAGAATCCATGAGTGCAATATGAGATCCAGCAGTTGTACCATTTCTTAGAATAAGATAAATGGACCAATTTAGGCTCAAGCGTTTCTTGGTAGCTTATCATCCCATGTGGCTTGAGGCCACCTAGGATAATTTATGATGCTTGAAGAATCACTCGGCTTTTGCTTATTTCATTGGCTTAAGTAGTACAAGAAGTAACACCTTTTTTCTCAAATGCAAATTGTGGGCGGAACCGAGAATTAACGTTAAGGGCATAATTGGGGTAGTTAGTGCGTTTGTGGATTGTTAGTCGGGAAGTCGGTAGAAAGTAATGACGGAGGTATTAATTGCCGTTAGAGACGGAATTAGATCTTGAAGACGTTATAAGATCAATTCACTTGTTCGGCATAAAGACGTTTTCTATCTCGCGAAGTTGTCTGAACGTGTGCCTGTCTAGACCTATAATCTACAAGTGTAGATAATTGTGTAAGGACTGTAAATAAAGTGTATATAGACAGTTTGACTTCTATTGGTTTTTGAGAGAACTGCAGGAAGACGACAGACGTAAAATATAGGTTTGGCAATTGTGATTTTCATTCAGTTTCGTTCAATAATTCGGGATTTTTTTTTCGTGCTGTGTTTTTTCCACTACTTATATGAATATCTTTATGTTCGACTGCTTCATAAACACTTGATTCATGAATTCGTTTAGCGTCCATAATTGACTACTTTATTGGACACCATTTTATTGGACTTAACTGTCACAGTCTTCTCTCGATTTTGCAATTTTCTTCGTTTCACACCACTTGTTATAGGCCGCATACAAATTTTCATAAGCACTTTTAGTGAGTAGAAGAGATTCTTTGGCACTTGCTGCTAAATTTTTCACGCTTTCCTCTCCTGAACTATCCATTTTTTGGATTATTATGACGTTTGTCACAGAATTAACGAAGTAATCAACTTTGTTCAGTGAGGTTGCTAAGGTCGCTGATGGTTACTAAGTTAAGAAATGCAAAAGCACACTTAATGTTTTCTTGAAATAAAGCGACGAATATATTAATTGCCATTCCAGAAATTAAAATTTTTGCATTGCAATCAAACATAAAGCTTTGTATGCAACTCGTACATAATTAGGCTTATGGACTTGCCCAAATTATTGACCTCGCTCGCTTTGCTCGCTCTGCGCTCTGCCATAAACTTTTGGACTCGTCCATAATGACCTTAGATATTCATGTACTCGTTACATAAATAGCTGTTATTTTCGAATGCCTCATAAACATTTATGAATTCGTTTAGTGTCCATAATTGACTACTTTGTTGGACACCACTTTATTGGACTCAACTGTCACAGTCTTCTCTCGATTTTGCAATTTTTTTCGTTACACACCACTCGTTATAGGCCGCATACAAATTTTCATATGCAATTTCAGTGGGTAAGAGAGATTCTTTGGCGCTTGCGGCTAAATTTTCTACGCTTTCCTCTCCCGAACTATCCATTTTTTGGATTATTATGACGTTTGTCACAAAATTAACGAAGTAAACAACTTTGTTCAGTGAGGTTTCTGATGGTTACTTAGGTAAGAAAAGCAAAAGCTCACTTAATTTTTTCTGTAATAAAGCAACGAATATTTTAATTGCCATTTCCGAGAATAAAGAGTCAAACATAAAGCTTTGTATGCAACTCGTACATAATTAGGCTTATGGACTTGGCCAATTTATTGGCCTCGCTCGCTTTGCTCGCTATGCCATAAACTTTTGGACTCGTCCATAAAGACCTAATTTATGTACTTGTTACACAAATAGCTATTTTAATATTACAGCGGTTGAAGGGAGATTATCATTTATAATTTAATGGATTCATTATTTGAATCAACGCATTGACCAAAAATTCGAAATACCTCCTCATGGTTAGTACTACCATAGGCCAGCAGATCTACCTTATAAGTATCTTTATCGGGTGATTTTATAGGCGAAAAGCCAAAGTTTGATAAATCTTCCTGAAGAAATGGGGAGAATATGAATACCAAGCTATTTTGCATTGACATTCCTCTTTCGATCCGTATATTTACATCACGGCCAGGATATCTGTGAAAAAGTTTTATCGAGTTCAAAATGGCCCTTTTTGTCGAATTTTTTTTCGATTTTCGCGAATTAAAAAAAAATAATTCTACTTCGCCTAGAGAAGCGAAATTCTACCCAAACATGAATAAATTATTCCTCTTTCAGACCGTATAAAAAAAAGTAGGCAAGTTGACCGAAAAAAAGAAGGCTTATTTTTAGGTATTGCCCAAGATCTCCATGCTATTAACTTAGTTTTTAATTTTCTTGTTCTGTGACTTCAAAATAGAAGCTTGTGAGAAGAAGAGCGTAAGCAAGTTCAGTTACCACTCAAGTCGATTCCGAAGAGAGAGACAAACTTGCTCAGGTTACGAAGGTTATGAAGACAAACTTCGATCACCTAAAGATGAGATCTGTACGAAGTTATAGGGCGGTGGAATTCTGCAATGTAAATCTGCAGCTCGCATTGCTAAAATCGCGAGAACAACAGCTATGGAGTTAGCTGAGAAATAGATTTAACCATTTCGTTGAAAATTAATCAATTAGGAAACGTTTCACCATGGTAATAATTCAGATCCACCATCTTTGCAGTCATACATTTAATCCATTACCCCTTCAGAATATCCACGCGAATCACTGTCAAAACCTCTGTTCCCTAAACATCTCGAGCTGACAATTAACGACCTACTTTCATCGCTTAACCCTTCGAAGTCCCAATAACCACAATAAAACCGTCGGTGTGAAACAGAGCCGCCTAATATATTCTACAGCATGCTCCAGTCGGCTCTCATTTACGAGCAACCTTTGCGAGATTTATGAACGAGCCAAAATAGTGATTGATGACGGGTTGACCTGGAATAGGCAAAGCCGAGGAGCTACCACCGTCTGAGAGCCCACATCGGAGCCCACTTGAAAGATTAACTTTTCGATCAATCCGTCTTCTACCCGTGTCTTTTCATTGAAATGTTCAACGTTGGCTGGGAGTCGCAGGTCGCCGGGATATTAATTGGGTTATTTTGTTGGATCACCTGATTTGATAGCTGGGAGGTCGGGAAACTTCTGAGATAATCCTGGCAGTGTCGGAGTGGGACGCCGGGCAACCCTGCGAATGCCCGGGTGGCAGCAGAAATTTACAAAACCGATTCGAATCTCGAGAAATTTTCAAAAAGAAAAAACCGATGGAAACTTGGCGCTTCTCCGTCTACGACAGTAACAGCTGTTGCGTCTGACTTATCTATTGTCCACAAGAGCTGTCGCCTTTCAAAATGTTGTATAGATAAATTCATTTCAACCATAAGGGGATCGATTACTTGTACTGCAATATCTGTTCATTCTCGTTCTTTGCATAAAAATACCCCTCAGACGGATATATGGGACATGGATTGAAAAGGTTCTCAACCCAAGAATTTAGGTCAAGTTTGGGAGAATCATCTGGTTTTTTGAGACAATAACCATGCCCGGTGAAACCTCATTCAGTTTCTCCGTATGAGCTCATGAAATTAAATAAACTGCTCCACAAGAGTTAGGGATATCGTATCCAATCGTTTTTAAAAGTATGTAATCTTCGAGAAAATCGCTGTAAAACCATTTAAAACTCAATAACAACTTGAATCGATCCAATAAAAATCAGTATGAGACATTTCGTCAATCTGGTCGCCTTTTTTCAGAAGTTTGGTTCTTTGCATATGCTTCATGAATGTTCAGAATGAGTTTATCAACGGCTTCGATTTGTAACGAGTTTTCTGAAAATGCCCAGACGTAAATTAACTAACGCTGAGGCTAATAGGGCTATCGGAATTCTACAGGGTGGCCTAACCCAGGTTGTTGTAGCGAAAAAGCTCCAAGTCAGCCCAAGTGTGATATCTCGACTTTGGAATAGGTTCAGGGAGACAGGTTCCGTGTTGGAAAGACCAAGGCTTGGCGAGAAGAAACCCTACATCTACGTGTAGAATGTTACGGAATACTCTTCAAAATGCAGAACGATCAATGGCGTAGTGTCCTTTTCACTGATGAATCCAGATACGGACGATTTTCAGATCCTCGAAGAATAAGGGTATGGGCAATTCCACGCATACCCCGTAATCGCCGCTATGTCCAAGAAGTCCATCCATTCCGAGGGGGTAGTGTTATGGTATGGGCTGGGATATGTTTCAACGGGCGCACAGATCTACACGTTTTTCCTGGGAATATGACCGCCTTACTATACAGGGTGTAACTGAATAAGTGTAAAACATTTAAGGAGGTGATTCCTCATCGAAAAAAAGATAGGATCTTTCATATAAAGAAACTTCATTGGAGCATCCCTTGTTAAGATACAGCTCAATGCGCCGACGTCTAGACGCATGCGTAATGTTTGAAGGTAGACATATTGAACATTCACTATGATTTCTACATGTTGTGTGTTTTGTTATTAATAACTTAGTTTTGTTTATTACCCTTTAATCGTTTAATGCAGGTACTAACTACAGAATAACAATAAATCCAGTTCGCATTTATGACGATGTATCTCTGTAGTTGTTCGTAAAATAATGTTTTGCTGCTTACTAGTTTATTTTGGGCAAAAAACCCAAGAGACACTTTTTGTTTAGAATGGAACAGGCTATCGGAAATAAATTTTTAAATGGTAAACAAATAATAAGACAAAAAGTTACATTGGAAATAAATTTTAGGGGTTGCGTTTTTCACCCCTTACAACCATGGGGTAAACCAAATAAATTACTGGCTAAGTGTCTTTTTGGTAGTACAAAACGTCAGGTTAATTTCAATATTGTAACTTTTTCAGTGCTTGTGAAAAAAATTGTTATACAAATTTTATGTACCCCCTTTAAGGGGCTGTATTTTAACAAGGGATGCTCCAATGAAGTTTCTTTATATGAAAGATCCTATCTTTTTTTCGATGAGGAATCACCTCCTTAAATGTTTTACACTTATTCAGTTACACCCTGTATAGGGAGCATGTCATTGACAATGTTGTGCCAAATTTTCACGCGGCTATTGATAAAACTATTCAATTTCTAGACGATAACGCTAGACCGCACCGTGCAGTCATAGTTGAGAATGCGCGCGAGGAGCTTGGTATTCCACATTTACCAATACCTCCGCACTCACCAGATTTGAATTGCATAGAACATGCATGGGATATACTCCAAACGAGATTAGATAATCATTAACCTTCCCCAGAATCCTTAAAGGATCTGAGGGAGCTTCTGTCCCGTTTATGGAACCAAATTCCTCATGAAATGTTCAACAGACAACAACCTCGTGTGTAGTATGCAAAGAAGATGTCAAGCTGTTATTGATGCCCGTGAGCCCATGGAGGCTATACATTGTATTGATAGTCTCAGAATGCTTGAATTCTCTGGGAATAAAATTTCGTTATTTTACTCGATTTTTCTTAACCACCCTGTATACGCTGCAGACCTACAGGCTCAAATTAATTTGCAACTTGAAATCATATTGATATGAATTTTCATCAAAAAATCTTATTTTAAATAATTTTTTTTGCAATTTAAGTCAATATCCCTAACTCATGTGGAGCAGTTTATATGGTGACGTTTTTATTGCAGTTCAAGTTGCGTTATGGAACACATGGACCATGGCAGGCATCGAATACCAAATTGTCCAAGGTTTCTCTCATCGCTCTGTAGATTCGAGAAATGGGTTGTTATTCCCGCTATAGTCAGAAATGGCAAATGCTTGGCTTAGCGAGGCGTTTTTCGATTCTGACACCCAATCAATTGTTGATCTTTCCCAATTTTACTCAGGAAAATGAACCTCCCTTATTTTCCAGCTTGCTCAAAAACCCTATGTTATAGAGACAAGCAATCAGTGTAAGTAATTATACGGTGTGTTGTGAATCACAACAACACTTTGCTCCCCTGATATACATCTTCATATAGAAGGTACATTTCATAATTTTTCCTTGCTATACATCTTCATATAGAAGGTAGAGTTCATAAGTGAATACATAATACTTGTAAAATCGTTTCGTGCTTGTTTCCTAAGTTGAGGTAACAGAATAATTTATTGTTTGTTGAGACTGCGTTCAAATTTCAGCACTTCCTCATCCTCTTCGTATTATTATTATTATTATAGGTTGTTTGGCTGTATGAAACTCTGTAAATAAGCCTAATTTTTCTCATGTGTATTTTATTATTCAACATTGATTGAAATATAAGCTCTCTCATCCCTCTCCCTGGAGAATTATTAAAGACAACTATGTAAACCAACCTTTTCGATATATGAATCATGCCCATATAAAATGAAATCTACTAATTTCCCCTAAAGCAAGATCCTCTAACCGCGTACGTCCTCATTTACCGATAAGAAGACGTAGAAGCA
This sequence comes from Adalia bipunctata, assembly GCA_910592335.1. Classification (NCBI taxonomy): domain Eukaryota; kingdom Metazoa; phylum Arthropoda; class Insecta; order Coleoptera; family Coccinellidae; genus Adalia; species Adalia bipunctata. The sequence goes on along the minus strand of OU342954.1, from coordinate 16,953,973 downwards.
TCCGAGAAGTCGAAGCAAATAGATCACCGAAATCTAAATTATCCCCCAACCTATCGGCCGCCCCTCGTCCCAGTTTCGATCGAATTAAGCGATAAAACAAGATTCATTGAATCCTGCTCGAAAACCAACCGATGCGTCGCAAATTCAATCATGGCAAGCAACCGACCGTCCTCTGGGACCAGAAAAAATAGGACAGACTCCGTCGATTTCACGGCTTATTCGGGAGAAGCGACCGCGGAACAATATTTATCCGAAAATAACACCGCGCGGCGTTTTTTCCGGTCAGGCCGTCCGATTGAAAAATCGCACGTAACGGAAAAAAGCGCTCAAAGGGTGCAGAATCTGTGAGATTCAATAAGCTCCAATTGAACGATCAAAGTCCATAATTTCCGATAAGGTGGGACGGATTATTCCTGGCTCGTCTCACATCAAAGTTCCTAATGGAACCCAAGCCCCTGGAAAATATCTCCCAGAAGCGTCAAATCTCGCGTGGTTCACGCACCAAGGGTTCCGTCGTGCCCATAAGGACGCTGACGCTCGCATCATTTGTATGCCACGTAAAGCTTTCGCCGGTGCGACACGCGTGTCTTCAGTTCACGGTACATGTGTTCAAGCCGATCGTTAGGGCATGTTGCCTCATCCTACTTTGTGTGCTTATGCTGTTTGTTCAGCTCCAATGGATGCTAATAAAGGGTGTTAAGCCTTTTTTGCGCTAGAATAGCGATGTTGGGGATTGCGGTCAAGCTCTATTGTTGCATAAGTTTATTAGGTTTGAATACACAATTTCGCTTTCGCATCGATGAGGAGGGGTAGTGGGGGGTTTGCACGAGAGGGGGAATTATGACTTGAAGCGCTCAAATCGAATACGTTGTAAAAAACAACCCCTCTGACGATTTGACGGAAGAGCGGCTTTCCACCAATCAAGGGTGTTATTACTTAAAGAAAAGAAAAGATGTTATTTGAAATTTTGAAGGTCTTTCTCCAGAAGGGAGGAAGTGTGGGATCGGCCCAACGCACTAGGGTCGGGACTTAGTGTTTAAAAATATTTTCTAGGGATAGGGATGATAAATGAAACCTTTTAGATTCAATTTAAGACGTATATTAGGTCCAAATCAAACTAAACAATTTTACATTCGTTACGTATAATTCAACGATCTAAATTATCGAAAATACTCGAATATTTCTTGAATCAAATGCAGTTAATCACACCAAATCAAATTATTTCATCAACTTTTTAAATCACTAAAAAAATCTAATCATTGCAATCAAATCAAGCATCAGTGTGAATTCCGATTATAAAGTGAAATCGCACAGGGGTTTGTCAAAATAACCCCAAAATCATAAACATGGGATGATCTCAAAATAATTCCAATTAAACCTTCAGATAAACAATGGGAATCTCAAAAATAATTTCCCCATAAACGTTCAAATAAACAATGGAAATCTAAAAAAAATTATTTCCACATAAACTTCCAAATACTCAGGGTGATTACAAAAAAAATACACTTTGAAAATAAAGAAAATACGACTTGTGGTAGATTTCAGGACTCTGGACTATAAAAGATATAATTATGGGCTTACATGCAGCTTCCTACCAATACTCAATATAAGCTAAGCATAAACAAAAGTATCTGACCTTTTTCCTGTACCAAAAATCCTAAGGATGGTGATTGATGAATCTTTCCTGAAACAGACAAAAAACACAAAAACACGTCACTCTCACGCTTCGCAGATTAATCTCACTCCCGAACCCGATTATACCGGCGAAACACGATCTAAAATAATTCTCAGTAATCTCAGAGATCTTATAATTTCGACTTAAACACTCTTTTTGTCCCCGTTTGAGACTGACCTTTGCCAGATTAAACCAAAACCTATGAGTTACCCTAGCACCGTCTTCCAAATAACTGAAACTAAATTAATTCTTAGAACCTCCTTAAAACCGTACCAAAAACATACCACACGAGTCAACTGAGAATCTTCCCGTTTAAGACTTCTGTATTTACTCCTCAACTTCCAAATCAACCTTAATTGTTTTCGCCTCCACTTTGAGACCGTACTTCTAATCACTACCCTAAAACCGTACTACCCTAGTTTCCGAACCATATTCGCGAGCACTGGCAACCTTCCCGGTTAAGGTTCCCCCAGTCACTTCCCTTTTTGTCTCCCGAGCAAATTGAAGATTTCCCCTCTTCATTTCCTCCAAAAACCAATTAAATTAAAGCTTTTCCTCCGTCGATGCTTCAAAACCAATCAAACCAAACTTCTTCCATCTTCGTTTTCATGAACCAATCAAATTGAAGATTTTTCTGCTTCCCTTCTTCTTAAGATAATGCAGTTTCCCATGCAACGATTTGGAAATCCTACGTGGCAATTCTCAACAGTCCCTGCTTCGAATTTTATTCCTGCTGTAGTATGCAGTTAAGGCAACCGATTTCGTGGGACAATTTTCTCTTATGGTTTAGGTCTTGAACCGAAAATCAACAATTTCTATCGTTAACGTCTCGTGTGGGCTTGATAAACGATTCAATAATTTACTGGCACAGGGATATCAAATTTCAGAAGTTGAAGTTGATAATACCGGTTAAAAATTACAGAAGAGAAAACGATCAAGTCCCAATTTTCAAGACATATCTATTCTATCATTTCAAAATTATCTCTCCTATTACAACGTCTTTTGTTTGCGAGCTTCGATATGTTTCGCTGGTCAAAGCATAACATCCTTTGATACTTTTGCATAACGATCATCGACATTCACTGTTGCGTTCGGTAAAGAAGTATCCGTCTGCTCCAAGTCGTGGAAGTGTGCACAGGTTGTTCCTATTCCAGAGAGCTATCCGATCTCAGACCAATAAGTATTTTGTCAGCATTGTCCAGAATATTGGAGAAGATAATGGCTGTTCAACTTGAGGAGTATCTCAACTGGTTTTAGACCGGGTTGCAGTACCCCCAGTACTCTTCTTGATGTCACTGATGACATTTTGCAGTCATTTGATGAATCTGAATGCTCAGCTTTGTTTCAGTAAAGCTTACGATACGGTCAGACATGAAACTCTTCTTGGTGTGTTAAGTTCTTTTGGAGTATGCGGGGAGGCACTAAAACTACTCGAATCTTATCTCAATGGTCGTTCTCAGGTCGTTAAATTGGGTGGTAAATTTTCTTCTGCCAAACTGGTATCGAGTGGAGTACCTCAAGGTTCCGTTCTTGGACCGATACTCTTCATCTTATATACCAGCCAATTCCCTAAGATCATTTTTCACTGCAAGGTGCACATGTATGCTGATGATTTTGAACTTTTTCTGGACTTCTCCATTGATGAGCTGAATGTTGCTGCCGTTAAACTGAACGAGGACTTGAATCGGCTATGGGATATTTCAAAGAAACATGGTTTGAATCAGAATGGAAACAAATCTTTCGCTCTCGCTTTTGGCTCCAAGAACAATAAAAAAATTTGTTAAGGACAATCTCAAACTGGCTGTTTCGCATGATGTCATTGGTTTTGTGGATAATGCTCGAGATTTGGGTTGGATGCTTCGATGAGAATTCGAGAACATGTAGTAAGCGCGATTGGGGAAGTTTATGGGTCTTCCAGAATGCTGTTTCCCTATTGATCATATTTACCTATCTTCAGGAAGAGGCTGTTATGTGAGGCTTTGGTCTGGTCAAAATTCAATTACTGCTCTCCTGTTTATAGTTTTTACTTAGACCAAAACTCGCTCGATAGAATACAGTGTGTTCAAAGCAACTGTATTAGGTTATTTTTTGGGATCGAAAATTTGATCATGTTTCACACAAACTTAAAGAGTTGAGTTGGCTCCATATGAGGCTTCGTTTTGTACTTTCCATGATATAATTTCAAAGAGAAGTGCATCTTATCTCTTCAATAGTTTATTGAAGGACTCAACTGAGAAACCTATGCGCCCAGGAATGTCCTCACCTCGTACGTAGCCAAATCTGGTGAATAAGGATGGTTTTCTAGTAATTCTAACCCTAAATCACAAATTTTTTGCATGGCAACATGAGATTCGTTTACTAGGGCATTGTCCTGTAAGAACAAAATACCTTTGGATATCTTTCCGCGTCTTTTCTCTTTAATTTTTCCCGTTGAGTGGTAGTTATATCGAATAGTTATCTCCAGTTATTGTTCTACCCTTATCCAAAAAATCAATCATGATCACTCCATGGCCACCCCTTAAAACTGAAGCAAGAACTTTTTTCCAGCAGATTTTTGGACACGAAATTGCTCAGGTCTTGAAAAACCAGAGTGTCGCCATTCCATCGATTGTTGCTTTGTTTCTGGATTGTATAAATGTACCAGTCTCATCCACCATAGTAACAATTCAGTTTAAGAAGTCTACATCGTTTTTAAATCGAGCACAGATCGAACGCGATGCTTCTACCCTTGCACGCTTTTGGACAACATTCAAACATTTGGGGATCCATTTTGCAGAAATTTTTCTCGTGTCCAAATTGACGTGAATTATATGATGAACGCGTTCGTATGAAATCTTCAGTGCTTCAGATATCCGTTTTAGCCCAATTCGACGGTCTGATAAAATCATGTCATGAACTGCATCCATATTTTCGGGGACTATCACAGAAACTGGCCTTCCCGATCGGTCATCATCTTCAAAAAAAATTTACCTCTCTTGAAGCTTGTAGTCCAATTTTTCACGGTCGCATACAAAGGACATTGCTCACCAAGGGTATCAAGCATATCTTCGTAAATCTGCTTACCTCTTAACCCTTTTAAATACAGGTACCTACTTGATGATGGCTCGATACTCCAATTTTTCGATTTTGAAAATTTCGGTGGACATCTTTTTTTTTATTTATTGCGTAACTCTGGTTTACTTTTTTGACGTCGAACTCTACACTGACACTTCTAATAAGTTATTGTTCGTTGATATGGTATCGCAATATTTTGTATATCATGGAACTGGTCTAGGCTAACTAGATATCAATACATCCTCGTATACTCGCATAGTTGTATTCTGAATTTTTTCAGAGTGGTAGAAGATATTGCGTAGGATGGAAGAACGCTCAACTCTGCTTCATTAAGTTCTTGGGGTATTATTAGGCCCCCCGGGGACCGAAGGGGCCCCTTTATTATTCCACAACTCTGCGACAAGGTCTGTTCATAATTCAGTCAGCTCCAGAAACTTGCGCTACTATTATATCTGGATTTGGGAAGTCCAACCAGATTTCCGTATTTGAACAAGACGAAATGGCTGTTCCGAATCGTTCTGAATTAGTTTAGGATGCGGAACATCGAACTGTAGAAAGCTGTGATAATAATGGGTCTCACCGTTGATTCAACAAGGCTTGTTTCGTGTGGATCAAAGCTTATACAGGGTATCCCAACCGAAATATGCAATACCTATGCTTCAATAATAGCGCAAGATTTGGATCACGCGTCATGTTTGACAGTCATAATGTCACATGATTATGACGTGACAGATCGAAAGTTGACAGATGGAAGTTGGTTAACATGGAGCATCACACTGTGAACAAAACGCGTCCTGAATGTCAAAAATTATTTGTGAAATGTTGAAAGTAGCGCTCTCATTGAAACACCCATTACATATGTACTCCTTTAAATCTCTGATTGGGTTCAGATTTGGATGGAACACTCTGAAACGAGTCGATTGATGAAGAGAGGCCAAATTTTAAAGAGTTTAATGTTTTAAGTTTAAAAGGAATCTAATACCTTGGATAAATCGAGATAAATGTGTTTTTCTGAATTTTTGTGATGCCAATAATTTAACTCGATACTGAGTGATAATTCGGAATGTTCACTGATTTGATTTTCCATTGATTTTTAGAAAAACATAAATTGATGTGGAATGAGAAGAGCGTAAACAACTCGAATAATACGCGCATAAAAAATTCATATTCATTAAGTCCTAGAGAGAATCAATTTTTCTAAACTTTTGGAAGGGATACTCAAGAATCTGAGTGAAGGATAACTATTGGGATTGATCTAATGAAACCTCACACAAAAATAATCTTGAGACATTAGCGAAGTGAGAAATGCAATATTTCATTTGAAATTTCAAAATTGATAATTTTTATGTGCCAGCGACAACGAGGCAGTGATGAAAATATTTTAGATTGATAGAGGAGAACCAATTGTTTGAGAAAGCAAGTTTTCAAAACCATCCCGTAAACTTTAAACCTCCAAAGATGACATCTACTGTTTGTGATCGGCATTTTACTACCCATCGCATTCACCATTTTGTATCGATAGTTGCTCTTTCGTCTTTTATCGCTCCGACCAAATTTTGGAGGGAAGGAATTGTTATAAGGTCAATAAGGTGTCTTCTTGAAATTATTGGCTCTGTTCGAAAAAAGTTACTCAGAATTCTATGCCTGAGCCTAAGGGGGTGGTGAAAATAATATAACGAATACTGCATCCCAGTTTAGAAATATGATTTTTCCAATTCAGTGTATCATTCATATAGATTCCCAAGAACTTTGTAAATGAAGTTAGTTCTTTCAACAGTGACACAGGGGTCGTAGTACTACTACATTTTCATACTGGAGTATTTCATATTATGCAAAAAAGTATTTGAATTTCTTCTGTAGGCTTATTTCTGGAGAATTTTGAAAAGTGGGGAATTCCACTGTTCGTTCATAAGTTTTTCTGTCGGGTTATTCGAGTACTTTTATTCTTTTTTCGAATGAACTATCACAAATTAATGAACTATTCTTATATATCTATTCTTTTTCAGTACAATTTCAAAACTCGATTCTTGATTTTCGCACAAGAAAATAGCTTACTTAACTGAATCTTCCATCCATGTTTATATACGTGAAATATTTCCAGTATTAACAGAGAAAAAGTTTCTGCAACATTCGCCAGGTCTTTGGAATTATTGAATTCACATAATACAGGGTGGGGCAGAAAAACCTATCCGATTTCAAAACGTTATAAAATTAAAACCACTCAGCTTGTCAAAAAATTTTTTTTATTAACATGTCGCAAATTTTATGCCATTTTTAAATTTAAGTTTTGAAAAGCACATCACTCAAATGTCGTCCTTGGGAGCGGATACACTTATTTAGGCGCTCGCGGTAGCTTTCCATGACTTTCACCGTCATTTCCACAGGAATTTCTTCAATTGCCCGAGCAATTTCCCTTCGTAAAGCAAGAAGGGTCCTTGGTCGATGCTGGTAAACCTTCAATTTGAGGTAACCCCAAATTCTGCCTGTTTACGGCGCCACAAAGGTGAAAATGGGCTTCGTCCGTGAAGAGCACAAAATCGTCGTTTGGCAGTTCTCGGAGATCGCGACACAGGTTCGTACGGGTTTCAAAATCCCTTTCACTTAATTTCTGTGCAACAACCATTTTGTAGGGATGCATTTTGAGGTCCCGGTGCAAAATTCGCCGAATACTGCGGTTGGAAATCCCCAAAGCGAGCGAATGTTTTCGCGCCGAACGACGCGGGGAACGTTCAATCGCGGCTCTCACATTGGCCACGTTTTCAGGTCCTGTTGCTGTCCTGGGACGTCCAGGCGACTTCTTTTTCAATGCTGAACTCGTCTGTCTAAAATTTGACACCCACACTTTAATCGTAGCGTGATGTGGAACAGGATCATGACGCCCGAGTCCGAAATGAATTCGAAAAGCACGTTGTGTAGCAATTATCGAACCGCCGCATTCGATAAACCGCTCAATAACAAAAGCACGATGTTCACCAGACCAAGGCATGTTGACTACTGACAAATGGCATAAAACCAGCTTTCTAACGGTTTTTACCCCACTACTCTACCTGCTCTCTCTTCTGAGAAAAAGGGATTTGAAATCGGATAGGTTCTTCTGCCCCACCCTGTATTTTCTCAAATTCATTATTCTCCCAAAGTTAATAAACATTTTGAATTCACTTTATGCCCAGCAGCGGATTTTTTTCTATGTACATTTTGCCATAAAAAACTGATCAGTGCTACCCTCAAGTTGCGGACAGCTATGTTTTAGAAGATATGAATTTTTGAAACTTGCATAAAATATACCATTTCAAAACCTATAATTCGATTTTTACACATGACATATTCATGGACTATTGTTTTTCACACATTATTTACCCAGTTATTGTCCTCCTTTGAATTATTATAACATGGGCGGCGATAATGTTTTTTTGGGAGAGGCAGGGTAAATAAAAGAATAATACTGCAAAAAGATGAATGAGCGAGTCACCCCAAGACATCCACGTTTGTATAATGATTGTCATTAGGGTTACAACAAAATGATGTATATTTGAGAATATATAGGCCATTCAGATTGGGTACTGCCTTGTGAGAGCTTTCAGAATCCTAATCTGACCTAACCCAACCCAACATAACCTGACCTAGCATAACCTGTCTTCCATTCCTAGGACCCAATGTCCATCAAGAACTCTTCCCCGATTATATTTGCGATGTAAAGGAGTAATGATGATTACATAATGACAGTATGTATTTGCAAACGAGTCTTTGCGAAAAACGACCCCTCTGCACCAGAAGCTCCTGAGCTGCAATTCTTCTTGGTGCAGCGAAAACCACAGTATAGACACTAAGTTTGTGTCTGCTAAAACGTCTGTGGCCACGCAGAAGTCCATGATGGCAACTGGCGAGTATTATACCACAGAATACCTAACTACACAGAAGCATCACTCCGCCTTCCCGCCAAAACTTTATTTGATGACGCTTCTGCCATGCTAGGTAGTACATATGTCAAGTTGAAATTCAAACTTCCCGCTGGATCACTCAAAAATGACATATGTACTACACGAAAATTTGCCCCTTGAAGATCAAAGTGCCGACGCTTAGTGACGCTTCTGTGTAGAAGGTATTCTGTGATTATACTAAATACCTGCGGTGCCTCGCGCATTCACCATTTTGCAGCCTTATTCTTACATTTACCCTTCCCCGGCTTCCCCTCTTGAAAAAACATTATCACCGCCCCTGTTGTTCGAGAGGATGATAATAATTGTCTATATTATATGTCAAATACAATATTTCATGTGTTATAATCGAATTATAGGTTTAAAAATGGTATATATTATGTATTTCATTCAAATTTCAAAAATTCATATCTTCTAAAATATAGCTTTTCGCAACTTGAGAGTAGCACGGATCGATTTTTTTCATGGCAAAATATACATAGAAAAAAATCGGGAAGAAAATCCGCTGCTGGGCATAAAGTGAACAGGAGCCCTTATTTTGAACAAGGAATCACCCTCTTAAATTTTTAGGACTTGTTTTGAAACACCCTGTTTATTTGTTGATTTAGGTTGTGGAAAACTATTATCATTGAGTTTAAATATACATAAATATATTTAAACTCAATGCTATTATCTAAAAAAAACAATTATAAAATCACAACTCTTGCCATGGTTTCGTTTTCAGGAATTGGTGCACCTGATTAAAAATCTGTGCGCGTTCATAAAATATGGTTAATTATAAAACGACGATGCCAGTTTTTCTGTTTACATCAAAGTAAAAGTATCAAAGATTTTCCACATTTTGTTAGTTCGAATCGATCGGCGATTTTGGGGCGAAATATCGATAGGAAATCGCCTATTTTTCCGTTATTCGTCGTCCAGAAGAAGTTTCCCGTCGATATGAGAAAGAAGTTTCGTGCAAGTGTCATTTTTTCCTTTCACGAGTTTTGGCGTGAGTACGAACGGCAAGTTTGAATTGGACAGAAAATCGGTTTATAAGCATAAATAAAGCGAAAGTAAGTACTAATCGACCTTTTTACACTTGATAACGAAGTTTTTTTTAGGTATCTGGCCGTTTTGAAAGATTTCAAAGGAAATTCCGGTCCCCCAGAAGTTTGGTTAGTTTCGGTATCGTTTTTGGTGCTCAAAATTCATTTGGAATGTGTAAATGGACAAAAAAGGCTTCCTTATACGATCTTCTAACGAAAGCGACCGGAAAATATGGTTCAGGTAGAATTTTCGAGGAATTATGAGGAAAGAACTTGCAGAATGAAATTGCACGATTTTCGTAAGTAAAAGGGTTCTAAGGATGGCCATCATCGGTCTCTAAATGATTATTGTTGATCGTTTTCACGTTTCAGAAAAAAAACACGTCGAAAAAGCTAAAAAAAAAGAGGAAATATGACTATATTGCATTCCACAGTAGCTGAATTGAAGTTCCGATGAATTGAAATGTGTCACTGGAGCTTTCATTCCTTTGCCGAAAGTAGAAATAGGCTATATTGAACCAGAATACATCGGTTTTTTCCATATTCCAGGAGTTTGTGTCTTATTTTAGAACAGGTGAATGATAAATGTGAAGCATATGTTTGACATATTCCATTTTATTTGTACAAACCTACTGTGGTAGTAATGTATGAATATTTTTTGAACTAATGAATTACTATAGGTACAGTCAGAATATTTTACTCCTTGTTCGTAAGATCAAATAAATAAAATGTCGTCAAGTCTTGAACTTTCAGTTCAAGAGGATAATAAACATCAAATCTTCACAAGCATGCATATGAAATTTATGTGAAAGCAATGCAATTTTCTTCCATGGCGAAAAATTATATATTTCAACAGTGATCTCTTGTTCTTTTCATGCAAATAACTAGAAAAGGAATCCTTTCTATCAATTCATATAAACGTTAATTATTTTCGTCCATCACATCTTATCCAATTCATTCACATTCTGAGAAATACGCTAAGAATGTAGAAAGGGCAACATGGTGTTGACTTGGAACATAAAAATATTTTGAAAGACGTCATAACTTCGATCAGAGTGGAATGTGTCAAATTTCCAAGGCCAGAGTTGTGATTTTATAATTGTGAATGGAATCGAAGGTATATCCTTCACTTTTGACGAGAAGCTTTTGTATTGGGTATTCAATAAATAAAACATCGAATATTTGCTATGAATTTTTATTAGCTTTTTTCCAATCAATACTGTGTTTCTATAAAAGCCTTGTCAACTTCCCGTAATTCTTTATCGTAAAGAAGATAATCCTGCACCATTAGTTGGCGAAGTCTTGTTTTTCTCTTCTAAAAACAGATTGAAACCTTTTAAACAATTATTGTGAAATCTGAATTGAAAAATCATACATTCGCCATATGAATAACATTTGAGAATTTGTTAGATATCTAATTTCTGCAGAAAGATCATCCTTACCATCATCAAATCTGGTTCAATAGCAGTTATTTCACTTCTTATTGCTAAATATATCCCATTCAATCCATAATGCACTTTTGGATGTTCTAGCATTTTGTCATTCTCCGTGAATTTCATCACTTCTTTATTTCTGTAGAGAGGTTATTAAGAAAAACATCAATAGGAATATGGAATACCAAATAAAAGACATTGTGGCCCAGAAAAATTATCTTAAGGGGGTCCAGCGCCAAAATTGGTAGCACTGAGATTTTTTTATACCATTAAACTCCTGTGAAGAAAATTCGGTGAAAGAGGGGTCTCGCAGAAAAAAAACGAAAATAAGATTGGGATCTCCTTGCATTGGTCTCGAGAATCTGTGACCAAATTTTTATGCATTAATTAAGGGACAGCCTGTATAGGTCTCATAAAGGAGCATATGGCCTGAACTAGTGAAGTAGAGAAAAACTACTAGTACAAGAACTTATAGGGGCTGAGAACATCAAAATTAAAATTGTTATGGTGTCGGCATCTATTTCTTCTCGTTAGCAACGATGGACGTAGGTAAAACAGGAATTTTGTGGTGCCCTCTAGCCGCCAAATTGATTCAACATTTGGTGCCGGCAAAACAGGAATTTTTCAGAGAAGAAGTTGCAGCATTTGAGTATTACAACTTCAAATAAATTACTCACAAGTCTCTTATGCAATTGAAACTCATTTTTTCCTTGTGAAAATGGATGTAAATCACTCAAATAAGAATTGAAATGAATAATTCAAAATAAATTAGACTTGAATGCGTCAAATCGGAGTCAATTGTTTCATCCTCAGCATATTGACATGCATTATCATATTACCTTGAAATGCATGAACTTTAATCTCTCATTAAATAAAAAAAAAAGGCACTTGCTAATATCTTTATTGGCATTTAACATCAACATAAATCAAAATATAAAGAACAATATTCAACAAACACCTAAAAATAATTTACATCTTCGCTATTCCAATAACGCCGCAAGCCACTCGAGCGCCGGCATTTCCTGTGGTTTTACTCAATTCGTGGCCCCCATCTCCCAAATCATCAGGATCGGCATGTACGACAAGAGTACGGCCAATTATGTTGTTGTCTCCTTTCAAAGAAATAATACCGTCGGTGATATTAACTTTGGCGACACCGTCAGCTGCGGCTTCGATGTTTCCCAAATCACCAACGTGTCTTACATCGTGCTTGGGGCCCCCATGTTCTTTGTTCTGGGGGTTGAAATGGGCGCCTGCTGATATACATCCATTAGTGTTGTCGCCAAATTCATGAACGTGGAAACCATGATGTCCTTTGGACAGCCCAGTTACTTCCCCTGTAACCTTCACAGGTCCATTTGAATCCTAGAAATTATGATATACGAAAATTTAGCGGTTGTTTGATAGCCAAGAGGAATGGAAAGTACCTGACTGAAAAACAAGGTTCCATTGACGACTTCGCCCCTCAAAACACATACGGCTTTCGTGGTCATTTTGGAAGGATCGCAGTGAATTTTATCAACGGAATGATTCGATAAAATGCTTGTTAGGATTTATATTGTGAAAGAATTAAGATTAATTATTAATGAATTGGTATGAAAATGTCAAAAAATACCGGTGGACTACCAACCGTATTCGGGTAAAGAGAAACATTCAGTATTTTCTTTCCCTAGCTCAACAAAGATTGACAGATGAATTTAGTAACGTCGATAGAATTAATTTATTGGTGCTTGCAAATTCTTATATTCCGAATGGAATATTACTGTTCTTACCCTATTATTTTGTCGCTTTTATTTTGAAATACCCCGATTAAAGGGGAAGGTTGGCAACCCTTGATATACTCTATGAACGTCACCAAGCGTCACATCTTGCGATTTCGGTAATTTTGACTGTAAAAATGGCGTCTATTTTGGGTTGCATGTTCTTAATTTTGAGAAACCACATATAACACAGAAAATAGAAGAATTTTGACCAAATCTTAACCATGGACACTGTTAAGGCTTTCAATGCTGAGGTATTTACAAAATTTTCTTTACTATTTCACTGCTTCCGATGATGGATTGCATTGTATCATGAAGCGTTATTTACATACATTTTTTCCTAAATCGCTTTATGTTTTCAGCTCTCGTCTCTGTACGAACTCAAGCCGCCGATTTCGAAGGCAAAAATGACATCTTTGACCAGAGGTGCAATAAGAGGGATAAAGTTTTATAAACACGTAGTGCAAAGTGTAGAAAAGTTTATATTGAAGTGTAAGCCAGAGTATAAAATACCTGGACTGTATGTGATAGATTCGATTGTTCGTCAATCGAGACACCAGTTTGGAAATGATAAGGATGTATTTGCACCGAGGTTTGCGAAGAATATCCAACAGACATTTGTCAATTTGTATCAATGTCCTCCGGAAGACAAGGTAGGAATCCTTCATTGTAGTTATGTTATGCTGAATCATATTTCTAAAGTGCACAATTCAAAGAAAACACATCCATATGATCTGCACAGTGAAAATGTTATGAACCATTCTCTTTGACATATTTACGTGATTGAACGATCCTTCAGGAAATTGCTTTTTTGCTACTTCATTCACCAAGTCTTCATTTGTAATTATTCATTTTTCACTTCATCATTCCATTCTTGTCACTCCATTCCTTAAGCAGTGGGTTTTATCGTTTGAGTTTTCCGTAAATGTCATCCCACTCATAATCAGAGAGAATGTTTCATTCAGTGAATAGAGTTGCAGAAGATCTTTATTCATTCTTAAGCATGATTTCAGTCAATGATTAACTCTTTTATAAAAAATATGCAGTGATCAACTTCTGAAGTAATTTTTTATTCAGAGAGTGACTAGTTGCTATTTTGATATAAAATAAGCAACTCGTCTGACCATTACAGTGTGAAATCACTAATAATAGTGATTTCACACTGATAGAGAATTGTGCATAAGCACTATTTCGCAAAATTTGGCTGAAGGACCACTGATTGATAGCTGTTGTTTTTAAATACGATAGAGATTGGCTACTTAAATAATTAGAACATCACCAACTTGTGATAGAATAAGTTGCATATTTCACTGATGGTTTATTAAAAAAAGTATTCTTTACCTCAGTACTTCTTTAGAATATTTTCGAATTCGTCTAAGTATATTTGTTCAATTCAATTTTTTCAGTCAGTGCATCTTAAAATTCAATTTATATTATGTTTGCAATCAATGATTTGAAATTTCGTGTATAATTCGAACCTTTGCCTTAAAAAATGATAATAATATTTCTGCTAATTTTATATTTTCCATTATTTTCAGAGTAAAATCATTAGGGTGCTGAATCTGTGGCAGAAGAATCAGATTTTTGCACCAAATGTAATCCAACCCTTATTTGATCTAGCAGATCCGAACAATCCTATATACAAGGAACTGAGTGCACCCACTCAGTCGAATGGACACAATAATTCTCTTCAGAAAGGTTAGTTGCATTTCAAAGAAAATTTTCCGAGTTATACAATGTGCCAAAGGTATGAATTTATAGAAAATATCACAACTCATTTTTCTGTGTAAGGTTTGGGATGTAAACAATTGTATTTGAATCGTTTTGCGATAATTGACTTGATTTGGTGTTGTTTATGATTGGAAAATAAATAAAGATCGGTATTACTATTTAAAGGTTCTATGTAACTTTGAAAAGTTCTTGATATAGAAGAAACGTCAAGATTCTATTATTCATTGAAAGGATACATTTTGTATGCATATAGGTTGATTGCTGAACATGGAATTTAAAAAAATTTTGATCATAAAATTAATTCATTTTTTCTTTTTATCAATGCTTTATCGTTTGTTCTGAGTTATAAAATTTTACTTCTGCTTCATAAAGTCTCCCAAAAAAAAACTGAAAGAGTTCATACTTTTTCCTGAATTTTCAATTCATAACATAAATTATTCAGTCCGTCTGGATCAAATTATATGGGTATCTGATAAAGGTAAGTGAAATTTTTATTATGAACATTTTGTTGTTGTTCTTGGCGAAAAATGAGTTGTGATAAAAAATCATACTTATTCAAATAATCATAAAATTGATTAAATTTCAATTTACTCCGATTCTTTGCTATTTCTCAAAAAAAATTTCAAGTTTGGTTTGGCACATTGTATTTATGTTAGTATTTATCTAAATAAGTGCCTTTATATAGGTTCTCCAGCTCTACAAAAGACCCCAACAAAAACAATGCAGAGCAACGAATCACAAGGAGCTGTGAATCTGGTACTACAAACCGTAGTCTTCGTATTTTGTGGATTGAGGATGTTTTTTGAATGTGCTTAATGCACTTCATATCTAGTGTTTTTCAACATACCAAAAATATTAATATATTGAGAAAATTCTGAGAAAGTGAACCAGAAATTATTAAATTAATTTTTGGCGATTATATTGGTCATACAGGGTGGCCTGCTTAAATCTAGCCAAATATTACAGCAAGTTTGAGTTTTTTTGGAAAACGCCGAGAAACTTTTTTTTTTGGGTGACAAATATATGGCTTTAACTCATATTCGCGAGAATATATGGCTGGACTGTTTTATGCAGGTCACCCAATATAATTTTCTCTTTGATATTCAATAGCTTCAATTTGATTTATTATTGATTTTATTTTTATTCTTGAATTCCTTTATAGCAATTCTAAGGATTGAAAGTAATTTTCAAATATTTGAAATGAAATCATGGCAGTGAAATTGTTTTTGTACATTTTAGGTAGAAAATCCAATTTGTATATTGTAAAATTGTGAAGGATGCTGGTCTGTCTTGCGTATAAAAATTTACCTTATTTGCATACTTTATAATCCATTCACTTTTATAATCCCGGTTTGCCATGACATTCTGACACATTTCACCGTGTATATTTTGAAAATGTCAGGTTATAGTCATTTTACTCTCAGATACATCCGGAATGTTGTCGTTTATACATAGAGATCATAGTAATTACATATTCATCAAAATGTTCTTTTTTCTCTGTTAAAACTGGCAATATTTCATGTCTATAAACATGGTTGTAAGATTCAGGTATGCTTTTTTCTTGTATGGAAACCAAGAATCGGGTGTTGAAATTTTACCGAAAAATTATGGACAGAATAGTCTGTTACTTTGTGCTAGTTCATGCGAAAAATGAAATTAACCTACAGAAAACATTTAAATACCTTTTTGCACAACTTAAAATACTTCAGTATAAAAAAAATGTAGTAGTAGTATGAAACCTGTGTCACATTAGCAACATCTCTGACAATTATTTTGACTTTCAACCAACCTGCGTCAGTTATAAGGGATACTTTATAAAAGTGAATGGAGTATATACATTGAGTGAAAATTTAATGAATTCCAACCTAACATCAAATGCAAGTCATGCCAGTATCCGAAAATTGAATAAGTTTATCTGTTAGTGAAATTTTTCTAGTCATAAAAATTTTCACACAAATATACTTTTGAAACCAACTAAATACCAAAGGAACATCTGTGTGAAATAATTTATGACTCCTCCAAGTAACTTTGGAGCCACTAAGCTACTAAGTCAGAAAAGTACCAGGAATCGGTCAGTGATACAGAAAATATGTAGTATTCATCCAAATTGAATATTTCAACTGTAGAGATGTGAGTCTAACGGGTCGTTTATACTGGCCCGTAACTTAAACTTTTCCCTTACCCTAAGAGTTGAAAGATAGAAATTTCATGCTATGGTTTATACTCGAACTTTAACTTATTCCCTTAAAGAGAACAAATTTTAAGGGCATAAGTTACGGGCCAGTATAAACGACCCTTAACCATAAAAAATCTTTACGAATTGATTTGTGAGACAAATTTCAGGTGTTATTTGTCTTAAACTTGACCACGATTTTCAGTCGCCATTTTCATTTGGATGCACTGTACCATTCATAAGCCCGTGTTACAGATCTATTGCCTTATGCAGCAATTTTAGCTCTTCTGTAAAGAAAATTCCATTTGCAATGCAACATTCAAGATTCTTTGTTCGATATCTTTGAATGATCAATTCCCGGTACTTTTTTTAACTGATTTTATATTAATTCAAAAGTATAAAGTATATTCGTTTCTGAATAACTTTCAGTAAGGAATTAACTGAATTGTAAAAGTTTCTGCTGTTCTGTTGAATAAGCAGTTAGCTCGGTAATATTTTCGTATGCCAAGATTCTATAGAAGATTGCAACGTTGTACTGGCGGTAGAAATAATTTCCAGTTTGCTACTTTTTCTTTGTGTAGCATACAATGTAGAATTCCAAAACTGAGAATCATTATTCTCATATTCTGTTTCTAAGCAGAAAATTATGGCATTTGGATCTCTTATTGATAAAACAAACTATAATAATCAAAATAGAGGATAACGTCTCTAGGACATAGAATAATGAATGAGAAAAATGGACTAGCAGACATCCAATTTCCAAAGTACACCACTGGTGTCGCCACCACAGGAGGACAAGACTAGTTTCTGGCTTGTTAGCCGACATCAGTGCCACATAGCCCACATATAAGTTTCAGTTGGTTGCTACTGCAGGAGTGGCTATGTGGCACTGATGACGGCTAACAAGCCAGAAACTAGTCTGTCTTTGTCCTCCTGTGGTGGCGACACCAGTGATGTACTTCGGAAATTGGATCTCTGATAGTCCATTTCCCTCATTAACTATAATATAGGGATGACATCACCATTATGAAATAGGTTATGAAGAATAAAGAGTCAGTTTTGGAATTCAGTGCTCCATAAGTAGGAACCGTTGTGTGGCTGTTGAAATGTTACAACCACTTTCGAAAATTCGGATAAGATTGCCAAAATTTCGTTGGACAATGCAATTTTTAATGCATCTCCTCGGTGTCATTGAAACTATTCGTCCAGGGTGGGGTATACAAGAGGCTCTTGATCACTCGTTGAACGTTCGGGTTGGTCTAATGTAGAATATTCCCCTTGTTTCAACTTCCCTACCTGATTATTCGGTTAGATTAATGGAAGTATATTGAGTGTTTCAATATCTGTTTCATTAATCTCTTCATTTTTAATTGATTTCGAAATCTTCTGATCGGTATTCCCGGTGATACGGAAGGACAAATAACCAATTTTCGCATATTTTCTTCAGTATCTTATGCAACACAAAAATTTTACCAAATTCGATTGTTGTCCTAACGATGTCTCAGTTTTCTGCCCCAAAAACTTTCTCCGAAAATCAAAATCTGCGCTTATATTCCAAATTTCAATCATTCATTGTAGTAGAAAATTGACTGGCTGATATACAGGCTAGTTATCAATGTTTGCCACCCTTCGTAAGGTATGCTTTCTCAGAAGGGGATATTTGCATCAGAATATGTCCCCTTTCAATTTGAATTTTATGTATTTTTGCATTTTCTCTTAACTCTAATTTGAGATGAATCCTGTACGTTGGGACACTCTGTATACGTACAGAAATGTGATGTTTATCTTTTAAATTTCAGTTCAAGTTGAAAAATATCAACAATAATCAAATGAAAAACCATACATCTAAGTACATTCTTCCGTAAAGTTTTTTGAACATCCTGAAACGGTTATAACTTTGTTTGAACATTATTGTACAGTCGATTCACGTTTTTTTAAATACGAAGCAGAGTACCTTAGACTTGTTATTTATTCAACTAGAAATTTGTTGTAAAACAAAGCTGAATCATTGTGACATTGACTAATTGTTTCTCATTCTGAGTTAATCTTGTGAGTGAAATAGGCTCGTTCAGGAAGATTGCCTTACAAAACGTTATCTAAAATGTAATTGTGGAAACCTTGCTATTTAATTACAATTGGATTTAAAATGTTTCATTTCAAGGAGCAACCCAAATCTCAATTGTAACCAAGTCTGATTTTTTTATGTTTATTATGGACAAAAAGTTGTATCCATACTTTGTGAGTGGTAAAATGTACGCGATCGAGGGTTCAAACAACGCAAAGTGCTGTGAGACTCATTACTTCTGAGCACTTGTGCAAATTTTGCGTGGTCTGAATGCGCAGTTGCCCGCTCTGGTCGCGTCCGATTATTTTGAAAAAAAAAATTACAGCATATTTTGTTTAGGGCCGATTGCACCGTAGACAAAACTGTAGATTAAATCGAAAACCTCGATTAGTGTCTATTGATTATCATATACACTAATCGAGGTTTAAGATTTAATCCACAGTTATCTCTACGGTGCAATCGGCCCTTCAAGCAATATTTTCATCGATATATGTTTGAAATGTAATCAGTGAAAATTCCAGATGAAGAGAAACTGTTTTAATGAGACATAATTAACATTTTCACCTGTATTTTACGATGTAATGTGATATTGTATAAGCTAAAAATTGGTTTGTTCATTTGTCATATTGTATCTTTTTAAACTATTTTGTTTTATATTCAGTGATTAAATTATTGATGTGTTCTCATTCAAAACATATCATGATCGTACTTAAATTCCTTACTTCTCATAATTTATAGGACATTATGAATATATCTTTTGCGATGGAAATACTGGAGGTCCCAGCATTTCAAACTGAAAAACATCCTCAATCCTCGTCTGTAGCATCTAATAATCCATTGAATATCAATCGCTCGTCATATTTCCATCATTTATTAACTCATTAATTTTTTTTTCAGAACCTATCTGACCCGGCTGTCTTAGTCCAACTTCAGCAACTACAGAGGCTACTCAATCGAACCGGAGATGTCAAGAACGAAAGCCAAGTGCATTTTGACAAAAAATTATTGGATTTCGACTACGGTGATGAGGAAGAAGAGGTTAATCCGTCTCCGAAACCGGTAGTGGACCAATCTGTTACGAAGTAATAACGCAAATCACTCAAGTTTCTTTCGATAACCGCTTTACATTTACTTTTATTTCAGTTTACTGACAAACCCTGAAGTAGTTCGTCAGTTGCAAACACTACAACAAACAATGGCGTTAGCCCAAGAGGTGGACACGGAGAAACTTCGTAAATTGCAAGAAATGAAACAGCAAGAGGATGAGTTCGATAAACACCTGGCCCAAACCGTTCCCGTAAGTTTTCATCAAAGTAGTACGTTTAATACGTTGAATTATTGAATTTTGTTGCAGAACCTACCATTTGCCGCAGAGTGCGAATTTAATCCGAACAATGCCGTCATGCCGGGTCCTGGAGGCTATTACATGCCTCCTCCTCCCCCTGATATTACGCAGCCTCCTCAGATGCAGTACAAACAGTACGACCTGACCCAGCCTGCGGAACAGCCCGTTTACAGCACCACCACCAATGTCAATGACGATGTGGAGGTAAGAAATGGTCCTTCTGGATGGACTTAGTTTTTTTTTTTTCATATTACTCGAAATTTCTTGATAGATCACTTCCTGATACTTTATCCACTCTATGTAACTCTTGGAGGCAAATAAATCGATATATTTCTTTGAAGGTAATAACTTTAGACCACAACGATTCGTCGAGAAGTCCCAGCCAGGAAAGGAGGAAAAGACGTAGCCGCTCCAGAGATCGGCGCGACCGAGACAGGAGATCGAGGCGATCGCGAAGCAGGTCCCGATCCAGGAACAGGCGACACAGGTCGAGATCGCGAGAGAGAGACCGCGACCGCAAGGAGGAGAAGAAAGAGTCGGAAAAAGACAGGGAGAGAAAGAAACGCGGCTTGCCCGCCATCAAGAAGGAAAACCTGAGCGTTTGCAGCACCACCCTGTGGGTGGGCCACCTCTCCAAGCTGGTCCATCAGGAGGACCTCTCCAATACGTTCGGGGAATTCGGGGACGTCGTCAGCATCGATCTTATACCCCCGAGGGGATGCGCCTTCATCGTGATGCACAGAAGGCAGGACGCCGCCAGGTGTCTCGCCAAGCTGAAGAACCAGGTGATCCACGGAAAAGGGATCACGCTGGCCTGGGCTCCCGGGAAGGGGGTTAAGGGGAAGGACTTGAAGGATTACTGGGAGGGCGATTTGGGAGTGTCTTACATACCGTGGTCCAAGCTAAAGCCGGACATTGATCTCGAGATGCTGGAGGACGGAGGTAGGTCTAATGATTCGTTGGGAGTGTCGGTAGGAGGAGCATGACAAAATCTGATAATTTTCTTCTAGGAATGGTCGACGAAGACACGATGCCCGACTGGTTGCGAGCCAAAATAGAAGGATCCTCCAAACACTCCTCATTACTTCCTCAAACCGACCTGACGGCACTACCAGCCGCCATCGATACTAGTCAACCGCCCCCGATGCCCGGCGCCGGTCTCCTCCAACCCCCCATGCAACTGCCATTAGTTCCACCGTTCCAATTCAACAACCGACTTCTAGGTAAAGCCATAAAGCTTGAAACATCAAAAGCTGATTTTGTAACCTCAATACTCTTACAGCGCCTCCGAATATGCTCAATCTCCCACCCGGAATGATGCCGAACGTGCCGATGGGCGTTCCCCCGCCGAATCTCCAAGGACAACTCATGTCCAATCCGTTGCTAGGTATGGGTTCTCCCTTCCAAGGCGCCGGCCTGATGGGCCCGCCCCCCATGTCGCTAGGCAACGATAACGGCCAGGGCGCCGTCGAAAACATGAAGAATCTGACCGAGAGCCTGATGGGACTCGGACAGCAGTTCAACATGATGGCGCAGCTTCAGCAACATAACAACATGATGCAGGACGATAACATGGACGTGGAAATGGAGGACGCTGGGAGGGGCAATCAGGATCCCCACCCCATGCATCAGGATCCTCGCACCAGCGTCGATAAGGAAAGGAACAGGGACGATAGGGGTGATCGTCGGGACAGAGATAGAGAAAGGGATCGGAACAGGGATAGGAGGAGATCGAGGAGTAGGGATAGGGATCGCGAGAGGGAGAGAGATAGAGATCGAAACAGGTGGGTCTTGTGATGTTTTGAGGGTGATCTGAGTATGTGATAACGATTTTTTTTCAGGGATAGAGACAGGAGGGGCGGCAGCAGAGACCGCGACGGCGGCAGACCTCGCGATAGGCGCGATAGAGGCAGAGGGAACCGCTGGGGAGAAAAAGGAAAGGACGACGAAAATTTCAACGATCGCAAAGACAGGGAGAGGAGTCTGAACGAGAGACTGCAAGAGATGGCCGGAGGCGGTCCTCCCAAGCCACGCGAACGCGTTGAAATCCCCCCGCCACAACTAAACTTCGAACCTCCACCCCAGCTACTGGAAAAGGAAGTTAAACCGCCCCTACTCTTGGACGCGCCTCGTGAAGAAGCCATCGTACCGAGGATGCAAGAGGACTTGCCGGAACCCAGAAATAACGAAGTTATCCCGCCGATCATGGACTTTCCGCCGCCCGGAAGGGACCCGGAGGCCGGCATCGACGGCGGTTACCCGATGATGAGAGGTCCCGAAGATTTCCCTCCACCCGGCCATATGGAGGACTTCGGCGAACCTATGGGGCCCATGGGCTTCGGCCCCATGGGTCCGATGGGGCCTCCGGCCGGTCCGATGGGACCAGTAGACGATTTTCCACCGCCGCCGATGGGTCCGCGCGGTCCCATGGACGACTATCCTCCCATGATGGACGATTACGGTCCTCCGATGGAAGATTATCCGGACGATTACCCGCCGCCCATGATGGGAAGGAGGGGCGGCCGGATGCACGACGGGTTCCGCGGAAGGGGCAGGAGGGACTACAGGGACGGACCGCCCCCCAGGGGTCCGCCCAGAGGACCGCCCGAATTTTACGACGAATACGGACCGCCTCCGATGGAGGATTACGGGCCGGAGGAGGAGTTCGCGCCCAGGTTCGGCCCGAGGGGACGACGGGGCGGGTTCCAGCCGAGGATGAGAGGCGGCAGAGGTTTCAACAGAGGTGGCCCCAGAGGAAGATACGGTGAGTCCCTGTTCGTCCTCGAACCCTTCTAGCATTGAGTTTATTATTTTTTTTTGTAGGACCATTTTTCCATTGAATGAATGGTGCTGGTCTCAACTTCAGGAAACTCTCCATTCAGGAGTTGTCAATTATTGAAGTTTGCACTTTTACGACAGTCATCCGAGGTCAAAACGTTTGACAGCTGACGGAAAAATGACAGGGTTGTCATTTATCCGTCAGCTGTCAAAGGTTTCAATAGTAGATCAAATCAATCTGTTGCATGAATTCACGTTCTTAATTTGAGTAGAAAAATAGAAACATTCTTGAATGTCACCACCACCGTTGCGTCAAAACGCATTCTTAATTTCTATTTGAAGATGTTGAAACAGGCCCCTGGAACGATCGATTCGACCGCTTCGACGGACCGCCCGAGTTCTTCAGAGGCGGCGGCAGGCCGCCCAGGGACATGTACGAGGACGGCCCCCAGAGACGATGGGAAGGCGGCGGCAGGTTCGACAACGACAATCGTAGGCGTCACGACGACGAAGACGGCCGCGACAATCGCAGACGACGCGACGACGACGATGGCCGCGGCAGGTTCGACAACGAGAATCGCAGACGGTACGACGATGACGAGGGCCGGGACAGATTCAACAGCGATAATCGTAGGAGGCGCGACGGCAGCGAGAATCGCGGAAGGGACGTAGAGGGAGAATGCGATGAGGGACGCCACAGATTCGAGAATCGCGGACAAGGCGAGGAGGGACGCGACAGATTCGAGAACCGCGGACAAGGCGAGGAGGGACCCGACAGATTCGAGAACCGCGGACAAGGCGAGGAGGGACCCGACAGATTCGAGAATCGCGGACAAGGCGAAGAGGGAAGAGACAGATTCGAGAACCGCGGACAAGGCGAGGAGGGACCCGACAGATTCGAGAACCGCGGACAAGGCGAGGAGGGAAGAGACAGATTCGAGAATCGCGGACAAGGCGAGGAGGGACGCGACAGATTCGAGAATCGCGGACGGCAAGATGACGTAGAGGGACAAGACAGTTTCGACAACGAGAATCGTAGACGACGCGAGGAGGGAGAGAACCGCGACAACGCGGAACAGCCGCCGACAAAGAAGAGCAGATGGGGCAACCAGTCGCCCGGTCAGATGGACGAGAACCAACAGGCGGAGCATCAAGAACAAATTTGCGCCGAACCGTCGATCCCGGCGGGAAGCGAAGGAGGCAACGTGACGCCGTTGCGGGACGAGGTCGCTGCCGATAGAAGCGAGCAGGCTCAGGGCGGGGCGTCAGAGGACCACGCCCCCGCAAACGACCAGGGCGGAGGCGCGGAAGAGGCCGCCCCTACCGAATGATACGTGTAAACACCAAGGTTTTTATTATGTAAATTTCATATATTTGAATGACGTTTTGGAGGGTAGTTGATTGACCTTTCGTTTATAGATTAATTAGCAAAGAATTTTTAATAAGGAATTGTTGAAACTCAGTACGTTTTCCGTTGAATTTTCCCCGAAACGAATCAAGTATCCTTCAAATTTTAAGTAGCACAGACTGCGTAGTTTTTCGAAAATTACTTCGATCTTTCGGTAGTTTTTGGAAAAGTAGAAAACGCAGAAAAAGTGCCGTTTGATTTTTGTACAGGACAAACTAACTTAAGGTTATTCGCTTATAAAAACAGAGCTGTGATAGTTGAACACAATGGACCCAAAGGGTGGGGTTGTTTTCTTTTTTTCGTTTTTATTTATATATCTGGTAGATATAAGTTATGTACAAATAAATTGTGAAGTACAAGAGAGAGAGTTTAGTTTTACATTTACTTCAATATCGGTTGTGTTTCTAAACTGAGTGAAAAATTTAAATGATACGAAGGAGTAGCACCTGAAAGGTAGGTCCATCTGTGTTCACGGTCACGTCAGCTGTTCTGGAAGGAACCAGCGCCTACTTTCAAACTGAAAGAATGGTGCAAGGTATGGTCCGCTTTTTATTATTCTTTGGGTATTCACAGCTCATTGGCGGATTTCGAGGAACCTACGCCTATGATCAAAATTTCCAACCTCTCTGCATCAGATGGAAAATAATGCCAAAGGATCACCTGAGAAATCAAACAGTTCCTTATCCTCTTTGATCTGTGAATATTTCCCTTGACGTGTATGATTTTTCAGAAAGACATCCGATATTATTACTTTATGCACTGTTGTGCGGTCTTTCTGAAAAAAGTACGCTATTGTAAATTTAATCCTTATTGATAAATCTTGTATTGATATAATTGTTGTGGGTGTAGTATAAATTCATATGGAATGTACATAAATAGAAGTTTATGTGCTGGATCTTCAGTGTCTAATATAATTTTATTTAGATTCAATTCTCACTAAAAGTTATGCTTCATCTTATATGTATAATAATAATTTCATGAAAGAAATACATGATATTTGAGTGGAAGAGATTTTATTGGAATAAAGCACCCTGAAAAGTAAAATTCGTCGAATCGAGTGGTTTCAATTCGAAGAGAAAGTTGTTCCTCGAAGATACCTGTTTGGTTCAAGAATTATTCATCCGCACGATTTGGAAGTTTGATTCTTTGACGGTGACATGTTTTATCATTTGTCTTCTGAAAGGTTTTCAGATTCGACCGAAAAACGCAATATACGACTTGTACTTCAATACACATTTGCGGCATCTTCATCTTAAAACAAAACTAATTAACTCTGTTATAATATTCCTGAAAGTAAGATTGACAAACAAAGTCACCATAAAACAATTTTTCCAGTAAACGAACGTTTTTGATATATTTATTTCACACGGCTAAATTTTCAATGTTTGGCCTCCAGCACTAACCTCAAAAAAGATTTGCAGGCCGTAGGATTAGGCAGGTTCATTTGCTTGAAAAATTGTATTATGTTGACATATTTCTGATATTTCTAGTCGATCTTACTCTCAGGAATATCAGAACAGTGAAAATTATTCAAATTAAGTGCATTTTCAATAAAAAAAATGCCATAAATGTGTGCCAAAGTTGTATGTGCAAGTCGTTCAAATTAAGAGGATTTTCCGGAATATTTTGGAACACCCAGTTTGTGTAACTTGGCGTATTATCCACATATTAAGTGACTTACCAGGAAACGAAGAGAAATTTGGTCAGCAGTCATCAAGACTTGACAAAATCGAAGATAAGAAACTAAAGTGAATATTTCTTCGTAGACACTGAAATAAGCAGTAATCAGTCCATGTTGAATGTAAAACTGATAAATATTTAAAGTGCTGAGTCATGAAAAACAAAAGATCAACGAATATTAAAAGTCTCTTCATGTCTCATGGCCTACGTACGACCGAAGACAGGCGCTGCAAAAAGAATGATTTTCTGTAGAAAATCCATGTTCTCCGCGGGTATTTCAAAAAAATAAGCGTTTATTTTTTACATATTTTATTTGGGTCAACTGAACGTCCTTAAATAAATTATAGGAGCAAATACAAAATTTCAACTTACACATGATATGTTTCCTATAGGAAAATTCAAATTGACTGGTTTAAACGAGTACAAATAAGACTGATTTCGAAAGGATTCTGAAGCTATTTGTATTTTCCCTATAAACATAATTCGGGGTACAAAGTTGACGTGAAAAAATAGAAAAGATTTAATCATATCACATTAACGAAATTACCACACAACATAATTATTGGCATGCAGTAAATAGCAACCTCGTTCAAGAAATAATAGTGAATAAAAAAATTGATTGAAATAGCAAACAGTTGTTAAAAAAAAACTCTGAATTATAAGTGATGACCTTTTCAAAATATTTTGAGAAGTCGCATGTGAAATGAAACTATATGTACCAAAAGGAATTGGGTTAAAAATGAAAAATGTTGATCGCGAAAATTAATTATGAAAGTATTTTGTGGAAGTTTTAGAGGAATCCAATTTTTTCTAAAAATATTCTGAACCATTTGATGAGTTAAACTATAATTTCTGGACACCACTCAGGATATATAATTCTCAATAAGTACGGTTCATAATCAACAAAAAATGTATTGAATGTAATGAAAACTTCAAAATATTTGATTTTCATCTTTTCACTTCTTTAGAACAATAGATGCCACCACTGATGAATACAGTATGAATGAAAAATAATGCAACAAGGCAATCACACCTGCAGATATGAATTCTCGAGAAATTCCTGAGATTCTCTTGAAAAAATAGAAAGCCTTTCTTTATGGGAATGCCCACTTTGTGATGCCTCAAAATCCATTGACTTTATTTCTCTGGAAATATATCTGCGGAAGTCATTGATTCGAAGCATTACTCATACTGTACATTGGTCTTGAAGAATATCACAAAGAATGATACAAGAAAAGGTTTTATTAGTGCATATGCCAAAAAGAGATTTTATAGGGTTCTTTGAACAGCAACGATTGTTTTCAGAAATTAGACATTTACGAGAAATTCTCAAAATCCCCCTATTTTATACCACTGCTGAAATTTGTGAAGTACACTGCTATTCATTTACACTTCAAGAATGGGCCGAAAAAGTTTTTATTCGCTTCACTGAAGTTGATACAATTCTCAATCATTTTGCAGCTTTACCACTTAAGTATTGGGTGGTCCAAAATTCTCGAAATCCTATAAACTCCCGTTTTCTTTTGAAGTATAAACGAATCTCCCATCTTTCAGCGGCATTCCAATGGGGGATTTTACTAATTTCTCAGAAACATCAAACAATAATCCTATCAAAACCCCTTTGTTGATTAGGCTTGAGGTGTGAACTTTTAATTTAAAAGCTACAACCTCTTTCCTCTTATACAGTTCCTTTAGTAAAAAAATACATCTATTTCACCATCAAAAATCCTTGCACGTTTAACACGAACTTTTCGAAGTTGTTCTTGAACTTGATCCTGGAGAGTCGCTCGTTATCAAACTCCACACCTGAGAGGACACGATCGAAGGCAGCATGTAACCTATCGGAAATCATCGGATCCCGTTGATTCTGCACCAACAACTTCATACTTATCTCGTACTCCGTTGGGTAGCAGCAGATGAGGAGATACATACACTCCCCCACACTAGTCAACAGATCGGCACTAATTTGATTAGATAGGGTTAAATCCAGGATGATCTTAACGCAAGGTTTCAACATCTCGTAGATGCGCTCTTTGACCATCTTATGCTTGAACATGTAAGTGCATACTCTTGTAATGAAGTCCAGACAGGTCTGCGTTATCTCAGGACCAAACATCGACAATCCCATCTCTACAGACCGCAAAATATGGGCCATCACGTCGTTGTCCAACGAACAGATCTCTTTAGGGCACATGTCGTTGATGTGGGTCAGCAACCGATAATACTGCAGACAAAGGTTCGGATATTTCAAGAGTTCTTGGCTCAGGAACGGCATAATAATGCAAAATCCGCGCATCACGTGAGTTGACGCTTTCACCGTATCTGCGGGCGTATCGGAAGGACAAAAATCAAGATAATCTTTCGATAGAAGATAAGTCAGAACGTCCAGTATGTGCGATAAGTCTTGAGAAATGGAATCTTCCGCCGACGTATCCGATGTCAGTCTATTCGCGTGACATTTCGCGTATCTCGTTACGAATTCCACGCTGTACACGAACATCCTGTACGCTTGTTCGTGCTTCAGATAGCACACCAGGTACCTGGCCGACTGGCTCAGGAGTTCAAGAACGGATTGCACGACCACTTGGTAGTTGTAGTAGTCCTTGAAAAGTTCCACCATCGACTCGATCATCTCGTGCATGCATTCGAAGATGAAATGCGCGCTTCTCATGGTCGCTCCCTTGGAAATGCCGATCAGGCATTCGCAGATGTCGACCAGTTCGTTTTGTACTTGTTCGTTGTGGATGGCCTGCTTTCCGTGGCGTAAGAAATCGTGGTACCTTCTGCGGATGGGCTCGAATACCTTTTCTAAGTATTGACCCATTATTGCGCGATCGGTGCAAAGACTAACGGCGGCTAGAGCGAAGCCCCTGTATAAGCCGCGTCGAATCGCCGAGGGCAAATATCCCGCTTTCAGCTCGTTCTGCATGTCCATCAGGCTCAGTAGGTTGTCCACGTTCATAAACTGTTGCGACCTGTGAAATTTACCTCATTACTATTGTCAATGCGATACGACATCTGGCGGCGAGAATATTTAGTGGAAATGGCATGCAATGTCAGATGTCAACACCTAAACGCAAGGTTCACGTTGCCCCACGTAAAGCCCCCAAATGTCACTGCAATCTAGTTTATCATGTTCCTAAAATTGAGCACTTACTTATTTTTAACAGAAACTATATCTCCGAACAAATCAACGGTATCTTGCAGAAGCACGGGTTCTGTATAAAAATTCACAATGTTATTTTGAACCTTCGATATCATGAAATTTATTATGAAGTTAGCTCCTTCGGTCTGTTTTCCAAGAGCTGCCATAAAAATTGGACTTAGCTGAAACAAGAAAAATTACATGCAATGAGATATGTATTAATAAATATACCTAGAGGAACAACGCCCTTGAACGAAATGAAGCTAAAATTTTTGACCGTCAAGTGGCGCCACATATTTCCCTCTATAGTCCGTTCAAATATAAGAAGGAGCTTTGTAAACAAACAAAATCGTCTGGTTTGCGCACAATAATGCTCCTATTGGTGACACGGTCATTACGACGCTCCCTTTTAACGCCCTAAGAGACTGCCAGGATCGTACTCGGAACGTACTGTGAATGGTACTGGATAGAAATGATTCAATAATTTGAGTCAGCAATTCCCACATTAAAACTTATTTCCTCAGATGAAACTCTGGTGCAAAATGTCTGTTATGATTTGCAACTGTCATAAACATTTTATATCCGACGTACCCTATTTTTTTATTTTGTTTTGTTTTTAAATTATCATCAAATAATTTCTTTATCGGAAGCTCGAGATTGCGGCAAGGTAATTCCAGGAAACACCAGATTTGGGTCCTTTCCCTTAATGGGTTAAAGCCATCTTGATTTGCATAAATATCGAAGTTCTCAGTAGGGGACTTCGGTCCAAGTTGCCAACCCAAAAATTTCGCTTTTTTCTACCAATGGGGAAGGGAAATTTCAGAACAAATTTGTAATGATCAGCTTAACATTATTCATAAATATCCGTAAACTTCGGCTCGGCTTTGCAAACCAGGTAATTAGAGCAAAATATCGATATTTGTAAAGATCATCTCTGATCGGCTGAAAGTTGTGTTGGATCTCGTGGTTCACGTCAACAGACCAATCGAACAATCTCTCATGATCAGCTGTTAAAATGGCTCTG
The DNA here is from genome assembly GCA_910592335.1 of Adalia bipunctata. NCBI lineage: Eukaryota > Metazoa > Arthropoda > Insecta > Coleoptera > Coccinellidae > Adalia > Adalia bipunctata. The sequence goes on along the minus strand of OU342954.1, from coordinate 16,923,739 downwards.
TGTTTTTTCACGCAATTCCTTCATTTTTTTCTTATAAAAGTATGCTATTATTCTGTTGTGTAGTTAATTGGGGAAGTAAAAGACCTCTTGGCATTGTGAAATTCTATAGAATTACTGCTACTTCAATTTCACCCATAAAATACAACTAAATGGACTGCCTATTGAGGAGATATTTATAAGCTATTTGAAGAGCTGATTAAACTGAGAATAAATCGAAAAATACTTTTGTATGTTAAAAACATTTTATTACAGTTAGAGGAACCTGATATTTGTGAGTTTCATATTCTAATTTAAAATGTCCTCAATGTTTGTATATACCCAAACTTTTTATGTGTATATATCATATTATAAACAATAAATCAGTTTACATTCTGTAATTTTGAATTGCATTTTCCTATATTCACAAATTGCATAAAAATTCACGTTCATGTTCTTTATACGTAGAAGTTTTTGGTGATATCTTTGTGCTACAGCTACATCTTCAGTTTGCAATTTTACGAAATAATTACTCAATTAGGATAGTCCTTAGCACACAATGTTTATTCACTCAAAAATTGGTATCACAACACTCAACTTCAGAGAAATGATAGTTATAATAGAGTAACAGAAATACTGATCAGGAATGTTTGTTATTTGTTTGTCCCAGCAGCCATTTTAACAGCTGATCGTGACAGATCGTTGGACATTGTTGATGTGAACCAGGAGATCCAACACAACTTTCAGCCAATCAGCGATGATCTTTACAAATATCGATATTTTTCTCTAATTACCTGGTTTGCAAAGCCGAGTCGAAGTTTACGGATATTTATGAATAATGTGAAGCTGATCATTACATATTTGTTCTGAATTTTCCCTTCCCTATTGGTAGAAAAAAAGCGAAATTTTTGGGTTGGCAACTTGGACCGAAGTCCCCCATTGGCAAGACTAGTTAAAATACCTATAGAGCTACTGTGAAGGTCTAGCTGTTCAAAGTGTTTATAGATTTTGTTGTGAAAAGTGTATTGTGTTCGAAAATCTTTTGACAAAGTGTACATAGTGTTTATCGAACAATGTCGAATTCGGAAACGGATACTGCATATGAGAGTGATATGTAAGGACCACCACGAAAAAGATCCAAAAGATCCATTTCTCTTCTGATAATTTTTAACATTTCTCGGAAAAAATTGGAAGAACATCCCGATTTATCGAAAAGAGACTTTGTAGGAATTGTTTTAAAATCCTCAGGGGTGAGTGATTCAGCTGTATTCAGAATTCTCAGAGAATATAAAGAGAATAAAACATTGACGCCACCTAAGGGGAGAGCCCAGTCGTTAAAAATAATCGATTCGGTTGACGATTTCGATATGAACCTTATCAGAAGAATTGTCCACGGTTTTTTTTTCGGAATGAAATACCAACGATTTCTGAAGTACTAGAAATCGTGAATGATGACGACAGTTTGCCAAATTTCAAAAAAATGGAATTCAAGTTCAAAAAACGTGGTCGTGATAGTCTACTGATAGATATAGGGATGAAATAATTGTGTGGAGAAGAGATTATTTGAAGAAAACCCGCTCAGTAAGGGAACAAGGTAGAAAAATTTGTTACCTGGATGAGATATGGATAAATGAACTGAACGCTGCGCAAAACTTGTTTATATTGCTCCTTCTTAGATTTGAACAGAGTATATAGTACTACGAATCATAGGCAGGTTCGTTTCCTACGGTTTCCGAATGACCGGGAACCCAGCTTGAAAAGACCTTATTCTTCTTGCCTACCTCATTGAGTTCGTTCCGGCACTCCCAAATCAGCTTTGAGTCAATGACGTAGGAGCTCAGTGCTTTAATGGCAGCTTGACTATCTGTATGAATAGCTATATCGCATTTCTGATTGTTTCTTTCTAGATTTATATCTAGACATCTTCCGATTGCAAGTATTTCCGTTTGAAGGACGCTTGTACAGGAGCCTAACGATAGTGCACACTTGGTACTTGTCCAGTAAATCCCAGCGCCAGCTCTTGTAGCGGTTTTAGAACCATCTGTACACCATTTTATTCTATTTCCTCTGAGATTATAGTCGGTGTATACCCGTTGTTCCCTCTCTTTTGCTTAGCATTGTACTGAAGTTTTTTTCGATGCTTACTTTCTTGATCATTACCTACATCAGTAGGAAGGTTTGCAGATGAGATGTAGTTATTCAGATAGGACTAAACTCTCTGATTCCTGATTCTCTCATTGCCTGTTCCTTCTGAGGATGGCCTCATGGGCTACCCTGTCAATCACTAGGTGTAGAGGTGTGAGGTCTGTAATGATCTCAAGCGCCCTGGTTGGACACGTTCTCATAGCTCCCGTGATGCACACATAGGCAACCCTTTGTACTTTGTCGAGCATTTTCCTCGTACTTACCTGACTTGTCTTAGCAAACCAGGCTACTGCCCCATATGTGACTATAGGTCTTAAAATCATGACGTACATCCATCGCAGTATTTTTGGGTTACAGCCCCAATTCCTGCCGCATAGACGCCTGCACGCCATCAGAGCCCTTGTAGCTCTGCCAGTAGCATTATCAACATGCTTATTCCACAGAAGTTTGCTATCCAGGGTTATTTCTAGGTATTCGACTTCAGATCCCACCCCAAAGGAGATCATGAAGATTATTTGAATTACAATAATAAATCACACATTCGTGCCCAGACCGCTTAGGAAATAGTTCAGCCACTCACCGCCAGATGCAAATTGCAAGGGTGAAAAATTTCGATTCTCTGAAGGAACTACAACTAAAAGTGGCTTCAATTCGATCAATGACGTTGTTCCTCTATGTATATTCAAACTCAATGCACATAGTAATATTATAACAAAGCAAAAGGCAAAAATTGGTGCAATAAATGCATTAATACCAGTGTAGCAGTTGTAAACCATCAAGTACCTACCTTCGAATAGTTAGTCTCGACAGGAACCAAATAATACATGCAGAACCTCTTGATGAACCACATGAGCGAACAGCTGACCAGGGGACTCATCAAATGGCCCAACTTGACGGAAGCCGCAGAATCCTCGATCACGCACAAGCGCAAGGCGTCGGAGAACAACCTGATCACGTCGTCGCACTGATCTATGGAAGGATTGACCCACAGCATATCCCTGGACTTGGCCAAGGTCTCCAGTGTGGCGTCCAGGTTGCTCTGGACGTTCATCTGTTTTGCAGAGTGAGCCATGATTTCGGCCGGTATGGTGGGGGTTTCCCCGTCGCTATCCATGGCCAAAACGTGGCCGGATATCATCAGACACCAGTGGAGGTCTTCGAATACGCTTTCCAGCTTGACCGATTCGTCCAGGGTCATAGGGCGCACTTCCATTATGCGCAGCACGCACTTGAGTTGGTCCGTGCCGTATTCGAGTAACCTGAGCGTAAGAGAAGTTTTCTCTTGATATTAACAATGGTAAATTGTTCGAAAAATTATTTGGACTTTTCTTATCGAATCTATTACTACGGGGCAGTTCCATAATCGAAGAAAAGTCTCCTAAATCGCATTAAGTCTCTTACACCAAAGTTGAAGAGAAGAAAGATAGATGTCACCCAAAAAATAGAATAAAAATAAACTTACAAAAAAAAGGAGCATTTCTGAAATTCTCCATGAATTCTTCATGAAAATATTAGTCAATTACAAAATCTTTTAAATAATTCTCAAAATTGAATTCAAATATTTAAAAAAAATGGTATTGATAAACTGCATATGTGACCGGTAAATATATTCTCTGATATTGGAGAATGTTTCTCGAAACACCCTGTAATTTTCACTCACTTGTACAAGATGGGCAGAGAATAATCTGGTACGTAGCGTCCGAAAATCCCAATGACTTGCAGTTGATCCAAATATTTTATTCTGTCAGAATCTTCTACGTTCTCATTATCTATCTCTTCATCCGATGTTCCAATCTTTCTGAAGCCATTTGGAGGTGAGATCCGGCTCTGTATGTAAATATTGAAAATGCGGATTGCGTAATCTCGTAAGATATCGACTTTTGACTCGGTCCCATAATCTCCAAACAGGGAACACCAAACGCTTATCATGTTTCTAAAAGAGTCTTCATATACGTTGTCATCCTGGAAGAGATTAAACGAAATTAACATTATCGAAATGTATTTTCTTATTTATGGACTTGTAAGGAGAAAAAGTACTCACACATTCTTCTGACACAGATTTTTCACAAAAGTGACAGGTCAGACTGGTCATTTCATCCAAAAAAGTTTCTTGTTCGCTTCTAGTTAATCCGTGCGCAATTTCATAATGATAACAGAAACAGAGTTTCCTTGCAATTGAAGATATTCCTAATGCTTCCTTTCCATTTATATTAACGCTGAAATATAGTCAGTGAGTTTCGAGAAAAACGAGCATGCAGAATTTCTGACGAGTCTAAAACTTATCCCCAAAAAAGCAAATCTGCTGAAATGCACCATTCAAACTACACTGTCTAAGTTTGGTAACAATGGAATTATTGTAGAGTGTGTTTCACCAACTTTCAAAATGAATTGAAATAGAAAGTAATAATAAATATTTTACTGTTTCACAAATTAAACATAAGTCTCAACAGTACCACCAGATATTAATCAATTACCGTTTGAAATCTGAGTGTTTTCAAAATTTCTAATAAGTTCATGAACATCAGAAATAACCTCAAAAAATATTCGACACTTCGTTGGATCATAAAATAAACTCACTGTACAATGATTTAGTTGTCACCAAGTATCGTACCCTGATCTTTTCAGCTTTCTATTTAAAGTAGTGAATTTTTTCACTCACCTTGAAATAAGTTTAGAGAAATTTCCCAGATATCTCCTTACATACTCAACCCTAGCATCGTCATTATATATTTTTCTTCCTTCTGCACCTCTAGCAGTCACAGAAGCTAATTGTATCAAACAAGTAAGAGCATGATGGGACAGCTCTTCCGAATACCTTACCTTCCAGTATATCATGAACATCAGAGGAACCAATTCGGGGGCCAAAAATACGTCTTTCCATTCCATTGTAAAATAGAGCAATGGATAATCTTCCACTTCACGAGTGCTCTCAAACTGACCTATAACCCTTTTGGGAGGTAAAAGAAAGTCAAGGAAAATTCGGTGTAAATAATTTTATAACTAGGATGGATTATTCATATGTAGATATCTACAAACTATTCACAATATTCGTTAAAATATCTTAAAAAATTGACTGAAAAAAGAGTGAAGTTGTTCATTAGAAGTCTCCTCAAATCTCTTGATAAAGATTCAAGTTATCCTCCATCTTTTTCAAAGAAATGGTAATTGCATACTTGAATTTCAACATGTTTTACAAGGAAGTCAAACAAACCATGAATTCATATGTCATAACACAGCTGAACTGTGTAATTTCCTCCTTTTCTCAACTCCTCCTCTACCATATACCAACGCTATATTGTTTGACGTCGTCAAGTGAAGTCGATATTAGAGTGCTCTCTCGAATTTTCCCGTATAACGGAGTTTAGGATCGGAAAAAACTAAGAAAGATACATCATCGGATTTCTTAGTTTATGCTGAAGATTCTCATTCTATTTTTCAACAGAGAATGTGAATCGTTTGTGTTAAAATTGGAGAAATTTCCATTCAAATTACCAAATAACTTCAAATAAAATCGGTTTGGAAGAACAAACATATGAGTTAAGATAAATCGGATCATAAAAAAAAAACGCCGAGACTAGACAACTACCGGCATGAAATGTGTCGAGTGCGGCCTTGATGGTGATAAATATACCCTTTTTAATTGCGACGGATGTGGCAAAACGAACTGCAAAGAATGCGGTCAATTTACAGCATCGGAAGAAAAATGCTTTTCTCTATCAAAAAGAAAAGCTATTCTTTACTGTCCCCCATGTCGCGAAGAAATAACCAATATTGCGGATTTAATGCAAAAAAATAGAAAATTAAAGCAAGAAATAGAATCTATAAAAGAAGCGAAACTCTCAAAAAATAATGAAGAATCAGAGAAGATTCAAAAAATGGAAATACTAATCCAATCCTTGAAAGGAAAAATTGATGATTCCTTAAGAAGTTGTAATGATGCCAATGAGGAAATTACTAAGAAAAATACTGAAATCAAGCAGTACTTGGAAAAAATCGACAACATGGAAAAATATATAATGAAATTAAAACAAGAACACTCAAGTCTGCAAAATGCTCTAAAGAATCAACAGGAAATAAATGAGAACATTAATGGAGAAAATGAAAAATTGAACAGAGTAAATGAAATTCTGAAGAAACAAATGGAAAATAATCATGAAGGTCTTGTTAATTCTCAAGATTTCCATGAGAAAATGTATGAACAATTATTCCACAAACTTGAAAAAAATTTTGACCAAAAAATCCAGAAAATCGAGGCAGATCTCAATTTGAAACTCATGATCAACTCAAACTCGACATCACAAAAAGATCACGCATCTCATAACAGTAATATAATGGCCAATAAACATAAGCCAGAGTCGAATTTCGTGTCAGACTGTAATATGGTGAAAAACGATACACATAAAGATCAGCTCCAACTGATGGAACAAATAATTAATTTGGAAAATCAAACAACTATTCCAGTGAGACGTCAAGTAGCCGCTAATGGTAAGGGCACTAACATGAAAAAGTCACAAGTTGTCCCAAATACTCCGTCCACAAAAAAAACTAGTAGAACTCCTGAAGGGACGTACCTCCAGGGGACGAACATCAACAGGGCTTCAGTGATTAATTCTACAGATGGAGATTCTGCCCAAATACCACAGGATAATGACTGGACAAGAAAAGAACGGAAACGTTCCAAAAAACCGCAGAGTTTAATTGGCTCCAGCAAGAAGACACAAAATATAAAAGCAAATCCAAAAAAAGCGTTCCTTTTTGTGTCCCGCTTACAACCTGGTACTAAAACGGAGGAACTTGTAAAATTATTGGAACCTGCTTTCCCAGAGGTAGTATGTGAGGAACTAACCTCCAAGAATCCAGAATACTACAGTTCATTTAAGGTAACAATAAATTTAGTGAATTTGCAGGCAGCAATGGATCCGTCTCAATGGCCAGAGGGCGTTTTTGTTTCGAGGTTTTTTCACAAGAGGCCTCAGACAGAACTCAAAGGAACCTAGACTATCAAGTTAATTGTGAACAATTCCAATTATTTTCTTTAAATTGTCAATGCCTAACTAATACAAAGATAAATTGTATAACTTCAGATGTGTTAAACGTGTTTCAGGATATCACTTTTCTATGTTTATGTGAAACCTGGTGTCAGGGGGATAGCATTAAGTATATAAATTTCCCTGGTTTCTGTGAAGCTGCTAGCTTTAGCAGATCTTTTGGTAAGGGTGGTGGCGTGGGTATCTGGTGCCACACTACAGTTATTGCCCAATCTCTTGAGTTGAGCAGATTCTGCGTTGAAAAAAATTTTGAAGTTTGTGGTGCGGTGTTCAAATACAAAAAATTAAAATACGTAATATTGAACTGTTATAGATCATGTGTGAGCACTAATTTTTCCATCTTTTGTGATGGTGTTCAACAAGTTTTGGAGTACGTGTATTCGCCCGATGTCACTATAATACTGTGTGGGGATTTTAATATCGATCCCACAAGGGATGCAGCAGATTTTCAGATGCTGACGGGTATATTGGATGGTTTTGGGTTGAAAAACTATGTTTTGGGATGTACTCGTCTTAATCACACATTGGACTATGTTTTTTCATCTATATTGGGGTCATTGCAAATTTTAGACACCTATATGTCTGACCATAAGGGTTTATTGTTCCGTTTTGGGAGATTCACGCAAACAAAAAATAGAATTGAATATAGAAGAAATTATTGCAAGACCAATAACGAAAACTTCCTCAAAGACATATCGGAAGAAAAATGGGAAGATATCCACAAGTTCGGTAACATGGATGAGGCTTTTAATTATTTTCATACTACATTTATGCATTATTTCAATATGAATTTTCCAGTTCAAAAATTTTACATTCGTGATATTAAATCATGGGTAAACTACGAAGTGGTGTCATCCAGTGATCACCTAAAATATTTATATGAACTGTGTAAGACTTTTCCTGGTCTGAAAGACCATTATCGAGACTGCAAAAAGCGCCACTATCAACTGGTAGATGAAGTTAAGCGTCGATATTATCAGGATAAAATGAACATTGCTAGCAACCCTGTTAAAACAGCCTGGGGAATCATCAATACACTCAGTAATAAAAATATTAATAACTTTCAGAATATTAACATTAAGCAGGGGGATATATTGACCTCTGATCCTAAAATAGTGTCTAACGCCTTTAATGATTTCTTTGCTAATGCCGCTGCTAGAATTACTCAAAACTTCCCAAAAGTACAGTATAGCGATAACATAAAAATAAATGAGACTACAATCTTTTTGAACCCTTTCACAGAGAAGGAGCTTGTATCTCTCATTAATAGAAAACTAAAACCAAAGAGTTCCTGTGGTTTTGATGATGTTCCGGGTTTTCTCCTGAAGCACTGCTTAACTGAAATTTCTGCTCCTTTAACTCATTTGGTGAATGAATCATTTGTTCAGGGATGTTTCCCAGAAAAACTAAAAATAAATAAAGTAATTCCACTATATAAAAAAGGTGATAAGGAACTTGTGGATAACTATCGCCCGATAGCTTTGGCGCCAGTTTTGTCCAAGGTTTTCGAATACTGTTTTGTAGACAGGTTGATGGGGTTTCTATGTAATTGTAGTATCATAAACCCGAAACAATTTGGCTTTCGCCCGAAAATGAGTACGATGCACGCAATATATGCTTTTGTGGAAGATATTGTGCATCATATGGAGTCGGGGGAATGCCCTGTAGGTGTTTTTTGTGACCTTAGTAAGGCCTTCGACTGTGTGGTGCACAGCTTTCTTTTTCACAAGATAGAGAGTTATGGCATCCGTGGCAGGGCATTAGATTGGCTGAAAAGTTTCCTTGGTAACAGGCAACAATTTGTGTCACTGAGAAATTCAAATGGCAGAACAATAACATCCAGTTCTCTGAATGTTCATGTGGGAGTGCCACAGGGCTCCATACTTGGTCCTTTATTGTTTATTTTGTACATGAACGACATTACTGATGATGTGGATTCTAACATTTGTTTGTATGCTGATGATGTTACAACTATAATTTCGGCTAGAGATTTTGCTAATTTAAAAGCGCAGGCCCAGGAAAGTGTCAACAGTTTGTATGGCTGGTTCATTAAGAATTCCCTTCATATTAATGTAGACAAAACAAACTTCATACTATTCCATAATTATAATAAAAGTATAGTAAACATCGACATATGGTTGAAAAATTTACCGATCAAGCAAGTGAGTACAGCTCGCTTCCTTGGTCTGGATATCGATGAACACCTAAACTGGAAGGTTTGTTGCGAGAAAATTTGTTCAAAGTTGAGTAGTGCCACTTTTCTTATAAGAAATCTGAGAACTGTCGTATCGATAGAACAACTTATGCTCATATATCACGCTCAGGTATCATCCGCATTACGATACGGGGTAATTTTCTGGGGTACATCTACTGGAGCGGAAAGGGTTTTTATATGCCAGAAAAGAGTAATTAGGTGCATGGTGGGCGCCTCACAGTTAACATCCTGTAAACCATATTTTAAAAAGCTTAGGATACTCACGCTACCATGTCTTCTTATTCTTGAACTGGCTGTGTTGATTTATGAGAACAAAAATAAATGTGTAAGGAATAGTGACATTCACGAATATAACACAAGAAATTGCAATAACTTTGTAACGCCCAATTTTAAATACCGAATAGGTAGAAAGTCACCAATGCTTTTGGGCATTAAAGTTTTCAATAAGATAGAGTCCAACATTAAAACATCAGAGAATGTTAATATTTTCAAAATAAAACTAAAGAATTTCCTTTTAGATAAGTGCTATTACTCCATAGACGAATTTTTTGCTGGAGTGTAAATTAAATTGAATTGTATTTTTATTTCTTTTTTTTTTTTTGGGTATGTTGAAGAACTAAATTATTTTGTTAACACTTTTTCCATTGACGCATTCCACAATATGTACTTTGTATATTCTTGGAAATAAAGAGAATTATTATTATTATTATTATTCATTCTCTACCGAAATCATTTGTGAATCTACTGAGTGAACTAGCTATCTTAGGTAGCAAGAAAGTGAAAAAGAATACCTGGATTTTTGAAATACTGTAGGTAGTAGGATATCAATAAAATTGTTATAGCTCCAGACCAGCGAATGCTCGGTGATTTGCAGTAAACATCTAATAAAATGTGCAGTCTCAGGTTGAAATGGTGTGTCGATTCCTGTAACATCTTTCAGTAACCCCATAACAAATTTGAAAATCCTAATCAAGTCTGTGGACTCGAACTGTCTCTTGCACTTATTGTGTACCTCCCAGGCTAAACCCAGATCACTGGATTTACATGTGGTGGCATATTCTTGCATGAGAATCGAAATAAGTTGACAACCCAAAATTTTCTGAAAATTTGTCCATTATTTCCATAAAACCTTACATCTCAGAGTATCATTCACCTTTGGATTTTCAGCATTGGTGATTAAGTCTTCTACTTGATTCAATAAATTGCGCCTTTGTTTTCCATTGTCATCAGCGCTGATTCTTTTCACCATAATACTTATTGCTATCAACATTTTATCCCTCACAAAACACGGGATATCTCTTGTTACTACGAATTTAAATAAGTATTGTATAAGATCTTCTTTATCTGAAAACGATACAAAATTCCATTCGCGAATTATTCCTCTTTTTATAACTTCTGCTGCCTCAAAATGCAGGTAGTCTACATTAGATTTTTCTAAAATTTGTCTGCAAGCCCGAATGGGAGTTTTTGTTCTTCTGAAGTTGAGGAGGACCTCTTCAGCTTTGCGTCTTTCCTCGTTTGTGACTAAATTTGGGGCAGCCTTACAAGAAACAAAAATTACAAATTTAGCAACAATAATAATAATGCAAACATTCAAAATTCGACTGAATGAACACCCAATTACCATTATGACTCGGGCTGCTCCCTCTAATTCATTCATAAATCTTTCGTTCATTTTCAATTTTGTTTACGGGAAAATCACTACAAAAAAATATTCACAAACTTATGACGAAATTAAGTTAGCAGGTTAGGTTCCTACTGTTCATAGAAGCATTGTGAAGGAAAATTCTTTATCTATCATGAATTCTATCCCCTTTCTTGTGGATAATTTACGAACGCACTGTAGGTTTTAGCCTCAGTTTTTCTCAGAATTATGTTTTCCGTGTACCATTTTCGAAGAATATGACCTTATTTTCAACAAAAATGTACCCCGACTTAGAGTAGATCAAAATCACTAAAATCATAGACTGACTGAATCAAAACAACAAACTTAGGTTAATTTGTATACGTAAAATTTTCATTCTTCCTAAATTGCTATATTCAAGTTCTTTTTGGAATGGTAGGTTTGCAAACTAAATCAACTATGTAACAACAAATTCATCAATTTTTTTCAGTCCGCCATATTCAATTTCCAAAGTTTATTGTCAGTTTTGCTCTTGGTGATTTGTACTTGTACCTATTTAAGAGCCCTATTTCCAAGTTTGATGGATAGAAATAAAGTTGGGTAAGCAATCTCATAATGCATTTCGAGAATACCGCAATATATGTTTTATAAATTGTTTTAGAATTTCTGGGACACTTTGGAAGTGTGCTCGAATAGGGGAACGAAAGTCCCCTTGGGTAGCTGCAAGTTGTGTTACGATGGCATTATATTTATTATTCTTCAATTGATTGTAGTTTGAGGCAATTAAAAGAAGGCATACATAATATTTTCATTTATATATACTATGAAATAAAAGATTAAATCTATATATATATTTATAAGTTTGCCAAAAAAAGTATATAACTAATCATAAGTTTCGACATATGAATTATGAGCTTTAACATTCCCAATACATCATTTCAAATATTGTTTGAAATCAATCATAAACATGGAGAATTAGTATACATAGCCTATCATAAAAAACTTACAAAATTCCATCAGTTAACTTAATACTCCAGCACATTAATATGTTAAATCAGATATCAAAAAGTGTAACATAAAAATGGTTGAATACTCCTCTTAGCAGGTCTTTGCACCTTCAGATATCTAACCAGCGGATAACTTCCAGAAGTTATCTGCAAGTTTGATATGTTGAACTCTTAATTGCAGTTAAGAAGACCAGCTCTTAACAAAACAAAATTACAAGCTAAAAAATTCAGGTACAACCATTGAAAAATCTTATAACGATGCTGCGTTAACATTGCATAAAATTTCCACTCTTCAGGGGAGTAAACAGAACGTTGGCAATTCATATAAACATATATACATACAATAGTTTGAATAAGGACTAAACAGTTATTAGATAACCACATAGAAAAATTTTTATTGGACAATTACACCATATTATTTTATTGTAATATTCCTTAGTTCGAAAAATAATGATCCACTGCTCGAGTCATTCTCAAAATCCATTCGGTTCAGTCATTTCAATCTCTAGAGATTGGTTTCAATATAAAATCGAAAATATGCATATCACTAAAGGTAAAATCCAGTCTTTTGAAACTGTTCAATGCGTCAAATTGGAGTTTTTCATGAAACAAAAAATTTGAAAATTTCATATCAAAATTTCGAAATATAGTTTTATATTCAGACTTATCCAAGAAAATCTTCATTTTATATTGTATTACCTATATAATTTTTGATTGTGTTGACCTCATTAATTTCTGTTTGCTGAATTTAGTGCAAAACGGCACATTTTCAATATGTATGTAATTTTGCTGTAATTCGTGGTTTTGTGATCGCTCAGAACGCTAGGAAAAGGGGCTCCGAAGAGACTTTCCTTGTTATGTTCGCACGAGTTTGAATAGCAAATAGGGGCTGAAAAACCAGCACTAAAGGCTGACAAACAACTTTTCAACTTTCCAACTTGTTACATTGAGTGTACGTATGGTTGCCTAGCTAAATCGTCCGTAATGTGGATCAAATGGCAGGACGTCGAATTTTCTACAGGGAGTTTCAAAAAATTTTTTGAATTTTTTTATGGTGGTACCAATCAAACGTGAAATAACTTTATACTCAATTCGGGGCATCACGTATTTCAGCGTTCGATACCTAAGTGACCAAATTCATACCCTGAATATTTGATTGCAGATGTTATAGAGATAAAAATCGAAGTGTTTTTGATTCCTTCAGGTCTCATTCTCAAATTTCACATTATCTTTTGAGAATGACAAACTTATCCAGTCCTCATTTTTCAACAGTATGCACACAATATATTTCCCATTAGGTTCAAAACGATATTAAATCGATTATTGTGGACTGATTTTTAAAATACATGTGACAAACAACTTGAATATTGGTAACAGTACATACAAATATATAATATGTATATAAGTATATATAAACATAGTGATGTCGATGTGTAACTGTACTTAGTAATGGGTTTTTGCCAGTGGTCCTATATTTTTTCTTCATCTCAAATTCTTATGCTGAATCTCTCGGAATATGAAAGCTTTATAATGATAAGGTCTCTTTTTTGGACTGATAAATGTTTCATATACCTAAAGAGAGTTATTTCTCTTTGGCATAACTATACAAGTGATTATCAATCATTGATAGTGAGTTCAAGAATCTTCTCTCACTGATGCTTTCATTCATAACAATTTTTATCTATTTGTTTCTACATTCTGTGTCCATTTATTACATCTCTCATTCTAAAATCGCTTGATTCCATCTCATGTGAAAATCACCTCATCTTTATTTGTTTCTGTTGACCAAGAGAGATTTTTGAACTCAGAAAGATTAGGATTAGAAATGAATATGTATTTGGATATTTTGTTTTGAACCAGTTGTTCACTCATTTCAATTTAATCGATTTCCAACACTACCTGGTATAAAAGCAACAAACTGCCATATATATATAGTGAAATCAATACAATGTTCTTTCACAGTCGGATAGCACCCGAAGGATCTAGGGCCAGAGGCAAACTTATACTCGGCTTACAAATAACATAAGATAAAAATAAAAATATCCCCAGACGAGAACCCTGGGGCACACCATTACATCACTTCACTAAATATCTCTTGTTAACCTTAAAATTATGCACTGAAATCTTCAACTCTCCGCAGCTAAATTAAACCTTTAGCTCTTTTTTAATGTACAAAACTGAAAATGATACATGACCTGCCCTTGTGTTGAATAATAAGTTGGTATGCATGATAAACCGACACCTCTGCAGAAACTGTGCATTATTTTGCTTACCTACGGTGTTTAACATGAGAAAATTAGATGATAGGTCCATCACGATAATTTAAGTATTAGAAAAAATATTCGAAATGTAATGAGATGTCGGATTAGAATCCGACCTGTAGACAGGGTATCCCAAATTCAATGTTGAATCTGAATGACAGAATCTCAGAAATTAAAATGTATAAAAAACGGATGGCACATGTCCGAGAAACGTGGAATTGTGAGGCCCGTAGACTTTTAAGATCTTTCGTTTCAGAGATGCAACATTACTTTTTTTTTTTAATCTGAAACAAAAATGTGCTCGACAGCTTTTTGTAAATGTGAATGCAAAAATCACTATCTCCAAAATATGTATGGCTGTAATTCGAACAAATGATTTGATCACTTAAATATTTTGCAAAGGTCGAATATATCCATAGTTCTAGAATGTTTTTCGACAAATGTTTACCGCTTGACTAAAATTGTTTTCGAGTTACATGAAAGACTATAGAAGCCTACTATTTTCAACATTTTTAGTTAACAAAAACTTGAAAATGTTTCAATTCCAATTTGGGAAACCCTGAACAGGCTGTTTGACAAGTGAAAGAAAATGTTTGAACAGTAATACATCAACATCATTAATTCTTCACAGTATTTTTTTCAGCACAAATTGTCCATAGTCCCAAGAATCAAAGCGATTCATCCAATGTTTCCTTTCACTTGTCGAACACCCTATACTTTCATCTACCTCGTATTTTTAAATCTTTTCAAGATTCAATGCATTGCGCTTTTTTCAATTACATTACATTTTGAATGATAGTCTTCGATTTGGTACCCATGAAGTATCAGAATAAACTGGAAAAAGTTACAGGGTGCATTCCTATCAATTATTGTCGATGGTCCAATGATGGGTAATTATTTTATGGAACTAAAGATCCAGTGAGATAGCACCTGGATTTAAGCCATTGGTTTTTCATAAGTATGCGTCATTTTGGACCCTTTTTTCCATAAAATCGAGATTCGAAAGATTCCAGTGCAGTGTTGCACATTTATACAAAGAATTAGCAGGTCCCCTGGGGTCTTTAACAGTAAAAGGTTACTGCGATATTTTTAGAATAATAAAGGGCGTTATTATTTCATTCTTTGCATTGGACTCGAAATCTTTCTGTACACAGTGATCTTGTTTGTTTTTTCCAACACTAAAATTCATTGCGATAAAATTGCATGATAATCGATACGAATTATTCAATCGGCGGTAAAATTGAATGCAATCATTGTACTTGGATGTGAGGAATATGACCTTGTTGCGCATAAAGGAATCGAGTAAGTTCGTTCGAGGTAGAAAATTACATTTATTAAAAACTAGTTACTCGAACGGAAAGTGGCAAAACTGGTAAACCCAACTGCATCTAGTTAATTGGCAGGAAACTAAGTATTTTCAGTGGAAAATCTTCGATTGCATCCGACTGAACAGAATAACGTTCATTACCTAGAAATGGGGGTGCAGAGTAAAAAATTGTTTGGGATCAATATTGATACAATTTGCTAATTATGAAATTTCAACAATTGTGACAATAAACAAGAGTATACCTAGTGTTTTCATGCTAATAGCTCTGCAAATATCCATTTTATCCTTGGGATCAGTTACGCCAAAGCAAAAATTGTTCTATTTGAAGTAAGAAAGTTTTGGTTATTTTGAAATCTCAAAAAGTAAAAGGAAGCAGCGAACATCCTGCATAAGATTGTGGAACACTAATAGGATACTCCTTTATTGTTAACCTGTAATTTCAACAAGAATGAGCTTACCACCATCACAATTTTCGTGAATAGACATTGCATTTGTCTAAAATTTTCAATAAGAAAAAAATGAGTATTCCAAATGCAGTTTTAGTAAAACTCGAAATCGCAATATACAGGATGTTCTACTTGTAAAAACAAAGTTATGGTCACTTTTCGGTCGCATTGAGATTATTATAAAAAAAAAATAGATCATATATTACGTTGCAGCAGCAACGAAAATTCCAGGTTGTTGTCTCTCTTAGGTCTACAAATTCCAAATGAATCATAATCACTTAGTTTCGAAAAGAAAAATCAAAATGACACAATTTGCTTCTATAAATGCATCTTTTTCTCCAATTGACCGACCTTCTAACTCTCATGGTTTAAAAGTTACCAATACAATCCCATTAAAAAAGTTGCCACTCTGTATAGACGATGACTAACCAGCGTTTATTGTGAAGGATTGAACAGTAAATATGTGAAGAAAGAAATTTTTGTAGAATTCATGTTCAACACTAATTTAAGGAGTAACCTAAGCTTTCATGCGTTTGGATCTTCCATTGAAATTTTCTAATTTTACTTCTATTTCTGAAAATAATGCATCATTCAATTTCGTGGGGGTTAAAATAGATGTGAACAATATTATTCCTGTCTCCAATTGAGGCGTATACCGCATAAGTTCTTAAATTATCTAGATTTTCTCGGAATTACATACTGAATAATATCTTGTTTTCTCCCTTTCGATCTTCCTACATCAAATCTCCATCCCACTCGTTCTTGCCGTAAATGCAATATTGATTTCCCAGGAGAAATGAATGAAAAGGATTATTAATTCAGAAGGATCACGAGGTGAACATTATTGATGTATAAAAAGTGTACATTCGCCAGATACCATTTTATCGGTATAGAGAAATTTCGAGGCAGTCATAACAAATTATTCTTCAAAATAATCATGGAGTTGAAAATCGGTGCTTTTATAAAAAATTTAAGTTGTTTTCACATTTTGGCAGATTATTCCTGGTGCATTTCAATTCGAATATTTTGTTAAGAGGTCATTTCTGTGGAGAAATGGAATGATTTCTTGGTCCTTTTTTCGGTTAATCATCTTCCACTAGTTCGGAGAAAAATTGGCCAGAGAGGTATAAAAGATTCCAAATGAAGAAGTTGCAGAATTCATCATTTACATTGATCCTAATACGCACGAAGCTAAAACTGTACTCGAATTTATGAAAAAAACTTTTGACTGCGATGTTTATGTTCGTGCCTGCTTTTTTCTTTCAAGTTCCTCTTGCCACACTATTCACGATTAGTTTTATAGTCCAACAATGAATTTCAATTTCGTAAGTAAATACTCAAACATCGAATTCTGGAATATTTAATGAGGAATGCATAAAAATTCATACATTTTGTTGAAAAACGATTGTTCAAAGTATGCACTGATTCAGCTTTTTCAACCATTCCGACTAAATCATTCTAAAAATTGAATCGAAAAGTAAATTATGGTAAAATTCCTCTTCAATTCAACGTTCTTTCTTTCAGATTGATTAATAAACGATAATTTATTCGATTTAGATAACGGAAGAATAACATTAATATAATTATAATTCCTCAAGTGCATTATGCATCGATATGGAAAATTTTTCTTTCGCATTATTCCTTAGAATACGAAGCAGCTATTGTGACAATCTGCGATGAAAATATAGTTCTTTCGAAAGCAATTGAGTTAGCAAACACCCAACATCCCCATTTTCATAATTTCTCATTGTGAAGATTCGAGATGAAATAATGAGCCAATAAGCCTTCATTATGTCCTTCAGGAAACAGGTTTTTCGAGTTTATAACTATCTGATAAATGTAGCAAATCGAGTAAGAACTAGGAAATTGTTAGGAAATTACTTAATTGACGAAGAATTCTACAATTTTCATCGGAAAAATGAGATGAACAGTCAGGAAACGTAACTACCAACTTTTTAGGAAATTTATCATGATAACAAAAGGAACTCAATTTTGGTTTAAAGGGCCGTTATACTCTGGCCGAAGGCTACGGCACCGATTCTCCATTCAAAAAGTGCCTTTCATTTTTCTAAGTTCACGCCCTCAATTTTCCACCTAAAAGCTTGATTTTTTTTAAATTGGCCCTCTAATTTCTTCTATTTGATAATAGTATATTCTAAAACTAGTTGCAGAATAGGAAAACGAGCGAGTTTTCGAACGCATGAGTGTTGGAATTGCATTCTGCAACGAGTATTAGACGATATTTGCTCTATTTCAGTCAAATTTCGTGAAATACTGTCGAAATTTAATGAAAAATTCATATTTTACATCCTAGTGACTTTTGTGTTGTATCTTGGCAGTTGGTGACTGTTACGACATTTCCAAAATTGACGTGTGTTGAAAATTGATAAGATCGGAAGTCATTGTTGACAACCACGAAACGAAAAATATTACTAAAAACAGTGCTGTAATGAGTTCATTACAGCACGGTTTTCAGTACTGTTATGAACTTTTTACGATACTGAAATAAAGAAAATTATTTTTTCGCATGAAAAAATCGGCTACGGCAACGATTATCCATTCTAAAAGTGCCTTTCATTTTTCCAAGTTTACGACCTCAATTTTCTACCTAAAAACTTGATTTCTTCTTTAAAGTGAAGTTAAAAGGATGTCTTGAGGGCACTACAGTTTCTTCTCTTCGAAAAAATTATTTTCTCTCATGAAAAAATTGGGTTGAATTTGAGTCTATGAAAATTGACTTCATAATCGTTTTTTCGGTGGTTGTTCATCAATTTTTTTTTCAAATTCATTGGAGTGCCCTCGACAAATCAATTTTCTATATTTTACAAAAATTCCATTTGGATAGGCGCTTAATTAATGCAAAAAATCATGGAAATACTGAAGAGACTTCTAGAGATTGTGAAATGGCAGAGAACTGTCTGAAATTCCTGTAGAATTTGAAAAAAAATCAAGCTTTCAGGTGGAAAATTGAGGGTGCGAACTTGGAAAAATGAAAGGCACTTTTAGAATGGAGAATCGGTGCCGTCGGCCAGATTATATCGGCCCCTTAATAACTGATGTCAACAGTACTCAATCGGTGAATAACTCTTGAAAATTTATGACCAGCAGAAAGGTTTATAAGTTAGCAACTTATGTTCATCATTCAATTGTTCATATTGTCACTTTTCACTGAAAAAACAATTAAGTTCAATGTATATCGTACATATTATAATTGTCGAGTTTCTACTGTTCCAAAAAAAGTAATAATTTCGTAGAAAAAACCGCTTCTTATCACATAATGATAAGTGTAAACATGGTGGACCACTTCAAGTAATCGAAGAGATATGAACAAATTCGAAAATGACGTTTTGACGACATTCCTCTCCACGTTAATCGTCCTTTTAGGCTGCCAGGGGGTT
The DNA here is from genome assembly GCA_910592335.1 of Adalia bipunctata. Taxonomy (NCBI): domain Eukaryota; kingdom Metazoa; phylum Arthropoda; class Insecta; order Coleoptera; family Coccinellidae; genus Adalia; species Adalia bipunctata. Next base: position 16,904,292 of record OU342954.1, on the reverse strand, counting down.
TAAGTAGATATGAATATCCCAACAAACGTGACTCAAGCTAAAACCAGGACAACAAACAACAGAAATTCCGGAAATTAGAAAATTTTTCTGAATCACACTTCATCCAACGTTTAAAAGCTCGTCTATATCGCGTCTATCACATGATACTCGTAAAACCTGAGGCCCTGACCTTCAGAATTTTAATTAGCTTGTTGAACACAATTAAATTCGAATCTTGTTATTTCATTAAATGCCGAGATGATAAATAGCACAGCAGAAGAAGACCTGAACAGCTCCTTAAAATTCTCGATAGCAAAAAAATTTTTTTTCTGCTGATCTTATGAAAGGTCATAAGTACAAATTCATTTTACCCAATTATACAACCAAATTTTTGTAACTTCTATTTTTAATCCATCAAGTTGTCTGAAATTTCTCTCAGCAAAAAATTGAATCAGAATTTGCAATATGTATCTATAATTTTATGCCATTTCTTCCACCTTCAAACTATACATATTCCTCACATTCAAGTTCGAACAGATGAAACGAAGAAGCTGCCTATTTTCGAGGAAAATAACTGAATTTTCCTTCTTTCAAAGATCACTGCTCATTCGAAATCACTTTTTGAATTTTCGAACAAAATAATTACGACCTCTAATAAACAAATCTGTACAATCTATCAGTCTTTCCTCGTACAAAATCAAGCACTTAACGCTACCAAAATAATTGTCCCAACTTCTGCATATAAGCATAAATTTTCACTCTACAGGGTATGCATACCACAGTCTATTATTTGCACTTCATCCTTACACATATAGCAACTGTTGTTGATCTAGTCCATTTCCTTTGAACAAAGAACAAATTCTAACCACTACACAATCAACATGCACAATATCGATGAGTAAAATCATATTTTTTAAGTATGGCTGACATCAGTCTTGAGTATATTTTAAGCTGAAAGTCTGAGAACCTAAATTCATAGTTTTGAGAGAAGCTTTCGAAAAAGTGCAGATGGAACTCGTATATTCCCTAAGTGGTATTTGAAATATTTCACCCTCAATAGTTACTCATAAAAATTCTTTAAAATTGTACAATAGACTATCACAATAAATATAGTAAAATTTTTGCAGTCCATGTTTTCAGTTCAGGTTTTTTCTAACAACCTTATATTTTTTCTTTCAACTTGAATCGATTTTGATTCGACTTAAATGATCAATTTTTCAGTTGTCCTTTTCAAGAGGACATCCGTCTTCTTATTGTTTTCAAATTGACTAAAAGGTCTTTTTGTGTCCTAGGACAATACAACCTTAATTCAATAAGTTCCTTATAATTTCATTGGCCCAGAGAAATTATCGTTTTCCAATTATCCTGTAAACCAATGAACAAATTTTCAAATAATTGCACTGAATTTTGAGGTATTCTTCGAAATTTGCATTTATCAATTAATTAATTTGCGGAAAGTTACCCATACAAGAAGCTGAAAATATGAAGAAAAAATTTGGAAAACATAATTTTTGGAACATCTTTAGACATTACTATTTTTTTTCATATTCTCAGCTTCTTTTTCTATCTACACATTCCGAAAATTATTCATTTAAATGAACCAATATGCATTCATTCGCTCATTATGAAGATATGTTCATATTTTTTTATGTGGATAATCATAATCATGCAATAAGTAATCGGTTTATGGAATGAAACAAACAAAAATTCAACATGAATTCATCAAATATTGAGGAGCAGATATCCAATTATTCGAAATCATGAAGTGATGTGTATTGTAAAGAATTAATATGTAAATAATCAATTTGTTATAATTTTGATAAAAGGAGGTGCTTTCAAATTGTAAATACCCTCAAATAAATAATTTTGTCACTGTTGTTATTATTAAGATTGAAAATTATCATTAAATATTCAATCAATTTGAAAGTTATTGAAAATCAACAGGTTCTCAAGGTTCAGAAATGCATACGAATGGTATAGTTGTAGAGCATGCATAAAATTAAATGAGTGTCATATTCTAATTCAATAATGAAGTATACAAATGGGAAAACTGACATTTTTGATAGTCAACAACGCAAATTTCGAAGAATAAGCACTATTTCGACCAAACCAAACTATGCTATTTGTTCTAAATTGCGGACAACATAACTAAGACTGCTAAGAACTGAAATAAGACATGCAATATAAAATAGGTGAAATGTCAAAACGTTAAGATACTCCAAACGAAAAATTTGTATAATTAGATACCTACCCCTCCAATCTGCAATTAATTAAAACCAAATCTTCTCAAAACATCACTTAATTTCTCAGACACGATGTAAACACCACCTGAACTTATATATTAAATTTTTCCGTATAGCTCTTCGGGAAAGGGTTCCTCCTTGATTGAGAGATCCGTTCTGATCTTGAAGGTCAAGGGAGGGGTGGTTTTCGAATTGTGTGAATTCTTGAGCCGTTTGTTGGGCAGATTGGCATCTAGATTGCTACTGGGCGGCCTCTTCAAAACAGTCTTAGGTATCTTGTTATCGATAGAAATTTCAGTCGGTTTTACATCACAGTCTTCTTTCTCGTCGATAACCAAATTTGACCTTGGTGTTGAGCAGGGGGATGACGGTAGGTTGCTAATAAGGTGTTGGATAGCCTTATCTACATTTACAGGCGACTCCAAACCTTCTGCTCCAATGGGGGTGTTTGGACTTCCCGGAACCAAGTAATTGGTGTTGACATGTGCAGAATATCTGCGTTTCATTTCTTCAATCAATTTTTTACCCTCGGTCTCGTCGACCAAACTGTTGTAGCAGAGAAAACTTTCAACGATTCCGCGTGAATCGTATTCTAAAAACCCTGATGTTCTGAGGTAAATATATTTGCTGTTTCTTGACAATAAGCGGTAGCAAGAAGAACCCTTGGTCTCTCCACGTTCGTACATTTGTCTCAGGGCTATTATCACCCAGCTAACATCATCCAGATGCATGAATTTGAACGCAGATATTCCAAAAACTTCATCGGAGAAATAACCAGCGATTAACGAAATCCTCTGATCACAACAGACGATTCGACCATCAACTAAGTGTCTTGTGTAATACTCTTCTTTTGAGGACTCCATCATCCTCAATGGGATTTTTTCAGGTCTGTTCATTCTTATGAATAGGATGAAAATATCAGTACCGACAGAGCTGGGTGGTACATCCATCAATTTGGAGATTTTAGAATCGTATTCAGTGGAGTAACTTACGTTTCGGAAAACACTCATCACCCTGCAACATTCGTAAGTTGGCATTTCTGATCTTGGTCCTGCTCTCCTCATAGAAACCATAAAATAGTCCCTGTTTGAATCCTCCGAAGCCACCAAATGTTTTCTTAAAATCTCATGATCCATTGGTACAGTCATATTGTAAATGGACTGTCCCAATATGTCAGTCTGTAGATATCCCAGTAAATTCTCGATTGTCTGGGAAACAAACATAATCTTACAGTTTGTATCCAGCAACATCAGAAAACCACCTAATTCGTTGTAAACAATCTGTTCCAGCATACATTGGTCCACTTCTTTAGGCATTTGTATGTGCTGCTTAATTTTACCGTTCATTAATGTATGGTATATTCGAAGATGTGAAGCGCTGAGTCTCAATATGCTTGTTTTATCCATCCTTTTGGAGCTTTTCGCGACCAATGGTACCATCTTTGCTAACTCTCCAATGTAGGAATTCAATTTGTCACGTCTAAGTTTCTCTGCTTTATTCCTCATCTCCCGGCTATTGCTTGGGGGGTTGTGATCTGGCTGTGGACGACAAGGAATTGACATTTTGACGCCTTCCAAATAATCGTGTTTTCTTGAAATCAACATTGTTTTCTTAGACTTGTGTCACCACCATCAGATTGAGCTGACTTAGGCGATAAACACTGTGTATTGCACTTTATTATTGTCCATCAAACACTTGATCACCAATGGAATAATGCAGTTCAATGAAATATAAAGTTTGTAGGGTAGTGGTTCTGTAGATCCAAAAGGAGAAAACCATAAACCCCTTCTCGATGCATCTCTTATATGATGACTCGAAAAAGCAATTAATATGATTGATGTCAGTCTCTTCAAAATAACACTTTTCCAAATACTACCACACAAAAATAAACACGCACTAGTCACTACTGGAACAGTTGATGAGTGTAGAAAAGGCCTTTCTTTCAAACTAGTAGCATCCTGCAATACGAAAAACTTGATTAAGATTATTGTATAAACAAACAACATTATCTGGTACCTTTAGACTCAAAGACTTGGCACTTATAAAATGATCTACATCAATAACGGCTGCGATAAACGCGCATAAGAGTATTTCGTATAAACTTTGAGTTTGATTTTGTAAAAGGGAAGTATTAATGCATACGATTAGCCATGAAATACCACCGATTAAAAAGTGAGTAGAGTTATCGCAGATAGCCTTGACTGCATGCTTTTGATGGATTCTAGAAACTAAATGGTCACCAAGCAGACTTACAGCGACTAATAAAGCAACTGCATTGATTGTTTGTGTTCGCTTTATAAAAAACGAGAACAAATTCTTCATAAAGATACCCTGAAGTTGATTAGATTTCCAATATTATTTTCCGGATATATCTAATGTTTTTGACGTATAAATTACGACGCACAAAGATTTGATCGTACTGTCATTTGAATGTCGATGTTGAATGTCAATGTCAGAATGCCAAAAACCAAAGATTTTCATACCAAAAATAGAATTTCCCAAAAATTACGTCATCTTTCGAAACCATCGAAAAGAATCAAAATTTGCGAGGAAGTAGTTCGTTACTCGGATAGTTCAATTCCCTGATGATTGTTATCATCTGATGTTGTCAAAGTGACATATTTATATTTACAAATGTTTCTTTTCGAAATATATCCTTAATTACTCTCAAGAATGGGTGTATTTTTGTAGGTTCGATCATACTACTCCATTTCTGAAACGTTCATTTGAGAACACTAGCACAGTGAATAAATCTTGAAAATATAAGGAGCGAGCTTGTTCCAGCAGATTATTTTTATACGTATTTTGTTTATCAAGAAACTACAAAAATGTCTACAGCGATTCTCATAGCCGATTGGTTTATGCTCGGGAGAGACATATATTACCGAAAATTTGAACTTTACAACATGAACTGGTCATCAGAGGTGAATTTAGAAAACTATACTGTAACATCAGCACAGTGTGGTGGACCAATTGCTATCAAGAGGGATCCTAAAAAAATTGTGAAAGACAGTGGCCAGCCCATTATCTCTATATTTTCTGGTTCTGGAAACAACATAACTTCTTTCAAATGGTCAAGGAGACCCATTGTGAAAATGGGTTGGTCAAACGAGGAGAAATTTGTGTGTATTCAAGAAGACGGAATGATTGTCATTCATGATATGTTCGGTAAATTTGTGCATACTTTTTTGATTAATCAGAGGGTGCAAGAGTTGAAAGTTGTGGATGCTGAGATATTCACAAGTCCTCAAAACTGTACAGGAATTGCTGTTGTGACAGCAAACGATAAGGTGTTTTTAGTGAACAACATATTAGGTGAGATTTTAAACTTTTTCGTTTTCTTTTATTAATGATTTTTTTTAGATCCCAAATGTAGACAATTATCTGAGCTGCCTAAAGGTTTGAAACCACATTGCTGGGTGGTACTGGCTGAGGACCCTCAAACAGAAGTTCTTATGGCTTGCGGTAAAGAATTGTACCGCCTTAAACAAGATGAACATCATACAAGCGTTATGTTGGAACCTGAAATCTCAAATGAGTATACAACGATATTAAAAATGTCAGTTTCTTTCAATGCTCGTCATATTGCTTTGTTTACTGATTCAGGTATGTTTGTATCGATCTTTCACCGCAGTTTAATGATGTATAGTCACGGCTCATTTCCTTTTGGCCTGATCTTTGATGAACATTTCAATTTGTTCTAGGCCACCTTTGGCTTGGGTCTTCCAATTTCCGAAGCAAATATTGTGAAATAAATACAGATATAATATACACTCCTAAACAGCTAATTTGGTGCGGCAATGAAGCAGTTGTTGCTTATTGGGAGAGGCAAAATACTATTTTAATTGCTGGTATACATGGCCAAAAAATGACATTCACTTATGATGGGTCAGTTCATTTAGTCCAAGAAATCGACGGAGTCAGAATAATTTCTAATAACACCCATGAGTTATTGCAAAAGGTGCCCCATGTTGTGCAGGTAAGACTTCGTTGGAAAATTTAAACATGATTATGCCATTGTATATTTAACTCATTTGGGACAAAGTTTTTGAGGATGTTTCATTGTTTTTACAGAAAATATTCCGCATAAACAGCACAGAACCGGGTAGTTTTCTATTGGAAGCCTCCAAGCAGTTCCAAAAGCGCAGTCACAGGGCCAACGAGTATATTTCCCTAGTGAAAAATGATTTAATAACGGCTGTAGAACAGTGTATAGATGCAGTAGGCTATGAATTTGATACAGAGATTCAAAAAAGGCTGATTAGAGCTGCCCAGTTTGGAAAATGCTTCATTCCTAATGCAAACACAGTGAAATACGTCAATATGTGCAGGTTATTGAGAGTTCTGAATGAGGTTAGGAATCCGAGAATAGGCATTCCGATAACTATGACCCAATTGACTTATTTGACCAACAAGGTGTTGTTAGATAGGTTGATAACTAGGAAGGAGTACTATTTGGCTTTACAGATCGCTAAATATCTTAGAATGCCTGATAGAGAAGGAAAGAATCATATATTGGTCCATTGGGCAAAGTATAAGGTTAGTGGGATTTTTCTGGTTTTCTCTGATATATATTTGAATTTTTTCAACAAGTTTTTTGTCGCGCTTGTGTGTCACTCTTATAGTTTTGGAACTGCCTTAAAAACGCATCGAATTTGGTCTGTTTTGGATTATTTCGAATCCGAACATTCTTATTAACTATTTGTCAATCTCTCGATTCCGATATTTCAGGTGAACCAATCGCAATTAGAAGAAGAAACTGTAGCCAGAGAAATCGCAGAAAAGCTAGGTTATACACCCGGCATTTCGTACAGCGAAGTGGCCTACGCAGCAGCCGAATGCGGAAAGAAAAAGATTGCCATCAAGCTTTTAGATTACGAATCAAAGGCCAGCGATCAAATAAATCTACTCCTTCTGCTGGGAGAAACGTCTCCGGCTCTAGTCAAGGCCATACAGAGCGGTGACATGGATTTGGTTTATACCGTCATCTTGAAACTGAGGGACAATATGGCGCTTGGCGATTTCAAGATGACCATACGCGGATATCCGATTTCTCAAGCTCTGTATATCAAGTATTGCAAGAAGCATAACATACAGGCTTTGAATGAGATTTACATACAGGAAGACGACTTTGTTTCCCAAGCTGAGATGTTCATTTTGCAGAGCATGGACGATGAAAAGTCTCATATGAAGGACTCTTTTCTGTCGTCGGCAACTGAAGCTTATAGGTGAGTGAAACCTGTTCCCAAATTGGGAGTCTACCAATCACTTTCGTTATTCATTGCGGATATGAAAGGCTGAATCATAGTTAATGGACTTACAATCTTAATTAGGCAATCCAACGATCTGTCAAATATTTTTTGAGGTTAGTGCTGGTGGTCAAACATAGGAAATTTAGCTTAATTTATGTAGACAGTTTATTTGCTTGAAAAGTTGTTTTATGTTGCCTTTTTTTATGTTTCTATTCAATCTCACTCTTAGGAATATTCGATCAGTGAAAATTATTTAAATTAATTGCATCTTTATTGAAAAACTGCCGTAAATGTGTGCCAAAGTTGGAAGTACAAGTCGTTCAAATAAAGAGGATATTCTCAAATATTTCGAACAGCCAGTGTGTGTAACTAGGTATATTATCCACATATTAAGTGACTCACCAGTAAACGAAGAGAAATTTGGTCAGCACTCATCAAGACTTGACAAAATCAAAGATAGGAAACTGAAGTGAATATTTCTTTGTAGACACTGAAATAAGTGGTATTCAGTTCATGTTAAATGTGCAACTGCTGAATATCCAAATTTTATATAATATAAAAGAATAAAGAAGTTGCAAGTTGCAGTGCTCTGATAAATATTCCTTCTTTAATACTTCCCCTGACAGCTCTGCAGGCTCACAATACTGAAAGTTGTGATCATACGATTTCGAGTGAAATTTTCTTCGTCAGTGTTGCTTTAGGATTTCTTTTTGGTGTTACAAATCACTCATACAATGCATTAGATAATAAAATTATTCGTATTTACCGCAAACCAGTGACATGTCAGAAACGTTTTGAGGTTAACACTGGTAGAATAATTGGTTGGAATTGCCTAATTCGAACCTTAACCTTACCAAATCTCTTATTGCAGGAAAGGGAGAAAAGATTTATACGCCTCCATGTGCGAGGAGAGCCTACGACTGGTCCGCTACCAAAGAGAAATCGAAGACACCCTGAACGCTAGAAACGAATTTCAAGGAAAATCCGTACACGAAACCTTCAAACTTCTGCTCGAAAAGAAGGAGTACAAGTTGGCAGAAAAACTCAAGAACGACTTCAAGATGTCAGATCGTAGATATTTCTGGTTGAAGATACAGCATCTGGCCGAAATCGGAGACTGGATAGAACTAGAGAAGTTTTCCAAAATGAAGAAAGGAAACTCCTGTTTCTCTGCTTACGTCGATGTTTGTTTACAATGCAATAACAGGACTGAAGCTCTGAAGTATTTGCCGAAAGTCAGCGATTCTATAAAGGTTAAGTACTATACCAAGTGTGGTTGCTTTGAGGATGCAGCCAAAATTGCTTATGCTCAGAAGGATAAACAAGGACTTCAGTATGTTCAGAGCAAATGCATGGGACAGCCCAGTTTGTACGAAAAGATAAATGGAATGATTACACAGCTTGATATGCGTAGATAGATATATTGGATGTTTATCAGTTATTTTAAGTATTTTACTGTGATATTTGAATTTTAATTATTGCTACTGTTGCTATAAAAATATTGATTGTAAAGTGATATCGATATCTCAATTAAAAACAATATTAATATATTATATTTTTTGTTTCAATGACCTGTTGATATCTTCAGATTCCCGCCATCTTTCCTTCATAAAAAAATTATTGAACAAATTTTTCTCCGTAAATAGTTTTTGGACATGACTTCTCGTCATCAGTGCTTTAGGTCACCCATTTCTTAAAGAAAAATCGAACTTCATTAGAATGCGATATGGTAAATTACTGATGAGAAATAAAAACAATAAATATTTTGTTTGAAAACTTTTATTTTTTCTGTGTTACATTACATGCACATAATATCGGAAATCACTTTTCCATCTATAGCTAGATTAGGATTCCTATTTAATATCGAAATAGTTATAGCTCTGTGAACAGTGCTATCGATATAAATAATTTGGCCCAAAAAAATTGTGGAAAAGTAAAAACTGTAGTAAGTTCTTCTTCATATATTGATTATAGATTCATGTAAATTTCGAAATTGATGTTGACTGGACCATTCTCAAAGATTTTTTAATTTTTTTTTCATGAAATCTACTTGAGATAAAGAAAAATTAAACAATTCATAAGAAATTTTTTTGAAATAACACCCTTTATTCTTTTTCAATATAATCCATCATGAAAATCATTTACTATGTTCTATAAGGATTCTGTCCAATGTAGTTACCACTGAAAAAATAAAAATAAATATTTAGAGCATAGAAACTGTACAGGGTGTTTTAAAAGGTGAGTCTTTTTTCAAAGGTAAGTATAAAACAATTCACCAACAATCATGATTAAGATGGAGAAGTTGAAAAAATTATTAATTGAATAGATACGATGATACGAACAGAAAGGATGCTACTTCTCAAGCGTGCGGCACTTTTCTCGAGAAGATCAGGTCCGTGATTTGGATTTTAGGAAATAGAATTGGATCCAACCTTTCTAATGAAAATTTCGTTTTTCGGTGAAAAATATTTTCTGTAAAAGTTTAAAATTTTGTATCGAATTGAAATAATTTGATGTTCTGTGATGAAAAAAACTTGTGAGAATACACCGCATACAAAATTGGAAAGTTTGAAAAGATAAAACATAACACTACAAATTCTCTGTGGAAAACGTGAAATGCCTTTGGCAGATCTAATAAAAAAAAATTCTTCGAACTGGAAAATAATATTGTGACAAGTACGGCCCTGTGCATTCCGCGCTACGGTCCGATCGAGAGGTTTCTGGAAACGCGTGGAGTGTTCCATCCGACATAACGGCCGCGAATGATTCGGGAAGGTTCCAGAGGGTCCGGACTTAACTAGAAACAATCGGCGTGATACATATAAGGGGCCATTCGACGGATGGGGGATTCATTCAGTTAGAGATAAGCGACAAGTGAAAATAAATACTAGTGCAAATAAATCAGTTGAAATAAATTGCACAGACTCTTGTTAGAATAAGTTCATTAGTTGTTAATTATTAGTGTTATAAGTAGTGTAAATAAATAGTTTGATTATCGCGATCGTTTTTATAACTAAGAAAACGTTACAATATCTTCATGGCATTTTCCATTTAGTTGAACTTGGTTTCATTATTTGAAAAGCCTACCTACTTTAACTTCGAAATTGTATTTTGAAGTGATTATTGAATTAAAAATAAAACCGGTATTCTTTGGAGGATACCAGGTGTGGTAGTCTGTAATGAAAGAATCTTACCCTGGCCCATAGTTACAGACGTAAAGTTTCTGGTACGTCCAATAGCCTGCTTTTTTGAAGTAGGCGTATCCACAGCCAACATTGTCAGTATCAGCCCAAACCAACTAAAATTAAAAATAAAATTCTGCAGCGTTAGTAAATCAACTTTTTTTCTCATTATCTTTGTACCTGTGTGTAATGGCCAGTATCTTTAGAGAATGGCGAGCCAAACCTGTATTTACTGTGTTCATTATACCAAGAGTTAATGGCACCATTCCAGTCTGATCCTTTACCGTATCCAGTCGAATAGGAGATGAACAGATTTTGTCCTACCCATCCCCAGGATGCTTGAATAAGGGGAGAAATCAATGAAAAATTAACAAATATTGAAAAGAGAAATATCTTCATGTAAAATTGAACCTTGGCATCGTCAATGGCAACAAACAATTTTTGTTAGCAAGCAAGTCATAACCAATTGGTTGTTTGTTTCGTACCTAATTTTATGAATTCAGCAACTAAATATCATTCTAACTATGACTTAATACATTTTATAACGCCATTGAGTTTAAATACCTACCCAGAGGAACAACATCCTTGAACGAATTGAAGCTAAAATTTTTGACCGTGAAGTGGCGGCACATAGTAGCTACTAAAGGAACTATAATCTGCCAGGACAGTCTGGTCCATTTTGTTGGCTATTCATTTACAGAAATCTGTGGGATCTTTATTTCCCTTTAGTACTATGAATCATAGGCAGGGTCGGAATCGTCCAAATTATTTATCTTCGTTAAAAACTGTGTTAAAGGGAGATGTAGACCATTTGAATTACAATAATAATAAATCACGCATTCGTGCCAAGAACCTTTAATAAACAATGCTTTATAGTTCAGCAACTCACCGCCAGAACCGGGGGTAAAAAGTTTCGAGTCTCTGAAACACAACTGCACCACTATAATCGGGAGAAGGAACTGAAAGTGGCTTCAATTCGTTCAATAACGTTGGTCCTCTAACTATATTTAAACTCAATGATAACGCTTATGGAAAAGTATCGAAATGAAAATATTTTTGTGGAATAAAAATCAACATCAAAAGAGACAGTACTGTAAATACATAAGACAGTCTTTAATAACCTCGTTAGTTTGACTGCAATAATTTTACTTACTTCCTGTAACAGTTTCATGCCTGAATTCGCACTTGTTGGCAATTTCTTGAGCTTTTCTCTCCAACTCATACGAATATTTCTGCAAAAATTAGTAGATTTGAATTTTTGAGGCTAAATGCAATTGTGTACCTCATTGTTCATCATGTGCTTATTTTTATTTTGTTTTCAGTAGGTATGTTGTTAATCGTGTTTCGAATTCAATTTTGTTTGGGTACGTTTATCACTAATGAAAGTAATAACTTTGATATATTCATGAATTAGTGTTCTTAAATTTGATACTTTGACTCATTCTATTGCAAGGACCAGCTAACTTTAACAATTTTTTTTTTAAATCTGATCGTTGAATTGAATTGGTGTTAATAGGTTAATAATCCATTCTTTCTGGGGCATTATTCAAAAACAAATTATTATGAAATATCGATAAATGTTCTGCAGCATTAAATTCAGTTTATTTTTTTTCAAAAATGTCGTGATATAGATACCTATACCTAGGTAAGTAACATTTCTCAAGAAATGAGATTCAATTCAAACGACCTCTGGCTTCTGGCTTCTCCCTACTCAATAAGATCTTCTATTTCAATTATAAGGCCGTACAAATCAGAAATTAATTGTTCATTCATCAGGATACCCGGATCGCTATGGCGAAATCAATTAACATTGTTTGGGTCATTTAATTTCTTTGAAGGAAAGCCTCGTAAATTTCAGGATCTTATCAGTTAATCGCTATTTGGGACATCAAACATGCATTAGGTATAAGTAATATTAAGTAGGCTGGAGTTCACTTATAAATTCGTTCATCATTGATGAGTGCTTGGTGACGATTTAGCTTTTAGACGTTTTTATGTGATGAAAACAACGTATGGGCACTTTGATTAATTACAATTATTTCTATGGAAAGAAGTATGACTAAGAGTTGGCATTATAATATGCGGAAGCATGAGAATTATCAGGAGGTATTATACCTACAAAAAGGATTGTTTTTCGCTGCAGAAATAATTTCCTAAATTCCTCCCATTCATAAATGTATATGGTTACTGGTTAGTTCTTATAAAACGTGCTGTAACCAAAATTTTACTTCAATTTTGAAAAGGTCGACAATTTATTAGAAATTAATGATTTGTTTTATTAGAGAAATAATCAACGGCATGAAATTCCGGAAAGAGCTATACATATCGGAATTTCAGGGCAGAACACCCGTCCAGCAAACAGGGAGACACAGGTTCGATTCCTGCTCGGTATGTTACTTTTTCCCGAATTTCAAAAAATTGTCGGCATTTTCTCTACTTATCATCACAGATGTTAAACCCATTCATAAATATTTTTTATGTTCGACTGACTCTCATAAACACTTGAACACTTGATTTATGAATTCGTTTAGTGTCCATAATTGACTACTTTATTGGACACATTTTCAATTTAATTTAATTGTCTTCTCTCGATTTTGCAACTTTCTTCGTTGTTATAGGCCGCATACAAATTTTCATGAGCACTTTTAGGGGGTAAGAGAGATTCTTTGGCGCTTGCGGCTAAATTTTCTACGCTTTCCCCCCTGGCACTATCCATTTTTTTGATTATTATGACGTTTGCCACAAAATCTATGAAGTGCACCATTTTGTTCAGTGAGGTCGTTTAGGTCGCTGATGGTTAATAAGGTAAGAAAAGCCAAAGCACACTGAATGTTTCTTTGTTATGAAATGACGAATATATTAATTGCCATTTCAGAAAAGAAAATTTCTGCATTGCAGTCAAACATAAAGCTTTGTATATGCAACTCGGACATAATTAGGCTTATGGACTTGCCCAAATTATTGGCCTCACTCGCTTTGCTCGCTCTGCCAAAAATTTTTGGACTCGTCCATAAAGACCTGATTTATTTACTTGTTACATAAATTGCTATTATGTTCAGTAAAAGACCCTTGATTTCCGAAATATAAGACATATTCGAAAATCCAAAAGAAATTACACCCTTTGTCATTATTTTTGGTGGCAAGACTCTAAATTAGAGATATTTTTCTGTTTTTTCGACAGAATTTCTGAATAAATGCGCTATCGAATGTCGACTATGATTTTTAGGGCGAATAAATAGGTTTTTTTTAAACAAAGTTCAAAATCCAATTTCATGCATTTAATACAAAATTAATTCCAATTCCAATGAGTCAGGAGCATTATTTCTTTGTTACAGAAGGGCTAAGATTTAATTCATTCATTAGAATATTAACTCGAAAAAATTGATTTAATTACTGTGGGATTCAATTATGCAAGAAAAAGAGGGAAAATATAAATTTCAAAATAGTATTTCATCACTAGGTACTTAGCTATTATTCTTTATTAATTGGAAAGAAATGTATGAGATTCTCAAATTTGTGGAAGCAACCACCGGTTAGCACTGGCGGATACAGAGGGTGCCATGGGGGCCATGCACCCCCCCCCCTCCTGGACCTCGAAGTTGACAATGATCTCTTTATAGTAGTTCAATCGATCCCTTATATTTTCAATAAAAATTTCATTCTATGTCTTTCAACTCTTATAATGTTGGTAGAAAATTCTTTCAATTCATGCTCCCCCCCCCCTGAAAAACTATATCTGGATCCGCTAGTGCCGGTTAGTGAATACTGGTCTAAAAATGTTCACTTATGTTCCGAAAAAGTAGGTACTCACCATCTGTTTCATATTAGTAGCCCTCGGTTGTCCCTGAACATTTCCAGAGGCCACTTGGCCTCTGAGGTAGTTGTGCTGGTTCACTATAAAGTTTCTGTCTCCATTCGATAGTCCCGATTCTGTGGCAAAAAATAAGAATCACGAATAAAAAATTAAAATTTAGAGTAGATAATGATGGATAAGGCGAGGACGTCCTGTTCCATGGCCACCAAGGTCCCCTGATTCAAATCCTGTTAATTATTTCGTCTCTAAACACGCCAAGAATTGATAAAAAAAATCATTAATTGTTTCAATATTATTGGGAACGATTCGGATACAATCAGGAATACAGACATTTAAATATAAGACAATAAAAAGGATAGGGAAAAAAATGAAATAATTTCATTAATTTGAAGAACAAAGCTTGTTAAGGCAGGAGAAAAAACTTTTCGCAATGAAAATTCTGTACTTTCTGTTCTTATTGCAGAATCCTGAGGAATCGATACCTCAGATGAATTGGATAAATGGTGAAAAAGAATGCAAGAATACTGGAAATATTCCTTTTATGAGATTATTGGAAATATTCCACCATGAAATATTCGTTTTAATTCATCCACTCTAAAGATTCGAAATTAAATAAAAAAAATTGAAATGTTGCTGAATGAGAGTGATTCAAAAATTATAATTTCAAAAGATAATGATGGATAAGGAGAAGACGTCCTGTTCCATGGCCACCAAGGCCCCCTGATTCAAATCCTAGATATTAATTATTTCGTTTGAAGCCAACTGAAAGAACTCCAAACACGCCAAGAATTGATGAAAAAATCATTAACTGTTCCAATATTTTTTGGGAAAGATTCAGATACAATCAGGAAGATAGATATTTTAATATAAGACAATAGAAAGGATAGGGAAAGAACGAAATAATTAATTTGAACAACAAAGCTTATTGTGGCAGAAGGAAAAACTTTTCGCCATGAAAATCTGTAATTTCTGTTCTTTAAATGCGGAGGCTTGACATGTAGAATCGATTCCTCAGATGTTGGATAATGATGAAAAAGAATGCAAGAATACTGGAAATATTCCACCATGAAAAACTGTTTTTAATTCATCCACTTCGAAGATTCGAAATAAAAAAAAATTACAATGTTGCCGAATGAGAGTGATTCGAAAAATATAATTTCCAAAAAATATATGAATTTTCCTCACCGTATATTCCATAAGGACAATCTGAAATTCCCAAGTCCACATAGATTGACAAGATAGCAAGGATAATAAGTGATTTGTTTGCCATGGTCGTAGCAAGACTGAATAATTTGTACGAATTGAAGGTGAATAATTTGCTGAAATTGAAATTACGAGTCTACGCTGAATCATTACCTGAATGTTAACTGATAAGGTGGAATGCAATAAACAAATTTTGTAAGAATCTTGAGGTTGCCACCGGGAAAACGGAAATGGCAGCGGTGGTAAGATGTTGCATCAAAATTGAAGAAATTGGACTTCGATGGAGCGCACCTCAAAGTATTGGCTGTTCGGATTAATCGGATTACAGATATGTAAAGACGCATTTTAAAAGTTATTTGTACCTACTTACGAACGATATTCTCCTAACCAATAAATGAAAAAAAGAGTAAAATAAAATAAAAAAAAATTAAAAACGATTGAAAATTTAAGATGAAAGACGAAAGATAAGAGATAGATGAGAGACAATGAGACAAAGAATAAAATTGAGAACGCATAATCAAGAATAAAGATATTGGAATGAAAAATTGAAAATATAAAAGTTAGAAATGAGAATCAAAATATAAATAGAAATAGATGATGAAAATTATAAAATTAAAGACAAAAATACTAAATGAAATTCACAAATCAACATTAAAAAATCATAAATGAAAAAAAAATATCAATTTAGATTTTTCATAATTTTTTTTTGATGAAATTAAAATTTTTGAGAAAAATAATGGATTAGTGGTAATAGACATACCTACTATTGAAACGTAAATGATTTGATGAAGGGAAAATGATATAAATACGAAGTTTGTATTCAAACCAAAGAATCGAACTGACATACATCATAACGAATAGCTTTCAAATGTTTTATCTGAATTCTTCCTCAAATGGATATATCTTTGTTGTGGAAAAAAGGTTTGTGAGAAAGATTTCTCAAGGCTAAACCTTCTGCATTTTCTTCAGGAACTTACCTTTAGGAAACCTGAAATTGAAACCCATCATAATTAGGTAACTAGGAAATATTCTCGATGTATTTCGAAAGAATCACATTTTCTTATAAAAAAAATTGTTGACCATTGAAATTTGCAATATTGTTAAACCTCAAAAGAGTGTCCATTCTAATGCTACTGAATCAATTGACTGTTTTGTTAGGCGATGTGAATTTAATATTGCATAGGTTTCACTGAAGTGTCTCATTTGATGGGATACGCATAATTAAAAATAAAGATGATGGAATATATGAAATGGAAGATAAAAATTGAAAATCAGAAAAGTTATAAATGAAAATCAAATAATAAAATAGATGATAAGAAAATTAGAAGATTGAAGACAAAATGAAGAAAATAATAAATGAAATTTGAAAATTAATATTAAATTAATTATAAATAAAAAAAAGAAATAGAAATCTATTGATTTCTCTATAAATGTTTCCGCTAAACTTAAAATTTTTGAGAAAAATAATGGATTGGTGGTAATGGACATACTATTGAAACGTAAATAAAATTATTCAATGATGAAAAGAAAATGATATAAATAAATGGATTGTATTTAAACCGAAGAATTGAACTCACACATCAGAATGAATAGCAAATTTTACTTTTAAATTTTTTCTCTAAATTCTGTCTCAGAGGAAAATAACTTGGTTGTGAGAAAAAAGGCTTGTGAGACAGATTTCTCAAGTCTAAACCTTCTAAATTTTCTTCAGGAACTTAGGAAACCTGAAATTGAAACCCATCATTATTAGGGAACTAGGAAATATTCTCAAAGTATTTCAGAAGAATCAAATTTTCTTATAAAGAAAAATGGTTGAAATTTCCAATATTGTTGAAACGTGTGACCTTAAAAAGGGTATCCATTGTTATTCTACTCAATCAATTGAAAGCTTTGTTGGGCGATGTATTAACTTGCGGTGAATTTAATATTGCATAGGATTTATTGAAGTGTCTTATCAAATAAGACAGAAATAGTATATTAATCGCTTTTTCTTGGTACCAAGTAGTAAACAACCTCACCTTAATGCGAGGGAAATGTAAACAGAATAACATGAATATTTTTCACACGTTATCTGAAGTTTCAGAATAGTTACTTTTCCATTCATTGGCACAAAAATGTCAAATACTTGGAGAGTTCGTAAAACTGTTCACAATTATTATTCCTGAAGAAATATGGTTGGAAGGTCATTTTTATGGAAAAAACAATTATAACTATGTCAACAAATGAGAAGGGGCAAACTGAAATTAAATTTACTGCATTCACACAATTCCTGCTTCCTGTTATTGAATGCTATTACGTATGCCTTTGTACAAAAATGTCAATAATTTCATAGTAAGGGAGATACGAATATGAAAATGAATTTGATTTCATGCTTTCTAGCTAGAATTACAGAAGTTCCATTGATATTAATCGCATAACTGAGTGTATGATCAATTCATATACCGAAAAAATTTTTGAATCAAAGGATTATTAAGCATCGCAGGTCCGCTGTAAGCGTGCAAAAATTCATAATTGCGCCCCCCCATTTGTTTGATATGAATATATGAATTCATAGAAAAAACAAAAATGAATAATGAAAATAAAACTAATAATAAGGAAAATATCACAAGGAAAGAAATAGGACTGTTTTCTTCACATAGCATCACGCGGCGTGATTTTCTTTCCGCGAACGCATCTATCAGCTCCTCGAAATCTGTTTCGGAAGCAGTTTTGTATTCCATAGCTAAGATCGAGAGGCTATAGAGACTTTTCTGACTCATTAAGGAACGCAAATAATTTTTTATTATTTTCAATTTGCTGAAACTGCTTTCACATCTTGCAGACGTGGTAGGCAATGTGCACTATATTCTATATAATGTCAGCTATACTGACATTATAGGGAAAGCATCTTTCAGATCTTGCCTGTGAAGAATTTGTAGCAGGTCTAATGAAGTTGATCTTTCACTTATTTCAGGAACCAACATTTTGAAAAACGCTACTTCCTACCAAAATCAACTGCATTCAAGTCTCTCCAATATTTGTGCGCTAAAAGGGTTCCATTTTATGCAGATCCTCTTTTTGCATGTTTAAAAGGGAATGGCCATTGAGAAATGAGAAATTCGTTTGCAGACTCTCTGCGCTTTCTAATCTTTTTTTGATTTCTGACAATAATCTGTGGAAAACAACCTCAATTTCCTCGGAGAATAAACCAACTAGATCCGTTCTTGACTCATCATCGCACATTTCGTCAACCTGCTTTTTCTTTTTGGAAACACGTTTATTTTTAAGAATTGGCTCCACATCCAATTCTTCTGAAAGAAGTGTAGCTTCCGAGATCCAGTTTTCAATAAGTTTTTAGATCATTCCTTGCAAGATCTTCGTAAGACCTTGCATGAACGATAATGAACGTGAAATAACTATATCTCCTTTCTGAATTTCCACGTTGACCATATTGATCTCTCGCAGAATATTATCCCAAATTGTTAGGTTCAGTATGTATCTGAAATCCTTGACAGCATGAAGCAAATTACCAGCTTCATACTTGTATTCTACGACTAGTGAGGATTCTTTGATTTCTTCCACAGCCTTCACAACTCCCGGTAAATTATTGAGCAAGGCATTAACAGCTTGATGTTTAGTCCATCTAGTTTGGCTACTTCCTTTGAAATTTGTTTTCGTCCACTTTTCATAATTGTCCATCGTGTGGTTGAACTAACAAAAAACAATACAGTTTTTGTACAACACCAAATAAATTTACTGCTTCTGAACATGATAAAGACGAATGGACACCCACAAGATTCAGAGAGTAAGGAATTCTGGATTGGACTCCTTTATGTATATGCCGGCTTGTCAACTTCTAAGAAGTCAATAAAACTTTCCTTCATTTTTAGTAGGTATTATAAGTATTTGCCTTTATCTCATATCCAGTCTACGTTCTCTTTAAATATCGAATAACCTGGTTCATTTGTTCTGTGAGAGATATATCTGGGGTACAGTCGAACATAATAGTGAAATAGTTGGCCTCCTTGATCTTATAATAATGCTAATCCGAACTTTGGTGGCCATTAAATCGATAATTTCATTTTGCATATTTTTGGGAAGATAGGATATTTGTCCTTTTCTTGAGTGGTCAAGATGGCACTTCAGAGTCGGGTCATATTTAATAATAATGCTTTTTCCGAGAAAATCAAAAATAAAAAAAAATTAACTTCTGGTTGTTTTTAGCGCCCCCTCAAGCTGGCGCCCAGGGCAAGCGCCCCGCTTGCCCCACCCTAGATCCGGGCCTGAAGGCGTGCACTACACGGGCGGCACGTCCATCATTATTGGCGTATATTGGTTCCACACTATTCAGTTGAACGAATTCCTCCAAGGGAATATGAACGCGATATTTAATGCACTATGCACTCATTTTCCCACCAGCTTGTAGGTAGAGTGCTCGGCACATGTGTTCTCTGAGATATTTCTCCTTCGTCAGAACCTTTCTGAAATTATTGTCAATATACCTGAAATCCACCACCACCAAAAACCCTAAAAGACACTCACATTGATTTTCCTCTCTTGGTCCATCGATGGATGAAGTTGGGAATGGCATCCAGAAAATTCCTAGCAACTCAGCCCTGAAAGGCCAAGGGATCTCTGGTGGGACCTATACCTTCTCTTCCACCTGTAAAATCTGAAAAAAGATAATTTTACATGGAACCTGGTATGGACAGATCCGAAACAAAGTGCTCTTTCAGAATCTGCAGAAATATACAGGGTGTCCTATTTAAAATTTTTTTTTGTCATTTCCGGTTAAACCGGAAGTATCCCTTTAATGAAAATATGCTCATCAGATGCATTGTGGTCCATTACACTCAGCTGCCAAATTTCAAAAATATCGCCCGTTTCGTTTTAAAGATATTAATTTGGTGCCAAACTTTATCCCAACCCTGTATATTGTTTGGCTAAGAATTTTTCAATATATCCTCGTAACTTTATACTGACAGTGAAATGGCTCCAGGCTTTCTTTTCGTTTATTTCGAATAACTGGATAGATCCCATTTCATCAGAATTTTTCCACATGGAAATGATCCAACCTGCTTCGAAACGACCTCTGTCCTTCAAATGATCAAGTTTTCATCACTCCTGCCAGCTAGGTAATCAGTTGCTTGATTTTGAAACACGCAAGCCACCTAGATGGAGTTCGTGTCACGATGGGAAAGTCCTGTTTCCACGAGAAAAATTTATCGTTTCCTTGTTCTTCCAAGAAAAACAAAAATATTTCCTTTCTGGAGCAAATAGTAAGTTTCCTAGGACCATTTCCGTTCTGGACGTATTATGCAGAGGAAACGGGTTGTACCTAGTAACTTCTTCTCTGATTTTCACTTTTGTATACAGGGTGTATCCAAATAGGTGCGAAAGTTTTGAGTAAGAGATTCCTTGTCGAAAAGTTAAGAGGGTTGACTGCTCCGAATTGCTGACGTATATATTATTATACAGAGTGACTCAGTATTCCATCAATAACTTTCACACGCTGAATTTGGATCATTGAGATGAAGGATGGCTGACGAAGAAGGAGAAGTAGGAGAAGAGATGGAAAAAACGCTAGGACGGGTCAAAAAATTAATTCGATATCACAACCCCTCAAGCCGCTACCCAAACAGCAATTATTTCAATTTAAACAAAATATGAATTTTGTACACTGGGTTTTTTCAACACTTTCGGCTACAGCAGCAATATTCTTGGCTGTTCTTGAGCGACATGCACGGGTTTTATTCTTCAACTTGTCCCACTAAGTTTTCCACCATTTTCTGTATTGAGGTTTGAAAAGTTGTTTCACGACCTTAGACTATACAGGGTGGCCAAGAGATTGACGTCAAAAAGAAAAAAAAAACAGGTCCCTCGTGTCATGGGCTTTTCGAATCACCCCCATGTGTGTTATGCGATTTTTCACGGTTTTCGAGTTATGAATTTTTTTATGAACTTTGAGAATTTTCGACTTGACCATCTTAAGAAAGATATTAAAAAAAAGTACAAGACTTCTCTGTGAAATTCTTTTGTAACTTAATCTCCATGAATTGTACTTTTATACATAAAATAACCAGATTCGTAACTTTGATAAAAATTATGGAAATGTCCGAACGTGTCCTAAAAAAGAACAGGGCAGGTTTTATGCGATTAAAAGAAAATTTTCAAGGAAGGTGTAGAATGTGTATTGAGGCTAGAGGTGGCCACTTTGAAAACCTATTGTAAATTTTATAAATAAATTTCTTTTTATTTACATCATGATGTGAGATTTATTGCCATATACCTTTTTCTTTTTTTTTTATCTAGAACTTTTCTTGACCAACATCTGAAGCTAATTTTCATTAATTTTCAGCATCTTCTATCATAACTTGATCAGAAAAATCTCAAAATGGCAAAAAATAATTTTGTAGTAAATGTGTTCTTTGATTTTTTCCACCTCGATGACTTTGAAGGCGAATTCTAGCAAAGGTAGATTGTTGAGTACCATTGTTTATCAATGATTCTAAAAGCTGACTGCAGTTTTTAAGTATACTAAGAAACCGCGAATTAGCCTTTTTACATTTTTAATTTTGATTCGAAAATTCAGACCATAATCCAATTGACGTAACTTTTTCACTTGAGATCAACATTTCCATAATTTTTATTAAAGTTACGAATCTGGTTATTTTATGTATGAAAGAACAATTCATGGAGATTAAGTTACAAAAAGAATTTCACAGAGAAGTCTTGTACTTTTTTTAATATCTTTTTTAAGATGGTCAAGTCGAAAATTCTCAAAGTTCATAAAAAAATTCATAACTCGAAAAGCGTGAAAAATTGCATAACATACATGGGGGTGATTCGAATAGCCTAAGACACGAGGGACCTGTTTTTTATTTTTGACATCAATCTATTGGCCACCCTGTATAAGTATAAAGTCTAAGTCAAGACTTTATGAGTATACAGGGCGAGTCAAGCTGAACGCCTTAGACTCTCTTGGACAAATGGTGTATTTTTGTAGTAAATGGTCTGGGGAAGTATAATGAATGTTGATTTGGACTACATTTTAAAAATAATGACATATCAAAGTTATGGTTTTTTAAATGGAACACCCTGTATGTTCTTGCATTGCACCTTGTATGAAAGTCATTATTTTAAAAATGTAGTCCAAACCGATATACATTATACTACCCCAGACCGTTTACTGAAAGAATGTACCATTTGGCTACGGGAGTCCGAGTCGTTCAGCTTGACTCACCCTGTATAGTCTAAGTTCACGACGACCCGAAAATGACAGCTTCAAAAGTGACATCTACCGAAAAAGCGGGCTATTCGAAATGACAACACTTTTTGGAAAATCCTTTGCATGTATCAGCACGTTATTTCGTCCACGCTGAAGGACCTGCCGACCGGTGGACACGGCATGACGTCCACCACATCCCGACTACCCCAACGAAAGTCCACCCACCACCCCAGGCTCACAAAGGGCCCCTTTTTTCAATTTAGAACTCTTCCAGCTGCCCAAACTCCAAAGTCCACATCGAACACCAAGTCCAACCCCAATTAACGTATAACTTTCGGTCCCACGGCTCTCTGCCATATCCTGGAGCTGCTTCAACCTCGACTCCGCACAACTTTCGGCTCGGAGTCACGACCGCCGTCGGCGTCTTCTACGGTGGCGGCGCTAGCGCATCGCCGCCTCCAGTAGACGGCGAACGCTCTCAGAAATAGGACATGTTCTGGATACTGCGTCGCGCCAAACTCGCGAGTGCGGCCGTGCTTATGAACAACTTGAACAACAACAACAACGGTGAGCGAGCTGTATTTTTTTTCGGAATTTGGAATTTAGTGCCCAATGGCGTCTGAATTTTTTCAAGGTCCATAAAGAAGAATTCGAAAGAATTTTATGCTTTCAAAATGAAAAGGATTTTTTACAATAATAATGATGATAAGTAACAAACTTATAATAATACGAAAAGGTAAAAACGAATGAAGAATGATATTTAATCATATAAATACAAAAAGGACGCTGTTAAAATTGTGATAACAAAATTTATGAAAACAATAAAATAACTTGAAAATAATAATTGCAGAAAAAGCGGCTTATATACCGCCGATAGAACCGCAACCTATAACACCCTGCCGTCAATAACCATAAAACTTCTTTGCTAAACACTTGTTGATGAATGAGGACCTTCAGGGACGGGCCGAAGCCAAATTTTTGGGGGGGGATAGCTTCGAAAATTTTCCAACTGTGCATTAAAGGATTAGAAAACCAACGGTTGAAGGGGGGAGTGGTATTTTGGATTGCGTGTCAATGTTTTTTTTTCCCGAGAGCATTAAAAATATTTAGAAAATTTTGTAGTGTAGTTTTTTAATTCTGCATTACTTTACTAGATTAACACACTCCACACTCTACAGGATTATACAGCATCTGTTATCATTATTTTGTATGTTTCGATTTTTAAGTTCAATTCCGAAGAAAAATAAATGATTTATTCAAGTGAACTGAAAAAAATCCACATACTACACACTTCACTTTGAATCTTTTTCGGTCCATTTTTGCCTTGGGGCCGTTATACTTCGGCCGACGGCACCGATTCTCCATTCAAAAAGTGCCTTTCATTCTTCCAAGTTCACGCCCTCAATTTTTCACCTAAAAGCTTGATTTTTTTTTAAATTGAAGTTGAAGGATGTCTTGAGGGCACTCCAATTTCTTCTCTTTGATAAAATTATTTTTTCGCATGAAAAAATCGGCTACGGCACCGATTCTCCATTCAAAAAGTGCCTTTCATTTTTCCAAGTTTACGTCCTAAATTTTTAAGCTAAAAGCTTGATTTTTTTCTTTAAATTAAAGTTAAAGGATGTCTTGAGGGCACTCCGATTTCTTCTCTTTGAGAAAATCATTTTTTCGCATGAAAAAATCGGGTTGAATTTGAGAGTCTATGAAAATTGACTTCATAATCGTTTTTCGGCGGTTGTTCATCCATTTTTTTTAGAAAATTCATTGGAGTGTCCTCGACAAATCAATTTTCTATATTTAAAAAAAAATCCATTTGGATATACGCTTAATTAATGCAAAAAATTATGGAAATACTGAAAAGACTTCCAGAAACTGTGATATCGCAGAGAACTGTCTGAAGTTCCAGGAGAATTAAAAAAAAATCAAGCTTTCAGGTGGAGATTTTAGGACGTGAAAAATTAAAGGCACTTTTTGAATGGAGAATCGGTGCCGTCAGCCAAAGTATAACGGCCCCTTAACAGATTTACGTGTTGAACGGAGATTTGATAGAATAATTGAGAATGAGAAAAAAATACTGCCTACTGCCCTACCGAGAGAAATCGCGCAAATTGGTACCAGATGGACATAGTCGATGCGGCCAAACTGAGAAATTCACAACAACCTGCTGAGGGATAACGTAAAAGATGAAAAATTGTTCATCTTTTCAAACACTTGGTAGCAATTCGGAATAAATACCATTTATTGCTGGTTATACACATTGCACATTGGCCAAATCTGCCAAATACTCTAAATATACTCTAACAAGAATTTGTACGATTGTCGCTATTCTCTGCATGCTTTTGTCCGGCTAAACGTGGGCTTAGTTCTACCGGTTTAATAAACATTAATTTAAAACTTCATTTAAAAAAAGTCAAATTCATTCACATTTTAAGAAAACTTTTGTAGAAATATGTATTCCAACTCCATTGAAATCTCTCCAACTGCTTCAAAATTTTCCCAACTGCTTCGGAATTTTCCCAACTTCTTCGAAACTTTTCCAACTGCTTCGAAAATTTTTCAACAGCTTCAAAAATATTCCAACTGCTTTTAATGCCAACTCTGTTGCTTCCAAATTTTCCCAACTTCTTCGAAAATTTTTCAACAGCTACGAAAATATTCCAACTGCTTTTAAAATTTGCCAACTCTGTTCAACATTGGGGACTTTTGTAGAAATATGTATTCCAACTCAATTGAAATCTTTCCAACTGCTTCAAAATTTTCCCAACTGCTTCGAAATTTTCCCAACTTCTTCGAAACTTTTCCAACTGCTTCGAAATTTTTCCAACCGCTTCGAAAATTTTTCAACAGCTTCGAAAATATTCCAACTGCTTTTAAAATTTGCCAACTCTGTTCAACATTGGGGACTTTTGTAGAAATATGTATTCCAACTCAATTGAAATCTTTCCAACTGCTTCAAAATTTTCCCAACTTCTTCGAAACTTTTCCAACTGCTTCGAAATTTTTCCAACCGCTTCGAAAATTTTTCAACAGCTTCGAAAATATTCCAACTGCTTTTAAAATTTGCCAATTCTGTTCAACATTGGGGGGGGATCGTCCCCCACCCCCCATCCCCCCCCCTTAGGCCCGTCCCTGAGGACCTTCTATAAGGAGTTTTTTCAGATTGATAGAACTTTGAATTGAAATAAGAAACATTTGAATTAAGATAGAAGCCGATTTTTTTTGAAAGATAATTTCTTGTCATTTATGCTTAAATAGTTATTTAATCAAATAGTTTATTAATGACAGCGATTAATGGTCGAAATATTTTAACGTTAACGTTAATGTTTGAGACCATTAATCGCCTAATTAATAAACGATTTGGTCACAAGATTTTTCCGTCGACCTAATCACGAATTGAATATAAATTCTGGATTGAAATAAATTTCTATTTTGCATAATAGACAAATTTGACATAATGTAAATTTCTTTGTTCATTTCGATATATTAATATTTATGCTCCCTATGGAACAATTCGAAAAATTCATAGAGGGAATATTGGACATGTTGTGACATTCAATGCAATAGCACAGAATATCTAACTACACAGAAGCGTCATTCCGCCTTCCTGCCAAAACTTTATTTGATGACACTTGTGCCATGCTAGGTAGTACATATGTCAATGTGAAATTTAAACTTCCCGCTGGACCACTCAAAAGTAACATATGAGTCCAATTTTTGCGTGTTACCGTGTTACAATCGGTTACGAGTTTCTGATATTTTTTGTATTTTTTCGTGAACGGTAATAAAGGGAAAGGTATTTTGACGTAGCCTTATTACGTTATAACACCTTCCCCTCTATTACCGCTCATGAAAAAATACAAAAAAGATAAATATCTCGTAACCGTTTATAACCGTTTGTAACACGGTAACGTAACACGCAAAAATTAGACTATGTACTACCTAGCAGAGAATGAAGGTCACGAAAATTTGCCCCATGAAGATCAAAGTGCCGACGCTAAGTGACGCTTCTGTGTAGTTAAGTATTCTGTGGCAATAGTAACTGAGTTTTGGTTATAAATTGATAAGTAAGAATGTCAATTCCTGAGAGCTTTATAGATATAGGTATATACATTTCATTTATTTGATCTTTTGGACAAGGAGTAAAATA
Organism: Adalia bipunctata; assembly: GCA_910592335.1. Taxonomy (NCBI): domain Eukaryota; kingdom Metazoa; phylum Arthropoda; class Insecta; order Coleoptera; family Coccinellidae; genus Adalia; species Adalia bipunctata. The sequence goes on along the minus strand of OU342954.1, from coordinate 16,877,265 downwards.
TTCTGACTGTATAGTAATTCATTAGTTTAAAAAATATTCATACATTACTACCACAGTAGGTTTGTACAAATAAAATGGAATAGGTCAAACATATGCTTCACATTTATCATTCACCTTTTCTAAAATAAGACACAAACTCCTGGAATATGGAAAAGACCGATATATTCTGGTTCAATATAGCCTATTTCTTCTTTCGGCAAAGGATTGATAGGAATCTGAATTCACCTACCGTTGAATGCAATATAGTCCTATTTCTTCTTTTTATTTAGCTTTTTCGACGTGTTTTTTTTTCTGAAACGTGAAAACCATTAACAATAATCATTTAGAGACCGATCACGGCCATCCAGAACCCATTTTCCTAGGAAAATCGTGCAATTTCATTCTGCAAGTTCTTTCCTCATAATTACCCGAAAATCCTACCTGAACCGTATTTCCCGGTCGCTTTCGTTAGAAGATCGTATAAGGAAGCCTTTTTGTTCATTTACACATTCCAAATAAATTTTGAGCACCAAAAACGATACCGAAACTAACCAAACTACTGGGGGACCGGAATTTCGTTTGAAATCTTTCTAAACGGCTAGATACCTAAGGAAAACTTCGTTATCGAGTGTAAAAAGGTCGATTAGTATACTGACTTTCGCTTTATTTATGCTTATGAATCGATTTTTGGTCCAATTCAAATTTGCCGTTCGTACTCACGCCAAAAGTCGTGAAAGGAAACAATGACACACGAAATTTCTCATATCGACGGGAAACTTCTTCTGGGCGACGAAGAACGGAATAATAGGCGATTTCCTATTGATATTTCACCCCAAAATCGCCGATCGATTCGAACTAACAAAATGTGGAATATCTTTGATACTTTTACTTTGATGTAAACAAAGACTGGCAACGTCGTTTTGTCATTAACGATATTTTCTGTACGCGCACAGACTTTTCATCAGGTGCACCAACTCCTGAAAACGCAACCATGACCTCCTATGTGATTAAATAAAAGTGAATGGAGTATAGGATATATTATAATATGTTCACTTCGAAATTAGTATGGCCGAATGTCTCACACTCTCGAGTGCTAACTATTTGATTAAATTCAGGTCAACATGAACGTTGTAATAACGGATATCCCAAATTAGCTGAAAGCAAACCGTTCTTGAATTAACCACCACAGCAATCACTCCAGCTTAAGCTAACATAAGGCATAACCTAGATCCCAGAAGCCATAAAATAAATAATATCCCAACCACACAAGCTCTTGAGATAATAGCTCGAAAGCCCCCTGCCAAGTAGAACTGGAGAATATCGAATGCGGAAATAGTTTTAGCCACAGACATGGCTCTGTATCGGAACCTTCAGATCTGGGACCTTCTGGGATGTTTTTGATTGGATTGGATTGCTTTGAGCTGACTTTGCGCCTCAGATAAGTTTTAGACCCCAACACGGCTTTGAGTTTGACTTTGCGCTCCGTGAATATAATGGGTGTAGGATTTAATGTATTGAAAGAGATAAGGAAATACATTCGTCAACATCAATCTGGGATTTCATTTCTGATGGATTAATACTTTGATTTTCCGATGTAAGAAGCCGAAAATCATTAGCGAATCATGCTGGAAACTTCAAACACTTCTTCAAAAGGGATTGATTTGTCAATTGTAAACAATAGTTGACGATGCTAATTTCCCATATTAGCATTGACTTTGAATATATCTAGAGGCACAACGTGATTGAACGAATTGAAGCCACTTTTAGTTGCAGTTCCTTCTCCCGTTTATAGTAGCGCAGTTGTGTTCCAGAGAATCGAAATTTTTTACTCTCGCATCTGGCTGAACTATAAAGCACTTTCTCCTAAGCGGGCTAGGCACGAAGGCGTGATTTATTTATTATTATCATTCAAATGATCTACATGATCTCCCTTTCACAACTTCTGTAACGAATATACAGGGTGTCCCACGGTCGAGTGCCTATTAGACGTTTCTGGAGAACTGGACATATTTGAAATCCGAAAATTGGTATTATGATATTGTTCGAAATTCTCTACAGACCTAAAATATTTTTGGAGCCTGAGCACTTCCGTTTTAACAAGGAGTGAAAATAAATTTCTTCAAAAAATTTTTTTTCAATTTTTTCGTTTCGGATATGATTGAGTATTCAATGCTGAATACATTTCTGTTGAAACCATTGTATTTATTCAAATAGTTTTCAAAATATCTAAAAAAACCTGAAAAAGTCAAATATCCATAGACAGTATCATGTTCACTATTTTTCTTCGCAGAATCCAACGCAGTCATAAAAAAATAGGGTTCTAATTTGAAAAACAGAAGTTATGGCCAATTTTCGATCACAGTTTTCGACACAAAATTTGAAACACCCTGTGATGATATTTATGAAATTCAAAAGATGCATGACCTTTCTACATTCTTCTACTTTGACGTTGTGAGAACGGTTCACACTCAGGATGTTCAGAATAGGAATAATGGACATAACACTGACTATGAATATTTGACATTTTTTTAGGTTTTTTTTCGATATTTCGAAAACTATTCGAATGAATACAATGGTTTCAACAGAAATGTATTCAGCATTGAATACTCAATCATATCAGAAACGAAAATATTGAAAAATAAATTTTTTGAACAAATTTATTTCCACTCCTGGTATAACCGGAAGTGCTCAAGCTCCAAAAATATTTTCGGTCCGTAGAGAATTCCGAACAATATCATAATCCCAATTTTCAGATTTCAAATATGTCAGGTTCTCCAGAAACGTCTAATAGGCACTCGACCGTGGGACACCCTGTATATAATTTGGACGAATCTTGCCTATGATCCATAGTACTAGAGGGAAATGAATATCCTACAGATTTCTGTGAATGAATAGCTGACAAAATGGACCAGACTGTCCCTGCGGATTATACACTGCGCAAAAGAATTAACGCACATTCTGAAAATCTCAATTTTAATGAAAGTTAACTCTACATTAACTTTATAACTTATTTTTTATGTTCTCCCTGGAAGGTTTTGAACGAAACAAGACACATTGAATGGAAAAAAAATTCAGGATTCCACCGAATCTTATGTGAAAAAAGAGAAATGAACAATTTTCAAAATACTGATAATGTTGATAAGGGCCGCTTGCACCGTATGACAAAACTTCAGATTAAATGCAAAACCTCGATTAGTGTCTATGATTCTCTTGCACCGTGTCGTAATCCTAGTTTAACAACCCTAACTAACGCTTAAAGATAATCCTCCGAATTGGGAGGATTAAATGGAAGTTTAACGATAAACTTTGAATTCTAACCCTACATTCATGGATGACACAAGTCAGGCTTCTTTCAAAAATGATGTTTGATTTTTGATTATAAATCAAATTGAAAAGAATAATGACTGAAGTAGAAATTATAGATTTTGGTTTTCCTAGGCGTAGATATGAAAGATCAAATTGGTGTGAAATGAAAAGCATACACAAGAATGAATAACTGAACTAAATATTAACGGTCAAGGTATATTTTGAACTGAACAAATCCATACATGCCTAATAAAGTTGGAGGCACAGTTCTTCTGATATGTGTTATAATAAAGGAAGAAATATTATTTGAATATAACTTTTATTATCTTCCTGAAGTCACTGTCACATTGACAATCCTAGGTCACTATGTACAATGCATCACATCTCCCCTTTTTAGTTTCTAACATACTTCATCCCCTTTATCCCACCCCCTTTTTTTTCATCAATCGACTTCTTCGTATGCGTCCATTTTCTTTTTTCTTGAAGTATTCCTCCAGATTACATAGAATATCGTGAACTTTCGATTTACTCAAATCATGAATATTCAGAACAAGTTGAACTACATCTATACCTTGGAGTAACAAAAAGTTTTCAAATTTCTGTCGCCAACCTTTAAATTGTCCTAGTGTTAAATTATCAGACAATTTTTCTGAGCCAGGTATACCTCTTGATATACGGATATTTTTATCCACTATACTTGATTGTGGAGTATCTTGTATTATTTCGTTATTGGAATGAACCACAAGTCTAGCCTCTACTGAATTACCATTTGTTTCTTTGGTATTTTTTTCAGTCACTAATTCAACCAATGCAGTTTTGAAATCTGCTATTTGCTGAGTGAAATGAGATTCAATACTCTTGAAGGATTCTGTTGTTCGTATTTCCAAATTTTTCATTGCATCTTGTATGGAAGCAATGGAGTTCTTCCAGGTTTCCAATACCTTGTCGACTCCAACTGATCTCCTTCTTGATTTCTTCGATTTCGGCATTTTTTTTATTGCTACTATTGGTTCTCAATAAACCGACTGCGCCATGTTATAATAAAGGAAGAAATATTATTTGAATATAACTTTTATTATCTTCCTGAAGTCACTGTCACATTGACAATCCTAGGTCACTATGTACAATGCATCACAATATGTAGAATTATTCTTTAATTCACTGTGACACATGGTATCATTCAATCGGAACCGATATTATTACCAAAGTGTTGAAATGAAAGTAAATAAATATTAACAATTTTCCATGATGCGAGTTTATTGAAAAAATCACATATTTTCTTATAGATATTTGCCTATTATCGAAAATCAGGTTTGTTCATGCTTTTCGATCATTTCTTTTTCATTTTCCTCTGTTATACGACAGAGAATCCATGAGTTCATCATATTTTACATCCAAATCTGAAGTGGTAAGTGCTTCGACAATTAGAGTTTCGAACCAGGTATATTTTCATTTGTGAAGGACGTAGAATATTCCAAAAAAAGATGTCAACTTGTGCAATGAATGTTGCATCGGTTTTTAGCAAAGAAATTCGTTATTAATACAAACTCTTTCAATTTGCGAAACGCTCGATATCAAAAAATGTCTAAACATCGAAACTGTCAAAGCATAGAAAGGGATAAAATAAACAACGTGAAAATAGGCACAAGTACCAATTTACGTAAAAATGACCAGATTTGTGGATTAACTTTAATCTAGTTACATTCAGCCTCGGTGCAAGCAAAATATTTAATCCTGGATTAAATAAATTAATCGACGCTTAACTAACTAACGCTTAGAACCAATACGGTGCAAGTGGCCCTAAGTGATTTAATACTTGGTATTTCCACCCCTTGCGTTAATTACAGCTCGGCAACGACGGTTCCTACTCAAAATGAGTGATCTTAAAATGTTCTGATCTAATCCTTTCCAGATTTCTCGGAGTTGGATTCCTAAGTCATTAAGAGTAGCTGGAGGATTTTCTGAACTTCTCAGCCTTCTATTGAGGTTGTCCCAAACCTGCTCAATCGGATTGAGATCTGGACTTATTGCTGGCCATTCCATTTGAGAGACTTCAACTCCTTCAAGGTACTCCTGAACGATGCGTGCACGATGGGGTCTGGCATTATCGTCCATAAAAATGAAATTTTCACCAATGTATGGGGCAAATGGCACTGCTTGCTCTTCAAGAATGTTCCTTATATACTTATCAGCATTCATAGCTCCATTATCAACGACCACTAGGTCTATGCGAGCAGTCAAAGATATTTCACCCCATACCATAATCGATCCTCCCCCGAAACCAGTAGTATTCAGGAAATTGCACTGAGCATATCTTTCATGTGGACGTCTGTATACAAGGGAACGTCGATGACAATGGTAGAGGCAGAATCTAGACTCATCTATGAAGAGAACTCTTTTCCAATCGGCCTCTTCCCAATGGATATGCTCCCTCGCAAAATCCAAACGCGCCCTTCGATGGGCTGGGGTAAGAGCTGGGCCTCTTGCCGCGACACGAGGCCTTAAATCATATTCTCTGAGGCGATTTCTTATAGTCTGAGTGCTAATTTGCATCTCATGAGTTTGCCCAAGCTGGTTTTGAAGGAGACGAGCGGTTGAAAACCGTTGTCTCAACGAAGAAACTCTCAAGTAACGTTCTTGAATCGCAGTTGTTACCCGTGGTCTACCCTGTCCTGGTCTTCGGAAATTCATACCTGTCCCCCTGAATCGCTGCAACATTCTGGACACACTTGTATGGGAAACTCCAAACCCTTCTTCTCGCAAAACTACCGCTTGCGTGTTTCGCGTTGCATAGCGATCGAGTGTAGAAAATGAAACGAAAGAAAAACTATTGATCACTAGAATTGATCGAGAACAACTGATTTTAGAATGGAGCCAATACATTCAAAATCTGATAATATCATCTTTTTTTATTCCTGCTGGGAGAAAACATCTGTATTGAAGAAAAACGTTGAAAGTGGATAACAGCATGCATAATTCTGATAAAAATAATTATCATTGAGAACACCTCCAGTTGTAGAATAAATTTGAGATTTCCATAATGTGCGTTAATTTTTTTGGGCAGTGTAGTTAATTTAGTAGCTACTATGTGTCGCCACTTCACGTCCAAAACTTTCACATTCAATTCGTTCAGAGGCGTTTTTCCTCTACGTATATTTAAACTCAATGATATGAGTAGATCCATATGACCATTTCTTTAAAACTGTTGCTCTTCCAGCAAATATGTGTCAAAACACCTCTCTATTCAATTGACTATTTCATCTGGTTCCTTGAAATATATATTTTACGTCTATCGTCTTCCTGCAGTTCTCTCAAGAACCAATGAAACTTAAACTGTCTATATACAGTTTATTTACAGAGTTAATCATACACAATAATCTACACTTGAAGATTATACGTCTTACACTAATTTCTTTTTCACAAACATACGTTCAGTTACTGAACTTCGTGAGATAGAAAACTTCTTTACTACCGACTTCCGTAGGAACTCTGTACTGACTCCCCGACTAACAATTAACTATGTAAACAACTGACAACTCCCCTCTCACTCCAATTATGCCCTTAACGTTAATTCTTGGTTCCGCCCTCAATTAGCATTTGAGAAAAAAGTTGTTACTTCTTGTATGATTGAAGCCAATGAAATGAGCAAGTGCCAAGTGCATCTTTAAGCATCATAAATTATCCTACCCTGGTGTCCCGAGGCCAACTAGGGACGATAAGCTACAAAAAGAACACTTGCGTCCAAATCGGTCCATTTAATCTTATTACACGTAATGGCAACCTGCTAAATCTCATATTACACTTCTTTTCATCTATAAGATAAAGGTTTCACATTCAGGACTCGAAAGCTTATGCATTGAAGTCATCAAATGCAAAAGTGTCTCGCTATCTTGGGCACAATATGAAGCGTTCTTCACACGAAATTCAGGAACATCAGAGAAATATGCATCAACTTTGTACAATTGATCGGAATGAAATCCTACATACATAAACTGAAATCAAGGGATTTTTAACTATTGACCACAAGAATCTATAGCTGAATTGTGCTTCAATTATGGAACTGTATGAATACTTCTTGCAGAACTCGAGTTCAGATGGAGAAAAACATTTTCCAATAAAAAAATTTCGTTCCTGGTCCTGGATTGCCGAAAGATCGTAGAGATCTCATCGTGTTTCCATGAACTTTTTCATTCAGGTCTAGATTACTGTTTTCCTTCTCGATCGTCACTGATAATCTCTCGATGAGTTTATGGGGGATTTCTTCCTCGTCATTGAACAGAATAATTGCTTTTCGCAGTTCGATCGGATCGGGTTAGAATTAGTTTCTGACAGGGGGAAAAGTAGGGTAGAAATACTTGATGATTTGTTTCTTGATGTTACGAAGTTGTTGATGGATTGCTGTCAGAATTTTCGGGTTATCATGATTGAAATAGAACAAAAATTATTTTAAATCAATTATATGTTCATGTGGAAGATATTGTATATACAGGGTAGCCACGTGGAAATAGAATATGCGTGGCTTTTAAGTAGTTATCGAGAATTCGGTGGGCATTCCAGAAGACATGAATGCAATTTTTGAAGACGAATATTTTCATACTAAATTTTGCAAAACATATGGAATATTGAAGATATTTATTCATATTTTGTTTAAATGATAATCCTGAATTATTATGGGAATTTTCAAAATTAAAACTCTATTACTTATCGAACAACAGGAAATAAATTACAACGAGTACCACAAAATAAAATATTGCAGGCGAAGGCAAATGTTTAGTACAAAACATATTGGGATAATTAAAATAGGTATATATCAGTTTTGCCCCTGCCAGCAATGTATTGTAGCCTTATGTAGACATATGAGGCTCTTCATAAATTAAAATTACTGTAACCCATATACCTAGGTCGCTTGAATACATAATCAACAGGATAAATTGCATATTAAAATTGAATCCTCGAAACCAAATCAAATCATCAGAACAAATTCCAATGATAAAAGGATGATCAAATTATCAAAACTCAAAAACAATACAATTCAAAGACAGACCTGTGGTAGATTTGGAGACTCTGGACTATAAAAAATATGTGACCTTGCATGCAGCTTTCTACCAACCTTTCTCCTCGTGCAGGTAATCCTAAGGATGATGAAAATATCATGAAAAACAAAAAAAACACATACGAGACGCAATCTCAATAATTCTAAGTAATTTCAAAAACCTTTCACTTTCGACTTAACACTTTTCTGTCTCCGTTTGAGATCGTTCTTCCAAAAGAACCAAAAATGAGTTACCCTAACAGCGTTCCCAATTCAACTCAGAATCTTCCCGTTTAAGATTTCTCCAGCTACTCCGTAACTTCCTATTCCTAACTTAAATCCGCTATTCCTCTAATAGCATTTTTCCGTCTCCGCTTTGAGACTGTACTTCCAAACACTGAAGTACCTACACTGAAACCGAACCCGTGTCAACCGAGAACCTTCCCGTTTAAGGCTTCTCCAGTTACTGCCTTTTTCGTCTCCAAAGGAAATTAAAGATTTCCCTTCTTCGTTTTTTTTTAAATCAATCAAATTTAAGATTTTCCTTCTTCGTTTTTACAAACCAATCAAATTAAGGATTTTTTCTCACCTCCCGTGGGTGGGTTCTGAAAGGATGACGCAGTTTCCCATGAAACTTTCGGGTACTGCCACGTTGCAAATCCCACGATTTTAGCCTCGAAATTTTCTGCTATCGTACGCATTCAGTGCAACCGATTTCGCGAAACGATTTTGTGATATCGTCTGAGTCTCATGAGAAACTCAATAATTTCAATCGTTACCGCCAAACATCCTGTACCATACCGATAAGCACTTCAATAATTTTCGGACCCATGGATATCAATTTCAGAAGTCTATACTAGTCAACTAAAGTATTTCGATTTATTACATATTCAGGATGAAGGGCGCTGAAGAGAACGAATGAAACGTTACAAGATAGAAAAACCATCAAATCACAATTTTCAAGATATATCCGTCTTATCGTCTTTTTTCAATAAAATGTTCTTGCACTCGAGTTTTTTGTTTTTTCCTCCAATAGTTTGTTCTTTAATTGGATTAAGTAAAGTTTCACGGTTATGATTTTTAATACTATCAGGGCCGTATCTAGGTACTACTGCGCCTGTGGCAAGATTTTCTTCAGCGCCCCCAAATTGGCGTAGATTTTTTTCATCATGGAAATATTATACAGGGTGCCTGAAACAGGGCTTCAAAGTGAGCCTCATTAAACCTACGAAATCTCATTTTTTTCAAATGGGAACCATATAATTTTATAATTCCGATCGATTGCTCGTCAAAAACTAGTTAGAGTGTGCCAAACATTTCATGTCTTTAAAATGAGTAGTTTCGCCGTAATCGAATAAAATTCGAATTTCACGACTAAAGCCAGGTTTCTTCGTCTGAACATCAGGTTTATCAAGGTAATTTTCAAGTAAGCTATGTCAATAGTAATAATATGTCAGTTTTAAACTAAAATTTCTTTATTTAGTCATCATTCATTATCTGCTATGTTTATTTGTCACATTCGCCGCAAATAAAGAACAGACTTTTGTTATATCATTCTAGTGTACCTTTTTATTAGTGCTTGTTCTACATAGTGCTTGATCAATAAAAATAAGTAAGAATAACAATTCCTAACATAGCCTACTTTGATATAGACGAGCATACTACTGAATTTGACTGATGGGAAAAACCTGGCTTTATTCATGAAATTCTGTCGAATTGAGTGGTATGCTCGTCTATTTCAAAGTAGGCTATGTTAGGAATTGTCATTCCTACTTATTTTTATTGATCAAGCATTATGCAAAACAAGCAATAATAATAATAAGGTACAATGGGCGCCCGCAGAAATTTTTCTCAGGGGGAGCAAAATGAAAATTATTGAAATATTGAGGGTGTTAAGCTGAAAAACGATAAGGCCATACAAATCTCAGGGGGGGCCATGGCCCCCCCTGCGGGCGCCCATGTAAAGGTACACCAGAATGATATATCAAAAGTCTGTTCTTTATTTGCGGCAAATGTGACAAATAAACAGAGCAGATAATGAATGATGACTAAATAAAGAAATTTTAGTTTAAAACTGACATATTATTACTATTGACATAGCTTACTTGAAAATTACCTTGATAAACCTGATGTTCAGACGAAGAAACCTGACTTTAGTCGTGAAATTCGAATTTTATTCGATAACGGCGAAACTACTCATTTTAAAGACATGAAATGTTCGGCACACTCTAACTAGTTTTTGACGAGCAATCGATCGGAATTATAAAATTATATGGTTTCCATTTGAAAAAAAATGAGATTTCGTAATTTTAGTGAGGCTCACTTTGAAGCCCTGTTTCAGGCACTCTGTATAATATTTCCTCATAATTTATACAAGAAGCAGTATCAGCGTACTTTCTTTTGTCTCACTGTTTAAAAAAAAATTCTTACAATGAGGGATTTTGAAGATATAAACACTAATTTGTGACAATCTTTCTGTCAAAAAATTCGAAAATCAGGCAATAACTCAACAATCGCTTGATGTGGTTGCGCATATCATACATCAAATCATTGCAGAATTGAACGAAGAATTGAAATATGTATTAATATACAGGGTGTTCCATTTGAAATAACGAAGTTCACATCCGTTTCCGGTAGAACCGGAAGTAGATTCCGCTTGAAAATATTTTACAAATTGACTTCATGTACTCTAAAACAAAAATACAAAATTTTGAATTTGTATCGCAATTCCTTCCTCGAAAACTTCTAATGAAACACTTAAAAAATCACCCTGTATATATTATAATATTTTTTCATAATATTATTCAGATATTTTCGTCACAAATTCGAAATAATACACAATAATATGGATATTTACCTATTTTTATTTTCACATCCTACCTGGCGGAGTCGCGACATCGCTCCTTACGCAAAAAAATATTTTTGGCGTACCTATACATGAAAACCGTGACATGTTATCTCGAATATTTTGTTGGCGCTTCTATTTTTTATTCTTTGAATTTTTTTGGCGCTGAAATTTTTTTTTTCATTTGATATTTTTTGGCGCCCCTGCGGACCTTGCGCCTGTGGCAGGGGCCACTTGGCCACACCCTAGATACGGCCCTGAATACTATTTTAATTTTCAGAAAATGATTCGAGTAGTTTTGAAGACCCCAACTTGAAATTTTCGCATTTAAATGAGGTATGCAACTGTGAGAGTTCCCTTCGTTCTATAAAAAGCACACTATTTCTAACAATGGTTCTCACGTCCTCACATTCATTATTATCAATGACCCGCAATGTCCGTCAAAGAGATTTTCCACAGCTGTCGTTTTCCACACTTTCCCTTTCCTTTGGTGAAGCGTGAACGTGGAAAATCCATTCAAGCACGAAACACCTAGAATTTGCCAATAAAATGCGTATTTAGACACGAAAAAATTCAATATTTTTCATTTATTAGATACTTTTTTCAATTTCCAATGGACATGAGGTTGTGTTTTGTTACGTCCAACTGGTTATCATTCACAATTTTTGCTTCAACAGCCAAAAGCAGTACAACGAAGATGTGGATTAAAAGCGTCATATTTTGAGTCGATTAATTATGGGCAGAAATTTTGTGGATCCTTTGAATTTGCGTTGCAAGAATGGAATTCATGGGAAATATTAGACATAATTTTTTCTTTCACATCCTTAAACACTGGAATCATTTCTCCTTCGGATAGAGCCAGCATTTGAATATAATTGATGGCATGAGGAAAAATATATCGGTGTAACTTCTCAGACTCCAGGAAAAGTTGCTGTGGTGTTATAAAAACTTAAGGTCTGGTGCTTCGAGGGCTTATTTGAATAATGTTGAATTTATAAGAGGGTATAAGGGATGCGTATTCATGAACTTTCAAGTTGAGGAATTAGCAATGTGGCATCACGTGACAAGCATCTCGGAAAACGGATGGAAGGGATTTATTGGAAATAGGATTCCAAAGATATTTTTTGTTTTTCTTTAGATTTGGATCCCGCACGATTGAAGTTTTGTGTTAACTCTTTTACATTTTCTTGTTCTCGAATTATAAAGGAACGCAAAAAAAACTAGCAAATACGAATCTGAGGCCTGTGAATGCAATTTCAATTTCGTTAAAATTTAACTGCAAATTTTTTCACAGATACTCAATACCTAGAACGTAGAACAATGCATGAATTGCCTACGAATGAAACGTGATATAGGTATACCTCATAAGAAAATATAATGAATTTTGTAGCTTATGAATTGTCGCATAAAGATATACTCGATACTCATTTATCGGTCAGTCATTGGAACAATAGTAGTTGAATAATTTTATGGATAAAGAATATCATGTTATGAGCCATTAAACAATAAAAGTCCCTCGAATGAAATGGATTGATATCAAGTTGTGTCGTCTTTACTTAATTGTAGGATGGAAGAATAACATTTGAATAATATCATTGGATCTCCAAATTGACAATAATCCCTTTATTATTAGTCCTATAACGTTGGTAAAAATAAAGGTAATCTATTTATGCTGGAATTCCTATTGGACCAGGGCTACGAAGCCCGGAATATTCTTATTCTTTCTATTCCATATTGAAATGGTAACTTTGTGGACCTACCCGAGGGAATCTGTCGAAAAAGTGGGTCCAGAAGAATCTCAAAAGCGCAGCGAAGCTGCGATACAGATAGGGAATTTTTATATTGTCGGAAATAGAATAGAAATTTCGATTCTCTTGGCGATGTACAAGGTGCGGCACGGAGGGCGGACGTTTTTCAGATGGGCATAACTTTCCCCCACTGAGGACGAGAGAAGTGGGGAAGGTGCCGTTAGACTCGTGTGTTCCTAGCATTTATTTATTGATCAACAGAAGACCAAGAGGACCTGTGCGAACAGTTCGAACGCCTGAAAATGTTGAACGCGTTCGACAAGCCATTCTTCGCAGTCCGTCGCGATCTGCTCGGAAACATGCTGCTGCACTTCGCCTCAGTGATCGTTCGGTGAGGCGAATTTTGCATATGGATCTTCGCTTTCACCCCTACAAATTGGCCATTGTGCAACAGTTACACCCCGGAGATTATGCACAACGAATGAACTTCGCAGGTGAGATGGAAGCACTGATCGATCAAAATGAGAACCTCATTTTGTTCATGAGTGACGAAGCCCACTTTCACCTCAACGGCATGGTTAACCGGCAGAATTGCCGTTATTGGGCTAATGATAATCCGCAACACTTACACGAAAGACCGCTGCACAGCCCACAGCGCCTCCAGCACTGCATCACCGATTTCGGCCACCACATGCCTGATGTGATTTTCCACACTTGACTGTCTCAAATGCTATTTCCTTGAGAATCTGATTCCGTCAATAAATGTGTTTTTGAGTAAAAATTAACGCTTTTATTATTTTTTTAAAACCATCCATCCTCCGTGCCGCACCCTGTAGAAGTATCTTAAGAAAATTCGCGAAAATCGCGCGAAAAATCCGGCAAAAAGGCAATTTCGAACTCGATAAAACTTTTTCCACATCAGATATCCTAGCCGAATGCAAATATGTACCTATATGGATCGAAAAAAAAGAGGTCAATGCAAAATAGCTTGTTATTCATAATTTCCATAATTTTCCTATTTCTTCAGGATCAATCTTTGACATTTCGCCTATAAAATCACACATGATTTGCAGTGATCTACCGATAAGGATAACTATACTCCATTCACTTTTATTTAATCACATTAGAGGTCATGGTTTCGCTATCAGGAGTTGGTACATATGATGAAAAGTCTGTGCGCGTACAGAAAATATCGTTAATGACAAAACGACGTTGCCAGTTTCTTTGTTTACATCAAAGTAAAAGTATCAAAGATATTCCACATTTTGTTAGTTCGAATCGATTGACGATTTTGGGGCGAAATATCGATAGGAAATCGCCTATTTATCCGTTCTTCGTCGTCCAGAAGAAGTTTCCCGTCGATATGAGAAATTTCGTGCAAGTGTCATTTTTTCCTTTCACGGCTTTTGGCGTGAGTATGATCGGCAAATTTGAATTGGACCAAAAATCGAATTATGAGCATAAATAAAGCGAAAGTAAGTTCTAATCGACCTTTTTACACTTGATAACGATAAGTTTTTTTTAGGTATCTGGCCGTTTAAAAAGATTGCAAACGAAATTCCGGTCTCCCAGAAGTTTGGTTAGTTTCGGTATCGCTTTTGGTGCTCAAAATTTATTTGAAATGTGTAAATGGACAAAAAAGGCTTCCTTATACGATCTTCTAACGAAAGCGACCGGAAAATATGGTTCAGTTAGGATTTTCGAGGAATTATGAGGAAATAACTTGCAGAATGAAATTGCACGATTTTCGTAAGTAAACGGGTTCTGGATGGTCATCATCGGTCTCTAAATGATTATTGTTGATCGTTTTCACGTTTCAAAAAAAGAAACACGTCGAAAAACCTAAAAAAAAAGAAGAAATATGACTATATTGCATTCAACAGTAGGTGAATTCAGATTCCGATGATTTGAAATGTGTCACTTGGAGCTTTCATTCCTATCAATGTCCTTTTGATGTGTGCTTCTCATACGAAATATATATATATAATCCTTTGCCGAAAGTAGAAATAGGCTATATTGAACCAGCATACATCGGTTTTTTCCATATTCCAGGAGTTTGTGTCTTATTTTAGAACAGGTGAATGATAAATGTGAAGCATATGTTTGACCTATTCCATTTTATTTGTACAAACCTACTGTGGTAGTTAGTAATGTATGAATATTTTTCAAACTAATAAATTACTATACAGTCAGAATATTTTACTCCTTGTTCATAAGATCAAATAAATGAAATGTATATCTATAAAGCTCTCAGGAATTGACATTCTTGCTCATTAATTTATAACCAAAACTCAGTTACTATTGCATTGAAATTATTAGTTTCTCTGTAAACAGATTCGTTAATTTAGTTTTTATGTTTATTTTCTTTGAGATGAATGAATAAAACTGTTACCTATTTATTTGAAATAAAGAAATATTAGAAATAGAAATGTTATGCATAATCATATCACATACAATATCATGATGAAAACAAAGCACATCGATAAATCTTTACGATCATAAATCCAACAACTCCTTTATATGTAGAATATTGTTCACAATTTTCTGATATGGTTTCCAAAATGAATTATACATTCTGAGAAATAAGCTAAGAATGTAGAAAGGGCAACATAGTGTTGACTTGGAACATAAAAATATTTTGAAAAACGTCATAACTTCGATACAGAGTGGAATGTGTCAAATTTTCAAGGCCAGAGTTGTGATTTCATAATTGTGAATGGAATACTCCATTCACTTCAATAAAGTATTCCGGTTGGCCATGAAATTCTGACACATTTCACCGTGTCTATTTCGAAAATGTTAGTTTGAAGTCATTTTCCTGTCAAATACATACGCAACGTTGTCAGAAAAACTTCTTAACGAACAGAACAGACGGACCTATGGAATTCCCCACTTTTCAAAATTTTCAAGGAATAAGCCTACCGAAGACATTTAAATACTTTTTTGCACAACTTGAAATACTCCAGTACACAGTTAAAGAAAATAGAAAGTAGCATTGGCAACATCGTCATAATTCATATAACCCAACATTCGCTCCTCTGCAGAATGCTGTCAATATTTAATTCGTTTTCTTGTGGTATTGATATTTTCAATGTTCAACTCCATGAATTGAAAACATTGCTGAAATTGAAGTTGCCCTATATGCTTGTCGTTCTGCTGATCGTTTTTAGATCATAAATATTCATTTTTAATTTTTAGTTCATAGTAGCATAGCTTAAACTTTGTTTTCATTATTTCAATATTCTGTATGTGTTGGGTAAAGTTTCAGTTAACCAACTGAAGTGTAGTTCAATTATTTAAGTTTAATTTTTCGAAATATAATCTTCCGAATGAAAATAAAAATAAGGCTAGTGGACTGTATATGGAATTAATTGAAACCCAACACAAATGAAAGGATTAATGTATACCCAAAATAACAGAAGAAATATAGTCTTACCTATATATCAGCAGAACAGTCAACAGGATCCCGTCGATGACTCCTATTCCAATAAGTATAAAGATTGATCGAGCTCGACAAACGAATATGGAATGAAGCTGACGTGAAAATCCGTTGCTAAAAACGTCAAATTGTGCACACTTATCCTTGTGGTATTATAAAATAACCACGCCACTGGTAACAGTTTTTTCGTTCGAAATAATTCGCACAAATAAAAGTTTTAAATGAATGTAATTCGACTGAATCGAAATCACTACAAACTGCGAATCACAGAAAAAACTGAAATTATCCGAATTCACGAAAGGAAGCAGAAAATGAGCAATTATCGGAAGCAGAATTATTCACGTAGGTAGTCGATCAGTGAACTGATATGAAAAATATGAAAACGAAACAAATATGCGACATATGCTGCACTCCACAGCTGACGAGTTCTTCATATACATAAAGGATAATCCATATGGGAATTCCCCAGTATGGAGAAATTGATTTAAAAATTCGAATTTTGATATTCGGAATAATTAATTTGAACCGTTCACGTGACGTGAACCAGTGGCGTAGCTAGATAGTCAGGGGCCCTGGTGCAAAAATCGGAGAAGGGCCCCTTATTGAATTATTTGGTTTTAACGGTTTTAAACAAGTCGAAATATAAATATTTCGAAGAAGCAGAGCTACTTACTGAAGGTACAATTAGGAGTGTACTTGAATAAATTGTGGGTTTTCGGCGTGGATGTTTGTGAGGTACCACAAACCTCTTCATTAGGGTATTCCACGTTTCGTTCCAGCTCCTATCTTTGAACTTATCAATACAGCTTGATAGGAGCCTGCTGTAGACGTGGGGGGCGCGGGGGAATTGTTTCCACCCGCCGCATCGATCAAGCGAAGGACTCGGTACTTAAAATCGATGCGGCCGTTCTATTGGGACGAAGGTAGAACCGCGCGACATCTATGCGGGAACGAGGAGCGGCTAGGGAGATATAGATCCCTACAAAATGATGTTCTCATTAGGTAATGAAAAGAAATAGGTAATTCGAAATGTTTATTTATGTATTTGAGTAGGTATATTGAATTAATTATATTAAGGAGGATGAAAAAAAAACTTTGAAAAAACTTTTTATTTTATTGATATGTTAGATTATTTGGCACTCAAATCTAGACTTGATGCAGCTTCATTTTCAATCGATATAAGCGATAATTGTCGCAGTCGAGCTTGGCCCATAGTGTTCCTCAAATAATTTTTTATTATTTTTAATTTGCTGAAAGATCTTACGACTCCTACAGAGATGACAGGAATTTTATGGAATAGTAATATTGCTGTAAATGCCTTATTATGTATTTTCATTGAGAATTCGTGAATTGTCCATGCCTTATTCAATTCAGGTAGAAATAGGAGATAAATATTAAGAAATTGAATTGAAAAGTTGGTCCCTATCATATCGCAATATTTACTTTGAAATTTGTCGCAGCTTTGAATGACAGTTTTTTCGCCTACATGAGAAATGAGGGTGACAGAAAATTAAAAGTTTTGTTGACTGCAGTCATACACTCGAAACGTGTATTTAAGGGGCTGTTATACTCTGGCCGACGGCACCGATTCTCCATTCGATAAGTGCCTATCATTTTTCCAAGTTCACGCCTTCGATTTTCCACCTGAAAGCTTGATTTTTTTTAATTCTCCAAGAATTTCAGACAGTTCTCTGTGATTTCTCATTTTCTGTCTTTTCAGTATTTCCATTTTTGCTATAATTAAGCGCCTATCCAACTGGAATTTTCTAAATGTAGAAAATTGATTTGTCGAGGGCACTTCAAAGAATTTTCTGAAAAAAATTGATGAACAACCGGCAAAAAACGATAATGAATTCAATTTCCATATAGTCTCAAACTCAACCCGATTTTTTTATGCGAAAAATAATTTTCTCGAAAAGAAGAAATGGAACTGCCCTCTCAAGACATCTTTTAACTTCCATTTGAAGAAAAAATCAAGCTTCTAGGTGAAGAATTGAAGGCGTGAACTTGTTAGCCGTCATCAGTGCCACATAGCCCTTCCTGCGGTAGCAAACAACTGAAAAATGAATAATGTACCTACGTAGAGATCCAGTTTTTGAAGGAACCTCTGGGCTGAAGCGTAGACATTTACCCGCTAGGTGTGACACTGTAGATTAAAAGTGTACTCCATTATTCCTGCTTGGGCGTAAAATAAGTTTGCTATTGCAGGGAGGTCTATGAGGCACTGATGACGGCTAAGAAGCCAGAAACTAGTTGGTCATGGTACTCTCTGCTTGTCCATTTCCCACATGTATCGATGTATCAGCGTAATCTTGGAAAAATGAAAGGCACTTTTTGAATGGAGAATCGGTGCCGTAGCCGATTTTTTTGGAGTGCCCTCAAGACATCCTTCAACTTCAATTTAAAGAAGAAATCAAGCTTCAAGTTGAAAAAGTGGGCGTGAATTTGAAAGAATTAAAGGCACTTTTTGAATGGAGAATCGGTGCCGTAGCCGTCGGCCAGAGTACAACGGCCCCTCAATTGTGAAATTATTGTATCGAGCACTCTATAGAAAATATTTATTTTGAACAATTCTTCCCTACTTCGAAATCGGTGATCAGAAGGAAGCTAATTCCTCGAAATGTTTTTGAACTTTTTTGTCTCTTTTCTTCAAAATGGGGATCAATACCAGACGCTATGGCATTTTCTCTAGCCTTGCATTTGGAGGACTCGAAGTCACTCCTATAAATTTGTATCTTTGTATTCGTCTCTTCCAAGATCTGCATGCGTCGTCCAATTAGATATCGCATATTTGTAGTACTTAAGATGCATAATTGATATCAATAAGAATGTGCATAAAACCGCAGAGAAAAGTAAATTAAAAATTCAACATTTTTTGTTGTTATTTCTGCTTGGCTTCGCTCATCTTTGCAAGAATTTTTCATAGCTATTTCTGATTATGCACGAATGATATCAAAAAACGAATTTTAATTGCTAAAATTGTGTTGACCCTACTGGACCATCTAGTCGGATTTAGTTTTTTCAGACAGGTGTCCGATTCACCAGTGAATTTTGACAACAAATCCCAATGTTTGATGCTATTTCCGAAAAAATTATACAAATCTTGTAACGTAGTAAAAACGGTGGTCAGCGCTTGGAGCCGCCTAATGTCCGGGGCCCTGGTGCACTGCACACCCTTGCACCCACGTAGCTACGCCGCTGACGTGAACAGTATGATATACCTACCAATCGTCAAACTGTGAATGTTTTATTAGGTTTCACCTGTTTGTATTCCTACAACTTGCGTCAGTTTTAAGTAAAAGGACTTGATAAACCTGATTCATGACCCACGGGGATACTTTATTAAAGTGAATGGAGTATATTTGATACATAGATCGAGGGGCTCTACTAGTTTTGAACCTTTATTTTCGTTAGATACTAACTTATATCTGATTACAACATGAAACCGCTGCCCTTAAATCAAATCTTAATCACTCAAAAGAAGGATATAAGACCAATAAAACCTTGGTGATCCACTATTCTTCTCTTGCATCCTCTTTTTCATTATCTTACTCAATATATGATGCTCCCTAGATCCAGTTCGGGCATTCCATCCAATCCTTAAGCCTTGTTCGGACTAGGCCAGTAGATTAGTCGAGTGGAGAGTAGAGAGTAGCTAATCTACTTACTACTGTCACACAACTGTCAGGAAATCGTTCGCACTTTGGTCGAGTCGAGTTCCCAAGTGAAGTGAAAAGTGAGTGATATTTCGAAGAACGAAGAGCATGCAACGCAATAAAGTAAACAAACTGGTTAACCTCATTGTAATGACTATTTTAGAAGAGGTGGATGAGGAAATATAAGAGATCCGTAAAAAGAAGCTTTGGGTACGGAAATGGTAATAGAAGATACGAACTAGGAACTACAAATTGTCTTCTGAAGGAATTGGCATTAGAAGATCCCAAAGAATACCTCGATACTTTGAGAATGTCAGAAAGTTGTGTAAATTTTCTGTTAATAAAACTTTACAGACGTGAAATATTCAAGTATATAATTATATAAGTAACCGGGTAAATGCATTTCGGATTCTATATCCTCTGATGAGGATTGCCTCATCATTTTATTTTTGTAGTCTTTCGACTTAATATTCCATAAACATTCGTGATCCAAATATTTCTGAACTATATATATTTCGTATGAGGAGCACACATAAAAAAGGACATTGTATACAAATAATAAATAATAAATGTATAAATGAACAACTTTGCAATATATCTAAACGCGAATATCCAGGCCTTCAACCCAGTCCACTGCCTCTGGGGAAGCGGAGAAAACCTCATGGATGCCACCAGGATGGGATCTTATCGGGCATTCGTTCGAAATGTGGTCCATTGTCTGTCTCGTTGCGCCACAATCGCGCCCCGCTGAGTCCACTATGCCCCATTTGAACATTTCTGAACTAATCTATATGTTGTATCTTCGCTCCAACGAAACATTTTTGAAAAACGACTGACTTTTCCTTTCGCCTGTGACAGTACTGGCGTTCCAGTGGCAAGTGGCGCGTGGTGGGGGAAGCTACTCGCCCGAGAAAATAGAATGAAATGGATCGACTCGACTCGCCCACTGACTAATCCACTCGACTCGATTTTTGGCGTTCGCACACGGCAAGTTACTAAATCACTCGCTACTCGACTAATCTACTGGCCTAGTCCGAACAAGGCTTTAGTCGTAAAATAAAAAGGGGCAAATAAAGGTGGGAATAGATGGAAAATCCATCCCCTTTCACTCGCGCCTATTATCTTAGATGATCTACTTTATAACCAGGAAAGTAGTAATGCGAAAACCAGGCTGAATACAAATGTGGAAAATGTGAAGAGATTCGCGTGTTCCACGTGGCATTGGCTTTTCTCCGGAATAGGTTCAGGAAAAAGGCAGGAATAATTCTGGATTTTCGGATTTCGATATTGGTTCAGGTGTTGGAATTTGCGGATGGAGTTTCCTTATAGTTTTCATGTCGGATAACTGCATCGACCTCTCGAACTCTGTGTGGACATTGCGTTCCTCTAAAATTCAGTAGAATCCTGAAGGTGGACAACATGGGACAGATAAGGATATATGGAAATAAACAAAGAGCACGAGCTGCTGACCGTGAAATTTTAATTTTGAGCTCCAACGAAAAATTATATCGAAGAAATTTATTATATAGGGTTACCGCATCGAAAATTGAATGTAAACAAAAAGAGTTACACGCTTGCTAAAATGAGGAAAATCATTGATTTCTTGTGGATGACAATGATGACATACAGGGATGTATTGATATCTAGTTAGCCTAGACCAGTTTCATGCATAAACAAAATATCGCGATACCATATCAACGAACAATAACTTATTAGAAGTGTCAGTGTAGAGTTCGACGTCAAAAAAGTCAGAGTTACGCAATAACTTAAAAAAAAGGTGTCCACTGAAATTGTGAGAATCGAAAAATTGGAGTATCGAGCCATCATCAAGTACCTGTGTTTGAAAGGGTTAGAGGTAAGCAGATTTACGAAGATATGCTTAATAACCTTGGTGATCAATGTCCTTCGTATGCGACCGTGAAAAATTGGACTGCAAGCTTCAAAAGAGGTAAATTTTCTATTGAAGATGATGACCGATCGGGAGGGCCAGTTTCTGTGTCAGTCCCCGAAAATATCGATGCAGTTCATGACATGCTTTTATCAGACCGTCCAATTGGGCTAAAACTGATATCTGAAGCACTGAAGATTTCATACGAACGCGTTCGTCATATAGTTCACGTCAATTTGGACATGAGAAACATTTCTGCAAAATGAATCCCCAGATGTATGAATGTTGACCAAAAGCGTGCAAGGGTAGAAGCATCGCGTTCGATCTGTGCTCCATTCAAAAACGATGTGGACTTCTCAAACCGAATTGTTACTATGAGACTTGGGTATATTTCTACGATTCATAAACAAAGCAACAATCGATGGAATGGCGACACTCTGGCTCTCCAAGACCTAAGAAGTTCCGTGTCCAAAAATCTGCTGGAAAAGTTCTTGCTATGTTGCAAGTCTCAGTTCTGCTGTCGTCCTGCACTCAGGGCCCACACAGGTCGATTGAAGAAACTTGACCCGAAAATCAATAATTTCAATCGTTATCGCCTAGCCTACATCCTGTGCCATACCGATAAGCAGCTGAGTAATTTTCGGAGCCATGAATATAAACTCTATATTCTATTAACCGAAATATTTCGATTTATTACATTCTCAATATTACTGCATATGCGCAGATCGGGGTTCTTACCAAAGACTGGCTTCAGTTTTCATTGGCTCATTACCCATATTGGAGTTATTCGATAATTATGGACTCATGAATGTCATATTGCTCGATGAAACAAATGAATTATGAACATTTTATTCGATAGCCGTAGACAAATCTCTTAAACCTTCAGAATTCAACAGATTTTTTGCCACTACTAGCTCTGTTTCAAGTTCTCGTCATTTCATCTTTCTCTACATTATATCCATGGAGTTTATCGGTTCAATGGATTACTGGGAATTTTGGCAATCTGTAAAATAATTGTAACTTCCTCAATTGACATGTTATTGAAGGAGAAAATTCCTGAAGTTTAGGTGAATCCACTTCAAACTTCTCGACTGATTTTCCGAGAAAATCTTTCTGTCCCCGCTGCGTCGCTGAAAGGGTTGTAATATACTTTTAATCGAATTGCCAGGTTTTTCTAGATGGAGTGACCTCGAAGTGCTCTTTTCCGAGAGGGTGAATTAATGCATTAGCTTGAATACAGATGTAGGAAATGGAAGTTTGAATTTTCAATAACGCTTCTTGAAGTTCGGTTTGGTTTACTTAGATATTGGAGAATTTTTATAGCTTTGAACAGAGTGTAAGGTGAACAGGAGGCCAAAATTGAAAAGGTTATTCCTTGGAATATTTTGAGGATATTTTATCTTGTGATTATTTTTGAAGAAGGGCTTTATTCCGAAGATATAGGGCGGAAAAAATTTGAAGTGAGAAAAACAAATTTCCCGCATTCTATGCTTCTTTCCCGCTCTGTGGTGAAACTCAGGCCTACGAGATGCATAGAATACCTGGTGTTGGAACTGATTAGATTTTGTTCAAGACTTTCTTGTCGATTGGTCATGTGATACTTTGTGCGGCTTTTCATTTCTCCCGAAAGAGGTCACGCTATTATTCCATAAAGATTTATGACATTCGAAATTGTTTTGAAGTTTTGATCAGAGACAACTGTCATTGTGTCATTTCTCTAAAAACATAACATAACCTTTATCATACTGATCATCGCGCCACGACCGATGAATATTGCGGATTATTCCGGAAGTAGTACAAAATTTCAATTGTTTTGATCTACAAATTTTGTTCACGATTTTTACTTAGGAGTCGTTTCACCAGGTATTTCTATGCATCTATCCTACGAGGTAGATAGTTCTGTACGTCATTATTCTATTCTCTGCCTAAGTGGACTTGTTGATGGCAATGCATTAATTCCCAAATGATAGTTTCAATAGGGGTTTCTACGTAACAACTGACCCAAACAACCTTTCTACCACATTGATTATACATATACACGTAATTATACAATTTTGAAATCTTTTTAGAAATCTAATATTCAGTTTAAGTCTTCGTCTTCCCATTATTATCCGAAACATGAAGATGAAATATTCTTAAGAACTTGTTTTTATATGCTGTACTGAATATTTCCTTTCTTAGCTGGATCCCTTGAAGGTAAAAGTTTTAAATATGCATAGGCCTATAATCCATGCCTAGCTTATCTCTCTGCATCTTTCTTCCCGAGGGAAATTAGATAATATCGTTGAGGGAAATGGAAAGGATCGAATTAAGTCAGCTCAGGCAGTGTTGTTTTGTTTTTAAATCTTTAAAGAGTTTCGAGACAGATTTTCCTATACGTTAACTAAGGGAATATAAATTGAATGAACACCATTTCTTTCAGACTTCATGCTGCAGAGATTTGCCTCGATGTCAAGAAACATGAGATTTTTTTCTATAATATACTGGATACAAGAATTCTGAAATTCAAATCTCTGCAATGATCTTTCGACGTGAATTTTCAAATCACTATCGAATAAAAAATATACGGGCTGGCTCGTTTGGGATGATTCACCCTGTATATACATTCATAACTGTGCTGGTGAAATCAGTTTGCATTTAGGCTTAATAGTCCCAACCACAAATGACATAACAATTAAATTTGCAACCGTTGTGTGCGATTTGTTGCCTCTTCCATTGTTTGCTCAAATAAACGAATTTATGTTGATATGCCGAATAATTTATCCATTATTTCGACGACATCAATTATCCATTGAATCCTCACGTAGGAAAATAAATTTGGTTTTGATATTTAGAATGACGATAATATTTTCGGAGGTTGGAAAATACTCGATAATATATCAAATCCCTTTTGAACAAATATACATTATGTATTTTATGTGATTCATTTCCAAACGGTGGTTCAAATACGTCATTTATAATTTCAATTGCATGAATATTTGTTATAATTTCAAACTTTACGTTCATCACTCGAATGAATAATTCGTATATAATTAGGGAGTTTTAGCATAGTTATTCGAATGATATATTTCTACGGTAAACTTATAATTAATTCTTCGCTAGTTGGTCACGAAAAGGAAAGATAATGATATGAAGTTGGTAACAATTTATTTAGGAAGAAATTTCATCGCAGCTTTATAGTTGTATTGAAATTATTTACGGAGAATGGAGTTGAAATAGATACGATACGAACACACGAGAAGCTTCAATCATTGTCTCATCTTATCTTCTAACTGCCAAATCAGATATCATTTGATGAAAATACATATTGTAACTAGCGCATTCGGCATTTTGTAACACCTGACATGCATAAGTTAGTATACTCTCCATCTGCTCATTGTTCACGCCAAGTGAACGGTTCAAAATAATTATTCTGAATTTTCAAAATTCGAATTATTAAATTAATTTCTCCATACTGGGGAATTCCCATTTGGATTATCCTTTATGTACAAGAAGAACTCGTCAGCTGTGGAGTGCAGCATATGTCGCATATTTGTTTCGTTTTCATATTTTTCATTCAGTTCACTGATTGACTTCGTGAATAATTCTGTTGCCGTTAATTGCTTAATTCTGCTTCTTTTCGTGAATCCGGAAAATTTAATTTTTTCCTGTGATTCGCTGTTTGTATCGAATTGCATTCATTTAAAACTTTCATTTGTGCGAATTATTTCGAACAAAAAAACTGTTACTAGTGGTGTGGTTATTTTATAATACCACAAGGATAAGTGTGCGCAATTTGACATTTTTAGCAACGGATTTTCACGTCAGCTTCATTCCATATTCGTTTGTCGAGCTCGATCAATCTTTATATTGGAATGGGAGTCATCGACACGATCCTGTTTTGCTGATATAGGTAACTATATTTATTCTGTTATTTTGGGTACATTTATCCTTTCATTCGTGTTAGGTTTCGATTAATTTCATATACGTACACAGTCCACTAGCCTTATTTTTTTTCTCACTCAGAAAATTATATTTCGAATTAAATAAAATTGAACCACACTTCAGTTGGTTAACTGAAACTCTACCCAACACTAATTCCAAACAGAAAAAGCATAAAACGATCTAGAAATTAGCCTTCTGATGAGAGGCAATGATAGCATTCGAAGCAACAAACTAAGAGCAAAGCAGTTTATATATACTCCATTCACTTTTATGAAGTATCCCGGTTGGCCAAGATTTAGGCTTATCAAGTTTTTTTACTTGAAATTGACGCAGGTTGGTACTCGTGAAAGTCAAATAACTATGAGAGACGTTGCCAACTCTAATTTTTATTTACTGTCTTAAACTTCGTACAACTCATCACATCAACTTCAAATCGCAAAACAAAATTAAATCATTGAAACCAAATCAAATCATCAGAACAAATTCCAATTATAAAAGCAAAATCGAATTATCAAAATTTAGGGGTTTGTTAAAATGACCCTAAACTACAAACATGAGGTGATCTCACAATTAATACAACCCAAATTTCCAAATACATACTTAAAAGAGATCTCAAAAATAATACAATTCAGACAGACTTGTGGTAGATTTCAGGACTCTGGACTCTGAAAGATATCTGGCCTTGCATGCAGATCTCTACCCAATACTCAAACAAGCTTAGCCTAAAAAAAATACCTGACCTTTTTCTCGTGCAGAATATCTTGAGGATGATGAAAATATCCTGAAAAATAGAAGAAAAACACAAAACACGTCTCCAGCTCCCGTTCACAGATTAATTTCACTCCCGATCTATCGACGAGACGTAATCTAAATGATTCAAATTGATTTCAGAAAAACAAAACCTTTGATTCACTTTTCTGTCTCAGCTTGAGACCGTACCTCCAAAACTGAATTACTTCTTAAACCTTCCTCAAAACCGTATCAAAAACGTATCAAACGAGTCAACTGAGAATGTTCCCGTTTAAGACTTCTCCAGCTACTCCTCAACTTCCGATTCAACCTTAACTGTTTTCGTCTCCGTTTTCAGACCGTTCTTCTGAACACTGAAGTACCTACCCTAAAACCGTACTACCCTTAGTTTCCGAACCGTACTCCCGAGTGCCCTGGCAATCTTCCCGTTTAAGGCTTCTCCAGTTACTGCCTTTTTCGTCTCCAAATCGAATTGAAGATTTCCTTCTTCGTTTTCTTCAAAAACCCAGTTCAAATAATAATAATGCCCATTCGGTCAAAAATCATGATGATGAAACCGTTGAGGTATAAAATATGCGAAGAAATTTCTCAACCAGATTGTACAGATGTAATTACCGCCTTCTGCGAGGTTCTCACTCGACACTTTCCCCGGTCCTATTCATCACTGTAAACCACCGAGATCCTTGTGTACTCAAAAACAAGTGCCAGAAGCGGTGTTTCGCAGCTAGAGCACTCGACTGAATTGATTGTCTAATTTTCTTTGGGGGCGGAATTCCGTTCGAATACGCTCCAATTGCCCTGAACCAATTGGAGAGATGGCACTTTTCTATATGGTGGCCCTTTGTCGAACATCCAGTTTCGAAGGGGTTTTTCAGAAATATGGCATTGCAGATTGAACAGAAAGGACGGATGTGGTGCACTTGATTCGGGAGTTGATCGAATGAAAATCGTAAAAAGCAGATATATTCGTTTTCCTCAGATTCGTTGCCATCGACAGAAATGTTTAATGGCGCAATGAAATGATTGTCCAAAACATTTTAGGTGCGGGAATTGGATGGATCTCATGAATTCAGAATGAGATATATTACTAAGTATATAGTATTTTGAAAAAAAATGAAAAAGTAAGTATTGAGAACAATTTCAACACGATGCTACGTGAAGAAGAAGAATGGGGAAAGGGATACAGTACCAAGAATCTCGAAGTAAATACCTTTAAATGGTATATACAGGTCGTTCTTAATCTACGATAGAGCCCCTACGATAGGGGCAGGAACCAAGTGATAATGCCCAAAATCGAAGAAGAGTAGGCACCGGACGTCGAATGGGCACAAATGAAGTTCAAGATCGACGTCTAAGACTTATGGCCATTAGAGACCGATTTGCGATAACTCGAACCTTGGATGCCATGTGAATCTTTTGCTATGGCCGCCCAGATTCCCCGATCTTTCGCCCATAGAGCAAGTTTTGGACATCGTGGGTAGAAGGCTTGGAAATTTACCCCAGCCCCCACGGCTCTGAGACATGAAGTACAGGTAGCTTGGGATAGTATCCCTCAAGAAGAAATAGACCATCTTATTGCATCAATGGCAAGTCGTGTTGGGGAGTGAATATGTTATTCGCAATAGCCGAAATCCGCCACTGTCCGAAATTTTTGCTCACAACGCGTTATGGGTATCCAAATTTACCCACGATGCGAATAGATGTTTTTTTTCGAGCACTGAGAAAAGCGGAATACCCAGAACGCGTTGTGGGTAAATTAGATAATCCACAATGCGAATCCAATTTTAGCTCGCTTTCATTCTTCGTTGTGGACAATTCATTTTACCCACGTCGCGTTCTGGGTATTGCACTTTACCCAGAAAGCGATGAACCAGAATTTGTCGTCAAAGTCAGCCTGCTGTAGGTTGTGTACTGACAGGTACGAGTAGCATGAATAGAATACTTACCACAGTGCCTGGATAGCTTGTGATTTCTTGAAATTGGTTTGACTGTGTTTTGGTTTCAGTGTGAGTTTTCGTAAATATTTCAATATGAATTCGAACAAAAATTAAGTGAACAGGTCGTTATTATTACCAGACGAAGGTTATTTAGAGATGTATGAAACCAAAGTGACACTATAAAGAAAACGGGATGAACTTGAATTATAACTAAAAAAATATCGTAGATTGAAACGGTTTGATCCATTAATTGGTGGAGAAAAGGATAAACTTGTTAACATAGGACGTTTAGCAAACCAATCTGGCCTAGATTTTTAATGTGCAGCAAATGAAATGTATGATGTAATACTGATAACTCTTTGAAAAATTGGACACAAAGGAGAAAAAGCTATCTGTCCATTTCGCTTTACCCAAAATACGTTTCAAGTAAAAAATGATTACAAAAAACCTTATATATTGAAAGTTCATATAGGTAAAACAAAACGATATATTAACAACTTATTAGAACTAAAAACAAATAGGTATTTTTTATTTTTACAAGTACTTTTATGACACCTTGAATTACATTTTATATTCAATTTCAAACATGCACACGCCTTAGTTTGACATCCTTTCAAACAATTTCATTTTATAGAGCCAGATTGGTTTCCTGAACGTTCCTTGTTAACAAGTTCATCTTTTCGGCCAACTGTTAATAAATCATATCTTTTCAATCTTCGATATTTTTTGGATGATAATTCAAGCCCATCCTGTTTTCTTTGTAGTGCCACTTTGGTTTCGTTCACTAACTCCAAATAACGTTCGTCCGATAATACCTCACAATAACAACGACCTTTTTTTTTTCTAGCATAAGTTCACTTAGTTTTTGTTCAAATTAGGTTTTCATATTGAAATAATTTCGAAAACACGCTCTTCAATCAAACTTGAGAATTCACAAGGTGAGTAATCTATTCACGCTACTCGTAATACTGGCTTCTCGTACCTGCCAGTACTCAACCTAAAGCACACTGACTTCGACGACAAATTCTGGTTCATCGCTTTCTGGGTAAAGTGCAATACCCACAACCCTCGTGGGTAGAATGAATTGTCCACAACGCAGAATGAAAGCGCGTTGAAATTGAATCCGCATTGTGGATTATCCAATTTACCCACAACGCGTTCAGGGTATTGCGTTTTACTCAATGCTCGAAAAAAAAAACCACCTGTACGCATCGTGGGTAAATATGGATACTCATAACGCGTTTTGAGCAAAAATTTCGGACACTGGCCGATTTCGGCTATTGCGAATAACATATAGATCAAAGACTTATCAAAATAGGATAATAATTCGCTAGAATTTTATACAGGGTGTAACTGAATAAGTGTGAAACATTTAAGGAGGTGATTCCTCATCGAAAAAAAGATAGGATCTTTCATATAAAGAAACTTCATTGGAGCATCCCTTGTTAAGATACAGCCCCTTAAAGGGGGTACATAAAATTTGTATAACAATTTTTTTCACAAGCACTGAAAAAGTTACAATATTGAAATTAACCTGACGTTTTGTACTACCAAAAAGACACTTAGCCAGTAATTTATTTGGTTTACCCCATGGTTGTAAGGGGTGAAAAACGCAACCCCTAAAATTTATTTCCAATGTAACTTTTTGTCTTATTATTTGTTTACCATTTAAAAATTTATTTCCGATAGCCTGTTTCATTCTAAACAAAAAATGTCTCTTGGGTTTTTTGCCCAAAATAAACCAGTAAGCAGCAAAACATTATTTTACGAACAACTACAGAGATACATCGTCATAAATGCGAACTGGATTTATTGTTATTTTGTAGTAAACCAAATAAATTACTGGCTAAGTGTCTTTTTGGTAGTACAAAACCTCAGGTTAATTTCAATATAGTAACTTTTTCAGTGCTTGTGAAAAAAATTGTTATACAAATTTTATGTACCCCCTTTAAGGGGCTGTATCTTAACAAGGGATGCTCCAATGAAGTTTCTTTATATGAAAGATCCTATCTTTTTTTCGATGAGGAATCACCTCCTTAAATGTTTTACACTTATTCAGTTACACCCTGTATAGTTCTGGTAATGCGATTTGGGTAATTTTTTACTTGCAGCTCAAATACGTCTCTTTCAAGCTAAGCGCAAAATTTCAACTTCAATCTTTTTTTTTGTGCTTTTTAGTCATTCATATAAGTTTAAGTGAACATTCGAAATCATACTAAAATGTCATCATGAGACTTCTCAGCTTCTAAATTTTACTTTTGCCACGTAACGAAGTTTTCAGATAAGTAAAAAATATTGTGAACAATTCCCATTGTCCCAAGTCCATAACCTTCTGCGATCAAGATGTCCCTAAAAACTTAATTCGAATACCTTCCCGACAAAAGATTGCGGCCATAGAGAGAGCCCTTGAAGTTCTGATGTAATTCATTGTTGCGAGTCTCTTCGAAAGACTGAGCAATATTAGATTTCTCCGAAGTGCCCATTTTTCTGCCAACAATGCAAGATTTTCCGTTGATGAAACTTTTCAGGGGAATTGGCAAAGTAATATTTCCTTTCACTTCGGTTCTCGCCACGTGTAGAAAAAGTTTTTCATCTGCATCCTTGGAGAAAATCGAAGAAATCTTAATTGGATGAAGCAAGATGTGGAATTCAAATAAAACTCATGAAGAATGCTGAGATGCTTAACAACGTTGTTACCCTATCTTTCGTAAAATGTATGCTCATTTGAAGATTCCTGAAAATATGCTAATAGAACTTCACAATATCTGATGCTTTCCACACATTCACTTCTCGAATTATTCGATGAATCAGAGTGTATGATGATGAGTGTAGGGATGAAAAGCTACAAAGAAACACTTGAGCCTAAATTGGTCCATTTTTTTCAGTCTACAAAATGGTACAACTGCTAAATCTCATATTTCACTTCTTTTCAACTATAAGATAAAGGTTTCACATTTAGGACTCGAAAGCTTGCACAATCAAGTCATCAAATGCATAGTAAAAGTGTCACACTTTTCTTGGGCACAATATTAAGCGTCCCACGCAAGAAACTCAGAAATAACAGTGAAATTTAACGACTCAGTGGCGGCGCGTGGATTTTTATTTTGGGAGTGCACATGTCTGAGTGTATGAAGTGTGAAATTTGGAATCACGGAAAACATTTTGCTCGGAACCCTATTTGTCGACATTTCCTCTAAAATCTAGGAATGTGCTACAGAACGGCGGACCAGATGTTGATTCGTTTAGGGTTGTAAAGTGAAAAATACTTGTGCAGAAATTGTTAGGTCTGCATAGTTTTTTCTCACATTCATTTCACAAGATTCGAAAAGTGTTAACAGTGACGGGCGAGTTTCGTGTAACGTGTAAGTTTCAAAGATTGTGAAAAACTGAGAAGTGTTGGTGAATTGAACTATTTCTGTTTGTGTTTGGACTTTTAAATCCTTGTAGGTACTCTCATTGAACAATATAATTGATATAGAAGGTAAGCTTTGCAGTGCAGTTTCATATGCTAGAAATAACATTCTTCCAATTTTTCGGAAATTGGGCATAAACATAATTCGAGCTATGATGAGGCAGACCAGTCAAATTCATTTTTGATATATGTAAAGCATACCACATAATATTGGTTCAAGACCTACCGGGAAAAGGAAAAACAAAATACGTTTTACAGAAATAATTTGATTCAACCTGTACCTACGTGTTTGAACGACGAAATGACAAACAAAACAAATAATTTCGTTTCAAAAATATTGATGTATATTTAGATATTTATCAATTTAATTGTTGCAATTTTTTCTTGACTTCCGATCATCTCCGATAGACTCGTTCACTATGCTCAATTATATGTTCATATTTTACCATTCTTTTGTTGTATCAATTAGATAATAATTTTTCATATAGTATTAGCTCATCGGTTCGGATTTTATACTTCGATAGAGCGAAGTCAATGAATTTCTGTGTTAGTCCTCACAGAATTAAAAAAAAAAATTAACATGTTTTTCTTATCGTTACAGTTGCTAGTTGCATATGTAATATTGACGTGACACCATGTCTGACAGACGTTATATGAGCGGCTACCAAAAACGAAAGCTCAAGGAAAGTAAAGAGCAGAGTAAAGCTAAGCATCCAAAATTGATAGAATTTTTGCTCATTTTCCAAACTGTCATTGATAAAAAATAAATATAGAACTGTTATGACAGAAAATAGACTACAGTTTTTAGGAATACTTTTTATCGAAAGTGATATAACGAAAAGTCTCGATTATGATTCTGCAATAAAAGAATTTGCTGATATTAAAATAAGAAAAAATCAATTTTTTAAGAGGAATTTCATGATGTAGGTGAGTGATTTACAGCTTTACGATACTTGTATCTTTTGTGATGATTTTATTTATTCCTTAATCTCGATGCCGCAATAAAAAATTTGCAGATATGATAATCTAGAGATATTTTATATTTGAATTTTGGTGATAATTTCCCCTTTTTTAAGATTTACATTCATCTTTTATGTTTTGTTTTAATATACATAACTTGTATTTTATTAATTAGATTTTTCATTGAAAATTTCTTTTGAAAAGAATCGATAAGGTTTCAGAGGGGTCCCAAAAGTTTTGAAGCGTAGGGCCCCTGAAGTCGTAAATCCGCCACTGCATGATCTATTTTTTGAATATTCGACAAAGAATTAGCACCAACGCATTCACCATTTTGCAACGCAGAAACTAATAATATATTTCTGTGATATCACACTTGGGATTATGGAGGATTTTCTGACAGCTTTGGTCAAATTTTTTTGACAGCTGTCAACAAATTCTTTTTCGTTGGATTCTTGAATGAGAATCTGTACGTACAAGGTGGATTTATTGATATTGATGAGCAAGCGCTCGGAACCTCCTGACTTCCCATCAGTGCTTCAGCTGACCCATTTTTAAACGACATTATTCGGACAAATCTGTTCTGAATTGACACAAACATTGACATCTCCCAGCGGTAGGTATACCGATTAATATTTCACAGGGAATCTCCAAAGTAAAATGTCCCAAGGAGAATTCAAACTGCAAACTCAATTAAATTGTCCTGCTGCGAACTGTATAATATCTCACGTTGATCTGAGGGGAATTCTGACATATCTCTTGGATTATTGAGAATCGGCAATAACCACTTTCCAACTTTGCCCCTTCCGTCGATCGATATCTTCCGTTTGGTCTTGACGAAGGCCACATTTTTAATAGGGGAGTTTTGGTCCTTTCACAGGATGATGAATTATGATTCGATATGAATTATGATTCGATATGAAAAATTTACGGAGAAATACAAAGTTACAATCAGAAATGAGATTGACTTGAATCATCTAAATAGCCATGTTCCACTTCTTGAATGCCAATTAATTTTGAAGCTGATGGAAATCAAATATTGCAGATAAACTTCAAGCTGAATGGCATGAAAAATATATTTTTTCTTGGAAATATAGGTGACATTTATTTATCTAACATCACATTAAACTTCTCTGTCTTTTGTCTCGTGATGTTCAAAAGGGTTGAAAATTTACTTTCAATCTTCTGTGTTATCCTTTTAATTCACAAAATAATATCGATCCTTTTTTCGTAAAGACCTATATAGCAGTCCAATGTCGAGTACACATCGAACTTACATATGACTCAATGATATTCCAGAAATGAAACAAGATCAAATTTGCATTATTCCATATTCATGGCAAATTCCCATTGAAACATGTTGATTGCGGCGAAAACAACTATGAACTCCACTTTTAATGAATTGGAGTGTCTACCGCAATATTCAGCTTCAAGTAGATACACAGCATACGATTCAATTAGTATTGCAATGTTCAAACTCATAAAATACCATCGGAGAACATACCCTCCTATTGTTGTTAATTATCCAAATGATGCTGAAAGAGATATAGGAGGAATTTGAAAAACATGCACCCACAAATTTAATTAAGGTTTACATTTGGAAGCATCTGGACATCGAATCTTTAAGCGCAAAAACAAGATGAACAGGAAAGATGAGACTCCCATTGTTCGAAGTTCTTGGTTGCCAGCCATTTACAATGCTAGGAGGAAACCTGCCTGGGCTGCGGCTATGAATACAGCGAGGGACCCAGTAACATCTCCAGTTCGGAGCGGTCATTCGTAGGGGTACAATTCTCCCGATTTGTCAAATTTTCGTTACTTGGGGAATATACTGTTTCCTCTACGTTTATGTGCTTATTGAGAATCCACCTATCTCTCTGTTTATCCGTAATGAAAAAATTGTGAAAAATACTATAGATAAATCTTAAATTTTACATATATTCTGAAAATTTTTGTCGTGTCTATTACCCGAATAGCACTTTTTCCGTCTCCGCTTTGAGACTGTACTTCCAAATCTGCAGTAGGTACATCATTTCCCACCTCCGAAATCCGAGAAAGGTGTCGTAATTCATATGAAATTTTGGGTTATTTGCAATGTTGCAATTTCCACGATCTAGCCCTGAATTTTACGCTGCCGCCCCTTCCCGACCCCCCGGTCGTGAGATAATTCTCTGACACCGTCTCGATATACCCACAATGTATTTTTGATTTCTCGCTTACGTTTCATGAGGAAACTTGTCCCGAAAATCAACAGCTCTATTGCTTATCTTCTCGCACATCCTGTTTCATAAGAACTGATTTCCTTATGCAACAAAGTGATATTCAAAGCTATAAATATAAATTTGGAAGTCAAAATTGATTAACCGTAATACTTTCATTCATTGCAATACTAGCTGGCCCCGCGAACTTTGTTTCGCCTAAATGATACTAACGGTGGGTTCCACAAATCGTAATAACCAGTGATCAACGGCTTGGTTCTCCGATTTCTGAACTGTCAAATCGAGTTGATTCTAAATCAAGCTCCGATCACCGGTGATATTGCTTTGTGAAACCCACCGTTGCTATTTTTCAAGCTGGATATAAATAAGGCGACATTGAAGTTCAAAATATACAAAATTTTGATGACATTGTTATTTACATGAGAAGAATTCTCGATACCCAATAGTTGTTGAACATAATATTTATTACCGAAATTCCAAAACATGTCAGAAATGAAGAGAAAAGATGAAAATGGACAACTCACGATTGATGCAGATCGTCAAAATCCGATTTACTTGACATTTCGGTGAAAATTCATTGTTCCACCAACTTGAGATGTTTGCCCGCTTTTTGATCTGGTAATAGTCTTCCATGTCATTATAAGTTCCATGCAAATTATACAGTAATTGTAAACATCGCCATCTAATGGCGATAATATCAAATATATTACCTTCACGACTACGCTACAGTGTCTAGATAAGAGCCATTAACCGTAGCGACACCTAGTGGCCTCATTCAAAAGAAGGGAAAGCATTTCCTTCAGGAGCATATTTTTCATCGAAGTTTTCAGAGTTTTAGTATTTTTTATAATAACCAGGCCGTAGACGAATCCATAGATGAAGTTTAATAACAAACAGTCCATCCGATTTCGAGTTATAAATGGTGTAACCAACAACTTTGTTTTATATACAAAGATGCTTCATTTCATATCGGGTTTTGATATGACGGGGATGATTACACTGGTAACATCTAGGTCTTGTGTTACTGTTCACCATTCCATAAATATTCATTATTTCATGCCATTTCCGCCTAATTCTCTGGACAAATTACCGACCATCCAGTCGAAAGGGCAGAGAACAAAAAAATCCAACAATATCCCCTGCTCGCAAGAGAAAATTGTTTTCAAATGAATCCGCTCGGTCTGAAAAGCAATCTCCGTGGAAACTCCCCTGGTAATTAATTGAAACAGCGACACGTGTCCCATTTTGCCCGTAATCAGACAGTACGAGAATTTGAGGCTGGGATTTGCCGTCAAGTCATCGGTGACGGATTCTTGAACTGTCATTTTCTAAATTGAATTTTTCGCAGTGAAATGTCTGCGACTGGTTCTCACGTGTTCGAGGTCAAGCCACACATCGCGGCGGTATGAACATGTGCTCGTCAGTATGGTTTTCAAGGTTGAAACAGTCGTTACGAATTGGGAGAAATGAAATGAAGCATTTACGTGTAGGATTAGCAGTGTGGAGATAAACTGGGCTAAAGCGATAACCTCAATGTATCAAAATAACCTTCAAAAGTTATTTCATAACTCTGTGAAAACCGAACCAGTGATGTTTATATGACGAGCACGGATCAACCTAGTCGTAGTATTTATTTGGATTTATCAAGTGATGTAGAATTCTGAGTTGTCCCATCGGTTTAAGTTATATCCCATTGCTGGGTACTTTCATGAGGTCGCCTTGTATTGAAGAAAAAAAAATTAAGTGGATTTTAACTAGTTTTGCAGGCGTGTGCAACTGGTTCAGGCTGGCGCAAGGTGTAACATGCCAAGGTCTGGGTGGTCAATTGTGATCACCTCTGCGATAGATAACACGGTCCGGAAACTGAAACTATTGCTCTAGCCATTCTCGAAAATGGGGTTCAATGACCACACCAGACCATAAACCGCACCAAACAGTCACACTTCGATGATAAATAGGCTTTTTAACAATAACTCTTGGGTTTTCCGAGCTCCAGATGCGACAATTTTGCTTGTTGACGAAGCCACCGATGTGGAAATGGGACTCATCACTCAACATAATTTTTCGATGGAATTTTGGATCATTTTCATGCATTTCAAGGACCTAATCCGAAAGGACACGGCTTTAGATCTGATGTTAACTGAATTTTATGAGACTTAAGACCCAACTCTTCACACAAAATACGGTGTAATGAAGTTTGTAGAATACCTCATTTCAAAAAACGACGAGGAATGGACAAACCAGGGTTTTCTTCAACACTTTCGGCCACAGCAGCAATATTCCCGGCTGCTCTTCAGCGACGTACATGGGTTTCATTCTTCACATCACTAACTTTGTCCTCACAGCTCAAAATTTTTCACCAATTTCTGTATTGCGGTTCGACAATGTGCTTCCCGACGACCCAAAAATGTTCGAATTTTACGGACCGTCTCTGCCAAATTTTCACCATTTTTATAGTGAATTTCAATATCAATGCGTCGTCGAATCGTGCATCGTTTCATTTTTATTAATGGCGTAGTTTGTACCTGTCAAATGTCAAAAAATTACAGCTTCAAACCTTCAAAAGTGACATTCGGGCTATTCAAAATATCACCAATCATTGGAAAACCATTTATGAAACGATTGATTTGTAATGACCGGTAAACTTTGTTAGTTCAAGAGATGGAAGCTTGATATTTGAATGCTGACCTGTATTTGAATTACTCACAATATCGTCTTAATTTTCTGAATCAAGGCGTGAAGTCTTTCGATGGAATAGTAGGATCCCAAGAAATCCTCACAAAGTTTGAATACCTTTTTTCAACTATCGTATGAATCAGTAATATAAGATTTTTATTTTTTCAATTCTCTATGTGATATAAGGACCAATGTTACGAGGATATATTGAAAAATTCTTAGCCTACTATAGAACCAAACAAAATGCCAATGTCAAAATATTTAATTACTCAACATATTCTCCTATTGATTGAAAACATTCATTACAGCGAACCTGCAACGTCTCTAGACCTTTAAAAAAATGTTTCTTCTTGCTCTGCAAACCAGTCCTCCACAGCTTTTATTACCTCCTCGTTGGAAGAAAATTCACGACCTTTTAAACTTTTTTTCAGTTGAGGATAGAGAGGATAGTCGGACAGAGTCAAATCTGGTGAATGAGGGGGGTGTTCTAGTAATTCTAACCCTAAATCATGAATTTTTTGCATGGCAACATGAGATTTGTGTACTGGGGCGTTTTCCTGTAAAAACAAAATCCCTTTGGATAGCTTTCCGCGTCTTTCCTCTCTATTTTTTCCCGTACAGTGGTCATTAAAGTCGAATAGTATTCTCCTGTTATTGTAATACCCTTATCCAAAAGATCAATCATGATTACTCCATGGCAAACCCAAAAAACTGAAGCAAGTAGGTACTTTTCCAGTAGATTTTTGGATACGAAACTTCTTAGGTCTTGGAGAACCAGAGATGCGCCATTCCATCGATTGTTGCTTTGTTTCTGGATCGTAGAAATGTACCCAAGTCTCATCCATAGTAACAATTTGGTTCAAGAAGTCCACATCGTCCACATCGTCCACATCGAACGCGATGCTTCTTCTACCCTTGCACGCTTTTGGTCAACATTCAAACATTTGGGGATCCATTTTGCAGAAATTTTTTTCGTGTCCAAATTGACGTGAACTATAGATGAACGCGTTCGTATGAAATCTTCAGTGCTTCAGATATCGTCGTTCTAAGATGCAAATTGCCTAACTCACAAAATGACAGTTTTGCAGGAGAGCTAAAAAACGTTGTAAATTTGAATGTTAATTAGAAGCAAACCAAATTCAAATATGGAATTATGGCGCGTAAACGTTAAATTTGGGACCTGGGCCGCTGTTAGATCATTGGTTTGTGCGTTTGTCACTAGAAGGCACTAATATCTTTGTTTTCATCAAAAATGGACTTGGGCAATTTGCATCTTAGAACGACGATATCCGTTTTAGCCCAATTCGACTGTCTGATAAAATCATGTCATGAACTGCATCGATATTTTTGAGGACTGACACAGAAACTGGCATTCCCGATCGGTCATCATCTTCAATGGAAAATTAACCTCTTTTGAAGCTTGCAGTCCAATTTTTCACGGTCGCATACGAAGGTCATTGATCACCAAGGGTATTAAGCATAGATATCTTCGTAAACCTGCTTAACTCTTAACCCTTTTAAATACAGGTACTCTATGATGGCTCGATGCTCCAATTTTTCGATTTTTACAATTGGACATGTTTTTATTCATTATCATTGCGTAACTCTGGTTCACTTTTTTGACGTCGAACTCTACACTGACACTTCTAATCAGTTATTGTTCGTTGATATGGTATCACAATATTTTGTTTATGCATGGAACTGGTTTAGGATAACTAGAGATCAATACATCCTCGTATCATAATCACATTCATTATGCAAAAAGAATGAAAAATCAGATAATAGTCGAAGATGAAGCTCATGTAGAACGCAACCATGTATAAAGCTTTGTTCCATGATTCCACTCTCAAAAACGTAAATTCGAGGAAGAATGCCCCGAATTCAATTATAAAGCAAAAATCCTGTCTCGCGTTCGTTTCATCCATATTTCCATAAACCGATATTTGAAGTTCAAAATTGGATTTCCAATTGGAATTTCCGCCTAGACCGAATGTTCGTCCTATTCCCAAATAATCCACCATGTTTCTGTCACTAATTCATACACGAGTTATAGATGACATAAAATGGGAATATCAACGTCGAAAGATTCAAACGATCCATCAATTAATTATTGGTTGGAATTGGCCGAAACGACATCCCTTAATCCTGGCTCGAGCCACCAGTTTGAGTTTTATGGATATAGAGGCCATCAATTTTTCCATCGTATTTCTGTAGTTTGTGGACAGCTCAGGTAACATTTATTGGATACATGTCTTTATGGGGATAAGGCTGCGTTCCCATGATAATTAAATATCAATGTCAGATGTGTCGAATGCAGGACCTTTCCTTGAGAATGTTCATTTTGAATGGACAGAAACGGTGGGAAATAAATTCAACTCAAGGGTCGTAGTTGAAACACAATTCCTGACAAATATTGACCCCAACTGAGTTACGGTTATTCTTCGGATGAAACATCATCTCCCTTTATGCTTGTTGTTTGACGGAATCCTGATAAAATTCCAAGTCGTCCTATCGATTTAAGATATCCCAATACTGGATACTAAACTGCTCCACATGAGTTAGGGATATTGACTTAAATTGCAGAATAATACAGTTAAAATAAGATTTTTGTGATGAAAATTCATATTGATATGATTTCAAGTTGCGAATTGATTTCAGCCTGTAGGTTTGCAGCGTATACTGGGTGGTTAAGAAAATTCGAGTAAAATAACGAAATTTTATTCCCAGAGAATTCAAGCATTTTTAGACTATCAATACAATGTATGGCCTCCACGGGCATCAATAACAGCTTGACATCTTCTTTGCATACTACACACGAGGTTGTTGAACATTTCTTAAGGAATTTGGTTCCATAAACGGGGTAGAAGCTCTCTCAGATCATTTAAGGATTCTGGGGTAGGTTGATGATTATCTAATCTTCTTTGGAGCACATTCCTTGCATGTTCTATGCAATTCAAATCTGGTGAGTGCGGAGGTATTGGTAAATGTGGAATAGCAAGCTCCTCGCGCGCATTCTCAACTATGGCTGCACGGTGCGGTCTAGCGTTATCGTCAAGAAATTGAAAAGTTTCACGAATAGCAGCGTGAAAATTTGGCACAACATTGTCAATGACATGCTCCCTATACTATAATGTGAGGCGGTCATATTTCCAGGACAAAGGTGTAGATCTGTGCGCCCGTTGAAACATATCCCGGCCCATAGCATAACACTACCCCCTCGGAATGGATGGACTTCTTGGAGCGACGATTAGGGGGTATGCGTGGGATTGTCCATACCCTTATTCTTCGAGAATCTGAAAATCCATATCTGGATTCATCAGTGAAAAGGACTACGCCATTGATCGTTCCAATTGATATGTTTGTCTTGCCCATTCCAGTCTTTGACGCTTATGGTCACGTGTTAATGGAACTCCTCTCAATGGACGTCTAGAACCTAGATTCACCTCTCTCAAACGTCGTCTGATGGTTTCGATGGAAACTTGGACCCCATCTGCATTTGGAAGAGTATTCCGTAGCATTCTACACGTGGAAGTAGGGTCTCTTCTCGCCAAAACGGTGATGAAACGATCCTGAGCCGGTGTTGTTTTTCGTCGCCCACCAAGCCTTGGTCTTTCCAACACGGAACCTGTCTCCCTGAACCTATTCCAAAGTCGAGATATCACACTTTGGTTGACTTGGAGCCTTTTCGCTACAACGACCTGAGTAAGGCCACCCTGTAGCATTCCGATGACCCTATTAGCCTCAGCGTTTGTTAATTTACGTCTTGGCATTTTCAGAAAAATCGTTTCAAATCGAAGCCGTTGATAAACTGACTTCATTTCAAAATGAGAACATTCATGAAGCATATGCAAAGAACCAAACTTCAGAAAAAAGACGACCAGATTGACGAAATCAACGACCGACGTTTCTGATCTAACAACTGATTAAGAACTCATAAATGACCGACGTTTGTGATTTACAACTGATATCTTGTCTATGTAACATAAGGTTTTTGAAAACAAGCTAGGAAATAAGGGAGGTTCATTAACTTTGAGTAAAAGAGGACAATATCAACAATTGATGGGATGTCAGAATCGAAAAAAGCCTCGCTAAGCCAACAAAGTGCTCTCATTGACCATTTTCGACTATTGTGGGAAAAACAACACATTTCTTGAATCCACAGATCAATTGGATACATTTGGTCTTGGGTTATTTCGATGTCGGGCATGTGTTTCCTAAGGCAACTTGTTCTGCATAAATATGTCACCATATACCTATTTAGTTTTATGAGCTTATACTTACTGAGAAGCGGAATGAAGGTTCACAGGACATGGTCATTCTCTCAAAAAACCAGATTAATCACCCCAACTTGACCTAAATTCTTGGGTTGAGAACTTTTTCTATAGATGACCCATAAATCAGTCCAAAGGGTATTTTTAAACAAAGGACGAGAATTGTAAATCAAAGCCTATGGAACAAAT
Organism: Adalia bipunctata; assembly: GCA_910592335.1. Lineage (NCBI taxonomy): Eukaryota > Metazoa > Arthropoda > Insecta > Coleoptera > Coccinellidae > Adalia > Adalia bipunctata. The sequence goes on along the minus strand of OU342954.1, from coordinate 16,835,037 downwards.
ATTGCAGTACAAGTAATCGATCCCATTTATCTATACGACCTTTTCAAAAGAGACAGCTCATTTCTTGTGGACAAAGGATATGGAATGTTGTCCAGATGTTGCGTGGTAAGACGCAACAATCTATGAAGTCTGTTGATAATCGGACAATTCTATCAGAAAGATCCTCTATCAGTTTGAATCCTCCGATTATCAACATTTGGCGACCGTAACAGGATACGATGGGGAATTTGACCCGATCAAAGAACAAAAAAATATAACAAAATTCGTTCAGCCCACACAAAATTTTCAACCATTGAAATGTAAGGTTAGGATCCTAATAGATTCTGTCAAATAAGGAGTTACTTACAGCTCCAACAGCTTTCCAGATTTATACAATCCCTCTACTGAGAAATGAAAAGACCACATTCCTGTCAGTTTTATTTGACAGTTCACAGGATGAATATACCAGCCCTAAGAAAAAAAGTTCGCATTTCTATTGAATTTCTGACGGATTGGCCATTGAACATAAATTATGACAAGTTGCCACCATTTTAAATTTTTAGATTATTTCGATATAACATCTCTTTCCCCTTTTCCCAACCTGAAGTAAGCAGGAATCCGTGCTTAGAGTTATTCGAATTGGTTTTCGAGGGTTGAGGAGAAGAAAATAAAAAAGAACGTCGCATAAAATTCGTAGTATGATGAATCCAAAATGTGGAACTGAGGGGACTCAGCTTGAGTTAATGATATGCGCTATTAAACACTAAAAGCTCTGACGTGAATTCTGGAGCTTTTGAACTCTCGTTCATCCACCATGCAAGTAGATTTATTTAAAATAAAAGTGTGCAGTCAAAGCGAGTCATATTCCTAGATGAGCGATAGTATACAGAATGATCCACATAAAACATAATCCAGCCGGATATTGATTTGAGTATGAGTTTTCACTTGAAACGGTGAAACTTATGGGGTAATGGACAAAAGATTGAGTAAGATCAGTTGGATTTCTCATATTTGAAAAATTGGTAATATAAAATGGAAATTATCTTTACTTTTGTGGAGCAGTATATATCTCATTAAAATTGACCGTGTCTGATTCATCAAACCGTGGACAATTCTTCTTATAAGGTTCGTATCGAAATCGTCAACCGAATCGATTATTTTTAACGACTGGGCTCTCCTCTTTGTTGGCGTCAATGTTTTATTCTTATTCTCTGAGAATTCTGAATACAGCTGAATCACTCACCCCTGAGGATTTTGATACAATTCCTACTGAGTCTCTTTTCGATAAATCAGGATGTTTTTCCAATTCTTTTCGAAAAATGTTCAAAATTATCTCTTTCTCTTCAGCAGAGAAATGCGACCTTTTGGACCTTTTTCGTGGTGGTCCCCACATATCACCCTCAGATGCAGTATCCGTTTCAGAATTCGACATTGTTCTATAAACACTATATAGGTACACTTTGTCAAAAGATTTTCCAACACAATACACTTTTCACAACAAAATCTATGAACACTTTGAAGTTTGAACAGCTAGACCTCCACAGTAGCTCTAGGTATTTTAACTGATCTTGTCAATTGAAAACTTCGATATTTATGCAAATCAAGATGGCTTCAATCCATTGAGGAAAAGGACCCAAACCTGGTGTTTCCCGGAATTACCTTGTCGGAATCTTGAGCTGCCGACAAAGAGTTTCGTACAAAATAATATAAAATTATGGACCGAAACTAAATATATTTCGGATATTACAAGTAAATGACCATTATAAATTTGAACAAAGATCTTTTACGAGTCTTGTCAATTGAAAACTTCGATATTTATGCAAATCAAGATGGCTTTCACCCATTAGGTAAAAGGACCCAAAGTTGGTGTTTCCCGGAATTACTTTGTCGGAATCTTGCAAGATTCCGACCCAAATCTCTAAAACTCTGGTGTTTCCTGGAATTACCTTGCCGCAATTCGCAACCGAAAAGGAAATCATTTAGTAGATAATAATATAAAAACAAAACAAAATAAAAAATAGGGTACGTCGGATATGAAATGTTTATGACAGTTGCAAATCATAACAGAAATTTTGCACTAGAGTTTCTGAGGAAAAAAGTTCTGATGTGGGAATTGCTGACTCAAATTATTGAATGTTTTATATCCAGTACCATCCACAGTCCGAGTACGATCCTGGAAGTCTCTCAGGGCGGTCGAAGAGAGCGTAGTTTTCACCGTTTGACCAATAGGAGCTTTATTGTGCTCAAACTAGACGATTCTGTTCGTTCACAAAGCTCCTTCTTATATTTGAACGGCCTATGATAGGATACAGCCCACTCTGTATATCTCATCAATCCGCATAATAGAATATATTGTCGAAGTATGTCGGGCAGAGGTTGGGAACTCCTGTATAACCCCTTGGTTTCAAACTCCAATCAAACCGAAATCAATCGAAAGTTGCCACAGCGCCGGCTTAGGAAGATTCCCGAATTTGAGCAACGACAAGCGAGAGGTCTTGACTAATTTACATACGATAAATATTAACGAGACCCGTCCATTACAATCCGTCAAACATTCAATTAAGCCCCCGGCTCTTTCGATAACCTCCGGTTTGGATGTTGATTGATCGCGAAGGCGTGGATAATTTTTAACCCGGAATTTCTATTTGCCGCAGTTTAGCCGAGAAGCTTCCGGGTAGGCTTTAGGCAGCTCCGGAATCTCTGGAATTTGGTATTTGATCCGGCTCGAAGTTAAGAAGTTCGAAGAAATCTTATTAGTCAAGAAAATACATGGATATCATCATCAACAAAGTTAATTTTTTGTGGAGGAAATTGCATCTTTCTGGAATTTTTTCTGTGAAATCACATTCTTTGAAAAGATATTTTTGTACAACTGCCATTAAAAGTGACAATTTTAATGACAGCGAACAATGTTGAAATTGATTGTTTACGTGGAAGCGTGTTAAAAATATTTTTAACATTAGTGTTTAAAATATTTTTAGTACTCTTTTAGCATTTTCTTATGATGAAAAAAATTCAGCAATTGCAAATTTCTATTATCAATATTTAACAATCATTATACTCATGAACATTAATATTAATCGTATAACTAGAACAATTACTAACATTAGGTAATGCCCTGTGACGTTAGGGAGCTTCGCAACACATTATTAGAATCCTCAGCACCATTTGATGATGATCCAAAATCTGTTGAAGTTGGGAGAATTGTTTCAGCAATGACATTTCTATATGCAATGGAATGATCATCATAGCCCTCGGCTACTGTCGTAGACTTCCATCCACCATGTTCTTTCATATCCGTAATATTTGCTCCTGATTCTGCTAGCAATGAAGCGGAGGATCTTCGAAAACAGTGTCCTGTGTATTGCTTTGGTTCTGGCAGTTTGAAGAAATCGGCAACAATATAGATGAAATTTTCCCAAATGTATTGATACCAACTGGATTGGCAGTGCATTTATTATACATGTATTTCAGGAAAAAACGACGATGTTTGATGACAGAAGGGCACAGTGCAAAGTACTTATGAAAATAGTCAACATACTTCCCAATAATACTGAAATAACGACTGACTTTCGTTTTTGTGTTTGGAAGTTGTATAACCAATGATTTATTCGTTATTTCGATGTCTTCCACTGATAAGTTACACAATTCTTCACGCCGACAGGCACCAAATAATCCGAAAATAGTTGCAACCTTAACCATCAAGTATTTCTCATCTGGTGCCTCATTTATAAACTTTTCAACTTGTTCACGAGTGAGAATTTTCGATTTTTTGCGACGATATCCTTCACTTTTCCTTTTTAAATTTATGCTATTACCTTAAAATATTCAATGCCATCCACACCATTTGTATCAAGGGCGCTTGACTTTATCATTGAAAATTTGCTCCCCAAAGTTGATGAACTCCATATTTTAAATTTTTCTTCTGAGTATGCCATGAAAACAGGTTCACTGAAGTTCCCTTCTACATTTTTCAATTTACACCAGGCCAGGAAATTGTTATATGCAATATCGTACTGCTGAACAGATTTTAAGGTAGGAGTTCCAGACTTGCTCTTCTTGCAGACTCTTCAATATCCACAGGAACAACCAAATCATCACTTTTATTAATAATTGGACTCTCAACCAACATATTGAGCAGTTGGAAAACGAAAGTTGGATAGGAACGAAATTCAAATGACAGTGTCTTTTCTCATTTGTTAGTAATCATAACGTTGGCAACGTTTGCCATTCACAACAACCTTTCGATTTTTTAAATATTAGAATGCATTTTGAAGTTTATTGCAAATTCGCCCATTTCATTATTAAAATAGGGCAATTGTACAATAAACATTGTATGGTATTTCTGTAAAAAGTGATATAGAAATATGGGAAACAATCCAGCAAAAGTTGGTTCAATTAAATAATGATATCTTCGTGTATTTTCTTGGTTTAATGCAACAAAAAGCAAAATAAAACTTCAATTCATCTGCCGACGGTCCGTCAAATTTATTGATATCTTCACAAACTAAAATCAAAACAAGTGACATGGTGGAAGGAGGACCAACAACTAACAAACAACAAAAATATACTGAAGAAAATTGGGGAACTAGAATATTTACAATTGAAAACAAATAAGAAAAGTGAACAGATTGAAATTGAGAAAAATCAAAAAATCATTGGAATATTATCTAGCATAAAATACCAAAAATTGATTAAAATTATCTAAATCTAAACATCGTTTCATGAGAAAACTCAAAAACAATTTAGTTACTTATTGAAGATCATCATCGTCAGTTAGAAAAAGATTCATAGCTGTGGAATACATTCACCCACGTTGAGAAAGTCTCCAAGGCTTAGACTGGGCCAAACTTTCAGGAAATTACATACATAACCGGCTTCACCTACCATTACCTAATTTACTCGAAGACAGATCATCACTTGTCTGATTGGATTTGCGAAGATCGATAGATCCCGAAATGATTCAATCATTTTCGAAATTGAACCAGATATTAGTTCGACTGATTGAGTTTAGTTCGTTTCCAAGCCTGGGGTGTTAACTCTTAATCAGAAAACTTTGACTGTCGACCATGCTTTTTAATTAATTCCCACTGTGGTTTTTTCTGCATGGATATCCAAATCTCGGATCATGAAAAAGTTATGAGGACGAATTAATTAAAAGGGAATTTGTGGCCAGCTATTTCAATGACGGGGTGATGAATATTCAGATACGAAAAATGGGGATGTCTCGCTTTATTGTGTTCTTCCGTTTTATTTGTACGTGATCCTTTTCTCTGAAGGATCCGGATGTATGAGATTCGAATTAATTAAATCTGAACACAATTAGTGGGTACCTGGTTGGTGAAACCAAGAGTTTCTCGATGAGGAAGTAGTGTTTTTGAAATCAAATAGAATAATAAATATTTGTGGTTGAAACATGAAACTGTAATTCTTCGAATTATTTCTCTTTCCATGATTTTGAGTCCACTGGGAAGTTCAACGAGAATACTACATGCTACACAAAAATCGAGGAATTTTGAGATCATTCCATAAGTTTCCATTTGTTTCAAATACAAGGTGAGTCATTGACTTGTAAATATATTTCAACTGTAGATTCTTGAGGCCAAGAGAAACCCTTTTTTTCACTTTCCATTTTCCGAACTAACCTCTGTTAAAAAGATAGGGCCATTTAAAAAAAAAATGGGCCAAGAACGTGCCTGATACGATTCTCTTGTATGAATGCGAGTACAGATTTCTCGATTGAAATTGAGTTGATACATTTAGGAAATACCCAAGTACTAACCTCATTTGAATAATCGCAATGCGAGGTAGCCGGCGCAGCGCTCAAGACAAACCGTTGCAAACAGGATGGTTCTCAAACGCCAGTCGGCCAGTCCCATGGACGACACATGCGTATAGCGATAACCGGCGCGATGGACTACGAATCATTTATTCATTTACAGAGAAGAATGCAAACAGGTGTACAAACACCCGAAACAATGGCGTAAAATGTTCAAATCATTTCCAGAGCTATCTCGTGATGATAATGTGAAGACTTCCAGTGAATTATTGTAATAATAACCGTGTAGTGTCGAGTATTGAATTCCAAAAAAAATATTGTTTAGATAGAAACATCGCAACAAATTATTTAGTTTTGAGTATCATTTTATTTTTCATTGATGACATTCATCATTAATATCCGAATTTTGTATTTCATTGACATTTATTTTCAATATGAACCGATAACAATTAATTTTCAATAGGAACTGTGCGTATGAAATGCATAATTTCATGCTTCTCAGAGTTCAATTATATCTCTCACATTTGTGGGATTTCATTATTAAATATCTCTACATCGAACGTTCTTCCATCATAGAGAATTCAATATTGAAAATAATTTTGACAACATTGTTAACTTTTATAGAGATCAAAGGGTTTATAAATTCCAGCCATTCTGTGATATTGAAAATCAGACATCAAATGGGAATGACAGAAAATTCAAAAGACATCCTCAGCTCAGCAACACAAATTCGAGCAGCACTAAGATTTTTGAAATAAAGCCGACTATACAATCATATTATATGATCAATACATCTTCTGTAAATTTTCATAATTTGTGAACATAATTGTCCTTATCTGTAACCCACTGTACTATGTGTCAATGGCCTAGTAGTCGAGACACGAAAATTTAAATAAAAAAAATCCAGATTATTTTTATGATTTTTGATTTTTTCGTCAAATTTTATCGGGTAAAATTGGGAATAACTCGGAAACGACGCGTTTTACTAAAACAATAGAAATACTTTCATTTTTCAAAATGCTTGATTCTTTCGAAAATATGAACCGTTCATCTTTTTCAAGTGGTTTTATAGTATTTTTGCGTGGATTTATGAGGCGACTACGCTTTAACTTTTATACCCCTGGCTCAGTGGTAGAGCGGTGGAATTCGGATCCAAAGGTCCGAAGTTCAATCCCGAGCTAGGAAAGAAATTTTCTAGTCTCGGTAGGGGCCACCATTCTCACTGTTGGGTCAAAAATTAACAGTGCTGTGCCTAAGGTGGCGTAAGGACACAGTAACAAAGCCTACACAGAACACAACTGCTTACTCCGAACTCGGCACAAGTTACAAGCTTCAAAGCTTGTAATTTCAGAGGGGTCTCCACAGGAGACCTAGGAGTAATCAGGATAAACAATATATATCAGGATACGAGGGGAAATATTAAATGAGTGTTGATTGCGGAATATGCACCATGAACAGAGTGAACAACCAACCAAAATTTAATTCCTTTGAAATAACGGTTCCGAAGATATGAACAGAATAGCTATTTATGTAACAAGTACATAAATTAGGTCTTTATGGACGAGTCCAAAAGTTAATGGCAGAGCGAGCAAAGCGAGCGAGGCCAATAATTTGGGCGAGTCCATAAGCCTAATTAGGTACGAGTTGCATACAATGCTTTATGTTTGACTGCAATGCAGAAATTTTATTTTCTAAAATGGCAATAATTAATATATTCGTCGTTGTATTACAAAGAAACATTAAGTGTGCTTTTGCTTTTTTTACCTTAGTAACCATCAGCGAACTTAGCAACCTCACTGAACAAAGTTGTTTACTTCGTTAATTCTCTGACAAACGTCAATATAATCCAAAAAATGGAAAAAAGTTCGGGAGAAGAAAGCGTAAAAAATTTAGCCTCAAGTGCCAAAGAATCTCTCCTACCCACTATAAGTGCTTATGAAAATTTTTATGCGGCATATAACAAGTGTTGTGGAACGAAGAAAATTGCAAAATCGAGAGAATAATGTTACAGAAGAGTCCAATAAAGTGGTGTCGAATAAGGTGGTGCCCAATAAAGTAGTCAATTATAGACGCTAAATGAATTCATGAATCACGTGTTTATGAAGCAGTCGAACATAAAAGTGTTTTTTCATGGATTTTCGACACCCTGTATTTTCCAAACGAAACCGAATTCTGAAAAATGATATAGGAAAAAAGTGTTTCGTTTGATGAGAGGAATCTAGAGTTGAAATATATCTACATACAAGTCAAAGTCTCACCCTGTATAAGAAAGCAAAATTTTCACTCACTTATCTAACCCATTCTTTTGCCCATTCCTCTAAGTTTCACTGTTCCAAGTTGAAATTTTGTTTTAGTATTTGTAGTATAAACTAATAAGTAGAGGTACTATGCCGTTTCTAGCTCACTTTGCATATTAAAATATTCCAAATGGTTTCCAACCATTGTTCTGTTGGGGATAATTAATATTCAGATTGAAGTATTGTTTGTTGGAAGTGATCTCTGACATGTTGTCACATTAAGATTCCAAACTTTCTGACTCAATTAGAATATTTAAAATTGGAATTTGAACAATTGAACAATCGTTGTTGGGAATAATTAATATTCACATTGATTGAATCATGGTTGGTTGGAAGTGATCTCTGACATGTTGTCACATTAAGATTTCAAACTTTCAATATTTAATGTAATATTAAAATTCGACCCATTGTTTTGTTGGGGCACATAACAATCATATAAAACCAAGCATTTAGCATTGTTATTCGGTAGTCAGTCTTCTTTGTGGTCTTGAACTAGAAAAAGTTGTTTCTCTGTGTATACTGCTAAATCTGGTGAGTAAAATTTGAATGTTGATTTTCTAACATAATTTGTGTGGATATGTGATTATCAACAAATTTTTCTTTTTTGTGATAGATCATCATCTACATTCCACATCTGCTATCATGGATTTCATCAAACTAAATGCTGCTTGTTCTTACACAGACAAGAAGACGATAAAATTGCATCAATTACCACTGGGGGAGAAATTTCTCATTATTAGGGCGAAGCAGGTACAAACAAAATTCGGCAAGAGCATACTTTTGGAATTGGAGAGCTATCGTGTATTCCTACCTAGAAGATCTACTAGTGCCTTAGAGGACAGCATAGTTCATCTCAACGAGGGAAATATTCATCTGCAATTCACTGGATTGGTGGATATTGGCACGGAACATCCAGTAGCCAATTTCGAGTTCAGTTGATAGTGATAGAAAAGATGGAGGTAAATGATGATGTTATATCACTTTTCCATAGAGCATACAAATTATTGAAAAAAATTGAGTCAATAGATGATAAAAAAAGATGGTTGAATCTGGTTAACAATCAAATTCGAATTTATCATAAAATGCAGAAGAATCAATCCATTACTCATAATAAAAAATTTCAAATTCAAACGAATATTAATCATTTGAAACGATATAAAACTATTTTGAAGCGGATGATCTCATTCAAAGAGGGTGGGGGAAATTCATCAAATAATAATAATCGTTCTCATAGACTAAAGTGGGAAGATGTGAAATCCGCGTTTTCGGGTAGAGTTAGAACGGGGATTATCATGAATCTGAAACATATTGAGATAAACGATTTCTTGACTGATGCCTTTGTTCTCATCAAAAGTAGATTACGAAATCAATTGAAAAAACAGAAAATCCTCAAGTTAAATACCACTTTTTGTGGGGAATTTATCAAGAAATCGGGTGAATCTGAAATACTCGACTTTAAATATTTCAAAACCCAAAATTTCATCGTTGATGCTAGTTCAGATATCGATCAGCTATTAGAAGAATATGTTTTAGATAAAATAATGACAAAATTACAAGAATTTTCCGAAAAAGATAGTGGTTATGCACTGAATTCAATTATTTCACTTGAAGTGAATTTTAATAAATATGAAATGGGGAATGGAAGATCATATATCGAATTGCCGGAAAAAATAAAGGCGAGAAAAGCATGCATTAATATAAAAAATAATGATAATGCCTGTTTTGCTTGGAGTATCGTTGCTGGTCTTTATCCGCAAAATAAAAATGTTGATCGCGTAACTTCTTATCCTCATTTCGAGGATGTTCTCAAATGTCAAGATATTGAGTTTCCCATCAATATGAAACACATATCAAAATTTTGAAAAAAACAACAATTTATCAGTAAATATTTTCTCATTGAAATTAAATAGGAAAAAATTTTATGTTATAGATATATAGATAGTTATGCTACACGCATTTGCACCAACAAAGTTTCTGATAGACATTTTAACCTACTTTTAATTCAGAATAAATATTATTCAGAAAATACAGATGATGAAGAGGATGGGGATGAAACTATTCATTATCATTATGTACTCATTAAAAATTTATCCCGTCTTGTAAGTTCGAGTCTCTCGAAGAATAAGCATAAAAAATATATTTGTGATAGATGCTTAAATTATTTCTACAATGAAACTAAGTTGATTGAGCATGAGGAATATTGTAACCGTCATGAAGCGTTATCAATAAAATTTCCTTATGAATCACATATTGAATTCAAAAATCATAAATATAAAGAAAAAGTACCTTATATCATTTATGCAGATTTTGAATCATATTTGAAGGAAACTGATACGAATAAAACATTCTCTAAATCATTCTTTTATCAGGAACATGTACCTATGAGTGTAGGTTATTATTTGAAATGTAATCATGACTCATCACAATCATTTTATAAAAGTTATACCGGTGAAAAGTGTCTTGAATGGTTCAAAGAGCAGCTTGACTCTGTTGCAAATGAATTGAATATGAGAATCAAGCACATTGAGCCTATAAAATCGAATGGGAGCACAAAAAATGAAACATATCAAATATGCCATATATGTGAGAAATCATTCAGTGTTGAAGATGTAATTGCGATAGATCACGATCATTTCACTGGAAGGATTAGAGGACCTGCACACAATATATGCAATTTACAGTATAAAAAATCATTTATGATACCAGTCGTGCTCCATAATTTGAGCGGTTATGATTCCCATTTTTTAATCAAATATTTTGCTCAATTTAATCATATTACAGTTCTTCCATTGAATAAGGAAAAGTATATTTCCTTCACAGTTAGTGACGCGGAAACTGAAATCAAGTTCCGATTTATTGATAGTATACGATTCATGGAATCATCCCTTGAAAAGTTAGCTTCATATTTACAACCTGATTCATTCAGTGTAATTTATACTCAGAGTTCCCTAATTTAACTACGAAACATTATGAATTACTTACAAGAAAAGGTGTATATCCTTATGATTACATAGATAATATCGAAAAATTAGCGAATACTGAACTTCCATCAAAAGATCAGTTTTACAATAAATTGAATGATGAGTACATAACTGATGAGGAATATTTACATGCTCAACAAATTTGGTTTACTTTCAATTGTAAAAATTTATTGGACTATTCAAATTTATATCTCAAAACTGATGTTCTTCTGCTAGCTGATATTTTTGAACAGTTTCGTCAAAGCCTCTAACGAATTCGAAAAGAATCTGTATAAATTAATGAATAATGCGCTGTACGGTAAGACAATGGAGAATATACGTAAACATAGAATAGTCAAAATAGTCAATTCATGGGAGGGACGTTATGGTGCTAAAAATCTTACTGCTAGTCCCCATTTCAAAAGTGGCATGATATTTGGTGAAAATTTGATGGCCATTGAACTGAAGAAAACAAATTTAATCTTCAATAAACCTGTGTATGTTGGTGCAGATATACTAGATATTTCGAAAACCTGTTTATATGATTTTCATTATGATTATAGTCTAACTAAATTCAAGAACTGTTTTATGTTATATGTCGACACCGATTCATTAATTTATGATATTCGAGATCAAGATCCTTATGAGATGATTAGGCTTGATTGTCATACTCATTTCGATCAGATTATACAGATGATAATATTTTCAATATTCTACGTGTTAACAAAAAAGTTCCCGGGCTCATGAAAGATGAAAACAAAGGCATCATAATGAATGAATTCGTTAGATTACGCTCCAAAATGTATTCTTTTAAAGTTAGTTCGAACAGTAGTGAGATGAAAAAAGCGAAGAGAATTAAGAAAGGGGTTGTCAAAAGGGTTATATCGTTCAATGATTATTTGAAATGTTTATTTGAAGGATAAACTAAAATCATTACTCAAAGAAATATCATATCAGAAAATCATCTAGTTTACTCAATTGAACAAAATAAAGTAGCTCTATGTAAAACAGATACAAAGAGATTCCTAACAGAAAATCATCATTCGCTTCCATGGGGTCACTATAGAATAGTATAGTTTTTAGAAAATAATGGTGAGCATATTATGCTGAAGTACTCCATGGCAGCAATAGAAGATACGTTTTCATTCCAACCTCAGATAACTGAAATATTCAAAAATAAATTTCCCAATCAATATCAGGAATTGATTCAGCTTCCTATCAAAGAATGGATGGTCGTTGGAAAAACAATTTTATTTTTACAAGGATTAATTAAGTCACTGAACGAAATCGAAATATGGATAGTTGGAACTCATCGTCGTTCAATGAGAAATTGGTATCATAAAAACTCGGAGATGTGGGATGCTGAAACTGATGGAGAATATGATTCTGATGACGACGATGATGAGGAGGAGGAGGAGGAAATGTTTCCCCCAATATTGTATAGTAAACTCATCGATGGAATCCATATAAAATTATATATTATGGGTTACTCAAAGTTATTCGATAATCACAAAACTCGAGGATTCAATTTATATTTGAGTATATTTGGTCACTTGAATCATAGTTTTCCTCTTCACGTAGAGAGAAGAGCGTTAATTTTGAAAGAATCGATAATGATAGATTGTTACTTCAGCAAATGCGATGTTGATCATTATGGTAGAAAAGAAACTTATAAGGATATATTAGTATATAATCCACCCTCCATGAAATATTTAGCATTAGTGCAATTTCTGTTAGATCCAGCAATATATGCTCGATTCTATTATTTATACTGGAAGCTTAAGGAAGATATTTCACCTAACTTTATGTACGATAATGATGATGATGAGAATGTAGATGATGATTATTATTTTTGAATGTAAATAAAAGGCATACAAATTACTTCACATGAGTTTTATTTTTTATCTTTCTAACATTTCCCAAATCACAAAGCAATTGGTTTTTGTTCGAAAACATATATTCACTCAATATTAAACTCTCAATCGAGAGATTGAGAATACAAAAACTTTCTATAATTTTTTCAATTGATCCAGAATTTCCATCGTTGATGATATCGTTAATGATACATAAGAAATTCATATAATAAGATCTAAAGTTAAGTTTTGCTAACATATCTAAACGTTTCTTCAACAAATTCTCATTGATTCCTAGTAACCTAATAACATCGTCTGTAACTAAATATAAGTGATTATAATTCCTGTATATGTGTATGAGCTTGAATTCATTTACAGTTGTGGTTGCGACGGAAATATCATCAAGGAATCTTATATCATTTTTTTTCATTCAACTTGAGGATTTCGATGAACATCATCCATTGTAGGTGATCGAAGGATATAGATGAATAATTCTCGTGGAAACATAGAGAAAGCTTCACGGATGGCTCGAAATTTCTCATTCTACTCAGTCCAAAATCGATGTTGTATTCACTTATTGGAATATTCATATTCAAAAGGAATTTCTCCTTCAAATCGGCTAATAAGCCATCGTTTGTATGATGTATTGGTCTAAATTCACTCATCTCGTCACACATGTTGCTCACCCGAAATTTAAGTAACATTTGAAGACCGAAATTGTTTCGTGATCTACAAACTATTGGAATTATCGATCCATGAATCATGTGACTTATCAAAACCAAACCACCTAACAAGAATTTCATTCCATTTTCGACGTAGAACCCTTTCAACTAAAAAGACATCGGGATATTTCTCCTTTTGCAGTTCCTGTTCATAAAAAGCACCTCTTATAGGCTGACCGTGTAAATCATCTAAATCTAGAAGGTAAGTAACTGGATTTGTAATCTGAATCTTGTTGATTTTGAATATTTCAGTTGTCCAATTAGGTAAATAACCCTTACTGAAAATGTGTTTAAATTTGCTGACACGCACCATATCACCAAATCTTGAATTTACTACGACCAGCAATTTTCAAATAGTTGTATCGACTTTGAAGTCATTGACCACTTGAACTTTATCCTTGGATGGCTCCATTGAAAATGATATATTTTTTTTTTCATCGAGTAGTATAATTATTGGAAAATTGATTTCTGGAGCTGTGTTGGAGCTGTCAGCTGACCTGTCTGGTGCTGTGCTGGAGCTGTCAGCTGACCTGTCTGGAGCTGTGTTGGAGCTGTCAGCTGACCTGTCTGGAGCTGTGTTGGAGCTGTCAGCTGACCTGTCTGGTGCTGTGCTGGAGCTGTCAGCTGACCTGTCTGGTGCTGTGCTGGAGCTGTCAGCTGACCTGTCTGGAGCTGTGTTGGAGCTGTCAGCTGACCTGTCTGGAGCTGTGTTGCAGCTGTTTGAAACTGTGATGTGGTGGTCTGACATGCCCCCATCGAATATTCAAAAAGCAATAAATATAATATCGTGAATATGTAAGAAATTTTCAGTATACACCACATCATAGTTTCAAACAGCTGCAACACAGCTCCAGACAGGTCAGCTGACAGCTCCAACACAGCTCCAGACAGGTCAGCTGACAGCTCCAGCACAGCACCAGACAGGTCAGCTGACAGCTCCAGCACAGCACCAGACAGGTCAGCTGACAGCTCCAACACAGCTCCAGACAGGTCAGCTGACAGCTCCAACACAGCTCCAGACAGGTCAGCTGACAGCTCCAGCACAGCACCAGACAGGTCAGCTGACAGCTCCAACACAGCTCCAGAAATCAATTTTCCAATAATTATACTACTCGATGAAAAAAAAAATATATCATTTTCAATGGAGCCATCCAAGGATAAAGTTCAAGTGGTCAATGACTTCAAAGTCGATACAACTATTTGAAAATTGCTGGTCGTAGTAAATTCAAGATTTGGTGATATGGTGCGTGTCAGCAAATTTAAACACATTTTCAGTAAGGGTTATTTACCTAATTGGACAACTGAAATATTCAAAATCAACAAGATTCAGATTACAAATCCAGTTACTTACCTTCTAGATTTAGATGATTTACACGGTCAGCCTATAAGAGGTGCTTTTTATGAACAGGAACTGCAAAAGGAGAAATATCCCGATGTCTTTTTAGTTGAAAGGGTTCTACGTCGAAAATGGAATGAAATTCTTGTTAGGTGGTTTGGTTTTGATAAGTCACATGATTCATGGATCGATAATTCCAATAGTTTGTAGATCACGAAACAATTTCGGTCTTCAAATGTTACTTAAATTTCGGGTGAGCAACATGTGTGACGAGATGAGTGAATTTAGACCAATACATCATACAAACGATGGCTTATTAGCCGATTTGAAGGAGAAATTCCTTTTGAATATGAATATTCCAATAAGTGAATACAACATCGATTTTGGACTGAGTAGAATGAGAAATTTCGAGCCATCCGTGAAGC
Source organism: Adalia bipunctata (assembly GCA_910592335.1). Lineage (NCBI taxonomy): Eukaryota > Metazoa > Arthropoda > Insecta > Coleoptera > Coccinellidae > Adalia > Adalia bipunctata. Next base: position 16,819,686 of record OU342954.1, on the reverse strand, counting down.
TTTCTCTATGTTTCCACGAGAATTATTCATCTATATCCTTCGATCACCTACAATGGATGATGTTCATCGAAATCCTCAAGTTGAATGAAAAAAAATGATATAAGATTCCTTGATGATATTTCCGTCGCAACCACAACTGTAAATGAATTCAAGCTCATACACATATACAGGAATTATAATCACTTATATTTAGTTACAGACGATGTTATTAGGTTACTAGGAATCAATGAGAATTTGTTGAAGAAACGTTTAGATATGTTAGCAAAACTTAACTTTAGATCTTATTATATGAATTTCTTATGTATCATTAACGATATCATCAACGATGGAAATTCTGGATCAATTGAAAAAATTATAGAAAGTTTTTGTATTCTCAATCTCTCGATTGAGAGTTTAATATTGAGTGAATATATGTTTTCGAACAAAAACCAATTGCTTTGTGATTTGGGAAATGTTAGAAAGATAAAAAATAAAACTCATGTGAAGTAATTTGTATGCCTTTTATTTACATTCAAAAATAATAATCATCATCTACATTCTCATCATCATCATTATCGTACATAAAGTTAGGTGAAATATCTTCCTTAAGCTTCCAGTATAAATAATAGAATCGAGCATATATTGCTGGATCTAACAGAAATTGCACTAATGCTAAATATTTCATGGAGGGTGGATTATATACTAATATATCCTTATAAGTTTCTTTTCTACCATAATGATCAACATCGCATTTGCTGAAGTAACAATCTATCATTATCGATTCTTTCAAAATTAACGCTCTTCTCTCTACGTGAAGAGGAAAACTATGATTCAAGTGACCAAATATACTCAAATATAAATTGAATCCTCGAGTTTTGTGATTATCGAATAACTTTGAGTAACCCATAATATATAATTTTATATGGATTCCATCGATGAGTTTACTATACAATATTGGGGGAAACATTTCCTCCTCCTCCTCCTCATCATCGTCGTCATCAGAATCATATTCTCCATCAGTTTCAGCATCCCACATCTCCGAGTTTTTATGATACCAATTTCTCATTGAACGACGATGAGTTCCAACTATCCATATTTCGATTTCGTTCAGTGACTTAATTAATCCTTGTAAAAATAAAATTGTTTTTCCAACGACCATCCATTCTTTGATAGGAAGCTGAATCAATTCCTGATATTGATTGGGAAATTTATTTTTGAATATTTCAGTTATCTGAGGTTGGAATGAAAACGTATCTTCTATTGCTGCCATGGAGTACTTCAGCATAATATGCTCACCATTATTTTCTAAAAACTATACTATTCTATAGTGACCCCATGGAAGCGAATGATGATTTTCTGTTAGGAATCTCTTTGTATCTGTTTTACATAGAGCTACTTTATTTTGTTCAATTGAGTAAACTAGATGATTTTCTGATATGATATTTCTTTGAGTAATGATTTTAGTTTATCCTTCAAATAAACATTTCAAATAATCATTGAACGATATAACCCTTTTGACAACCCCTTTCTTAATTCTCTTCGCTTTTTTCATCTCACTACTGTTCGAACTAACTTTAAAAGAATACATTTTGGAGCGTAATCTAACGAATTCATTCATTATGATGCCTTTGTTTTCATCTTTCATGAGCCCGGGAACTTTTTTGTTAACACGTAGAATATTGAAAATATTATCATCTGTATAATCTGATCGAAATGAGTATGACAATCAAGCCTAATCATCTCATAAGGATCTTGATCTCGAATATCATAAATTAATGAATCGGTGTCGACATATAACATAAAACAGTTCTTGAATTTAGTTAGACTATAATCATAATGAAAATCATATAAACAGGTTTTCGAAATATCTAGTATATCTGCACCAACATACACAGGTTTATTGAAGATTAAATTTGTTTTCTTCAGTTCAATGGCCATCAAATTTTCACCAAATATCATGCCACTTTTGAAATGGGGACTAGCAGTAAGATTTTTAGCACCATAACGTCCCTCCCATGAATTGACTATTTTGACTATTCTATGTTTACGTATATTCTCCATTGTCTTACCGTACAGCGCATTATTCATTAATTTATACAGATTCTTTTCGAATTCGTTAGAGGCTTTGACGAAACTGTTCAAAAATATCAGCTAGCAGAAGAACATCAGTTTTGAGATATAAATTTGAATAGTCCAATAAATTTTTACAATTGAAAGTAAACCAAATTTGTTGAGCATGTAAATATTCCTCATCAGTTATGTACTCATCATTCAATTTATTGTAAAACTGATCTTTTGATGGAAGTTCAGTATTCGCTAATTTTTCGATATTATCTATGTAATCATAAGGATATACACCTTTTCTTGTAAGTAATTCATAATGTTTCGTAGTTAAATTAGGGAACTCTGAGTATAAATTACACTGAATGAATCAGGTTGTAAATATGAAGCTAACTTTTCAAGGGATGATTCCATGAATCGTATACTATCAATAAATCGGAACTTGATTTCAGTTTCCGCGTCACTAACTGTGAAGGAAATATACTTTTCCTTATTCAATGGAAGAACTGTAATATGATTAAATTGAGCAAAATATTTGATTAAAAAATGGGAATCATAACCGCTCAAATTATGGAGCACGACTGGTATCATAAATGATTTTTTATACTGTAAATTGCATATATTGTGTGCAGGTCCTCTAATCCTTCCAGTGAAATGATCGTGATCTATCGCAATTACATCTTCAACACTGAATGATTTCTCACATATATGGCATATTTGATATGTTTCATTTTTTGTGCTCCCATTCGATTTTATAGGCTCAATGTGCTTGATTCTCATATTCAATTCATTTGCAACAGAGTCAAGCTGCTCTTTGAACCATTCAAGACACTTTTCACCGGTATAACTTTTATAAAATGATTGTGATGAGTCATGATTACATTTCAAATAATAACCTACACTCATAGGTACATGTTCCTGATAAAAGAATGATTTAGAGAATGTTTTATTCGTATCAGTTTCCTTCAAATATGATTCAAAATCTGCATAAATGATATAAGGTACTTTTTCTTTATATTTATGATTTTTGAATTCAATATGTGATTCATAAGGAAATTTTATTGATAACGCTTCATGACGGTTACAATATTCCTCATGCTCAATCAACTTAGTTTCATTGTAGAAATAATTTAAGCATCTATCACAAATATATTTTTTATGCTTATTCTTCGAGAGACTCGAACTTACAAGACGGGATAAATTTTTAATGAGTACATAATGATAATGAATAGTTTCATCCCCATCCTCTTCATCATCTGTATTTTCTGAATAATATTTATTCTGAATTAAAAGTAGGTTAAAATGTCTATCAGAAACTTTGTTGGTGCAAATGCGTGTAGCATAACTATCTATATATCTATAACATAAAATTTTTTCCTATTTAATTTCAATGAGAAAATATTTACTGATAAATTGTTGTTTTTTTCAAAATTTTGATATGTGTTTCATATTGATGGGAAACTCAATATCTTGACATTTGAGAACATCCTCGAAATGAGGATAAGAAGTTACGCGATCAACATTTTTATTTTGCGGATAAAGACCAGCAACGATACTCCAAGCAAAACAGGCATTATCATTATTTTTTATATTAATGCATGCTTTTCTCGCCTTTATTTTTTCCGGCAATTCGATATATGATCTTCCATTCCCCATTTCATATTTATTAAAATTCACTTCAAGTGAAATAATTGAATTCAGTGCATAACCACTATCTTTTTCGGAAAATTCTTGTAATTTTGTCATTATTTTATCTAAAACATATTCTTCTAATAGCTGATCGATATCTGAACTAGCATCAACGATGAAATTTTGGGTTTTGAAATATTTAAAGTCGAGTATTTCAGATTCACCCGATTTCTTGATAAATTCCCCACAAAAAGTGGTATTTAACTTGAGGATTTTCTGTTTTTTCAATTGATTTCGTAATCTACTTTTGATGAGAACAAAGGCATCAGTCAAGAAATCGTTTATCTCAATATGTTTCAGATTCATGATAATCCCCGTTCTAACTCTACCCGAAAACGCGGATTTCACATCTTCCCACTTTAGTCTATGAGAACGATTATTATTATTTGATGAATTTCCCCCACCCTCTTTGAATGAGATCATCCGCTTCAAAATAGTTTTATATCGTTTCAAATGATTAATATTCGTTTGAATTTGAAATTTTTTATTATGAGTAATGGATTGATTCTTCTGCATTTTATGATAAATTCGAATTTGATTGTTAACCAGATTCAACCATCTTTTTTTATCATCTATTGACTCAATTTTTTTCAATAATTTGTATGCTCTATGGAAAAGTGATATAACATCATCATTTACCTCCATCTTTTCTATCACTATCAACTGAACTCGAAATTGGCTACTGGATGTTCCGTGCCAATATCCACCAATCCAGTGAATTGCAGATGAATATTTCCCTCGTTGAGATGAACTATGCTGTCCTCTAAGGCACTAGTAGATCTTCTAGGTAGGAATACACGATAGCTCTCCAATTCCAAAAGTATGCTCTTGCCGAATTTTGTTTGTACCTGCTTCGCCCTAATAATGAGAAATTTCTCCCCCAGTGGTAATTGATGCAATTTTATCGTCTTCTTGTCTGTGTAAGAACAAGCAGCATTTAGTTTGATGAAATCCATGATAGCAGATGTGGAATGTAGATGATGATCTATCACAAAAAAGAAAAATTTGTTGATAATCACATATCCACACAAATTATGTTAGAAAATCAACATTCAAATTTTACTCACCAGATTTAGCAGTATACACAGAGAAACAACTTTTTCTAGTTCAAGACCACAAAGAAGACTGACTACCGAATAACAATGCTAAATGCTTGGTTTTATATGATTGTTATGTGCCCCAACAAAACAATGGGTCGAATTTTAATATTACATTAAATATTGAAAGTTTGAAATCTTAATGTGACAACATGTCAGAGATCACTTCCAACCAACCATGATTCAATCAATGTGAATATTAATTATTCCCAACAACGATTGTTCAATTGTTCAAATTCCAATTTTAAATATTCTAATTGAGTCAGAAAGTTTGGAATCTTAATGTGACAACATGTCAGAGATCACTTCCAACAAACAATACTTCAATCTGAATATTAATTATCCCCAACAGAACAATGGTTGGAAACCATTTGGAATATTTTAATATGCAAAGTGAGCTAGAAACGGCATAGTACCTCTACTCTAATATCTCCCAAAAAAATAGAAAAAAGAAGATCAGTGAAGAGTATGGCCTCCTCGAACATCAACCATATCCTGATAAAGCCTTGGCATACTTTCGATAGGATTGTTGAAGAAACCTTAATTAATTTCTGTTCAGAGTTGAGGTGAAAGCCGTCTGAGTTCTTGAAGTGTATGCGGTGGTGTTTGATGAGAATCCAAAGCTCTTTGTGGCTGGTCCCATATACCTAATTAAGCTTCGAACAGCATATCCTTGAACCAATAAACGAATACTCAGTTCCGTGTTTGTTGGAAAATAAAGACAAAACGGTTGTGCAAAATTTTGTGAGGATTGATTATTAATATAAAAATTTATGAAAGTTATACATGACACTGAGTATACATATATGGGTTTCTAATTCTTAAATTTATTGGAAAATATTGATTCTAATGGATTTGTGCACTCAATTTTCTTCGAAAAATATTTTTATGAACTGGTTCCTGCGTGGATTTTTCATCAGGTATATTGCAGTTGAAATAGATAGATAGATAAATATCCCTATTTCAAAATATGTAGATCAAAGAATGAAATAGTGTCAGAAGAATATACATTTACAATTTACACACTCTTTAATGAATTACTAAAAGTGAAATCAAAATACTCTGACAATGAATATGGTTCTGAATCTATTAACATATCCTTCATTTTTCCTTTGGAAAATCTGAAATTATTAATTACCCTTGAACTATTTGATGAATGATTATAAGAAGGAAGTTTTTCACTTAAACTCAATCTATGCCTTGGATTGGATAATGTAAGTCCAAAGTTCTTGTTTGATAATTATGAACTGTTGTGTGCTGTAATATTGCATTCTTGTTCTGAAAAAAATATCAAGCATTCAAATAAGTAAATACCATACACAGTTAAAATTTTATGTTTTTCAAATGTTCCAAACATGTCTCTAGAAATATTTATCCAAACATAACCCTTATAATTCATTTTTGTACAATAAATATTTCATTCACTCTTGCACTTGTTCCCCAAAATGAAATACCGTCTCTTAAAAGTGCAAAAATTTATCTTGCAAAATTTGCAAGATAAATTTGATGGACAGATATTCTTTGTGAGATGTCCATTCCGAAAATTTATCTATGTAGATACCCAAAAATTTGGTAGAATGTTCAATCTAAGTCTGAATTTTTTTTATTCCCGATTTACTTGTACTGAATAATACTGCAGCTGTTTTCTCTTTGTTTGAAATGAGTTTATTATTGTTGAACAAATCTGCTGAAACAGTCAGGGCCGATCCTAGCAGGTGTGCAGCGCGTGCCCCGCACGCGGGCGGCCAAATTGAAGGGGCGGCCGCAGGCCGCCTCCTTCATATGTCAGTTTTTCAAAATTAAATCTTCAACAACAACAATAAGAAAAAGTACGCTGATACTTCTTCTTGTATAAATTATGAGGAAATATTATACAGGGAGTCTGAAACAGGGCTTCAAAGTGAGCCTCGATAAAACTATGAAATCTCATTTTTTTCAAATGGGAACCATATAATTTTGTAATTCCGAAAAAAGTAGTAAGGGTGTGCCAAACATTTCATGTATTTAAAATCAGTAGTTTTGCCGTTATTGAATAAAATTCGAATTTAACGACTAAAGCCAGGTTTTTTTGTCTAACAGTCAGGTTTATCAAGATAATTTTCAAGTAGGCTATGTCAATAGTAAGAATATGCCAGTTTTAAACTTAAATTTTTTTATTTCCAAACGTTCGATAACAACGTCATTTCTAGACTTCTAGGATCACAGAGAAGTTCCATTTCTCCGCCTAGGCAGAGAAATAGTTGCTATGGCTCACTTTTCCCTCCGGCGGCAGGAAAAGTGTTGTTATGCAAGGGACTAATTTTGCCAGACAACCGTAACTATACAAATGTTACATTTTTCACTCAATTATAACGATCGTAAATGTCAAAATTATTCAGATTTCTAGGAATTTCAAGATGTTTGAAAATAAAATAACATATTTCATTCGAAGGAGAAGTGACTTTTCATGGCTCGCTTTCAATTACCCGCCTCATTAAAGCTCGCCATGAAAAGTGACACTTCTCCTCCTTATAAAATAATATACTATTATTTAGTCATCATTCATTATCTGCTCTGTTATTTGTCACATTCGCCGCAAATACAGAACAGACTTTTGATATATCATTCTAGTGTACCTTTTTATTATTGCATGTTCTGCATAGTGCTTGATCAATAAAAATAAGTAAGAATGACAATTCCTAACATAGCCTACTTTGAAATAGACGAGCATACCACTGAATTTGACTGAGCCAAACCTGGCTTTAGTCGTGAAATTCTGTCCAATTCAGTGGTATGCTCGTCTATTTCAAAGTTTGGCTATGTTAGGAATTGTCATTTTTACTTATTATTGATCAACCACTATGCAAAACAAGCCATAATAAAAGGCATAAAAATACGTTCATATAAAACTACTAATTAAAAATGTAGGTACTACTGCATGAAACCCGAGGTGAAACCTCGAATATCTTTGTTGTTAATGAAACAAAATATAGAAAACTATACATTTTTGGAAAGGAGAATGATTGTTCTTTCGAATGAGATCCAAAAATTATAGGGTGTTCCATTTTAAATAATACATATTTTCCCCTTTGAATCTGACCAATATTAGTAAAACACCCTGTGTTGATGGGATGAAATGCCAGCCAAGCCTAAAAAAATCTCTTCGTTATCTAGTGAAAACCCCATCTCTTCGGAGCAATTAAGTAATATTAATTAATAAATCAGTCACTCGGTATGTAAAAAAAATATATTTTTTTGTCTTTGGGGCGGCACATAAGGATTCTGCACGCGGGCGGCAAACACCCTAGGATCGGCCAACACCCTAGGATCGGCCCTGGAAACAATGCATCAATTTCTAGATGTTGTAGGACACTAGCTTGAATAATAATATTTACATCGTCTGCGAAATCAGTTCTGAAATCGGAAACTGCAAAAATACAAATCGTTATTGAAAATCAAAAAAGAGATAGAAGCCAATGTTCATCTCATTTCCAGAAAATAGATTGTTATTTCTTCAGGAACCTAGGGAGGGGCCAAGACTTTTGACGATGTTTGCAGATTGTAAACATTCTTCACTATCATCTAAATGATGACAAGTTATTTCGTCAAGTTTTTGTGTTTTGCATTATTTTTTAAATACTGTGTTAAATTTTCAATTCATCATGTATTATTTATTCTTTTTCGATCCGAATTTATTATGCCATAATTGTTGTTATTTTCCATGAATTCATTAGTGAAAATATTAATAGAATATTTTCTTTATTATGACACATAATTCTGGAGAAAAATAAAAGTGGCATCTCACAAGATAACTTTGCCTATTGTGTCCCCAGTTCCCACTAAAATGGAGTCACCTAAAAAATCACTGGTCCTCATTGAATAATTACCATTTTTCTGTTGTTTCAAATGACACCCCTTACTAGAGGCCCAGATAAATTTTCCGAAGCATGTGGACCAATCTGACTCCTTGGGTTACGGCCATCCATAATAGTTGGCGCATTGAATCCAGAATTTGCCGTTTGCGAAATTTCTGTATAAGGATTCATGACAACAGATCAGTCTGCCGAGAATGTTGTGAATTTCGCCAGGAATCTACGCCTCGAAATATTCCACTAGGACAAAAGGAAATTGGTGCTTTTGAATTGGACGTGTTATGCATGCTCTGCATGTCTATATGGGAATCCTGAATGTTTTGAGCTGTGATAGTTTCGTCCTTGTTGGTGTTGTATAAGTTTAACGAATGACGACATGACCATAACTTGAAGTTAGGGTTTATTTCATGAGAATGCAGAATGGTGCTGAATTGGAATCAGGAGATTTTGAGCTCTCGTCTATCCCATTGTGGATAGATTCGCATTTACTGGTCGACAAACCAATTGGTCCTAGTTGAGCGATCTGTTAAAAATCTCTATCAAATACGTGATTTGAAAATTCAAGGGATTATCATCTTCACGGAACCCCTAGTCGAATTTTGCTCCCATGTGAGAGAAACGAGTGCCCAAAATTGTGTTTAACAATTAATGAATATTGTTTGTTTTAAGAAGAAATCGTTATCGTCTCGCCAACATCCTGTGCCATACCGATGAGCAACTAAGTAATTTTCGGAGCCATAAATATAAATTTTAGAAGTCTATATTAGTGGAGTGCCTAGAGCATTCAAAACCGTAAAACCTCGGATTAGAGTTATAGTGAATGAAATAATTTGATCGATGTGGGATATTGTTTTTTAAACTATAAATTGCAATGTTTACCCATTTTTTTTGTGTGCAATCCATTTTTTCATTGTTTAAACAAATTATTATAAAAAATGAATGTTTGACCATATATTTTCACTTTAAACAGTAATTTTTTTGTATTTATATGTTGAATCTCACCTTAGTAGACATATAGAAACATTTTTCAAATATACCTGTGAATAAAAATACCAGTAGGCATCTCGAACGTGGAGGGGAGAGCGGAGCGACAGCTGCTATGTGCAATGGAATTTCTCGGCCAGTTTAATTATAAATGAAACGTACTCTATTGTGTACGATTAAAGAAATAATGTAATTAATTACGACCATGAAAAAAAATTATTAGTACAAAATCTGTTTATTCAAATATACATATAACATTGTTGTCAACATCAAATAATATCTTCTACTTAATCTATCTGTATAATGGGGGAAGTATTGGAACAAATATTTTCGCTGCACTGTAGACATGCTACACTGCAGTATAAACCACTTTTTCTGCATCCACACGCAGCTCCACATCCCTTTTTGCAATTACAAAATAACATTTGCAATAAATTATCCGGAGCAGGTAATTGATTCATTGTTATTGGGATGTACATGTTATTGGAATACTTCCATCCCCAATTTTCAATAACTACGTCATTTCCTAGCCATATCTGAATTTGTAGGTACACTCTTATAAGGTGCTCAAACGCTGCATGAGTTGTTGGAGGCAGTGATGACAAAAGAACACTTGTATTTTTGGCTGTTGCTTTTATGAAAGAATTGAACCTTAATGTATTTAAATCATGAGTGTTAGACGGAGGGCCATATAAACTCAAAATACATGCCACACCTGCTTGCAATATATTATCGGGGTCTTCATTGATATTTTTAAATTCTTTTATTGAGTCGTGTAAATCAATCGGTTTCTCAAAATTTTTGGCAAACTTAATTTTTCCTTAATTGAAAAATGCAGAAGTAGTGTCACAACCCGTAAACGCATGTAAAAAAGGAATATGTTCTCTACAGTTTGGTAATGATTTTTCTAAACATTTCGGTGAAAATATCTTGTGTTGAACTTTGCCTCGGAATGGTTCTAGAAAATATATTCTACGATCTTTATCTACCAATGCCGTTAATATCACTAAGACATCGATATCTTCTGAAACTATAACAACATCTTTGCTTCCAAATTCATTGCCGTCTCAACAATTAATTTGTCGGCATCGCTTTTCGCTTGGCATGTAAATATATTATTGTCAGCTAATTTAACTCTCAACATTTCTATCAAGCGAATTTTATATTTACTATTTGTCAAAAATTTATCTTGAGCAATTTGTAAAGGTAGGTATATGTTCATCAGATTCAATATCTGCACATTTATTTTTTAATGCACGACGATTCCGTTCGGCTGATTTAATACCATCTTTTTTATACCATTCAAATACCCTTCCCGTTAGGTTAGGTTATTTTAACTTGATTTATTTATATGTTCTATGTATAGTCAGCAATGCCAAAAAAAAGCAAAGGGGCCAATTTGAGTCGTCAAACGATACATTCTAGAGTTTTAGGGTTATATGTTTTTTTGTATGCTGTATCATGAAAAAATCAAAATAAAAAATTTTTACCAAAAAAATTAAAAAAAAAAATTAGTGGTGGACAATTCCTAACATTTAGGGGGATGAAAAGTAGATATTGGCCAATAAAAATAAAAATCTAGCCTGAAAAAGTTCAATTTAGGTTATGTTGGGTTGTGTTAGAAAAAGGGGTTGATCGTAGAGGGGTGAAAATTTAGGGTTATATGTATTTTTGTATGCCGTATCATAAAAAAATAAAAATAAAAAATTTTGTCCGAAAAAAAAAAAAAAGTAAGGGGTGGACCATCCTTATCATTTAGGGGGATGAAAAATGGATGTTGGCCGATTCCCAGTCCTACCCGATATGCACACAAAATTTCACGAAAATCGGTCCAGCCGTTTCGGAGGAGTTCGGTAACAAAGATGCAGACAGGAGAATTTTATATATCAGAGATAATAGCAGCTGTCGCTCCGCTCTCCCCTCCACGTTCGAGATCCCTACTAGTATTTTTATTCACAAATATATTTTTGAAAAATGTTCCTTTATGTCTACTCAGGTGAGATTCAACATATAAATACAAAAAAATTACTGTTAAAAGTGAAAATATATGGTCAAACATTAATTTTTTATAATAATTTGTTTAAACAATGAAAAAATGGATTGCACACAAAAAAAATGGGTAAACATTGCAATTTATAGTTTAAAAAACAATATCCCACATCGATCGTATAAATTCATTCACTATAACTCTAGTCCGAGCTCGAATGCTCCAGGCACTCCACTATATTGGTTAACCGAAATATTTCGATTTATTACATTGTAATGATCCCGGCTATATTATTACAGAAACATGTGTAAATTTTTTGTCGATAATTCGCTAGCAATTAAAAAAAGCATCGTCAAAAGTCTTGGCCCCCTAGGTTGCTCCAGAAATAAACAATCCATGTTCTGGAAATGAAACTAAATTATCGCTGATGATTTTTGCAATCAATTTCAGATGATTATTGATATTGAACAATCCAATAAATGAAAATGAAAATGCACTTATCCCAATGTGATGATGAATCAGGAATCCAGGAGGCTCTTACACAGAAGTCGGGTTTATTAGGATAGGAAGACGAAAGATACACCTTCCTTCTATGGCCAGTTGAGAGAAATTAGGCAGCAATTCACTCGAAAATTGTTCAATATCACACTTGTTTGCTTATGCACTAATAAACAGATGAAAAAATGGTGCGAATTTAGACGCGAATTCCTATTTTTAGTCAAAAGATTATTTGGATTTTTGATAGATTTTAAGAGTCGTTATATCAACACACGGTGAAAAGAAGTGATAATAAAATGTCACGTGTCGAAAGTCAGCGAGGTTCAAATAAGCCAGTGGCGGGAACAACAATGCCGAATTGAGTTAACGATGTAACATGCCGCCCGCCCTGAAGAGTCCCTTCAGTAATATGCACAAAAAGGAGTGAACAGACGAAAGAAGGCAGGAACAATCTACTGAGTAGGAAGAGGACACAATTTGACGACTGGTCAAACTGATAAATTGGATATCCCGGCATTTTCCACGGAATATTCTCAAATTACAACTCTCGTTATTCACTGAAAACTAATTAACTTTGAATACACCAGATTCACAGACACCGGAACAAGAAAGAACATATTTCGATTGGATAAAAATTAAAACCATTAAAAATTTTCGTTTGATATTTGAATGGGCTGAACTTTGCCTAATCTCAATCAACGAATTGGAGCTACAAACTTCCAAAAATTCTCATCACCCCCTCCTCTCATTCCTCACCCAAAACTCTGAATTTCATGCAACAATTTCATCCTACCAATTATCAAGATGGATCCTTTTAGCCGATCAAAGTTTCACCCAAAAATTCGGACCTATTCCTGAAGGAACGTCGGAATTCATTTCGGGAACTCCTCAATTTCGGCCGAGAGAATTTTGGGTGAATGGAAAAAGTGGTATTGGAAGGCGCCTACAAAAGGAGTAATTAAGTTTTGGCGGATCTCATTAGAGGACTGAAGTTCGGTAATATAATTAGATACGATGGAGGAGAATGTATTCTAGGCCTTAGGTTGGTGGTGTGGTATGCTGAATGAGTTTCAGTAATCATCAAGAAAGGAGAATACAAGAGTGAGGAATTGAATTTCATTTTAACAAAGCATTCATCTTGTATGAATAAGAAACAAGAACAATGTCAGAGCTCATTTCGATGAGAAAGTAACGAATATAACGGGTGATTTTTTAACTATTTTCATTTTGGACACACTGATTTTGACAGCTCACGCACGTTTCGTGTTTTGTGTCACTGTCAGACATCTTCAGTTTGGTCTATAATTCAACCATGAATAGTCTCACAAACGGCCAACGCTTGCAAATCATTGAATTTTATTATCAGAATGCGTGCTCTGCTAAGAAAGTTCATCTCGCGATTTTTCTATTTTACGATCAGTTTAATCGATCCACTGAAGCGACTATTCGAGCTATTGTGACTAAATTTCGAACCAAATTCACATTGTTGGATATTAAGGGGTCGTTATACTCTCCCCGACGGCTACGTCACCGATTCTCCATTCAAAAAGTGCCTTTCATTTTTTCGAGTTCACGCCCTCAATTTTTCACCTAAACGCTTGATTTTTTTTTCAAATTGAAGCTAAAGGATGTTTTGAGGACACTCCAATTTTTTCTCTTCAAAAGAATAATTTTTTCGTATGAAAAAATCGGGTTGAATTTGAGAGTCTTTGGAAAGTGACTTCATAATCCTTTTTCGGCGGTTGTTGATCAATTTCTTTTTCAAAAATACATTAGATGGGTTTTTGAGATGGATCGGTACCTCCAAAACAATTCGATCATGAATATATTAATCGATTCCCCCTTCTCGATTCCTCTCCCTTTGTTTCTTCGTTTCAGATTATTGCAATAGTAGGTAGGTATATTTCATTACTAGTCCAGAAAGTAAGCTTTTTCAGTTTTGGTTGGAAAATTCTCTCTGAGCGGGAAAATTCGAAAAAAAAGGTGTGATGCATACACTCACATTATTTTTTAACGTAGATTCAATATCTGCCTTAAAAAAATGATTTGAAAAAATTGATTTTTCACGATTTTGTCATCCCTAACTTTGAAAGCGATTTTTTCACCCCCTGTATCATGAATCGCGATTTCGATTTTTAAAGTGGATACATCAATCTTACATCCTGAAAAATCCCAAAAATGAAAATTTTCCATCCAAAAACCTCGAAGTTATTCTTGTTTCAGCGGAGCTCTATTTTCGATTTTTTTTTCGAATTTTCCCGCTCAGAGAGAATTTTCCAACCAAAACTGAAAAATGTTACATCAAAATAACTTGAAATTTTCTAAGGAATCTATTTCTGCAATAAAAAAATGGTGTTCTCATTTGAAAAACGGAAGTTGACGTCATTTCCGGAAAAACCGGAGGTGCTCATGCCTTGAAAATATTTTAGATTTCATCAGCATCGTGAAATACTTATAAGTGCTGAATTTCATGAAAATACGTTCAGTAGTTTCCCGTATAAATATGGGTGAGGTTCCTCGTGAAAGACCCTGTATTTAGTCTTATGAGCGTATACTGAGAAACTGAATGAAGATTCGCAGGACATGGCTATTGTCTCAAAAAACCAGATGAATCTCCTAAACTTGACCTAAATTCCTGGGTTGAGAACTTTCTTAATAGACCTATAAATCACTCCAAATGGTATTCTTAAACAAGGAACGAGAATTGTTGATCGAGGCATATGGAACAAATATTGCAGTACAAGTGATCGATCCCATATGGTTGAAATCAATTTGTCTATACAACCTCTTTAAAGAGGACAGCTCATTTCTTGTGGACAATGGATATGGCATTTAATTGGTCCAGATGTTGCGTAGTGAGACGCAACAATACTTTTATAAATAAATAGACCCAGCGTTTCCTTACTTGGTTCTGGGCACTGAAACCTTAATTCCAGCGAGAATATTCAACAATTTCTCTGAACAATAAACGCCACTTTTGGTTCTCCATTCCTAATTATAAAACATTAAAACTAGCGTTTTGATTTTCAGAGCTTGTGTTGCGGAAATGTTGCAACTATTCTGTAAAAGCCTAATTTGAATTCGCATTCTACCCTACAGAGTACAAATTCACATTTCTCTATAAACATGATATAGAACCGGTCGGAATACCACCTTGTTTATGCAGAATCGTAAAATAGCATATCTACATGAATGTACAAACTGCCGAATGCGAGGGTTCTCCCATTTGGTATGCAGATAATTTTACCGGCCGAGAATTATGATGCTGTTCATGTGAAACTAGCGAATGTGTAATTATTTTAGCAGCTAGCAGGACATTCGCCATGAATTGCGTTACTCATAAAAGTACGATAGACCGTTTCGAAAGAGACGAACGAGCAGGGTTATGATTCAAGTCACATATTTGGCATCAAAGTAATAGTTCTTTGCTGAACCTTGATTTTCATTTGGATTATTATTATTGAATGAAAAAAGGGTTATAATATACAGGGTGAGTCTTTGACTTGTACATATATTTTAACTGTAGATTCCTCTCATCAAACGAAACACTTTTTTTTATACCATTTTTCAAAATTCGGTTTGGTTTCGAAAATACAGGGTGTCGAAAATCCATGAAAAAAACACTTTTCGGTTTATATCTTCAGAACCGTTATTTCGAATGAAGTGAATTTTGGTTGAGTTTTTACTCTTTTCATGGTGCATATTCCTCAATCGGAACCTATTCAAAATCTCTCGTAGTATAAAAGTTACAGTGCAGTCGACTCATCAATACAAGCTAAAACACCAAAACCACTTTAAAAAGATAAACGGTTCATATTTTCGAGTTATTTCCAATTTTAACTGGAGAAATTTGACGAAAAAATCATTAATTTCAAGAATAATCTGAATGCGTCTCTGAATTAAATATCATCGAATATTATTCCTTCTCTGGTCTTTAAACGAGTTTACAATGTTGTCACAATATTTATCGACTTTGTTGAGACTTAAATTCAAACGATGGAGAACGTTGATAAAGAGATATTTTAATAATGAAATGCCACCAATCCACTTTAGTAATTCAAACAGATAAAAATATGTGGAAGCAAAAACTGAATCAAAATTGGAACTGGAAAAACTTCATTAATTGTTGAAAAAATTCTATAGGCTAAGTAAACTTACAACGGTTCCACAAAGTCATATGATGGTAAATATTCATCAAGTCTCAAGGCTGAAAAGGGGGTCGAAAAGAGCATATTCATAACATTCACAATAAAGATAATTTTGAAAAATTATAGTAACCCATATAGGTCGTTTACATCTGAATTTCATGCGGTAAATAAACGTTCGGTGGTTTACTGGATTGGGCAATGAATATCACCTACCGCAATTCGATATTTCCGATTGGCTGAGGTGAAAATTGTGCTACTGTGGTTTCTGGCTGGATCTTGATGATATCGTCCTGATATCACGTGGCTTGAAGGAGATTTTTTTCAGATCATATTAGAGGAAGGGCGAAAGATCATCCGATCTCGCATGCACCTTAACCTAAAGCTCTATTGTGCATCCCTGCACTAATCACCAGCCAGGTAATAGTGTCTCAATCAACTTTATCAACTTTCTGGGTACTACATCCATCACTTGTTCTGGGTTTAAAAACCTACAGCCAAGGTGTTGTAGCCAGAAATATGAATCAGACTCAAACATTAAAAGTCAACCAAATTTCAAACAGCACTGATTAATTGAACAAAGGTTATCAAGTCAAATTTGTCTCTGAACTTCGACTATGAGAACAGGAAGCTCCTCTGGGTGAAATTTCCTTCATGACTACATAAACTGAACGTCTAAATCAGTCGCTCGATATACTAACAGGCACAACGTGCATAATAATAGCTTGCTCACGTCCTGTGCATCGCAGGAGGCGTATGCATGTTAAATGGCCCCTGCTTTGCATACATTACATCGCATTAGTGTGATGGCCTTTGATATAGATTATAGACCGATTTTAGCTGTCCTCGACTGATATCGGAGCATGGGTAACACAAAACAGGAATTTAATTATTTGCAGATCCCCAACGGAACAGTCAGCTCAAAATCCGAGCCGGATTAGGCTTAGTTCATGTCTAGATAGACCGAAACTAGATTTGATCCATCGTTGTACAGACCAGAACGATAATGAATTGGACTTTCGCATCGGATGACAGTCAGAGTTATGACGGAAAATTAGGAACAAATGGCCTTGATTTATTACGAGTAGCTAATGACCACGACATTTCTCATACAGAACACAAATTATATAGAAACCCAAGGTGTTCATGGGAGAAAACAAATCATCGATATTGTCAGAGCCAGATTTATATTTCGAAAAAGTTGGTTTACATATGGATTGGGTCCAATGAATATCACAGTCCCAAACAAAGAAGAACAAAATAACTCTATGGGGCTCTGTGATTCTGATGTGCTTCGATGAAACTAAAAACCTATGATAAAATATATCGAACTAGATCAAAAATAAAAGAAATGTAGAAAAATTTACATAGGTTAAGAAAATCGGCATCTGTTTCAGATGCTATCTAGTCCTTCCAACATGAAAGGTCTAGGAAAGCAGTTCATCCTGAGTTCATAAAAAATTTGGGAAAAAAGTCTCTGTCTTGGTTATTGTCTTTTTATAATGATATTTTGAATTCTGGTCTGTTTCCAGTTGGATTTCGAAGAGCAAAAGTTGTAGCGATTCCGAAAAGTAATAAAAATTCTTCGGATCCAAGTAGTTATCGTCCTATTAGTTTATTGAGTGTCCCTTTCAAAATTTTCGAACGATTGATTCTATTTAGGATTGAATCATTTGTTGAAGATGGTTTACAGAATAGTCAGGTAGGTTTTAGGAAAAATAGAAATTGTTCTGATCAAGTCCTCAGTCCCACCACTATCATTGAATCAACTTTCAATAATAAGTTGAAGACAGGAACTGCATTCGTTGATATAACATCGGCTCATGATACGGTATGGAAAGATGGACTAATTTCTAAACTTCATAAGCAATTGAAATGTGGAAAAATGCTCAGTCTTATCATTAAGAATATGTTGACGGACAAAAGACTTCGTGTTTTTGTTGATGGTGACAGTAGTAGTTTCAAGACTTTGAATAATGGACTTCCACAAGGATCGGTTTTATCTCCCCTTCTCTTTAATTTATATTTGAGTGATATTCCTGATACATCCTCAGAGAAATTCATTCATGCAGATGATATTGCTCTCGCTATTCGTCATTCTGATTCCAACATTATTGAAAATACTCTAACTGCAGATTTAAACATCTTGAAGCATTATTTTATGAAGTGGCGTTTATGCCCGAGTCCCAATAAAACATAAGTGTCATGTTTTCATTTGAATAACCACCAAAAACATGAATACTTCTTTGAATTTTAAGGTACATTTAAAAAGTTTGGTTATCTGGAGGTCAACTATAAACAATGACAAACCAGAGTCTCTGAACATACTGTAAACATTATGTGATTTTCTGAATACATTCAGTGAATTATTGTTCTAATGTGATTATCATGTGAAGTGAATTCATATAATTTTAACCGTGTCGAGTTTATAAAATTCCAAGAGGATATAGTTTAGATAGAAACATCGCCACAGATCATCAGGTATCGTATTATTTTTCATTAATTTCAATTTAATAAGTAGTTTGAATGATACACATTGTTCGGACCCTACAAGTGTTGCCAATGAATTTGGAGGATATTTCTCCGGAATAGCTCAACTCAGCCTGGAGAAAAAATATGGTGGTGGAATACCATCACTATGTACTACGTCCAGACTGCTTAGCTCAAATTTCTTTTTTTTTCCAGTCCAGCCATTTGAAGTGCTCCATGCCATAAAAGCACTAAAAAATAAAAAATGCACCGGTATCGATTACATATCTGCTAGAATTATGAAAGCAATATCAGAATGTGTGTCCGAACATCTTGCACACCTGATAAATGAGTCAGTTTCTTCGGGTACATTCCCAGCCTCTATTAAACATGCTACTGTCATCCCAATATACAAAAAAGGTGATGCACTCAATATAGCAAATTATCGACCAATTTCGATTGTGAGTACTTTGTCGAAAGTAATCGAAAAGATTATTCTCGGTAGAATGACTTCGTACCTGACTAAATTCAAAATAGTGGCAAATGAACAACATGGTTTCAGAACGGGTCGATCCACTCAAACAGCTGCTGTCAGTTTCATTGAAGTTGTCTACAAGTCCCTAGATTTAGGTCTTCATGTGGCGGGAGTTTTCTTTGACCTGTCCAGGGCATTCGACTGCATTTTGTTCAAGTTCATTTTGAGCAAGATGTACAATATGGGATTTAGGGGAATATTCCTAGAGTGGATGCATAGCTACATTGCTGATAGGACTATACAAGTGAAGGTTGACAATTGTTGGTCTTCTAAATACGGAATAGAAATGGGGGTACCTCAGGGAGGAGTGCTGGGGCCTCTGATGTTCCTACTGTTCATCAACGACTTGCCTGATTTCGTTGAATCAGATAAGATGGTTATCTACGTTGATGACACATCTATTGTTGTCACAGCAGATAGTCCCCAAAATCTCTCTACCAAATGCGAATTTATTGCAAAAAATTTCGCTGATTGGTGCAAGGAAAATGCTATCATTTGTAACTGCAGTAAAACTGAGTGCATTTATTTCAGTCTGAGAAATGAAGATACCAGACTTATTTTCAACTATGAAGATACGACGTTGTTATCCAATAATAATGTGAAATTTCTTGGTCTATACCTTGACAAAAATCTTAGATGGTGTGAACATGTCGACTATCTTTGCAAAAAATTGAATAAATCTTTTTATGCTCTAAGCCGAATAAGAGATTCACTACCCATTAATTCTGTAATCAGTGTGTATTATAGTTTAGTTTATTGCCACATATCATATTGTATATTAATGTGGGGCAATTCGATAGATTCTAATAGGGCATTTATATCGCAGAAGCGGATCATTCGCATGATATTTCAACTTGGCCCTCTTATATCTTGCAGGCCTGTGTTTTTAGAGTATAAGTTAATGACACTACCATGTATATATATGTTTAAATGTCTTATGTATGTTAAAGAAAATGAAAATGATTTTGTAAAAGTTTCTGATTTTCATCACTATGCTACCAGGAATTCTGAAACTCTGAATATACCGATCCATAAAACTGCAAAATTCGAAAATTCACCTTATTACCAAGGTATAAAACTATTTAATCACCTTCCTGTAGCAGTGAGATCATTGGGTATACCAGGTTTCAGAAGAACGGTGAAAGAGTTTATGTTGAAAAAGGCTTATTATAGTGTTAATGAGTAGGTACATATGTGATAGTGATCTTCAATTTTGATTCACAACATTTCTGACTTGTCCTATACATGTTATATGTCTAAAAGGATCAATAAATTTGTTTGTTTGTTTGTTTGTTTGTTTGTTTGTTTGTATCGAGATTCATCATTCATATCCGAATTTTGTAATTCATCGACATTTAACTCCAATATAGACTGGTAATTATAAATTTTCAATAGAAACTGTGCGTATTAAATGCTCCTTGGTGTTCAGTTTTATCTCCCACATTTGTGGGATTTCATTATTAAAATATCTCTACATCAACGTTTTCCATCGTTTGTATTTAAGTCTCGACAAAGTTGATAAATATTGTGACAGCATTCTGAACTCGTTTGAAGACCAAAGAAGGAATAATATTCGATGATATTTAATTCAGAGACGCATTCAGATTATTCTTGAAATTAATGATTTTTCCGTAAAATTTTTTCGGGTAAAATTAAAAATAACTCGAAAACGACGCGTTTCACTGAAAAAAGGAATACTTTTAGTTTCTTAAATGATTGATTCTTTCGAAAATATGAACCGTTTTTCATGGTTTCATGGTGTTTTAGCGTGTATTGATGTGTCGACTACCCTGTATCTTTTATACTAGTAGAGATATTGCATAGGTTCTGATTGAAGAATATGCACCATGAATGGACTAAAAACTCAATCAAAATTCAGTTCATTCGAAATAACGGTTCCGAAGATATAAACAGAAAAGTGTTTTTTTCATGGATTTTCGACACCCTGTATCTCCCAAACCGAACCGAATTTTGAAAAATGGTATAGGAAACAAGTGTTTCGTTTGATGAGAGGAATCTGCAGTTAAAATATATGTACAAGTCAAAGACTCACCCTGTATATGAATGAACACTGCCATAGCTTCCCTTCTCAGCTGCCTGTGATCTTCAGTGTCATTTTATTTCATCGTGTGCATATTGATTAGGCCGTATATGTATCATGATGAATATTGGAAAACACTAAGTAACTACTTCCTTGAGCATATTCCCTACATCCATCTTATTCAATGGCGAAAAGCCTGCACTCAAATATTGAATATCGCAGAGACACGTGTCGGAAACTGAAAACGCACCAGCCTTTGCCACATCGACGAACAAACACAAAAAGAAAGACATCTCTATTGAATTCGTTTCAAGATATCTCAAGGAATAGGGCGGTGTAGTGTTGTATAAAATTGGGAACGTCTTGACGAAAACTTTTCAGGCTTTCTTGACGTGTTTTTTCGCATTATGAGACCTGAAAGAAATTCGGGTATCTTGATGCATAAATCAGATATAAGGAGGTTTCGCCTTCGCCATTCAGCATGGATTCGGGGATTTTTATCCAGGACAAAGGATATAGGAAGCTCCTTGCTGTTTTCCACCGGATCTTCACAGAATTGTTCACAAGAAAATTGGAGGATCCAAAATGGGAGATCTGAGAATGATTATCATGGAATAACGGTCTGCTGGTGTTTTCGGTATTTCGTGGATTGAATTTTTTTTTAGTTGAACCTTTCAAATATTCTGTATTGAATAAGCTGGGACATCTAATCGTCAAATAGGTACGGATGTTTCACAAAATCAATTCATAACATTTCAATCATAGTACCCACACACATCGTCAAAAGTCTTGGAATTCTCTATTTGGTCATTGAAGAATGAGAATGAGATTTTTAGGAACTGGCGCATTCGCCATTTCGCATAATTCAAGCTGAAATTGATGAATGAATGAGTTTACAGTTTACATGCATCGTCAAAAGTCTTGCTCTCTTCTTAAGGCGGACTCCCACTTTTCGTATATTTGGCAAGTACACAATTATTTGCGTACTTGGCAAGTAGATGAAGCAGTGGCGGATTAACGACTCAAGGGGCCCCCTCTGAAACATTTCAGATTTTTTTCAAAAGAATTTTTTAATTAAAACACTTCTTTAAAAACAAAACATAAGGTTAATTTATAAAATACAAGGTATGTATATCAAAACAAAACATAAAAGATGAAGAAAAAATCTCAAAAAAGGGAAAATTATTACCAAAATTCAAATACGAAATATCTCTAGAATATCATAACTGCAAATTTTTATTGCGGCATCGATATCAAGGAATAAATAAAATCATCATAAAAGATACAAGTATCGTAAAGCTGTAAATCAGTTACCTACAACATAAAATTCCTCTTGAAAAATTTATTTTTTCTTATTTTAATATCAGCAACTTCTTTTATTGCAGAATCATAATCGATACCGTTCGTTAGATATATCACTTTCGAAAGAAAGTATTCCTAAAAACTGTAGTCTATTTTCTGTCATAACAGTTCTATATTTATTTTTTACCAATGACAATTTGGAAAATGAGCAAAAAACTCTGTCAATTTTGGATGTTTAGCTTTACTCTGCTCTTTACTTTCCTTGAGCTTTCGTTTTTGGTAGCCGCTCATATAACGTCTGTCAGACATGGTGTCACGTCAATATTACATATGTACCTAACTAGCAACTGTATTGATAAGAAAATGTTAAATTTTATTTCATATTCTGTGAGGACTAACACAGAAATTCATTGACTTCGCTCTATCGAAGTATGAAATCCGAACCGATGAGCTAATATATGAAAAATAATTATCTAATTGATACAACAAAAGAATGGTAGAATATGAACATATTATTGAATATAGTGAAAGAGTCTATCGGAGATGATCGGAAGTCAAGAAAAAATTGCAACAATTAAATTGATAAATATCTAAATATACATCCATATTTTTGATACGAAATCATTTGTTTTGTTTGTCATTTCGTCGTACAAACACGTGAGTACAGGTTGAATTAAATAATTTCTGTAAATCGTATTTTGTATTTCTTTTTCCCGGTAGGTATTGAACCAATATTATGTCGTATGCCTTACATATATCGGAAATGAATTTGACTGGTCTGCCTCATCATCGCTCGAATTATGTTTATGCCGAATTGCCGAAAAATTGAAAGAATGTTATTTCTAGCATATGAAACTGCACTGTAGAGCACCTTCTAAATCAATGATATCGTTCAATGAGAGTACAGTACAAGGATTCAAAAGTCCAAACACAAACAGAAATAGTTCAATTCACCAACACTTCTCAGTTTTTCACAATATTTGAATCTTACACGTTACCCGAAACTCGCCCGTCACTGTCAACACTTTTCGAATCTTGTGAAATGAATGTAAGAAAAAAATATGCAGACCTAAGAACTTTTGCACAAGTATTTTTCACTTTACAACCCTAAACGAATCAACATCTGGTCGGCCGTTCTGTAGCACATTCCTAGATTATAGAGGAAATGCCGACTTTATTGAATTATGATGTAATTGTAAATATTGGAATTGGGCCGCCACCCTTGTCTGAATTTATTGCAGGCAGACAAGATAATTAGGGACAGTACGCTGAATCTCGGATGGTGTGTTTCTTTCAACATTTGAGTTTTGCTCTGAGGCTCTTGTTATTCAATTGCGTCTCGTGTGAATGTAACAATTCATAATTCGCAAGTTGCCTCTGAGCTTCTTATAAAATATAGTACAGTCTGACTATTTTTTTTCACACTTACAGACTGAATTTCCATTCTGGCAAATTCGATCGCGGGGGCCCCTATGGACCTCGGGGCCCTACGCTGCAGCGTACTAAGCGTACCGGTTAATCCGCTACTGAGATGAAGTTTCGAATTTGAATGACAAGATTGAAAAGTATTGGCCGAGTGAACCACTCCCACTAAATGCCAAATATAGGCAAGTGGCAAATATTTGCCAAATACACGAGTAGTGGGAGTCCGGCTTTAAATGAAAACAATAAACCAGCAAAAAATGTTTCTTGCTCGGGAGAATACAGGTGTATTCGAAGTAATGCGATACAAATTTCATTCACGAAATTGCCGAAAAGCAACAAACTTTCATATTACAATCGGGAAATTTTGCCGGAAAAATTTCATCTCTAGTGATATTGTACCTATATGAAGAAACCTTCACAATTTTGTTCTTCAAAATTAATCGTTTACTCCTTGCTATACTATCTGTGTTTCACCAAAAAAAAGGAAAATAAACAGCTCTTTCTGGGAGTTGCAGTTTCTTTTTCAGTTAGTATACAGGGTGAGTCTTTGACTTGTACATATATTTTAACTGAAGATTCTTGAGGTCGAAAGAAACCTTTTTTCATTTTTCCGAATTCGGCTCTGTTGAAAAGATATAGCCATTTAAAAAAATTGGGCTGACTACGACTCTGAAATGATCTTCTGGAATTGATGCAAAGTTCATATTTCTCGATACAAATTGAGTTGATACATTTAGGGAATACTCAAGTACTAACCTTATTGGAATAAAAATGTAGCAAACACGATAATTTCAACAGAAACATTTAGTTTCATCGGATTATATCTGCAACTACAAAGCCACATTCATCCCACCAAAATAAGTTCCTTCTCCGATTTTTCTGCAGATTAGTTTGTAAACAAAAATAACTTGTTCATAGTTTCCTCGAAATTCCCAAACAATATCATGAAGAAAGACTTTTCATTAAGATTTATTATTGAACAACCTAACCTAATCTAATTTGTATCGATTCTGTGAATGTTTGCACAGAAATTTGAGGAAGATGTTGTCAGCTTGCTGATATTTTCATTGAGGTTAAAGATTTTTCACGAGACATAGTATAAATCACGATACACTTGTGTACCGTGGTATAAATATCTATACATTCTGCCGTTTCCATCATAAATCGACTTTGCCGCCAAATTTTACCACGCATGCGTAGAGCGAAAGGATTGGTTATCTGGAGGCCAACTATAAACAATAACAAACCAGAGTCTCTGAACAAACTGTAAACATTATGTGAAGTTATGAATACATTCAGTGAATTATTGTTCTAATGTGATTATTATGTGAAGTGAATTAATATAATCTTAACCGTGTCGAGTTTATAAAATTCCAAGAGGATATTGTTTAGATAGAAACATCGACACAGATTATAAGGTAGGTATCATTTTATTTTTTATTAATTTCAGTTTAAGGAGTAGTTTGTATCGAGATTCATCATTCATATCCGAATTTGGTAGTTCATCGACATTTAACTTCAATATGGACCGGTAACTATGAATTTTCAATAGAAACTGTGCGTGTTAAATCCTCGTTGGTGTTCAATTTCATCTCTCACATTTGTGGGATTTTATTAGATATTAAAATATCTCGACGAAGTGGATAAATATTGTAACAACATTGTTAACTCGTTTAAAGTCCAGAGAAGGAATAATATTCGATGATATTTTATTCAGAGACGCATTCAGATAATTCTTGAAATTAATGATTTTTTCGTCAAATTTCTCCGGGTAAAATTGGAAATAACTCGAAAACGACGCGTTTTATTGAAAGAAATAAGAATACTTCTAGTTTCTTAAATGATTGATTCTTTTGAAAATATGAACCGTTTATCTTTTTAAAGTGGTTTTATGGTGTTTTAGCGTGTATTGATGAGTCGACTACCCTGTAACTTTTATACTAGTAGAGATATTGAATAGGTTCCGATTGAGGAATATGCACCATGAATACTAGAGTAACCAATGAACCAAAATTCAGTTCATTCGAAATAACCATAGACTTATCAAAATAGGATAATAAGTCTATGGAAATAACGGTATAAAATGGATTTTCGACACCCTGTATCTTCGAAACTAAATCGGATTTCGAAAAATGGTGTAGGAAAAAAGTGTTTCGTTTGATGAGAGGTATCTACAGTTAAATATATGTACAAGTCAAAGACTCACCCTGCATAATTAATCAAAAATGAATAATCGATTCTTTAAAAATTTTTCTCATTTTTCCTATTCTGTCTCATCCTACATAAAGCAAATAGCAAAGATTTTCTATTGAATAAATATAGGGTGTTCCTAAATTGAACGAAAAGGGGAGATTCCTTAAGTATGTTTGAGAGAAAAAAACATAAACATGGGGTCGAGATACAGAGTGTTGAAGTTTGAATTTTTTTCAAGTTTTTTCCTTTAGTAGGTATCTACACTTCACAAGATATTCAACTGAAATTTTACATGGAAATGTATTACATGTTAGAGTTCTTACCACGTGACATTTCAATTTCGGAAGCAGATCTACAGGTTGATATTTCTTCTGGAACACTGCCACCTGTTTTCCACCAGAACTTTTATATTGGTGAGCAACTGTCAATTCGAAGAAATGTAGAAAGAAGCTTTGTTGTTATACTGAACTTTTTGGTCTCTTGTAGTTTTGTCGTATCTGCTACTGATTTCGAAAAAAAAACGAACGATTCTCTCGAAATCCTCGGAAAAATCCAAAGTATGATAAGAAGGCCAGTTTGTACGAAATCTGAACTATTCAAGTCTGGGGATCTAGCGGGCCATGACGGATGTCCAATCCACCTGTTTTCATAACCTGTATTATATTTTATTTTATTCATTTGTTTGGATGTTTCTTTGTTCATTATTTATATCATTGTGATTTTTGTTGGTATATTGTATTGGTGTTTATGAGTTTTTTCTCTATTTTAGCCTGAAGAAGGCCCAATAAAGGAACAGAAACGTCGCTGAAGGAATAGTAGTAGTTATTTATTTTTGTTCCTTGACCGATACCATCAATTTTATATAAAGTTTGGAACGATACTGAAGGTGATCATCTTGTTTTCATAACTTTCTTCCAAATACTACCTTTTACACCCTGTATCTCGGAAACGAAACGTTTGGGGTAATTTTTTAGTTAAAATTTTACAATAAATCTTTCATCTTCCTTTGTACTTCCAATTTAGGAACACCTTTTTATTGCAGTTGACATAGGAGAAATTATTCATCGCATTTTCGAAACATAGTTTGTTCATTTTTTAAGAAACCTAAGAGGCCAAGATCTTTGTATGTGTAACGTTTCGGCATAGAGTTTGAGATAAACAAAATTCTTATCATTCTATTCGTTTAACTCACTTTTCGCAGAATGAAACAGACCAACCAATTCGAATCCCCCTCATACCGCAGATATCGTTTTCGCTAGATCCTACCCCGGCGTGCCTTTCGGAGCCACAAAGAGATAAGAACGTGCTTCACCCTCAAATATTTGACCCAGAAGAGGCGCTTAGAACGTCAAACTGGAGTTCAGAAGTTGTGAACGTATTGCGCCCTCAGGATGTATACAGGGCCAGAGAGGAAGATTCATGAAGGCTGAATCACATCCGTTTTTAGGAAGTGCTTATAAGTTAATGCTCTTTTTGGAGGCGTTGGAAAATTTGCTGTGGAAAAATGAGTTTTGTGTTGCATGAGAAGAAGATCAATTTTTCAGTTCCTGAAATCGAAATTCTTTTAACCGTTGTGAAGGGTTTTCCAATAAAAGGGGTTATTTTGACATTAAAAAAAATTCCATTCTTTTATATAAATTATTGCATTATGCAGAAACGGGCCTAAGAGGGGATGGCAATTTTTGAAAGCAGTTTGAATATTTTCGAAGCTGTTGAAAAATTTTCGAAGCAGTTGGAAAAGTTTCGAAGAAATTGGGAAAATTTCGAAGTAGTTGGGAAAATTTCGAAGTAGTTGGATCAAAACAGTTGGAAAAATTTTTGAAGCAGTTGGAAAGATTTCAATTGAGTTGGAATACATATTTCTAAAAAAGCTTTCTTGAAATGTGAATGAATTTGACTTTTTTTTTTTAAATAGAGTTTGAAATGCTTATTAAACCGGTAGAACTAAGCCCACGTTCAACCGGGCAAAAGCATGCAGAGAATAACAACAATTGTACAAATTCTTGTTAGAGTATATTTAGGGCATTTGGCAGATTTGGCCCAATGTGCAATGTGTACAACCAGCAATAAATAGTATTTATTCCGATATTGCTGCCAAGTTTTTGAAAAGATGAACAATTTTTCATCTTTCACCTTATCCCTCAGCAGGTAGTTGTGAATTTCTCAGTTGGGCCGCATCTACTGTGTCATAAAAAACCATCTGGTACCAATTTGCGCTATTTCTCTCGGTCGGGCAGTGGGCAGTATTTTTCGCATTCTTAATTATTCTATCGAATCTCCGTTCAACACGTAAATCTATTAAGGGGCCGTTATACTTTGGCCGACGGCACCGATTCTCCATTCAAAAAGTGCCTTTTATTTTTCCGAGTTCGCGCCCTAAATTTTCCACTTGAAAGCTTGATTTCTTTTATTCTCCTGGAATTTCAGACAGTTCTCTGCGATCTCACACTTTCTGGAAGTCTTCTCAGTGTTTCCATAAATTTTTGCATTGATTAAGCGCCTTTCCTAATGGATTTTTTTTAAATATAGAAAATTGATTTGTCGAGGACACTCCAATGAATTTTCTGAAAAAAAATTGATGAGCAACCGCCGAAAAACGATTATGAAGTCAATTCTCTTAGACTCTCCAATTCAACTCGATTTTTTCATGCAAAAAAATAATTTTTTCAAAGAGAAGAAATCGGAGTGTCCTCAAGACATTCTCTTACTTCAATTTAAAGAAAAAATCAAGCTTTTAGGTTGAAAATTGAGGGCGTAAACTTGGAAAAATTAAAGGCACTTTTTGAATGGAGAATCGGTGCCGTAGCCGATTTTTTCATGCGAAAAAATTATTTTATTAAAGAGAAGAAATTGGAGTCTCCTCAAGACATCCTTCAACTTTAATTAAAAAAAAATCAAACTCTTAGGTGAAAAATTGAGGGCGTGAACTTGGTAAAATGAAAGGGCACTTTTTGAATGGAAAATCGGTGCCGTAGCCGTCGGCCGAAGTATAACGAACCCTTAAGTACGCAAAAATGAACCGAAAAGGATTCAATGTAAAATGTGTAGTATGTGGACTTTTTCCAGCACACTTGAATAAATCATTCATTTTTCTTCGGAATTTAACTTAAAAATTGAAACATACAAAATAATGATAACAGATGCTGTGTAATCCTGTAGAGTTTGGAGTGTGTTAATTTGGTAATGCAAAATTAAAAAACTACACTGCAAAATTTTCTAAATATTTTTAATGCTCCCGGGAAAAAACATTGATTCGCAATCCAAAATACCACCCCCCCTTCAACCATTGGTTTTCTAATCCTTTAATGCACAGTTGGAGAATTTTCGAAGCAGCTCAAAATTCTCCACCAATTTCTGTATTGCGGTTCGACAATGGGCTTCCCGACGACCCAATAATGTTCGAATTTTACGGACCGTCTCTGCCAAATTTTCACCATTTTCATAGTGAATTTTAATGATTTCAATGGTTGTTGAAGCGTGTATCGTTTCATTTTTATTAATGGCGTAGTTTCTACTTGTCAAATGTCAAAAATTCAAAAGTGACATCTACAGGAATAGCGGACTATTCAAAATAACAACTCTTAGTGAAAAACCCTTCAGTTTTTTCCTTCTTTCATTATGATGAAAAAATCCAACGAAACATTGTACAAAGGGGAACCAACAAATGGCCATCATGATAACATTCCTGGAATATACAGGCGCTATAAAGCTTGAGAAGTATGATAAACTCTGATATAAGTTCATGACAGCCACATAACAATGGAATTTTATCGCAATATCCCGCTTCTTGCTCGTTAGTGCAGCATTCCTTTGTGGAATTTCTTCTAAGAGGCGAGAGAATATTCGAGCAGTGGGACATTGAAATTCATAGCGATAAAACTCAATATGAAATATTCCTCTCAATTATCGCGAACGGAAAAGTTGTATATTCTAACGAGCATCGATTTATTGCTTCATTTGAAAAGTTTTTTAATTGTCGCCGTTGTTCACGATTGTAATCTTCGTTAGATGAAGTTAACAAAAAACTTTTCAACTCAGTCAGAGGAGTTTTTGTGATAACTTCCTTTTCCTCGTGAAATGAACAGAAAATACAGAAGTATCAACCGGTGTAAATATTGTAACGTGCTATGGTGCTTGGCAGTTGAACCCAACCATGACCACAGTAAACAGTAATAGGTACTCAAAAAACTTCCTGCGATCAAATCCTTCTTCCTGAAGTAAAATAAAGGGTTTTCCAATAAGAGGTGTTATTTTGACTGAAATTTCTCCATAATTTCGATGAAAATAATCTTGAACTCACCAAATCACGTTCTGTATATAACACCAATTTTCACTAATCGATTAAAAGCGTTTCACCAACTCGGGAAAAAATATATCATGAACCCTGGACGTTTTCATGATTGGATTCGTAAATTACGTGCTGATTTCATCACCAGCTTCAACCTATTAGGTGTAATGATTGATCCTTTTCCAAACACCAATATTTACATCGAACGTAATGGGAAAGCCATTACAGAAATGAACGATCGACTTTGTATGCTTTGTTTCCTATGGAGATTCGTTTCTTTCCCGGATCGATTTTTACGATGAATTCAACAACAAACATTTGCCCAGGGATATAAGAGGGACGGAGCTTTCAGATTTTTTTTTTACATCTAAAGCGTAGTAACGGTTTTAGTGTAATTGGAAATATGATGAAAGAGGCTGAGTTTCAACGTTGCCACGCATGAATGGTTCTTCGAATTCCCACATGCAGGGTGTCCTAAGTTCCATATGTAGTGGAAGGATATTTTGAATTGAAGGGTTTTTTGTTTCAAGGTTTTTATTCTACGATATAATATTGATTTTGATTTTCAACACTTTGCAAAGGAGAATAACTTAAAGCAAAAATAACTACGGCAAGAGGTCAACTCCTAATATTGATTTACTGATATCTCAATAAACTATCAACTAAAAAGTCTTGGAGATGTACATCATCCACTGCATCGACCTAATGAAGATACATCATATTTATTATAATTTCCGTAACATAAGGAAAATTTCAAGTCCAATAAAAAATCCATTTGCAACACTGGGAAAACTCCACATCATGCACTTTTTTCAACTCATTATTTTCCATTGTAACCACCTGTGATAGAAACTTTTCCAAGGCGTAGCGTTTTTGAGCCCCCACTGAGTTTTATAACAACGCCATCTGGTCTTCTACAAACTTTAATTCTGTTCCGAATTGAAACTGTACCCTATAAAACACCGGATCCCTCATCAAATGAGAAGAACTCCAACAGAGAAATGGTGTTTGCGAATTTGAATAGTACGGGCGACAATTACTCAGGCCGTTGAGTATAATCGGTCTGCGGTGAATTTTGATAAATATAATCGGATACAGGGGGCGAGAAAGTACTGATTAATGTTGGTATATTCACGATTTAATGGTTTCCAGAATTTGTAAGGCGCAATTTGGGTTGAATATTTGCATATAAATAGAAGTTTGGGATGAAAAGCTTTTTGTCTCAGTTTACTTTGGAAGTCGATGAGCGGAAATACTTTTGGTCAGTCATAAAATTGGGTTTTATAATAACTAGCTTTTGGCACACTGTTTCGCATGCAAAGTTCATTACGATTTGGACATGTTTGCGCGGAGAAAGAAGGGAAATGAATATAACTAAATACCAAAGTTTCTCATTACTCGTCAAAATTGAGTTACTCTTTTTCAGTGCGGTCCTCTTGACTTTCAATCAATTTTTTGTACTGTTTCCTACCACACTGACAACGTCAAAGGTACATTCCTACCTAGATCATCTCATTTTTTCGGCACGCCAGCAATATTAGTTGAATATTGTATTGGCATTTTTCTGATTCAACTGACCATTATAAAAAAAGGAAATGAATTTATAGGGATAATTACTCGATAGTAATCCCTAAACCTTGAAAGCAATGATTTTCTGAAATTTCATCGATGTAAGGGCATAATTATTCCCCTCATATTTCCTGAATTATTCAAATTCCAGAAATTCGGAGAAACTACAGTCGCCCCTGGAAATATTTAGGAATAGCTTCATACAAAGAGAAATAAATAATTACAGAAAGGGAAAGGAGGACTTGAATTTGCTTCTGTAGTGAAAGAAGCTTCAAGTTTCTCCCCTGACCAGTTATTAGTTATTACTTCAAGTTTCAAGTAGAAGATGATAACACCTTTTTATTAGTGAAAAAGTAATGAATCAATGAAGTCTTGAAAAAACAGCGAAACTCATTATAGTTTGACTTAAACTAATAAGATGAATATCGATTAAAAACTACGTATGAAATTTTCGAAACGGCTTTTACAAAAAACACTTCGCACAACAAATTACTACTGTATACGCCCTTCTGCTTCAGTAAACAAATCTAAGATTGATTCGTTCATAAATAGTAGCACACTGTTTAATATATCAAATTGATTTTGATAAAACTCTCCTCGGGATATTACAGTCGCCCCTGGGAATATTTACGAGCAGCTGAATAAATAATTCCACAATCGGAATGCCAATGTCGGTTTCATTACCAATATCAGTTTCCTGATTCTTCAAACATCCTCTTTCTCCTCCGAATCTATAATATAAAGTAGTAGATAACTTTTTCATTGAGCATAATAAACAGTATATAAATAATTGATTCATTTTTGTTGAAATATATTAAAAATTGAATTACTTGTCATTAAATGGGATTTCGCTTTTTTTATTGTTAAAATTTCCAAAAATCAAAATTTTTATTATTATAACACGAAATTCATCTGAAGGAAATGATTTCAGGCCAGTCACCATCAATCCATTGGCCTCGTTGATCGATAAATATTCCCGCATCTTGGTCTAAAATATTCTATACCAGTCCCTAATCCTGTTTATTTTGTCTCGGGAATATCGGAATGTATGAGGGAGCTCATTCGTTCCTGTGAAGAAGCTGGAAGTTTGTTTACTTTTTCTGTATATTTACACAGTATAATAGAGTTCCGAAAATGATGTTTTCTCTCAACTGCGGAAGTAATTTTCTACTCTTCAGCGTGATACATACCGTGTCATAGAGAGTTTCAGTGAATGAATGCGAAAGATTTTGATAAATGATTGCTGAGTATTAGTTTAAAAGGAAATTTTTGAGTTATAGAGGGTCCGGGTTCTCTCACAGAAAAACAATATTCCTAATTGAGAAAGAGGAATTTTCATCGAGAAAGTTGTTTCTAGCACATGATCTGGAAAGCTCGAAATAAAATGGAACAAATTTAAACAAAACTGCATCTCGAATCTGATAATAATACCATTGGTGGAATTCCACTGCTTTTTTTTTATTTTTCATTTTTCAAATTCGGCTCTGTTAGAAAGTCATTTGAAAAAAAATTGGGCCAAATTCGTCTCTGATCTTTTTCTCTGGTATGAGTGCAAATACCTCAAAGATTATATTCTTCGTCTTAGTAATAAGAGGGTATTTTGTTTTCGAAGCATTCAAAATATTGAACTGCTATGATTTTTTTCCCAAGTAGCACGGATATTTTTTGTAAAGACGTTGCCAGCAAATGCCATGTTCCTGAGATGAAGAGAGTTTACAGAACAAATAATTCTCATTTTGAATTTTTTCAGACAATATGGACAATTTTCCATTTTTGTTTCATGCGAAAAGAGAAGCAAATTTTTTGTACGCAAGATATATTAGTTTTGAATGATAATACAGATTCTCCATCCAGATTTTCCATCCAGATTTTGTCACCAGATCAATTTATATGAAATGCTAGCGAATTATTGACAAACAATTCCCCAAATTTCTCTTATATTATTATTATTATATTGATTCATTATTTTGAAAAATAATGTAGAATGCTGTCAACATTCAATTCATTTTCTTGTGATGTTGATATTTTCAATGTCCAACTCCACGAATGGACAAGATTGAAGTTGAGATTGCCCTATGTTCTTCAGTATGTTGTTAGTTTTTAGATCTTGTTATGTTTAATTTTCAGTTCATAGCAAAAGCATAGCTTCATTTTGTTTTCGTTATTTCGATATCTTGTATGATATACTAATTGGATTAGGACCCGGCAAGTCCGAGTTCAATCCTGAGTTAGGAAAGAAATTTTCTAGTCTCGGTAGGAGCCATCATTACACTGTTAGGTCAAAAATTAACAGTGCTGTGCCTAAGGTGGCGTAAGGACGCAGTAACAAAGCCTACACAGAACACAACTGCTTACTGAGAACTCGGCACAAGTTTCAAGCTCCGAAGCTTGTTGACAGCAAAATGACTATAACCTAACATTTTCAAAATATACACGGTGAAATGTGTCAGAATTTCATGGCCAACCGGGATACTTTATGAAAGTGAATGCAGTATACAGAGTGTAACAGCCAAATGGAATAAATTCGATAACGAATAAATGAGGGCGTGTTGGGAAAAATGCTTGGACACGTCGATTTGTAATTTTAAATGCGCATATTCTTCAAGAAAATAATATTATAAGGGGTGTTCCATGTGACCGTTGCCAATACCAACTTTCTTATTTCAAATGCAACCCCCTGTATATTATTTATTTTTTGGATTCTTCAGAGAATTTTAGACACAATTCATGCACGATGTCCTATACCTATCTTTAACAATTTCGGAAGTATTAAGTGTTTTCAGATTCATTGCAAAAATCAACGTTTTAAATAAAAATTATTCTATTTCACAAATTCGGTACATCACACTCAGAACCTAATAAGTAATACTGATTATTTCTTAATTGAAAAAAAAAAAACAAAAAACATTAATGTCAAAGTAAGAAATGTTCAAAATGCTCGCCGCGAACGTCTTGGCAACATGCTTATCTGGTGTAGAATTGTCGTCAAGTAACGTTACTCAACATTTCTTCTCAGTAATGGTTTTTGCTTACTTTCTGCATATCAAGAGGTGAATGGGAAATAAGTATTGAGTGTTATGTATCGAATTTGTGAAATAAAATAATTTTCATTTGAAATGCTAATATTTGTAAAAAATCTGAAAACACTTAATATTTCCGAAAAAGTTGAAGATAGGTATAGGACATTGTACATGAATTATGTCTAGAATTTTCTGAAGAATCCAAAAAATAAATAATATACAGGGGGTTGCATTTGAAACAAGAAAGTTGGTATTGGCCACGGTCGCATGGAATGCCCTATATAATTTTATTTTCTTGAAAAATATGCGCATTTAAAATTACAAATCGACGTGTCCGAGCGTTTTTCCTAACACCCCCTCATTTTTTCGTTATCGAATTTATTCCATTTGGCTGTTACACTCTGTATGTAGGACATAACAATGATTTCGGATTCTGTGAGAAAATCGAACAACTCGAGAGGGCCGCAACAAAAAAGTTTTCCATCTGAAAGAAAAATCACATAACTCGAATCAGGAATTGACTTCCAAGTATCACGAAACGTTGAAGAAGTTCAACAAAAAATGATGAAGGTTTGAAATTTGAAAAATGTCCGATTCTCGTTATACCTACCTTACTCAGAGTACCATGAAATTTGTTGGAAGTGGCGGAAAAGCATTGAATGCCCGGAAAATCATGCTCCACTGGGCACTTAAGCCTCCAGAGCACCTTTTCGGGTAGCCCTGGAAACCGTCTGTAGCCCAGTAAAGTTTCCTCGAAAAATAATTATTATTTCTTATTCAGAGTCCCGTCCAGCTCGGAAATCGTACAACAAGCTGTGCGGAAGCGACGAGAAGTCCAAAGTAACAGACAATCTTGACAACGAGCCGGCTTGCAAGAAGGAAGGTGATTGCGTTGCGAATGGAAACGTAGGAAACGACACTGATACAGATTCCTCCTTCACCGACATAGAGATAGATGACGGAAATGACTTTTCCGACTCGGATTACGGTAAGTTCCTCCCTTGTTTCCCCTTTTCGAAACGGAAAAGTCGCTTTGTTTGTGACGGCTTGGTGGATAGCGGAGTGGAGATGATGGATGGATATATGAGGTATTCACTCGCGTATTCATATTTTGGAGGTTTCAGTCTGGATCTTGCGAGAAAACGGGAAAATTGGCTCTGATAACCTATTTTAGATCTGAATATAAAATGGGAACAAAGAGATTTCCCATTTCGCTATTTGAATTTTAAAGTTAAGGGAATGAATATGTCATTTACTTTTATTGATCCCTCAACTTGAAGGTCGCACCTGGAAAATGGGTTGGGTATACACCACACAACAACTGTTATGATTCCTATATATGAGCTTTATACAGGTTGAGTCTTTGACTTGTACATATATTTTAACTGTAGATTCTTGAGGCCTAAAGAAGCCTTTTTTTCATTTTCCATTTTTCCGAATTCGGCTCTGTTAAAGAGATATAGCCATTCGAAAAAAAAGTTGGGCTGAATACGCTCCTGAAACAATTCTCTGCAAACACCTCAAAGTTCATATTTTTCAATTGAAATTGATGTGATTATCAGATAGTCTGGGTGATACATTTAGAAAATACTCAAGCACTAACCTTATTTGAATAAGAATGTTACAAACACGATATTTCCTAGCAAAAACGCTAAGTTTTGTTCCATAATTTCTGCAATTGAAATGCCATATTTCTCACACCAAAATAAGTTCCTTCTTCGATTTTCCTGAAGATTAGTTTGTAAACACTAATAATTTGTTCATATTTGCCTCGATACCCGGAAACTATCTTATAAAAATTAGTTTCTCACTAACCTATCCTAACTCCATTAATCAAAGTCATATGATTCGAGGTCAATGACCTAACCTAATCCATTCCTCTGTGATATATCATAGAATTCTAGAGAAGACGATGCCAGATTGACGATTTACTCTTCAACAATGGTATAGGCGAACTCAAGAAAGCAGAACGTCCCCTATCGTTAACGGAAGAACTATCACAGAGGCTTCTACGCATTGCTCTTTGGAAATGCCAAACGAGTAGTTCTGATTCTCACCGATACAGCGCTACGATCTAAATTTGAGTGCGCTGCCGGCTGCGAGTGCGATGTAGCCGCCACGCAAGACAAGACAAGACGTTCTTCTGTATCTCCAGAGTCCAGAGTACAGTCTACAGTCTGTGATTACAATGAACGACGCCGCGATAACCTTTCTACATGGATTCGTTTTATTATTTATTTATTTACTTGAAGTTTGCAGAGAATGAAGCAAACAGGTGATGAATGTGATGTGAAAACAGTGTAGGGTCGATTAAAAATTCCAAGAGGATATTGTTAAGAAGATAGATTTTCCTGAAGGACGGGTATCAATAAATTTTCAATAGAAACTTCTTATAAACTTTGTAATTTCATGCTTCTCGGAATTCAGTTGATAAACATTGACAACATTGTTAATTTGTTAAGAGACCAGAGAAGAAACAATATTCGATGATATTTAATTCAGGGAAGCATTCAGATTTTTTATGAAATTCATGATTTTTTCCTCAAATTTCTTCGTATACATTTAGGAATAACTCGAAAACGACGCGTTTTATTGAAAAAATATAGGAATACTTTTATTCTCTAAAATGGTTGATTCTTTCGAAAATATGAACCGTTTATCCTTTTCAAGTGATTTGATAGTGTTTTTGCATGAATTTATGAGTCGACCACCCTGTAACTTTTAAACTAGGAGAGATATTGAATAAGTTCCGATTGAGGAATATGCACCATGAATAGAGTAACCAATGGACCAAAATTCAGTTCATTTGAAATAACGGTTCCGGAGATATGAACAGGAAAGTGTTTTTTTCGTGGATTTTCGACACCCTGTATCTTCCAAACGAAACCGAATTTTGAAAAATGGTATAGGAAAAAAGTTTTTCGTTTGATGAGGGGAATCTACAGTTAAAATATATGTACAAGTCAAAGACTCACCCTGTATAGTACGAATTGAATGAATTTGGAATCAAACAAATCAATGAAAATTTAAATTTTGATACGCCCGTTATACTCGATCCCAATTGAGTGTCCAAAATGAAAAATTTAGATTTATATGAACTTTTATTCTGAAATCATTTTCCTAAAATATTCTAATTCAGATAAAAATAAACAACCTATTCTAATTCTATAAGATAAAACTACTCTTAATTATTTATGATAATTGTCCGTACAATATATTCCTGTTTTCACCAAACTAACATTCTCTTTATATTTCTTCTGTCTTCTTATGGCTTCAATAATAATATTTGGCATTCAGGATCATGTCAATTCCAATTATTTCTTATATTTCCAATTATTTTTTCTTATTATTCTCTCTATATTTCTTCTGTCTTTTCATAACTTCATTAATAATATTTGGCATTCATTATAACGTCAATTCCAATTATTCCTTATATTTTCAATTATTTCATTTCATTTTTCCTCCATTTTTCCCAATTTGTTATCTGACTTTCTTGATCTTGATTTTCTATCTATATCTCATTCATAAAATCTATGATCTCAATCTATGTCCAAACTTCAAATGATGTTTCTGAATCTTTCATTGTAATTTGGCCTCAATAGATCGGAATGAATTTTTAATTTCGAAATGATATTTGGAACCATAACAGTACCTATACGTGTACATTCATTTTAACTGAAGATTTCTGAGATCAAAAGAAACCTTTTTTTCATTTTCCATTTTTTCCGAATTCGGCTCTGTTTAACAGATATAGCCATTCGAAAAAAATGGGCTAAATACGTCCCTGAAACGATCTTCTGGAATTGATGCAAAGCATATTTCTCGACTGAAATTGACGTGATACTTTCAGGACATACTTCAGCACCAACCTTATTGGAATAAAAATAGTACAAACACGATCTTTCCTGAAAATACACTTAGTATAGTCCGATTATATTACAAATTGAAAAGCCATATTTATCTCACCAGAATAAGTTCCTCCTTCGACTTTCAGATCAGTTCGTGAGAACTTATTACTTGTTCATATTTTCCTCTATCTCCCAACAATATCTCATAAAGAATTGTTTTTACACTAATCGAACATAACTCCATTATCCTAGGTCATAGGATTCGAGGTCAATAACCTAACCTAACATAGAGCTCTTGAGAAGACGATGCCAGATTGTGTTGAGCAGTACGTCCCCTATCGTTTCGGATGAACTAACGCAAAGGCACAAGTTTTGTTTACTTTTGGCTGATGGCGTCTAGTCGTGCCTCTTTGGAAATGCCGAAGGAGTAGTTCTGATTCTCACCGATAGAGCGCTACGATCTTGATTTCAGTCGCCTATAACGGTGCGCAAGACAAACCGTTGTTCCACAGACCAAACAGTTCGTCTGTGGTTGTTGAACGAAGCATGCGTATAGCGGCATGATTGACTAAGATTTGTTGATTTCTTAGACTATAGTCAAAGGTCGATTCGTTTATTTACAGAGAAGAATACCAACGGTGGTGTGGCGACTTTCAGTGAAAGTGAATTAATGTGATAATAACCGTGTAGTGTCGGGTTTATAAAATTCCAAGGGGATATTGTTAAGATGAATCGCCACAGATCATGTAGTATTAAGTATTCATTTTGTATCAATTTTAATTCGATACGTGGTTTGTATGGGACATTCATCATTAATATCCGAATTTTGTATTCCATTGATGTTTTAGTCTTGACAGTGTTAATAAACATTCTGATAACATTGTTAATTTGTATAGATAATCGGAGAGTTTATAAAGTTGAGCCATTCTGTGATATTATTAATCCAGGGGAGCATCCAGATTATTCTTATGAACAAACATCATAAGTAATATAAATAATTTAATATTCGATGATTAAATAATTTTATATTTGATGAAGTTTTTGAAGAAAATTGCAATCGAAATTCAACATGATTTTGTGAATACCCTGCAACCCTGCACAATTTTTCAGGTCTCAACTCCCTCAAATTTCAATGTCAAAATGCTTGAACAAGCGAAGCTCAATGGAATCAAAGTAAAGTATTTTCGAACTGAAATCCCGCTCGCTAAAGCCCACATCACCTTCAGCTCCGAATAACCAGTGCGAAAACCTAATTTTTAACCCCTCCTCTTCGATCAGTTAATTTCAGTTCATGTTAATCTCTCAACCGTAGCAACAAAGTGTGAATCCAACTATGTTCATCGGCAAGGTCCAGAGGGTTAACTCAATTTCAATTACAGGAATTGTAATGTGCGCTATTTAATTTAACAACCAACGCAGCTTCCATGACGCGGGCCGGGCAGCTGAATTCAGTTTGAAGACTAAAGAGTAGATTCGATTCAGAGCTTTGACATGAAAGTTAGATGGTGTTTCATTAACTCGATTTTACTTTCGTGTCCTTGAGACGATCCCATTCTTGATTTGGAGTGAATGAATGGAAACTTAGTATTGAATAAATCGGGAGTTATTTGAGAGTATTCGTTCGTTGAGAATTCATGGAATAATTAGGATTGTTTTTATTAAATCCAACACATATTGAAAGGAAGGAGATGAAATTGTCAATTGAAGCAATATGAGGAACCCCTATAGCTTAGGGTTGTCCAAAGACTTGAAAGAAACTAGAATCGTGAAATAACTGTTCACCGATCTTGCCTCTCAATTAATTCATTGTTTTGCGTGCGGTTTGCATTGTGGCACCGTCTTGTTAAAACCACATGTCATGCAAGTCAAGCTCCTCCATTTTGGGCAAAAAAAGTTGGATATCATCGCACGTAGCGCTCACTATTCACAGTTACGTTGCGATTCGCATTATCTTTGAAGAAGTACGGTGCAATGATACACACCAGCCCTTGGATCTCGAAATTGACAATAATCTCTAATATTTTCAATAAATCAATTCATGCCTCCCTCCCTGAAAAGGGTCATGTTTGACAGTGACACAAAACAAGAAACGTGCTTGAGCTGTCTAAGTCAGTGGTGCCAAAAAAGAAATAGTTAAAAAATCACCCGTTATGAAGACATAACTTTTATTTAATCACATGGCAGGTCATGGTTTCGTTTTCAGGAGTTGGTGCACCTGATGAAAAGTCTGTGCGCGTACAGAAAATATCGTTAATGACAAAACGACGTTGCCAGTTTCTTTGTTTAGATCAAAGTAAAAGTATCAAAGATATTCCACATTTTGTTAGTTCGAATCGATCGGCGATTTTGGGGCGAAATATCGACAGGAAATCGCCTATTTTTCCGTTCTTTGTCGTCCAGAGGAAGTTTCCCGTCGGTATGAGAAATTTCCTGCTAGTGTCATTTCTTCCTTTCACGACTTTTGGCGTGAGTACGAACGGCAAATTTGAATTGGACCAAAAATCGATTTATAAGCATAAATAAAGCGAAAGTAAGTACTAATCGACCTTTTTACACTTGATAACGAAGTTTTTTTTAGGTATCTGGCCATTTAGAAAGATTTCAAACGAAATTCCGGTTCCCCAGAAGTTTGGTTAGTTTCGGTATCGTTTTTGGTGCTCAAAATTCATTTGGAATGTGTAAATGAACAAAAAAGGCTTCCTTATACGATCTTCTAAAGAAAGCGACCGGAAAATATGGTTCAGGTAGGATTTTCGAGGAATTATGAGGAAAGAACTTGCAGAATGAAATTGCACGATTTTCGTGAGTAAACGGGTTATGGATGGCCATCATCGGTCTCTAAATGATTATTGTTGATCGTTTTCACGTTTCAGGAAAAAGGTGAAAAAGGAAGAAATATGTCTATATTGCATTCAGATTCCGATTAATTGAAATGTGTCACTGGAGTTTGTGTCTTATTTTAGAACAGGTGAATTATAAATATGAAGCATATGTTTGACCTATTCCATTTTATCTGTACAAACCTACTGTGGTAGTAATGTATGAATATTTTTTAAACTAATAAATTACTATACAGTCAGAATATTTTACTCCTGGTTTATAAGATCAAATAAATGAAATGTATATCTATAAAGCTTTCAGGAATTGACATTCTTGCTTATTAATTTATAACCAAAACTCAGTTACTATTGCATTGAAATTATTAGTTTCTCTGTAAACAAATTCGTTAATTTAGTTATTATGTTTATTCTCTTTGTGATGAATGAATAAAACTGTTATTTATTTGAAATAAAGAAATATTAAAAATAGAAATGTTATGCAATCATATCACATACAATATCATGATGAAAACAAAGCACATCGATAAATCTTAACAATCATAAATCCAAAAACTCTTTCATATGTGAAATATTGTTCACAATTTTCTGTTGTGTTCTCCAAAATGAAATAAACATTCTGAGAAATACGTTACGAATGTAAAAAGGGCAACATAGTATTGACT
This sequence comes from Adalia bipunctata, assembly GCA_910592335.1. NCBI lineage: Eukaryota > Metazoa > Arthropoda > Insecta > Coleoptera > Coccinellidae > Adalia > Adalia bipunctata. The sequence continues at coordinate 16,777,203 of OU342954.1, read as the reverse complement.
GGGAACATGAAAAAACATGAATGTGTCAAATTTCCAAGGCCAGAGTTGTGTTTTTATAATTGTGAATAGAGTATACAAATGGCTTGATTCGATAGCCTAAAAAGATGAACACTTGTGAAGAAGTGGGAATATGGGGATATTATGAATGATTCTTTTGTAACCATTTCTCCCACGAATCGAATAAATTTCATTTAGAATTCAGTCAAATCAACTAGAACCCTCAAACGAAAAGTTCTTTCGCACGGAAATAATTTAAAACAAATCGATAAAACTTGCAGCGAACATGCAATAGCTTTTTCAAATAGTTAACACATCAGCGAGTTCTGGGTAAAGTTTGCAACCGCCTGGGTTATCCAGATCCTAACTGTCGACTGCACCCCAATGTAGACACATAAATCCCTCTCCGTAACCCCTTTGGTCAACCGCATTCTTGCATGCCATCCACATGCGATGCAAGCTCTTGTTCACGTCATTTCTATATGGAAATCGCATGAACTATGGGGAATTCCTAGTGGTAGGAAGGCAATTCACTGGAGAAATACTATTCTAATAATAATCCTGATTATAATCTCGACAAGTCTGGAATTTGAGCCATGAAGTTCTTGATAATTTTTTGATCACTTCGAAATGGGGTCATTTCCATCCATTATACAGGGTTTCACATTGAAAGGGAAGATCTTTTATGTACAAAAATGTACAAATTTTAACTGTAGATTCCTCTCATCGTACGAAACACTTTGTTCCTTCACCATTCTCCAAAATTCGGGTTTCGTTTGGAAGATACAGGGTGTCGAATATCCACGAAAAAAAAAACACTTTCCTGTTCATATTTTCGGAACCGTTATTTCGAATGAACTGAATTATGGTTGATTGGTTACTCTATTCAAGGTGCATATTCCTCAATTAAAACTTATTCGAAATTTCTCCTGTTATAAAAGTTACAGCGTAGCCCACTCATAAATCCAAGCAAAAATATTATAAAACCACTCGAAAAAGATAAACGGTTCATATTTCCGAACGATCAATCATTTCAGAAAATGGAAGTATTCCTAGGTTTTTTCAATAAAACGCGTCGTTTTCGAGTTATTCCCAATTTTACCCAATAAAATTCGACGAAAAAATCCAAAATCATATAGACCAAGAGCCAGTGACCAATTTTCATATGTCATTTCATAACTCACCAAAATTTACTTGTGTTATATTCAATATCTGCTCGACAATAAAAACCATTTCTGCCAGCCCATAATGGCCGGAGTAGACTACCATAAGCGCTCAAAGAGGCCAGAAAATTAGGTTCACCTATGTCATAGTATCACTCACAAAACATTCAGGAATTGTTATTGATAATATATTGAATCCATAAACAATAATGACAGAACTTTTTCGTCCCTCCTAAGTGTTGGCAGAACTCTTTGAAAATTCATTAAGAACAGCTGTAGGTACTTATGTCATTTCAGTACGCTTGAAATTTACAGGAAATGAAGAAAATGTGTCCAGAAAGCGAATTATAATCATGACAGAAATTTTTTACATCACGAACCATTTGCCAGAACGAGAAATGTTGCCGCGCAAGTGCGAGAGAAATGAGCTTATTCATATTTGCAAGTTAGTCCGAGAGCGCATATTGGGCATTTACGAGACTCATCAAAAGTTGATATGAAATTATGTGGCGGAAGCTAAAATTCTTTTATGAAATTATAGAATTTGTTTTCAGTTTCATTTACCTGATCCGATGATAAGGGTATTCGCATGTACTCGTAATACTAAAGCTCACTGTGAAAGTCTTATACTTTCTTTTACTACTCTTAGTCTACCCAACTTTTGTGGTTTTAAATGCCCTGATGGTTTATTTTTTACCCCTTTATGTTACTGAGATCATACACTTCTTTGAATGTTTCGTAAGTCACACGGGTATAGGTATACTCAAGACCTCCTCAATCCATTTGAAAAATTCTTGGAGCTCAGTTCAGATTTCAGAATTCATCTAACAAAGTCAATGTTTATTAATAATCTGTTGGTGGAAATATTTCTACTCATTTTTTGAGAACTAACCATTATAATACTGTTGAAAAATATTCTTCGAGTGAGAAATAATGCATTCATTGAAAATGTCAACCAAGATGACGACGATGAGGAAACAAATTTTGAGGATGCGTAGGAAGAGCATATTTTTTTGAATAGTTTATTACTGAATAAATTGTTGTAATGTTAGGAAAACACCTTCAATTCCTTTAATTTATTCTTCTAATTGACAATAATACATGCCCAATATGCGCTCTCGGTCTGACTTGCAAATATGAATAAGCTCATTTTGCTCGCACTTGTTCGGCAACATTTCTCGTTCTGGCAGATGTTTCGTGATGTAAAAAATTTCTGTCATGATTATAATTCGCTTTCTAGACACATTTTCTTCATTTTCTGTAAATTTCAAGCGTACTGAAATGACATAAGTACCTACAACTGTTCTTAATGAATTTTCAAAGAGTTCTGCCAACACTTAGGAGGGACGAAAAAGTTCTGTCATTATTTTTTATAGATTCAATATATTATCAATAACAATTCCTGAAAGTTTTGTGAGTGATACTATGACATAGGTGAACCTAATTTTCTGGCCTCTTTGAGCGCTTATGGTAGTCTACTCCGGCCATTATGGGCTGGCAGAAATGGTTTTTATTTTCGAGCAGATATAGAATATTAAACAGGTAAATTTTGGTGAGTTATGAAATGACATATGGAAATTGGTCACTGGCTCTTCCTCTAATAAGAATAATCTGGATGATGCTTCCCTGGATTTATAATATCACAGAATGGCTGAACTTCATAAACTCTCTGAATATTTATACAAATTAACAATGTTGTCAGAATGTTTATCAACTTTGTCAAGACTAAAATATCAATGGAATACGAAATTCGGATATTAATGATGATTATCCCATACAAACCACGTATTGAATTGAGATTAATGTAGAATGAAATGATACTTTACACTACATGATCTGTGGCGATGTTTCTATCTAAACAATATTTTCTTGGAATTTTATAAATTCGACACTACATGGTTATTATCATATTAATTCACTTTCACTGAAAGTCGTCACATCACGGTTTGCATTCTTCCCTGTAAATAAACGAATCATCCTCTGACTATAGTCTAAGAAATCGACAAATCTTAGTCCATCACGCCGCTATACGCATGCTTCGTTCAACAACCACAGACCAACTGTTTGGTCTGTGGAACAACGGTTTGTCTTGTGCACCGTTATATGGGACTGAAATTAAGATCGTAACGCTCTATCGGCGAGAATCATCCCTTAACGATAGGGGACGTATTGCTTCCTCGTTTAAAGCGAAAATCAATACAATCTCGCATCGTCTTCTCAAAAGAGTTATGGAGTATTATGTTCGATTCGTGTAAAAACAATTCCTTATGGGATAGTTTTGGGAGAAAGAGGAAAATATGAACAAGTTATGAGTGCTCACAAACCAATCTTAATGAAAATCGAAGGAGGAACTTATTTTGGTGGGATAAATATAGCTTTTCAATTGCCAATATAATCGGACTATACTTAGTGTTTTTTTAAAGAAATATCGTGTTTGTACCATTTCTATTCCAATAAGGTTAGTACTGGAGTATTTCCTAAATGTATCAACTCAATTTCAATCGAGGTATATGCTTTGCATCAATTCCAGAAGATCCTTTCAGGGACTTATTCAGCCCAATTTTTTTTCAAATGGCTATACATATTATCTTTTCAACAGAGGCGAATTCGGAAAAATGGAAAATAAAAAAAGGTTTCTTTTGACCTCAAGAATCTTCAGTTAAAATATATGTAGAAGTCTAAGACTCACCCTGTACCTATATCCCTCGTTTGAGTAACGGGTGATTTTTAATCTTCTTTTGGCAACACTGAGTTTAACAGCTCACGAACGTTTCGTGTTTTGTATCAAGGCCAAACATTTTCAGTTTGGTCTAAAAGGACCCCGCACACTTACTTAGGAAAAGCGGGTCCAGTGAATTTTCCCCATTTTTACATATTATATTTATATCAATCTCGAGAACAATATATCAGATTTTCACGAAGGTCTTACATCCGGTTTGTTCTATAGGGCGTTCCAAAATTGCAGCTACGGAAAAACGAATCTTCAAATTTTGATGATAATTCTTCTAATTTTCAGAATTTCATCATGATGCCTTGGGTTCTGAATAACAAGATATCACAGATATCCAAACACCGCCCACCACGTTAAGTTTCGTTATACAGGCTGTTCCATGAAGCTATATAAGTAACTGAATGTAACTTTGTTAGTGACTTTGGGACCACCCTGAGTTTTTCAAAATATGATACCATGATGTATGTCCACCTCTGTAGGAAGTTTCATTAATGTAGAAAGAACAGTTGCAAAATTATTCAGGTTTAAATTCGGATTTCATACAATTTTTCTTCAAAACTTTCTGTAGTTGAGATTGCGGTCAAGGAATATTATAGGTTTTCATTCAGTATAATTATTATGATAGGTATTGACGGTCGGTCCAAAGGTGTTTTTATTCCGGAATGTACAGGATGGACATAATTCGTTGTCACTAATATCCTCATTTCGCTATCTCAAAATCTGTTTACATAGAAAAACAGTATTATCGTTCCAGGTTGTTGCATCTTTGAGCACTCTAAGGATGCATATTTTTTTTAAAATTATACCATAAAAGGATGTCGACCTTTGTGAAAAATTTCACTCGTGTATAAATAATTAAAAGATTGTTGTCAAATCATTCAGGTTTTAGTTCAATATACACCATTACTGGAGCCAGAACCCTGGGGACATGTTCTCACATAACAAGCGTACTCTGGTTTCTTGGATACAGCATATGCGAAATATTTAGTACCCCTCTACTCAACTCTTGAATTCTATCTTGAATGCAGGAGTGAATATTTCATGACTTTTTTTAGTAACTGTCCTAGATTATATAGTGGTGTAAGGTGTAACAAATATAAAGCTAAAATCTTCAGTCTTCCAACTGTTAAATCTTTCAATTGTTTAATCAGTCGTGTTAATAACCCTATTTTGAGATTGAAATTATTAGATTTCATATTTTGAGCTGATACATTTTTAAGTAAATTGTTGATAATTATTATTTCAAGTAATGGTGTATATTGAACTAAAACCTGAATGATTTGGCAACAATCTTTTAATTATTTATACACGAGTGAAATTTTTCAGGTCGACATACTTTTATGGTATAATATTCACAAAAATATGCATCCTTAGAGTGCTCAAAGATACAACAACCTGGAATGATAATACTGTTTTTCTATATAAACATTAAACAGATTTTGAGATAGCGAAATGAGGAGATTAGTGACACCGAATTTTGTCCATCCTGTACATTCCTAAATAAAAACACCTTTGGACTGACCGTCAATACCTATCATAATAATTATACTGAATGAAAACCTATATTCCTTGACCGCAATCTCAACTACAGAAAGTTTTGAAGAAAAATTGTATGAAATCCGAATTTAAACCTGAATAATTTTGCAACTATTCTTTGTACATTAATGAAACTTCCTACAGAGGTGGATATACATCATGGTATCATATTTTGAAAAACTCAGGGTGGTCCCAAAGTCACTAACAAAGTTACATTCAGTTACTTATACAGCTTCATGGAACAGCCTGTATAACGAAACCTAACGTGATGGGCGGTGTTTGGATATCTGTGATATCTTGTTATTCAGAACCCAAGGCATCATGATGAAATTCTGAAAATTAGATGAATTATCATCAAAATTTAAAGATTCATTTTTCCGTAGCTGCAATTTTGGAACGCCCTATAGAACAAACCGGATGTAAGACCTTCGTGAAAATCTGATATATTGTTCTCAAGGTTGATATAAATATAATATGTGAAAATGGGGAAAATTCACTGGACCCGCTTTTCCTAAGTAAGTGTGCGGGGTCCTTTAACCATAAATCGTCTTACCAACGAACAAGTTGGAAGAGCTCGACTCGCATGACATGCGGTTTCAACAAGACGTTGCCACATGCCACACAGCACGCGAAAGAATGAACCAATGGAGAGGCAAGTTCGGTGAACTGTTTTTTCACGTTTGAGACCGGTCAATTGGCCGCCTAGATCGTGCAATTCAACGCCGTTAGAGTATTTTTGTGAGACTATGTTGAGGCTCATATCTATACTGACAAGCCAGCTTCGATTGACGCATTGGAATACAACATTGAAGCATTTCTTCGTGAGACACCTTCCGAAATGTTGGAAAGAGTATGCCAAAATTGGTTTAAGCGCAGCCACAGTCAACATTTGCATGAAATAATCTTCAAGCATTAAATTATATGGACCGAAATATCGATTCAAATGAAGATTTCATGCATTTTTCTGAATTTAATGTGTTTTTTTTTCTGATGAAATTTCCTATAGCTCTCAAAAAATCACCCATTTGAACAAGAGCTGAAAAAGAATAATCAAAAATGAAAGGTAAAATAATAAGCCTACTTTGTTTGCCTATTCGTTGCAATTTTTGGTTGAATTCGTGCTCTTCTCGTAAAATTATGTTGCGCCCAAGGAAGTTCCATCCACAAAATTGAATATCATGGTAGAATAATATAAAGACTAACATCCCAATATTGTATACGTACAGAATATCAACTCGGAGAAGCAACCCTATGCGAGCGTTATATTGAATCAACGAATAACATGAGCTCTGCCAATCTGCGATATAGGAAAGATAATGAGATTTCAGCGTAAATTGGTGTCAGTAGCATCTTCCTCCAATCCTTCTTTTCCAAGACGTACACTCGGAGGAGTATACAATTTCCATTATTTTTTGTCTGGATCTGCTCGGTCTTTCTTATAATGAAACAGCAGGGTATGTATTTCATATGATGATCAGAGGTAAACTATGAGATTACGTTTCATAGGAGATGACGTTTTGGCGAAAACAGATATGTCTAGAAATATACGAACTGAGAAAGAAACTGCAACAACCAGAAGGAGTTGTTTGAATTTTAATTTTTTTTTGGTGAAACAAAGAGTAAATGATTGAAATTTGGAGAACGAACGAGAGATTACAATACTTCTTCCAATAAATTTGTTAATAATGTGTTTGTGCACCACGATTATCTATACACTCCCCAATACGTCTTGGCATTGATGCAATAAAATGGTCTATTTCTTCTTGAGGGATACTATTCCAAGCTACCTGTACTTCATATCTCAAAGCCACCAAAGTCCGTGGGGGCTGGGGTAAATTTCCAAGCCGTCTACCCATGATGTCCCAAACATGTTCTATGGACGTAAGATCGGGGGATCTGGGCGGCCATGGCAAAAGATTCCCATGGGTCGCTTCAAAAAAGTTCAAACTAACTCTGGCAACATGAGGTCGAGGATTCTCGAGCCGGTTAGGGTAAGGGAGATCATATGGCTCCACTATTTCTTGATGGTAACGCAGCGCTGTCATGTTACCTCGAATAAAGACTAAACGTGACCTACTTGCATGTGCAATAGCACCCCAAACCATAACGCCTACTGTCCGGTGTACATGACGCCTAACACCAAACTGAGGTTCACGTCTTTCTCCCCGACGTGGTATAACCCTTCTTCGGCCATCATGTGCACTCAAGGAGAATCGAGATTCATCAGAAAAGACGACCTGATGCCATTCCACATTCCTATGTTCTCGTTCTCTGCACCACTGTAATCGTTGCCGGCGATGCTCAACCGTCAGAGGTAACACAAGTTATGGTCGATAATGCTGCAGTCCAGAAGACCTTATCCGGCGGTAAACCATTCGGACAGTTACAGGATGGCCTTGTTCTCCTAACAACTCATCAGGCAAAGATCGAGTCTCAGACGTCGATCTTGAACTTCATTTGTGCCCCTTCGACGTCCGGTGCTTACTCTCCTTCGATTTTGGCATAACCAAACCACGCTTGACCACATCTCATAACGGTAGTTGGATTTCTGTTCGTACAGTTAGCGATTTCTCGAAATGACAACCCCGCCTCCCGTAGACCAATAAATCGATCTCTTTCAAATTCATTTGCGATAAATTCCGCGTACACCTGCTCTAATCATTTTAACACCAACTAAACATCGACTTTGAATCTCCTCGAACGACTACAATATTCAAGTAACAAAAAATGTAATTTTTTCCTCCAAATTTAATCATTTACTCCTTGATATACTATCTATGTTTTATGAAGAAAAATTCTTGCAAAGTCAGTCTCACTTATCACTCTACGATTCAGATCGGTAGTCAAAATCTTGAAAATAAACTGCTGTGGCTAACAAAATGATCGCACGGAGAATGTGATCACAAAGAAATTTCAAGCATTTTTTTTGCAAAGAGAAGACTGAAATTTTGTTTTTTTTGCAGACGAAGCTCTGACCTGTAATGTCTGCGATCGATCTTTTTCATGTCCAAAACAACTATCATCGCACAAACAAAAGAAGAGACATTTTGGGTAAGTATTATCAGATATGATAATGATGTATAAATATGAAAACAAAAAAACAGGATTGGGAAATTTCATTTCCTTCATCAGGCTACAATAAAAAGTGATATGTTACGAAGCATTCAGGTTGGGTACAAAAAAAACAAAAGGTCCAGAATATAAAAACGAAAAGTCAAAAATATAAAACCGATTTACAAGCAAAATGTGAATAACCGAATGACTAAAATGAAGGAACAAAAATATTTTTATGAATAAATCATGTCAAAACGAAACATCCAATAGAAGACCAGTACATATACAAAAATTGAAATCATTCAGAAACACTATGGTTAAATTCATATATGTATATACATATATATAATATAATAAACATGTACATGGTGGGCAAAATTGGTGCTAAAGAACTGTATGACATATGATACATTTCTGAAATAGGAAAAGAATGGCGATTCTTTCTAAGTCATTTCAAACTACTGTTTCCATAAGAAAAAATACAACTTTATGTTATAACTCAGCAAATAAACCTCTTAGAAAAAATCAGAGTAAGCCACTGGATTGCTATCAGAAAAGTGACTGTATAATGTTTTTATTTCAACATCCTAGCATAAACAGAAACGGAGATAATGACCAAAGTTGAAATCGCCCAAATTTCAATTTTGGCCTATAACTCGGAAACGAAAGAAGATAAAGGAATGCAGTTGATGGCATTATCAGTTTCTCGAAAAAAGAGGACTATAAGGTGCCATTCATTTTTCTCTATCTCCTCGAGTTAAAACGTTTTAGTTCATGTAGCATCAATTTTGCCCACCCTGTACATTATAAAACTCACCATAGTGATAGCTGTAAAGGCTACATAAAATCTAAAAGAGACAGGATACTAAAAAAATTGACTCCACAGGTATTTCGTAGTCAAGCAAAAAACAAACAATGAATGACAGAGATCCGTTCTTATCAATAAACCTCCCCCACATGGTTAAGTGATTTAATTTAATGTTCCTTGTGCCGATAGTCACCTTTCATATTATTGTTGGAACGAGAAACATAACTTATACAAATTTTGTTAACCATTTTCTTTATTTTCCATTCCCTACAATTAATGATGTTTCATTTCAACTTCAGAATAAAGTTTGATAATTTAGTTGAAAAAACATAAATAAAAATAATCTATCTGGCATTCAAAAACAACACGAATGGTGTTGTAGACTGTATGAAACAGAGAAGTTTGCACTCGCGGAACCTGATTTGATGGCCGTCAAAAGTTATTACCCTGGAGTAGACACAAAAACAACATGAACAGGAAAGAGAGGACTCCCATTGTTCATAGTGTATGGTTGCCTGCGATCTGCATTGTGGAAATAATACCTGTCCAAAGGGGAGGGAATGACCTGATCGGTCACGCCGGCGATGGACTTCCGCTATGAATAAAGCGATAGATCCAGTAACATCACCAATTCGGAGAAGTCAATTGTCGGGGGACCTCCGACCCAGATACTTCTGAAGATGTAGGTAGGCAAAACGGTATAGAAAGCCCGCAGTATTCTGATTTCGAAAGAGAAATCTTGTGTTGAAATTGTTCAACGAACTATAAGAAGAAGCAGTAAAGGGAAAATCGAGAACTGTTAATCCAAATGGGCAGTGTCCCTGATGGTTATATGCAATAAAACCATTTTATTCGGCCGTTAAAGTAAGGTCATAACGAATCATCGAAATAAAAATAGAATTGGGTTTCGCGAACTCATTTCATTGTGGAATAGGACGGAAATACACCTCGATTTCATAGCAACAATTTATTTCAATGGGGTAATCGTCGTGTTGGAAGTTATAGGGTAAAATGGGTAAAATTCCGTTGGGGGTTTGACTCTCGGTGTGGCTTTTTTATTTGTACGATAATAGGATATGAGATCAGTCTAAAAATATACAGGCTGTTAGGTAAACATGCGATAAAAAATCGAGAGGTCATTCCTCGGACTATTTGAGGACAAGTTATCCCCTGATTATTTTTGAAAAAGTGCTTTGTTGCGAAGATATAGGGCAAAAAACATTCAAAGTAAGAAGAACAAATTTCCTGCATTCTATGCTCATTTCCCGCTCTGTGGTATAACCCACGCCTCCGAGGTAGATAATTCTGTACGCCATCATCCTATTTTGAGCGTAAGTGTTAACATAGTTGAAGTGTAAACGATTGTTACTGTAAGAATTAGAGTAGAAGTGGAAGACAATGTGCTGGACATGATAAAAAAGATCCATACATGTATAAATACTTCTACGCGATAACTTGCAATTGTTCGTTGTTGAAAATTTTAGTCGTCCTATATAAAGAGTGTTTCAAATTGCGCTGTTTTTTCAGGATCAATTTTTTCATTGGTAATTGAGGTATCAGTTATGACATTTATGTACGAAAAATAATATCTGTCAAATGGCCTCCTCCTGCAGCTCTACAGACGTCCACTTTTTTGTTAGAATTTTCAATGACATATTGACATAATAAATTGAGGCTCAATCTCACTAATGACACGAATAATTTCATCATTTAGTTCAGGAATCGATTGTGGATCTTTCTTATAGACATGGTTTTTCACATAACCCCAAAGAAAATAGTCATACGGTGTCAAATCAGACGATCTCTTGGTGGCCGATTGACATCACCGTTTCTGGAGATTATTCGTCCACGAAATTTTTGTCACAATAAATAAAGGTGTAGCGCCATCCTGCTGAAACCAAATGTCCTCTAGATCAATATTCATGAATTCAGGCCACAAAAATTCGATTATCATTCGACGGTATCGATCACCATTGACAGTTACAGCTTCACCAGAAGCATTTTCAGAGAAGTAAGCTCCAATTACACCACTTGACCATAATGCACACCAAATAGGGACTCGTTCAGGATGCGTAGGTTTCTCATGAATAATTCGTGGATTTTCCTCACCCCAAATACGACAATTTTGTTTATAAACCTAGCCTCCAAGTTCAAAATGTGCCTCATCGAAATACATGATTTTTGAGAAAAATCAGCTGGTTGTTCATTTATGAAATTGACGAATGAACGACGTTTTAAATGATCTAATGGCTTAAGTTCCTGTATTATTTGAATCTATATGCCTTCAGAGCTAAATCCTTGTGTGAAAAACGAAATGTTGGGGACCCACTAAAGTCCAACTTGTTGTGAACGTCGTCTAATGGATATTTCAGGGTCTTCAGCAACATTTTCAAGAATCAAATCAATATTTTCTTGTGAACGACCGCAACGACTGTATTTTTCACTTTTTTGGTCTTCCCTCGAACCAGTCTCTTGAAAGTTTTCAATAATTAGACCAATAGTGCTTTCAGATTGAAGATAATGTAAACCATAAAATTCACGTGATTTTCTTAAAACACTTTTCACAGAACGCTAATTTTCATAAAATAATTCAGCAATTTGAACGCATTGTTGTATTGTGCACGAAGCGATTTTTATAAATGTCATACATCACACTTCTTAAATTTGAAAAGACCCAGACGAATTCAGTACGCCATCTATATTTCGTTTATATTCTCAAAAAACACTCAATTTGAAACAGCCTTTAGTGTTTTTTCAAAAATAATCAGAGGATGAAATATCCTTTACGGCAGTTTTTCACCTTGATTTCTAAGGTTCTGTAAAAAGCACCCTCTTCGTGATTGGACAGAAGAGCGGCTTTCCACCAATCAAGGGTGTTATTACTTAAAGAAAAAAATAAAAGATGTTAATTAAAATTTTGAAGTTCTTTCTTCCGACGGAAGAAAGTGTGGGATCGGCCCAACGCACTTGGGTCGGGTCTTGGTGTTTAAAATTATTTTCTAGGGAGAGGGATGGTAAATGAAACCTTTTAGATTAAATTTAAGACGTATATTAAATTCAAATCAAACCCAAACAAATTTACACTGGTTAGTTATATGTGAATTCCAAATCATATAAAAATGAATTCAAATTATCAACAAAAATGAAAAGGGTTTGTCAAAATGACCCCAGAAATAATGATCATGAACAATCTCAAAAGAATTTACAGTATAAGGTAAATTTTCTATACCCAAATGATATGACGGAAAATAATCCTCCTTAAACTTTAATTTTACAAGGGGAAACTCAACAATAGTTTCCTCCTGATCTTTCAAATGAACCTGAATTTTCTCAACAGAAAACTCCACTTAAACCTTCGACTACTTAAGGGTGATTACAAAAATAATAATACGCTTTAAGAGGATACAAAAAAAAATTATGAAACTATGACTTGTAGAAGATTTCGGGACTCTGGACTATAAATATAATTTGGGCGGGCATGCGGCTGTCTACTAATTCTCAAGATAAGCTAAGCATAAACAATTTATCTGACCTTTTTCCGGTACCAATAATCCCAAGAATGATGAACCTAGGAGGATGATTCTACGACGATGTTTCTTTCCTGAAACAGACAGATTAGGTGCGAACACGACACCCACACGTTTTCGCCAAATTGACTTTCACTCCCGAATATACCGACGATACGCGATCTAAATAATTCCAAATAATTTAGAAACTTTACTGACTTCGACTTAACACTTCTTATATATGTCCCAGCTTGAGACTGACTTATCAAAACTTTTAAAAGAAACCAAAAAACCAACGAGTTATCCAATCGCCGTCTTCCGAATAACTACGAAACTAAATTAATTCTTAAAACCTTCCTTAAAACCATATCAAACAATCAAACACATCTTAAATGAGTCAACTCAGAATCTTCCCGTTTAAGACTTCTGCAGTTACTCCTCGACTTCAAAATCAACCTTAATTGTTTTCGTTTCCACTTTGAAACCGTACTACCCTAGTACCCGAACCATATTCGCGAGCACTGGCAACCTATCCCGTTTAAGGTTTAACCAGCAACTGCCGTTTTCGTCTCCCGAATAACTGAACTCACTTTCGTCCGAAACTTCCCCGGCTACCTTATTCTTTGTTCCTTTTAGAAACCAATTAAATTAAAGGTTTTTCTTTCGTCAGTACTTCAAAACCAATCAAACCAAAACTTCTTCCATCTTTGTTTTTATGAACCAATCAAATTAAAGATTTTTTTCTGCTTCCCACCTTGGGAAATGCTACGTGACAATTCTCAACAATGCGTGCGTTGAATTTTATTCCTGTCATCGTGTGCAGTAATTGCAACCAAATTCGTGGGACAATTATAATTTATCATTTAGTTCTCTAAATAAACTTAAACTGAAAATCAACAATTTCGGTCGTTAACGTCTCGACAGAGATCCTGTGTGGGCTTGATAAACGATCCAATAATTTTTCTAACACAAGGCTATTAAATTTCAGAAGTTTAAATCGATCAATTAAATTATTGCGCTTTCTCTCGAGAGATGTTCCGAATAAAATGAAGGGTGTTGAAAATACCGGTGAATTATTACGGAAAAGAAAATGTTCGAGTCCTAATTTTAAAAAGGATATTCATTTTATTACTTCCAAGTTATCTCTCCTATTACAGTTCCTCAACAAACGTTATTCACAAGGTTATTCCTTGGACTAGGAATAACCTTGTGAATAATGTTTTTTTCAATGTTTGTTGAGGAATATTCAAACCTTAGAAATCAAGGTGAAAAACTGCCGAAAAGAATTTTCTCCACACCATTGTAGGAGTTTTAATTGAATAATGAATGTCAGTTAATATTTTTGCTCAGCATTTAATAACAATTTTCGCATCTCATTGAAATCAATATAAGGAGCAAAAGTGCATGAGGGTCATCTCTACACATCAAACAGCATTTTCATAATTTTGTGCTTTTCCAGGATCAGTTTATAAAAACTTCCCAATTTAATTTGCATGGATTATAAAGCTTTGAATTTATTCTAAAGAAACTTACAAACTCATCAGCAATGGATATATATAACTAAGTCCTTTTTATCCATAGAAAATGTTCCTAACCTAATTGAAATTGATTCTCGAGAGAAAAGCATAGGTAGTCGGTTCACATATTCTGAATTCAATAGATTCTCTATACGGGAAAACTTCAATTCATCGCTTTAATCTCGATGTCTTCATCCTGTAGGCTTCTCCCCTAAACTTCAATCCATTTTCCCACCAACGATCTTGTAAACCGACTAATCGACGAAGCATGCCCGATTTTAATATTTTCTCCGATTTAATCTAGAAGGCAAGGTCATGCTCTAGAACTCGATGCCGAGATTAATCAAATTCCTTGGCGAAAACACCTTTTCAATCAATTAATTTCCAGTTGGTCGATCCGGATACTAATTAATCCAGAATTGGTACTGATGATTAATCAAACCCGTGTCAGGAACGATTGGGCGGCAAGCCGAGAAGTGATTAACTATATTGAAGGGATCTTTAAATTGTGTAATATTAATTACATTCAAGTGCTCTTCGAATTACGTAGTATGAAAGAATTATTTCAATTCGTGCAAGCTCTAGGTTAACAAGCGTATAGAAATTATATTTTGCACCAAACATGGAAAGGGTTCTAATGAAACCCAAAACAAAAACATTCCCAAATCACAAAGGTAGTGAATCACAGTAATGTCATATTCTACACCTATGATCTTTAGTCCTTTCTTTATAAAGAAAGGACTAAAGATTTAGATTTTATAAAATCTAATCAACCTTCATGAAATTAAAGAACCAAAAGATGAAATATTCTTAGATGAATTGGGATAAACGAAAATTCATTTTATACGCATGCTATGGACAAAATGACATACCTTCAACAGGCAACTGTAGTTTTCTACTTATAGTTATCAAACTACTGACAAAGTTTACAAAGGAAACGCTTGGTTCTTCTAGGAATATCAGCACAAGAAGCGTGAGTCCAATGTAAGCAATGCATGCATCGTAACCAGTTTTCTCCAGGGCTAATCCTGGAGAAGATCTAAAACGGGAAAAAAGGTCTCATAACAATAGATAGATGGACAGTCTTCTTAATCATCTCGAAAGTTGCTAGGAACATTTTCTTCTTCATTGTCTTCTTTAAAAAATGCCCTAGGGCTCTTTTTTGATTTGATTGCAATCGTATTAGGTGTACAAGTTGAAACTGAGTAGGTACGTTTGTCGAGTCCTCGGCTCACGTTTGCCTTGTTCACTTAGAAATCGTCCTTTAGGGATTGGAGAAACCTCCTCATAGGATCAGCAAGAGTAGGTTAAGATGCATTGCCTTTATTAGCCGCAGATGAAGATTTTGTTATGAATATGTTAAGACAAGTCCTGATTCTTTGTTTGCTGATGGAGCCTGAGATGGATTGTCTTGGTGTTGTCTGGTAGATACGGTTAATTCAGCTGAAATACCTATGTCATTTTGTCCGTTCACTGTATATGTCATTTTGTCCATATAGCGTTATAAAACTAAAAATGTATCGAATTAATACAAAAAGTATATTCAACATACAAAAATATCCGTGAATACAATGACAAATAAGTTTATTGAATTGAATGCAATTTAAATGAAAAAAAATGTTGAAAACTGACCATTTCTTCTTAACCTATTGACCTATTGATTTCTGTTATCACTCCACACCAGAGAAGCTCTTGCTAGTTTTCAGAGGTTAATAGAAGCCACTCAGGTCGTGTGATGTGGTAGGCAGTTCCGCATTTGATACCCCCAAACTCAAGTTATGATACCTATGTCATTTCGTCCATATATTATGTCATTTTGTACGTATTTCCCCTTGATGATAATAGCGCCTACTATTGCCATATAGATTACAAAGCCGTTGTAGTCTTCAACAATCGCATTTTTCCATGGGGCCTTTCGAAAGGCGAAAGGCGTAAGCCTACATGGCTGCTGTGATTCCTCAGGGTGAGCTTGCCATGTACTTTGATATCCAGCATATCTCGTCTTTCTGGTGAAGGCTGTAATGAAGATCTTTGAAGGGTTGATATTTAGGCCCTTCCTCACACCCCTCTCCCTTGCTGTCATCACTTTATCACCGCATATGCTTGAGCGCCGATTGTCATAAGTCATAAGCCTTTCCAGGAGACCATCCATGTCCGAAATCTTCAGTAGGTGTGATAGGACTTTTCCCTTTTGGATTTAATCGAAATGAAACTCACTTTCAATTTCTCTCACTTAGATACCAGTAATTTTTTCTCTCAGAATAAAAATACTTCTACGTTTTTTGCTTTCTTATCTTTGTACAATTTTCCAGTCGAAAGGAATCCTGGAAAAGTGATGTTAGGTCTTCTGTATTAAATTGAATTTTTGTCTGAGGTTAATGGTGGATGAAATGAAAGGAATTCTCATAATTTTGATAGTAAATATAATGAGAAAAAAACCTGTCAATTACAATGAATTGTTATTTATAATAACGAACAAAACAGTTCAACTAGAATTCCAATAATTCCATCAAAACTCCACTCATTTCTATTCTTCTCTAAGCAAATATTTATTAACGATGCCAGTGAAGCTGCTGCACTTTATAGGTAAAGATTATCGCGTATTCATCAGATTCCATGGGTGTTACATGGAAGGGTGAATTCCTGGCGTCAGTGTTGGTGGCTCAAGCAATGGACGAATCGGTTACACCGTCATTGAAGTTGATGCAACGTGGTGTGGAACGCATTTATTTTGAAAAAAAAAAAGTGAATAGGAGGTAATGATGATAAGTCACATTCTTATCCTGCACTAACCTCTTATTGGGAACACCTCATCCCGAGCTCTATACAGCCGATAAAAAAGATCAAGACTCTGGCATCCAATGTCACAGGGCAGATAATATATATCCTGATATATTACTTTTCCTTGGAGGGCGAATTCCTTGACGTAGGATACGGGCTCTGATAAGTATAGGAATTCCATATGAGCAGGAAACTTGGAAATGTTGAAAAAATTCTTTCGGTTGTGCGAGTTCGAAGGTGAATTTCCGGAGCAATCTAGATATTAAATTATAATCGAAAATTTTCGTTGGATATGGAGATGGGGAGTGAAATGAGAACCGGAAATGATATTCCGCAAATGGCGAACGGAGCCTGAAAAATCATTCCTATTTTTTTCTTAATTATTTACCTACTACTATCTATCTGGGGCGCCATCATTAAATGATCAGATTCTGGAATTCTCCAGAGAGGTCAAATATATAAAGTCAATATAAGTTTGAAGTCGAATGTCTGGGAATTTCCCTAGACAGTAAGTTTTTATAGAATAAGGGCTCAGAACAACAAGATGCTGTTACACCTCATGCTGCTACCGGCAGTGGCGGATTAACGACTCAAGAGGCCCTACGCTTCAAAACTTTTGGGCCCCCTCTGAAACATTTCAGATTTTTTTCAAAAGAATTTTTTAATTAAAACTCACTTCTTTAAAAACAAAACATAAGGTTAATTTATAAAATACAAGGTATGTATATCAAAACAAAACATAAAAGATGAAGAAAAAATCTCAAAAAAGGGAAAATTATTACCAAAATTCAAATACGAAATATCTCTAGAATATCATAACTGCAAATTTTTTATTGCGGCATCGATATCAAGGAATAAATAAAATCATCATAAAAGATACAAGTATCGTAAAGCTGTAAACCAGTTACCTACAACATAAAATTCCTCTTGAAAAATTGATTTTTTCTTATTTTAATATCAGCAACTTCTTTTATTGCAGAATCATAATCGATACTGTTCGTTATATCACTTTCGATAGAAAGTATTCCTAAAAACTGTAGTCTATTTTCTGTCATAACAGTTCTATATTTATTTTTTATCAATGACAGTTTGGAAAATGAGCAAAAAACTCTGTCAATTTTGGATGTTTAGCTTTACTCTGCTCTTTACTTTCCTTGAGCTTTCGTTTTTGGTAGCCGCTCATATAACGTCTGTCAGACATGGTGTCACGTCAATATTACATATGTACCTAACTAGCAACTGTATTGATAAGAAAATGTTAAATTTTTTTTTAAATTCTGTGAGGACTAACACAGAAATTCATTGACTTCGCTCTATCGAAGTATGAAATCCGAACCGATGAGCTAATATATGAAAAATAATTATCTAATTGATACAACCAAAGAATGGTAGAATATGAACATATTATTGAATATAGTGAATGAGTCTATCGGAGATGATCGGAAGTCAAGTAAAAATTGCAACAATTAAGTTGATAAATATCTAAATATACATCCATATTTTTGAAACGAAATCATTTGTTTTGTTTGTCATTTCGTCGTACAAACACGTGAGTACAGGTTGAATTAAATAATTTCTGTAAATCGTATTTTGTATTTCCTTTTCCCGGTAGGTATTGAACCAATATTATGTCGTATGCCTTACATATATCGGAAATGAATTTGACTGGTCTGCCTCATCATCGCTCGAATTATGTTTATGCCGAATTGCCGAAAAATTGAAAGAATGTTATTTCTAGCATATGAAACTGCACTGTAAAGCTCACCTTCTAAATCAATTATATCGTTCAATGAGAGTACAAGGATTCAAAAGTCCAAACACAAACAGAAATAGTTCAATTCACCAACACTTCTCAGTTTTTCACAATATTTGAATCCTACACGTTACCCGAAACTCGCCCGTCACTGTCAACACTTTTCGAATCTTGTGAAATGAATGTAAGAAAAAAATATGCAGACCTAAGAACTTTTGCACAAGTATTTTTCACTTTACTAAACGAATCAACATCTGGTCGGCCGTTCTGTAGCACATTCCTAGATTTTAGAGGAAATGCCGACTTTATTGAATTATGATGTAATTGTAAATATTGGAATTGGGCCGCCACCCTTGTCTGAATTTATTGCAGGCAGACAAGATAATTAGGGACAGTACGCTGAATCTCGGATGGTGTGTTTCTTCCAACATTTGAGTTTTGCTCTGAGGCTCTTGTTATTCAATTGCGTCTCGTGTGAATGTAATAATTCATAATTCGCAAGTTGCCTCTGAGCTTCTTATAAAATATAGTACAGTCTGACTATTTTTTTTTCACACTTACAGACTGAATTTCCATTCTGGCAAAAAAAATTCTATTCGATCGCGGGGGCCCCTATGGACCTCGGGGCCCCGCGCTGCAGCGTACTAAGCGTACCGGTTAATCCGCTACTGTGCTACCGTAACGATTGATTTATTGAAAGAAAGATTTTGCGATAACATCATTTCGAGAAATGATCAAATTGATTGGCCTCCAAATGATTTGACATAACACCAATAGATTATTTTTTGGGGTTATGTCAAGTCATTGGTTTATGCTGATAAAACACAAATAAAAGACCTTTGGGAAGCCAACGTAACTCGTGTTTTTGTTGAAATAATGAAATGAGGCCTAAATTACTCGAAAAAGTGGTCCCAAATTGGTCTGGTCGAATGCGGTTCCTCAGAGCTAGTCGTGGTGGACATATGCCGGAAGTTATTTTTCAAAACATAAATGTCATAAAATTATCTTTCAAATAAAAAAAAATTGCTTCAACCTTAATTAAAATGTGTTTTATTTCAATTTGAAGTTCTATCACTCTTAGACCAGGGTCGATAATTTTTGAAACAAAAAAAAATTACAGTAGGATGAAACCCATTAAAAAGGAGGGGAATATGATCTAAATGAAAGGAAAAATAAATTACGGTCGATCCGAGTCCAGGAACTGGGAGGCGGTGAGTTTTTAAGGGTAAAAATGGTTTTCCTTGATTTCCGGCAAAACTACAAGTCCTATGGAAAAAAGTTGAATGGCAAAGTTGTAGGTAATAAAAAGATCTACAACTTTTGTATTCACAATTTTTTCACATAACTTCAAAATTTATATGAAAATTTCAAAAAACCAAGTTTTAGGTTTTTTATTTATATCTTTTTCAAAAAAAATTTTTTTCTACGAAATTTGGTGAAAACTTACCTTATTATATCCTGAATACACTGTAATTTATTGGATTTAAAATATTTATGTTTTCGTCTTATTTCGACTTAATATCAAAAAAGCACCCTAATTTTCAATCAAAAATTCTGACGTCAAAATATCAGCTTTTTTCGAAAAGTTTGGGGGCTCTTTGTTCGTTGAAATATCTACTCTCTGATGGTGTGAAAAAAATATACATTACTATGAGGAGTGTTCTCAGAAAATGCAAAAAATTGAAAAAACTCAAATTCGAAAATTTTTTTTAATCACTATGTACAATTTCATCAAAAAAATGTGATTGCTGCATTTTTTTAGGATAAAGAGTTTATTTATTCAATTCGAATTACATTAATGTCATAGAAAATCTTATACAATATGAATATACAGGTAAATCGTACTATTGAATTTAGATACTTAATTCTGATTACGCATTTTATTTTTTTTTTCAAAAACGTTAATCTTGTTATTCATAAATACCTTATCTGAAATTATAATCAGTTATTCATTAGTTTTTGTCTCTTCGAAGGCATTTTCATCGTCAGATTCGAAAAACCTTTCCAACTCTAGTTGATCGTCGAAATCTTCAAGACCATCATTTTCGTCTCCAATGTTATTTCCAGTCTGCATTGTTTCTTCGTCCACAATTTCATCTGAATCATTCACTTCCTCATAGATTTTTTCTTCTATATCGGAGCAGTTTTCAGAACCATGACAATTAGTGCATAAATTTTTGCATTTTAAACCATGTTTTCGGCAGCCACATTTTAAACTGTTACATCCAGTTTCACAGCTGCAGCAAATAGTTTTGAGCAGTACTTCCGGAATTAAATCCTTTTCTGTAAATTTGGGCATAATGCCACGCTGATGTTGCTTCCAGCCCCAATCTGTTGCTGTCAATTCGTTACCCAACCAAGTTTGAAGTTGATAATATGCTCTGTAACAATGTTGTTCCGCTGCTCCTTCTGTGGGTGGGAGGTTTGCCAAAGTGAAAGATGAGTTAATTTTTGCCAATTGATATTTTTGAAACCTCAATTGATTTAGTGTTATTTTTTCTTTTTTACATTTACAAATAGATTTTAGGGGGCTTTTTTGATATTAAGTTGAAATAAGGCGAAAACATAAAGATTTTGAATGTAATAAATCACAGTGTATTTGGGACATAATAAGGTAAGTTTTCACGAAATTTCGTAGAAAAAATTTTTTTTTTGAAAAAGATATAAATAAAAAACCAAAAACTTGGTTTTTTGAATTTTTCATCTAAATTTTGAGGTAATGTGAAAAAATTGCAAATACAAAAGTTGTAGATCTTTTCATTACCTACAACTTTGCCACTTAACTTTTTTCCATAGGACTTGTAGTTTTGCCGGAAATCGAGGAAAACCATTTTTCACCCTTAAAAACTCACCCCTCCCACTTCCCGAACTCGGATCGACCGTAATTTATTTTTCCTTTCATTTTGATCATATTCCCCTCCTATTCTAATGGGTTTCATCCTACTGTAATTTTTTTTCATTTTTTACCATTTTTGAAGGTTTCGGCCCTGGTCTATCTAAAAAAAAGCACCCGATACAATTCACACTCCAACAGTTTAATAATTACTGGTTCAATTTATCGGGAATTTGCTAGACATTCAGTAATAGAGAAATCATATGCTGAGACGCACGTGTAAGAATGTCTTCCGGCATCATTAACTGAACTGAGTACGGCTGCAAAACAGCAATAAACCCTCGTGATGATAAAGAAAATGACACACAACTTAGAGAAGTGATAAACAAAGGTAGTCTTTATAGTTGGGAACAGTTTCTTTCAGTCCTTTCACTGGCGTCTCTTTCATTTCCTTCCGTGAGGAAAAGACATAGCAATTACGGAATTCTACAGTACGTTGAATTTTACGAATTGTGATTCCTTGAACTCTAATGGTTGTGTTCTCTGTCAGAAGTTTCTGATGGAATGAGTTCAGCAACAATTAAGTGTATCATTCGGGGTGAACTTCCCTTTGTTTGGCTCTGGATTAAATTGTCGGAATGAGTGGAGGGTCTCTTGATTTGTTCTGGTTGAGGGCATACACTCTTCGACTCACTTTACAATTCAAGCCGTTTTCCGCCTTCGATAGAACGCTATATGTGGTGCTTTAGGTTCAACACTATATTTTATTTAAAACTTGTGATTCATAGAGAATTCCATTTTTTTTCAATATTATAAAGGGTGTTTCTATAAGAGCGCAAGATTTCAGTGTTCAATAAAATATGGTTTTCTGTAGCAAGTATTTATGTGTTTTTTGGTGTCATAGAACTTTGAATTGCAATAAAACACATTCAAATTAAAATGGGATACAGTGAGAAATATCATTAAGGGATCTCATTGAAACAGGCATGTTTTTTCTTAATTTGGCACTCAGGTGACGTTAAGTAAACTAAAGAAAAAAATAAGCAAAACATGAAATTTTTACTAGATCTCTGTTTAAAAAAACCTATGCATACACAGTTACACACCAAAAATCATCATTTGGAGTTTCGCCACAAAAAAAAGTGTCAAATAATGTAATTTCTTTTTCCGTCGACCATAGAATAAAAGCTCATTTTCACGCACTCGAAATCATCCATTAATGCCCTGTGACGTTCGGGAGCTTCGCAACACATTATCAGAATCCTCAGTACCATCAGTAGGTACCTACTTGTTGAAACCGGAAGTACAATATTGGATGATGATGATCCAAAATCTGTTGAGGTTGGGAGAATTTTTTCAGCAATGACATTTCTATATGCAATGGAATTATCAACATTCATAGCCCCCGGCTACCGTCGTAGACTTCCAACCACCATGTTTTTTATATCCGTATTATTTGCCCCTGATTCTGCTAGCAATGAAGCGGAGGATCTTCGAAAACAGTGTCCTGTATATTGCTTTGGTTCTGGCAGTTTGAGGAATTCGGCAACAATAGACGGAATTTTCCCAAATGTATTGATACCAACTGGATTGGCAGTGCATTTTTTATTCATGTATTTTAGGAAAAAAACGACGATGTTTGATGACAGAAGGGCGCAGTGCAAAGTACTTATGAAAATAGTCAACATACTTCCCAATAATACTGAAAGAACGATTGACTTTCGTTTTTGTGTTTGGAAGTTGTATAACCAATGATTTATTTGTTATTTCGATGTCTTCCACTGATAAATTACACAATTCTTCACGCCGACAGGCTCCAAATAATCCGAGAATAGTTGCAACCTTAACCATCAAGTATTTCTCATCTGGTGCCTCATTTATAAACTTTTCAACATGTTCACGAGTGAGAATTTTTAATTTTTTGGGACGATATCCTTCACTTTTCCGTTTTAAATATGCTATCACCTCAAAATATTTACTAACCTCCACACCATTTCTAACAAGGGCTTGACTTCATCATTGAAAATTTGCTCCACAAAGTTGATGAACTCCATATTTTTTATTATTCTTCTTATTATGCCAGGAAAACAGGTTCACTGAAGTTCCCTTCTACATTTTTCAATTTACACCAGGCCAGGAAATTGTTATATGCAATATCGTACTGCTGAACAGATTTTTTAGGTAGGAGTTGCTCTTCTTGCAGACTCGTCAATATCCACAGGAACAACCAAATTGTCACTTTTATTAATTCTATGCATCTATACAACAACCTTTTGATTATTTGAATATTAAAATGCATTATGTTTATTGGGCAAATTCGCCCAATTCATTATCAAAATAGGGCAGTTGTACAAAAAACATTGTATGGTATTTGTGTTAAAAGTGAAAAACTTTTTCACTAACAAAATAAAACGTCACTTTTAACACTGATATCATAAATAACTATTTCAGGTTTGATATTCAATCTCGTTTCATTTTGTACAGAAATAGAAAATGATACAAATAAACTGTTTGAATTGCTCTACATTCGGTTCCATACAAAGGTACCTAATTCGAACAACTGGGTTATTTTTTTGTCGTAATGAAATTTGAAGTCACAAAAATCTTTTTTTTTTAGGTGCTCAGCATGCGACAGCTTATTCACAACTTTGATGGCACTTGAGCATCACAAAGAAGAGTTCGAGCATTGGTCCGGAGATGAAGACGATTTCTGCACGGATTCAGAAGATGAAGATGATACAGTCATAAGCGAAGAATGTGAAAGATTATTGTAAAATCATAAGATGTTTCAATCTAACATATCCCTGTAGATAAATGTATAGGTTTATGTATATTACATATATTTTGGTACCTCACCTTGTAAAAAGAAAACTATTGAGATGTATTTCTCCATTTTGATCTAAGATACCTAATTGAATTTTCAGGTATAATACATTCAGAGTCGTTCTCCAACATGTTTACATACGTTGTTTTGAACCTTGTATATTCTAATGTTCCTTTTCTGAGTTAAAGGGATGTTTTGATGAGAATGAGTTAGGAAAATGCCGAATAACAATTATTTTGTTTGTTATCTAAGCGACTTAACGATTATTGTTAGTTTTAGTTTTAAAAATTATATTAGCACCTAGTTAATTAATTTTGAAAAACTTATAACTCTAGCTTTGTTAACTTAGTGCTCTGAGAATGATTGAAGAGAATATTCTGATTGGTGATTAATTTTGAAAAAAAAATTGGTACCGAATCATGATTCAAAACCTAGCAATCTTGTGATTAGTAGAAATAAGATGAATGAAATTCCATCATGGGGAAAACAGTAGGTAGGTATAACTTTCTTGAAATTTTTTTCCGTTTCAAGGTTTCTTTGGAAAATAAATACGAATCGAAAAGATAAAGATTATAAGAAAATAGAACGTGCAAGCAGTTAAATGGTGAACCATGTGTGATTTCTGAGTTTGTGATATGGATTGAAATTCAAAAAATTCAGAAGCCTTGGCAGTTATGTTGTATCTTAGTTATGTAGGTATGTTCATTTAAATTTATGACTTTCACAATATTCAAATGAAATCGACTGATTTGTTTTTGTATAATTCATTGTTATTCAATGTGTAATGTTCATGCTTCCTCAAATAAAACGTTGAAATATTGTTTTGAATGGCGTCAAATTCATTGTTGGAAAAACGAAGTTGGCAAATGAAATTTTGAAAACTACTTTCGAAAGTTGTAACGTTTCAAGTAATTATATAATCCATTATCCAGCTAGAACTATAGAACAATAGAACGCGATAGTTAATGCACTCGTTTTTCACACCACCCTGTAGGTAGAGTGCTCGGCTACTTGAACGAATTTCACCAAGGGAATATGATATAGTTATTGCAGTCGTTTCCACACCACCTTGCAGGTAGAGTGCTCGGTGCGTTTTGTTTTTAAGTTTTTTTTATATCGAAATGCGCCAAATTATCATCTAAAAATTTGTTCACTAATGAATTAACCAGATATTAGAGGATCGCGGAAAGGAGAAGTTTCAATTGAGTTCTAGCCTACGATTCTTCTCAAAGTCAAACAGCATAAAATATGTGGGGTTATAGAAAACTATGTCATAAAAGCCCCTTTTGGCTGAAAGGAAACCGGAGGTTCAGAAACTGAACTTGCGTGACCGCAACACCATTATTGTGATCTTCATATGAGTTTCTCAGATTTCAAATAATATTGTGAGCATTTGCCCACAAATATTTTCAAGTATTTCTATGAATATCGCTAATCATAATTGTAGGTTAACTAGTTGAATTAAAAATCAAAAATTACTTGAAAACTATTAGGTTTAGGTATAGGAAAACCCAATGAAGATAGTTTCGATATTAATTTTTACGTTCAACAAGGTACAGAAATACTGGGTGTGCCATTTGAAATAAGAAAGTTTTTGACCATTATTTGTAGTTGATGTTTGAACATTAATTATGATCACTCAGTATATTCCAGAGTTAAATTTTTTTCTTCTGCATAAGGGTAGCCAATATGTCTACACGAAAAATCATTGTCTGTCTCGTTGGCTTGAAGGGTTTATTCATTAATTGCAAATTAAAAACACCCCTTTTTTTTCGATTTTTCGCCATTTTCTCTACAATGGTTCTTCTAAGGCATAAAATGGTCTTTATGAACTCAGCATTATATTTAAGCTTGCCATTCAATTTTTGAATTCATATCTAGGGTATTCCATTTAAAAAAGTGTAACTATGGTCTATATCATTGTTATCGAACACCCTGTATATGTGAAAACAATTTTGAATTGTGCATCTGATTGTCCTTCACATTTCACGAAAAAAAAAATTCCAAAATGTCTTCATTTACTGCCTCAAAATGAAAACCGCGTCTGGGGTGGGCCACCCTGTATACTTATCAGCATTCATAGCTCAACGACCACTAGGTCTGTGCGAGCAGTCAAAGATATTCCACCCCATTCCATAATCGATCCTCCCCCGAAACCAGTAGTATTCAGGAAATTGCACTGAGCATATCTTTCATGTGGACGTCTGTATACAAGGGAACGTCGATCATAATGGTAGAGGCAGAATCTAGACTCATCTGTGAAGAGAACTCTTTCCCAATCGGCCTCTTCCCAATGGATATGCTCTCTCGCAAAATCCAAACGCGCCCTTCGATGGACTGGGGTAAGAGCTGGGCCTCTTGCCGCGACACGAGGCCTTAAATAATATTCTCTGAGGCGATTTCTTATTGTCTGAGTGCTAATTTGCACCTCATCAGTTTGCTCAAGCTGATTTTGAAGGAGGCGAGCGGTTGCAAACCGTTGTCTCAACGAAGAAACTCTCAAGTAACGTTCTTGAATGGCAGTTGACGTTACGGTGGAACTGAGTGTGAGGGCTGTAAAAGCAAAATGCGTTCATTTTCCGTAACAAAATAGAAACTGATAAATGGGACATCTATATCACAAGGGGCACACTATTCTCCTGGAATTTCAGACAGTTCTCTGCGAATTCACACTGTCTGGAAGTCTTTTCAGTTTTTCCTTCATTTTTTGGGCACCTACCCATATGGAATTTATTTTTAAATATAGAAAATTGATTTGCCAAGGGCAATAAGTTTTCTACAGAAACATGACGCCGAAAAACGATTATGAAGTCAATTTTCATAGACTTTCGAATTTAACTTGATTTTTTCATGTGAAAAATAGGCCAAAGGTCTGTGATAAAACTCCATATCTCCGAAACTATTGGGCCTGCACGGATAATTTTTTCACTGAAATGTCGGAACAAAATACTCTATTCGCGCATGTTCTTAAATCAATTCTGAACGCCATAGGGGATTTCAGAAAATCGAAAAATTTAATGCACACCCAATCAATATTGTAAATTACCCAAGAGTTGAAATTGGAAACTGAATCATTCAATCCTCCGACCTACCCAAACACGAAAGAGGGAGTGTTTCGGATGAAAGAAAATTGAACTAACGTTTCTGAGCATTTTATTTGTTGCAAATTGTTATTACATAGCTGACAGGGTAACGAAATGGATCAACAAAATATTCCATTTCACGTTGTATACTCCTAAACGACAAATTGAACCCACCGCAATAGCTTCCATAATTGAACAAATAAAACAAAAAGCTATAATACCTACGTAGAAAACTTACGTATCATACATTTAAAAACTACTCACAATCTCAACTCTCTCAGGAAAAACTGGTAACAAAGAAATACTGAATGTTTGAATTCAATTTGCCGTTTCGCAAAACTAATATATGTATTTACAAACGCAAAGTATCGTAAAACACATGAAAATCTAAAAATAAATGTACATTTTCTACAAAAAAACGAAATTAAAATAAGAATAAATACTTAAAAATATCTACTTAAGAAAAACACCCAAAATAAGGTCGTAATAAAAAAATAATCGTAATTTCGAGATGACGCCGCACGAATGAGAAAATTGTAAAATTCGGAATAATAAAAAAAATATCGCGTGTGGCGCTCACAAATAGGAATTGTCACGGGTCGTTTAAGCACAGAGATAACGAAAAAAAACCATTTTGATGATTCGTGTGCAAGTTAATATATATGAAACATTAGAAAAGTCACATGAACGAAAGTTTATACAAATATTTCTTCAGTTTTTCACACTAAGTTTACCCGCTTAAGGTGTTTCACTAGCACTGGCAGTTCATCGGATTAATGTGATGTCAGGTTCACAGAACCAATATTGTGTCTCTTATATTATCCAGTTTTCAGGCAGAAAACCACCCTCTTAATTCAATTAGTAGAATATATGCAGAGTACATAAAAACAGCCAACATGGAACCTAATATCGTCACATATAGGCAAGTTATCGGAGAAAAACTGATGGTATATTCTAGTCACTAACAACAAGAATGTATGAGATTTCTGCGTGAATCAAGATCTGAAATAGAAGATAATTTTCAGTTACTTCTGGCAGACTCAAAGTTATAATCTTTAAAGCCGTTACAAATTCAAAATTCGACGAAAATCTACACTTTTCCATCATCAACCAAAGATGCAGCTTTTTAGGGCGAATAAAAATATTTATGAAAATATATATCTTTAGTTTTTTTACTTTCACGATACAACAAAGAGAATATTAGTGAGTTCTGAATTGATCCTTTGGAGTAAGAGTCAATTCAGTACAACATAAAGAATTAGAACACAGTTTCCACTCAATTCCTTGTAGTCCTGCTAAATTCTTGAGAAAGAGAAACATTGAATGTGGCCTATAATCAAATGAAACTTGTGCAAAATTTTTTTATCACTGAAATTTTCCTGCCATAGGCCTGACTGCTTCAAGCGGAGGGTAAGGAAATGCCACTTTCTCCATTATATGCTCATTAGCAAAAAATGGTTCATCAAATTGAAATGAACCTTGAATTCCATAAATACATCACCATAAAGCCTTCGCACGATTATGCTGAATGACAACCTAAATTGGAATCAATTTTCTAATCCATCTGTCGGTCGAAAACTTTGAATCATTCTTGAAGATGAATCGGTACATAATACCTACAACGATTTGAAGCCTAGATCTTGTTTAAATGCCTGAAGAGTTACAACAAAAATAATGACCAAAGTTTCATTATAGCACAAACAATTATATTTTTTGAACTGTTCATTCTAAAAGATATCTCCGAAGAGAGATCATCTTGCAAAATCATTTAGACAAAGAGTCAAAAAAGGCAAAATTTTAGATTCAACAATTCCCGAATAAAAGTTTCCTGTTGAGTGAAATTTCCACCCTGCTTACCTGAAGCAGACAGACTAGGGGAGGCTTTTGCTATATTCATCCACCCATGCTTTGAACACATTCCAGAAGTAGAATTGAAAATAACCACCTTCCCTTGAAGACATCGAACAAACCAATATTAAAGTTCACTCCACAATTTTAATATCCTGTGCATTTTGAAATAACCAACACATGCAAAAGAATTTCGTTTCAATCACTTCACAATTTTCAACTGCAAAAATTTACAAAAAACATACAAAGACTAAACGATAATTCCCTTGAAATCGAACAAGATAACAGGCGGATAAGTTATGTTAAAATAGAACAAGAAATGCAACATTAAAAAAAAAGGATCTAGTACCCCATTCAAACATATTTATAGGAACTTGATTTGTGTAAATGTAGGAGCACCAAAAAGCGACATGATAAAATCTACCAATACGAACATCCCGAGGGAAAAATTATCCGACAGTTAGAAAAGGAGCCTTTCATCAAGTTCCACGTTTTTTTTATATTTCCAACACAATAAAAAGTCAAAATGAAATTTCAAACATGTTTGCGTACAACTTGAGCATACAGATTAGTATCGTAATAACCTAAAAAATATTGGCACTAGGTTGGATCCTATTAAGCTGCTGTGCCGTTCACAAGGGGCTCTTTCGGTTTGCCACCCCTCGATCGCATTCTGCTGGTGCGGGGTTTGGAGTTTTGGCTATTGGAGGAGTTTTCATTCGAGGGACGGGCGTCGTTGAATTGTTTCAGTTCGCCTGGCATTTGATTCGACACTGCAACAAAATTATGCATGAACTTTTGGAAATATGGATTTTTTACGGTTAGTAAATACAGAGATGAAATTTCTAGTCTAAATATTTTGTCATCCTGAGATGTGAGTCTTAATTATTGTTAGTATCGATACAAACACAACCTGAGAAATGAAATGATCTTAAATTCATATCCCAAATGATTATAATTCACCAAATGCAACCACAAATATTTTCATTCAGAGTGGAGTGTGTTCAAAAGATTGCAAAACGATGTTGCAGCTCTCGCATAAATACAAGTTTCAGTAGTATAAAGTGGTCTATATAGAGGGTGTTTTTGAAGGTGAGTCTTTTTCCAACAGGAGATGGAACTTGTCAAAATAACCAATCTCACGAAAAATTTTCAAAAAAAAAGCCGGACATGACACGATTCGTTTTTGATATTGAAGAGACGTAATTTTTACAATAAATTAGCCACCTTGAGAGTTTTATATTGATGATTCATGCCAAATGGTTCATTTCAATGAGTGCCATCAGGTTGCGTTCTAAAATTCCAGATTCATGGCGGATTTTTCAAATGAGGAAAGATTTCTGATCATACTGTTGTTTTTGGTCGCCAATGTTCTTCTGCGACTTCCAATACAGGGTCTTTCAAGAGGAACCTCACCCATATTTATACGGGAAACTACTGAACGTATTTTCATGAAATTCCGCACTTATAAGTATTTCACGATGCTGATGAAATCCAAAATATTTTCAAGGCATGAGCACCTCCGGTTTTTCCGGAAATGACGTCAACTTCCGTTTTTCAAATTAGAACACCATTTTTTTATTGTAGAAATAGATTCCCTAGAAAATTTCAAGTTATTTTGATGTAACATTTTTCAGTTTTGGTTGGAAAATTCTCTCTGAGCGGGAAAATTCGAAAAAAAAAATCGAAAATAGAGCTCGGCTGAAACAAGAATAACTTCGAGGTTTTTGGATGGAAAATTTTCATTTTTGGAATTTTTCAAGATGTAAGATTGATGTATCCACTTTGAAATTCGAAATCGCGATTCATGATACAGGGGGTGAAAAAATCGCTTTCAAAGTTAGGGATGACAAAATCGTGAAAAATCAATTTTTTCAAATTAGAACCCCATTTTTTTATGGCAGATATTGAATCTACGTTAAAAAATAATGTGAGTGTATGCATCACACCCTTGCCCTTAAGTGGATATTAACTCAGAAAATATCCATTTTAGGGCAAGGGTGTGATGCATACACTCACATTATTTTTTAACGTAGATTCAATATCTGCCATAAAAAAATGGGGTTCTAATTTGAAAAAATTGATTTTTCACGATTTTGTCATCCCTAACTTTGAAAGCGATTTTTTCACCCCCTGTATCATGAATCGCGATTTCGATTTTCAAAGTGGATACATCAATCTTACATCTTGAAAAATTCCAAAAATGAAAATTTTCCATCCAAAAACCTCGAAGTTATTCTTGTTTCAGCCGAGCTCTATTTTCGATTTTTTATTCGAATTTTCCCGCTCAGAGAGAATTTTCCAACCAAAACTGAAAAATGTTACATCAAAATAACTTGAAATTTTCTAAGGAATCTATTTCTGCAATAAAAAAATGGTGTTCTAATTTGAAAAACGGAAGTTGACGTCATTTCCGGAAAAACCGGAGGTGCTCATGCCTTGAAAATATTTTAGATTTCATCAGCATCGTGAAATACTTATAAGTGCTGAATTTCATGAAAATACGTTCAGTAGTTTCCCGTATAAATATGGGTGAGGTTCCTCGTGAAAGACCCTGTATGGTATTTATAGCGGGTGTTTCGACCAAACCAATTTTGGACCACTTTTTCGAGTAATTCAGGTCTTATTTCAGCAATAACACGAGTTATGTTGGCTTTCAAAGCGTCGATTGTTTTCTGGTTCATCAGCTTAAACCAATGACTTGAAATAACCCCAAAGAAAATATCCATTGCAGCTAAGTCACATGATCTTGGAGGCCAATTAATTGGACCATTTCTCGAAATGTTATCGCCAAATCTTCTTTTCAATAAATCAATTGCTACGGTAGCAGCATGAGGTGTAGCACCATCTTGTTGGAACCAAAACACTTCTGGGTCGATACCATTCAAATTTTGAAACAAATGATCATTAATCATCCATGTAACGAGCACTATTCACTGTAGCATTAGCTCCAGCATCGTTTTTAAAGAAATATGTGTCGATGATGTCTCCAGCGTGTAAAGCACACCATACAGTGCATTTTTTAGGATGCAATGGACAATGCAGAACTTCTTGAGGATTGTTTTTACTCCATATACGGCAATTTTGCTCGTTCACTTTGCCGTTCAACCAGAAATGAGCTTAATCACTAAACACATGTTTTCGATACAAAAGTGGATCAATTTCAAGCTGTTCTAGGACCCAATCAGCGAATCAGCAAACAAAGGACGCTTATTATGGTCAAGTGGCTTTAGATCTTGAACCAGTTGGATCTTGTATGGGTGTAGACCAAGATCTTCAAGCAAAATGTTTCATATGGTGGATGCAGAGTCCAAATTTGTGAACGTCGACGGATAGATAAATCTGGATCTTCATTAACACTATCACTTAAGCAGCGATATTTTCTTCTGTACGTACACTTCTTCGTCTTGTTGTTGTTGCATCGATAGTTCGACGAATAAGCTGCTCTGATGGACGATTATGTAAACCATAAATTTCACGAATTGCTCTATAAGTTTGGCGAATAGAACAATGATTTTGAAATTAAATTTCAACAATTTGCAAACAAGATTTCAAATGAAAGGAATGAAACAAACGACCCATTTTAGTCGAAAAGCGAAATGAATACCTATTGAATACGTTAACATGAAATGTAGATAGAAGCCCAAAAAGGCACCCAATGCATACTCTACTTATACCCTCTCGTCGAAGCTTAGAAGATCGAAATCAAAAGCGAGCTCCTTGGCGTTGTTAGAACAGGAAGGTACCCAACATCAATCGATTAGTTGTTCCTCGTTAGCAAGGTTAACTTGTTAGCTTTTAGCATTTCCCATCTGCCCGATAGACAGCTTACCTGATTCGCTGTTTGTGGGCGATTGCTGTTGGGAACGATGGAAGCTTTGCTTTCTGGTCTTCTTCCTGCTTCTTCTCTGAGTGCCCGAACGCCAATAGGCTTCCACACTCGACACTGATTCTAAAGGAACCGGCAACAACATACAGCAACGTACGACATATATAGTGTTGTTAGTGGTAGATTGAGGAAATATGCTTTAGACGTTGAATCTTAAAATCAATTTATAGTGATTTCATTGATCATTGACAATTCTCGTTTCCTATGTGATTACGTGACAACCATATTCGTCTATCCATATCAATAAATACAATTGGAGTGTCAGTCTGCAATTTGGAGGAGGATGCATCCTTGATCTAAGTTCCTATCAGCCTGGGGAAAATCACCTAAAAATTGTTACCCACTAAAATAATGTTCTGAGAGCAATATCTCAGAGTGATGCTTCATCTCTGTGTATAGATTATGGAACATTTTATTCCAATTTTTTTTGGGACGGCTCAAGATGTATATACAGAGGGGTGGCGTTTTCAGCATGATGATTCAAGATGCCATGCATACTCCTGCCCGCACTCCAACTTGCATGCAAGAACATCTATTGGATAACAGTTCCATGGCAAATAAATTCACCAGTCCTTATGAAACATATGTGGCTCCACTCCACAAAATAGATAGGGTTTGATTCCCCATTATAAGGGTTTTCCAATAAGAGGTGTTATTTCGAATAGCCCGCTATTTAGATAGATGTCACTTTTGAGGCTGTCATTTTTTGACATTTGAGATGTAGAAACTACGTCGTTAATTAAAATGGAACGATGCACGCTTCAACAAGGCAATTAAATGATTAAAATTCACTATAGAAATGGTGAGAACTTTGCAGACGGTACGTAATGCTCGAACATTTTTGGGTCGTTCTGAAGCACTTTGTCGAATACAGAAATTGGTGGAAATATTTGAGTTGTTGGGACAAGTTAGGGCTGGTTTTATAACAGAATTTCAATCCTCGGTTGAGCCCAAATCCGCCATCGAATGTCGATTTCCGTATTATAAACATAATCCGCCATCGGATGTCGATTTCCGTATTATAATCATCAAACCTCGGGTTCAACCCTGGAATGACTCAACCGGTGAATATAGCTCCGTTTGAGATTTGAACCGAGGATTGAAACGTTTGACGTTTCTAGATGGCCGACAACTAACTTACTTTATGTTAAAAACAAAACAATACATTTTTTTGTGGCACATTGAAGCTGCTTGGAATGAAAATATTATATGATATTATATTGATAGAATGCTTGATCACAGTCTTCTGTAGGTTTGCTATGTATTAATAATTCATCTTTGGTGTTTGGAAAAATATTCCTAAATTAAAACTGAATTTTTGTGCTATATCTTCGAGGGATAGAACTGCCAGGTTCCTGTGTGAGTATAAAATCGAAAATGACTCTAGTTATGATAAAAATGAAATAACTGCAAGGTATTCAAAAGATTATAACGATGGTGAATAAGAAAGATACCAATCGAATGATTTCACATTTCCTTTCGACCACTTCGAAGATGGCATGAAGAAGAGACTTTGGTCAAATAAAAAAACTCTTTTATCCGGTGGATGAAATTACTCTGAATAAGCTGAATCTTTTCAGAGTTGTTAACACATTCGAAGATTTTTGTGGTAGGTATACATAAATCAACATCAGAAAAAAGTCAGAAAGTTGTGAAATGTCTAGAACTTTGGACATCATCAAAAAGTATTCTAGTGCTTATTTTATCATTCTATCAAAATGCCAAGCAATCAACAGGAATAGCAAGTAACAAGGGAAAGGTTGTATTGACTGACCAAATTTCGGTGTATTAGAACCGTGTTGCTGGAGCTCACTCACCGTTCTAGAAGGATTTCTTGATTATTATTACATAGTACAGGTCCATGCTTATTTTAATGGGTTGTGAAAATGCTGAATGCTTCAGATGTGGAAAGGATTACTTTTCTTCAAATTTACAAGTTGCTAAGCTTATAAATTTGGTAATTCTCATCATAGAAAATTTTTAATATACTCTAAAGAAATGATCGATGACACCGATCCCATCTCGCAGATCAATGGATGATCAATTATTCAATGAAGCTCACATATGAACTATAAATTGAATTTAAAGACTCTCTGGCGTGTGAAAGAACATTTCCCATTCTTTTATTCGGGATCTGATTACATTTGAAAACAACTATTATTTTTGTGACCTGCGGAGTCCTGCATAATATTGCTAGACTGATTCTATTCATGACTCTCAACCTGAATAGTTAATGATAAATGCTATCTTCAAATTTAATGTGTATTTCATGTACTCAATCAAACAAGATCAAGAATGATTTGTTTCTATCCTAAATATAACTACATCCTTGTACGACTAAATGTTAAGGCAATTTCATTGGATGTTTTATATTATCCTAGCTTTTATTTGGTTACTTGGCATAAGAGTTTGAGATAAGACTTTTCAGAATATCAAAATAGTACAAACTTAAATCATTCGAGTCAAATAAGTTGACAAAAGTGATAAAGACTAGAGCGTATTTGGCAATAGCTTCGAGTGAAAAAAATTCGTACGAAGTCTGTCCTCATTTCATAAATTACAAAAAAACCCAGATTGTCCATTCGTCGTCGTTCATTGGAACTAGGCATTCCACAAACTCCATTACACCGTATAAAGATTTGGGTCTTAAGGCATATGGACACAACGGTCCTTGCTGATTGATTCCTTGAAATGCATGAGAATGATCCGGAATTCCATCGAAAAATCATCTTGATTGCGCTATCGAGAGATGATAAATGATTTTTTATGGCCAGAATTGGATGCTACTGATCTCGACAACGTTTAGCTTCAAAAAGACGGCGCTACGTGCCACAAAAGAAACGAAACCATTGATCTTTTACGGGAGAAGTTTCCGGACCGTGTTATCTCTAGAAGAGGTGGTCACCGAGATCTTGTGATTTGACAGCTTGCGACTTCTTCCTTTGGGGCCATGTGAAAGAGAAAGTCTTCGCCAAGAGCCCAGTGTCGATTCAAGACCTCAAAGATGGAATTCGTGAGGCTATCGAGGACATAGGGCAGCCACTTCGCGATATGGTCCTGTAGTCGTGGTCATTTGGCTGATGTTATTTTCCTCTATTAAGGATCTCTTTGTAATGAAATAAACATCCGATCTTTTATCTAAAAAAATGGCATTTTTCTTTGCATGTCAAGATACCATTTTATTGGAAAACCCTTTAGAACTAGTTTTTGGAAAATATTCTCATGGCTGAATTAGTTTTGGCGGCACAACTATAACCTGCCAGAGTTCGTCATAGGGCTTATGGAACATCCTGTATTATGAATTTCCTTAACATGAAAATAATACGAATTGATTTCTCACGGAATGTATTCATGAAAATTTCATCAAAGCCATTGTAAATGGACCCTATTTTGATGTTTCAACGTTTGATATTAAGATGGTAGATGTAAGAATCTTGATTATTTCAGCATATTACCTCAATCCACAAGATACGAGATCGAACGAAAACAAAGCATATCAAAGACAAAACTTAACTTCAAGTGCATCAATACGAGAGTATATTGGAGGAATTTCAGGCAAAAGATATCTAAACACAGATTCTTATGAAACTACAAGTATTAATGCAACAAAACTAAAAAAAAAATCTAACTAAATCCATCAAACAAAGCCGCGTATACATTTGCGCATCCTCTGCAAATCGAACAGAATTCTCGTACATCAAAGGCCAATGATTGTTTTGAGCGTTCCATTTGGGTTGGGTGATGATGGGACGTAATAGATTACATTCTTTAAATCAGTCGACTGAGAAAGCATTCCCTCTCGCTATCGGGCCCGACATAGTGCATTCTTGTCAGCTTTGCAAATCAAACCTGTCGAAAGTCTTTGATGACACCGCGAATGCGCAGATTGGTACGCAGCTTAAAGGAATCAATACACTCTCGTAGTGTTCTTTTTCAACTGTGCCTACCTCTATCGGCGCTAGAAGACACTTCCTGATTGTCCAAAACAGTCTCTTCTTCGTCTGTGGTTCGACGTCTGTCATCTCTGCGACTATCTCTTCTTGGTAGATCTCTTCTCATGCCACCCCTCCTGGGCCTGCTCTGATACGTTCCGTGGTGTTCTTCGCCTTCAGCTTCTGGGGTCTGATGCCTTGAATCTGTTGAAGAAATATGAAAGTTATTTTTTTAATCCCAGCTGAATGTGAAACATTGAAACTTGATGGGTATATAATGACTGAATGCTCGATGTGTTTCATAATATGGGCGGTTTATGTTATGGTATCCACTCACGAGGACACCGAAACGGAACACCAGCGGCAAAGATAATGAAGGGCCATAAAATCCGGCGCGTGTCATTGCACAGGCTTTGAGTTCCCATGAAGAACAGCGGAACTTTTGCAGTTGTGTGAGTCACTTCTACGAAATTTTATGGCCCTTCATTATCTTGGCCGCTGGTGTCCACAAGATGTGTCAATAAAGAGTAATAAATGTTATTTTGTATTTTTGAACACAGGCGCCTCTGTAAACTTATAGTAGCGTAGAAGATGTATTTTTGAACAACAAACTATATTTTCAACAGACGAGAGAAGGGTTTTTACAGATTAATTTGTTTTCCCAATATCATGTCAAGAAAAATCCCAAAAGTTAAGCATTGATTTTTTTCCAAACAATTGGTCTTGGAGCTATTACTCAGTTTTGAATTTTGGTAGGTGATATTGTTGATGATACGGAAACCGATGCTCATCTTTCTTCTTTGGCCTACTCGCTTTTTTGGAAAAGACACCCAGAACAGAACAGAAAATTCAAAATTATTGTGGATTGTTCCGAATAACTGACCATGCATTCGTATCAATGATAATAAAAACAAACAAAATTGGTTTTAGTTTGGAATTTTCAGCTAAAAAACTCGAAGGTTCACTCTAAGGGTACGTACATGCCGGAGATGCAAGGATGAGCGCGGTGGAGGTCGCGATCTAGTTCTAAATCGATACGTCGCCACGGGCGACGTATCGATTTAGAACTAGATCGCGACCGCGACCTCCACCGCGCTCATCCTTGCATCTCCGGCATGTACGTACCCTTAGGGCACCCATGAGAGGATGGAAAAAGGTGTGGAGGGTACCATGAATATTTAAGTTTGGGATTTTCGCCTAGTCATTTAAAAACTGTGGCAACACTAGTCCCACATTTCTGGTGGCCTCCCTAAGTAATTAGAGTAGAAATTTTTGCAAGATCACTGTTGTTTTGTAACCAGCTTTATCACAATTATTCTGAGGTCTTCGTTCAAACGTTTTCTCATGGAGGAATTATTAATTATGGACAAGCAATCGTAGAAATGTTGAATGTTTTGTAGTCGTTTCAAAGAAGTTACATCAATAAGACTCCTCCAACTAACCTTGAATGAATTATCTATACCAATATGTATTATAAAGAGGAAAGATTTGTATTTTTGTGTGTTTGATACGACTAGGTTCAAAAACTTTTGGGCCGATTTCAGAAATTCTTTCACCCTCAGAAAGCTACATTATCCCTAAGTGACATAGGCTCTACTTTTTACCCGTTTTATTCTTCACATCACTTACTTGTCCCCACAGCTCAAATTTTGCCACCTATTTCTGTATTTCGGTTCGACAAGGTGCTTCACGACGACTCGAAAATGCGTGTATCGTTCCATTGTGATTAATGGCTTATTTTTTACTTGTCAAATGTCAAAAAATGACATTTCAAAATTGACATAACCGAAATGGCGGGATATTCACAATAACACCTCTTATTGGAGAACCATATGGGTATAAATGAGTTCGTGCGGTTATGATAAAGGACATGTATTTAAGTTAGGTATTCTCAATTCCAACGATGTACGGAATTACAGTCCTTATTTTGTATTTTTAAGTTTATAGTTTATGCGATGTATTTCTCTTTTGTTCATTTTTATTTTATCTTTCTGAGCTTTTATAGGTGATTACCTCAGCTCTTATTTCCCTGTAATTATAATAATAATAATAAATAATAACGCAACTGCCGAAAGTCATCGTATTTTAGTGGTAGTTTATGGTGATGCTACAGCTGAACGAACGTGTCAGAAGTGTTTTGCCCTGTTTTAAAGTGGCAATTTTTGTTCGGCATGACTATGAACGCCAACAAAGTGTATGGATGAAGAATTAGAGGCGAAGTTCGGAAGAAAGGTTCACATGGAAGGTCGACTTGCGAGAAAAACGGCCGCAAGTTATTTTGCAGTATAATACACGGTTAAATCTTGCGACATCCGTTAAAGGGTGAAAAATGGGAAGTTCTACCCCATGCTACATGCATGGATAGCCAAAGAGCCGGCAATTGCCAGAAAGATGAGAAAAAGTATTTGCTAGCGACCGACAATCATCACTGACTGTATGAGTGATTTCTCACAATTACGCTTCAACTTTCGAAAAAAAAAACAGCACGAACTCATTTAGACTCCTGATACGAACAGAGCTCAAGTTTCCTGAATTCAAATAGAAACTCCGTAAAAAATGTTTCGAATTGTCATTTCAAAAACTAAAGTTATGATTGGAACTGATTCAAATTGGTTTCTAAATTTCGATCTCTTCATTCTTAAAATTAATTTTGGCGTGAGGGTCATGCAATGTTATTTCATTATTCACAACATGGTCTGTTAACCCTTCAAGCAAACATGCACATGCAAAAATCAGATTGTTAGTAAGGTTCAAAAACATTTTCTATCAGAAGGCCGCACAATTTGCTGAAAGGGCACAACAGTCCACACTCATCACAATAAAACACATGACATTTCAATCAATTTATATTTCTTAAAAAATTCTTTCACAAATAGAGAATACGACCATGCAATAAGTGAGCCAAGATCACTTTTGCTATCAGCAACGAGTATAATCCATATCACTTTTCCAAGTTTGCACATGGAAAAATCGAAATAGGATTCTACCGCATTGACAAGTGTTTTCATCATGTATAATTCGAGTGACATGGCTAGATAGATCAGTTTGGCTTGCGTACCCTTCCAGCATAAAGTTTTACATACATATTTGAGAGATATCATTAAATCTCATAAGGATTTCTAACGTCAAATTTACCTCACAGCAAACAAATCATATGACAAGATGGCAATTGGTTAAACGCGCAGATTGCCCAGTTTCAAAGAGTTTTGACGTGTTCAATTGAATTCCACAAGATTCTGAGCTTGGTTCATCAATTTTAAAGTTACGACCAATCACACATAAGAAAGATTCAATTTCGTGAGATGGCCATGAAGATTTTTCATAAATTATAGTTGTTATTTCAATTTTGATCGAATAAGGTATTTGAGCTATTTGACAAGAGACTTTTTCATGTCAAATCCAACGTAGTGGTTACCACAGGGCTCTATTTGTGTCTTCGTCGCTATTTGTTGCGCAAGCGTAATTAGCCATTATTGATGAAACTGGGCATTTTTGCTGAAAGAAAATTTGGACAATCAAGGGAATTAACGTACCTCAAATATTGTCCTACAAGATGTCAATTGATATTTGTTTCATTTTCGCTTAGTTTCCGAATTTCACCGAAACGGGAGATAGTTCCCAGATAAAGATGGTGCACGTTGAAATTACACCATTACAATTGGCGAGAAACCGTATTCCATTTATCGAAGGTACTTGAGAGAACTGTCATGTTTTTTTTTTCTAAAAAAGTTGTTGCAAAAATCACAGCCATCAGACGTCGTATCGGATTGAGTCAATATTCAGGGCCAAGTTCATATTAGGGTCTTCAGTGTACGCAAGCAAAGGTACATCATCTTGACTGCCCAAATTTTTTAAAAGCAATACGTTTAAAAATTTGGTTGTTTGCTGTTCAGTATTCATCTAATTAATTAATATTATGACAATATTAGATACGGAGTATGCGAATACTTCTCAGTATTCGCCAACTCCATTACATCAAAGCCATTCATTAAAATGTCCATACTTTAAAAAGCTAGCGACCATATCGCGTTTTCAAGTATTGAAACCGAATCTATATGATATTCGATTACTGTACAATACAACAAACAATAATACAAACCAACTTGCAAGGTTATCTGAAAAAAATATACACAACACAAAAACTGAGAAAAAAAAATGAGAAACAAAACTACGAATTCGTCAAGCTATTGAAACTGAACAAAAACAAAGGAAATGTCAAGAGTAGGCCAAAACAAATAAAAAACCAATTGTAATTTGAAACATGGAATACCAGTGAATAGTATTAAACCAGCAACTATGATTTGAATAGTGTCAGGATGATTCAGTAAAGTATCAAATGGAATTTTCATCATTTGAATCTCACTTTACATCATGTGAAAATAATTCGACAGATGAGAAAGAAAACCAATTGATTTTTGGTTAATCACGAATAATTTTGTTACCAGATCGAAATTTTCGACAAAAGCATCCAAGACCAAAACAACGGCAATTTTGAAGAAAATGATGACAAGTTAGTCGAACCAAAACGACACCCACAAGATTTTTTGAGGTTATGTCCAATGCGATCTTACTCTCAACCTTATGGACAATATAGAAATTATCGAGAATCTTCAAACGATTTTGCTTCATCTCCGATTTGACATAGTCGCATTCGACATAGCCGTATTTAGTTTATTTTTGACAATTTTTTCCACCATCATATCTGTGCATAATACAGATTTCTTTATACTTTATTACTATATTTTTAATGTCATCGGCCGGGTCAAAGTCACCAGAAAATGTTAATTTTATTTATTGGCTTTGTGCGTCATCCAAGTCGAGCGTTTCACGTAGAGAATTTCATCATTGTAAGATCTGAGGGGTTTTTGGAACCGGGCTTTTCGATGGATAATCAATGAAAAATGAGCGAGGATCATGCACATTCAAAAATTAACTCCCATGCTTCGATGATTGAAGAGGTCTCGTAGATTATCTTTTGTTCTTCTCTTTCAAAAGTTTATTGACTTCGTTGAAATTTCCTTTACCTTTTTCGAGATAAACAGCTTAGTAAGGTAGACTAAAAAAAAACAACTGCTTATGTTTCGATGATTGAAGAAGTCTTGTATATTATCTTTCGTTCTACTTCCAGAGTTTGTAGACTTCGCATTAATTTCCTTCATCATTGTGTTATGCCATGAATTTGACATTTATGCGCACCTTTTACTCCGTAATGATATAGGTTTGTCTTCAAAAATTTGCCTCGACTTCACATTAGAATGGGACTTAAGTTTGTGTTCGATATCATAAGATATTCTTTTGGCATATTTCTGATTTGGCATCATACGTTCAGCGAAGAATATGATTAGAATGAATTTAATGGGTTCTTCAATAATGATGAACCAAATAGTTGGTACGTCTGCAAGTGTGCACTACTGGGTGTTCCCTCTAAATCGACAATAACTTCGAACTGAAAATCAGAATCAGACTCCAAGAAAATTTATGTTTTTTAGGACAAAACAAACACCCTGTACATAGATATTTGAAAATCCAATCGAACAGTCGAGATGATGAAATATGAATCGAAATGAATTCCTAAGTCTTTTGACCAAATTTTTCGTAGAGGCTACAGGAATTATTGTCGAAGTTATGATTTTTTGATTGAATCAATATTGATAAAATTCATTTTGACCATAAGTTATGAAATCTGGAATGATAAGACGAAGAAACCATGGCCGGATTAGAATAGATGCCTAATTAACTAGGAAAAAAAAACAGCAAAGCATAAAAAATTGATTTCGCAACTATTTTTCGAAATTTAATAGTGACAAACAAATGAAAAGACGAACAAAAAGGGAAACATGAAACTGTAACAGAGAATAAAGTAATAATGAAAAAATAACTTACATTTTTCCTCATCTTCGTTTTTCATTTCGAATTTCCATTATTTTTGGAACACTCAAATAACTTGTGAAATAAATTTTCAGTGTTCTGCAGAGCAGACGATCTTTCAGGGTCCGGCCCTGGTTTAGTCTCGAGATTTTGAACACCAACAAAATGAATCCAATCTATTTCTATTCGTACAAATAGTCACAAATTCGACCACAATTTTTTGTTTCAAACGAAACTTTGAATGTTAGTAGCCTTTTTCAAATTGTTTCCCAAAGGCTGAGCATTTATTTCAATTCTATTTCAAATCTTTTCAATCTGTGTTCGACACAAAAAGGAACACATAATTTTTCGAAGTAGCATTCTGATTTTCGATTAAGAGGCGACACCCAGTAAGTATACCCGCGAAAATCATTCGTTTCGTTCAAACGTTGAAGAAATATGGGAAAAAGAATTGACACAACCATAAAATGCTCCGCATGACGTAAACAACGGAGCTTTGACGTCTACTGTAACTCCGCGACGTTTGAAGCATTCCTCGCAGGACACCATGTATATGTGCACTTGAAAACGTTTTTAAAGTATTTTTGAAGATGTTTGAAAAAATCTAAACTAACCTTAACCAACAGAGAAAATACTTCATTGTTATTTTTATTCTGCCCGATGCATCCGCTATCCAAGAATTACTCAATTGGCCATTATTTCACCCTTCAAAAGAAAGACATAAGCTCGAAAGCATCGAAACTAGCATGGATCCTTCTCCAATCAATTCTCGCGCCTTGGTAAAAAAAAATTCCAAAAACTCCCATCGATAAACCCAGTCCCGACCGCAAACCTAAACAAAATACGACGCACAAAGCCGTTCCTGCCTTTTTGCGGACCAACAGACGCTTTTTACAACGTCGCCGATCCAACAACTTCAATTACCAAAGACGCCTCAAGTGCAAACGAACAAACGTTCTTTTTGAATAATAAAAATCACTTTCTTTCTCTATCGCCGCCTCCGGCCGAATCGACTGACAACCTTCCGCGACTGGAGCGCTCTCTGTTGATGTTGTTAATCCCGCCTCTTGGTGGGCGGCCGTTCACGGCGCCCCGCCCCTTGCCATTTCCTTCGTGGTTGTTGTGTCTGTCGACGTTATTTACATAGTCGTTAAAGTTACTACCGGAGTTGTATCTGTCGTTCTGCTGCTGCTGGTTGTGGCGGTAGCCGCCGCCGCCCCTGCCGCGCCCCCCCCTGCCCCTCATCGAGCCGCGGGGACGGCCGCCGCTGTCCATGTCGCTGTTGTAGCCGCGGTCGTTCCGCCGTCCCATCGGCAGGCTCTGCATCGAGCCGAGGTTGGTGCCGTGGATGTTTCGGAGTTGCTCGTCGATCTCCAGTTTTTCCTGCCTGAGTTGCTCGACTTCCTGCAACGACAAAATTGACAATAAGTCAGTCGATCAAATTTTGATCGGGAGACTCACCTTCAAATGTGCCAAGTGATACTGTATCAATACTTTAGCGTTGGTTATGCTGTCTACGGTGCCTACAAAGACGAACGTGACCTGGCCCTCTTCCCTCGGGATCGTCGGCTCGGGTTCGTTCTCCCCTTCTATCTTTACCCGGACGACGCAACTCTTATCGACTATTTCTTGGATAATTCTACCGCTCTTTCCTATCACCTTGCCGACTAAGTTTCTGGGCACTTGCAACGATTCCTCGCTGTATTCCAACATGGAGCGAGCCTTTTTCACCGCCAAATCGGACTGGAAACGAGGGTTATTCATTCAATTGGCAACGTTTAATCTTAGATTCAATATATTTTT
Organism: Adalia bipunctata; assembly: GCA_910592335.1. Taxonomy (NCBI): domain Eukaryota; kingdom Metazoa; phylum Arthropoda; class Insecta; order Coleoptera; family Coccinellidae; genus Adalia; species Adalia bipunctata. The sequence continues at coordinate 16,732,277 of OU342954.1, read as the reverse complement.
ATAAAGGGTTTTCCAATAAGAGGTATTATTTCGACATTCAAAGAAAAATTCCGATGTTTATTTCATTATGAAGAGAAAGGTATGCCGTTAATAATGGAAAATAACATCAGGCAAATGACCACCATGACCAAGACCAAATACTTTTCATTAAATTCTCCATAACCAAACATAGTAGCTGCTTTATGTCATCGATAGCCTCACGAATTCCATGTCAAGAATAAAATCCGTGCACGTCGCTCTAGAACAGCCGAGAATATTGATGCTGTAGCCGTAGGTGTTTAACACCTATTGGAAAACCCTTTATAAATGACCATTTGTAACATTTATTCCTCTCATTTCTGGGATCAGTACATTTTCACGATAATATTATAGGAATTTTTGCAGTCTTGGGAAATAATTAGAGGTTTTCAAGGCTGGAAAAGATCCGAGAACAAAACAATATAAATAATAAAAAATATCTGAATAAACACTGATGTATTTCCTCACTCACCTCTCCATAAATTTTGAATGTACAGGAATTTTCTTCTAGCTCTATATTCGTTACACCTTCGATCTTTCTAGCCTGCTGAATGTTAGCACCGTGGGCGCCAATTGCCAATCCCATAAGATCTTCCCTAACGCTGAATTCGTCAGAAAATCTTGAAGAAAAACGAATCGTCAGTCGAAAAGTAAATAAAAACTAAGATTATGAATATATGATTATGAATTTTCAAAGATAACATGAAATAAATTATCGGAATTTTCCAAAAATTGGAAAAAATTTATATTTATGAATTCGGTACAACAAACACACAAATATACTAATTACATCTTGTCCCTTATACACAAATGAAAGGGCTGCTATTCACGAATATCGAACTGATCATCATTTCGATACATTCATGGTAGTTTGAAGAGTTGAAAATTTTAATCAATCTCAATACATAAATAGCAACCCACTACAATCCTGGCTCAAGAAAAACAAACAAATCAAACAGAAACATGCAAACAACGGAAATAGGACATAATGAACTAAAAAAAAAATGAAAAACTACCATGCCAATAGACGAGACGGAACAATCCGAAAATTGCCATAAAAGAACGCCAGATGGAGAGCCAGGACCAACGACAAAAATATTGAAAATGTTCTAATTTTTCTAAATAACCCGTTACATTCATGCTTCGTGTGGGTGTAAACTTGTGTGAATCTCACCTGGAACGCGACCTTAGACCCTCGTAATTCGAGGCGCGCAGGTGCGAGGGCTTGTATTTCCTGAAATAGAGATCATAGAACAATGTCAAGGTCATGTGTCTCTTTCGTTCTGGCGGACTGAACTTTTTTGGCAATTTCGGATCACCGATACCCAAGAACGCGAAATGTAAACAATATAAATATTCAGCAGTAATGAATAATAATCTGAAATACAGATTCAAATTAAAAATAAGAGGCACTCTTTATGTCGATAAATATCGACACAGTAAGAAACCAACTATTCCCAGGGGAACTATCAGGTAGATTATTGAAAGGGAGCTAGTGACTAGTTTGAATCATATTGCGTTTGTCAATAATTATCCTCAGATAGCGTCTCATTTCTCAATTATATACCAAATATCGAAAAACACTTCATTATAATAAAGCGAAGTGAGGAAGCTTGAATTAAAAGTGTAAGGGCACGCCCTCACAACTCCGAGCTGTCGCTGACGAAACCAAATGACAGCCGTTTAGCCAATGAGAAGCGATGAACAAAACTTCCCCTGACCCCCACTATTTGAATTCGAACTGTCATAATCCGTCGAGACACGCCCAATTAGGCAATCCAAACCATGTGATTATTCCACCACTGTTAACCTCAAAACGTTTCTGACAGGTCGCTGGTTTGCGGTAAATATGAGGAATTTTATTCTCTTATGAATTTCACCAGTGAACGACTGAGTTTTCAGAATTTATAATATCTAAAAATATCCTAAAGCTACACTGACGAAGAAAATTCCACTCAATCTTATGTTACAACTTTTAGTATTGGGAGACCGCAGAGATTGTAGAGAATGTATTGGAGATGGAATATTAATCAAAGCACTGCAACCTGTAACTTCTCTATACTTTAATATGATATGAAATTTAAATATTTATCAGTTTTACATTCGACATGGACTGAATACTGCTTATTTCAGTGTCTACGAAGAAAAAATTCACTTTAGTTTCTTATCTTCGATTTTATCAAGTCTTGATGACTGCTGACCAAATTTTCCTTTGTTTCTTGGTAAGTCACTTGATAAGTGTATAATACACTAAGTTACACACACTGGTTGTTCAAAAATATTTAAGAAAATCTTTTTGATTTCAACTACTTGCACATCCAACTTTGTCACAAATTGAGGCCATTTTTCTATTGAAAATGCATTTAATTTGAATAATTTTCACTGGTCTGATATTCCTAAGAGTAAGTTTGACTGAAAATATAAAAAAATGTCCACATAAAACAATTTTTAAAGCAAATAAACGGTTTCAATGTCCACATGAACAAAGCTAAATTCCCATTGTTCGACCACCAGCACTAACCTCAAAAAATATTTGACAGTTCAGTGGATTGCCTGATTTGAAGTGGAAAATTTTGAACCACAGAGCCTTCAGAGACGTCGAAAGAGGGTAGATGTGAATGGGGTATGCAAAAAGTGGGGATTGTAGGCAGTGGAAGTACAGAGCACTGACAACGTACCTTAGAACTTTAAAATGATCATGAAAAAACCTGCATAACGAGAATAATTTAGAAAAAGAAAACAGCCATTGACGACGAAGGCCTTCATCTATCACGATTTTTGATATTTTAGTTTTCAGTCAACACGTACAGAAATTGAAAAAAAAAAACTTTAATATGAGGCATAACATATCAGTTGGCCTCCCTGTAATAGAACAGATGTTGAATTACAGATAATTGAATGAATGAGTATCCCAAATCTTTAAATTCAAGCTGAATAACGAGAATGTTGTTCCCATCGACTGTCAGGTTTATCTTCTACGCTTCATCACCAGGTCTTGAGAATAATACTTCATCAAAACCATTTGCAAAATTATCCATTCCTTTAAATAACAAAACCTAGAGAACATCAAATCAACTCACCCTCCAACGGTTGCCAACTTGGTGCTCTCCAGCTGCCTTACAGCCTCCTCCGTACGTTTAAGTAAGAACACTTTCTGCGACAGACTTCTAAAGTGCATGTCTTGCAGCAACGAGGCCGTCCTCGCGCTAGCCTCGTTTCTGGATATCACCAAAAGCACCCCTTTCTCCGGCAAGTATCTGACCAGACCGGCGCCGATGGCCTTCTGGAATTCCTTGTGGGCGTTTTCGATCTTGTCGCTGAGGATGAACGGGCTAATTCAACGGAAGGATATTGGTTTTTTCGTTATCAAAATACTCACCACTCCTTGAGGCCTTCGGGCACCTCGATCTCGAACTTGAAGAACATACTTTTGGCGATCGGCGGATTGACGTTTTTCGGTCGCAACCTGTCCACGCTGGCTATTTCTGTGTATGTGGTCTCCCAGCCCAGATATTCTAGGACGTGGAAATCGCCCTTGATCATCTGAAAGGAAAGAAGTAGACCAGTCATTTGGGAACACCAAATCAAAATCATTCCAAGTTACAATCACATAACTGCTACAGTATTAAATTTCACAAACAAATCAGCAAAATCTATATATATAGAACAAAGTTGTTGGTTACACCATTTATAACTCGAGATCAGATGGACTGTTCGTTATGCAACTTCATTTATGGATTCGTCTACGGCCTGGTTATTATAAAATATATTAAAAATTGCATGAATTTGCCTATGTAGGAAATGATTTTTCTTCCTTTTGAATAAGGCCACTAGGTGTCGCTACGGTTAATGGCTCTTATATAGACACTGTAGCGTAGTCGTGGGGGTACTATATTGGATATTATCGCCACTAGATGGCGATGTATACAGTAACTGTGTAATGTGCATAGAACTTCTAATGACATGGAAGGCTATTATCAGATCAAAAAGCGGGTAAACATCTAAAGTTGGTGGAACAGTGAAGTTTTACCGTGAGTTGTCCATTTTCATCTTCTCTATATTTCTGAAATGTTTTTGATTTCTGTTTGTGTAATAAATATATTTGCGGAAATAACTGAATCCAAAATAATTCCCATAATTAGTAATTATTTTTGTGATTCAGTTCCGTGTGACAGCACATATCCATGGAAAAGATGACAGTTGACAGGAAATTGTGAGGTTATGATCGAAAGTATTCACATGAAGTTATGAATGAGATACGATTCACGAGATATAACGATGTGTCAGAGAAAGACAGAATCAGTAAATTATTTTTTTTATATTGCTGCAAGGTTCAATTCCCATTGGCACATTGCCCATATAGGAATTATATTAGATATGTACCGAAATGACACGTATGACATTGTGGCGCCGATTTGACAGTTCAAAAATCTAACCAAGCCGTTGATCTCCGATCACTGTTGATTACGATTTGTGAAATCCACAGTAAGTATCATTTAGGCGAAACAAAGTTCGCCGGGAGAGCTAGAAATTCATAAATTCCATTCATTTCCAACTTAAAAGTGAAAATCAGTTCTTCATTTAGTATGAATACGAATCCCGAAACTTATACTCAGCGATTCTCAAAAAGGTGCAAGGGTCTATGTGTCCGATTTCAATAAAACTTTGTTCACCTGTAAAATTGTGAACGTATAATGAAATATTAGATCTTAGCTCATGACTAATGATGATAGCATGATCAAACGATAATTTGCATCGTAAGCATTTAATCAACATCATTATGAACATCAACATACAGCAGTGGTAGAAAAAACGTTGTAAAATGGAAAAATCTAATGAAATACTACTGCATGATGAATCAATTGTTGTTGAGTCAATGAAAAAATGGAAAACACTGGCACTCTTTCATCTATCTTGTAGATAGATTCGCATTTGTCGTTCAAAAAAAATTTTCTGTTTAACTTGCTGGTTTATCGTTAAAAAAAATTCCATTTGATTTCTAGGTTATATTTACA